>CM069301.1:34061675-35401675 GCA_035609425.1 Epinephelus awoara | reverse complement strand
GAGCCGTTATGTTTTTGTGAATGCGATCTCAAGAACACCTTGTGGGGATTTCTTCGACTTTGGCACAAACGTCCACTTGAACTCAACAATGAACTGATTAGATTTTGGTGGTCACAGATCAAGGTCACTGTGACCTTGCATTTGTATCATTCTCATAAACAAAACATCTGGAGAACACCTTGAGAGAATTTCTTTAAATTTCGCACAAAATTCCACCTAGACTTTAGCCTGGAAATCCAGACCCAAATCTAGAAAGATTTAGGGTCTGGTTATGAGTAATGCAAATGGCCCAACTTGAGGGGCGGCACCAAGCATGTATTTGAAAATATCACTGCACGCAACTGGATAACACTACGACCAATCAGAACAATACACGGGGCGACGTATCCAGAGTTTAGCTTCCAGCGGAGCTAACTGGTAGGACAAAAATGTCCTTCTTGCAAAGGAAAGATTCGAGCGCCGTCTTCTGTTCCTCTTTTAGAGAAAAAGCCAAGTTTAACTCATTCATTGTAGCGGCCAAAGCCGTTTCAAACAACTGGTGTTCATCCGTAGCCATCTTGCAATGTTTGCTGACTGATTCCGGACTTCATTGTCACAGCACTGTCGTCATCTGTTGAGCTCGCCTCTGTCCAGCCTATATCTGATACTCTGATGTGATTGGTGCAGCTCGGCTCCAAGGACATGGGTAATGAGCATCATTACTGACTGCTAGAGTGACTCGCTGAGCAAATTCAAATTGTGCTCTCGCGAGAACTCTGGATTTCCAGGGTACTTAGACTCAACAATGAGTTGATGAGATTTTGGTGGTCAAAGGTCAAGGTCACTATGACCTCACAAAACACGTTTTTGGCCATAATTTAAAAATTCCATAAACTAAGTATAACAAACTTTCACACATGTCTAATAGGATAAAATCATGAAAAGTGGTGACATTTTAGATCCGAAAGGTCAAAGGTCAGCTTCACCGTGACATCACATGTCTCCTGGTTGTTACTTAAAGTCAAAACTCAGGAGCACAAGGGGGATATTTGATCAGATACTGGATAGATGATTGTATAGATCTTTTGTGCTGCTGGGGGGAAGATGTACATGAAGCTTTCATTTTTTTTAGACAAGGATAGAAAATGTTACTGCAACTTCACTGATTAGCGGAGGAATACAATGGCGAAATGGTAATTCTAGTTTGATTATGATTTTTATGTACTCTTCATGACTCATTAAATTGCAGCTCAATAGTTTTCGGGGGTGTTATTCTGAGGTCACAGGAACAGATAATTGGCTCTAAGTGTGTGTCATGGAGTGTCAATGTGGGCGCACATGGCCACAGAGATAATTATTAGTTAAAAATACAACGAATTGAAACAAGGACTGCAGACTATTTGTTTTATGTCTTGTGGCCATATATCTGAAGACAGAGTGATATCTCCTAACACTGAATGAAAACGATGTCACTATGAGATTTACAGAAATCATTTCAAGTGGATATTTTCTACTGACTGGAAATGACACGGACTATCCAGCAAAGTATTTTCAAGGCTCTTAGAAACAAACAGTGAGTCACTTGTGGTGTGAGGCAGTCAATACAATCATCCAGCAGCAGAAACAAAGGGAACAAATAGCAGCGCACTTGACAAGTACTCAAAGATTATGCAAAGTTTAACAGGAAAATGTTGTCAGTCCCATGTAATGTGCAATTAAACGTGTTTTTTGTATTTATAGCAAGTGTAGTGAATCATTCACACAGCGTATATAAGCCATGTGCTGCAACTACTGTATGTGTCTGCTGACTAAAGAGAGTGACAGAACATACGGGCAAAGTCAGGGATGATATGAAAACTCAGATTCTGACTCAGACTCACAATAGATATTTTCCTGAAATGGGCAATTCTGCATGAAGACAACCTTTACTTGCGGTACTTCCTTTGGAATGCAGGACTTGTAAGAGAGTATTCCTGCACTCTGGTATTGCGATTTTCACTTATTTAAATGATTTGACTACTTCCACCTTTACTATGTTCTCCTGTTTTTGAGGAAGATTCTGTACTTGTAACAAGCACTCTGACTTTGGTCTGAGCCCAGTACAGTACAGAGACAAAAGTGCAAAGTTAAAGCAGGTTGAGTCAGAGTTATTCAACACATGCTTATAATAAAAGTACTTATGATCAAATGTTAGCCAGAATTGTAAAAATGGCATCATTTTGCTCTTATTCATAGATTTAAAAAAATAAATGCCATACAGAGACATTCGTAAGTAAAATTCATAAGCTTTGGTCTCAGCTCCCAAATGAAAAAACAGAGCTCTATGAGTCTGTGAGGAGTCTCCATCAGATGGCAGCACAGAGACTGAGAGCAGAAATTACCAAAACAAAGATAACTTGAAAAAGTCTGATAAGCTGTTAAAAAAGATGCCACGTCGGTCCCAGTGCCTACACAGCATGATGTCATCCAGTTCATGACTTCATGATTCAGCATGAATACAAACAAATGTTCTTGTTAGTACAACTGCTCCTAGTGGTCACATTAAATACATAACAAATACAAAATGTGTGCATTTAAAATCATAGTGGCTGGGCTATAAAGGAATTTGTATAGGTTTTTGAAAGAGCTACAGAATAAGAAAACAGAAATGACAAATTAATATGTTACTAATTCTGAACATACAAACTTGTCTGTAAACTTTTTTTTTGGAAAAGTCAGATTTTTAGGGTCGCCTTATGAGTGCTCTGCTTTGAAAAAACTGGAAAAAAAATTTAAAGATACACATAAAGAACGGATTATCATTTTATAGAGCCTCTACAGGCAGCTGTCACTTCAAATAAATAAATCTTTGACTCATTCCAGAATTCTAATTAATAGGCTAATATCTATCTGAAATAGTACAGGGGTAAATTTCTTATACAAGCTTCTTTAAAGGTATATTATGGAGGATTTTCCTAAAAAAAAAAAGTATATATATATGTATAGACTCATCCAAAAGTATCAATCATCAATTATGACCCACTAGAAGTGTGTGGCAGTATCTGCAGAGACTCATATTATACCCTTATTTTGTTATGTTCGGGACATTTCTAAGAGCAGCACACAAGTGAGGCTGGGACTTTATAAAAAGTGAGCAGGTGCCAGGCTGTAAGCAGCACACATGGAAGAGGACGCTAAGGAAATCCCAAACACAGTGCTGAAAACAGCAAATATATCTAAGAGAAACACAAATCAGTGTGAATCTGGTGTTGGCTTTTACTTTCACTGGTGATATTGTTTACAAACTGTAACTGACAATTCCTGCAAAGTGTACCTTTAAACAGCGCTTATAAAGTCCTACTTTTTACTGAGACTTTTTTTTTTTACTCAGAAGTCAAAGTGTGGGACGATTCTGAGGGACAGTCAGATGAAACAGCATGTAGAGAATATCTAGCGTCAGTATCGTGACATACATCTGAGTGAAACAGGACAGGCGGGTGAGATATAACTTTGAGAGGAATTTGATTTGAGTGTTAAGAAGTGGGCGGGTCATAGTAATGCCTGTCAGTGAGAGAGAGACAAAGTCAATTGTATGCTCCCTGTAATGTTAGTTGCTGAAGCAGTGGACTGTATAAAGCCTTTATCATAATCTGGAGATGTCACAGACATCACTTTCCTCAAAATAAATTCAGTATGTTAGGTAAACAATGACACATTGATGTAGCATGCTGTTGCTAGCTAGCTAATGAATGACTCTTAGCTCTGTGTGGCTGAAGTTACAGATTGATAGTGGGTTGATGTCATGACATTATTGGCTGAATTGGCCGGTAGTAGCTTATGTCATATTTTGTTTTACGGGAAGTAAATATGATTGGATTTTGATATAAGAAAATGAAGAGGTGAATAATTTTTTGTCATATTATCTTAAATAGGTGAACAATGAGTGGGGACATGATCTGAAGAGGTTAACAGTATAGAAGACACAGAAATCCACCGCACAAAGTCAGTATTTCTGAAATGTTGCTTCTGCTCAAAGTGATCTGGTTAGTGTAGTTTACTAACGCCAAAACATTTGGACAGAACATCCATATAGCATTTAGGAAACAATCCAAAAAAGTTGACACTGCCACTAGATTTCCTGTGTCACTTTATGAAAGTGCCAAATATCCCTTTTCCCACCTATAATAATAAAAAAAAAAATCACAGGACAATAAATTCTTTATACATCAACCATAAAATGGATTTATTTTACCAGAGGTCCAAACATATTTCTGTGTTGCCCCAGGATGCATAGAAGATGTCAGTGTGTCAGGAATTCAACTTCCACTTCTACAAACCAGTGTTTACAATCTATGTTCTTTAGCTCAACCATTGGTTTGACAATAAAGCCTTGTGTAACTCTTTTTCATGTTACACAATATCAAAATGCCACTGTCTAACTGGGACAATCCTACAGTCTGTTAAGGAAAAGAAAGAAATAGAGGGGGGAAAAGGCAGTTTAAAAAAATAATTCCATCTTCATTTGAACAAAGGGATGGGGGTGCTTCTGGAGGTGAATGAAGGAGCGTAAGGCTACTGGTAGAGGTTGGTTGGAGAAAAATCCCCTCTGTTTTGTTACACTGTTACACTTCTCTCTCCAGAAACAATATGTGGAGAGAGACGGGAACTTGCACAAAACCACATTATTGACATGTACTTTTACCTTAACAAGACTAGTATTCCTTATGTGGTTCTGGTTTGTGCTGTTGAGATAGAAACAAACTTGGGAGTCTGCTGCTGCGTGAGTGTGGTGAGGCCCCAGCACTTGATAGTAAACATTGCTGAAGAGCTAAATAAAGGTTAATAGAAGAGGAACCGTGAGGAGCAAGTTAAAGGAAATAAGAGCTGGGTTTAGTGAACAAACTGCTCTGCAGAAAGCTGGACCGCTGCTGTGTTCTTGGATTAAACCATCTACTGCTGTCAGGTAAACACATCCCCATCAAAACCACAATTCAATCAGCATGTGTAGGCTTTCCAACAGCTCTTAAATGAACTCTGCCTCATTCTGGAAGATTTTAAGTTTCCCCCTCGTAACTGCCCGTCACAGACCACAGAGGGGGGAGGTTGAGAGTGGGGGTCTGGGGAGCAGAATGTTATGTTTCACTTTAGAAAAACAAAAATCAGAAATTAGAAGTCCATACATAAGTCTGTGTTTTCTCCTCTCTCAGAAGGGGCAGCAGGTTTCTCAGAGCTGCAGTTACTTAGCCACACCACCAGGGGGGCGGGGAGGGGTGCTGTTACTCTCCCCCTCATTGTAGCCGCTGGACGATGACAGCGTTGAGGAGGTTGGCCTGCTCCAGGGTCTGGCTCTCGTCCGTCAGCTCCTTGTTGGGGAAGGTGGTCATGAGCACAAACTCTCTGGCAGCCATGGCGGGCCGAGCCTCCACCACGAATTGGCGTAGGTCAGACACCCTGAGGGATACAACAACACATTGTGACAGGAAATACAGGTTTTACTTATGTTTGTGTGACAGGATGAAATGTGGTCAACATTAGCTAATCCAAACAACAATAACAACCTGGGGGGTTGGTTTTCTTAAACCTTTTGGCTGGTGGCAGCATGCGAGGCCCAACAAACACTCAAGTCTGTCAGTGTGTCAGTGATGATGTTACACCTTTAGCTGGAGTGAGTGATGTTCTAAGTGTTGGTCTTTGCCCATTAGCAGTTGCTCTCTTGAAATGGACAGGCTGACACTCCTGTGTTACTATATTACACATTTTCTGTAAACAGTGTGGCATGATAGCATGATTCGGAGGGTTACTTTTTCAGTAACCACTGTAATGTTAGCATAAAAGCATGAGAGAATTTGCAAGATAGCTAGCTAATTAGCCAGACAGAGGACAAGAAGATCATCTAATCAATTTGTCTGAGGAACAGCCATGTCCGTACGACACAAGCCTTAAAATTAATACGTAACCAAATTGATTATTATGTGTTACAATGTCAGTATGGTACCTTTGGAACCGAAAGTACCCTTCAGACATGGTACCTAGACCCTAGCGTTTTCACTGCAAATAGTACCCTTAAATGTGTTCGGGGTTGTTGTCACTCACTGCTCCATCCAGCACTCACTGTATTTCTTCATTATCGGTGACACAGAGGAAAGTCTGCGCCTTGTTTATCGTCCACAGAACGATGCTGCACGCTCACATTTTCAGAACAAAATTAAACACGGTGCAGTGAGAGTCTCTCTCCATGGAATATTTAAAAATAGCAGCTTTGTGCATTTAGTCCATCACAGACAAGAACAGAGGTTTAGTGTTGCATTGGTCTGACGCTACGCAACCCTTTTTTTTGTTTTTGTCCGAATGAGGATTAGAATATATGCCGTTCACACAACCCAGCCATTTGAAGATCCACTCATTACCAAAAGTGTATGTCATATAAATACTTAAGTGATGGTCAAAGTTGTCCTGTGGAATCTTTAAGGTGTGTTTATTGAGTCACGTCCTCAGCTCATGCATTGAGTAACATTACAAGTTAATGTTCCACCTTAAAAATCCCAGCAGTCGGCCCGGTGAATGAAGTTACTCACTCTAACTCCGGCTGCTGCAAGAGGCAGCAAAACATCCATATATTTTATAATTACAGTCTACTAATTAAACTCTCCACGATATGAACTGTAGTTTCTGCCTCAAAACCAGCCACAGCTCAGCCCTGAGCAGAGTCCTCTACAGACCAATCAGACTGCAGTGTTCACAGCTCCACCTTTTAGTACCAGATCTGTGTGCTAGGTAGCCCAACAGAGGGGGGACCAAAAATGGTAACGTTTAAGAACGGTTCCATCGGTATTATCCACAACTTTTCGCAGTGAAACAGAAATGGAAAAAAAGCATAGCGAACTGAACCGTACCCTACCGTACCACTCAGTGAAAACGGGGCTTATATGGTCATGGTTTTAAGGTACCTTCACTGCATCCATTAATTTAGTTAATGGATGCAATTAAATTGTGTGTCACAGCATCTGCTGCAGCTGCTGATCATACTGGTAAGTGGGCCAAACTACAAAAACTAACTTACTGTTGTTTTGTAACACCAGCATAAACCTGTCCCTTTCACCTCACACAGTGACTCTGCCTCAAGCTCTCTCGATGATCACTTATTTTGTGGTTCAACATAGCTGATTTCACTATGGGGCTGTTGTTGTGTCAATAAGCAACTTGCTTGCTTTGCTGTGGTTAAAAACAGGTTCAGCTAAACCTGAACTTGCTGCAGCTGTGTGCTAAAATGCACCTGACTGCTATGTCATAACTGACACAGGTTCAGAACTGGAGCTAAACTGGACGAATGTTCACTCACAATACTTTAATTAATTAATTTCACCTCCTGTGATTTTCCTGAGTGGCAGCCTCTAATCACTACCTGCTGAGAAGAGAATTCAGAAATAGCATTGAAACTATAAAGAATGTGTGTGTGGGGGGGGGTTCAGTCTAGATGTATTTTTGATTTTCAATTAATAAACAAAATGTCTCCACAATAACAACTCTCCTTACAATTGCCACATGCACCACATGTCCTCCTTCCATGTATAGGACATGTGGTGCATCCGTTAATGTTTAATTCAATATCTCTGCCTCTTCAATCAAACTAACCATTTGATTAAACATTTTAAGCACTTGGACTCTCACCAGGGACAGATCTATGAGGCAATTTGGGTTCATAACTGGGAAACCCATGTAGTCAGACACACACACGTAGGTCTGCGGTCTTTAATAGACCAGTAAACTTTTCCACAGACCTGCAAAAACTGTAGCTGTTTATTCTAGGTTTGTGTGCATGCCAACTTCAAGTTGAAAAGAGCTCATCAATCACCTGTGGGTATAGTTGAACCTTTGGACCAGCCTGCAGCCATCGGCCAGTCGGATCTGAATGTTAGTGACGGGCTGGGAGGAGTCGAGGGTCACTGAGGCGCTGGCTTGAGCCTCGTTGGCAGCCTGGTCCTGCTGGGAGGTGGCTGGTGCTGAAACTAACTCTGGGGTGGCACTAGGGGAGAAAGAGGATAAAAAAAAGATGGGAATTTATTCAGGCTTGATACTTTGTCAAACTGCACCCCTTGTTTTAAAAGCACTTGGTAACCTTGTTTTGAAAAGTACTTTGTAGGTCCATTATGCATATGTATAACATTAGTAGGAGACATTTAATTTTTCAATTTATTTGGAAAAAGTAATTGTGAATTAAAGAGATATGTGGTTTTACCGAACACTGTCCAATGTTTTTGCAGAATACAATATCAATGACCCAGAGAAGCAGCAGGAAATGGACGGATGGATTAAGCAATGTAAGAGAATCAATTCAACAAAGAATAAATTGAAAACTTGGCCATTATTTGATGGTGAGCTTCCTTCCCAATTTAGCCAGCAGCACTGACGGTGTCAGCTAAAGATACAACGATATTGGCTGAAATTCTAGAAAACAACCTATTGAACAGCCTCCTGCAGCAAAACTGACCGTTTAAACAATCCCATTATTAGTTTACAAATGTGTAAGGGCCCTGACACGCCAAGCCAGCGGTTAGCCATTGTTTAATTTCAGGCCATCAATGACTGTCTGTTGCCAAAGTTTTTGCAGTGTGTCCCACACCGTTGGCACATATTGGCTATTTTTCGGCCGAATTAACGTCAGAGGCGGCGGAGCCCATTGGTGAGAGAAATCACACTGATTGGTGAGAAAAGCAAACAGCCAAAGTCAAGAAGGAGTGGATCAAAACAAACCTGTTAAGTTTGGAAGTTTTGTTTTTTTAGCTACTGAGCTCTTTAGCAGTAACTGTTCATGATGGTTTGTGTTACTTTTGCTTTAACAAACATTAACAACACAGCTGGATGTTGGCTGTGCTGTTAATGTGCTAACTGGCTAACTAGCATCCTAAATCTGTCCTGTCAGTCTTCCGGTTTCCCTTTTTGAATGATGGATACAGACTATTGCCATCTGCTGGTGTGGAGAGTTATTTCCTCTCATGCAGGTGCAGCGTGTGCATGCTAGCTGGCTGTTGCCTTTGTGGTGTGTTCAAGCAGTACTTTTTGGCTGAGACCTTTTTGGCTGAGACCCAGGCAACATGAGGCAATGCAACTGCCAGACTTTGTCACTACTAGTTCTTGGTTGGTTTGGTGTGCCTGGGCCTTGACAAGACTGTAAATGAATTGTAAGACACCAAATCTGTATTGCTTCTAAACATTAAATATTTTATTCTAACAACTGTGACAAATTTGTTAATTGGATGGTGACTGTGTGGAACTTATATTTTATGTGTCATTTTAAGCATTATGTTTTTTGGAGGGTTACTATAAAGGCATACTTTGTCAACTGTCAACAAGTTTTGTATCATTATGCGGGTAGTATATGTAAATGAACTGTAGTAAACGTCACTTTAATAGCGCACAGATCTCCCTGCTCATCTCTCAGCTCAAACATGTCATCTGGCAGATTTTCGCTGGCTCTAGGGCTGTTGCTCAAACTACACATTGTACTTCCTTGTTTATATGCCCAGTGCCACCACAGACACAGTATAGATGCGGACCAAGAGACAGAGCCACTCTCTCTCCATCTCAAATTCAGACCAAACTCTGATCAAACTGTCAAACTAGGCGTAGTGTTAAATATGAACCAAGATTCTGTTGGTTTGCCTACTTCTACTTGATTTAGTTGAGGGGTGGTGTCTGGGTAAAGCATGCAGGAGGCAGGAGTGGACACGGATTACACCACTGTCACGCAGCTTGTTCAGAATTTGGACATAAAGGACAGAATCTCTTGCTTTTCCTTAAATTTGTGTGACGATTTTGGCTTCGGCCCTTACCAACAAAAGTCGAATCTCGTCTTCTCTAGAGTTAGACACTATTATTGCTGCCGTCATGTAAAAGACCCTTCGTCTTCACGCAGGCCACATGACAAAAATGTCATCAACACACTCACTCACTGTGAATTTTTTGGATCATTACCTGCTCTATTTACACATGGGCTCAAATGGACATTACACAAATTTGTAAAAAGGGAGCTGGCAGTGTAAAGATCATTTAATGTCCAGTCCGACTACTTGGGACATTTGTATTATCAGATACAGCTCCTCCAGGTAATGGCTAGATAATGACAGGCTTGCAGTGCATGTGTGAAAGGGGTTGTAGTTTAGTGCATTGTAACACAGGAAGAATTTGAGAACCGGAAGTTGGCACCATGCGGTTTCCTGTATTGTGTAAACGGAGGCTGAAAAAACTGAGATCAAACGGTAAAACTAAGCAGTGCTTATCAAATATAAACTGAGATTCTGGCACTGTGTTGCCCATTTCTCCCCTAAAATGTTTTCACAAACATATTTTAGCTTACCATTTAACTGCAATACGAGACTGGCTGTCTGCCATATTGTTTTCAGACCAGCCATACCAACTTGCATGATGTCCCCCACCAGCAAAGACTTTATTGGTCTGGTGAAGCACAGTGCATCCTGGTAGTTGTAGGTTTTCTACCTCTTGGGCAAAAGTGAATGCCACAGTCCTTTTTTCTGTTTTGTCTGGTTGTGTAGCACCAATTTCAAAAGTATTTGCAACTTTCTACTGCATAGACAGACCGGTTTCATGAAAAGACCATCTTTCCAGTAGTAAAATGCTTCTCTGGGTGTTGTTAAAATCCCCAGATCTCACTTTGAAAGTGTAGAGACAACTCTGTCCTTGAGATTTAAATGTGCTCCAAAAGTGCCACATTACTAATTAGAAACCAGTCATTTATCTGGAATGAGCCTGAGCACAGTGAATAGCCAGACAAATGATGATTCATTCCCACGTAGGACAAGTACGACTGGTTTACCAGCTTTCATTTAGACCTTGCATTGATTCAGCTGCTGCTTTCTGATCAGTAATGTTGTGCTGAAGAGAAACAAAACAGAAACCATGTCAAATTTAAAACGACAAGACTGCTCATCACTCTCACCTTCCCAACTTCTGTCCTTCACCTCCAAAGGCCTTGAAGGCCATCTTGGGTTTGGAGAAGTCCTCGTCCCTGTGGTCCTCCATGTCTAGGTTGACCTGGCCCCCTCGAGACCTCTGTCTCAGCTCGAGGGGAATCTCCCTGCAGGGCGATAATCAACAGGTGAACAGGGGAAATTTAGCTGTCCACATGTGTATACAGCCTGTCACCCCAACTACGTTTGTCTGATGATATACTGTCAATAAAACACTATTACATCCTTTCTAAGAGCAATTAACTTTTAATTCGTAGGAGCATAGAGACACTAGAATAGGAATATGAAAAAAAAATGTAACATGTTTTTTCAAGACTAATAAGCACTAGCTAAAATATACAAGAAAGTATATAAAAATGATGGTATTTCTATAGGAGTAGTCCAAAATTAGTCAGTTTGAGACTTTCTGATAAATTGGCATAGCCAGGAATGGAAGGCCTGGGAACCAGGTGTTTGCTGGTGAATTTACGGAGAGGAGGATGAAGTTGTTGGAGGGTAAAACTACAAATGACAGACTTTTTGGCTTGTTGCCAGGGGTTGGCAAGCTAACTACTATCAGACCTGTGCCTCTTCAACTCCAAAAGCGCAGCTGCAGGCTACCAGTAAGCTACATTGTGTCATCTTTGAATTGTTTATTTATGTATTTTTTTCCAACTTGCACAAGTGAGTGAGTGTTGAGAGAAATAAAAAGGGAGAATCTCAGCACTCAAGTCTTACAGAGTTGGGAAAACCCTCCTATTTATTCTTGCATCAGGTTGGTAACATTCTCATGTCAACAAACACACATGTAAACACAATGGGCAATATCAAGGTCAGCAAAATGATGAAGGTCATGTACATATGATATATAAACATTAAGAACACAGTGTTGTCTAATGGACCTATGATGAACCGATACGTAAATTAAAATAAGTTAAACAGAATGTTCTTACCCCCTTCTGATTGCCTCAAGGAAATTGGCATTTCCAGGATCGTTGTAGTTTCTGAGCTCACCATTATCAAGACTGAAACCTGTCTTCCACAGCTTCAGCACCACGTGTACCTAACACACACAGAAACACACATACACACATTTCTTGTGAAGGCGGTCATTCTTCAATATTGATGTTTTTCACCTACAATAAGCGCTGGTAAAAACTGAATTAATTCACATCTTCTATTAAGACTTTTCTTGATGTTTGGTATGTACCAGGTCTGTGCTGGTATGAATCGGGTTTGTACAGACACTGCTTCAAGGAAAAAGCTACAGCTTGGCACTCGCTAGCAAGTTATTAGCTTTATGTAGCCTACAGCTGAATATTTTGGTTGGTTAATGAGGCACAAATTACTTTACTTCCACTCAATACCAGCACATCCAGTTAGCATGTCCCGCTCCCTTGTGGACTGAAAGATGCACAGGAATACTACTAGATTACCTGAAAAACTTGATATATGAATACATTAAGCGTTCCAAAACCAGTATATACCAAGGCGACATACTGGACAGAAGGTCATATATGATTTGACAATATAAAGAACAGCACACAGTCTGTGGCTGCTTGAACTACCACATTTCATTAATACAGCAGAATTCCTTGTGTGTTCAGAAATACAAGTTAAATTAAAGTTAAAGTTAAAGTTAAGTTAAGTTTAAGTTAAGTTAAATGCCCTGACTCACCATAATGACCTCGAAGAATTAGCAGAGAATCAGGGTGACTGATCACTTGTTCTATTGGCTGAGGAGCCACATAGAGTGCTTGACTAGTATCAGTGATGCCAGAAACAAAGCAAGAACTGTTAAAAACAGGAAACATTATGATCTGTACTTACATCCTGATGGCTTTTGGAAGCATGCCTCTCCCCAGCCACATAGGCTGACTCCTCCTCAGGAGCTGCGCCTAGCCTGTAGCCTCCACCAACAAAGGCCTAAGTGGTGGGAGAAGACAATAAAAACAAATGAACAAATGAGAGACAACAGAATCACCAAGAGGAGGATGAATTATAAACACAAAAAGAAGCTGATGAATTTGCTGCCCCAGATGTTTGAGCAACAACAATTTAATCAATTCAGACACCCCAGACCAAAACTGATAAAGGTAAAAAAAAAAAAAAGAATGTGCCAATTCAGAAGGTGACCAAAAAAGGACCATGGCATTGTTCTTGGGAGTGTCATCTTACCTTGGCTTTGCTGGGCTCTCCTGGCCCTCTGCCAGCCCGGTCCAGAGGCACAGCCCCATGTTCCTTTGCGCCTTTGAACAAATCCTCCACCACTTCGTTGGTGCTCTTTTTCTTGGGAGGCCCAACAATCTGCTGCCCGCTGCGCTCTGATCCCCCCGCAAAAAACCTGGCAGAGTGTAAATAAAGATAAGTAGATCAGCAGAGACAAAAAGAACAACCCATTAAGGTGCAACAATCTAAACACAAAGTAACAACTAAAAGTTCACTAAATGTCAAACTGAGTGAGATGTGTCAAATAAAGTCTAGGGTGTGATATATAGTTTGAGGGAATGTAAGATGGTGCAATGAATGTTTTGCAAATCATAGCGCTACAATGTAAATAAACATGTGCAAGAAGAGACATGTCATCAACTTGTATCATCTCTCTTGTTCATGAAGTTGTGGCAAAACAATAAACAATCTCTGGTCACATAGTGCTGGCATTCTATGCATCAGAAAAAGAAAAAACAAGAAGACTGTAAAGCCATTTGGGGCCAGGGAATAAACTGCAATGCAAATGAAATGCAGATTGTGCAGAGTGAGTTAGAAGTAAGGATTTATGCAGTAGCATTAGGGTGCAGTCACACAAGCAAACCAGCGAATATTTGACTCCCGTTTACTTCCATTCAGTGTAAGCAGAGGGGCAAATAAAACAATTGCTGCCAGTAGCATGGCAAATTCACATCTTTGCAACGCATGGAGTTCAACTTTGGTGGATTTTGACCGGCAAAGTCTCGCTCTTAACCAACAGCAAAGGAGTGTGTGGAGATGACACCGACTGTCATGACCATGTCAAACCAGTCGTTATTGTATGATACTGTCCATGCAAAATACAGACCATCCCACATGAGAGATGCTGCCTGGCTGGCAGGGAGTCAGGTGATTGTCAGGGAATGTAAAAAAAAAAAAAGAAAAATGTACCAATAACATCATACTTCGCTGTGTTTATAAGCAAGCTAACCCACATTAGCTAGCAAGCTAGCTTTCCAAGTCCGTCACTTCAGGCACTGCCCACATTTAACATGAATATCGCCTCGGCAGGTGATGGCCACTCACCTACATTCGCTCATGTGTGACCATGCCATTATGTTAGTTCACCAGTGTATTCTGCATCATTTCATTTTATATTCTGATTGGCTGGTTTGTAAATGTGGGTTGAAATAGCAGTCCCATCCTGGATTTTAGGTCCTAGATTTTGGACCGATTTTGCTACAGATCACTGAAACCCTAAATCAGCAAATCACCAAATATTTCAACATGTTTCTATCACAACTGTCATCTGTCATCAAAGACAGCTGACAATCACAGCGCAAAGTGGCGTGTAGTCAGGACAGGATCCCCTCTCCTTTGTTCTTATTTATGCACTCTTACAGCTTACAATTAGCTGGTGGTCTATGAAGTCTGTCTCTGTCTGTCTGTGACAGTCTAACTCATTCCACTGCATGAACTGTAATCACTATAAAGAGCAATTACTACGTAACTATGTGCTTTGAGGTGTCCCTTTTTGGCTAAGATTTCTAACATTATTGGCAGGTGCAAACTTCATATCATCATATATACACACAACGGTTAGGTACGTAGCTCTGTAGCTACATCAGGGGTGACATGTGCCTTCTCAAAATTGGGGCTCCGGCAACTATGAAGTCACTATGTGGGAACCGCAAAAACTGTGACTGGTCGGATGGACTACTTGTATTTTGTCCAGTAAGTTTCTGGTGCTGGTAGAGATTATGAATAAAACAAAGAAAGTTTTAAAAAAGTGTAATTTGTCTTCAACTTTTCAGTAAAACACATCTAGCAAAGCTATGTCCATTGTAAATCTTCTGTTCACTGTGACTGCCATGGTCTCATATATTATTAATAACTACTGACCTTTAAACATTTGCTCTGCATCTCAAAGTGAAGAAAAAAATGGAGAGACGGGTACTGTTGTGAGACGTTATTGACACACGTCACGTACAACACATCCATCTAGTGATGCAATAGTGGTATCAACAGAAGAAATCTGACACTAAACTACAAATCAAATAGCCTATACCTACACCATAGGTATCTATGGCATGAGTCCTATTAACCCATTGCGGTGACCATAAACCCAGCTTTAGCAACACTCAGTAGTTTGTAGTCTGTAGAGCATGAATGCTTTGACATTTATCGAACAAACCACATACACCATGAAGCTAATCAACAATAAAATCACAAGCTCACACTTTGTTGCACCCCATTAAGATTTCTGAAGTGCAATATGTCTACTGCACTTCAAAAGAATAACACTGGCACATTGTTGTATATGTGCAAGGTGTCCACGTTACATTAACACTGTTCCAAGTATTGTACACATAGCACAGTTAGAGGCATCAGGAAAAACAACAATGTGAACAGACTTGAAAATTGCCTGAGCAACATATTGCACAACAATAAGCATGAACCCTGCATTTGGTTTTGTCAAGATTCCTGTTATCAATTCATTGTGCCCCATGTCAAGTATTTCACTATCAGCGCTACCTTTATATACTTTGCAGACTGCCAGTGAGCTGGCAGGAGGAATTCTTAAACCACACAAAGAGACAATGCCTCAAAACTACACACGTCAGGTGAAAACAAATAAATATTAAAGTCATCATGCACCACAAAACAGAACTGGGGGAATACAAATTATGTGTAACATTATAACTGACCCTAGTTGACATGTGTACTGTTCTTCAGTGCAGCTTGCTTACTGACTGCAATAATAGCAGGATGTTATCAACCCAGCACAGTCCCTTAACAACCAGTCCACAGCACTGCCCCGGCAGCAGAATCTGTTGATGCTGCAGAAAAGCACAAGCTACCGGCTCGTAGTGAATGAGGTGAGACCAAAAATAGTTTGGTGCATTCTGGAATCACCCCGCTAGGTGTGACTTTCTACCATCCAAACACTCAGCTCACACACACAGCCATGTCTGCAGCCTTGAACAACTGTCACAACCATTTAAGAAGAGGAGAAAAAACCCCAAGGGCTACCGTTACAGCACGCGATCAACTGTGCAGTGACTTTATTCTTCAACTTATCTATGGTCCACATAAATCTGCCTCAAGTGTCCTTGAGCATGACAATCAACCAGGCCATGATCGACCCATGATCGATTTCTTTATAAGTGACCTAACCTTGATAAATGATGTTCTTGAAAAACATCTTCTGTATGGTTATCAATTCAATCATTGCAGAAAAAGAAGCTGGTGGCTCCTGAATACAATTTTAAAGATCACCTCATTTCTTCAGCTGGTATGGTAAAAGTGAGGGACACATTCACCTCAGATAGATAAACTGGTAAATAAACTTACCTTTGACCTTCCTCCTCATCACTCTCCTCCTCTGCCTCATGCATCAGATCTCTGAAGGAGGTCACTCTGGGCTGAGTGCTGATGATAAAGAAGAAAAATATAGGGTTTTTGCTCCGATGACTATGCTATAAAATTAAAGCACTGAAATGGGGGTCTTTTAAGGGATAGTTCAGGTACTTATCCAAAGTTAATGTATTACGTACAGTATATGTCTGTCAGTATGCCTACAGTTTGGAGAAAGGTCTCTTCAAACTGGGGACGTCCAGACTGCCATCTATTGTAGGTAATACATTGATGATAGATTGATACATTGTATCTCATACAACCCAAATTCAAATAAGCCTAACTATCCCTTTAAATTGTACTGCTGTGAACACATCTACATTTAATTATGGGCTGCTGAAAGTAGCACTGCAGCTTATAGGTATGTCAACAGTGTGGTGTTACTGTAATAAAAGCAGTGTCAGACTGTAAACATTACCTGGGCCCAGCTGACCTGGACACTGAGGAACCTCCCTCAGGTTGAGGAAGTGTCACAATATCGTCGTCAGCTCCATCCTCAAAGAAACTGGCAAGTGCAAGCTGGAAGGAGGCAAAATTAATGTTACAAAGAACTCCTGACAGACGGCTACCCAACCACAACTATCTAATGTGTTACTCATGACCCGTCAGACAACACCTCAGTTGAGATCTATATCACTAATCTCCATGTGTCGGAGGTTGTTGTGTTTTTCCGTGAGAAATCCCCATTTATCACCCAGCTGGCGGATGTATTGACTCTTTCTCTCTTGTAACAGTGGAAGCACTACTCGAGTGGGAAAACACAGAACATAACAGTCACTCAGTTTCTGTTTCATCGCATATTTGACTCCACAAACTAGAGTGCGTAGGAGTTCGTCTTTGTCTTCCTGACCACAAACATTATACCCCAACGGGACAACTGATCGTGTAACGTTAGCTTTCAGAGCTAACCAACCATCTTTACAAATTTCACTATCATTAATCTGACGTTACATTGGTACAGGCTAACGCTAGCTAGCACGGCTGAATGGACTCACGGCAAACTAGCTTTAGCCAAAACTTATTAGCAACCTGCTTGGTAATGACACAGGAGGAATGGACCGCTTGGTGAATGTGACTGAGCCAGCAAACTAACTGTACAACAGCCCTGCTGTTTGGTGACAGAGCGCAGTCAGGCCATTGTCAAGGGGTGACTTGCACAAATTACCGGCAACACAGGCTAACGTTAGCCGGCAAGCTACTCGGCTCACACATGTCATGTCACCGCTGTTTCTTTTTCATTTCCCGCCGCGCAATCCGCCGCAACTCAATGGCAAAACGGAGAAAAGGCGTACCTGCAAATTCCAACCGGCGGACTCCAGGAAAAACCGGGCCCTCTCCTCGTCCACATCAGTAACAGCAACGAACTCCCTCACAGACTCCTCTTGGCTCGCCATTTTGATTTGCTCCTTCAGCTATGTGTCCGCCTCCACCTGAGGAAACAAGCAAACGATGATGGTTCCTACCTGGTTTCAAACCAAGGACCGCAACGACACAGACAAAGACGAGCTTCTTGGAATGAACAAGCTAACTTCCAGTTTATTGCGTGATTTGTTTTAGCATTGTATGGCGCTGTTTTAATCTTAATGTCTATAGTCAGTTTCATTCTGATTATCACAGTGTGCTATGCTGTAACTGCTATTATCATACTAACCAGGAGATGGCAGTCTATCCACGGGTTACACAATAGCACATACATCATACACTCTACAGTTTGCAGCAAAGGTCTTGTAATGACCCAGGGATCATAGAGCAAGACATGTCAGTATGTTTGAGCGCTTATGACTTTATGATACTTGCTTTTCTGTGTGTTTTGTATAAGCTGTTGGGTAAGTTGTGTAAAATGGGACAAATACGGTTTTACATCTTGGGCTCTTTGAATATTAGCAGCCAGTCACCAAACATTATATTGTTACTACAAAGGTTTTTTAGGCTGCACAATTAGGGGTGTAAATATAAACAATGCAGGCACTGGGGCCCCTGGAGTGGAGGGGACTGGAGACAGAGCCGGCCCTAGCAAGTGATTCAGATTGCCACCTTAGAAACATACCTCTGTTCAAAGTTGTAAATACTCTACTTTTTAGATACTAGCTATCTAAAACAAAATGATATGCTTGTTCTACATAAGTTATAAAAACTATAAATATGCTTAAAAAACTATTACTTTCTTTGATATTTTTGTCAGATATGCAATGACGATTGCTGGGTGATATGTATGTTGATGTCCAATGTCAAGTCTCTATTTGTGTCATAATAGTGTGCACTGGGGCCCGTCATAACTTCCTTATGCATCCGCTACCAGATGCCATGTGTGCCACCCTGTCATATTACAGACGTTTTTTGTAATTTGTCACTTAAAAAGTATTAAAGATGATGCAGTGAGTCCATGTCAGGTGCAGTAGACCAGAATTAGCAGTGTTACACACATGCAAGCACACTCACATGTCCATTGTAGACAATATGGTACCAAGGAATCAGGCAGCAAAAGAACAGGGAAAGCATGGCAGAAAGGTGAAGAGCCAATTATGTATTGCTTTTTATTACAATCAAATTATTTAACAAATCATAACACATTTGCTTAGGTTAATGTCCAGTTGATCATGGCTAATATTCTTGATAGTAAAGGTTACAGCAGTATATCTGTGATATTTATATTTGTATCATCTGCTTTCACTGTCTACAGTGTCTGCTTTCTTAAACGATGTCTAAGTTATTTTTCTTCTAGCCTGAGGCTGCTTATAGACATTATTATGGCTTTTATCTCATCTCGTCCCATTAATCTCATCCCATCCCATCTCCTCAAGATGTGACACCTCAGTGTGAAACCACTGAGCTTCTAATACAGCAGTCAGATCTTAATCTGCATCTTATCATACCATCCTGCTCCCAACTCTTGTTTGTCTTCTTGTGCAAGACTACCGTGAAACAGATGCTGATTGAAGAGTGAGACGCCTCACCTCTGACAAAACCATTCCAGTAAACATGTGCCTCTGATTTCAGTATGATAAACAGATGGAGAGAATATTCTCATGGGAGATAGCTTTGTAACCCTGCTAAGGTGTCTGATGGCGGGCTGGTCAGATGGCACAAAGTAATAAGTACTAGACAGATTGGGAGTATCTTAATTGTTTCTGCGGGGGAAAGGGTTGATGGGGTTCGCTGTTGGCTGTTTGATCTTCAAGGCTAATTAATCTGTAGCAAAGTGAGAAAACCGTGTTGTCACCTCACCTCGTGAAGCACAACCCCCATCTCTCCTCACATGCACAAAGAACAAGATAAAAACAGAAAAATACAGTGCTGTACACATAGGGGGTTTAAGAGGCGGTGATCATATATTGTTTCCCCCTTTGGATGTTTTTAGCTCCAGGGTCTGTATGATGAGGCAACAGCATCTAGATGCAGGGCAAGAGTATGAAAGAGACAAAGAAGACAATGGCAAGAAGAAAAAGATGTTAAAACCTACAGACTGTCACATTAAGAGAATGAACATTGGTGTATGTGTGAGAAATGGAAACTGGAACAAGATAAATAAAGCAGTAATGGCAACAGCAGTAACAAGTCACAGGTACTGTGCAGCAACTGTGTACCTGAAGTCTGTCACACACCAGTACTGTAAGTAAGGAGAGAGGACAAGACACAGCAGTCACAGTAAATCAGCCATAAGCCAGGTGACGGGTTGACAGCATTAAATGTCGCCTCAGGAAACCCTGAAGGCATGTGTGTGTTGATGTATGTGTTCACATGTGCTTTCTCCTCCCATGAGGCTGGTGTTGTTGTAGTGTTATGTTACCACCAGTGTAAAGTATCAGTAGGTTAGAAGCAGACAGTGGACACAGACATGTCAGCAGAGGTATACTTAAATGTCAACACGTGGTGTGTCTGAGGCCCTGAGGCAGACCAAAAACATTACACAGACAGGAACTGGCTCAATGAACCTGATGTAAAGAAAGTTACAGTCCATGATTGTGATAGTCACCTGGTGAGTTATAGAGATATGTTATCAGATTTTTTCGTTTAGTTTGCTGGCTAAGACCGATAAGCACAGGCTTTCTGATTAAATAAACAGTATGCAACCAATGAGCAACTTTCATGGGAACGAATCTTTAAACACAGTATCCAGTTCTCCTTAATACATCCATCTTCACATTTCATTCACATTTCTTTCTGGCTGCTGATTGTTTGTCTGATTTTTGTGTTGGATTGGTGACACTAAACATCTGGGGCTGAAAAATGATACGCAATGCAGAAGTGCCAAGAACTGCAGTTCCTTGTATGACCACTTGAGGCTGGCTCCAGAAGCAAGTCAATCCTCATTGACCTCAATGTCAAAGTGCCCAATTTTACAGCAGAAAGAGAATGCTCCAGGTATGATGTTTTTCTGTAGGCTGACGCGGTGTTAACATGTACCATCAAGATAACCTTCACAAATGAACACCACTTTCACGAGTGCTGAAGCTTAAATGCAGTCTCATTTAGCCACTTGTTAGCAACCGCCTTTTAAAGACACAAAGAAGCTGAAAGTCTCTTAAGCTAACCACAGACCTTATTTTAGGTATCTAACCAAAAACCCATTCAAAAAATCTGATGACTTTGAGACGAGGGAACCATGTAGGCTTTCTCCCAGAGAGCCCCTTCTACCACAAATCTATTCATTTTACCCCAAATCATGACTTTTATTCCTAACCTTCACCAAGAAATCCCTTTCTGATAGAAAGCCCTCAAGGAAAATGTCTCCCAACTGAAAACCAAACCCAGAAAAGGCTTTCTGGAGGGAAGCCCGCAAGGCAAACTTCTCCCAACAACAGCTGTAGCTGTGCTAAATGAGTTATGTTCAGTGTTTGGTTGCACTACCCTTTACAGAGTTGGATATTCGGTTATTCTGATAAGTACATTTTGTTTTAAAGGTTTTAAGTCTGTTTTTTGCTAGTGAAAATTAGAATTAGCATTAGCATTATCACAGTCAACCAGAGACTGTAAATGCCCGTTGCTAACCAAGCTAGCAGCTAGCACTGTGATTAACTCCACCCTCTCATCCAAATATGGTCCCTTCTGGCTCCACGAATCCAAGATGGCATTGGTCAAGTGCCATCTTGGATTCGAAACCAGAGTCCACGAACTAATATGTCAAAACGGCTACATATTTTTTATACCAGTCTATAATTATTATTATTATTATTATTTTAAGTTTGTGTAAGGATTACACAAACAAGATACAGTGTGTTAATTAGCAAGCTTTGGTGACGGCAGGCTCATTTTTGTAGTGTAACTGCTACCAATCTTTATGCTAAGCCAATGGCCTCCAACCCCATAGTTGGCGCATACATATGAAATAAGTTTTTCATAAGGTTACATATACAAGCTGTAAAACGCAATTTAATCATGAGGGAAAATTTCAGTTTAAAATACACATTTTTAAAGTCTTATAGGTCTGTTTAAAACCCCTGTTGCAGCACAGATATATGATTATGGCTAACAATTATTTAAAAAGGCAACTTGTTTTCATATGTGAAAACATTAGGGCACATCTTGCATGAGCATTCAGATTATCTAATCTCTTGCACTTTGCCATTAGAAGAAAAACAAACTACAGATCTAAGATACCTCACGCAGCCAAGCACAGTTTTTTAACCTTGGGCAACCTACAGGAGGTCAATAACCGTCAGAGCACCGTGAAAGTCGGGTAAAATGACGGCTCATAAAAGTGAAGCTGTTGGAGGAGGGTGATTAGGACAAGCATCCATAAACCCCTTGGACCCGAGTACATCCTACCACCACCTCCCTGTCCCCCCCACTCCTCTAAATCACATACACACGAGTTGTGCAATTATCTTGCTCTTCTTTCCTCCCTAAGGCAATGGTGTCATGTCGTTCAGAGGAACACAGCATCGTTTATGACTCCTGACAGTTAGTTAGTCAAGGCTGGTTCTCATCACTGCTTGTCATTTTCAGGAAAGCGCCTAACCTTTTGACCGAAGGGCACTTTAAAATAATATTTTATGGAAAGCAAATGTGAAGTGAAGGTGCATGGGAGCCTCATTAAAATAAGACAATTTTATCTCTTGCTTATAAAATGAATTGTGTGGAGTTTTTGTTCTGATCTGATCATGCATCACTACTGCTGCTGATGAATACTAACTTAAAGAAAAAGTGTACTTTGTATTCTCAACCTGATTCTGTTATACTTGCTTTTCATTTGGACTTTGCTGTTAGACTTGTCCTCTTATTCATCCTCCTCCTGCTGCAGGACTGTCAAGCAGAACAATATATCTCCCTCCAGACAGGCAGTAGCTAATAGTGACAATGCTGTTTGAGGGGTCAAGGCCTTGTGTTAACTTAACTACCCTGCTAAAGGTCAACACAGTCACAAAGCATTGATTCGTTCGAGAGGAATCCCAAAACAAGACTGCACATGATGTATGGGCAGCAGACATGAATGATGCTGGGCTATACAATAAAAGGGCATGTTTGGCAATAACTCCTAATCCAATTTGTTATCCTTGTTGCCTCATAATTGCATGAGTATCGTGACCTGTTTTCAATTATTTTTTCCTTAAAACACAGCTTTGTGATTTCTTTTCCAAAAGCAGATCATCGTATTCATTCTCTCAGTTTACTACAGAATTTCTAGCCAGAGGGCTGTTATGATCTCTGTGTCATATTCTGTCAGAGGGAGCCAGAAGATTTTTAGACATTGTGCTATGATACTCATCCTGCTTGTATCAATGTCATCACCAGAGGTGGATCAGTCCATCGAAGCTACCAGTTGTTTCACACCGTTACATAGGTATTTCCCTCTGGGAAGACTTTTTAGACCACCACACAAACATCGCTATAGAAGTCCAGGTGAAGTCAGCCCCAACAATGGCTGCCCTCAGGGTCACTGTCAATGTGGGGCTTTGTTCCCACCCATCGAAAGCCTAACCATAATTACAAACTGTCAGAACTATTTCTTAGAATCTGGCTGACATAATACCACTGGGACATACCTTACATCATTCTGTAATGTGTTAAACATGCGGAAAGTAATTTAGTATTGGTGACTGAGGGGCCCTAAAAGAAGTATTCACCCTTCATAAGATGCTATAGACAAGTGATTTTTAAAGTGGGCCCTTAGCAAAATGAAGGAAAGATGAGAAAAAATGCTTAAAAAATAGCAGGAGAACAAAGTGGAGCATTTTATGGCTAAAGAGCTAGACATTTCCCTCAGGAGATGGTGGAGACAAAAACAGAGCTAAAAGAGAGTGAATTAGACTTACAGTGACATGCAAAAGTTTGGACACCCCTGGTCAAAATTTTGTTTACTGTGAATAGTTGAGTGAGTAGAAGATGAACTGATGTTCAAAAGGTATGAAGTTGACAATGAAACATGATTTTCAACAGTTTAAGCAAGATTAGTGTATTATTTTTGTTTTGTACAATTTTAGAGTGGAAAAAAAAGGAAAGGAGCATGATGCAAAAGTTTGGGCACTCCAAGACATTTAAGCTCTCAGACAAGTTTTACACGGGTCTCAGACCATAATGAGCTTGTTAGGACTATGCTATGGCTTTTTAAGGAAAGGCCAGGTGATACAAATTTCAAAGCTTTACAAATATCCTGACTCCTGAAACCTTGTCCCAACAATCAGCAGCCATGGGCTCCTCTAAACAGCTGCCTAGCACTCTGAAAACTAAAATAACCTATGTCCATAAAGCAGGAGAAGACTATAAGAAGATAGCAAAGTGTTTTCAGGTACCTGTTTATTTAAGTTTGTAAAGTAATCAAGAAATAGCAGTTGACAGGAACTGTGGAGGTCAAGTTGAGGTCTGGATGACCAAGAAAACTTTCAGAGTGAGCTGCTCATAGGATTGTTAGAAAGCCATTCTCGGAAACCATCGGCTGTATTCGGCATCTGACTTCTGGCAGACAGCGATACAGCCTCTGGGGGCAGACCCCAGATTTTTTGGCATTCCGGTTTGATTTGGGCGGAGGAGGCAAATTTCCGTTTCCGACTTCCATTTATATATAAGTTAATATGCTGAACCATTGCGATGGAATCAGAGTTTGCAGTGACGCCAATTATGTTCCGCCTCGTTAGTTCACCGCACGGACCGTTTAAACTTTTAACAACTGCAGCCGGCTCAAACATGATTGGTCAATATAACGTGGACTACAAACAACCTACAGCCGGAAACCAGGGCTCTTCCGCTCTTCTTCTGGAGGCAAGATCTCTGGGGTTTGCCTACAGACTCTACATTAACTGAATCCCCATTTGACTGCAAAAGACCTGCAGGAAGATTTATCAGACTCTGGAGTGGTGGTGCACTGTTCTACTGTGCAGTGACACCTGTACAAATATGACCTTCATAGAGGAGTCATCAGTAGAAAACCTTTCCTGTGTCCTCACCACAAAATTCAGTATCAGAACTTTGCAAAGGAACATCGTAACAAGCTGGATGCTTTTTGGAAACAAGTCCTGTGGACTTTAGTTAAAATAGAACTTTTTGGACGCAATGAGGAAATGTATGTTTGGAGAAAAAAGTTGCAGAATTTCATGAAAAGAACACCTGTCCAACTGTTAAACATGGAGGTGGATCGATCATGCATTGGGCTTGTGTTGCAGCCAGTGGCACAGGGAACATTTCACAGGTAGAGGTGCAAGCTGAAGGTTTTGCCATGGCCCTCACAGTCCCCTGACCTAAACATGATTAAAAATCAGTGGACAGACTTTGAAGAAACAGTGCATGCAAGACAGACCAAGAATCTCAAAGAGCTAGAAGCCTTTTGCAATGAAGAATGTGTTTAGAAGCTGTGATACTTGCCAAAGGGGGCGCTACTAAATACTGACCATGCGGGGTGTCCAAACTTTTGCTTCAGGCCCATTTCCTTTTTTGTCATTCTGAAACTGTAAAAGATAGAAAGAAAAAAGTAATCTTACTTAAAATATTGAATAAATGTTTCATCTTTAACTTCATGCCTTTTGGAAATCAGTTCATCTTCTACTTACTTAACTATTCACAGTAAATGAAATTTTGACCAGGGGTGCCCAAACTTTTGCATGCCAGTGTACATTTGTGAGACATGCAGAAACACAACTCCAAATTAATTCTAATGCTGCTCTGCGTCTGCTAAGTGTGTATTCGATTTTTTTTATTTTAATAACAATGTTGCCAAAAGGTGCCCTCAAGTGGCCAATAAACATGCAGGTGAAAGTCAACAGACAACAGTGTATATGATATCTAATGAATTAATGCCCCATAGATGGTGTTGACACATTAGATACTTAACGTAAAGTTATGTACTCAACATAAAGTTACTGAGGTTAGGTTTAGAAAAGTAAAGTCGGTAGCGCAGTGGATAGTGCCAGCGCCCCATGTACAATGGCGATGCCTCGCCGCAGCGGCAACCATTTGCTGCATGTCACCCCCGTTCTCTCTCTCTCACCCCCATTTCACTCTATCCTGTACATTAAAGACAAAAAGCCAGAAAAAATCATCTTTAAAAAAAGAAGTAAAGTTAGGTAGGTTAGGTTTAGTAAAAAAGCATAGTGACGGCCATAAAATAAGTCAAATTTCACTCGCTTTCACACTGGACACAAACACAGGTCACCTGGGAGAAAGTCCTGTGTTTGTTTGACCCATCCACCATCACCAACCTGCCTCCTTACACAGCCTTTTGTTCTTTATACTACTGCCTTCTTTATTCACATCAGTGCAATGGTCCCTTGATCGCAGCTTTCCCGTTTATGTAGGTTATATACAAATTCTGGTGCATTATATTTTGTAGGTATTCGTATGAACAGTGCAGCTGTGTACAGTACTTTTATTCAACTACTGTCAATATCTTGCAGAGAAATGACCCAGCGCTGCTGTAGACAAATAATGTCTACAATCTCAATCACCACTGTACGTTTTCCCTTGAGTGGCACAGGGCAGGACGGATATCCAGACAACATCATCTCTACTTCTATCCGTCTCTGTGTTTTGCTTTAGCCCGTGAGGCTGTTCAGTGCGAGGTAAGGGAAACAGCCTGGTATCAACAGGAAGACCAAGAGGAAGCGCCTTATTATCTCTGTTGCCATTATAACGTTTAACTAACCCATTAGTTTCACTTGCATCTCAATAGGTGCTTCTCTGCACGTGCACATACTTGAAAACTGCCTGTCTCTCTCTTGAAAAACCAAAACTAGAGCCAGCTCCATTTCTATCTCCATGGCAGCAGACAATCATCTGATACAGTTGGCAGAACCGGGTCTGTGGGGACCAGACAGGAGCCACTGACCTACATATGACAAGAGTGTGTCCACTGTAAATCACCTTAGATGAAATAGTCTGCTTATTGTAGCAGATCATAGAGTATATAGATCATCATATAGCAGCAGTGAGGTGGCTGCAGGCACTACACCGCTCTGAAGGGGGTGATTGAAAAGGATCCAATCCATTCTCTTATTACCCCAGCAGGCAGCCATAAATCTGGACATGGCCCTCTCGTCTCTCCACTGCCAGAGAGAGATTTACTACAACCAGCATGCTGCCTGCCAGTGCCTCGCTATCTCCTCTTCCTTTATTTTCACACCTTTGTCCTTTCCTTTCTCCTCTCCCCTGACTACATATCCTCTGTTTAATCTCTGTATTTTCCCCCTCCTCATCCCAGTGTCACTGAGGGTCAAACACCTCTCACTCCCTTATTGTGACTGGGGGACACACACAGACACAGCAGCGAACAAGTTTTAATTAAACCCACAGTGATTTACAGCTGACAGACTGGCTGCAAATGAAGGCAGTGAATGATGTAGAGTAAAAGAAAATCAATGTAGTTTATTAAATAGAAAACAGACTGAATTTGCTGTCTTGTGCACTTTCAAGACTAAATACAGGTAATGTGGATAAAGAGTCCCTCTAATTCGTGTTTAATTGTCTTATCTACAGTGAACAGGGCAGATGTGTGAATTGGTTCATTTAACTCATGAATTAAGAATATTTAGTCTAATTGGCTCATGTGCATTAAAGGGTTTCATCAGGTTTATTATATCACCATCTGGTGCAAGGAGCTAATAAAACCTGACACACTGTAATGCATAATCAACACAATGTGTTTCAATGTACACAAGACACAAACATACAAAGACAGAAGACGACATTCTGCAAAATAAATAACATAATAAAATACATACAATTTTATAAAAAGGATTTACATTTCACTTTAAACCAAATCTCAACATATTCTGTCTTTGCTTCATGTCTTCTGGCTGCCCTTTGCTCTGAATAAATAAAATGCAACCATTAGCTTTTTTCCACCACAGGAACTTAAGGGTCTAGTTTGTGGAATTTGGCCGCATCTAGCAGTGAGGTTGCAGATTGCAACCAACTGAAACTTCTCCCATGTGCCAAGCATGTCGAGGAATTACGGTGGCCAACGTGAAATGAATGACCCTATCTAGAGCCTTTGTTTGGTCAGTCCATTCTGGGCTATTGAAGAAACAACATGGTGGGCTTCATGGAGGAGACCTGCTCTGTTTATAGATATAAAGGGCTCATTCAAAAGTAAAGAAAACAACTATTGATTATAAACACGTAAAACATTATGACAATTATATTTCTTTTCGTATATATTCCCCTAAATCCTACACGCTGGACCTTTAACAACTCATGATCTGGAGCTTCCTATAACAGGAACCTCTAAGAACCTGCAAGACTTTGGTCATTAGTGTGCTGTTTGGCAGGCTAGTGCAGTATAGTTGTGGGACAATGGAAAAGGTGACACCAATAAAGATTTTTTTCATGTTCTACGTAATGGCTGTTAAATGTCAGTATCATTAAATAAATAGAGGAGCCTCATTCGCAGTAGGAGGTCGACAGAATGGAGCAAATCTCTATATACAGACTCTACATTCAGTGACTGTAGAGTCTGTAGGCAAACCCTGGAGATCGGAAGAGCCCTGGTTTCCAGTTGTAGGCTGTTTGTAGTCCACGTGATATTGACCAATCACGTTTGAGCCGGCTGCAGTGGTTGCCAGGTGAAACGGTCCGTGCGGTGAACTAACGAGGCGGAATGTAATTGGAAATCGGAAATTCGCCTCCTCCACCCAAATCGAACCGGAATGCCAAAAAATTGGGGGTCTGCCCCCAGAGGCTGTATCGCCGTCTGCCGGAAGTCAGACGTTGAATACAGCTGATGGGTTCCGAGAATGGAGCAAATACAATAAACAAGGCTGACACCAGACCAGCTTTCCAATTACATGGGTTATACACAAACCACTGGCTTATGATTATGTGGGTTATTTATAAATTGTGGTGCATTACTCTTCGTGGGTATAGGTACAAATAGTGCATCAGAATAGCCAGGCTTGGTTCAGGTTGACTACCCAGAAGAACAGGAGGATTTTTTTATTGTCTTTGCCCATGTTTCCAGTCTTTATGCTGAGCTAAGCTAACCAGCTGCTGGCCATAGCTTCATAACTCATACAGAGAGATATGAGAATGGTATCAATCCTCCCTTGGCCAGAGAGCAAATAAATGTTTTTCCCAAAATGTTAAACAATTCCTTTTTATTGTAAATTGAGAAAGAAAGCTGGACAGAAAAAACAATAATCTTGTGCAGAGATTGTTTCAACTTCAGCATGAGACAACGAGAAGATTTTTATCCGTAAAAAGACTACAAATATTGAACATTACTAACTCAGTTGGCACTTTATCTTTTTCTGAGACATAGACCAAACTGACTGGATCGGATAATACTTTTGAATGAAATATTTGAATACACCATGTTTTTGATGCTTACATTTGTTTTTTGGTGGAGGCAGTTACCAGCTATAACCATTAAGAGAGAAACACAGTAACTGTGGTAAGGGCCTCATGTGTCCATTTAAATAGAGACCAATAACATTCAATGCATCCACACTTAACTTGAAAAGAGAGTCAATGAGCCTGTGTAATCATCAGTGCAATAAAGCCCCCAGGCACTGTGTGCTGCCAGTAATGGCTACTAAACCTAAATCAAACTCCGATAAAATCAGCCTATAAACGGACATTAAACAACCCTGTCTCTTTGTGTGTGTTTTATTACCACACCAGAGCATCTAGACAACCTCCAAGGCCCTTTCAAACCCTTTAAGTGTCCAATACTGGCGCTGAGCACACACACACACACACACACACACACACACACACACACACACAGACAAGCACACACATACATACATACATTCCTGTACTTTTATCTTTGTGAGGACCCTCAGTGATATAATGCATTTCCTAGCCCCTTACCCTAACCCTAACTGTCGTCACTAAATGCCTAACCGCATCTCTTACCCTAACTCTAACCTAAACCTAATTATAACTTGAACCCTAAAATTAAGTCCTAACCCTGAAACCCTGAAAGTGAGGACCGGCCAAAATGTCCTCACTCTGTTTGCTAAAATACGCATTTTGGTCCCCACTATGTAGCATACATATCCATGTACACACGTACCCGTGCACACTCTGTTTTGGGTAATACCACATGACATTTTACTAAATGCCTCCCGGACAATCCCCCCTCTGCAGCTTTCCAGCATTTTTATTGGTGGTGATGGAGAGAGACCAGGGTCACCGTGGTAACGACATGCTCGGCTGGATGCAGGACCTCATCTGGCTGTGTATAGGCGTCTGTGCCATGCCTGCGAGGAAACTGCCCCAGATCTCAGTTGACATTTGGCAGCCTTTAATGTCTGTGTGTCTGTGTTAGTGTACAGTAGATGTGTTTGTGGTGGGGGAGGGGCTGGTGACGCTGGTCTATGGTGAATATATTTCTTTTTTTTAATAATTTGAGTCCAGTGAGAACATTTGGATGCATCCTGGGAACCCCCCCCCATGTTTTGACACCATCTTTTTTTGCTTTTCTTATTTTTTCACCATATTTAAAGCAGTGCCAAGTTATGGCTGGGATGGAGAGATGGGGTAAAATATTGATTTGTCTCATCCAAAGTACGCCTTTCAACACACAACACAGATGCTCTCAAGTGTCTTCTTTTCATCAGAATTAAAGATTCTCTTTTCTCCTTCCCTTCATCTTCACAGTTTTTTGGGGTGTTTGAATTTCTGGTGCAGTCATCACGCTTTAAAAAGGCTTCATTTCTCTCCGTCTTATTCGCATGTGCTTATGTAAGCCACTGACATTGCATTGTTGCAGAAAAGGAAGACAGAGAGCAAGAGAAAGACAGAGAGAAAGAGACAGAGAGACAAAGCACTGAGTTGGAAAGACTATGATTAACAGGATTATTCAGATGCATGACTGTTGCTAAAGCCTTACACTGTCCTAACTGATAAATAGGTATAATAACTAGATCAATTAATACCTATATCAGTGACTACATTTTAATGCTGTGACAAGCTTTTTTTCAGTTTCTGCAACATCTCTTTGTAGCTGACAAAAAGTAAACATTCTTGGCAGAACACTGCAAAAATGTTTCTCTTTAGCCATTTAGTAGTGTTCAGACTGTGGGCATAAAGCCTGTCATTGGCCAACTGTCTCAGACTCTCAAAATTCCCATCGCTATGTGAAACTAGTAGGGGTGTAAATCAGAAGTTTAGTCATGATAAAATATTATATCAATTCATTTGGACAACAATTTCACATTACCTGATTTTACAATGTTTGCAGCAATATGATTTCAATTTGATTCAATTAAGGGGCCTTCGATCAATACGAGATGGTATCAGTAAACACCCTCATTGTCTATACTTGGCTCTTTGCCATTGTTAATCTGCCGCTAGCACTGTTAAATGTTTAGGAAGGAGGCGTGCTTGGATGGAAATGGTGACACAGGTGTGCCATGGGGATTTCAAAGTAAAGATGAAGATATGTATCAATGTTTGCACTTTGCATCGCTAATATTGGATCGTTATCATTTACTTGATATATAAATTCAGAGCAATGTATTGTTACACCCCTGGAAACTACAAGTAGTCTTGCATAGCCAGACCTGTCTCCGCATTTTATTTTAGTGCTGTGCATCAAACGGTAACATCTTCCAAGCTAGCAACCTACACACTAAAACGTTATTTAATGTTTTATGTTTCATTTTTGTTTTGTGGGGAATTCTGGCTAATTTATGCTAGTGCTCTCCTCTTAAACATAACAGGTGCAGGTGGAGCGCAGCCGGTGTAAGCCGAAGTTTGGCTGACCGGCGGACAGTGTGCACACGGCGCCAAAACCTAACAGGCAGGTTTCCAGGCAGGTTTTCAGGCACATTAACGATGCAATAAATACCCACAAACACCACTATTCAATGCAACTATCTGCAATCAGCACATAAATATATCTCTGTATCGACCGTCCCGTCACATCTGATGTCAGATCAAAGGGGATTGGCACCGTTTGGCACGTTTGGCACGCGTCATGGAAACCCAACCTGATTTGATTAACACAGTTACAAACTAATGAGTTCACATCCCTCAACCACAAACAGCCACAGCAATCAGATAGGGAGTATATATTCAGCATCTGTCATCTTAGAAAAGTCAAAAGAAAAGAAACAGAGTGAGACTGCGAGAGAGAAAGAGAGAGCGCGCGCACGAGAGAAACGCAACATTGATTTACAATTGTGGTGACCTCCTCCCAGGCTACCCTTGCATCATCAGCCCGCTCATTTGATTGGTGTGATGTGTGTCAAACCCACTCCACACCTTCTCTCCTCCCTCTGTCCAACTTGCGCAGGTAAGAGGGACGGAGGTGGGAAAGAGGAGTAGCCTGGTCTGCGAAACTAGGGGCCATAGTCTTAAAGAAGGTGTGACTCCTCATAGTAAGTACTACGTGAAAAGAGTTTTATAATGTTGTTCAGTTTCAAGCCCTTCCTGCTCTTACCAGGAGTGGGCTTTGCATCTGTAACCACACCCGATTGTGATGTCACAAGGCCCTGGAGTACACCTGTGCTTTACTGCAGGAAGGCGAAAAGTTAAAGGTCTGCAAAAAAAATTTCAGAGGGCGCTGAGTTTCTTTTCAATAGGAATTCTTCACTCCACAAAATGACAATTATAAAAAATTACCATCCCATGTTATGTTGAATTTGGGGAGAAAAATATTTTTTTCTTGCCTAATTTATCCAACACTTAGTCATAAGCAGTGCTGGCATGATACCTGTGCCTAAGACTGTTGAATTATACTGCACAATTTGTGTGTGCATTTGTAAACAATGTTTTGATGTAGTTTTGCTGTTGTTAAAGGTGGATCCTTTTGACTTTAATAGTATTTTTTCTGTTTTTGTATTCTTTGTTAACCATGGAGGCATGTGAGAAAAGTTTTCTTCACAAATTCATCATAACACAGGCTGAGTAAACTGATATACTAATGGTCATTTGGAGGTGAAGAATTCCTTTAAGCTGACAGTCTATCCTCATTCAGCAGTTCATGTGATACCCTACAAATTAGCATACAAATGACATCATAATTAACAGAAAGTTACATGGTTAGGTGTAGGCAAGGAAAAAAAACATGGTGAGGACGTACCTTAAACTGATGAGTTCACACTTTTCTGAACACAAGCCTCCTGGGGAAAGTCTTGTGTTTTGTGACCCATCCACCACATCAGCCTATATGGACTGCTTGGGACCGCTTCCATCTTTTCTCCTGTCAGTGCATTGGTCTGGTGATCGCACCGTCCAAAATACATGGGTTATGCATGATTTACTGGCTCATGATTAAATTGAATTTGTACATATTTTGGTGTATAACTTTCTTTTTGGGAAACGTACAAACAATGCTTGAAAACAGCCTGAAGCTGAACAGCAGAGAACAAATAAGACAGTAGACATTATGCTGTCTCCACAAATCCTGGAGCTCTTTTCGCCATTATGAAAGAACTAGTGATGATTTTAATGGGATATGTGCACCTGATTTGACTCACAGCTGTAAGCTGTACATTCAAATCACAGTGATTTTGATAGATCATCTCAGAAGCAAGAGAAGAGGCACTGTAGAAGGATAAACAGTAGCTCCTCTTATTCATTACAACATGACATTTCAGCCGTGGGGCATCATCAGATGACAGATCTAGAAAAGTGTATTATATCACAGAGACGTACGTCAGCACTGTCGTTGAGGACCAACCTCTGACCCCCAGTCACATCATCAGTTCAGGTTTTTATGCCGTGACTGACCTTTGATTACCAGTTTATAATCAAGTATGTATAACGGTTGTGTGATTGCCTCTGCTCGTAGAGTCTCAAATAAAGCCCTGTTTCCACCAAGTAGTCCAGTGCGGTTCAGTTTGGTTTGGTACGCCCTCTTAAATTTCCACAGTGAAAAGCTGTGGATGGTACCAATGGAACCGTTCCTAACTGTTCCCATTTTCATTCCTCTGTTGGGGATCTATAGCACAATGATCTGGTACTAAAATGTGGAGCTAGACACACCGCAGTCCGCTGATTGGTCAATAGAAGATGGTCACTCTTGCTCAGGGCTGAGTTGTGGCTGGTTTAGAAGCTTATGTAACCACTGTTCATACCGTGGCATGTCTTGAGAAAATTAGTAAACTATCACTATAAAATGAAAAGATGTTTTGCTGCCTCGAGCAGCAGCTGTACACTGAGAAAAAAATGATTTAATTCACTGTGTCGACTGCCGGCAACTTCTAAGGTGGTGGTTTACTTGTAATGTTACCCAATTCATGAGTTCACGACGTGATTCCATCAGCACACCTTAAAGCTCAATGTGCCAACTTTGACTATTCCATTAGTTTCTGTTGTCTCTCTTGGATGACAAAGTAATGAGTGGATTTTCAGGTGTTTAAAATACCTATCAGTTTCCACTGTTTATTTGTTTATTTGTTTATTAAGATCCCCATTAGCTGCAGCAACGCCACAGCTATTGGATTATGTGAACTGCATATATTCTAATCCTCACTTGGAGGGTACCGAAAGTGTTTGGTGGAAACTGGGCTTAAGCCTCACCTCCTCCTTTTAAAGGTCTAGTGTACAGGGTTTAGTGTTATCTAGTGGTGAGGTTGCAGATTGCAACCAACTAAATCTTCTTTTCTACCAATATAGTCTCCCTAAATCCAGCACACTGGACCTTTAATTCATCCCAATTTAGGACTTCATTGATGGCAATGATACCCATGTGCCTGGTCAAAAACATGTCTAACATAGAGCATTATTTGAGTCATTCGCTTCTCACCCTTATTCAAATCAGTTTAGAGGGAGGAAGCCGGCTGAGGAAAGCAGGCCAAAGTTGTGTTGCAGACGCTCGGTGTCGGTTACAGAGTCAGCCAGCGCAGAGAAAGCGATACCCGGCCTGTGCGTGGAGATAACGAGGAGACAGAGGCACAGCCCCAATCACACATGAAAGGGATTTTTGGAGGCTGAGTCGGGGTTCTTTTTCCCTGGAGTCCCTCCACCCTCCGTCACACACACACACACACACACACACACACACACACACACACACACACACACACAAACACTCACACAACAGGCATCACACAGCAACACGCATTTCATCCCTGTCTTTCACTTTCTTTCACACATACACATGTAGCTCCTGGCTCCCTCCTCCTCCTCTCTCTGATTCTCACAGAGACAAAACAAGTCCTTGGATCTTGTGACACCGTGGCTGCTGCGCTATCTTTGTATGTTTTTCTTGCTGTCTGGATCTTTTAACTGCTGCTCTCTCAAACTGTCGATCATCCCTTTCCCCTCTTCTCTCCTGTTATTCTCTCTCATACATACATGCATACTTCTGTCAGCCGTTTGATTTGATAAGACGATTGCAGCTCCTATTTTGTCTCTGCTTCATCCAGAATAACTGAACATTGGGAGTAAATATATTCTTTTCTAAATGCATCCATAAAACAGCTTCTCTGATTTCCTCAAACACTGCTGTTTTTGTTTCACCACCAAGCAGTCGACTTGATGCTCCACCTTCCCTTTTCCTCATCCCTGTTTCCTTTGGTGCGGTTTCCTCCCAGTCTTACAGAGATCGGTGTTATCAGACAGGAAGTAGAGGAGAGTGGCTTCCTGTCCCATATACCCGAGGCAACATAATGGTGCCAATGTAAAAAGAAAAGTCAGACTGTTTATCAAATATTCAGCGGATACAGCCAAGAGCTCACTAGAGCACAACATCAATTTTTAATTGAGGGCCCCAAGAGGCGTCCTTTACCGTTTTCCTCCTATCTCATTTGGGTGTGTATGGCTTTACGTGTGCATGCATTAATGTTGTAATTACATCATGCATTTCAGCCACACCAAACACTGGCTGTGAGATACAACATTAAATATCTCTGCTATAATGTATGCAGCTCCATATCAGCTTGGAGCAACGTCTTTTTAATGAAGGAAGACTGCAGATACTGTGGGGCCAAGAGTAGCTGGTCTCACCAGCTGTTTGTATGTTAGCCAAGTTAACTGAGCCTAGTCATAAAACAAGTGTTTATTAAGTGGAGATTTACATGTCACTGAATTAAAATCGGTTGCACCACATACAGTGGCAAATAATCGTTGATAAATATCTACACCAAATGACTGCCTGCCTCACGTAGCCAACTTAAAACCAACTGAAAAAACTGATGTTAGCTTGTTACCGCTCACCTGTCAAGAATGAAGGGTATATAAGGTCATGATATGTGGCCGACATCTGACCTGACACTGTAATCTGATTTGACTGCTGGTTATTAAGTTATAATGGTTACTAGCCTGTGTGTGTGTGTGTGTGTGTGTGTGTGTGTGTGTGTGTGTGTGTGTGTGTGTGTGTGTGTGTGTGTGTGTGTACGCTTGTTTGTGTCATCATGGCAAAATGTGGTTCTGGTGGCAACTACAGTAGTTGTACATGACTAAGTCTGCACTAGCTGAGACAATCCTTTCGATTTAACTTAGTAAATCACTGCTCTGAATCAAGATAGCAGTTATCAAGAATGAAGGACTTAACTAGTCCATCACTTAACTAGTGATGGATGTACAAATAGCTGGTGTAATGTCATTAACACACTCCTGACTTGCTCATTAGGATCACCGCTATGACTCAGCTCATGTAGAAACACGTCTATACCTGCTTTCCACTGTCTGTACTTCTGAGGAGTCATCTGTCAAACACTGAAACATCACAGCTATGTGAGCTATGCAGCCCACACTTCACACTCATGGTGCCTCAAACTTTAACAAGCCTATATAGCATGAACACAAACATATAGAGGAAGACGGAACGACTGTTGGCCCGTCATAATGATGTCAGTAAGCGTGCATCAGACTGACTGACATTTGAAAAGAAGAAGTAAAAGAGAAAACATAGAGAAGAGCATGAAAGAACTTAAAAAAAACATGAAAGGAAAATAGGAAGTTCATTGCATTTTCAGAAGTTGCATAAGTGTTGCATCTGTTGTGTGTTTTTGTCTGTACAGTACAGACAGCAGAGGATTTAGGGCTGATAAGACACCCTCAGGTATACTTCCTGTTACCTGGGGGACGGTTGGTGTGTGGGTGCACGTGAGCGTATGTAGGCTGAGCATGCACACTAGCACGCCCATGTTGTCTGCCTGTAACAGCATGTTTATATATTTTTGTAAGTGTGTGTCGCTCAGAGTTAACTCCCTTTAGTTAAGCTGACGTCACAGTGACGGCCACAGGTGATTCAGCCTCTAAGTCATGTGGGGGAGTGTAAGTGTGTGTGTGTGTGTGTTGGAGCGTGATGTGTTAGATTTTGATGGAACCTTTTAGAGGGAGAGATATGGAAGTGGAGAAGATTTAGAGTAGCTGTCAGCTCAGTTAATATGAAACGATGCAAAGTGAAAGAAGCGAGAGTCACCCACTGCAAAAATATCCAACTTCCAAACCCATTTAGCCTGACAATCTGTATTACACTTTTTTTGTGCCAATTCTTCATTCTTCTCATTCTTATTACATGCAATCAACACCTGCACAGTGAGATTCTTTGATTATGTGAACAATTCCCAACCAAGAGCCACAAGGTTGCTAGATAAAGGGACTCAGCACAAGTAGTTTTTCTTTTCTTTAGTTTGACTTCAAACATGTAACAGTGCCTTGGAGTTATGCAAAATAAGGCATATCATCCTACTGGTGACATGAAAATGACTCAATTCACGGAAATTCTTGAAAAAAACACACTTACATTGTGAAATTGTTTCATCTCTTTGGTATATTTTTACCAAGAGATTTTTCAGAACTAATTTTTACATTAAAGATCCAGTGTGTAGGATTTAGAGGGATATATTGGCAGAAATATAATATAATACATATGTTTTCAAGAGTGTGTAATCACCTGAAAATAAGAATCACTTTGTTTTTTTTGTTTTTTTTGTCTTACAATGAGCAGATAAAGTTAAAGACTGAGTTATACAATAGTGTTATTTACTGTAAAAAAAAAAACTGTCTTTAACTTTCACTTTCTATCTACAGAGGGAGCTGGTCCTCATTTATGGAGATCGCCATATTGCACCGCCATGTTTCTACAGTAGCCCAGAATGGAAAAAAACAAACACTGGCTCTAGTTTACATTGTATAAGTTAGCCTAACGGCTAGTGGAGATTTCCTCTTCTCAAATGAAGCCAGGGACAACAGCAACATTAAACAAAATTAACGTTACAAAATTCGGCTCTATTACCACTTACAAAGGTTCACCAACAAAACAACTGTCTTATACTAAACACGTTTTCCAAACAAATACAACATGCTGACGTTATTAGCACAGGCCTATGGAATTTTACATTGTATAACCCAGCCTAACAACTGGAGTAGCTTTTCTTTATTCAATTGAGATGGGGGGAGATCATTGGTCATTCATCAACCAGAGGATCAGAGTTAAACTCAAACTGTTGGCTAGAATCCATCCTACTGATGTGTCATTGAGCAAGAGTCCCTTCCAGCCACAGGATTGCTGTTCTGATGCTAAACCTGACCTCTGACCTCCCTGTGGAGGAGGATGTGATTAAAACAAATTTTCTGTAGAAAAACATTTAGTGGTTTTGACCAGCTGCAAAGAAAACATTTAATCATTTTGAGAGAGGTAGAAAAAGACATGTTGTCTTTGAGCGCTGACCCAAACAGCAGCTGGATCACATCTCTTACCTGGCTTTAGTGACGCAGGAATACGATAGAGGGAGCAGAGGGAACAAGGCCCGCAATGAGGAGGGGATGACAACATGACAGGCCATAATAACATGCATTAAGTCCTGACTGAGAACAGAAACCAACACACTGTGATATTAGCTCTCCTTTGCCTGGAGGTGACCATAAAGCTGTACAACCGTGTCTCAGATACAGACACACAGATAATACGATACAGCACACACACTGGCTAGCAGTCAGTCACACACACTCCCACACACGTGCAGATACAGACATACACACCCTGGCCAGTGAAATTCCACACCGTCCCTCTGTCCTGTCTTCTCTGTTCAGGTTACATGGTGGTGTATGAACAGCACCTATTTCTGATAGAACTGACGGAGAACAACAAAGAAATTATGTAAATGTTCACGAAATAAAGATGATTCTGACCATCAGAAAAAAGAAAATGAATAGAGGCTGAAAGCAGTATGAAGTTTTTGTGTGTGTGCTTCAACAAAGTACACTCATATTCATACCTGTATTTTTCTTCTGGAGTCTCCAACGTCCTCATACCTCTTTCTTGAATCTTCATTCAAATATTCATTTAGGACATCTGCGTTTCTATTTGTGTTTCAGAGTCATGATATCTTTCATCTCCTGCATCTCATACATAATTCACTAAAATTTTGACGTAATTTGTTGAATCTTTGAACTGACAATTCAACTGCTTTCATCTCTTACAGTTTAAGTGACAGTCCAACTTCCACACTTCATTTCTACTGTCAGTCACTTGAAACACTTCAACTGAAATTTGGGCTACCTGTACTACTGACATGTTAACGAACACTTCAGCAGACAATTCAGCCGCTGTCAACTCCTACTCTTTAACTGAATTTTCAGCTGCTTTCAACATTTACATATCAACTGACGTTTCAGTTGCTTACAAACCTCACTCATCAAATGACAGTTCAACTGCTTTCAGTGCTCACGCTTAAACTGACAGTGGCACTGCTTTTTATGCCTTTATGCCGGCGACAGCTGTGGCTGGAGGCATTATGTCAAGGCAATAATTATATTATATATTGGAGCGAACACATCCCCACCAATACTCAAACATTCAAAAAACATATAAATCTCTATTCTTCGACAGGCACATCACTACTTTCCAAAATAATCTTTAGCAATTTTAATGAGATCATAAATAGGCTTAACAAATCGCCATTATTATCATTACCACTTCTAGTATTATGGTGTACTGCAGTTCTGCATGTGGTTTGTCCAAGTGGTGTTGCCGTACCCCAGCAGAACCTGCTCATGCCTGTATTCAACTAATGTAAATGTCTTTATTACGTTATATTTGTATGTTGTTTAATATATTGTACAACTGTACTTTCTTATGATAAATAAAATAATATAGTATGGAAATTAGTTTTCATATTTTGAGGGTTTTTTTCAGGGGATGGGGGGCAGACCACTTGGCCTCTGGCAGATTTGCTACCCCCCAATGTTGACTCAATGACTATGGCCTTGCATTATGTTTATGGGTTTCCATCTTTCCCACTGTCATCTTCTCACAAATGCAATATCTCAAGAATGCCTTGAGGGAACCCTTCAGATTTGGCACAAATGTCCACCTGGACTTGACGATAAACTGATTAGATTTTGCTGGTCAAAGGTCGCTGTGATCTAGTCTGTCTCATTCTTGTCATCGTGATATCTCAAGAACACCATGATGATTTCTTTTTTTTTTAATTCAGCACAAACGTTCACTTTGACTTAAGTATGAACTGATTAGAATTTGGTGGTCAAAGGTCAAAACCACTGTGACCTTGCACCTGTCTCATTCTTATGAACACAATATCTCAAAAACACCATGAAGGAATTTATTCAAACTTGGCACAAACATCCACTTGGAATCAGAAATGAACTGAGTAGGATTTGGTGGTGAAAGGTCAAGCTCACTGTGATCTAACAAAACATGTTTTTCATTTGTATCTGGCATTGTAATCTCTCGCGCCTCCACTCAAGTTCTCCTAAATACTTAAGAATGACATTTAAATTTCTTTAGCACAGACGTATACTCATGAGGGCCAATGAATTGTCTTCAGTCATGTTTTATCTTGAAAAATTAATCAGATTGACGAAATGTTTTGCATACCAGCTGTGCTTGCCAACACATTATTAGAGCCAAAGCTATTACCTGCTAAATTATTTTGAATGTTTCTGTGAGTCCTGCCAGATGAGGCCTGTTGATAAGAATACAGACTATTCATGGAAGCAGTGGTGTTAGAAGGACTGTACAGAAACTAACACGTCACACCACTCACACCTCTGTTATTGATCTTTCCTGTCCTCTCGGTAACCTTGGACATGTTAGCCTATAAAGTACTCACACTGAGAACAATGTGGGAAAAGTACCAGTGATGATTCACAGTATGTCAGAAGACATCTGTGTGGAAATGCCACTGTGAGTCAACAGTCAGTGTTAAAGCATTGCATAAAGCTAGGATTTGTAGTGAAGGAGTTTAAGTGTGAGTATCAAACATGTGATGAATGTTGTGTGCCTGCTAGGTACATTCCCACTTTGTTTACACTTTACAAACCTAGACGCCTGCCTCTGAAACACACATCTGGGCAGCTTTCCTCCTACAATCTAAGTTTATTAAAAAAATGTTGGTGTGAGATTCATTTCAGCATTGAAATTTGACAAATTAATCCAGTAGTTAAAGCTGCTCTCATCAATATTTTTGTATTAATAGCAGACCAAACAACTCATTCTCATCATAAGGTCATCAAATATAAATGTTGTGTCACACCCCCTCTGTGTCTCATACTGATGCACAAGGCATCCCTTAACGTCTGTATGTAACGCATTTTTGTCTCCTGGGTTAAACACATTGTAACACATGGTTAATGCTGTTGTGTTGTTGGTATCATGTTTTGGGTTAGGATAAGACATGCGAGTGAGTTTCCCATGGAATGTACGTAAGTTATGTAACAGTACAATAAAACAAACAACAGTCTCCTAGGGGAAAGTCAGTGTTTGTTTGACCGCCTTCCCCCCGCCATGTGGACTTTTTTGCCCTCTATACTACGTCACTCGCCCTCAGCATCAAATACTACCCCAGATGGGTTTAAAGTAGAGTTAGTTGCAAGCCTGATGCATCTGATGGAGACACCAAAGGGTGACTCTGGTGTAGGTATCACATGCAGAGGGGGTGTGACAAAACATCTGTATCTGACAACCTGGAATGAGAATGGGCAGGAACAAATAACTATGTGAAAAGTGAAATTTGTCGCTTGCAGTGAGTTCTTGTAGCTCAGAGGTTCGGTTTTACAGCGCGCAGTTGTAATGTTTTGGTTCACTCTCACTGCTCTCATCAGCATTATTTTCAGCCACAACAGGCAACTGGCTCTGTCCAAATTTTTTTTTTTTTAAATCACCTACTAGCACATCTGAGCTCCTTATTTGGTGCCATGCCAATGTTCCAACAGCCAAAAATTCCAAAGCCCCATAAGTTCGAAAAATGTCTCATTAGACCAAAAGTCAATTTCTCCAAAAGCCCAGCAAGACTAATATGTTGGCATGGCTACACATCAGTAGGTTAGATTCAGGCAGATACATTGGTCTTACTGGTAAGGGAAAATCAAATCCTCCTCCCCCACAGAAATCAGTGGACGCAATATCAGACTGAAGATGGAAACGGAGTGTAATGGGTTAACAACTCTGTCTGAGATGAAGTGAAGGCTAAATAACTTCCCCATCTTGCAATTTTTATGCTAAACTAAGCTAATCAACTCAGCTTCATATTAAATAGACACACGAGAATGGTCTCAGTCTCCTCATCTAACTCTCTGCAGGAAAGCCAATAAGTGTATTTTCCAAAATGTCAAACTGTTCCTTTGAACATTATTTCTATTGGTACACATATTGGTCTAGTTTACCTTATATTGTCTCCAGATCCTATTAGCAGAAGCTTGATTCAAGTTTGTGGGGCAGCGTCATAGCAGACTGAGGGCCAGAAGTCAGGAGTAGTCACGGTTTCAAAAGAGTGTGTCTACTGTAACATTGATCAAGAGACTTCAGCAAAATGAAACCTAAAGTGCTGAAAAGTACAAATGCATTGTTTACTACCCTCAATGCAGCAAAAGCTTCCAAAGAAAGTATTTCCAGTCAATGACTGAAGCATGCAGGTTGTGCTCTGTGACTGTATGGAGCTTCCTGGGAATAAGAGGCCACGGATTAGATGGCTGCAGGTCGGGGTACATGTAAGAGGATTGGTTGTGTGTAGTCTGTGTGGAAAACAGACAGATGAACAATCAACCAGCTGTAAGCCTGGAGTCAACAACAGTTTATTATAATCTGCTTCATCTCTTTCTCCTCCTCAACCAGCAAACTCTGCTTATGGATTTTTCCCCCAAATTCCACTATAAAGCTCTTTCCAATGAATCATATCACCGAATTACCCCAAATATTTCTTTTTGTATTTACTCGATACGTTCCGTCTTTCTTTGCTCTCTAACCTCTGTAGCTGCTCTTCATCACCTACCTCCATTATCATCCCCCCTCTCGCTCTCTTTGCACCCCCTCTTCTCATCCTCTTTTTAACCCCTGTATCCTCTCACCCCCTTCTCTTCTTGTATCCAGCAGACACTATCAAAGAGGTTTACTATAATCATTACTCTAATCACCCTTTCCCCTCTGACTACCCCCATTCTCTTCTGTATAATGAGGGAAATTGTAGGTCATCAGGCAGAGGCCTCCAATAAGTTCAGCCGGTCAAAACAGACAGAAGCCCCCAGTTAAATCAATAACAGAACGCACCACTGCTGATGTTTTCAAATGGAGAAATGGCATCATTTGCCTGATTTAAAAGTAACAATGATAATATCTTGATGGATATTATTAGCCATGTACTCATCCAAATGTGTGCAGTTTGAAACGCTGTCAGATAACAACATAATTAAAGTAGCTGGAGTCTCTATAGGGCAGGTGGGAGGGGAGGTGGATGGGTCCAACAAACTCTGGACTTTTACTCAGGAGCCCACTGTTCACTTCCTGTGTGAATGTTGAGCCAAACAATAATGGGGTTTTTTTCTAAACCTAACCACGTGCATTTGTTGCACAAGGAATTAAACATAAATATGAGGTGTTTTATTGATGTTGTAAGTTTATTTGAAAAAAGGCTGTTTCCATCTATTGAACAGAGATCCACTGACCAAGTAGCAATATGTGACGAGGTGGAGGTGAAAACGTGTTGGTGTCACCTTGGCAAGATGCCTGCCAAGCTGCAGACCACTGTGGTTGTAATTTAGCAAGTCATTGCTATGTTTCTTTACCAGGCTAACTAATTACAAAAAATAACAACTAGGGTATTTTTTAGCAACCGATCGTTGTTTGTCTAGCAGCAACATGGGTGTTTTGTAACTACCCATCACTTTGTTTCCAGAAGCTTGTGGGCATGAAAAGCTCTTGTTTTTTATAGAGACGTCACTGCTTTTCATGCTGGAGCAGTGGCACAAAAAGCAGTTGTTTTTTACAGAGACATTGAGATTTTGTGTCTCAAAAGCAGGTACTTTAACCCTAACACTAACCCCCTAACCCCTTAACCATAATGAAGTGCCTAAACCAAACCACATTAACCACTTTGTCTGGTAGTTGGGTTAGGTAGATAGTCCAGCCATACATGCATACACTCATTTCCACTTGTGTATGCGACTGGTGTCTGTAGATCCCTGAATATACAGATGATGCTTCTAGTGTCCAACATAAGGAAGTGCATTTCTTTACAGATGGATGGAAACCTGATAGAAACTACCTGTAACCATGGGAGAGAGGCTAATTTTGGCCGTTTTTCACCATCCAGTAGTTTGGAATATGCACTTGGAACATTACAGAGACAAAAACAGGACCAATCTTGCATGGCAACAAATAAGTGAAGATGTTGGCCTGCCAGGTACATAGCATGTTTTGTGAAACATTTAATTAAAGAGATGTATGAATGGCTGAATAAATCATATGCTGCACTTTCATACCAAACTGATAAAGATGATGACTGTATTTCATATCAGACTGATAACTCGACTGTAACTTTAGGCTATTTAATAAATAGCCTGTTGGCCAGTTAGCAGCCTGTTAGATAAGCTAGCACACTGTCAGACTGTCTCTCTGAAATCGACCGCAAAAGTTAAATTTTTTGAAAGTACGCCTCTGGTTCCATATTTAACACAAAGATATGAGAGTGGTAGAAATCTGCTTGGCAAAAAAAGAAAATAAGCATATTTCCAAAATGCTGACCTATTCCTCTCACACGGAAATCTTTTTCTTGATAGTATGGAGCAAAAATGATTAAGAGCTGTTCCAATGCATCCCTGTTAAATTATTTAATTTATTTTGCGTTTAACGATTTGAAGTGACAGCCAGTAGATGAAACTGGGTCTCATCTCTCCCACAAAGCAAAACACCCTTCTACAGTCACACAGTGAAAAATGTTTCCAGTTCAAAGCAGATATGTAGATTGGTGTGTTTCAGTTACAGCCACAGCGCTCTCCCCACACACTCAAGCTCTACGTTCACACGTGTTCAAGAGCCGCAGAGCTTTTGAATCAGCTTCTCTCTGCAGCTGGACTCACAGTAAGGGTTTCAACTCCGTGTTTACCTGGCCTCTTTTTTCACTGCTCACGAGTTACTCACACACACACATACACTCACATTCACACAGACATGTACAGTATGCTACACCCTCCCCCTTGCTGCACATGTTATGCATGGGCAGACAGATTTCTTGCACGTGTTCTCTCACATTGTCAAAGCTTCTCTTTTTATTTTCACAATCATTGCTTTATGGAAAAATGTTTGGTTAAATCCTTATGTAAGATGACCATTTCACAATTCACCAAAGGCTCCACTTTCCATTTTCGTGGAGCACAAAGAAAGTCTTATAAAATCTTTCCATATGGGACCCATGTCTTTTCCCCTTTCTTTCTCTTGTCTCTCTAATCCTCTCTTTTTTGACCCTCTTTGCCACAACCCCCATTTCTTTCCCATGTTAATGTCCTCCCTTTCACCCTCAGCTTTGTCTCCATCTCCATTCTCTCACTTCTCAGCCTGATTTCCATCAGTGCTTTGTCTCCTGTCAGCACTGCAAGTGTAATGGTTTCATTTTTGTGAGCTGAGTTTGATTTCCAGGCCATGCACACATTATTATAACAACTTGTGTTTCCCTCTCTGTCCTGCATCAGCTGTTTGTCTTCATCCTCAATCTCCAGCCTGAGTTTTGAGTAAGTGCTGGTCCATTCAGGTCCAGACCGATATATTTTAAAACTATTGGATTGCCATGAAATTTAGGAGTGACATTAATGGCTCCCCAGAGGATGAGTTCTAACCTGCTATCACCAGACCAAGTCGCAAATGTGAGTTTTTCTGGAACCTTTCGGTTAATTTTCGATTTCCGAGGGACGATATCAAAGGCTGTAGATCAAAATGCCCCTGGAAGCGATTGGATACACCTACAACCAATCAGAGCAACGAAACATGATGTAGTTCTGAGTAATGGATAAATGTTAACAGACTGCAGCATTCAGAGATGAGTGGTGATGGTGTGGCATCGTTACATCTGTCAATGAGTGTTACTGATTTTGCAATCAGAATTTAAAAAATATTACTGAAACAGAAAGTTCCACATCAGCAAAGGCTATCTTGGTTGTTTTTTGCCTCAGTAGCACTTCTCTTTAAGAAGCTGTTGTGTCCTTGGCGTAAGGGTGACCTGCAAGCCAAAATAGTGTTATCATCTTATAAGGCCCGTTTCCACCGGAACTTTGGGGTAATTTTACTGGGCCGGGCCGTTTGTGCGTGTCTCCACCGCAGGAACCAGCCCTGAAGGACAGAGTTCTGGAACTTTTACGGGGGCTAAACAAGTCCCTGCCTCTGAATAGGTACTCAGAGCAGCCCCGAGAAACTCCTGGCTGGGGCTTGGGGATTACTTGGTGCTGATTGGATATACTCAAGACGGGATGTGACGTTTTGTAATTAATAACATGGTTATCGTAGATTAGCTGGGCTAACTGTTAGCTGTTAGCCATTAACAGCGTCTAATAACTCAGTAACTCAATAAACGGTCCATGAAAAAAATATTTTTTCCAGCGAATATCTTAGTTACAACATGATCGAGCTAGCAAAGCAGTTTTGTGTTGCTATGTGTGGTATTTATTCAGTTTTGGGAAATCATGATGTCTAGAAAGCATCAGTAGCTGCAGCTGACAGGGACAGCTAACAGCAGCAGCAAAGCTAACACCAGGACGTCATCTGTTAAAAGTCTTCTGTCTTCTCGGATACGACATGAAACTACTCCATTTAGCTCAGTCATGTTGTAACTAAGACATCTGCTAGAATTTTTTTTTTTTTTTTTTAAATATTTTTTTCACAGACCGTGATTGGAGTTATTGAAGACACAGCTAGCGGCTAACGGCATCCCTACGCCCCTATGTCGCCCCAGTCAAAATGGTCGCGCAATGATTACGTCACATACGACACGGCGGTTGAGAGGACTGAGCGAGAGGACATTCCTGTAGTAGTTCCTGCCCCCCAAATAGTACCAGGAACTTCTTCAGTGGAAGAAGTATAATTGTGCATTGAATGCAACGGCTGGATGTATAAAGGGAACTGGTTGCAGTACTGTAGGTGGGGCTCTGTACATTGCTGTTAAAGTTGCTCAATGGTGCATGAACCCCCCAAAAAACTTGACTTTGCAGGTGTGAAATTACCCAGATGTTCTGCATAACTGGGCATATAAAGCAAGCGTACTAGAGACCAAGAGGCTAACTTCTGCCGGCCAAGCTGGCTGCTTCCGGTTTAGCCCTCCACTAACTTGAATGGAGATAAAATGATTCAATCGTGCAGATCTTATGGACTTTCAAAATATTATCGAACCGAATGGATCAAACCCTGATAGTGAAAGGAGCCATTTCAAGAGGGTTTGTGATGCTCCAAAATGTCTCAACTCATTTACAGACAACTCTTTCCCAATGTTAGTCTATGGGAAAAGTATTTTTTGGCCCCATAAGCATCATGTGGCAGACCCTGACGTTGTAGTTATGTGGTTTGGCCACTATATCAAATTGGCTTCAAATTCTGGCGCACTTACTGGGGGCCTGGTTTGAACAGGAGGGGGGCCACATGCAACTGCCAGAGCAAATGTAACATGAGCTCACAGATTTGTCTAGTTACCAGGCTGGATCATCATCATATGACTTTTCCTGTAGAACCATCATAAGGTCAAGATTTCATGTGTCCAACACTTTCGTGTATGGCCAAATATCTGCAACGGCCATTCCCATCATTTTCAGCTGTACTTTGTGTCTAGTGCTAGTTAGTGAATGTTAGCATGCTGAAATGCTAAGCTAAGATGGTGAACATGTTCCTTGCATAACATCAGAACCTCCGCATTGTCGCTGTGACTGCATACTGATGTTAGCATTAAAAAAGCACCACTGTGTGTCAGTACAGCCTAACCGAGTTATTACTGCGGCTGTAGACTCTTAGTCTTGTTAAATTAGTAATCTTGGAAGCTTGTTCTCCTACTGCACATATTTACTGTAATGTAAAAAGCACAGAAATTTTACTGACATCCTCTCCATGATTTCCAGTGAAGCATAATCTCACCTTCCCTTAGATGCACTGCCTTCATTTTCCACCACTTTCATGCATCAGCTAAATAGCTGAAATATGAGCTGCAGTGTCTGCTCTCTTCCAGGCCATTTTATTAACCAGTCCTATTTGAGGCGTCTACATCTCACATGAGAATTCTTGCATGAACAACCACGAGAATTTGCCTTTTTTCTGCTCCTTTTGATCCCACAACCACAAGCAGGGCTATGTGGGAAAACCACACTAATGGGGTACATACTTTCCCTTCACCAGTAAATTCCACAAAAAAACCCATATGCATTTACATGGTTAACGAGGCACATCTGACCAGCTAGTTTCTGTTTTTATTGTCTTAAAATATATTTTATTTCTGATTACCAAATAACAAAACTGCTACTTTTTAAAGGCTAACACTAATGAGTTAGCAGATTCTGCTAAGAGGATGGCCTGTGTGTGAATAACTGTATCACTGTGTCACAGTGTCGGTCAGGTCAAACACTGTAAACACTGTATGAACAGCAGATGCAGCTGCAGCTGGTACAACTCCCTGATAGCTTGATCTCAGAAAAGTAGTGCCTCTCTATAATTCATCTACATACACATGCATGCACACATACACACCCCTGCAAGCACGAAGGCACACAACTGTCAACACACACACACACACACACACACACACATAAAGGGCCAAGCTCATGACAAAACTGCTTACAGAGTCTCTGTTTACATATTTCATAAGTTAGACATGCAGGTCTGAATCGTAATGGAGAAACAGAGCCGAATTATGGACCCCAGGGTGCCATATTTCACTGGTCACATGTACACGCAAGCTTAAAGGGAGAGTTCAACCCCAATTCAAAAATGCATAATTTTCCTCTTACCTGTTGCGCCATTTATTGAACTAGATTGTTTTTTTTATGTGACTTCTCGAGGGCTGAAAATATCAGCCATAGAGATATCTGCCGTCTCTTGAACATAATCACTAGATGGCATTTGGCTCATGGTGCTCAAAAATAAATAAATGAATGAATACAAAAAAAACCCGGTAATGTCTCTTTCCAGAAAATCATGACCTGGTTATTCAAGATAATCCACAGACTTTGTTGTGAGCATGTAGGAACTATTTTCTTTCTACTGAACTACACCTGCCAACTGTAAACATGGCTGTAATGTTAGCTAGCTCAGTTGTGTCAGGTGAGCTAGCAGTAGATGCACACTTCCTTCCACAAGGGATGCGGGTGGCGGGTGTACAGACAAAATAGTCCCTACATGAAGCTGCTCAAAGGAAGGTCTGTGGATAATCCTGAGTAACCATGTCATGACTTCTGAAAAGAGACATTGCTGCTGAGTTTCAAATGTATTTTTTATTTATTTCTCTTATTTCTACGCTTTGAGCACCACAAGCTGAGTTCCATTATACACTCAGCAACTCACATCAAAATAATCTAGATGAGTAAATTTATCTGTCTTTCTCTATCTCTCGCCCACACACTCATGCAGACAGACATAATTCCATACTGTATGTCCACACACACACACACACACACACACAGGCACACACACACACACACAAGGATGGACACACACAGAGAGCTGCAGTTTGTGGTCTCTGTGGTCTCTGATTGGCAGTGAGATGTTGAAAAGGCTCATGGGATCTCACCTCGTCAAATGTAAAAGCTTCCAAGGTCTGGCACTCAACTAGGCTATTATCCTCACATGCCAGAACCCCCCTGTCTCACACCATTAGACACACACTCACACTCATACCCCCTCCAATGCAGCAGCATGAGGGCAGACAGGGAGGAAAAGGGGACCTTTAATGGTGTGACACCTTTTATGGACGGGACAGTGTCGATCAGACAAAAATGGATGGCAATGATCTTCCACCTCTTACACACAGAAGGCAGTGGTGCACTGGAGTGGTCATGTAGAAGACCTCAGAGGTTAAAACATGCCTTTATCTGACTGTCAGCCATGATAAGAGTTGTCTGACATTGTTGTTGATGATGATGCTGGCAGAGGAACACTCTGTCCTCTTTTCTTACCTTCAACTCTGCCACAGTTTTACATAACTCTCAAAACAAACAATAGAGATGTGCCTCTTGAATAAATGAATGCCTTTATAGCATTTTTAATGCACACAATCCACATTTAGAATTCTCTCCCCAGACCCAAATAAATCAAACCAGAAGCATTCACTCAGGCCCCAGCCATTACACCTTAATAATGCACTATTTTGCCGACCCCCCCCCACACACACACACACATGCACACACACACACACACACACACACACACAAACTTTCTTTCCTGTCTTGCAAAATTCCTTGGCTCATTCTGGCGACCTAGTTTACAGCCCTCGCCTCTGAGCCACAGAGAGTTGGTTCCTTTTGAAGATGCATTGAGCAGCACAGCATGACAAGCCCATTATAGAGCCGGAGGAGGAGAAATCGCTCAATTACCAACTGGCAACTCATGAGGGAAAAGCAATGTGCACTATTCACTTAGCCATATCCGTTTTATATGACTCAATAATGAATATTGTCAAGTGTTAGATTGCATACAATAATCTACCTTCCCTCAATGGATAATAGACAGCCTCACAGAATACATAGTAAGAGTTACATTGATATATTTTGCTGAATCAGTTCAGTAATGCAGTTTTGTATACATGAGTGACCATATGACAGACACTGATGGTGGACACTCTTCCAGATCTGTTTCTGGATCTGATGGATGCTTCATGTGCTCGTGCCGGGCAGCATAATTGTAGTCTTTTTTTATACTGTTGTATCAGTAACCATAGTATGTTTCTGTGCTCACTGTCTCAAAATCTTTCCAGGCCCATGGAAAGTTGGAATAAGAGTGTCATGAGTATGACATAATATATAGTATATCATATATATGAGCCATGGAGAAAACCACAGGTTATTCTGTATAGAGCAATGGTAAATCCACAAATATGCAAGCAGTGCCACCATTTAGACAGTGTCTTTGGAAAGTATTCTGACTTTTTGCACACTTATTGTTTTGTAGTTTTAATTTAGAATGGATTTAGTTGGGCTGGGCGATATGGAGAAAATCAAATATCACAATATTTTTAATCAAATACCTTGATATACCACAGACAATATCAGTGTTGTGGCAATATTGTAGGGCTCACTACTGGTGTGTTCACAAAATATTTATACAATAGGATATTTAATCAATAATCACCAGTAATGTGGATAAAATGACTAAGTGGGTAAAGACAAATGATAGAACAGTTACTGTAATGCAGCCTTTAAAACCAGGAAAAGACAACACTTTATTACGATATTATAATAATATCCAAAATGTAAGACCACATTTAGTCTAGTCAGAAAAAAACCTCTTCAGATTAAAAATCTCTTTTTCAAGAGTGTCCTGGCCAGGACAGGCAGCAACATAAAGTTACAACACAGAACAACATAGAGGATTACTACTCACATGGCTTGTTGGTAGGGCTTGGCAGTATATTGATATTATGTTTATATGATGATATGAGACTCTATATCATGTTAGATTTTGGACAGCATACTACTGTAAATGTTGTCTGCTCCTGGCTCACAGGCTGTTTTTGTTAAAGTTGCGGACTGAAATGTCTGATTTCACAACAGCTTTTCTAAAAAAAAATGTGATTCATGTTGCGATGTCTATAGGTGTTTTTGTGATGAAATTTTGGAGGCAAGTGAAAAATGCCAAAATAATTGTTATGCGCTCTCAGAATCAGAGCCTTATTATGAGCATTCAGTGTTTCCCACAGAATTAGAACTACTCTCTGCCCACTTAAAATCACCTGATACAGCAGCGGTGGCTAAGATCTGACACTGAGTCATTAAGGGACTGTCGTTAAACCCATTTATAATTATTGGGTAATGTTATCCATGTGATGCTAACAGTTAGCCCTGTCACTGTGTGTGTGACTCCCAGGCACAGAGCTCACACTCCCGCAGCATCAGTCTCATGTTTAACAGAGACAGAGAGGAGCAAGCAGGGGCTAAGCGCATCAACATGCTACACACAGCTCTATGATGGAACTGGATTTACCCGATTTAGATCATTTCCAGTACAGATGCTGTGATTGGACAAATTTCACTGGGTTGGCTAAATTAGTGTTGCACTCGCAGTATCACAACTTCCTGTGGGGAGTGGTAAATATTTTATGAAAGCACTAATAGTCAACCATACAATATAGTTGCAACATTGATATCAAGGTATTTGGTCAGCAACATTGAGATATCTGATTTTTTCCATATAGCCCAGCTCTACTTGTTAGTGAACCACTGTAGCTGGAGAGCTAACTGCTACCAGGATGGCAAGCAGCAAGCTGCAACGCATTGGTGAAGTGAGCAAAAAGTGGAGGGATCTAAATACTTCTGGAAGCACCTGTACAATACATGATTAAAAGATAACAGTCAGCGTGGTGTGTTATTTGTTATTGTACAGTTCATGTACTGTTGCACAGAGGCAAATCTGCAGGGCTTATTATCCAGCGCCTAGAGCATAAGAATGACCTTTGCCCTGATAAAGCTGTAATGGTTGAATAAAATAATATAAGTGTACATGCAAACACACTTGAGCATCCACACAAGTGCATGAAGGCATTCACAGATGCAATCAGGCGGACATGCAGTACAGTAGATGCAACCATGCTGCACTGATGAATCTGCAAACACACACACACACACACACACACACACACACACACACACACACACACACACACACATACACGCACAGACACAGTTAAGCCTCTGCCCATACACACCTAAAAGCACGCATGCACACACATATGTGTCGGACACAAACACTCTCACACACACACACACACACACACAAATCCCTTGTACAACAATAGTGAAATATTAATCCAGGCTCACAGGCGGACTCTTCCTCGGTAAAATGAGTGGTGAGATGGGCTGATGAGACAAAAAACAACACCCGACAGTAACCTACATATCATGAGGTTTCCAGCTGGATCACCAGGTTATTTCATATTAAAATCGCTCCACTTATTTTGCCGGCTTTCACTGTTACAATTTAGTAGCAGTCCTCTGGCTGTGTGATGCCGTGCAGCCTGGCATGGAAGATGAAAGGAAAGCCTGTGTGTTGAAATAGAATAAAATCGGTGTGACAAACTGCAACGACAGCCCTCTAAATCAGTTTATGATCCTGAAAAATACTCATTTGACAAAGCAGATTCCTGAAGTAAAACTGGAAGCGCACCCGCCTGTGTTGCTGCAGCACTATCTCATCACACACAGATTGAATGTGACACAACGTTTACACAGTCTGTATGTGATAGGATGCTGCAGCTCAAACAGTGTTTGATTCAACACAACATCTTTCATTCCCTGTGAATAGGATGTCACTGTCTCAAAAGCTGTGTCACTATCAATGTGTTTTCAGTATCTGTACATTAGACTGTTAAATTTACTGTATTGTGGCATATAAGGGTATAGGGTATGGGTACCTTACATGGATGTAAGGTGCACTGCAATGCAAGCTTAACTGAAACAAAAGAGATTGAGGAACACGTAGCCTCATTGTGTGGCGGAGTATAAGCTCTGCAGCCTTACGGAGGCAGTTTTACCAACATTAGCTGGAGCCAAAAGTGGGCTACATGGTGCATTTGTAATTAGAACAGGGTTTTTACTCCCTGAAAAGCTCCTCAGCTCTGTGAAAAGGGGGACAACACAGAATCAGATGAAAGCAGAACTGAGAGAGAGAAAGAAAGAAAGAAAGAAAAGGCTGCTATCATTTGTGAGAATGTTGCTGTTGTGTGTATTATTTACACGGCCCGAACAACCTGAGTGTGTATCTATTTGAGCTGCTTCCTGTCTGTCTTTGCTCCAGGCTGGTTTAAGATGGAGGAAGAGATTTTGGGCTCAATTCATTACAAATTCTGGTCAATTTGTGAAATCGAGGTTCTCTCCCTGGGAGGTTTTCAGTCACTTTGCCGTCTCTGCGGGGAATCAGCGCCTGTATCAACTGGAATTCAACTTGAATTGTAAAAGCACCAGGCCAGTCTTTTTCCTCTGGGAAATGCTCCGCTGGGACGGCCATGCTTAAAGTACAGATGAAGCCATCAAGCAAGTTTTTTAGCACGCTTACTATGCTGCTGCTCTTTTCACAAGGAAAGGGTTTAAATTTGATGTATGAATCACATTCATGCACAAATTTTTTACATTTTGAAACAAAATGAAACACATGCTCTGTGAAATTTAGAGTGAATTCAGGCAATGTGGGTCATTTTTTGGTGTATGCCTCAGAAGACTTAGGGAAATAAAACTCACTGAAGTGATGTTTTTATAAATCATTTTAGGTCTTGTTGACATTTTCATGTTGGAATGAAGTGTGAATACACAATTTCTTAGAGGCTACACATCTTCAAACATACCATGAACCCCTTTTTCATTCAGGCAGCATGTTCAGGTAATGTGAGACAGCTTGTTTGGTTGGACAGCCATTCACAGATTAAAAAACAGACAGGCAGGCAAGTGGGTAAAATAATCTAGATTTAGGTTTATGGCTTTAGTTTATAGACTATAATGCTGGATGCAGAGGTTGAGGGTTTGTGGCAGGAATCACTTGTGGGGTTTGACTTAAGCCCCTGTTTTCATCAATTCAGTTCAGCACGGATTCCGGTTCAGCACGGACTGTTTGTACTGTAGCAAGTCTTACATCGATTAGTAAACTATAACTATAAATGAAAGGATGTTTTTCTGCCTCTTGCAGCAGCTGTAGTCTGAGAACGAAATGATTTAATTGACTGGGGCGACTGCCGGCAACTTCTACGGTGGAATGTTTTCTAGTAATATTACTCAGTGCATGAGTTGACGACGTGAATCCATCAGCACACATTTAATTTCAATATGATAACTTTGACCATTCCATCAGTTTTTATTGTCTCTCTTGGATGACATGCACTTTTAGTTATGAGTGGATCTTCAAGCGTTTGAAAATATCTCTTAATTTCAACCTGATTATGTGAACTGCATATGTTTAACTCCTCACTTGTAGAATAAAAAAAGAAGAAAGCAAAGCATCGTTTCTGTGGGCTACAGCAACACTAAGCCCCCGTGTTTGCCTGAGAAGGACTAAATGCACTAACAGGCTATTTTTAAAATACCCCACCGCTAGAGTTTCTCACCCCAGCCTTTTCTTCTTTTTTTTTCAGAAAATGTCAGTGTGCAGCATCGTTCTGTGGACAATAAATGAGGTGCAGATTTCCATCTGTGTCACCAGTGATAAAGAAATACAGTGAGAGGTGGACAGAGCAGTGAGTGACAACAACCCAGACCACATTTAACAGTACTGTTTGGGGTTCAAATGCTAAACAAACCTAGGGTGGAAACAGGGCTTTATAGGCATGCTGACAACAGTTGATTATAAAATAGTTTTATAGCATAAACGAAGCAGAAAATGATGTCCCATCATCTTAACCTTACATTATTCAGGTGACACAAAAAGTTTGGTTTAAAACAGAGCATTATTTTATACTTTGTGCGTGCGTGTGTGTTTTACCCAGTGGTTAAACCACTTCAGTTTGATCCAGTGGTAGGCTATAGGTTGTTACCTAATCTAAATTCCATTAGCAGCCTTCTGATTGAACTTACCATGTGCTCGCACTGCACACACTTCCTGTAAAGACAGACCACACCCACTCTGATAATGTCCATTGTTTTGTGCCAAGAAACTCAGTTTTAATGATTGGCTGTTTTGCACATGTCAAATTAGTAAAATATTTGTCCCTTTACCTGAACTCACCCTTTGTTTTTGTTTTGTTGTTGTTTTGTTTCAGTGTGGTTTTCTAATCTGCAACAAACACACAGGCTGGTTGTTGTATCTATTAGGTATGTTCCCACAGTTCAGTTCAGTCTAAATGACAGCTGCTCGTGACCGTTTCACTGTATTGCTGAGTACCAGCTGTGGTCCAACGGTCCAGTCTCAGAGACAACTGGCACACACACACACACACACACACACACACACCACACACACAGTCTCTATGCACATGAGGCTCCGTGACCAATCGTCATAATGACTCCAGTGGCACATGAGGAAGCGATGGAGGCACACGTGGAGAATATCACAATACAGATCTCAAAAACATCATGTGAAAAGGCCACTCCAATTTGAAGAGGCCAACCATAACTCATCTGACTTCAACAAAATTCCTTGTGATGAACTAGATAAGCATAGAACTAATCCTGCACATACGACAGCCTTAATTAGATGTCATTCTACTGCTAATTCATCTCCTCATCTCTTAGAATCAAACTGAAATTTTCAATTCTCCTCAGTTTGTGTGTACAGAAATGGAAACTTAAATGATACTCCAGCTATTCAGCTTATGTGTTTCCCCTCTTTTTCAAAAAGCCCACAGAGAGTTGGTTATCAATCTGTCGTCCCTTTACCACATTCAACTTTTGGGAGGACCCATTATGTTGGGATGTTTGTGCTTGATATGGAGAGTGGAAGCCTGCACGCTAGTTAGCCTACCATGCTAGCATCAGAACTGATTTTTACTTATGTTACTTTTCATTCAACATGTGCTGAAATAGTAAATGGCTGCATTTCTTAAGGGAATGCGTGTGTTAGCACATTACAACATGTCTCTTCTTCACACACATGCTGAAACACCACTGTTAGCAAGCTACAAGTGGTGCATGGAAATAGAAATTTGAAAAATTGCAAATTGGTTTTGGGATACTGGTTAACACGTGTTTGTGGGATGGGTGGGGTCCATTGGCTCTCATCATGAGCCGGGTTGGTGCGGGTTATAAAAATCCCTGACCCGCACATCACCAGCAAGCTACCATCCAACAACCACTGACTTTCACCCAGGAGGCCAGTGTTCGCTTCCAATATGAACGTAGAGCCAAACTCTGTTCTTTGTTCCTAAGCCCAACCAAGTGCATTTGTTGGTAAAACATAACAATGTGCATTTGTTGTTGACAGAAAAAAATGTCAATTTGCAGTGTTGTCCCAAGGTAGCGCGTTCATTTTGAAAAAGACTGTATGCGAACCGTACATTTCCTGTGAAAACGGAAGTGTATTTTAAAACAGACAATGCATGTAACAGACAGAGGTTGACACGGCGACCAAGAATGTCAACGACCAACACACTCATGGTACCTTTCACGCCATATCTTGATGTGTCAAGTCCATGACCCAATGTCGATATGTGACAAGGTGGGAGTGAGAATGTGTACAACACAACTGTACACTTTAAAAATAGATACTTAAATAACAGATATATTTTAACATATTCTTATTTTTCACATTCTAATGTAAATTTCTTTTCATTTTATATAATCTCTTTATAGTTTTGCTTTGTGTTTATTGTTATGCACCAATTCATTGAGTTAAAACTACTTGAATTCTGAAATACCAAAAAAGAAAAAGAAATTGATTTGAAATTGATTGATTGATTTATTATTTTTTCTGCAGTGACAGGGCTCCCTCTCCAAGGAGTGGGATTTTTTGTTTTTATTTGGACTAATGGTGTCAGTACTGGTGCAATAATTACAGTGTTGACCAAATCAGTATATAAGTCAAAACTAACTCAAAGGATCTATATACTGTTTTCTTAATCAATTTTAAATTTGGTTTGACCTTTATTCAACCTGGTGTCACTGATATCAAAATTTCTTTTATAGGAGTGTCTATAGCCAAGACAGCATTTCTACCACTTTGTATAGAATGAGGTTTAATAACTAGGTAACAGCTATGTGCTTTCAAAAATGATTTTCACTTTCATTTCAGAAGTAATTTAAAGTCTCATTGTTAAAGCTGTAGATATCTAAAAGCGAGATTTTAATCAAATACATCTGCAGAATAGTGACTTCTTTGCTCTTTGAACTTTCCACACACTCAGAAATCTCTCACAGTGCTGAGACATGTCTATTTTGATACTGCAAATATGTTACCAGGGGAAAAACTCCTGCTGTCCTATCAAACACACACACACACACACACACACACACACACACATTATGGAAAGAATGTATGCTTACCTCGTATGCCTACGTAAAAACAGGTCATCGATGATGCGATATACACAGGGAAGGACATACAAGAGAGGATGGAAAGAGGAAGATGATTGTGAATGAAATGATACTGATGTTATGACAGGAGAGGACAGGTACACAGAGGAATGTGCTGGTTCATTGTCTGACTTAACAATACATCCAGTTTGTGTGCTTTGATTAGGCCGTTGACATCATGACTGTTTGTTCCTGGTACAGTCACAAAAAAAGGAAGAGGAATCATCATTTCACGGTATTTTGATGATGGGTGATTCACCCTCTGACAAAACAAAGGCTGCATGTGGCAACTTGCCAAACAGAAGTTTAGTGCTGAAAGAGGGCAGTTCACTCAACACTGAGCCAGTATGATGGTGGTTTAACATAGGAGAGGTGGTTAATGGGTCATAAGTTTACAGGTCATGTGTTTAGTGGTAAAGATCCCAAACCCGGTCAATCCCATCAGCTCCATCGATGTGTCGAGTCTGACCTCCAGCCTTCTGACACATTAGAACTGCTGCAGGACACAGCCTTCTGGCACAGTCATTCACACACACACAGCTAATCATTTCACTGCGATATTTTAGTCGTTTGAATGTTTTGTGTCTGCCATTCCAGCCATCTATTGAGAGGGTTCCTGTGGCAGACACGCTGCACCTCATCGCCTCCTCCTCCTTATTGTTTCTCAGCTGTGAAATATATCGTCCTTGATTGTTATGAAAGGTTCTCCAGCGAGGTGCAATGACTGATGGGTAGCTTGCTTGTCAATTTTAGGCTAACTGATGAGCTGTCATTTAGTACTTCCCAACACAGTTTGCTTTGGAAATAACAGCAGGGTGGGAAACTTCCTATATTGTATTTATGATGTTAGTCAGTCAGCGACGGGGATTTTTCATTCAGTCAGAGGTTAGGTAAACATTAAGCCTCTGGAACTCAACTCTCAACTCTCTTTCTCTCTCACACAGTTGCCAGTCACAGTTTCTGTGCGTTTGGCAGCCTTCATCGGCGGGTAAACTCCATGTTTCCGCTGATTGCTGCTGTGGAGCTGCTGGCCAGAGATTTTGTTTTGGCTGCAGATGGACAGTGTGAATTCCCTTCCAAACATTAAAAAAAAACACTGCTTTTAAGCTTTGCAATGACGTGTATTCTAATTAAATTTTCCTTGCTTCTGCTTTGCTTTTTTCCCCCTTGTTGAATGTGCTGTCCTGTCAAGAGAGCACAGTTTTTTTTTGACTTCTTTTTCCACCCTCTGTCCTCCCTAACAGGCACTGGCTACTGAATGAAAGAGAATTTACATGAGAGCAAAGGAGGAGCCAAACATAGCCTGCATGGCTGGGAAATGTCTGCTTGGTGTTTGCACGTGGGACTCTTGTCGTGTCAAAGTCCAGCAAGTCAGTTCCCAAATTGCTTGGCTGAGTCTGAGGCCTTTAAACCCACAGGTCAGCCTACCTCCGATCGGAAAGTCCTCACAAGAGTCCAGGAGCCGTCATAAAAAGAGTCATAAAAATGTTGGAACAAATTAGTAACACTTACAGAAAGAAAAATATAAAACAGGAAGAAAACACTAAAATGAAATACTAAATGTAGCCAATTTTTTCAGACTGACAGATTGAACGCACACAATCAGGTTATATACAAGAGTGCTTAAACTGTGTAACTGAAAGAAACAGTAATTTGGTCACAGTGGTCATGTTAAGTGTCACAAAATTAATAATCTTCTGTAGTGATGGTAAAAATGAACAAACATATCTTTTTGAACGACTCTTTTAAGTGTCTGGTATGTATCATTGCAGCTTATCAAACTTCTGAGTGCTCATGAATCAATAAGGTGTCGTTATGTAGTGCAGCGACGGACCTGAATGAACAAGCAGGGACCGATTAAATTGGACTTGAGTCAAAGTTGTTCCTCCAACTTTGGTGTGTTCATGAGCTTGAAGTTGTAATGTGGAAACAGCATGGACGTTACAATGCAGGTATGCTGTATTTTACTGCTCAGAGTGTTTAAACAATATATTGATAATGAAGAGTAAAGGAAATGGATCATATAACCCATGACATTAGAAAGGAGTGTTTACCGACACCACATGAATGCAGCACAAAGCCGTGGCAGTTACTGGGATGTCTGTTAATTGCCCCGCTAAGAACGACAGATTGTTGGTCAGTGACATTTCTGTAACATCATATTGAGCATACAAAGCCTACCTGCACACCACAGGGATGCTGAATCAATGCATTACAATTATTATTTCATCTTTACTTATGTAAACTTATACATGATGACTGGATGTGCGCTGAAGAAAACGTTTGTGGGGCAGACAGCACAAGCTGTCAAACGTTTATGTACGTTCCTGCAGCCCTGTAACCATGATGTTTTTTTCTAAAAATAACCACATGCTTTTCGTGCCTAAACCTACCCATGAAGTGGTTGAAAATTAGGTGTTTTACTTACGTTGTGAGTGTATTTTGAAATGGAAATGAATAGCGGCTATTTTTTTTAGCATTTTAATTTTTGTTTATCATTGTTGTAGGCCTAAAGAGATTATGCACCTATGCACCAAATAAAAAAAATGTTTAAACATTTCGTCAGCTAAAATGTGCTTCAAATGTCCATGGCCTAACACCTTTTTCTCCAAGTTCTGCCAAACTTCAAAAGCAGTGGCATCCTAGGTAGGCCATCTATGGATCCTAAATCCAAAAAGTTTCTCTGGAGAATAGAGAATTTAATAGTGTGGGGACCGGTTCATTCGCTTTTATCACCAGCTGATGTTGATTGGCTAATTTAAACCCAAGTCTGTGTTACCTTCATTATCAGGCTAAAATATGTTTTGTGGCTCCAGACAGATCTTGTTTTTATTATTTCTAGTAAAAAAAAAAAGTGTCTTTTGATAGTAAAGGTTGCTGATCCTTGCCCTATTATAAAATCAGTGAGTGACAGTTGGTGAAATAGAAAGAATTTGAACAGTAAGTAATAATTTTATCAGTAAGGTTTCACATGGCTTCTGTGGTGCGGAGTGTCTCTTAGGCTTTCACACATCACTTGATAAGTAAAGTGAATTATTGTCAATGTGTCTTTGCACTTACTCTCCTTTAAGAGCCTTAATGTGATTCATGTGTGTGTGTGTGTGTGTGTGTGTGTGTGTGTGTGTGTGTGTGCGTGTGTGTACGTGTGTATGTGTGTGTTATAGTTCAAGTACAGCTCTGCACCTCATTACGTCGGTGCTGTGCTGTGTGCGTTTTATGTGTGTGTGTTGAAAAATGTTACTCTTTGCTGTGGTCTGAGAGGACGTCAGTGTTGTGAAACATCCACAGACCAAACTTGGCGCACACACACGCAATTTAACGTAACACTCTTAATCATAATGCCTAATCATGCCTCCTGCTCATCCTCCCACATTGTCCTCATCACACAGAGGACTCATCATATGTCTGCTGCCTGTGGACAGCCAATGCAAACAATAAGAATCCCAGCTTTTGCAATATGGGCATCCTTTAATGCCATTATTCCCTGAAGGATTTACCTACTAATCAGTTTGAAGCCTTTATTTTTAATTTCCTCTGGTATTATTATAACGTTACTAATGCAACTTAACATTTTCTTTTTTTTTCCACCGTGTGTTACACTTTTACTATTTTTGTCATGATTAAAAGACATGAAATCTATTAAGCATGGTCATGGTTTTAAAAGGCTTCCCCTACTTTGTCCACTTTATGAAAACAGTAGGTGTATAATGAATTAATTGTGAAAGTATTTTACACAAGTAACAAATAACTCACTGGAATATACCCTTATGTTATCACCAACATCATGTTAACCCTGACCCTGACTAAGGATTGCGACATGCCTTTAGTCCTGAACCAGGTTTGCTGTTACAGCTCTGATGATAGAGGATGGGAGCTGAGTTGGTGGTGCAGATGAAATAACAAGTCTATATGCTAACATGGCCATCATGACAATGCTAACATGCTAGTGCATGTTCACCATCTTAGTTACATATGTGAGCACTAAACACAAGGTACAGCTGAAGTTGATGGGAATATCATTGGTTTTACAGGTGTTTGGACAATTAATGTTTTGAGCTGCTGGTGGCGCTAGGATCAAAGTCAATCTGTAAACCAATGTCTTCACAAAATGTCATGGTTGATATATTTAATCTGGACTAAAGTGATGAACTGACAGACCAATATTCAGCCACACTGCTAGCACGGCTAAAAATAACCGTCAGCATGTAAATCGATTACATAGATAGGCTTTAATGCTATAATTTGTGTCATGATGTTGATGGAAATGATGTATTCCAGGAACAAAGTTAAAACACACATAGAATTGGTCATTCAAAGCACATGGTTATTTGGCAGAGAAAGCTCTGCTCTTTGATGGTGCTCTCCAAAAATCCAAGCAGCACCAAGGATTCTGCTGGGAGAACTAATCTCTTTAATAAATACGCAAATGAACATGATTCTTAGTCAAATCAAAAATAGCAAACATGTAGCACAGAAGAAAGAGGATGGGGTGGTGGAGGGAGCTGCAGCAGCAAAGAGCAGTAGTATGAGCGTATCAGCAGAGCAATAGTGAAAGGTCACTTAATAATATCTGCACAGCACACCTCCACTAATATGATTGAATGTGATTGTAAAGCATGAATGAAACCAACACATTCTCACTTCCAACTCGTCTAATACTGGTCAGTGTGGCCCTTTGCGTCAAATTATGACACTGTAGGTGGCCCTCTAGCATCACTTTTGAACAGTCAGGGGACAGCATGTCAATTTCCAATTGTTCCATGCATAATGTGTTTTCAAAATAAACTTCTATGTTTAAAGGAAATGTAGAGTTTACGCTTGTTAAATGCATACAATGTTGTTTCAAAACAAACTTTCATCATACAGTAGGTTTACTTTGTTTTAAGGTATAGGCGACAAAAGTACTTGGTTAGGTTTAGAAGAAACATCATGCTTTTTTGGGTTAAAATAAGCATATTTCTTACCAACATAATGTCAACAGGCATGGGTCATGTGACAAGTCACCTGCTTCACAACATACTCCGCAACATTCTTAAAATAACGTTGAAATTTATTTATTTTTTTTTTTTTGCACAGGACACACACAGTGGTCTAATGGATGAAAGTCCTCTGTTTGATCCATCCGCCACCCCTCTCTCATGCCCTACATGGACTTTCTTGTTCTTTTTACTACAGTCATTGCTTAGAGCAGTGGTTCCCAACTGGTGGGTCACAGTCCAAAGGTGGGTCACAGGGCATTAAATAATAATTCTGTAGCATAGTGCATTTCTTACAGACCCCCAGTGCATCAGTATCTGACGCTGAGTGCCACTGAACAAGCGGCAGTATTTGACCAGTTGTGAGTGAGAACAGATTGGAATAAAACACCAGCTGGATACAGAAACACAAGCATGACTCAAACTCATTTGCTCAGAGTAAAGAAAAACAGCATGTTGGTCTAAATGAAATTAAGTTTGTTAAGTAAACCTGCCATGACATAGTAACCTCCCCCAGCAATGCTTGCTAGTATACAGTACACGTCATTTGCTAACAGCTAGCTATTTGGGACCAGGCTACTTCTGAGGAACAATGGGTTCATTCCAAAAGTTACATCACTGATGCTTGAATTGCGTGAGTTTGCTATAATATAACGTTCCTGGTCCATGTCTAACAAGCGTTGAAGAGTAAGCTGTAGTTCTCACAGGTGCCTTTACATTTCCTCCATTGACCTGCTTGCTAGCTTGCTAACTCGTTGCCTTGGTGGCTTTTAGACACCTACAGTAGTTTCCATGTTGCTGTTGCTTCGCAGTACCCTCACAATTTAACCACTTGAACAGCACACATATCATGTATACAGCTTCCCATGTTGTAACCACAAGCTCACACGTTCCATTTCAGGGCAGTATACTTCTGGTGATAGGGACGCACTACTATAAATATGTCCCATAGATACGCCCGCCAAGTGTGAGGTCCATCGGATGACCGGATGTCGAGAAAATCAAAGGACAGACACATACAGACAGACAGTGACTTCTTCCGTTTTAGGTCGTGTGCTGACAGTCTGAAACAAAGCAGCAACATAAGTGTCAGCAGAAGCTCAGCATAGACGGCATGGAAAAAATAATTTTGGTAACAGAATCCTGTCTCGTTGAAGGCTGCCAAACGACTGAAAACAAAGACAATGAGCTCTTCATTTTACTGCTCCGCACATTTGGACCGACACATCACCACTGCAGCCCGGAAATCTCACAACACCAAAGAGTCATCCTCACAGGAAATCAAGCCTATCATTATGTTGGCTTCAATTGCTGCAGACGAATTTTGACTTTTCACAAAGAAACATCCGGATTCTCTGAATTCTTTTTTTTTTTTTTTTTTTACACATGAATCTATGTAACTGTATTCACCGTCACATTTAAAAGCCTGGAATAAGATTGAGGGTATTTGCTGTTTGATCCTGTCTACGACTGGCTGGATGAAAGATGAAAGCTGCACTGTGTCCAAATCTATAGAGGAGCGTAAACAAAACAGAGTTTGCTGGGTGTTTAGGCAGCAGCCAGCGTCCAAAAGCTGATATGATTTAGATGAACAGATAGAGACAAAGAGAGAAAGATGGAAAGATGGATGTCAAGAGATAAGGGAAGCAACGCAGTGCTCTGCGACAACACGTTAAACTAACACAGACAACCCAGTTTTGTTTTCCCACGGGATATACAGTTAGTCCCAGTCACACACACACACACACACACACACACACATATATAGTCGAAAACACAGAGATCCCATCTGCCCCGGCGCCTTAATCAGCTTATCACTCCCTGCACTGAGGCTGTTCAGAAGGCCTATATCAAGCTTTGACATACATTAGTGGCACTACTGGGATCAAGCAATATACTGTTCCCAACTAAGCATTTCTGTCACACACACATACACACACATTGGTTCAACACACTCCAAACATGCACAAGCACTCAAATTCAGACTTAAGTATGCATGCATGCAAAGACAACTCACTGCCACACACATTTTCATCCCCAAAAAGATTGGAAACATCCTCTGCATGTAAGCACCATCAAAATCATTAAACACGCACACAGACACACACACACACACACTCGGAGGACTTACTGCTCCGAAAAACAACACAAACAAGACCGAGACACGCAACGGAGCATGCACAGGCAGATACAAACTGTGTGTGTTTGTGTGTGAGTGTGTGTGTTTGTATTCTGACAGGATGCCAAAGCCCAGCTGATCTCTCAGTAAATATGGACATATGGTCAGCCTCTGTGGGGAGAGACAGAGACAGAGCGGGAGAGAGAGAGAGAGAGTACGAGGATGACACAGAGACGGTTCTTGGCGTGTTTTCCTCATCTGTCCACAGGGAGACCGCAGCAGGCGGAGACATCTTATCCTCCCAGGACATGTGTTCCTTTCCCAAAGCTGAAGCGTTTAGCCTTTTTGACTCTTCACATCCCCCCGGGGAGGGGGTCAGAGGTGTCCACTCTCAGTTATGTAACCATGAAGCTGTCACGGGATGAAAACAAGGGAATTGTCGTGCCAGGCTGACTAGTTTGTTATGTAAGTTCCACAGATCGGTTTGAAGAAGTGAAGTGAAATGTGTACATCATGTATCAAAACAAAAGCTGTGACAGCTTGGAACAAAACCTGGCAGCTACAGTCAATCTGTGATCTCTGACTTTCTTTCCATATCTGCGTCAAACACCTTTTTTTTTTTTTGCTACATCTGCTTTGTTACATCAGGGCTCCAGTCAAATTCAGTTGGATGTCAACAAACAAAGATTTGAAAAGCATTTTTAATCATTGTGTGTCTGTTTAGGAAAGATAAGTTCACTTTTCAATGTCTCAGCACAATAGAGAAGCCAGACTGGTTAAAAAAAAAAAAAAAAAAAAAAATCATTTTCAAAACATTTTCTCCAGATGTTCAGTGGCCATACCATACCACAGAAATGTCTCTGAATCCATTTTGGTTAAGGACTTCTCTGTTTCATGTTTGTATCTAAAAGAACAGAGGAAAAATATACATCCATACCATATCTATATTTAGTAAGATCATTAATAATTACTGTTATTTGTGTAGGTTGGTAAGGTTTTGCTGAACTTAATGCTGCAATAATAACTCACTAATGTTTGTAACTATATGCATTCAAATAGCATTACAAACAGAGATATGCACCATTTTATTATACATATTATATCATACATTGGTACCAATTGTATAAATTCAGTATGTGTACAGTACTGTATTGGCACCTGCGTATGATTCTGAGTCGTTCATTTCCCAGTGATAAACATTTAATAAAATGGTGCCTTTCTCTATGTTTGGAATGCTAACTAAAACAAAAACTTGTCATTATTAATGATCTTTTAATTGACATCTATGAAAAAAATGTATTTGAAAATGTATTCACTCCTCCAGCTCCTAAATATATCTACTTTTCAAAACTTTTAGCTGATCGACCTGTTGCACCAATGAGCAGCATCTTATTTCAGCAACATTATGTCCCTGTCATAGATTGTTTAAAAATGATTGAAGCCTCAAGTTAGGCACATAGACTGTGTATGAGGTACATGGCGTATCTCCACTTACCCCCACTATACAAAAATTAAGCTAAGATATCCCAGATATGGTCGCTGCCATCCTCTGGTGGTGCTGGTGATGTCATTTGGAGCCAGAGTCTGCGCAGTAGTGATCTCCACCGGTATTGAGTTCCTGCCCATACACTCGTCCAACCAATCCTGAGCAGTGCCACTGATAGCGAGCATACCTGCTGGCACAAACAGCTGTCAATTATGACCCAAATCTTCCCGAATCTTCTTCAGGAAAGGTTTATTTGAGGTGTATTTCGAATTTTATGTTTGGCTGTTTTGGTTAGCCGTCCATCTTTATATACAGTCTATGGTTAGACATTTCAGCCATCGCCATCTTGTTTTTGTATTTTTTTTATTTTTTTTTTGAGCCAGAAGTGACCATATTTGGACAAGAGAGTGGAGCTGTGGAGGAGTGAGGGGTGGATGTGAATCTTAAGACTGTGGTCATACCTCGCAGACAGCCCTTACATATGCGTAACTCTAAGCCTTCATAAAATGTCAATGGTTGAGTTATATAAAAATTAACCTCCTGTACAGTTGTCATGAGGGGGGGAATTAGCTGTACATACCAAAACTGTTTCTTGTACCATGCTGTAAACATGTTTATTTGTGCTGTAAAGTTGGGCATTTCTGGAGCCAGCCTCAAGTGGCCATTAGAGCAACTGCTGGCACCTCTGCATTGGCTTCATTTTTAAGTCCCGGAGGTTACCACTTGGTCTCTGTATTACTGTTAGGTAGCGTTACCACTTCTTGGATGGTAAAAGAAAAAAATGGTCTAAAGCAAGAAGAAGTGACAAAACAGCTGGGGCAAACAGGTCAGCGCACCACCATTCATGAAACGCCAACAGAAGTTCAGTGCCATCTTTCGTGTTTATAGGTCATTGGCTGGAATGAGTGCAGGATTAATAAGGGCTGTCAGCTACCTAAAGTAATTCTACATGTTTGATAAATGAATGAATAAATGAATATAGCGTACATAACTCCTTTATAATGTTGTCCAACCTCTTAGCTGTGCATCTAAAGCAAATTTGAGTCAGTTTCTAATACAGCCTCTGAATGATCATGAGAGGACAATGAGTTGTAATAATAATGCTGTATAATGCTTATTCTAATAATGTAATAATGCTGACTGAGCAAGTGTGTCCTCATCGGAATTTTTCACTTTTAGGAGGTACAAGCCAAAATGGTGCATAACAAAACACTAAAATTTGCTTACAAAAACTTACTAAATAGTCTTTAGTTTTTGTTGGCAAAAGCTAAATTTAAATTAGCAATTAACGTACAACTACCATGTGACAAAAAGTAATGCACATTTTTGTTGAGAGACTAAAATTTCCAGGAACACTTTATTTCTGACTGTTCAGAGGGAAAACTAACTCCTGATTTAATTTCAATGCAAATGAATATAGAAAGTATTTTCTGCCATGAGTGCAGAGCTGCTGATCTCACTTATTGGACATTAAAGCCCCAGAGATGCACAGCTGCTCCAAGGCTCAGGATATTTGCTTCCCTGATAGAAGCTGACACGTTACTTATTGATAGGCGTAAAATCACCTTTACTTTCGCAGCATCCATCTAGCTTTCCCAATATTTCTGTCTTCATACCATCTCTGCTTCCTTCCACCAACTTCCACTCCTATCCGCTTCCATTTCCGAGCCTTTAAACTGCTGTGATCCCTCAGTTTTTTTTATATCTCTGCTCCCCTCTCTCTTCTCAGTGTTGCTGGCTGTTAATCAGAGCTGCCTGGGATATCAGGCCGCTGCTGTCATGATGCCCAGCCCCAGGCTCCAGGCAGCAATATTTATCATTTGCAACAGCGTGCTCCACTCCACCACACTTCTCCAATCCTCTAGCCACCCACATCCTCAAAACCAGTAAACTGTGAGAGCAGTAAATCAAGGCCACGCTCCAGAGGAGATCATGCATGTCATGATGTCATGATGTGAAGGGACTATGATTTCACAGGCCTGAAGGAGGCACAAGCCAAAGTCCAGCTGTCTGAAAGCTCTACGATTTCATAACTTACATGAAAACCACCAAATATCAGAAGTGATCATCAGCAGTGGCATTTGATCCTGGAAGCTTGTCTGCTGGGAAACAAGAACAGGAGGGAACACTTGGTGGTGATGGTGAAATGAACCCAGACAGTTCAGGCACCCAGGGTGGGTTAGTATTTTAGAGTTGAAGGATGACTTAATTGATACTGATAATACACGAACACATTTATAATATACATCAAAGTCAGCGTATATGTCATGAGGGGCACTACTCAGCCTGTTCTGGAGGGAGCTTTAAAAGCCTGTAAAGGTTTCTTGGTTGACCAATTTGTAACAGAAAGTTTGTGTTATAAAAACTACTGTCTCACAGAAATACACAAAATGGACACAACCTCTTAACAATGCATTATGAAGAAATGTGTTTAAATTACGTACTGGCAACATGAAAACAATGCCAGTGTAAGGTCTTGGCAAACAGCCGCAGTTTTGTTGTACAGTTTGGTTAGGTTTAGAGAACAATAAAAATACTTGGTTAAGTTTGGAAAAAGATTGCGGTTTTGGTCAAAATAACTAACTGACATAAACATCCATACTTTGCATAGTTACATAAAGTGTGTGTCAAGGGCATGCTAAATGAACATTAGTTCCTCTGAGGTGATTTTGATCGAAGTAACGCAAACTGCGTACTATAATTAGTCACTTACTACTCTACACAGAGAGTTATATTGTCAAGTAACTTATTACTTTCAAATGAAGGTAACTCGTGATATGTAATATATCACATTTTGAGAGTAACTTGCCCAACACTGGTAATAACTGTCAAGGTTTACAGACAAAACAATTGTTTTTTGCTAGTCCCCCATTTAAGCATGTTTACATGGCACAAATTAGCCTAAAGGCTCGCAGGCTTTTTTTTTCCTCTACTCATAGCTTAACAAATTATATTCAATGGTATTATTATTATTATTATTATTGTTCACCATTGGTTTAAGTTGCTGCATCTCTTGACAGAACATCTGGGTTGAATCTTGGCTGCATATACGTTTGTTCAGCTGAACATTGTAGAAACAGCTAATGAGAGCAGCTAATGTTGCTGTAGTGAGAAGTTAGCAGAGTGAGATGCCTGACCAGGAAGTGTTCTATCCTCTTAACTGTGTAGTTTACATACATCATGTGCTTTGTCTGTTGACCTGTATTTTTTCCATAATCAATAGTATTTCCACACTGCTGAATAATTCTTGAGTAAATAACAATATTCTCATTGTATTTTTCTTGGCTACTTGCCATCTGCGCTGTTTGAAGGTGACACAGACTTTCAAAATAAAACCATAACCTAAAGATGATGATACGGATTGATGTTTTCACCTTGCATCAGTGATACTGAAACGATACATCGATGCAGACTAATGAATTGTTACACCCCTTGTATTTACCTGGCTCATAGGGTCTAAGAAAATATGCTATCAAGTTGCATTATGGGAAATGTAGGATGCACTGTTTCTGGGACGAGCAGCCTAAGTTTAAGTACACAAAAAAACTGCTGAAATTAAAAGACCACCTAACTTAACACCTATAAGGAAAAAAAAAACACTCACCATCTGAATGTTCAAAAACATTTGTATCTTGTTCTTTTGTGGAAAAATGCAGTGATAGTCAGCCTGGAATCAAAGCATAAACAATAAAGACCCAGAGTCACAGCAAAACTCAGCAGAGGCAGACTGGGGTGGGGGTGGCTTCAGCTTTCAAGCCTCAGCTTTTTGTTTGCTCAAAAAAAAATTTAAAATACCTTTAACAACTGTCCTTCAGATGATATATGCCCATGTTGATTATCCTACTCTATTTTTCCCTAAAGACATCTGAGTAAATGTTCTTTTGTTGATCAAATATGCAATAAAGAGCACTGAGGACCACTTTTACTTGACATTGTTGTACCCTGCCTTTGTTGTGGAACTTAAAAATGGCAAGATTGGACATTTTGCCTCTTTTTAAGTGGCAGGAGTACAAATGAATCATCCTCAACATCTGTTATATTATAGTTTCAGAGTGATGTTTTTCCCAAACTATGTTAAGATTTTTAGGCATGCTACTGCCTAAAATAGCTTGAAAAATAGTCCTTATGGCTGCCATAAATGGGAGAAAAATCTCACTGGTGGAACATGAACCCGAACCCCCCTAGGTTTGGGCTGAGCCCCCATTGTTTACTACATCTGGCTCTGCCTCTGCTTCTCAAACCACTCCTGCAGCATTACCTACCTCTCTGTTGTCAAACCTTTTCACCTTTCTAACCTACAGGAGATAAAAACTTGATACTCCAAACAACTTTTTAGTGGAGTGTTATATTAGTGTTCTGTCCTATTTCCATGTTTTTGCCTAAATAAACAGTGCAATGAATACAAACTCTAGAAAACCAGTTGCTAGCAAAAGTAGCCCTTTCACACCCATTAATTTTTTTACCCTCGTTGCCCCTCAGCAGCGCGTTTAATTGAGCAGTTGGTCTCTTAATGATGTTTCAGAGCTCTCAAACAGGGTGTGGTGCTGAGGAGTTGGGTGGGGGGGTAATCACAACAGGCTTTTAGACTGTCAGTGGCAGTGGCACAGTGTCATAATACAACTCGTACAGTTTTATGTGAGTGACTAAATGAGAGACTACGAGAGCAGGAGCAGGGTGAGTTTGTATGCGTGTCAACATTTTTCTCTCTAAATAATGTAGCAGTCAGACTCTCACAAGAACACGATCAAAGTAAACAAACCCATCCTGAGGAGATCAGTGAAAGTGCTGTGTGTCAATTATTGATGCTGATATGAGGGGCCAAACACCTGCCTCTGCTAAACTGGACCCGCACCAGATTTCAGATTATAAACCAAAGACTTGGCAGCAAGCAACTCGTAAACTCCCAAAACACTGAAGAAATCAGAGGAGTGGCTGTTTGTGGCCATATGGTGGAACCAGGCGGCACCATCAGTCAACTTGAGAGACCAGAACAATAATAAAAACAGTGAACAAGAACTTGCTTTAACATTTTTTTTATTATTATTAATTGTTTAGAATACACCATGGTAAAGCATTTTGGATCTCTCACTTGAAGACTCTTTGGGCATCCAGTGCCGGATTCAACAGCACACATTGTTCATCGCTGCTGCTGTCGTGTTCTCCAGCCCTCTGATCTGACTCCCGCTGTACGCTGCTCCTCATCTACCTGTGACAGGTATGAAGAGAAAAACCTGGCTGGTGCTCATACTGTTTATCCTGAAAAGTTAAAGGAAGTAGATGCAGAGGGTGGAGAACGTACACAGTCTCGCTCCTGCTGCGACAAACAGGAAGTCAAATAAATACAAAACAGTCTCACTTTCTTTGCTGCTCCCCACAGAGCAGCGGGGCACGTTACACTGGCATTCCCCTGTTTACAACATTCACACTGAGCATGTGACTGGTGCCTGTAATTGCATGTGTGTTTAAATGTGATCCTACATATACTGTCATTATAGTAGATATGATGAGATTGCACTTTCAAAGATTGAATTCTGTACACAAAGTTGTCCAATATTAAAAAATACATTAAATTACATTTTCCAAATAAATATTGGTCCATTTTTGTTAGTATGCCAAGTACATCTTCCTGAGACACTTTCAAAACCACCACAGATATCTTTGTTTTTCTATCCATGAGTCTTTTCAGTCTTCTCTTTACCCATCTCTCCATTCTTACTGGAGGCAAAATAACTTTTTCATGCTACACTTACTTCGACCATCCACTTGTGAGATCATCCCTTATCACATGACTTGCTCTCTCATCCGTGCCCAGACATACATAGTAAACAGATTTCTCTTGCTGCACCAGCGCAGCATAATCCAAGACATGAGACTGTGTATCAGATGCAAACACAAACCTAGACAATGTTACGCTCAGATATACAGACAGCATGACTGCACCTGCTCTCATATTTACTGTAACTGACCTGAATGTAAAGTTTGTGTCATGATGTGATTATCTGTGAGTTAAGTGTGTGCTTTGTTGATGTGACAAAACCCTAAAATAAATGTATACAAACGTTTCACTTGCATGCTGACAGAAATTTGTAGAATAACAGTCTTACAGCCAAAAGGTTTTTGAAAATACAAATGTGTTTTATGGAAGCTTTTTTTTGTGAAGTTTCACAGTATCAACGTGGTTCTCTTCCCGGCTTGCTCAACAGTCATTGCGCTGCGTAGCATCAGAGGCTCTGGCAGCTTGAAGCCATGTTCCAGTGGCTTTGTGCTGCGGAGCTCTCTGGCACGCACACACATACACACACACACACACACACACACACACACACACACACACACACACACACACACACACACACACACACACACACACACACACACACACACACACACAAAGTACCTTTACATGAGGAACCACAATCGCAAACATCCTCTGCCTTCATCCTCACCATCAGCATTTATACCAGTCTATTATTGCTTTCATATACCAGTATTGTTAAACAAGGTCAAGTGGAGGAAAAGGGAAATGTATCATCCATGGAGTCTTGCAGGGAAGCAGTCCTGACTTGCAGCCCAGGTATCAATCACTAATGTGTAATTTCCAAAACAAGTGTGAGTCTTCAGAGGAAACAGAAAAAAACAACTACTGGATTATCCTTAAATGTCACATAAGGCAGCAGAAGATGAGCAGACGGGCTTTCCCTTCTTCAAACGTATGTAAACATACAAAAAGTACTGCTTCCCTGTTTTTTCTTTCAAGTCCTCCCCAGTCTATACGTTAGAGACAGCGTTGTTAGCATCTCTCGCCTGACGGATGCCGTACAGCCACTTGATAACTCGAGCATTCCTCTCGATGACGGAGATGCCGTAGGGAACCCGCTCGTTGGCTCTGGCGGGCCCGTCATCGTCATCCTCTTCTCCGCAGTCTTCCCTCGCCGGGAAGGCCTCGTCCCCACACTCCGAGCTGGGCGTGCTAACGCTGCGGAGCTTGGAGACGGACACAATGTCTGAGTTGGCTCTTGTGAAGCGCTCCACTCCGCCCATACTCTCAACTTCCCCTGGGTCCAGCCCGCAGTAGTTGAAGAAGCGCTCCAGGTCGGCCGTGGCACGGGAGTATCGGTCACTCAAGTCCGACTTTGAGCGATGCAGGGATGGGTGCTTACGGCTGGACCCCTTGGAGCTGGCATTTGAAATACGAGTGAAAGCAGGGGAGGCTGGTGGGATCATGCCAGCTCGAACCAGCATGGGACTAGGTGGCAGGTAAACAGGAGGGGAGGGCAGGGTTTGGGGTTGGGGTTGGTTCTGAGAGGGTGGAGGAGGTGGTGGAGGTGGGACCTGGGGGTGTGCGACTTGGCCCTGGGCAGTCTGTCTGGGCCTGAGTTGGGGCTGCAGCAGAGCCCTGTGAGGTTTCCTTATCTCAGCCTGAGGCCGAACATCCACCCTGCGCACTGTCACTGAGTTAGGGGAGCTATAGGGCACTGGAACCCCAATGCGGGGCACTCGTGCTGGGATAGGGGGCGGACGGCGGGTGGGTTCCGCTGCAGGGGTCCGGAGGTTGTTGTTGAGTGGAGAGGAAGTGCAGGAGGAGGTGGATGAGGAGTTGACGGTGCCGTGATTCAATGGTTTGAGGTTGTTGAGGAGTCGGTTGTTCCTCTCTTGTTCTGCTGACAGGCTACTGCCGATGCTCTTAGCTCCCGATGAAGGGGATGATGAGGAGGGGGAGGTGGATGAAGAGGACTGGGAGGAGGGCATTGGTCCATCACATACATCATTGATAAGATTATTCAGAATATCCAGGTTAAGAGCAGGCCCTCTTCTTCCTCCTGGTCCATCTCTCCCTCCTCCATTCTCCACATCAGCTGGGCAGCGGGCAACTTTGCGAGCTGGAGGAGTGCTTATCTGACACTGGAGCATCATCCCTGGAGGAACAAGGGGCTTGCGAATGATGGGTGGTTTGATGGGGGCCTGGCGGGTGAGAGCCACCTGCTGGCTCTTCACATATTTAGCCTTGTCGGCCTCCAGGCGTTCTACAGCACTCAGTTTACGGGCCCCAGGCTCAGCCTGACGACGGAAGTAGTCTGGACCCTTGTTAAGTATCCTGAAGGGCATGGCAGAGGTGAAGGGAACCCCGGCCAGACGGCCGTCTGATGGCCGCAGGGTCTCCACTGGCATACTGGAGGAGCTGACAGAGAGAAAGAAATATTTTCTATCAGTCAAAAGGTTTTTGAAACTGAAATATGTAAAAATGATAAGGCAAGCAAAAAATAAAGAGAAGAGCAAGAGAATGATACACTTCTCTGTATTTACTGTGTTAAAAGGTAACAAAGTGATTTATACCAACCACAGTGTTGTGGACAAGAGATAAAAGTTAGACTAGAGACAAACAGAAGACCTGACAGAAGGAGAGGTGGCTGAGACTGGGGCTTTAATGGTCAATGAACATCCTTTTAGAGCTCCCACATGTCCTCTCTAGGCTTAAGAAAATAGCTCTTTTGTACCCTCTCTTTTCTTCCCACTCTCCTCCCTCCTCTCCTCCCTCCCTCGCACCCAGAGCCCCCTTTAACTTCCTCACCAGTCGCTGTGCTGCTGCTCTCACTTCTCTCCTTTTCTTCCTCCTTTCTTCTCTGTCGCCTCTCTTGCTCTTTTATCCTTCCTTTCCACTGAGTCCAGGATCAGTGAAAGGCTACTTGTGGGACAGGGTCAGCTAGGGTCAAATTCCACATCAGGCCCAGCCAGACCACCTCTATTAGCTCAGCGGTGACCCAGAAGAGTGTTAGGCTGCAGATCGGGGTCACCGGTCAGCCACAGTGCAGCCGATGGAAGCTCTTTATCCAAAACACAGGTCTGGCAGAGCAGCCGGTGATGATACGGGCAACACAACAGTCTTTAAGATCCCCTTTATGATCTCCGTCCAACTCGTCTGTCAAGCCTGGCGTCTGCCTGTCCAGCTGGTGATCTGACACAAAAAGCTGTCCAGCCACTCAGCTAAAGCGCCCCACAGTCCTGGAGAGGGTTAAAAGAGAAGGAAGTCCAAGTCAGATAATAGCAGAGCTCTCCGTTTTCTGCCCGCCTCTTATTAACAAAAGCATCCACACGCACTGATACACACACACACTCACACACACACACACTCAACCGGCTGACAGACGGGGACTCTCTTCAACACTGAAGTGGAGCAGACGGGACAGGCTTTAAAACCAGAGTCTGGCTCCTCCCAGCCAGCCAATCACACTTCAGGCCGGGAGCCGTGGTGGGGCACAGGGGGCGGGGTGGGAGGCGGGAGGTGTGCTCGCATTGGTCCAACTCGAAAGCGATTCTGACCAATTGGACCCCTCCCCCCTCCGAGCACAACAAAACACTGGGGCAGGATTTTCATTCAAATGAAAATTCTTTGAAAGGGAGAGAGGGGGGAGAGAAAGAGAGAGGAGGACAACGGGTAAAACAGCTGCAATCTTTTACATTGACTTGCATCAAGCTCAGCAGGGTGCTATGAAAACACTGTGAAAACAGTGAAAGCCCACACAACTGTTCTCCTTGTTGAGCTCTTTGTCTTCATCACCACAGAAAAAGAGACCAAGTGTGGATGAGAGACACAGTAAACAATAGAGGATTGCCTTATTCCGAGTCTCATCATGGTTACATTCGTATTTTAACTATTTAGCTTGTGCTTGTAGTGCTGCGGTCTTAATGTTTAGTGTCTACAACTGGCCTGATTTAGAGGAAAAAAAACAAAAACAAGCAGTGAAAGTTATTTCTCTGTTTCTACATGTTTGCATTTGTGATGTCTATGGTTAACCATTAATCGGTTAACCCCAGAGAATATTTTTGACCGATGTCAGTTTATAGGTAAATTTCACTACTCTTCAGTTTGCTGCACTGAGCACCACCTGGATCTGATGGGAGCCAGGCAGCTGGCTAACCATGTTAACATGCAGAAACGTAGAGCCCACTCTTCAGTCTCCACTTGTTACTTAACTAGTTAGCAGTGTCAGCACACTAGTGGTGCTCACATGTTTAACAAGGCTAGAGGGGTTATGCGGCACAAATGGGCGACCTTGAGGAAGACAAGGGGTGGCCACCATGTATCCGCAGCAGTCCCACCCCTGGGACTACCTCACTAGCAGTAATCGTAAATGAGTGGTGGCGCTAGCCAGCTCCCACCCAACCCGGCTGGTGTGCAGTGCAGAGTGGCCAAGGCTAACGTTCGCTAACCAGTGGAGACCGGAGGCTGGGCAGTGGGCACTATGTTTCTGCTTGTTATCGCAGCCAGCTGTCTGTCTATCAGCAAAACCAATAGAGAATTTAAAAAAAAAGGCAAGACACTTACAACACAAAATTTCACTATCACTACATGGATAGCTCTTTGAAATGCAGCGCTTAAGCTCACTGAGTCAATGGAGCACTGGACTAAAAGGAAAGGCCTCTCTGTCAGGCCCCCAGGAAGTGAGCTGGGCTTTGCAGCCAATGTTCATAGTGGCCAAACACTGGTACTGCAGTTTCCAGGGTTTGTCACACGTTGCCATTGGGCCCAAAAAGACTTTTCCCCATATACTTACACTGGGAAAGGACATCCATAAATCAGTGGATAGTTTTTTTTTGAGTAGCCAGTGAAAGTCCATAGTGCGCCTGCTCTATGGGCCCAATGATGCAGAAGCATAATGATCATGTGGGTAATTTTATATTGCGGAAATAGAGCTTTTTTTTTGGCTTCATGCGCAACTGAGAAACTTTCATAGGAATGACCAGGATACCGCTTCCAATGCTGTACCCAGGTCTCTTAATAAATCCATGCTCTCTGTATTTCACGTCATTTTGCATTTTTCCCTTTAAAAAATAACCAGTTAGCGGTTTACTGGCGTCAGGCTATCGAAAGCAAAATTAAACTAAACTGACAACCCTAGTTCGCATCCAATTACTTCTGCATTATTATTTCTGGGTTTTAAGAATTCAAAGCACTGCTGACACACAGCGTCTATTTCCCTCTTTCTCCAAGCTCTAATTTCCCCAGAAAAACAATTCTCTCAATCCACTCCTCCACTCCTCACTGCCGTTCATCCCTCCCCCTACTTCTTATCGTTTACAACATTACACTCCAGGGTTACATCACACCCAGTTAGTGGGCCTGTTCTCTCCCTGCACCTCCTCTTCACCTCCACCTCCAACATATCTATCCGCACATTTTTAATTAGTCTTTTTATAGCTGTCTTCCTTCCCGTCTCTGTCAACATGTGACCCTGTTCCCCCCACACAACAACCCCCCCTTCCCTCTCTCATCTCTGAACAGCAGACCAGCAGCAGAGAGAAAGAGCAAAAGCAACCATGACAGCTTAGACTTGGAGACGGAGACACACACACACACACACACACACACACACACACACACACACACACACACTTGCTTTCAGGATCTGCAAGAGCTTGAAAACCCACAGATATGCACAAACAGTCACACGCTTTGCTTTCATCTTGACTATGTGACAAACCAAAGAAGAGTTTAAAATAGTCTATCTTAAATTACAAACACATTTGCATCACAGAAAATAATGATTCAATCAAGGGATGGAGAAAAAAAAAGCTGTTGTGGAAAAACTGAATGCACAATAAGAAAATGATCTGGGTAAGAAGAAAAATTTACCAACTGACAGGCAATGAAAGGAGAGACTGTTCAGTTAGTTTCAGTTACAGGAAGACAGATACCCATGAGATGTACAGAAGATGATGACATCACCACAGTTGGAACTTTTGGCTTATCAAAAGGGCTTAATGATCCTCAGAGTTAGAGACACACACACCTGTCTTCAAACTATAGAGATTTCATTAGTTAAGAGTACTCTATGGATTTAGCATTGCACACCTATAACAATATTAGACTTTTAAAGAAATGATCAAAATTGATGTAACAGAGCAAAAGATACAGTCTAAGTTATTCCACACATTCTTTTTTCTTGATATAGATACAGTTTACATTTATGGGAACGCTCACAAAACGTCACATCCTTTTACGCCAAAGGGGAAAACAAAGCATTTGCTGCCATGCGAAAGAGTTGTCGTGGCTTTCGCCTATCATATGAACTTAATAATCTACATGTACCCTATTTTCCCATGTTTTTGTCTCTAAGTGACGAATAGGAACAACATTTTTGGAAATAGGTACAGTGCCGAGCAAGAGGGCTGCAGCCACTAGGCCACAATGTAAACAGTCAGGGGCGTGTTCGCGCCGTCAATTTTCGTCCACTAAAAGTGCTTGTTTATTTCACTGACAGATTGTTATTCTATGTGTCTGACAAGATTATTGAAATGATCCCTACAGAAATAAACTCTTTTGTTGAAGAGTCACTATCGACAAACCCATCAGACTCGGGCGTTTAAATAAAAAGTAATTTTATAATTGTAAAACACACTTCATTCAAAGTCAACAAAAAACAAATTAGAACTCACAGAAACCATCTCTCCACTGCTTTGATAACCACTAAATCTGGTTTTGTTGAAATAAACCTTAAAATCACCCACTTGGACATAAAAATGTGCTGGCTCTATACACGCTAACGCTCCTTATTATTTAAATAGAGTCTGGTGGGTTTGGCGATGGCAATTTCTGGGCTGCTTCTGGTCAAACAAAAAGGATCTAACACTTAATCCAAACACTGTTAGATTGTTTATCCACCAGTAAAAAAAAAACTGAGCCTACACTGACCTGTAATTCTTGAGATTGCAAATCCCTGCATTATAACGTTATGGTATATCATCCAAACACAGATGAATGACATTAAGTAACGTTAACACTACTATATTGTCTGTAAAACCTGCATGAAATTTACTAAAACATGCCAGTCTATTACATTACAGTGTTATGGTAAATTGTGAGGCAAATTGTGATTTGTGATATTGGGCTTATAAAATTGATTGATTGATTGACTGATTAATGGCTGTAGGATAGTGATAATATAGTAAGGTGAATTAATCATACAGTAAATGTAATAGTGTCTCTTATGTGAGTTTAAAAACCAAGCTTTCCTCGCATTTACAGGCTGAGAGAAAAGTCTGTTTTCCCCCCACTGACCACACTGCCTAACTATGACTAGACACCAACTGTATCTATAAGCTGGCACCAACATTACCTATAATGCACGCTACTCCAGACAGTTCAGTCAGAGATGAAAGAGTGCTATGCTAGTTGTGGTTAATGCAGATATAGGGAGCAGCCTACAGAGGTCTGGTAAGCTCTCTTCTTTATAACTTATTTTTCCATTATCAAACCTGCAGTCTTTAACCTTCACAGATGCAATTTATCAGACTTTACATAGTAACACGGCACAAAAAGCGTTAAACAACTTTTTTTCAACTATACAGTCATATTGCTTAATACCTTTAAACAGACTTGGATGTGTGAAATGATCATCATTAACACACGAATTAATGGATGTGGTGTGTCAGTCAACAAACCAAATACATGACTCAACACTGGCAGTCCACCTGCTAGAGAAAACATTTGCACTACAGCACAGTAAACACACGAAAGACCACAGTAAAAACTGGAGCCAGTCACTGAAACTTTACAGTATCCAGCAAAGAGAATATTTCAAAACAATTGTAACAGTCTGCCTTAAAATTTTATTTTACAAGTAATATATGTCCTCTTTTTGTTACATTTTTTGTACTTTTAAGTGCATTTTCATTCTTATTTAAAAAATACTTAAATGCTAAAAAGAAGAAGTGCTCAGGAAATGGACAGGCAAGTCCCCCAAACCCTTTGAAACACCAAGAAAAAGGCCTTCTACCTCACCACTCACACACTAACACTAGCTTCAGTGCATAGCTATAGTTGATTATACAGACGGTTGTATATGTGTCCAAACTCATCCTAAAGAAAGACTTTACCAGAAAGAGTGAAGACAAATGTCTGGTCTTAGAGACCTCCGCTACCTCAGGTTTAGTATGCTGTGGCCTTGTCATTACCCTCACACAGGCCTCTACTAAAAACACATCCTTTTAGTCCAGATTTAGAGTCTTTTCATGTCCACAAAAAGACCTATTTCTTTAAGAATGGTCTTTGTCATTTGGCTAGAAATAAAATACACAAATACTTAGAAGGTCCCAATTCAAAGTGCAATGGTCTATAAAGTGTACACATACTAACTTGGCCTCCTCTCTGGTTTTTCCACAACATAACATAATGTAATTTAAAGGCTCCATTTCCAGACTCTGACACACGCTGTAAGCATGATTACTACAGTGGAAAGTCATGTAAACACAAAGGGGAATCATGGGATAGGATAAGTTTTAATGCCCATGCAAGCAAGAGTTGTGTGTGAATCCAAACACAAAACACACACACACACACACACACACACACACACACACACACACACACACACACACACACACACACACACACACACACACACACACACTGTTGGTGTGTGTGTGTGTGATCCACCTATTTACAATAGTTATTGCTGATACAAGGCTCCAAACACCTGAAGCAAAGGACAGGAAAAAGTCAAATAAAAGCTGCTAAATGAATTCACACTGCTTAGAGATCAGATTTAGGGGTAGGGCTGGGCGATAAAAGGATAATTATTATGATACAGTTTTCCTCCAATAACACAACAAATTTTCAATAAGTATATGACATAATGAAACCATGCAAACACAGGAAGAGGGGGGTGCTAATGCACCTTAAATGCTAGTCGCCACCCGCCATTATAGCGAAGAAAACAAGAGCCACCAAGACTTATCGTTACCAAGCTAATGCGGTCACTTATTAGTTATTTTGAGTGTTCTGATCACGGATAACAGCGCCGGGCTACTCCACCATTACATTCACCACATGACTTTAGTTATGTTAGCTATGCTATTTGTACATTAGCAAGTTAACGTTATGTTACTTGCAGCTATTTCATTAGCATTAAATCAAGTAACTTGAATAAAGGTAATGCAAATAAAATTTTGATACATCAAATTGTCCGTGAACATGATCTCTGACTGCTATTTTGTGACATCATCAAAGTCAGTCTTTTGTTTTTGTTTTGATTGAGAAACATCAGAAATTATACACTTTGGGTTTAAAATTTGTACAGAAAATATTAATCATGGTTGAGACTTCTTTCCTTTGTTCACAGTGTCAGCTAAAATTGTTTTAAGGCATCCGAGTTTGATGTGCTGCTGACGAAGATTAAGATTTTTTTTGCATATTAAAGGTTTTACTTACTGACAATACTTTGATTATAATTGTTTTGAATCTACCTCAGATCTGTTTGGCAAATACTGTCATCATCTGACGATAAAGAATAGTTTAAACCACAGTTAACTGTATGTTTCTTTGAATTTAACTCTGGGGCAAAAATCTGCACTTAAACTTGAAAGAAAAATGATTTGACATTTATCATGGTAATTATTTATATTATTGACCACAATGAAAAGTTTTATTGTGATAACATGTCTGGCCATATCACTCAGCCATATTGGGGAGTATGTAAAAGCAAGCCCAGTTCCCCCGTTCTTTGGTACTAATAAGAGCCATCTACATGCAAATATTGTCAGCCTGGATAGTCCCCTCTACTAAAAACAGTAGCTAATAGTCATTCATTTACTCACTGTACAGGGTCAGGCAGCTCAAAGGCATCTCTCCTATGGGACTAATGTGTGTGTGAACTGCAGCGTTATAACTCCGGCTGCCACCAAACAAGGTGCAAACTGATCAAACTACAAAATGAGTGCACGGATCTGAGTGTGTGAGAGTTAGGAATAACTTCCCTGGGAGACAAAAACATCTATCAGCCTGTGTGTCTTGTTTTTCTAACTTTCCGTCTTCTGCTTTCAGTTCATGTTCTTTTCTGCAGTTACACAAACAGCTGATGTCTCGAAAAAGCGGCGAGCGCACCACAGGCACCCACCACAGCGACAGACCAAGGAATGATATTTCTATTCCACGATGGAAACTTGCTCGGTTCCATTATCATAAAATGCTAACCACTGTTCTGTTATGAATCTGACTGCTTTTCCAACCACCATATTAGCGGGGAATGATATGGCCTACGATGTCTGCTGTGTGTGTGAGAAAGAGGTTGTGTTTCATAGTGTGTGAGCGTGTGAGTAATACATTAGTACGACAAAGAATAGATAGATAAAAGCATACACGTTATTATTCAGATCTCTGTGACCAGAAATGTTTCAAAAGGAAGCAGAGGAAGCTCCAGCTGAAAGGAAGGGATGACTAACTTTTTACCACAGCTGACTATGGTCATCTACCAACTGGCCTGCTTAAGACTAATTATAGGGAGAGCCCACAACTGGGAGCAATTTGCCTCACCAATATTTTCTAACACAAAATTACTGATTGATTGAATAAATAGCAAACAGCAGCACATGAGGAAATGGGTTTTGGTAAGAGAGGCAAAAGCAATGAGAAACACAGGCCAAAACTTTTAAACTTTTCCTCCTACAAAAATGTCCTGACTCACAAAAAAAAAACAGGAAGATGCAGCAGGACCCTGAGGGTCCAAACACAGGGACAGGAACAAGGCGCTGTGACGCCAGCTGGCTTGCCATATCGCAGTGGCCTTGGTCCCAGCGGACATTGACCCCAGATTGTATAGAAAACAACAGAGACCCCACCTAAAGAGATGTCACCAGTAATCCCCTCCTGTCCAATCTGACACTGAAGAACACATTGATAATCTTGTGAACTAAATGAATGATTTAAATGTAGGCTAGATAACAAGATAAGATGATTTCAAGGGGAATTTTAGCTTGACAACATTCCCCAAACTGGTAAGGATTCAGTATCTTGCTCAGGTGCAATTTGCAGCTACATACTACTTAATAATATTTAAATTCTTTAATCTCTAGGAAGAATCACATTGACTGGTCATGTATTAAATGTTCTTCGAAAGAGTCACCTTCCCCTCAAGCAGAGACAGAGAGAAAAAGGAGGAGGGGGTAGTTGTGGCAAGTTAGTCAGCAGTGATCTCTCAGGTTCGTCGCCCACTGGAGGGACGAGCAGGAAGCGATGACGCATTTCACAACAGGAAATGTGTAAGAAAGACAGAAAAACAAACAGAAGCACTCAGCTGGAGTGTTTGCTTCTGACTGTGTGTGGGTGATCAGCAGGTTGACCCTGTTTTACGGTGACCTTCACCCATCTATTCCTGGGCACTGGGACTTACCATAAAGCCTGTACACAATGCACTGGCAACCGCTGTAGAGGAATCACACACTGAGGTAAGCTGTGACTGTGCAGTCTAACCACTGCCTAACAAATCACTGCTGAAAACAATGAGTATCCCTTAGAGTTCACTAAAGCTTCGCAACTCAGAGCAGGATGTTATTACCTCTTCCTGCTCTGTCAACCTCTTTTTTAAAGGTGGAGAAACAACTGTGACCACACGGTAGGGTAGCAGAGGGTTGATTTAAATTTTACGAGGGAAGTTAAGCTCGGGAATTTGTTTTTTGTTTTTTTTAAGATTTTGAAATTTCCATATAAAAAATTCACCTTTTAACTGTGAAATTTTGGGAGACACAAATCATGTTGCACTGCAATGTTTCTACAGCACCATACGTGTTTTCGCATTAGCCACTATAGTTAGCAGCCCCTTCACAACAAACGTAACGGCGCTGGAAAAACACTGACTTGTAACATGAAACTGCTTTTTTCAGTGTTTTTACCAGTTTAAATCACCTGGTCCATTTGTTTTGGAGAGACAGAGACCTATGCAGATAATTCAGCTTACAGTCAAAACCCCCTCGAACAATGAACATTGAAGGAATCCTAACCGGGAGATCACACTTAGCACACAGAAGCTTCAGCTGGTTGCAATCTGCAATCTTGCTTGAGGACAGTTTGGCTGATTCTGAACAGTTTTACCAAGGCTAAGAGTCAATAGTCATGTTAGCAGCTAAATGCTAACATTAGCATGCTAACGCTTTCTAATAATCGCTGAAGTACAGTTGAGGTTTCAATCTAAACAAGTCTGAACTGATCTTGGTGTAAAAGTAAAAGTTAGAAATCGCCAAAGTCATTTGGATTCATCCTCATAAACGTCCATAAATGTCAGTTCAAATATTCATGAAAATTCATAGTTCATTTATAGAAGTTCAATAGTTGAGATATTTACAGTTGTTATTTTAGGTGGTGGACCTACTGACATTACTGCTTTACCTTGACAGAATACATCACCAAGCTAAGATAGGTGTCCTGAGTATGCAACATAATCATGCAATGTCAGTCAGAAAAAGTCATAGAAATATGTGCTGGATTTGTGATATTGCTGGAGCGAGGGACTGTGGAGCAGTATGGTGTTGTGTGACTCTACATAAAAGAGACAGGACAGGAAATGAGAGAGGAAGTATGGAAAGATTCTTTAACATTTCCACGAACTGATAAACTCTGAGTATGCCTGCCATTTGAACTCAGTTAAGCATTCTCCTTGTATCTTCTGGTTGAATGATCTGATGAGGTCTAATCTGGTTAAAAATAGGCCATAAAAAAATCTGGTTATGTGCGGTCAACACAAGCCCCAGCTCATCACCCACTGGGACACCCCAGCATCAGTTTGTAAGTCAATAAAAAGCTTAAAAGAGGAGTTCAAAGGTTATCAGTCACGCCCCTTCCAGGCTGATTTAGGGAGCTTCAAAGACAGCTAATGAAGACAGAGAGGCGAACACCAAACCTCATCCCTTAATGCCCTGGCCTCACCACACACTGCTGTGCAGCTATCAGCTCTGGCCACACTGCCCATTTCCCACTGAAAACAGCTCTTGGCTGGGTGGAGAACGTGCCTGACATGCATGACTGAAGTGTCTGGACGAAAGGTTATGCAACTCTTACACGGACTAGGGTCTAGTCAGCTACAAAAACAACCACTGAACCATAAGCAGACAGTTATTACAACATCTAGGTTCATTTTTTGTGTGGCCCTCCCCCACTCTCTCCCTTTACACCCCCCACCACCACCTCTGCCCATCACTGTCTGTGTCTGTGGCCCCGGGAAACACACATCCATGCACAATTACACTCAAGGGTGGGATGAGGAGGGGTCCAATGAAATCCAGTCTCATGTGTATGAGTGTAGCTGTGCATCCATGAATGTCAGCATCCTCATTTCTGTGTGTGACAGAGTGTGTATATACGTATGTATGTGTGTGTCAGGAAGGGAGTTTTGTCTGTGTAGGTAATCAGTGGAGAGCAGGTGGCTAAGTCTTCCCTCAGGAAAACTAAACCCCGCAGCTAAGACAAATATATGATAACATCTGCCATTTGCCCACATTGAATAAACAGAAAAAAGCTGAATTAATATGCAATGATCAAGAACAACATGATATGAGGGATGTGCGCGATTAGTTGTCAAGTCAATTATACGTTGCTACCCTCAGTGGCTGGCACCAGAAATACTAGTTGGTTAAACTTACTATTAAAATTATTATTATTTTATGAAATACTGTTTACCCTCTAAAAATGTCACTGTAATAATGAGGCACATTTCCTGAAGGCTTACTACAGAATATTGTTGTCAATATATGTTATTTGTCCACTTTTATTTGGTGAGTTGTCATATTTTGTGGTATAATTTACAATGTTCATAACGCACGGTGCAAAGGGTCACACATTTCAACAGCATTAAAGTATGATTTGGTTATTAAAAAAATTAATCAATGATTTAAATGGCTTTTATAAAATAAACATTTTTTTTTTGAACAATGTTTAAACTTGTAGATTAACTTGTGCTCAACTTTGACTGTGTTCTGTACTTGCTTTTTGACTAGTCAGCTAATCTGAGTTAAACTTTAAGGGTGAGTGGAAATATTGTAGATATATAGTTTGTGAATAAAATTAATGAGGCGGCTTGCTAAAATAAGCCTGCTACGAACCCTCATCACAGCAACACATAAACTGAACACTTTCCCCTCTGCATTGACAGAATGAAACATCTCACTTTCAATAATTGTATCACAATTCTTTGATTGACCCCCGCAGCTGTCCACCGTCGCTACAGTTAGTCTTACTTTTTCTGGCTCACTGCTCTGCTGTGTGATCTTATTGAAGTAAATGTATACAATTACTGTCAGCAAAATGTATGTAAGGTAAAAGTATTAATAGTGCAGTAAAATGTTCCCTGTCAGTGTGATCCTGTTGTACCTGACATTTCTGGAATTATATTACTGCTGCATTAATGTGTATGTTCCATTTGACTGCTGTGAATGTTTAAGATTGTGCTAATTTAAACTCCTTTTTATACTGTTGGGTAGTTTAATCTACAGCAATGCATCATACTGTCCTATGAGAACCACCTATCTCTACAAAGTCAATTTTTCATGGTGTCAAAAAAAACACAGCCCCGTTTTCAGCTTTGTGACGATGCATTTTCCAGCTGATCTAACAGGGTTTTAAGGAGGAGGAGGAGAACTTTCTCAACACATATAGGAACATTTCATCCTTCAGTTTATCATAAACATTCAACATCAACACATCTGGAGATAGGTAGTTTTCACTGGACAGGAAAGGGATAAAAAAAAAAAAATCTAATGTGAAAAGTAATATACCTGTCAGAAAAGCGTAAATGTAGTGAAGTTAAAAGTATTTCCCTCTAAGACATATTAGAGCAGAAGTATATGGGAATACTAAAGTAAAGTATAAGGACCTCAAATGTGTATTAAAGTACAATTCTTGAGCAAATGTACTTTTAGTCACATTCCACCATTGCAAACAGGACCTGCTCGTTTGTGTTCATTTTTATTTCATGCAGTTTTATGGCCAGGTGAAAAATATTTGGCCAGTAATTTTTTTTTAACTTTACCAGCCATTGGCAGATAGGCCAAAAAGTGAATTTTGTACCCTGCATGCAGGATTACAACCGTACAAATTTACAATGCCCGTAGAGATTCTGGCACTGCTGAGCCTCTAGAGGGTGAAATAACTCTGATCCAGCAAAGAATTTCTGCTGATCATAGAAACTGCGATGATACCCCGCAAACTTATCAGTAGATCTTTTGGGAGATGAGTGTAATTTCAAGTGTGTGTGTTCGGATCAGTGGTTGAGGCAGCTCCTCTTGCCTCACTTAGCTGGAGCTCATCTGTCAGGTAACACACACACACACACGGAGTCATATGTGCACATACGGACACATATAGACACTAATGCAATTACATGCCAACTGCATATTAAAAAAGATACAGTATTGCATACCTGAACAGTCACATACACGCACAGGTCTATGCTGCAATGCCAGAGCCTGAAGGCAAACTAAAAAATGCAGGGAGAGAGAAAATATCTCAACTTCAATGTGGTGATGAACACATTCCAGAGACACGCAGGCGTGGATGCAATCACATATTGCTGTCCTCAGTCAGCTATAGAGCCACCACACACACACACACACACACACACACACACACACACACACACTAGTGGGAGGGAGAGTGGTCACTGTGGAGTCGCCTCAATGGCTAGGCCTCACTGTTGGCTTGGATACAGGGAGTGTTTTACTCACTTACACACACACACTTACACACACACACACACACTGTTGGCTGCACTCACATGTACAATCACACTCACACACAGGCGTCTTTCTGCAACTGTTAACCCTTTATAATACCTGATTACCTCTTCACTAACAGAGAGAGGCACTGACAGTCTAAAGAGGCCCATAAAAAAATGAGTTTGTTTGTTTTAGCTAACGGTCTGATGTGATGTGCCCTCAACGTCTCTCTCTCTCTCTCCCCCCTACAGGCTTAAAAACAGAAGTAACTCCATGCATCTCAGAAAGGAAACAGACAGATGGGCTCAAGAAACGTTGTCAGATCTTTGACCCTTAACAACACAGTCTGTGAGATTAACCAAAGCACCTCTACCAAAATAACGCTCTGAAACACTTTTCTCTTCTGCTTGAAATAAAATGTCAACATGAAACTTGTTAGAGGTACAACACATCCAGTCACCCAGCTGGCCGCGCAGCTTCTCGCCCTGTTACAGCTGAGAGGACCGAGAGAATGAAAATAGTCCTGGAGCAGAGCTGCCAAATGTTATAATCAAGACCAGTATTTTTAGATTTGGCATTCCATCTCAAGGACAAGGAAGCACAGGCACGGACAGAGTAAGAGACAATAGCTACCTCTGGTATAACAGAGCATTTCATTTGCTTTGTATAGTTTTCCAAACTATCACTATAAAGACTTGTGCTGATCCTCTTATTAATATCCTATGTTTAAGATATTAGCAACAAAAATTAAATGCATCTATATTAACAGACCATTAAAAAAGAAAATCAAAAGCTAAACCAATTAAAGACAGAGAAAAAAGTCAAAACATCCCTCTCAAGTGTAAAGTTTGCTGTCGCTACCTGCCAGAGCAACAAGCCCTCCCCCCTTTTAAGTACACAGACACAACCCTCTGTCTACACACTACAGGCACTCTGATCTGCTCAAACAGGACAGAAGGTAAAGTTTACTTACATGGTGTATACGAGTCGGACAGTATAATCTGAAACCACGAAAACAAGTTAACTTGAAAGCGACAGTCGCGTGTCACACTGAGAGAAGCAGGTAAGAGCTCTGAGTCTGCAAGGCTGCTTCCAGCTGGTACAACTGCCAATGTGCCGGTAAGCGCGTGGTGTCTTCCTGTGTGTGCGGCAGTCAAATGAACACTAACCTGAGTGTCTCTCTGCTCCTTAGGCTCATATGCTTCTCTCCTTCTCCTCCTACTGCTGCTGAGGAAGACTCCGCCCCCTCTGTCTGGAAGCAGGAAGAGAGTTAGGAGAGCAGGAAGCAAGAGCTTTTACTCATAGTCACATGATCTTTCCAACACTTTCTCATTACTGAAGTGCCATTTCCACTAACTATAGCAGTGGCACCTGTAATGCAGGAAATGGGAACAATGATTCGTTTTTGTAACTATGCTGTTGCAGAAGTACAGGAAAAGCAGGTAAAGTGTCTCACCAGCGCTCATCATAGAGAAAATTATGAATACAGACACAAATCAGAGATTGATTAAACTGTGTGAACAAGATTTTGTTTTTACAGCCATGATTGCTACTGTATTGCAGCTCATGAGAACTACTGTCTTTTCCTGCTTATTCCAAACAAACTGCTGCCGTCTCTGCAGCCGCTGCTGAAAATATAAAATGCATCCTTCCTGTTAACAAGAGGACTTTTCCTGGGAAAGACTGAGCGTCAGGTGAAGCAGAATACCCATTTTTAACTGATTGTATTAGAAATGATCATGGTTTATGGTGTATTTTGGTGTGTGTATTGTGTGATGAGTATTTTATTGTATTCCCATTTTACAGTGTGTTGTGGTTTTGTGATACTGAATGTTGTATATTTTGAATACACTGTACATGTAAAAGCTCAAATAGGGACAAGAGTTGAAAAGTAGCAATAGCTACAAACTCTCAGTGCAGAACATCAGTTTCATGCTCTGTATGGGACGACAGACAGGTCAGAAGTGAGTCTGAAGTTTGACGCTACTCCCTATGTCTATCACTAAAGCTGCAGTGATTTCTCTATTAATCAATAAGTCAACTGACCGAGAAAAGTTACAGTCGTGTCTCACAGAAATGTGCCTTGGGGGCTTATTCCACCATGAGAAAATCTAAACATGCCACGCCATCTACAAGTCCATGTTTGAAAGGGACATATCACTTATGAACACTACATAGTGCTGCAGGGGTGACGTTCTTTTGTAGGTTGATGCAGAACGCTGCCCTGGTTCCTTTGTCAAAATGCCAATAAGAATTTTCAACAGGATTATGGATTATTGCTGAAAATAAGATCTGTGGCAAACAAACCTTTATGATACCTACATATTCTATTTAGCAAGATTATCTTCACAAATAAACACCATTTTTGTGATTTTTGAAGCGTAAATGCAATCGCCACAAGAAAAAAGCTAACGTTAGGCTATAAACAAGATACGCCACGGTCACATGACTTCAACGTCACCTCAACAAGGTTGTAAAGCCAATGTTCCGTGTGATGACATTCTGTAGTCTCAGTTTTAGCCACTTGTTAGCAGCTACCTTTGTTAAGGCACATAAAAGCTTCACAATTTAGGAGTGGAGTGTAAATACCTATTTTATGTTAAAGAAGAAACAAAGTTAAAAACACTTAAACTTGTGTTAACCACTAGACCCCACCATAAAATATTATCACAATACTTAAGTCAGGATACAATATTATTGTGATTTAAAACGTGTTGCAATACGGTGACTACTGCAATCACATAGATAGTGATATATTGCCATCTATAATTTTTTTTCAACTGCTACTTATGTGGTGGCATGGTGGCGCATTGGTTACCATTGTCGCCTCACTGCAAGAGAGTTCCCGGTTCAAACCCAGGAGGGAGCCCTTCTGTCAGCATGGGTTTTCTCCGGGTACTCCGATTTCCTCCCACGGTCCAAAGACACGCAGGTTAGATTAATTGGTGACTCTAAATTGCCCATAGTTGAGAATGTGAGTGTGAATGGTTGTCTGTCTCTATTAATCGCCCTACGATAGTCTGGTGACCAGGATGTATTACACCTCTTGCCAAATGTCTACGCTGTTTCGAATTTTCCCCTCACCCCTATTAACTGACTTTACTTCAGGCATCTAACCAAAGAAACCCCATTGCTTTCAAGACAAGGACACAGGGGTTTTTAAAATGGCAACCCATTTCCAGGTTTTAGGACTAATTCCTGCAACATTCTAACTTTGTAAAGTTTTAAGAGCTGTATGCGACATTCAGAGCATTAATATAGCAGCAAACAACTATCTACTATCTAAAGATATAGTGGAGTAGTGGGATCCTGAGTAGAGAATGAAGTTATGCTACCTCTGTGTGTGTTTTAATCCAAGCTCCCCCCCCCCCCCCCCCTACTTTAAGACCATTAGCTCTGACAGTCCCTGCTAACTCTGAATCATTTATGCTCTGAATCTCACAAAAGCTTCTTAATCAGTTTCATATTACTTTATATGAATAAGACTAGACATAGCAAATTAGAAAACATTTACGCCAACATAAGAAAGCAGATAAACACTATTAATTCACTGAGTCTAGGTTTACCCTCAGCTACATCCCAGAATCCAAAGAAAACACTGATTTCTTCAAGTTATGCCAGATAACATTAGCCTTTCCTGTCCAATAGATCCTTCTGAGATAGTAAACATTACATTCCGGTAAGTTAGAAAGTCAAGGAAGGAAAGTGGGATAACAGACAGCTAGTGGATGAAAGAAAAAGAATATGATTATGAAGGAGGTGTGGTCAAGGATATCCTGTCATTAGCACCTGCAAAACAGTGGTTCAGCAGAAGCTCTAATGACTGCTAGTATTCCTCTGTGTTTGAAGTTAAAGGTTTGTGTCCACTTAATACAAAAAACAGATGAGTAAATGCACTCGTACCCATTCCCCTGAGTAGTTCATTTCACTTCCTGTACACCATGACTGAGCTGCCCTCGCTCCTTATAGTCCAAACATACACAGTGCCGGTGCTTATTTAAAGGAGTCAGCAGGGTGGGGTGCACCAGACCAACCTCCCTGTGGTATACACACTAAAAAAATACATGTATACAAACCGACGCACAGATTCGGGCACTCACATCCACAGACTAAAGTCAAACACACACGCATGCAGTGGTCAGTGATTCTCCGGAGGCAGCAGCAGGGAGCGGACTTCCACTCGGACTCCTCACTGTGGAGGAAAAGCAATTGGTAGCTCTGAAGTCAAAAAACACACAGCAGGAGTCAACGGGATGGGACTATAAACATTTCAGCTGGGTCAACACATTTCCACACCTTCTCTACCTCTGTACGCACCACCCATCACACTCTCCTCCCTTCCTTCCTCCACTCCCTTCCATCCCTCCTTCCAAGGATTGGGCATGTGATAATCACATATTTATCATCTCTGTTCCTCTTCTCATATATTTTCTGCACTTCCTCTTTACAACTTCAGCATAAACATCTACTTTTCTTCTACTTGATCAATATTTTCTCCTCACTTTTCTGCCTTTGAAATTATTGTTTATAGCTTTTGACTTACTCCTCTCTTCAACTTTCATACTTCTCTTCTATCAGTCCTTCTCACATCTATAGAAAGCTACACGATATCAGTGCCAGGGGGAAATATTTCAACACAATACCCTGTGAAGATCCCAGCCGGCCCCCTGGCAGTGGTAAAGCACCTCCATGGGAACACACACCTTCACTCGGAGACACAGAGGAGGCAGGTGGATTAAGAGTATTAGTGTGAGTGTGTGGTGCCTTCTCATTTGGCCAAATACTCTGTGATCCATGATGCACAGATGCTTACTTACCCACACAATGAGTCTTATATTGACGCCTCACTGGATGTTTACTAAACACACTCAATCAGCTTTATTCACAATTCCTTTTTTTGATTCATCAGCTGGAAATATATTTTTATTGTGACCACTGGAGAGGGCGAGGGGTGTACAGTTACTGCAGCTCCAGCTCCTTTCTCTCATACCAACATCATAAGCTCCGTCACCCAGTGCGCACGCACATTCCACGAATGCAGGGACACAACAGGCTAACATCTCACATTACTGCTCACATTTCACACTGGCATGCCCAAGCAGGCCTGCTCTCTGTCACCATGCATCCTCAGCTGGTGAAGATACCAAACAGGAATCAAGATAGCAAACAGGAATCAATCCCATGAGAAAATCAGACTGAGCTCAGTGAGAACAATCTGGAGACTTCTGGAGAAAATTAACACAAATGCTTCTCTGTAATGAAGCAGGTGACGAGCACAAGCAGTTACCTCATGGCCCACTTATCTGCTCAAATTTGCAATTCATGTCTTGAATTCGACCATGTAAATTATGATTATTACACAAATGATAACAGATGGCAGTTGAAATTCAAATTTCAAGAGGGACTTATTATCAGGCCTGGTTAACGCTGACATTCAATGTATGTTGACTTTCACATACTCAAATGTGCTGCTAACAGACAAAGCAAATATTTTGGGCTTGTTTAAACATTAAGAGGTCTATAGGGCAACATGTGACTTGTGTCGAAGTCCTTGATGGCCGTCCTTTAAATCAAACATAGCAGATACAAACCATACAGCCATGCAGCAGAGAAAACTCTGTAGTCAATGTAAATAGGGTGTGTTGAAGTTTCACAGAGAGCAGTGACATGTGTCCCTCTACGCCCTCGAAATGAACTTGATACCCTCTTCAACCCTTTGAGGGACATCTTACTGTGAAGTACCTAAACAGATGCTTCTGGCACAGTGAAGGATGCTACTTATATGTCCTCACAAGCAACATGATCTCAGCCTAGCCTGGATCAAACAGGTGAACTGCAGGTGGTATCCTGTCTTAATTTTATTTCTGGGTTCAGTTCTGGTTGGAAAAAAATCAATACCACAGACACAAGAGCTGTGGAGATGTGCTGCTCAATATTACATTATGTCCCCAAAACTGATCACTTTGAGGCTCTTTGTCCACCAAAGCATTTTTCCCAGCTTAAAATGCCAGGTGTTCCTCAGAAAACGCCCACCTGGGAGCACTTTGGTTGCATCCGATTGCTATGATAAGGAATATCCACGGAAGTAAACATGTCGACACAAGGTAGAGACAAGGAAAATATAAGATCATATTTTATAATGTTATCGTAATGTATCATAACTTTGTATTTTCCTTGGGTAAAGTACTTGCTTTGGATGAGGGGAACGCTGACACATGCTGGAGTTCAGCACTTGTACATGTAAGATGTAATGGTTTATGTCTACACAGTATTTTTCCCTCCTCCACTGTGACTGAACAGCTGAAGTGACAGTGACAAGCACAGTGTTTATCCCCAAAGGTGAACATTTTTTAACTCTCGGCTTTCAGAAAAACAACAACAATAAAAAAACTCCCACTGTTTCCACTTTATTTGGAAAATTAAAGTGTCCCTCTAAAATGTAGTCCACTGAACTTTCAAGAGAAATTATGTTACCGCTGAATCAGTCTGTTGTGTTTAAGGTACACAGTGTATGTCCTTTATGTATTAATAAAGCAACTGCTTCATTTTGTTCATCATGTTCATCAACTCTGCAGACAGTTTGCAGCTATGTATCGAAAGTGTTGTGATCCCAATGTGACACAACAACAGGAGGGATTTGTAACACACAGACACATTTAAAGCTGTTTGTTCGGTTAGTAGGTCAGTGGGCCCAGTGTGGGGGGGCTGGGTAAATGATGGTTAACAAGAAGCATGTTGCTAAATAGCAACCTCAAAACAGCCAGAGGCACTGACGACAGTCAAAGGGCAGAGTCTCTGTCACGTGCACTGCAGTGAGAAAGCATGGCCTTCTGGGAATGAAAAAAGGAGGGCATGATGAAAGAAAGGTTGGCATCCAGACTGCTGTCGGTTGTCTTGAAAGGGTGGGGCAGATGGTGGACAAGGGATATCCTCTAAAAATACGTGAGCAAACACACCCACACATATTCACACACACATGCAAATTTCTCTTGCAGCTCACATGTTCTGGGTGTGTAAGGATTAAAGAAGACAAACTGATGAGCACACACACTGTGACGTATCAAAGTCACACACAAACTCATCAAACCAGATACTGTATGCAGCCATCGTTGATTCAGTCTTTACTGTCTGGTTTTTAAGCCTTAAACCCAATTATGATCACTGATTCTGTGTGTGGTCTGTTGGCATATAAATAGCAGCAAACACAAACGTCACTTGCTCCTTCACCTGGCAAACACACACAACAAAGTAGAACAAAGTAAATCAGTATTAAATTGATGCACTTCAAAGCCAGCCCTTTAAAAAGCCCTTTAAAATTGTCTTCACGTGTAGGTCAGTTCATCTGTCAACTGCACTGAAAACTTCAAATCAATCAATCAAAGGTTTTTGCAGGACACCAACATCATGCATCTACGTTACCTTTCATTGAGCAAAGTGCCGTCAGTATGTCTTCAGGTCACAACTTCAATCAGTCCCACAAGACAAGCTGTTTGCATGTGAAGGATCTGCATGTGAGTTTTGAGCTGGTGACCTCCAGAGTTCAGTCCAGACAGACACACAGCTTGCCAGAACAAGCAAGGAGTCACACTGACCTCATTCCTCAGGGTGAGACTTGCCCAAACTGCACAGGGCCAATGACAGAGGGGAACCCTAGCCACATGACTCCTACTGTCTAGGATATTTAGGCCAGAGAGGACTTAACCTGACTGTGAAGCTAGCAAGAATGCAAACTGCAGTCTTCACAAATGAGACCTCACGTCCTGGTGATATCAAGAGGAAATAATGAAGTCAGCTGATACAAAAGCATGCCTCTCCGGTTTTACCACTGTTGGTATTACATTTCCGGCTAATGTATATCAAGGCTTTAAAAACGAGAGAGAGAGTCCACAACCCAATGGGTAATGTCACCTTAGCTCCATCAATTATTTTATACAGTCTCCTGAAACTATAACAGTTTGATCAAAGGGGCAGAAAACAAAAATTACCAAGCTACTCTGTTGAAAATACAACAGAGGTGTGTGTTTTTTGGGGTGACGAGAGGAGACATGGCAGAGTCTCTCAAGAAAATACTGTACCATATTGAAAATATTTTGTATTTGAAGCTGATGAAAGAGGTGTCCTAACTTGCTGCAGGTGACACAGTACTGTCGTTTTGTACTGAGCTTTTGTTGGACACCCTGTTTCTTTTTATTCATGCTGCTCACCTTAAAATGTCTGCAATGGACAAAGTACAGCTGATTTATAAAAATAGAATTGGGCATTATCTATATAATACCTTCTTATTTGAGTACAAAAAAATGAGGTGGCAGCTGACTGGAGGGTGATTGGCAGGTAGTTGAATATATCTGGTTAACTTAACCATCACTAATGACAAGCCATGCTACTTGCTGTTGGCTATACTGTATGTTATTTCCAGTAATAATCACAATGTAGAACATGTGTTGTCTGTTTAAAAGTAATCTGTTAAAAAGTAAAAAATAAATTACAAATGTAGGAAGATAGCAAGTAATCTACTCAAGTGGTTATTTCTCCAGTCTACAGCTGATAACTACATAGTTTGTTTACATGATGAACAAAAGTGTATATTTAATGGATCAGTGGGGACAGAGAGCTCCGATGTTACGTGATGCAATGCGATAGTCAAACATTGGTTTCCTGCTGTTGTCATTATCCCCTTTTACACTGCCAGATTTTCGGGGAATGTTGGGCCGTTTTGCTGGCAAGCTGTAAGCGTTTAGACACACATCCGAAGTGCCCAATTTTCCGTCTGGTGGGGTGAAGATATTGGCGGCATATTTAAACAGAACGAGGCGGCCTTCGTAGCGGAAGTTGATGACTTGTGGGAGGAGCTGTTGATGACGCTGCATGTGCGACCCACTTGCGGTGGATAGGAAACAGCTGACAGCAGGAGTTAGCGAGCAGCTAGTACTAGTAGCAAGAGGGAAACGCAAACCTGATAGACACTGTAAAGATGAGCAACTGGGGAGACAAGGAATTGCGTGCCCTCCTTGCCCTCGCAAACGAAGAGGCGTGAAGGACGGGCCGACTTACGAGAGAATCGGCGAAGGACTGACTCCTCCCTCCCACGTCACTGTTTACATCACACGCTGTGCCGAAAAAGGCACATTCTGTATAAACAAAACTTTCTCAAGAAAAGAAAGGTCTGTCTGCGCTGACTCTCACTTTAAGATTGGAGAAAAAAACGCCCCGGCTTTTTTTATTTCTTTCAACCAATCACAATCGTTCTTGGCAGTGCCAGCAATGGTGCACTTGGAAAAATATCGCCGGGGGGAAACAGGTTTTGGTGTAACAACAATATCGCCTACAGGATGCGAACCATGGCAGAAAAATGGCTACATCCCCGCAAGCTCAAACACTGCAAAAGTTAGTAAAGGACGTGTTGAAAACTGCTACACAACCGGAGGTGGGAGGGCGGGACTTCAGCGGGTGGTTCGTTCCGCCCAATGAGAGGCTGATCTATGCAGCGAACTTCCGCCCACTCAGACTAGTGCAGCAATAACGGCCAAATACAGATAGCACCACCAGATGGACAACAGCCAAACTGAGAGAGAGAGAGGACAGTGGAGAAAGACAGACAGCAGGTGAAACACAGTGACAGACAAGCAGGACTTGTCACAGTCAGCCAAATAACGCAACACTCTGACAGCAGCCAGACAGTAGGTGTGAGAACTAAAGCCACAAGACCTCTGAGTCATTCAAACACTTATTTCTGCAACAAGTGCAATGTGGGATTTGACTGTGGTAGCTACTAACACAACTCTCCAACCAAACTCGCCTTGTGTTAATCCTGGGAAAACTCCACCAAAATAGCACTCATTGTATTCACTGCATTTTGAAGTGAAACATTTGAGAATGGCCAGTTTGCACTCTGCAAAGAAAAAAACAAACACAGTTTCCTATGTTGCTCTGCAACAATGCTGCTGGCTGTAATATTATAGGCCACAGCCAGTGGAGCACAGTCTAGCCAAGGCCACACTGTTATTTGCTGGCTATTCATTGTGATTCATGGTATGTAGGTTTGGTGGGGAAAATATGATATTTTCCAACTAATCACAGGCTTGGTGTCATATAGACCTTCAGGATGAGCTGAGAGAAAACAGAGAACATCACCAGCATTAGCAACAGCGGTTAGTTACTCCATTATGCATGCCAATCACAGCAGGCTGATGTAACAGTCAAAATTAAATGTTCCAGCATGTCTGTCTGTGTGGCAGCTATGTTAAGCACAAACTGTAATATTACAGCCACTGACATCTACCAATTAGAAAGGATTCCCTCATTTTTTCCCTAGCCAGCTAAATTCACACCGCTAGGACCAAAATACTGAAAAGTTAACAACAGGATAGGCAGACAGAGAAAAAAAAGATCTCTCAGAGGTTCTGAGAGCCGAAGACACAAAACCTCATGAACCAAACCTCAGACATGGTGACTTGGTAGAGAGTAAACTGAAAATCTAAAAACACCCCTAATATAACTGCTAACTATGTGTTTGTGTTTGCCACAAAATTATTATCCTCTTGATTTATATTTTTTAACCCAAACATTTAATAAGTATTTCCTCATAGGAGCTTCAGCAGTTATCATTAGGGGCACTCAGGGGCCAGGGGGGGCAGCATTACAATTTTGCATTGGTGCCAGACTTTGGTGCCATTTCTATTAAAGTTAATGGGGTGGGCACAGCAAGTACAACTAGGCAGGTCCAACCTATTATCACTGACCACACTGCTACCAAACGCCTTACAGTTCACCTCAGTGATTTACATTCACCCTGGTCATCTAGCCTATATTAGCTAGCTAGCACACTTATGTCATGACAGCAATTAAGCAAGAAAGGCTGTAACATTTGCTATCATTCATCTACACCGCAGCTCTCTATCAGTTTCTTTAACACCTTCACAAGGATTTTTTTTTTACTGACATTAATGGTTCTCCAGATTAATGTAGCACATCTCAAAAAGAGTTATAGCTGGCTAACGTTAATGCTAAACAAAGTGCAAATGCTAAGTGAGTTTATTGATAACAAAGTAAAAGGTAGCGGTAAGTTATAAAGGTCCAGATTTATAATAAGTAATAATACTAATAATAATAGTAATAATAATACTTATAATAAGTAATATAATAATAGTTCCACATCATGACAATACCAGGAAACATTATGGAGACAGCTAGCTAAAGCTAGCCCTCCTAAATGTTATTTAATATCATTAACAGTTTGAAGTTGGTTATTTATTGATAATCAAATACACACCTGCTGTAAATACACACTACACAACAATCTGGTTAATTTACATCTGGTCAATGATAGTAGGTCAGACCTGTCCCGTCTGGTCATGCATCATAATGTACTGGATCAAACAGGCTTGGGTGAACTAAGGTTATATACAGTCGATGGACAGTGCCATGATCTGTTTGGAGACCAGTAACAAGGACAACAAGGAAGCATTTTTCAGTCAAAGATGAAACAGCACAGATACAATGGGATATAGTGGAACTTGTTATGCCTGCTCCATTAACTTCAATAGAAGATGCATCAGAGTCTGGCATCAGTGCAGAATTTATCTGCTGTCACTGACGTCATGACTAGGGATGTGCGTGATTATTCGTCTAAATGATCAAACGTCCGCCCCCACGCTGGTCGGCACCAGAAATATTAGTCGGTTAAACCAATTAGTGTTTTACTCATGTACAAGGCTGCTTAACTGTCATGCAGCCGCCCGCCACATTTCATAGGCAGTTTATTTATTTTAGATGTTATTTTAGTGGTTAACTTTTGACTGAGTTGCCTTCATGTTCACATTCATACTGCATGGTGCAAAGTGTCTTGTACTTCAGCTGCATTTAAAATCCAACATGGTTGTTGAAGATTGTGATTAAAGGCTTCAAAGGGCTCTTAATACACACAATGTTTTACTGGGACAATGTTTCAAATACTTAACAATACATTGTGCTAAATTTTGACTGATTTCTGAGTGTTTTCCCTTTTTTAGACTAGTCAACTAGTCTTAATGAAAATTTTCGTTTAGTCAACAGGGAAATTAATCACCAGGAACATCCCCAGTCATGACTCATCCTTCGTTTATAGTTCCCTTGACCTCCTATTCCAATATTTCCAGCACTGTTGCTCAGACCACGGCCATCTTGGAAATCAGCCTTTATTTAGATCTCAACAGCACATCTGTGAAGTTTTGTGACTCTATCTTGCACAAAATCTGTCCACAAAAACACCTAGCAAAATACGCAAATGGCTTCTTTGGTAGTCCCTGCTGCAATAGGTGCCCCCAATAGGTGTCATCATGACACATACACAGACTCTACAAGGTGAAAACAATACCAGCTATTGTGTCATTCTCATGGCTGGAAATCATTCAAAATGAAAAGATGACATTTTTGTGTTCATTCTATTATAATTCTTGTTTCACTGTAAAATTAATCAAAAGTATTTAAGCATGGCTTTAAATGATTTTGCCCAACGGCATTGCATAGCTGCTGATCAACCTAATCTAAGATCCTAAATTAGACAAAAGGCTCTGTTACCAGTGGAGTATAATCATCCAACATCTTCCAAATGAATTACATAAGCAGGAGCCCATCTCCTGCTTTGATACATCCCCTGGACAGGACACCAGTGGGTTGTGGTGGGTCTCTGTCTTCAGCTGAAACCCCCATAAGCTTATTTCCAGACATCACAAACCCATACTCTTCCCCCTTGTCTAAATGAAGGAAACAAAGTCTCTGTGGATTCTTCAAAAGACATATGTGAATAACAGTAGGCAGTTACGCACCACTGCTATACAATATACACTCTGTCATGCACTGTTATTAACATCTGAAAAGTAGTATGCTTTTTCCATTTAGATATGAAAAATAGAGTCAGCCGACTGTTTTTCTTGTTTTTCCCTGAGTTGAACACTCGCTCACTGAGGGGCCCATAAAAAAGACTCCACACTGACAAGCAAACAGACTTTTCTACACTGCAGGATGCACATTCCTGGCCTGGGAATGATTAAGAATGGAAATTACAAGGAAGGTGGTGTGTTTGTTACTGTTGCCTAAGGTGAACAGCTTTTGCAGGTCTATTGTGAGTATGAGCCAATTATTAGGCCAAAATAAACAGTCTACCTTTCCCACATTATATTTTATCTTTTTTTCAAAGGACGCATGGAAAGCGAAACAAAAATGGCAACTCAGAATATTAGATTAAAGGTTTCTTTGGCTCTTCTGGTGGCGTATGAGGTATTTATCCATAGTCAGTGTATTATAGTATATCAGTCAGCATGCCCCCAGTTTAGTGAGGTGGGGGGAGTAATGATATGGAAGCTAAGCAATGTATTTTTGCGAAAGAGTCAGCAAGAAAACGTACTTTAGCCACCTTAAAAAAATCAATATCAGTTTAAGCGCACAATGTATTTAGAATATTTTCACCTTGCCATCAGACAGCAATTTCCAACAGTGAACTAAAGCTGTTGTATCGCCGAGCAGCAGCTCCCGTGTTCAGCAAGGTTTAATTACAGTTTTGGACGGAGTCTGGTGGCTTTGACCAGAGCACAGAAGTGAAGCTGATAACGTCTTCCCTGTCAAAAAAGGTTGCCTGAGACAAAGTAAATCTCTGAAAATATTCTAAATATAGTGTTCCCCTCAAATGTTATTTATTTATTTATTTTATGGAGGACTTTTTAAGGTGGCTAAAATACAGCAGTACATTGCTTAGCTCCTGCGCAGGTAATCCTGCCTGCTTCTCCAAACTGGGGGCATGCAGACCACCATCTACACTATGTAATACACTGACTATGCATAAGGTCCTCATCCAACACCACTGCAAAAGACCTGAACTATCCCTTTAAATCTCTGTTGGAGCTGACTTCTGACCTCCTTGCAAAGAGAACATAGAATTTCTCCGTGTGTAGTCATCTGCTGAAAAAACATGATTTTAAAGATGACACCAGACTGAACCTGCTGACTCAAAGAAAAGGCAACCAGGCGAATACAGGAAGGGACATCTGATTCAACATCTAAGGCCTCAACTTCCTCCTCTGGTGGAGACACAAGCTTTCCTCCCTCTGGTAAAAACCTGGGTGTCACACGTAATTTATAGTTCTGCAACAGCCAAACAGTGAGAAGCCTTGTGTGACCTTATAACCAGACTAGACTCATATCCTCTAACTTAGTACTCAAGTGGACCTCGTTTTATGCAACAGACATCGTATTAGCTCACATCTTTCTACACTCTTCTGGGAATCGCAGCTCATGGGCCTGATTTCCCAACATCACCTCCCCAGTAAAATCATCTCTGCAGGATTACAGAGGAACTGAGGGGGTCTCACACCGCAGCCTAGATGGAGGCATGAACTTTATAGAGAATGTCTGACTCACTAATGTTAACGTTAAAGATAGTATCCTTTGCAAATGAAGGGAAAGATTATTGCCTTTAACAGCCACGTTAACACACTTTATAAAGAAACTATTTTGGCTTCCCTCGACTGAATATTTCAAAGGTATATTTAACCAACTGCAAAGGTGCGCGAAGTCACCTCAAGCCTTTGCTTTCTTTTTTCTTTTCAGTTAACGTTAGCTTTGCAAACGTTTATAGTGCTAAGGTTACAACAAAAACCACACTTATTGTTCCACGTGACACCTTTCATTAAAAAGACCAACTCACCCGTGTCTACAGCTCTTTTTGGAGGACGGTGTATTAATTTTCATAAGAAGTGTGTCGAAGCGGTTATTTCTCAGAAAGATACAAGCAAACGTTGGTATTATGGGCTGTATTAACGACAGACGGTGTTCACTTTCACAGAGAATTTTAATGTTGGCGCGGCTGATACCATATATGAACTCCAACCGCACTTTAACAAATTGCCGAGCTTTGTAATGTGCGCTTATAAAACACAATACAACCTTTAAAATGATGAATATATTGATCTGCTTGAGTAATTGTCGATTTAGTGAGTCTGGAATGCTGAATTCCTTTTACAATATCGTTTATTTAAGATAGACATTCAGCGCACCCCTAAAATGAACCCCACTTTGGTACAGTCGGGTCTCCCCTCATTGGTCAGCCTGGGACATTTACAGTTTTGGAGAACGCTGCGTGCCCGGTACCTTGGTAACCACTTCTTCTCGCGAGAATAAAGGCATAGAGCACAATAGAAAATGATCGTTTGAACGTTGAACAGACTTTTCTTTTGTCAGACCTTCACTGCAGCGGCGCAGCGCTCAGTATTATAACTTTCTCTGCACTTATTCAATTTCAATAAGCCCTTTGGAGTTTTACCAACATAACGGCAGTCCTCCCAAATGATCCTGTGTGGAATAAGAGAGCTATGTTGGAATAAAAGTAAATCCTTATAGCGGAGTGATAGAGAAATGTGGGCTTTAGTCTTTTTCATTTATTATACAATGATGGAAAAATTAAAGCATGAGAAATTAACAAGTAAATTCAATCTAAATAGTCCATCTACAAAATCAAATAGTAGGCTATAATGGGAAACATTCCCAAAGAACTAATTAATCAGAATCAGAATCAGAAATACTTTATTGATCTCCGAGGGGAAATTATTTAATTGGTATAGTAATAGTCAATTGTTAAGATTACAGCATCTTAAAGTAGAGGAATCAAAACGTTTTTTTAATTGAAATTGTAATGATAGCCTAATTTTCTAATAAACAATTTCAAGAAAGTATTGTACCCAGGCCAAACGAGAACAAACCTTAATATCATGGACTTAGGAGATTTCAATAAGAATTATTATTCCAACTAGGCCTAAATGCAACAAAATACACTTCACAATCCTAGTGAATATATCCCTCCAAGGCTATATTCGACCCAACTTTAATTTAGATTGAAATAACTGCAATTTCTATCGAAACATCTGACATTTATTTTGTAGCTGAATATTTAGTTGTCGAAAATGTCGAAATTTATTTATAATTGGCACCATTCCAAAGAAATAGATTTGGAGCTTAAAATTATTCAATTCAACATATTGTGAAGGACAAAAACACTGAATTTATAACATGTATATCCTTGAGTTCTGGTAAAGGATATATTGCTTTATTATTTGTTCTTAGTGAATATCAAGGTTTAATTAGTTGAATCAACAAAAAAAAAACTTGGACTAGAATGAAAATAAAGATTTGTGCGAGAGAGAAAAAAGGATAAGGATTGTGGACAGTGGCGTACTAAGTGTCACGCTTGTATATTTTTTAATCACTGTATTATCACAGCAGAGAAGTATTCTGAAACAGTCAATGAACTGAACTTTGTGAGTGTAAAGCCTGTGGATCCCGTCCTTTTTAATCCTTTATGTTACTACTATACGATTTCATCATTTCCACCACAATATTCTTATTCCTGTGGGGATAATATGCTTCATCATAATACACTAATAAGGAACCAAACTTTCAGTTGACCATTACAGGATTACTTTAGGCTTTCTAATGAGTGAAAATACAATATGATACTGTGATATGATCAGCCTGTAGTAAAATAAAACATTTAAAGCTCAAGCTGAATGATGAGCAGGAAAGTTAGTGAGGTTACAGCTCTACAGCAGTTATTCCAAAACGAAGGCTTGATCTGCCCCCTTCATGTTCTCCTTCTCAAAGAGATGGGGCCAGCAGAGGGGCTCGGTTCAGCTAATGAAAAAACAAGCTGGGGGATGATCTAATGTTTTGGCAACAACCTGCTTTAATTAACTAATTCAGGATGACCTCAGCTCTAAGGAGAGAGAAGCGTGTTTCCTGTCTCCCTCCACGTGCGTGCGGAGGAGGAAACAACACTTACCACGTTGTTCCCATGAGGAAAGTCGTTGTTTTCTTCTCCCCAGAAACCCAAGTGTCATTCCTCTGCACGTCTTCCTTTGAATTAAAGAGGAGAGGCTAAACGTCTGGATGAGTGTCGATAAGAGTGAGAATGATGCAATGAGTATACTTGCCACACATCAAAGAGCAGCCCAGAGCTGTGTGTGAGGTGATCATAGCACAATCACATTATAGCTGCAGGTGTTTGGTGGTGGATGATTTGTGTCTAAGGATTTAACAGACATGTGTTCATGTGAGAAACAGGATTTTATTTACTTTATGTAAAACAAACAATAAATTGTCTGACCTGCCACCTGTAAACTTTAATTCATTTGTGTGATGCCCACATTGGACCACTTATCTTGACAAAACAAGCATGTATAGAGAAGGAAAAAAAGATCAGAGGAGAAAGAGAAAGAGGATCATAGTTATTAGGCAGTATCAGCAGCACAGTGTCACCTTTCCCTTCCTGGAGCCCTGTCAGGATGGAAAGAACATTTCACCAAGCTCTGTGCAAATACCTAGTGAACATAATGTGTCCTTATACAATTTGCAAATATCGTTTTCTGAATCTCTTGTTTTTACTGGTGAGTTTGAAACACATCAATCCAGCACCAGCCACTTTTAGAGTTGGTTTACACATAGATTGATTATGAGATAAAGGGTCACTGGTTATAGACATGCAGAAGGCCCACCCACCCCCCCACCAGACACAAACTTTGTGGTGAGTTTGCCTCTTTTTGTTGTTGTTGTTGTAATTCCTTTGTTTGTTGTAATGTTATGTGTTGTATCTCTTTGTAGTCATTTTTGTCTCTTTGAGGTAATTTGGGGGGGTTTTTCAACGAGCTCCACAAATATTCTTTTTTCTATTTAAACATCTCAAAACATTTTCAATGCAAACAGAATGGATTTTGCATATCCAGCAATTACAGTTAGTCAAATTCAATTACATTAATAAAAAAAACAGTACTGGCACAAACTGCAGGTGTGCCCAGGTGTACTCGAGGTGTATTCTACAATACATGGGATGCTGTTTTTGTTGCTTCGGTTTTTAATCAAAGGCCACAGGAAGGATTTTTAACACAACTGGAGCACTCACTCAGTGTTCATCTTCCATTTTCAATGCTCATAAAAATAAATATAAATTCCATTATCCATAAATTCCTGTGTGTCAGACGTACTTTTCATGAGTTAAAAGAGCATTTGTAGCATGAAAAAGTCTCGTAATGTTAAAATTGCTATATTTTAAGGACATAATCAACAATGTAATCACATATTGCTTGACAATGGTGTAGGTGTAGGGTGTCCGGATTTATGTTGGGATAGAGAGGGAGAACGAAGTGGGCTACATGGCTCTCCAATCAGAAGTTTTCCAGAGGCACTCTTGTGTTAAAGGAAAAGAAGACGGCTCTACGAGCAAGAAACCCACAACTTTTCTTCAATAATAAAGATGTAAGAACAATGGTCACCATCCTATTATCTTAGTTTAATGTTGTTTCAATGTATTATGGTCCTGAAATCATAAGTATGCTGATGTCTCAGTAGCTAACTAGCTAATGTTAAATTGTTATTGCTGAATTGTGCATGACAGTATTTACAGTAAAGTAATTTGATTACTTTTTTGATCTATTGATAAAGTGAAACTTGAGCTGGAAAAGGATTTGAAGCATCCTGATGACTACAAAATGATGCAGGTATGACGTTGCATTGCATTACAAAAAAAATCTGAGCTGGGTTGAATTTTTTTTACTAGAGCTGTCTGCATTGGCTCCTCCACTGTGCCAGCCCCAGCAGTCAAATGAATGAAGGACATGCATTTTTCCCATAGTGCTGTTGTCTGACTGAACGTGGCAGTGACATAAAGTTTGCTCACATTACACTTCTATGCTGAGAATTGCTCTATCTAGTATGCTTTGGGCTGAAACTTGTAGATCACTTTCAGTCAGTTTTGACCATGCAAATGTGCAAATAGAAACACTGATGCTCTGTATTAGGAAAATGTATTATTTTAGTGTGTGTGTCATCCATAGGCAGATTGTGAGACAATGTGCCAATGGACACAGAAGCGTAGAAGGCCCCGCTACCTCTTCTACATACATTGTTGTCATTTTGTGTCTGTTAATGGTTGTTTTGCCATTTTCATGTTTGTTGTGAGTCTCTTCGTAGCTAATTTGCATATTTTTTAATACTTTTGTTTCTCTTTATGGCCTTCTCGTGTCTCTTTGTAGTTGTACTATGTTTATCTGTGGTCATTTTAAGTCTCTCTACCTGTTTGGTACTTGGAAACGCAAAACCTGTATTCAGTCTAAATATCTGTCACCACCTTGCAGTAGTACTGTATGCCGCATGACAGATGACAATGCTGTGAATACGGATGTTGCTGCAGAGAAGCTATAAATTCTAAAACACTGATGCTTCACATTTTAATCCCGGCAGCACAGAGGATCTATACAATCACCAGGTGGACACCAAAGATTAGTGTCACCAATTCAGTCTACAACCAAATGTCTCCCCTTCTGTACCTGAGTTATGATGTTAAGTTATGGCTAGAAAAGTGTTTTTGCAGATCATTTCGATGTCACAGTGAATTTGACTTTTGACGTTTTGGATATAAAATGTCATCATTTGATTTTATCCTATTAGACGATTGTGTGGAATTTTGACCTAATTAGTGTATAAATTCTTGGGTAATGGCCAAAACTTGACCCAAGTGGACATTTGTGCCAAATCTGAAGAAATTCTCTTAAGGTGTTCTTGAGATATCATGTTCACAAGAACCCAAAAACATAATGCATCTGGCCTCGGCTATTGCAATGAAAAGGATAAAAAAATGAAAATTAACAGAGTTTTCTCTGTGTCTGTAGTTTTCAGTGTTTTATATGTATTAACGTGAACGAGTGCTGAGAGAAAGCTTGAAATAAGACGTGACAGAACGTGTTTTGACTCTGCTTGTCACAAAACTTTGGTGTCTGACTGTGATTGTGCCTTTATTTAGCAAGTCTGCAGCAGGGCTGAGCACTTCCTTCTAACTTGAGCACTGTGAGGGTTGGCAGGTCCTAATTTCTCTGGTTACACAACTGTCTTATCTCTCTTATCTGCTACCTGAGCCCTGGGCATCGAAATACACCCCATAAACACCCACACCTTAAACACAAGCTCTCATAGTGCAAGTATTTATGAACTGAAATAGCTCCAAGCACTCTGCTTATCAATTAATGTTCAGCGTCTTGAGCATTTGCCAAAAAGCTTGTAATTACCTTCATAAACATTGCTGCTGCTCTTCTTATGTAACATAACAAATATTTCCCCCACAAGTAACATATTTTCCACAGCCTCACATAAAGATAAAGAGCCAGTGAAACAGCAGGCTGACGGCTGTTTACAGCCCCACCTGTGCTAGTCGATTGTCCTTTCAATGACTTCCAGTTAAGGAGAAGGAAGTTCATGAGGGCTCACACTCTGACCCTCAGTCGAACTGCTGGACTTCAGAGAGGAGGAAATCATTGAGAGGTCCCTGGAAGAGACAACGTCATCAGTTGCAGTAATTGTTTTTGGTTACACAGGGTGTAACATACAGTAACGCAGGGGGTAGAGTATAATGAGAGGGCCCATACAGTATCTGATCATTACTGCTCATTAGTGGTGAATTATATTTTACAGTGGTCTTTAGCATTTCCTTCTAGTTGTCATTGTGAACTTGTTAGCCAACCGTTGATTATTTATGCATTCAGCAGCAACCACATCACCAGAATAAATGGGTTACACATTTCTGCAAACCATGGATATGTAATATTTGTATGTTATCATGTAGCAGAGATGTTAAAACTTTACAGTTTTTTTACATTTCTACAATGCTGTGGTTAACATGTGGTTATGTTTAGGCACAACAACCAGTTGGTTATGGTTATGAAAAGATCATGTTTGGGCTTAAAATACCTGCTTTTGGTGGCACAATTTATATACATAATAAACACAAGTTCTTCCTTTTTTCTCAGAACTGTGAAGGACAGCAACACCATTACTAAATACAGCTTGCCCTGGAAGTTTCTTGGAAGCATCCAACACACAGGAACGGTACCACTGTGTGTATTAATCAGGTGAAAGACAAAATCTGCAGTCACCTCGGATGCTGGTTTGTTTCTTAACTATGATCCTCTAACATTTAAAAGTAGGTTCTGCTTTCATATAGTAAGAATAACCACTGTGCCATGCACTCTTTTTTTTACCACAAGAGTAAATTCAGACTTTGCTTGTGTAAAATCATCCCTCCTCAACTCCCCATTTCACTCCCCATTAACACTCCCCTCCCTGTTTCTTTGATAAACTGTGTGGGCAAATAGCAAATGCAATAACAAATTAAACTAGATTAAAATAAGCAAAGAGTACAATGTCCAGCCAGCTTTGTTCCTGGAAACATCATTTCCTTCTCGCCTTGACCGTGTTGATTTGTGTTATTATTATCGACGCTCTTCATCAGGCATAAGACCATAGAGCTATTAATACGGCTGGTTTCCTGCTATTGAGGGGCCGTGGGGCTGCTGTTGGAGAAAGGCCTGGCCTGAATTCAGGTAGTCCATCACAACTGACAGCTCCACTCTCTAAAGTCTTCCGCTTGATTCATCCAACCAGTTATCTTTCACTCCTCATCAACACTCTGCAGTTTCCTTCACACAGCTATATGTGGAACTTCTAAGGAAGTTTGAGTTCAAAAATAGCACAACATTGCCTTTGTTGACTTCTTATCGTAATTCACGTAATCACATTATTTCAACTTCTGTGTAAGGGATTTTTTCATGGATACGATTCTGTTGTATATTTGACACATCAAACACAAGCAAGTTCAAGATTAATCTCTATTAAAGCCAAGTGTTGAGGCGTAACAGTTGCAGCTGTTGCAACACATTCTCACTCCTAGCTCGCTCATTACATGCTACACTGTCTTTCAAAATAAACCTGGGTCATCACAGGAAACTTGGTTTCACCACAAAAACTACTTAAAGGTAAGGCACAAAACTACTTGATAAGGTTAAGTCAACAAAATGGTTTTGTCACCAAAACTACTTTAGCCAGCAAAACTACGTTAGGTTTAGCCAACAGAACGGTTTTGTCACAAAAACTACTTTAGGTTTAGGGAACAAAACAGTTTCATCATCAAAACTACTTTGGGTTTTGCCAGCAAAACTACTTTCAGCTTAGGCAACAAAACTACGTTAGGTTTAGTCAACAAAACCTCTTCAGGTTTAGGTAACAAAACTGTTTTGACAAAAAAACTACTTAAGGTTTTGCCAAAAAAGCTACTTCAGATTCAGGCAAAAAAAACAGTTTCGCCACCAAAACTGCTTCAGGTTTAGCCAACAAAATGGTTTAACCACAAAAACGACTTTGGGTTCAGGTAACAAAATGGTTTTACCAAAAACTAGGTTTAGCCAACAAAACTACCTCAGGTTTAGGCAAAAATTATAACTTGGATTAAAATGACTGTGTTTGTTACAGTATTTTTTTGAGTATGTCACTTGACAATTATGTCATGTTAAATATGCCAGTAACCACCTTACATGGTTTAAAAAAATCAAGTTGACTCTTGGTTTCACACAAGACACCAACAGCAGTCTTCTGGATAAAGTCCAGCGTGTGCATTTGACCCTTCAAGCACCACTCCCTCCCATCCTAATTGGACTCTCTCACTCTTTCTACTATGTTATTGATGCAGATGAGATTATATTGGTTTTGATTGAAAGCCTGGTGCATCTTATACAGACATTGTAAGGTGCCCTGTTGATTGGAAAAAAGAACCCCAGGGCCACTGACCACACTGCTGTATTTGTCACCCAGGGAATGAGAACAGATTGGGCATAACAGTGAGTGAATATTTACACTCAAAACCGAGAGATAAAAAAATACAAACCAAATAATCCAAACACAGTAAGGCAAAAACAAACCAGTGATCTCAGAAACTGTATAAACTGCCACAAATAAGACAGCAGAAGGGGACAAACAGTGAGAGAAATACAACAGAGGTGAAGTCTCGAGCAGCAGGAGAAGCCTAGTTTGCCTTGGCGCTCCAGTTAAAACGTGAATTGTGGACAGAGCAATTGCCCGGGCAGCAGACAAGACTTCCAGCAGAGCCAACCACAGCGTTCCTCTGGGTTTTATAATGGTAGTGTACAGCTGTGTTACCTCCATTCACAGGAATGTGAGAAAAACGGAAAAACTGACACACGCATATAAAGAGGCAGTTGCTAAATAACTACATTCAGCTCCTCCATGAGCTCATAATAAAGTCAACAAATTTCTACTCACATGTGGCAACAACCACTAAGACATGGACACGGTCACGTGGTTCCTGTTACTTACTGAGTAAAAAACATTTCATTTGGAGATACTGTTACAACTCAGTATACCAAATGCAAAGCCAGAAACCCAACACAACTCTGTCCCTTCCTCCAGTACGTTTCTTCCAGACAAGCTCTTGAAAGGGTCCCTTTAGGCAAATTACAACAAAAGATTCTTTCCAACTTCTTGTGGTATCTAGCTATTCAGCCAGTTTTTGTTTTTATTGGTTTGAGATACAACCTCTGAACAATTTGTTTCCACCCCAGTACCATGAAGGGAATGTTGTTTGTGCTGCTCAAAACATTGAAAAATTACATTTTAAAAAAGGTTTTCTCAAGGGTGTAATTTCCACTGGTGATAAGGGCACATAAACCTAACATCTCTCTAAACTACTGTATGTCCTCTTTGTGTTTAGCTGTCAGAATCCAGATGAGAAAAGATAAAAATGTTGATACATTCATCTTACCTTCAATTATTATGGCGCTCTCTCTGCCTTAACCCTCTCACGCAACATACAAGCCTTATGTATCTTTTTGCTGGATGTTCTTGAGGCCATATGCAACCTGAGAGGCACTACTCAGGGATGAAACAACAACTAGCTCTCCATGTTTAAAAGTCTCTGTTTACAGCTAATACTCTCCCAAAACGACACAGGAATTGAACATTAATCAGTTATAAAATAGAAAAAGGACACAGGAAATTTTTAACACTGTTTTTTATTAAAGTTGAGATGAAATGGAAAGTGCCTTTTAAGATCACACATCCCTGGCCATATTGTGCATCTATTCAACAATAAATGCTTAAAAAATAAATGAATGCAAAGAATAATATATTTCTTCATATTCTTAAATCAAAATCCATCATGTGTTCTTACTGTAAAAAAACATGTGACTTGTGCTTACATAAGCTTGTACCAACAAACTTCAACCAAGTACATTATAATCACCCAATGATCAATTTTCAACTTTTATGCCGTGGTCACACTATGAACGACACAGCAACAGGCTTTAAGTCAGTTTTCCATTGGATTTTGGATAACTGCAGAAAATAAACTCTGTGGCAAGCAAAAGTTTATGATACGTACATGCTTTGTTCAGCAAGATAACCTTCACAGATGGACACAACTTTACGATTTTGGAAGCGTAAATGCAATCACCAGAAGTGAGAGGCTAACGTTAGGCTATACATAAACTACACAGCATGACTTCAACATCACATCAAGGCTGTAAAGCCGTGTTTCACATGATGATGTTCTGTAGTCTCATTTAGCCACTAATTACCAACCGACATGTAAAGGCTTCAAAATTAACGAGTGAGGTATTTTGTCATAGAATAATATAATTTTTAAGTCTTTCAAGCTTGTGTCAACCACACACTTTACTTCATGCATCTAACCAAAAACCTTTTCAAAAAGCCCGTTGACTGGTTTTTATTCTTAGTTTTAGTAAATGGACCTGCACTTGTATAGCACCTTTCTAGTCATCTGACCACTCAAAGCATTTTTTACACTATGAGTCACACTCGCACATTCATACACTGGTAGCCAAGGTTACCATAAAAAGTGCCACCTGCTACTGAGTTTTTAGCGCACATGCGCGCACACACACACACACACACACACACACACACACACACACAAACACACGCACACATACACACACACACCGATGGAACAACCACCGGGAGCAATTTGGGGTTCAGTATCTTGCTCAGGATAATTTGATATGCAGACTGGAGGAGCCGGGGATTGAGCCGCTAATCTCCGTGGACGATTCGCTCTACCTCTGAACCACAGCCGCCTCAGTCAGTTCCTGGGTTATTTAGCGGGATCGTATCTATGTTTCCAGGGTTCTATGTTTCCAGGGTTCTATGTTCCCCACTTAACCCTGCAAAAAAGGTTCTATGTTTCCAGGGTTCTATGTTTCCAGGGTTCTATGTTCCCCACTTAACCCTGCAAAAAAGGTTCTATGTTTCCAGGGTTCTATGTTTCCAGGGTTCTATGTTCCCCACTTAACCCTGCAAAAAAGGTTCTATGTTTCCAGGGTTCTATGTTCCCCACTTAACCAAGCGGGAAACACAGAACCCTTTTAGTGTAAGCGGGGAACATAGAAGTTTTTTCGCAGGGTTAAGTGGGCAATATAATACCCGGGAAACATAGAACCCTGGAAACATAGGGATGAGCCCTATTTAGCTTAGTTCGAAGATCGTATGCTAGCTTTACGTGTATTGTGGTGCACACAGGGATGCAATAGGACACTGAAAAGTGATTTTAAAATGGGGCTCAGACACTGATCAAAAGCATTTTTTTTTTTTTGTCAAAATACAAATTTAAGTTGAGGTTCAGTTGAGTGCTTTGTAGCAAGTAGCAGACACACACGAGTCTGTAACAGTGTAAATACGGTAACAAGCGCTTCAGCAGCATTTGAACAGTGACTGCAGCCGGTAACGCTGTTGCATTGCCGCATGTAGTTTGAATACAGCATTAGCTGCACAGAACTAAGATTCATTTAGCTAACTAGCAACAGCATGCTATGTTGTTGTATCTTTGTTTTCACAAAATACCTTAATTATTGCCTGCTGGCTCGATTTGATTCACTTTGAAGAAAGTGGTATGTGTGACAGCTCTAGATTATGCGCAAGGCATTTAAGAGTGGACTGCTTCAAGAACTAACGTTAACTGCACATACTTCATCTCTCTTCCTGAGGGATACTACTATCCTGTTGGCCTAACCCTAAAGGCCTCACTGTTATGACATGGCCACTTTTCAACGATCAAATTAATTCCTCTAAATGTTATATCCCATCTGACTATCCTGTTTCACTCAGACATGCATCACAATGCTAAAGCTATATACTACTGAAGTGCCATTTTATCTTTAAGAATTTCATCTCCAGGGCGTCTGTGGCTTAGTGGTAGAGCAGGCGCCCCATGTACAAGGCTGTTGCTGCAGTGGCCCGGTTTGACTCCAGCCTGTGGCCCTTTGCTGCATGTCCCTCTCTCTCTCTCTCTCTCCCCCCTTCACACTTGCCTGTTCTGTCAAATAAAGGCTAAAAATGCCCCCCCAAAAAAGAAGAATCTCATCTCCCCTAAGAAATCTAAATGCCTTGAATCTAGATGTATTAATAATGCAGAAAATACTGTACAAAGTATTTCCAATTCCTTTATTATGTTACAACTATTATGAAGAGATTATTATGAAGAGAAGTGTACTCGGTGCAGAGACAGGGAAACAGGCTTTTAATTAGTCTTTCTGTATGGGTACAATACATTGAGTTTGCACGTGTGTGTGTGTGTGTGTGTGTGTGTGTGTGTGTGTGTGTGTGTGTGTGTGTGTGTGTGTGTGTGTGTGTGTATGTGTGTGTGCGTGTATGTGTGTGTGTGTGCGCGCGCGTGTCATGTCTGTGTGTGCAGGGTAACAGACCAGCAGGCACGTGTGGGGATGGAGGTCAAGGTTGACAATTTCAGGTCAGCTGATCTCAGAGCTGAGACAGATGGTGATTTACCACTGTTTGGGAGCAGCCTCCCTCAGGGACATTGCAGACACTGTTGGGGTCCCACATGCAAGTCAACAGACATAAAGTCAGCAAGAGGTGAAAAGAGCAAAATGTAAAGGAGACTGATAATTTAAAAAAAACTGGGTAGCAAATAAGGGAAGAAGAAAAAGGGATTTTCTTTGTCTTTTTCTTCATTTAGAGCCAGAGTCTGTGCAGTAGAGATCTAGCACACAGCTGTCAATGGTGACGTCACATCTTCCTTTTATAGCATCAGATATCAAATTAAAACTTATACTTATAAGTATAAGAACTTATACTTATAAAACTACTCTTAACTCTTCAGTATAGTTTGCGTAAAAAGATGTGCCATTTTGTGGGCGTTTCCATGAATACTGACTGTATCTATGCAGATTTTGTTACCATTGGACAAAGTCAGGCTTGTTGTTTACCTCTTTCCAGCCTATATGCCGAGCTAAACGGCTGCTGGCTGTTGCTTCATACGTAGCGTAGAGACATGACAGAAGTATCTCATCTAACTCTTGGCAAAAAACCTCCTATTTCATGCTTATTTTGCTAATAGATCATTTTTCCTTTGAGCAAAAGACAATGAAAACAAATCTGACGTTACTCACTTGCGTAATGCTTCCTTTTTTATGTAAAAAGTTCAGATGTGAAGTGCACTGCATGGTAATAAATCTGAACCTAATTTGTTAAAATGACTGCTAAAGTCAAAGACATGCAGCAACAGTGCAAATCTGTGCCAAAGGTTACAGAAAACTCATAAATAAGATCAATTTCCCTATTTTCTGTGCTTCCCTCCCTTTTCCCTTTCGTCCACCCCTCTGCCACCTCACTTCCCTTCTTTGCAGACAACCAGCTGCTGCCTCACACATCAATGTGAGCAAGCTATGATCCCCAGAGAGGAAAAGAGGGGATGGAGGTAGACAAGAGGTGGAGGAAGAAGGGCTGGCAGGATGGAGGGAGAGAGCGGATGGGTGCGACTAGACATAGGTCAGACCTGCTTGTGCCGGGATCTTTTGTGTTGGCTCCCCCTCCATCACCACTACCACTGTTGTTAGAACACACACACACACACACACACACACACACACACAGAGACTTCTGCTGCCTCTGGGGGTCCCTGTCCAACGGACCCCCACCCACACACTCATTATGGGGTTTAACCACCGACGTAAGATATAGGGTTTGGGTTTAACAGCAGAGTCGAGGTCAGAGCCCAGGGGACAGAAACCTCCCAACCCCAACCCCAACCTCCACCCTCCATACACACAAACACACACAAGGGCCCATGGGAGGAGATAAGAAAATATCACTCTATTCTGTCATCCTCTCTTTCTCCAGCCGGCCTGCACCTGAAATATTCCCCCATCTCTCCCTTTTCCCCCTGCCCCTTTTAAAGTTTTATGGGGTTTTTTTAGAAAAGTGCTGCCTCAAACACATTTTACTCAATTAAAGAAAAGCAGGTCACACAACTTCACTTTGTTTCTACACTGCAGCAAAAGGGCTGCCGTTAGCAAACAGCAATAATGCAAAACTCTTTAAACACTCAGGCCTAACAGAAATTTCCACAACACAGCACTTGGATACTTAGTTTGTTGCATTAAAAAAAGAAACAGCCTTGTAAATTTGTACTTTTGGGAGAAGGATAACGGAGCAAAATAGCTGTTTGGTGCAGGTGAGAGAGGATTTAATTGATGTAGTGTAGAACGGAGGATGCATCCTTAAAGGGACATTGTGTAACATTTTCAATTGTTTATTGGCAAAAATTGATGTCTGCATTCATAAATATGTCATCATTGGTGTACTATTACCTCCACCAATAATCTGACTTATTCTTGTAAAAGGAGAATTTCGGATTTGTTTGTACATTGTGCAGGTAAGTCGTCTGTGGGGTTCCATTACGTGTCGCCATCTTGAGAATACAACCGCCAGCAAGGGACATACAGCACCGCCTTTGGCGTTTTCGTTGAGAGCCAGGCCAGCACTGCGTGACTGAGGAGCCAAAGAACTACCCTGGCAAATTTGACATAAAGTCCCACTCTTTGAGCATAATGCAGGATCATGCATATGCAGCATCATGGGAGACGAAATCCTTGTCACCAAGAAAGCGCAAAAGGGAATAGAAAAGGCAGCGTGACCGGCGAATTAAAAAAACAAAGGCCCACATCGGGGTAGCCTTTCCCAGGTAGAGAGAGCTGCTGAGGGAGAATGGTAATACAATCACAGGCCAGCGCCGCTGTTGGCTGTTAGCCGCTGTTAGCGGCCAGTCGCTAACAGCCTAATCCCTCTCCTCGTATCATTGCGCCGCTGTTAGCTGCTGTTAGCCGCTGTTAGCGGCCAGTCGCTAACAGCCTCATCCCTCTCCTCGCATCACTACGCCGCTGTTAGCTGCTGTTAGGGCTGTTAGCTGTGATTGTATTACCTTTCTCCTTCAGCAGCTCTCTCCACCTGGGAAAGGCTACCCCAATGCTGACCCTTGTTTTTTTAATTTGCCGGTCACGCTGGCGACGAGGATTCCGTCTCCCGTGATGCTGCATAATACATGATCCTGCATTATGCTCAAAGAGTGGGACTTTGTTATGCGGCAGTAGTGCCGCTGGCCACTAACAGCTGTTAGCGGTGTAGTGATGCGAGGAGAGGGATGAGGTGTGTGAGGTTGAGCCACTTGTCAGTTGTCAAAGGACAAGATGTGATTGGTTTGTTTCAATTTACATCCGCCTCAACAGCCCTACGTTGTAAATACAGCCAGCATGGTGAGGAGGGGGTTTGTCAACTCGCGTCGCATGTGTCTGTGTAGCAGCCTGAATGAATACTCCATGTAGTATCGGATGACATGGTTTCATCAGTGTTATCATAGCTTTTTGGTACACAGCGGCTACCGCTGTTGCAATACGTGTTTGAAACAGTGAGGCGCTAGAGTGCGCTATCTGTTTGAATGCAATATATGATTTCAGCGTTAGATGGGAGAAATTCCTACACACTGTGGCTTTAATGAAGCATTTAATGTCATGCTCACAGGAACTTGGCTGGTGATGGACACATTGAAGGGATCAAAGTTGTAATATTTGGGATGGTAAAGGACAGCAATTTTACCTATCTGTCAATGATGCAACTTCTGTGATTCAACCACTACATTTATTATTATCCTTTATCCTTAAAGGAATACTTTGACATTTGGGGAAATACACTTACTCACTTTCTTGCTGAGAGTCAGACTATTTATATCCCATTTATACGATAAATATGAAGCTAGAGCCAGGAGTAGTTTAGCTTTGCTCAGCCTAAAACCTTGAACACTGCAGCACGCTTCTGCATTTTTGGGCCCATAGAGCATGTGCACTAAAGTCTTTCTTCAGCCAAGCCAGCTGAGAGCATCTGTGTCCAAGACTTCCTCTGGTTGAGCCCCCTGACTTCCCGTTGGATCAATGCACACACGAATGGGATAAAATAATGTAACCATATGGCTCTTCTAGACTTCAAGAGTATCCCAATGTTATTGGACCAAATGGATCAAATTTTGATTATAAAAAAAGAGTCATTTCAGGGGTTTGTGGCATGCAGAAAAATGTATTCACTGTTTTAAAGCTGCACCTCTTACAATGATCGTGCATGGGAACAACGCTTTTTGGGCCAGTGTGCGTCATGAGATGACGTGGAAGTTGTCCTAACCCATTAGGCCATTACACCCAAATTGCTTTGAAGCCCAGCCCCGTTCCCAGAGACTTCGGCTGGACTTAGTGACTTTAAGTCTTTGTTGATTGCCCAGCAACCTAACAAAGACAAAAAAATCTCCAGAGAGTCACTGCACCCACCAAATAACTCCCAAGCTGCAACCTTCAGGACTAAAAATGAAGCCAACAGGAGAGTACTAAAAACTGCAGGTCCCCTAGTGGCCACTTGAGGCTGGCTCCAAACCACGTCAGCCCCCCCCATATCAAAATGTCCAACTTAAAGCAGCACAATGGAGTTTTTGAGCTCTCAAAATATATATACAAGATCCTTGTGATGGTACATCAACTCACAATAGGTTGGATGACACCTCTGTCATTGCTTGAAAGCATCTGTTTCACTTGCACTGGCACAATGCAGTTTCAGGGTTCGGGTAGGAACCCAGACACAAAAAGACTACAAAATTAGGCTGTTTTACAGCATACGTCATATCCCCCTCCTCTCTTTAGAGTAGCGTAGCCGAACTGAGGTGAATGAAATTAGAGGTAGTTGTCATGACTGAAGCGACAAAGAAAAGGAAGAAGGTGAAGGTGTTGTCCGAGGAGACAAAGAAAAGAAAACGGGAGAGCGATAAAACAAGAGGTCAAACAAGGATTAATATTGGCCTGGCTTTCACACGCTGGCGAGATCTGAAAGAGGAGGAGGGATGCCCGACCGATGGTGACCTGGTGCTGTTACTGCTGTTACCCTCTACTGAGGAGACTCAGTGTCTGCAGGTCGGCTGCCTCAGGTACATGTTCAGATAAAGTGTTAGCCTACACACGGACAGCTTTCATTTCAGTTTGTCTTTAACAGTTTGCTGTTAGCACTGCAAGCTCGATGTGTTTGTGTCGACCGCGATCGTAAATCATAGTAGCGGTGAATCAGAGACTGCGAAGTGTCTTGAAGTTATATTTCCTTCATCTGCACCGCGGCCTCTCTGCTGTTGTCTGACTTCACTCTTTTAAGTTTGTGAGTGTGTGCGTGTGTGTGTGTGCACACACACTTTGAGGAGGAGGTCAGCCCTGACACGCAGAGAGAAACTCATTTCTGAGTTTCGAAAATGTATGTACAAAATGCTATAAGGCTACTTTTCCTGTTCTGAAGACATGATGATCGCGCATTACATGGCCAGCTTCAGGAAGTTCACCAGTATCGTTGGCTTGTCAACAAATGCACGCGCAGAAAGATTTTTGCGACAGTTGTAACAGACAATACCGTCTTTTCGTCTGTAGGGGGGCCCCTGGAGGTAAAAAGCACAATCCTCCATTGTGTTGCTTTAACATCAGAAATAAACATGTTTACAGCCTAGTAGATAAAACAGTTTCAGGTTTGCATAGCTAATTCCCCGTTCATGACAACAGTACTGGGGGTATTTTGTTTATGACTTATCCGTTTTAATGTTAATAAGGCACAAAGTTATGCATAGTTACAAGCATGGCCACTTTAAGTGATAGTTGGTGCCGTCCTTTGACAAGTCACTACCACAACAACATCGCTGGTTAGGTAATGCATAGCCGTAGCTGCTACTATGAAGGTGAATTTGTTACGTTAGATCAAAGGCCTGGACCCCAAATGCAGAGACTGAGTCGGGAACCGTTTAGAAAAAGTTTATTTTACCACGCAGGGTAGAATGAGACAGAGAGAAGCAGGAGCTTGTGCAGGCGATGGTGGGCTGGCTGGCGTTGTGTTGGCGCAGGTGGAGGCTGAGCAGGAGGCAGTTCAGACACACAAGAGTCAATGAGCAGAACGGAGGACCTCGCGGGTGCTGCACAAGTAGACACAGGGGTTAGATACGACGAATAATCACACCGAGTTTAATAGACCTCAAGGAGAAGGCTGACGTTACGTTACCGACTGGTACTGAAATAATCCGGCACAGGAGTGGTGGAACAACCCAGCTTATATGGGAGGAGGAATGGTTAATTACTGCCAGGTGCGCCTAGTTGAGGGGAGCCTGCCAATCAGCCTCACGTGAGGAAAACACCTACACTGCTCAGGAAGGAAAAGAAGGGGGAAGGGGAAAACAGGGAGACACACAAAACAGCCAGCTTCAAAATATCCCACAACCATGACAGTACCCCCCCCCCCTCAGCGGACGCCACCTGGCGGCCTGCCCGGTTTATCCGGAAAAGCCCGATAAAAGTCACTGATGAGGTTTGGGTCCAAAATCAGAGAACGGGACACCCAAGACCGTTCCTCCGGACCATACCCCTCCCAGTCCACCAAGAACTGGTACCCCCGGCCCCGTCTGCGGACGTCCAGCAGCCGCCGTACCGTGAAAGCAGGGTGGTTGTCGATGAGCCGGGGGGGTGGAGGGGGTTCGGCCAGAGGGCACAGAGCACTGGTGGACACAGGTTTCAACAGAGACACGTGAAAGGCAGGGTGAACATTTAGGGCAGCAGGTAGCTTGAGTCTCATCACACTGGGGTTAATAACTCTTTCAATTTCAAAGGGGCCAATGTACCTGGGGGCCAGTTTTCTGCTCTCAGTCTGTAGGGGGAGGTCACGTGAAGAGAGCCAAACCCTTTGTCCAGGCTGATAGTGGGGGGCAGGTGAGCGACGGCGGTCTGCCAACTGCTGGTTACGGGCCGCAGTCCGTGTGAGAGCCTCCCTGGCCTCACGCCAGACCCTCCGAGCTCGACGAAGGTGCTCCTGCACCGATGGCACCACTACTTCACATTCCTGAATGGGGAAGAGGGGAGGTTGGAAACCCATAGAGGCCATGAAAGGTGACAAACCTGTGGCTGAGCTGATCAGGGAGTTGTGGGCGTATTCCACCCAGGGTAGGTGAGAGGACCAAGAGGCAGGATGTCTCGAGGCGATGCACTGCAGGGCTGCCCCGAGATCTTGATTGGCCCGCTCCGTCTGGCCGTTGGTCTGTGAGTGGTACCCAGACGAAAGGCTGGCCGACGCCCCCAGCGCCTGGCAAAAGGCTTTCCAGACTTGAGAGGAGAACTGAGGACCTCGGTCAGAGACAATGTCCTGAGGGATTCCATGGAGTCGGAACACATGAAGGATGAGAAGGTCGGAAGGATGAGAAGTTCAGACGTCGGGCCGACCGTAGATAGGAAAGGTTCTTGTGGTCGGTCCAAACCACAAAAGGAAGCGTTGAACCAGTGTCTCCACTCCTGGAGGGCCAGAACCACGGCTAGGAGCTCCCTGTTGCCTACATCATAATTTCTCTCTGCCGGAGTCAGCCGGCGAGAGAAAAAGGCACAGGGATGCATTTTATGGTCCTCTGGGGAGCGCTGGGAGAGGACAGCTCCCACACCGGTGTCAGAAGCGTCGACTTCCACCACAAACTGCAGAGAGGGGTCTGGGTGAGAGAGAACAGGAGCAGAGGTAAACAGACATTTTAACTGGTCAAAAGCGGCAGCTGCTGCTTGAGACCACACAAAGGGGACCTTGGAGGAGGTTAGCTGAGTTAGCGGTGCCGCTACTTGGCTGTAGTTACGGATGAACCTTCTATAGAAATTTGCAAAGCCCAAAAACCTCTGGAGGTGTTTTCTGGTGGACGGGACAGGCCACTCTGTAACAGCTAGAACCTTGGCTGGATCTGCCTTTAATTGTCCCTCCTCCACCACAAAGCCCAAAAAACTGACAGAAGGGGCATGAAACTCACACTTCTCTGCCTTCACAAAGAGTCTGTTCTCAAGAAGTCTTTTCAACACCAGTCTTACATGTTGAACATGTTCTTCAAGGTCTCTGGAAAAACTCAGAATGTCGTCCAAATACACAAAAACGAACCTGTTAAGCATGTCCCTTAAAACATCATTGATTAGTGCCTGGAACACGGCCGGGGCGTTGGTTAGGCCAAAGGGCATCACAAGGTATTCAAAATGTCCGAGGGGGGTGTTGAAAGCCGTCTTCCACTCATCTCCCTCCTTAATTCTGATGAGGTGGTAGGCATTACGGAGGTCTAACTTAGTGAACACGGTGGCCTGATGCAGGGGGCCAAAAGCAGAATCGATCAGAGGGAGAGGATATTTATTTTTAACTGTGATGTCATTTAAACCCCGGAAATCAATGCAAGGGCGCAGAGTCTTATCTTTTTTTTCAACAAAGAAAAACCCCGCACCCACTGGAGAGGAGGAAGGGCGGATGAGCCCTGCCGCCAGAGAGTCCGAGATGTACTTTTCCATGGATTCTTTTTCAGGTTTTGACAGATTGTAGAGTTTTTGGGAAGGAAGGGGGGCACCCGGGAGTAACTCAATGGAACAGTCATAGGGACGATGTGGAGGGAGAGAGAGCGCCTTGTCCTTACTGAAAACCTCCTGCAGGTCATGATAGGTGGAAGGAATGGTGGATAAGTCAATGGGTTTGGGGGGCTCTGGGGGTGAGGAGACACTAGGGGAAATCGCGGAGTGAAGACAATGCGAGTGACAGAATGTGCTCCAATTAGTGATGGTGGACTCTGACCAGTTAATATGGGGATTATGCAGTTTGAGCCAGGGGAGACCCAGAACCAACGGGGATGTGGGTGAGGGAATCACAAACAAGGAAATAGACTCTTGATGATTACCTGAGAGTAGCAGGGACAAGGGCGCTGTACGGTGAGTGACCCGAGCCAGTAACTGTCCATTTAATGCTAAAACGTCTTTCGGCTCAGGGAGAAGTTCTGTGGGCAGATTAGCTTGAATACATAGTTCAGAGTCAATGAAGTTGTCATCAGCCCCACTATCGACCAGAACTTGCAGGGGTAAGGTGTTGTGAGGAAATCTGAGCATACCTTGTAGTTGGATGCGGGTGGAGGGTGTGGTAGAGGAGATGGTACGGCTCATCAGCGCCCCCCGGTGACTGACGAGCCTGCTCTTTTGGCAGCTGTGTGCAGGAGGCGAGGAAATGGCCAGGCTGACCACAGTAGATGCAAAGCCGGTGCCTGACTCTGCGTTCACGCTCGGCGGGAGACAGTCTGGCCCTGCCCAGCTGCATAGGTTCCCCCGTGCCGGGGTCAGGGGAAAAAACCGGACTGGAAGCTGGAACGGGAACGGGGTGGACGTCCTGGGTGGTCCCGCGTGGAGGTGCGGACGCCGGAGGATAGATGGAAGCAGGAGGAGGGGCACCCTGTCTCCCTACTCTCTCCCTACGTCTCTCTCGCAGCCGGTTATCAAGTCTGATAGCTAATGAAATTAATTTGTCTAGCGACTGAGTCTCATCACGTGCGGCTAATTGATCTTTAATATTATCCGCTAATCCCTGAAGAAAAACGCTTTGTAAAGCGAGTTCATCCCACCCACACTCAGCTGCCAAAATGCGGAAGTCAATGGCGTACTGGGAAACTGGGGCTGAACCCTGATGAAGGGAGAGGAGCCGGCTGCTGGCTTCCTTCCCCTGCACCGGGTGATCAAACACTTTACGCATCTCGTTAACGAAGGAGGAATAGGACTGAGTAATGGTTGAATTAGTGGAAATTGCCAGAGCCCAAGATGCCGCACGCTCAGACAGTAAACTCATAATGAAAGCTATCTTGGATTTATCAGAAACATAAGTCTGGGACTGCTGATCAAACACTAAAGAGCACTGGTGCAAAAACTGACTGCATGTCCCTAGCTCCCCCGAATACCTGACTGGAGTGGGGATGAAAGGTTCCCGGGAGAGGCTGGGTGGAGAAGCTGGAGACGCAGCAGCAGGAGCAGGAGGAGGAGACGGGTCGCCGGAGGGAGCCCGGCTGGAGATCTGGTGGACGATCTGATCCATGCGGCCGCCGAGCTGGGAGACGCTGGTCGAGAGGCTTTGCAAGGTACTGAGAATCTCATGGATAGCTTTTTCGTGTTGACCAACACGGGCACCTTGCGTGGATAACGCCTGCCGCAGCCGGTCCGTCTCTGCGGGGTCCATGTTTATTTTGGCCGGATTATTCTGTTACGTTAGATCAAAGGCCTGGACCCCAAATGCAGAGACTGAGTCGGGAACCGTTTAGAAAAAGTTTATTTTACCACGCAGGGTAGAATGAGACAGAGAGAAGCAGGAGCTGGTGCAGGCGATGGTGGGCTGGCTGGTGTTGTGTTGGCGCAGGTGGAGGCTGAGCAGGAGGCAGTTCAGACACACGAGAGTCAATGAGCAGAACGGAGGACCTCGCGGGTGCTGCACAAGTAGACACAGGGGTTAGATACGACGAATAATCACACCGAGTTTAATAGAGCTCAAGGAGAAGGCTGACGTTACGTTACCGACTGGTACTGAAATAATCCGGCACAGGAGTGGTGGAACAACCCAGCTTATATGGGAGGAGGAATGGTTAATTACTGCCAGGTACGCCTAGTTTAGGGGGGGCCTGCCAATCAGCCTCACGTGAGGAAAACACCTACACTGCTCAGGAAGGAAAAGAAGGGGGAAGGGGAAAACAGGGAGACACACAAAACAGCCAGCTTCAAAATATCCCACAACCATGACAGAATTGTTACATTTTGGTAGCCCCCCCCCCCCAAAAAAAGTCTTATTCCGCAGTTGATTGTCCTAAAAGACCCTCTAAGGAGCTGGATATTCATTTTCTTTCCACAGTAAATACATTTAGTTAGAGTGGTGTTAAGACTGTTTTTCACCAGCAAAAATTAGCATTAGCATCATCACAGTTAATCATAGCTATAAATACACCATGCTTATCGAGCTAGCAGCTAGCGTTAGGGTTATCTCCACCCTCTCATTCAAATATGGGAATAAAATACACATGGATAAAAATAATCATAATTTAGATTTGACATATTGACTAATGAGCTTTACAGGTGCTGGTGGACAGGATTTGTGACTTCTGGACAGATGAGTCAGATTAGCTGTATTCAAGTCTTTGTGCTAAGCTAAACTCACCATCTCCTGGGTGTATATCTAACAGATATGAGAGTGATCTTGATTGTCACATCTAACTATCATCAAGACAGTGATTGCGGGGCTCATAGTGCTCTGTGGCGCAAGATAACGGCTTACCAGCGACACAGAAGTCCAACTCCAGGTCCAGTAATTTCCTCTTTCGTTGATGTCATGACTGCCCAGTAGTACCTGGACAACCGAGCCATGGCGGCACACAGGTATGTGGCGTGTCAGAGGAGAAACGAGCTGTTCACATTTCTTTTTTCATTTCGTTTTTTTTTTTTGTTTGTTTGTCTTTAAGAAAAAAAACTGACAAAAGAAGGTATATTGCTTTGTGAAATACCCACATTCACTTTCTTGCCTTCTCTTATCAGACAGCAAAATCACCCCTCCCACCACTAAATCAGCCCACTTATCACCCACTCCTCACTCCTCATCATGAACCTCATTGCTTTCCATGTTACACCCTACACTCCTCATCCCTGATAATCTGGGACAGATGATGCAGAGTGTGTGGCACGAGCTGGTCTGCAGCAGCATGGAACCCCCACGGACTCTCAGCTATACAGAGGCACTTCACCAAAACATGAATTATGGATCATATGAAGATGAATAATGAAAGAAAGATAATATACATAGCTGGTGCTGGAAGTTCTGCAACTAGGAATAAGCAGGGAGGGATGAATCATTCCAGAAGGTAATGATTAGATTTGACGATGTTCAATGTTGTCAACGATGTGTCTGCCAACCAACGCAGTTATCGCATTCAGTAAAAAGAATATATAATCATTCGAATCCCTGTGGATTCATAATCTCTGCTATACCTCACATTAAGGCCCTGTCTACTGAGCCAGAGGCTGACCATGAATCAGATGCTGTTATGGTGATGACAGTATCGTTCTCAAATCAAAATGATCTCTTTAATCCTCAATATCAATTTAAAAACTCACGCAAGCTCCTGCTTTGCACACAGCCAAAACTCAAAGTGTGTTTTAGCAAAGGAAGAACTGCATCAATTTTCTATGTTCTGATTCTGAACATTGTGAATATAATAAATATAAATAGAGCAAACAGCACTGTAAGAAAACCTGTCTGTGTATGGTCAGATAAAAGAAAGTAGGAAACGGGAGGCACAAACAAAAAGTGAATAAAATAGGCAATTAACCCAAGGTCAAAGTGAGTGGAGATGAAATAGTAATCAAGTTAAGAGTTAGACAAGAGACAACGATCCTTACGACCTACAGTATATACAGCAAGTGTTCAATACTAAATAATTAGAAAGACATGAAATGAATACATGAAGACATTGTAAAAAAGTCTATCATGAGAACTCAAATCATTTTTATGAAATGTTATCCAATCACTTATTTTCACAAGCAGATTTGTGTATTTTATTTTGTTCCTTTCCAGAAGTGTGTTGTTTTTTCACAATGGAGTTATTCACGTTACATTTTCTTTTACGTCACGTCTTCTTTAATAACACTTTAATATCACTGCCCCTTCACCTTTCAGCCAATCACACACTCCAGTTTCTCTTAAAAACAAAACAAAACAAAAAAACCCTTAAGCTTTCAGTAAGTGTTTCTCACCATAATGCATTGTGAGTGTCCTTGAGCCCCAACAAACCTCTGTAAATTTGCACAGCTGTGAAACATCTAGAGAGTAGGAGTCTCGCCTGTTTTTTCCAAGTGATGCGCATAATTTCAGCAAAAATAGACTGTCAGTATGGTCTTAAGATAACCAAATTCACATTATTCCACCTTTCACTACAGTTTCAATGCCTTTATCTGTTACAGGTGGGAAAAAACCTTTCCTGTTTTCATTTCAAAATAAAACCCCTTTGAGAGTGGACGGAATCTATTCTTTTGTTAGCACAAGGTTTTTATTGTGAATTATTGTCATGTCCGTGTTGTTGACAGTGCAGTGACTTGCCCAGCTCCATAAATGAGTGGAGTACTGGCTTTTAATTGTGTACCATACCAAACCTCATACTGCGACATGTATATTACCAACATTCATGCTCCTGTCATCTTGTAGTATGTGTTTCATCATGGGGGGTTTGATATGAAGCAAGAACACTGCAACATGTTGAAGGAGGTGAAGCGTAACTGCTCAAACAACCTCAGGCAGGTCCATCCTTTACTTTTGGCTCTCTCCAGGTCACCTGATTGGAAACCAGGATATGAAGACATTCCTTTAGAGTATTCCTGGTTTTCTTCCCAGGGTGAATTTTGAGAGACCCTGTGTGTATTTGTGTGTGTATGCTGGGTGCCAACACGTGTCTGGCTGTATTGAGAACTGTGGATTAGAAGCTTTTTCCAACTCAGTGACGCAGCATGCACTGCTGTCTAAACGTGACACGACAGTGCAATGTAAATATATGAAACATCAAATGTGAGGTCTTTGCGTGCAGAGCTGTTGTAGTGTGTGACTCTGCTGCATTTATGGAATACTTTCAAATATGTTTACAAAAATCCTGTTGAGCAGGATAATCCAGAAATACAAACTGACATATCCTGGGGTCCTGCTCTGCAGCAAGGTTTACTTTCAACTGACATAACTGTAAAGTAACGGTACATGTCCTCTCTGGCTCTGCAGGGTTGTGTTTGTGAATAAGTGAACTAGGGTGGGGTGTAAGAATATATTAGCTGCATTGCCTGTTGTTTTTTGGTGGCAATTCTTGGCCTTTTATTTCGCTAATTTAATTATCTGCCTTCGAAGACTGACTCAGAGCCTCTGCTCAGTGGGCAGCTGGCACAGCGTTTAAAGTGTGGAGATAGGTCTGGCTATGTGACACTGCCCAGCGACAGACTCTCGTTCGATAAGCAAAATAGCAACGAGGCCAACAATGGCAGAGAGGAACAGCGGGGTTAAAAAGCATGCAGAACAAGCATATTTACCCATTTAACTCAGTCAGTTCAGAAAAACAGATTTAAGAACATTTTTTCTTGACATTCTATATGTTTTATTTTGTGTGTTTATACACCAAAAAAGCCAAAAGGAGTGGTGGAACATAACAAACTTGCCCTTGACACACTGCCCAGCTGCAGCTAAAAATGAAGCCTACACAGAAGTGCTTCAAACAGTAACATAACAGCAGTTCTTTGAATGGCCACTTGCGGCTGTCTCCACAAGGGAGTCAGTGAAGTTGGCCATTTTAAAATGGCCAGCTTTATAGCAGAAATAAACATCTTTTGGTTTCTGTAGCTGATTTTCCTATTCATGGCAGCTGTACAGGTGAGCAAATTTTTATATAACTCATCCATTTAAATTCTATTTAGGTTTAAAGTTTTGCATATTTAAGAGCGTGGGCACTTTAAGTGAAAGGCTACCTACCAATGGTGTCCTCAGGCTCTCAGTCAGATCCACCCCTCGCTCATCCACATATGGTCACTTCTAGCTACAAATTTTTTTAAAAAAACAAGATGGCAATGGCCAAAATGCAAAACGTGGGGCCTCGAAATGGGAGTCCTCAAACCAAAGGGCAATGTCACGGCAGCTACATTCAATTATTTTATACATTCTTTGTATCCAGCTTAAACCTCAGGGGCAGGGGTGTCCCCTGAAGTAACTTAAATTTTACACGTTTTCACACCTATTTTGCTTGCCTTTGACTTTTTAAAAAGTGATACACACCTCTTTTTCAAAATAAACAGTTACAGACAAAATAATGAGTCCTATATGTATATATTAAATGCTTATGCGAGAAAAATTCAAACTCATGATGTTTCGTTTTTTTATGAATGCATTCAACACCACTGACGGAAAAGGTCCAACCTCACAAAATATTCAACAGTACAGACTGTGAATTTGTGGAAAACACACCTCTGAGCCAAAGGATACATTTATGTATGAGCCTAATAGTTGAAGATGAGTCATCAAAAATAGTGTGATGGTAACAGACAGACAAAAATTCTAATTTAAATACTTCAGTTTAAAAAATACAATATATTCAACATGTTCCTACAGATAATTTGAATTTTTATTAAAACAGGAACACTGGGTTAGTGTGGCAAATGCAAGTTTTTTGGTTTGCTGTATTTTTACTACCAAACTTAAATTTGAGGGTGAGCAAAACCTTAATGTTTACATTATGTGTTGTGTTCTTTTAAGGCACCTATGCCATTTAACCTCAATCACATCGGTCCTTGGCTGATTGCATTGTGTTGCCATGACACTCATCTACCTTTACAACTCTGGATTGGCTCAAAGAAACACAAAGAAACATCCGCAGCCTGGATGCAGTCATTAGCACAACTGAAACAGCGAATGACGAACCAACATGCCCCTGTTTGTCTGTTGTCTATAGAAGAAAAATCATTAGCACCAATTACGTAGATCACATTCATTCCTGTCACGTTTGCCTGAGGCCCCCGGTGATTCTGGCCTCTAACAAAACAGGCAGAGGTGACAGAGGAGAGCACAGTCTTGTAGATTAATTGGTATTAAGTTAATTAGGGTGTAGCTGGGAACCCCGGTGGGTCGAGACCCCAGTATTGTGTCCACAGGTGATCCATCCTGGGAACTGAACCCTTACTGACACACAGTGGAAGGCTCACAGCTTTCAGGGCAGTAACAAATCCGACCCTTCGCTGCCACGGTAACCAACCAACACAACAGACCTAAAAACAACCCCACAAGAATACTAACAGAGCAGAGACAAACAGTAAACACCAACTGGTTTGGAGTCTAACTAACTCCTGAAAAGTTTGAACTGGAGTTTGCGAGGTGTTAATTTCATTTCATCATGTTTCATGTGTTGTCATAAGACCTGCAGTGCAACGCAAAAGTTTCCAATCCCTCACTTGTGAATGAACTGTACTTTCACTTAAGTTGTTGAGAGCATAGGGAAGGTACTTACATGAGAGAAAAGAGTTATACTGGTTACTTGGCATTCCATTAACCATGTTGTATTGGGTGTGGTTAGACTGACAGTATCGCAATGAGTGCACTTGATTAAATTAATAATTGTCTGGTAGGAACAAGAATTTCCTGATGAACCTTATTGGGTTCCTCATCAGTTTTCACTAGTAGTTATACAGAACAGAAGGCTCATGTGTCTAAACACCCTATCAAGACACCTTATGTACTGAGGTTCAAAGTTAATATCCATTGTGAAGTGCTACTGACAAAATAATCCACACTGGATCTCCCGTAATATTGCACATTGGCTCCAGAGGCTTACCATCATCAGCCCGATAGGCGACGGGTCCCAAGATTGCAAAAAAGCAGTGTGGATGAGATTAAGGCAGCTGTGCTGGTTGTTGTTAAACAACTTACAGAGATAAAACCTCTTATATATTCTAATCTTTCTTTGATTGTCATGAGAAATATCAACCACAGCTTCTGTGCTAACTAAAAACTGACCAAATGTTCTCACCTCAATATCTATTTTGTAGCTGTTTTGAAGCTGAAAGTCTGCAGCATACATGATCAAAAAGCATCGGAGCACATACCAAATGGCAGTCTGGCTCCAGACCTCAGAATTATCACCCAAGTCTCTGATATGTTTAGTGATTTGTAGATGTTTTGTGTTGTGTTCACTGAGGGTTGAATGAACAGTCAACCAGTGTTTTGTAGTTGTGCTTTAGACCGTCAACGTCTTCTTTCTGCACAGCTAGTTGGCTAGATCCATAAAAATTAGCAACAGAAAAATAGTAACAAAAACGTTAATCTCTTTAACAGATATCTGCATATGTATACAGAATTTGTGGGTGAGTGTTTTAGTTCCCATTTGCAGTCCATTTGTAGTCTGAGTAGTATTGACCACTCATGGTTAAGCAGCACTTAGGTAAACAGCCTGTGTGGAGAACAGAAAGCCTTGGCCCAAGTGCAATCTTGGAACAAATCTGCTCATATCTGAAGATTATGTAGCTTTATATCAGTCTTTTTTTTTTTTTTTTTTAAATAACTGACAACTGTTTATAGAAGTTACCTGAAATGACCGGCACAGGGAAGAGAAAGTCTTGGCCAAGGTATCTGTTTGCCTCACTGATCTCCCGAAATATTACACATTGGCTCCAGAGGTTTATCGTCATCAGCCCTATAGGCGATGGGTTCCATGACTGCAAAAATGCAGTGTGAATGAGATTACAGCAGCTGCACTACTTCCTGTAAATCAACTCACAGAGAAAAAAAGGTCCTAAATTCTAAACTTTATTTGATTGTCATGAGAAACATCAACCACAGCTTCTGTGCTAACTAAAGATGATATTGGTGGGATGGATGCGTCACTTGCTACTGATTGGTTTAAGACAAAACAAAACTCATCTACTCCCATCAGGAAACTGATTATCAGGCTAAGGCTAACTTTATTTTATTTTGTATTGTGATTTTAATGCATTTTCTTCTTCTGTAAAGCACTTTGAATTACTTTGTGTACGAATTGTGCTCTACAAATAAACTTGCCTTGCCTTGCCTAAATGGACCTTGAGGTAAGTTTGTCAACTTCTACTTATTTTTGGTGTGATTTCTTACGCATTTGTAATTTCGTGACTTAACCAAGTTTCAGGATTTTTACCTGTGCACATGCATGAGAAAGATTTAAGGGAGGTTATGCTGTGACAGTGCTGAGGGGCGAGGGAAAGACAATTAACCTCAGCTGTAGGTTCATTTATCCAAAAAAAGTACATTTTAAGTCTGACTAAAACGATAATGAATATCTATAAAGAAGCTGTTTTATTTCCTCCTGAACTGTGGGTTGTTAGTAGAAAACTGTGTCCTCTCTCTGAGTCTTCTTATTGCCCTAAATTGATATACTCATATATCACTATTACACATATGCACTTATATTGCTGCCTTGGTTCGAGAAATGTGATTACTGAGCAGCTGCATTTAAACACACTTTACACTAACCTGGTTATTCAGTGTATGTAAAGGTGGTCTCAAATTTCCTCCCATAACCCCATTTTCTAGAATAATGTGATTGTCCTGTGTGCATATAAACATGGTGACTGAAGAACAGTGTTGTTTTTCTTCATCACGCGCAAACAACAATTATCCCTGCTTTCCTGGATGAGGGGAAATACTAAAACTTCAAACTGTGGGCAAGACACCATGCCCGGTGGAAACATGACAGTGCCCAGCCTACAAAAACAACGTTATCACTCCTCCTCAGACTCTACTTTAGAAACTTACTATCAGAGGAGGAACTGAGAGGAGGAGTGAGAGGGAGAGAGTGAAAGCAAACAAAGAGGAAAACTCTCAGTGCTGATTAGGCACTTTATCCAGGTCAGCATCAGAAAGACCAACAGTGGAAGTCTTTCATCGGGTGAATGGACATATGGAAGGTGACTTGATAATTATAATGTGTGCCAGAGTGTTACCGAACAGCCTACTGCTTGACGGAATTTCTACTCTACAGTTCTGATCTGGAAAGTTGCATAGTATCCCAATGTGTGTCCCAGTGTTTTTCATTCCAAAACTTAAAATATTCATGAACACATTACAGAAGTACCCACTTCATGTGATGAGTCTTTCCTCTGAAAAAGCTTATGTCAGGGTGGTGGAAAGGAGACTCCAGCCCATTGACAGACCTCAGTTTCAGGAGGAGTGATGTGGATTCCATCCTGTTCATGGAACAGTTAAAGGTCTTTACCCACGCAAGGATAATGATGGGTCATGGGAGTCTGCCCATGTAGTGTACATGTGTTTTATAGACTTCCTGGTGTATCTGGTACGGAGAACTGTGAGAGCAGTGAGTGCCAAGACTGTTACCGTGAGCTGTTTGGTCTTTGTACAGCTGCTGGAGTGAGAGGTGTGTCTGCATTCTTGGCAGGAAATTGGGTGCACTCTCAGTTGGCATTGGGCTCTGCCAGGGTTGTGCCCTTTCACCGATTCTGGTTGTGATTTTCCTGTATGATGGCTTCAGGGCTGCTGGCTTTAACTGTGACCTCCAGTGCGCAAGCTTTGCAGCTGACTGTGAAGCAGCAGACATGGGGGACAACACCTCCAACTTTACCACCTCTTCCTAACTGAAGGCAATGCAACTGAGCAAACGAGCGAATATCAAATAGTGTCACTTTTTCTCACACCTCAAACCTATTGTCAGAACAACAGAGAGCTGTTACTCAGGGTCTATAGGCTCACTGAATGTTGTTATCTGTAGTATTACTGGACAATTTTTCACGCTCCATCTGCTAGTTAGCTCGTTCACCCTATATGTTAGGAAGAGATGGAAGGCTGAAATTTGCTAGAAAATGGGTTATGAACGGGTCACAGCCCCAAATGAAGAATTCCAAGTATCTTAGATCCTTGTTTGTGAGTGAGGGTAAAGTGAAGCTTGAGAGCATCAGCAGTGATGTGGCTGCTGTACCGAACTGTTATTGTGGGCAAAGGTCATTACCAAATGACTCTGACCATAGGAACCAAAATCAGTAATTCATACAGTCAGTGGAAAGATATGATTAGACATGAATTTGCCAGGGGTGGCATTAATTATATTACATTTAAGAAACCTTGGCATAATTTGATTATGTCTGAAGTTGAGTGAGATTTTTTTTCACATTTGTACATATTTATGAAAACTGGTAGGAGACCCCAAGGAAGTCCCTGCTGGAGGGATTATATATCTCATTTGGCCTGGGAAGGCCTCGGGATCCCCCAGGAGGAGCTGGAAAGCGTTGCTGGGGAGAAGGACATCTGGAGTGCCTTGCTCAGCCTGCTGCCCCTGCAACCCGTCCCTGATAAGTTGATTAAAATGGATGGATAGAAATGCTTAAGTTACTAAATTTGAGCAAATGACTAAAGGCAAAAAAATAATTCACTGTTTCTCTGGACACATCGAGATTTGGTGAGGAGCTCCGATGTCCACAGGGTGCTCGAAGTAGAACTGCTGTTCCCTTGCATTAAAAAGGGGTCAGTTAAGGTGTTCCAGGCATCTGATCTGGATGCCTCCAGACTGCCTTCCTTTGGAGGTACTCTGAGAATGTCCAACACCCAGAACATGCAGGACGGATTACATGTCCCATCTGGCCTGAGAATACCCCAGAATCCCCAGGAAGATCTGGAGGATGAGGCTCAGGAGAAGGTCGAATGGGTTACTCTGCTCAACCTCAACCCAATAGACTAAACCGTGAAAAATGGATGGATGGATGGATGGATGGATGGATGGATGGATGGATGGATGGTATTTAGAATTAAGCATGCTGACATGATGAGAATTCTGTATGCACTGCAGTAAATGATCAAACAATGAAATGTAGGCTGTATGTTTGGCTACTGTTATGGATTATGCGTGCAGCGGAGCGAGCACACAATCACGGCCACCTCCCAATCCCTTTCATCCTTAGTCATGCATCGGTGTTCTCTTTGAGGGGGTGCCAATAAGGGGCGAGGGCAGAGGGTCCACCGATATAACACAAAGCAGCAGAGCAGAATATGGCAGGAGCGATTGGGAAGAGAAATGATGAGGAGGAGAGGAGAAGAGCAGGAGCAATATCATTAGCATGGGTGTTGGGAGTATGACCCAGTTACGCACAATGCCTCAAGGGTGGAAATGCAGGGGACAGACAATCGTGCAAACTCACATGCCGACACACACACTGCCACGGCCATATTCTGCCAAGGTCCAGACAAGTTCTACAGAAAAAAACAAGGCCAAATACAACAAGTCTGGACATGCTGAGGTTAGGCAGCGACAGATAGAGCCAGGCACGAGTCTGAGGCTTTAACACACACAGAGCACGAGGCCGAGCAGTGACAGAAAGATCTGAGGCCACACACCATCGCACTGGGTTTTTGCTTTTCGTGACCTACATTCACCGTGTTGGAGGAATTAAGGGTTTGTTGCAGACGCGTTCTCGTGACTGACAAGCAGACACAGTCCTGTCTCCCTCTGTTTCTCTGCCCTGCGGTTTCCCTTCAGCTGAGTAAGCTGTAGCACTGTTATGTATGCTATATATGAGGAGATGAAAGAGAAACTTGAGAGGAAAAAAAACTTGCAAAGCACAGTGGAATCACAAGAAGCGAGTCACCCTCAGAATCCCGTCCCTGCAGGGTAAACTGAATTGAATTCATTAAAACAATGTGACGAAGCGTTCATCTCGACAAATGGAGATGATGAGGGTGACAAAGCACTCTCCCCGACACTCCTCTCCCATCAATACCAAGAGGCATCAGTGTCACTGTCAGCAAGCGGTGGGTTGAATCTGTCTTTTGTCAGGATGTCAAATGGGAAACATGTTCCAGTTGGCTGCTGAAAGACCTGCAGTTAGGGCTGTTTTAAGGAGGCGTATCGCTGCATGAGTGTGTGGTTTGGTTAACGCGCCAGATTGACTCCAAGCTGACGCTCAGAGGGCCGATTCTCTCCCTTCAATCCTCATTTCTGCTGCTTTATTGTTATAATAAGGGACAATGGGCAAGCACTGAACAAAGGGGAGAGGAGAGATGACGGATGGCAAATGTTTCCTCAAGAGAGATGGAGAAACATCTCCAATTCTAATGGGACAGAGGACTGCGGCTGGGGGTCAAAGCTGGGTGAAGCTCTGCAGGGAATAAAGGACAAAGTGTGTATAAAGGAGGAGGGGAGACGGGGGTAGATTTTGGGTTATGTGCATCGTCACGGTCCTCACCTAATTTCCATAAATGAATCAGGGACGCGTGCCCTACTGTGTTTGTGTTGTACTGGCAGCTGCTGTCTTGTTTGACAACATCTTCACAACATGTCAGCGAGGGAGTAGCTTCAACACATTTGTTTCTGTCTGAAGAGAAAAATGCGTTTAATCGTCTGTGAGGTTGCTTTGGATGTATTTCTGGAAAATCTACCGCACACCAATCATGTTTGTGTTTCTTTGCGTCAGATGCTTTTCCAGAAATGAAAACTGAAAGCCAACTGGTCGGGCAGAATGTGGCTAGTTAATGATATTGACAGACAACGGCTCTCACAAGAAGCTGCAGCTTTCACTGACGCATCTGTATTAACCATTAAAACCTGGTAGAAAAACAGGAAAGGCAATGAACTTAAAGGAAATATTTCACCAAGTGAGTATCATTAACTAATTTATTATCAAAAAATTATATCTGAAGTCTCAACTTTCCAGTAGAAAGTTATTTATTTTGATAGGTAATTGAAGCATTTATATATATTTCCACTTAGATTCCTGCAAATACCAGACATACTGCTGGGCCAAAAGACCCAGATGGTGTTTTAGTCTACAAGTATTACTAAAAAACAAGCTTTTAGCTTTGTTTTTAATTCTACACTGAATAAACAGTGTTGAAACACACATCAAACACACAATCACATGCTGGTGATTGCAGTGCATGCTTGGGTAAAGTGTTAAGGGCTGAAAAAAAATGCAAATGTTCCACCCCAATGAAATATGGCCTGGACCAGTTTCAGCAAGATAAACACTTGGCTTTGTTTCAATTTCAACTGACAAATACTGTGTATCAGCTTTGGTTTGCTTTTTAAAGTGCTTTCATTTTCAAATGTTATGCAGCCAGAGAGAGTTTGTCTGCCTCAAACGTATGTCTGGTGCTGCCATCTTGTGGACATGTAAGACATTTCCAATTATATTAACATACCCATCATAAAGGGTCAGTTCAAACATTTCTTGTTCATCCATCCTGGTATCTAGCTGTGCAGACAGTTTTATTGTAAATGTTAAAAGTTTTAGATATAATTTTCTTAAATATTTGTCACCAGCTGCTTCCACAGTAGATTAATATGCGTACGATTTTCTTTTCTTTTTTTTTTTCCTAACTTCTCACATTCAACGTCACAAATATGCTGGTGCTATATCAAAATGCTTTCCCCTGTCAAATAGTGTTTTCCTCCTGTTATTGCCTAGTGCCCCCCTCAGTGGTTAGGTCTTCAAGACAACACCTGAAAACAGGATAGTAGACAGTAAAGAATCTTTCTTTCTACTTATATCTCATACTTATTCAGTCGGTCTTTCAAACTTGGTGCCAACTAAATTTTGAATGATTTTTGAGCGCTGCTTGGAAAGAGACAAACAGTACTGTGCGGCAGCCAGTTATTGCAGTGCGCCAGCAAAGGGACTAAAATTATGGCGTCTGCCTGGGTATTTCCATCAGTGCTGATCAGAGCGAGAGCCAATAAATATGCTTGACCACTCAAGAGTCATTTGTCCTGGGAATGAGTGTTGATTATAACCTTTCCCATAAAATAAAAGCCAGATTTTAATGGATGTTTCTTTTTACAGAGAAACCTATCTACAGTTGTCATGTTTAAGGAGCAAAAACATATTGTAAAAATGTTCCATTTTAAGTAAATGTCCTGCATTCTAAATTAACCTAAGGTGTTTGGTTTAATTGATTGGGTTTTTTTTAGTTTTTTTAGTTTTATTTTACACAAACAGACAAGAGACCCAAATACACACATGCACAAACAGAGTCTATACACATGCATCAGGACAGGATGGCAACCCAAGAGGTTGGGGGCCTTGCTCAAGGGTGCCTCGGTAGTGTCCAGCTACCACCCAACACGCTGTATTTGGTCCAAGGTGGACTAAAAGAAACAGTGTGTAACTAGTACTGAGGACTGCAGATTGCAACCGGGTAGGATTTTTCAGTGTTTATTGTTCAGGAGGTTTTTACCAAGAGCCAAATTATCCCCAGAGATCTGGGCTACTGTAGAAACATGGCAGTGAAACATGGCAGACTCTGTGGACGAGGACCCGCTGTCTGCGTAGATACAAACAGCTCATTCTAAGGTAATAAAAACACAATTATTCCTATTTTCAGGTGATTTGTGGTATGTTAGTAGTTCCTTCAGTGATTTCTTTTGCTCTGTTGGAATAAGTTGTGAATGGCTGCCTAAATGTTGCTGGAATAACGTTAGTGTCACTGTCTCTAGCCATTTCTCAATATGCGTTCTTGTGCGGACTTGTGTTCTTGTGGACTTGTGACACGTCATCAGTCACAGCCCAAGTACTGTTCCAATTCAAAGTTCACATCTAGCCAAGTTCAGTCCAAGTTCCCGGATGTGTTCTCGCCACCCCCATTTCACCGGGGATGCATCGGAGCAGACTTCGGACACCCAGGTATCCCAGCATGCATTTCGCAACAATCATTGGAAAATGACAAGTGAGGGAAAGGCGCACAATTGTAAGCCATAATTACCGATATGTTACTGTTGTACAGAACGTAGTGTTTTCATGGTGTCAGCGCTCATGTGTTTATGAGTACTGACACCGCTGTCATCTAGCGGTGTCAGTACTCATAGATAATAAATATGTGTGTATGAGTGCTCAGGCTGCCCCAGAGAGCAGCCTCTCTCAGGTAGTCCTTTTGAAATTCGTGGCTGATATCTCTGTAGTGGTTGAATATGAAATGTAATTCGTTTGGGGGATGTCTAATGGGCAATATTCAGTCTCAGTATAAGATATATTCTTATATTATTAAATGTTGTAACATGTTATTGTTCCTTGCATTCTTTTGCTTATTCAGGCCTATGTGTTTTTACCATTTACCATTTTACCAATGATTTTAAGAATTTATTGTAATTTATTTATTGTATTTTAAGATTAATTGTATTTATTGTAGTATTTATTCAACAGCATTTTAAATATATCTGATAATGAATTGTATACCTGATGTCTGAAGTGTGGCTGAATAAAATTTTCCTCTTCACATCTGACCTGTTTGATCCCATTTATATTGGTGAGGACAGACTAAATGAGTACAGTTCAACAGCACCACAATCTACAACTCAACGCTTCAATAAAATGTTAGACTTAATACAATATTAAACTGCTGTTGTTTTTTCTAGGTGAACCAAGTAAACTGTCAAGTCTCCATAAAAATGTAGACAGAAAGCATAATGGTGAGACAAATGCAGTGACGGACAGTAACTAAGTATATTTACAAGTAGCTACTGTACTTAAGTACAAATTTGATGTACTTTGGGTATTTCCATTTACTTAGAGGGAAATACTGTACATTCAACTCAAGCTACATTTATTTGATAGCTATAGTTACTTTTCGGATAGTTTGTTTTATATGTTGTTGTTTCATATTTACAAGTTGCTGTGTGTTGTTATAGATCAGACTAGTGCACCAGTGAAAGGTGTTAAAATTAGTTCTACCATGACAACATTTAAATGCTGTTTACATGTAGCCTACGATGATCAATTAATACTCAATACATATTCATGTGATGATCACAACACTTGAAATTGGGTCACTCTGCATCACGAGTACTTTGAACTTTTAATTTTAAGTAGGCCTACATTTTGCTGACAATACCCAGATACTTTTACTCAAGTCAGATTTGTTATGCAGCACTTTTACTTGTGACTGAGTTTTTGTTCTTTGTTGTGATATTTCTGGGTACTTTGTCCACAACTGGACAAATATATCAAACAAACATGCAAGCATTGCGCGTCTCATCCTCATTCTCCACTGTCTTCCGCTCAATAACTGCACCAAGACGCCTTCTCCGATCCATTATTGATTTTTGATTTCCATCTCGCCAATGCTCACGATCACAATAAGCACCAACTCTCCACAAACTTTCCCCCCTGCACTTGACTTTTGACTATAATCAGAAGCCAGCTGTGGGGAAAAGGTTTAAAAAGACATTTTATGAAAATATTTTGGCTATTTATGTTTTTGTAGGTCAGTTATATATGTTGGAACGTTAAAAACATAGGCTATACATATTAATTTCTTACAATGTCTATGAAAAGACGCAGGGCTGGGCTGTGTTTATATTGTTTTATTCTAAATGCATGTATACAACACAGTACAACAGCCAAGGCAAGCAGAGGTGGTGACATCAGCAAGTTCGCTGCTGTTCCAAAAGCAGAAATGACTGTACTTGAGTCCGAACTGCCGAACTTGAGTATTGAGAAATGGCTTCTGTCTCCCATTCCCCTCCTGTCACTCTGCTGCAGTGATTTTCCACTCTCCCTCCCTCTGTTTCACTCTCCTGATCACCCACACCTGCTCGCACTCTCCTGATCACCCACACCTGCTCGCACTCTCCTGATCACCCACACCTGCTCGCACTCTCCTGATCAGCCACACCTGCAGCTCATCCCCAGCATAAAAGCCAGCATAAAAGCCTCAGTCCCACACTCACCAGTTGCCAGATTGTTCTTCAGCATTATGTGAGACTTTCCAGCATGCATCTCCTGCCTGATCACCCATTGCCGACTCTGCCTGTCCCCAACCTGCTCTCCTCGCCTGCCTTCTGGTAAACTCACCTGCCTTCCGTCTCTGACCACGTGTTCTGCCTCCATGGACTGCTCACCTGGCTTCGACCCCCTCGCCTGTCTCTGACTGCTCCTCTGCTCTATCTTCATCGGCACCTCTGCACAATCGGCTGGTTCTTCAGGCTACGGACTCCTCGCTCCGTCATCAGCGGCTGAAGTAAGCTCCTTCCCTTCACGTCACGCTGTGAAAGAGCTGAACTGTTCGGGTCCGGGGGTTCTGGTGCTTCCCCTCGGTTCCACGGCCGGATTCGGCCTCATCCCTCCCCCACGTCTGAGCCTCAGAGACTGTATGAGGGCACTCTGCCTGAAGAACGAACTGTGCACTGAATTGACTCATTCTGCTCCGCTCTCTGTTTGCTGTGGTGAAAATAAAAGTCATTACCAACTGTTCCCGTTCTCTGTTGTACTGCTTTTGGGTCCAAACCATACCCGCTAGTTAGCTTATCTGAAACTAAGGCTGCGTTCAGACTGCAGGCCTTCTCAAATCTGATTTTTGACTGCTGACTGTCCACACTGTTTTTAGCAAGTGTCCAAATCAGATTTGGCTCTGTTCAGACTGGGCAACATTATGACCAATCTGACAGGTTGCTGTAGCAACGACGTCAGAGCGGAGATCTAGCGCATATTGTGTGAAGTCATATAAGGAGCTGTTCAGACTCAGACGCATCTGTCCAAATGCGATTTGAAACTACCTCCCAAAGGTTGTTTCAATCTGGTTTGCAAAAATCAGATTTCATGTCATTTATGACTGTTCAGACTTCATAAGAGCCATCTGGTTCCAATCTAGATTGGCTAAAAATTGGATTTTCGCTGGCAGTCTGAACAAGGCCTAAGAGCTCACATGTGACCCCTACGACTCTGCAAGGGTTCCCACCCACACAGGGTTTAAAGCCTGCAACTTCGTACCAGTCATTTAGAACCCAAAATGCTTCTTAGACACACACCTATTTACCACCCAATAATTTTTGTTTTATTTGCTATGAACAAATATACTGTAGCGACCCTGGGGCAGTGGTGAGTGTGGTATGAGTAGAGTCAGCCGTCAGTCAATGTACTTTCTTGCATCAATAGATGGCCAGCCCAAACAAGGTTACAAGGCTTAGGTTTCTTACATTTATTTTCCCATTTAAAGGTTTGTTTTTTGTTGGGTTGCCTTATCTGCTGTTAGGGTCTGAGATGTGATGCTTCATAACTAAAAGGCAGACTATCCATGCATATAGGTGTGAGACCACAAATTATATATATATATATATATATATATATATATATATATATATATAATGTGTATGTATATATATATATATGTGTGTGTATGTATATATATATATATATATATATATATATACATGAACAGTATATTCTGTATGCCTTCATACTTGTATTGTGCCTTATTCAGTCTAGTTTGCCTAATTTTCCAAGCTTCAGCATTAAAACAAGTCCATACTTTGTCTAACTTCTTATTTTCACCAAACCAAAATAATTAAGGATTTTTGTTCTGCATTCTTACAGAGGTAAACACAGTAAAGTGGAAAACTCATGAATATACACTCAGAGCAGGGGCTGAGACAGTGACAGAGCTTGCTGGGGCATGCACTCCTACATCCTGCAAAACTACACCCATCCGGGTCAAGCATAGTTCTTAGGGAGTCCTGAGAAATCACATTGAGCATATGAACCTTGTAAGAGGATACCATGTTTATGTTTTCAGCTTGTTCTGCTGCCCCCACGTGACTTCAAATATCTAAACATTCAGGTTTAAGTAAACTGACATTCAGTATTAGCTGAAACATGTACTTAATCTTGATAAATAAAGGTACTTTTATGTAAGCAGAATGGGCCCGGTCTTATACAACATTTTACATTACACTATTGATTGTTCTTGCATGGTGTGGGAGCGAGCATGGCAAGCAGACTAACGGCAGCAATCCACAAAGTCTTTAAATTGTAATGCTTCATCAAACCCTTTATTGTCATGAACTTCTGCCGCTGAGCCTGGAGAAGCAAAATCAAGCAATGGGCCAAGAGTCGACGCTTTTGGATGTACACACTCTGAACAGTGTTTATTACGAGAATAGACCTCTCTAAAACTATTTAAACAGGAAGTGAACATTAAAACCTCCATGAAGGCAGGATGTTTTGCAGAGCTCTTAGACTACATTATATTTAGCTTTGTGTACCAAATAAACTTGCAACTGAGTGTATTGATGGAAAATCATAAAATCATGAATGTAGTGAAGATAAAAGTATAATATGTGCCTCTGAAATCTGAGTTGATGCAGCAAAGTTTAGTTATTGTACTTAGTTACTTTACACCATTGTGGTTTAGGAGACATTCCTTGTAATACAAGCATTGTCTGGTTAGATAAAGCATAAAGAATCATAAACTGGATAATAATTCATGAGTCCATTCCTGCCAAATGACACTGTCACTGAATGTACTTTGGCCTGTGTTGGTGGAAGGAAAGCAGACTGTGAACCCAGGCAGGCTGAGAGAGCTAAGAGTGCATATTGTGTATGCTTAGGATTTTATAACAATGTTAGTGTTAAACAGTGACACAAAGGCACCTGACTGACCTGCTGTCAAATACCACAGCTGTGGTGTGCTACATTCCCCTTACAGATCAAATAATACAAGTATATTCTGAGAACACATTGTAAATGGAAAATCTGATCACATAACTTCTAACTGTATGATGGCGTTAAGTCTATTGATATCTTTTAAGCTCACAGAAACAATATATATAAGACTCAAAGAGACAATTTCTAGTTGGAGTCTCTGAAGTTTAGTCATACCTGCAGAGCTGCTGTGGTCTGGGTAAAGTAAAATCTTAAAGCTACAGGTGATAAAATAAAAAAAAAATCAGTCACAGGGTGATTTTTTTTCACAGATTGTGAAAAAATTCATGTCCCTCCCCTCCTACTGCCTCTAATTCCTTAGAATCACACTGTGGAGCAGCAGCAACAACCAATTAGAGCAAAAGAGTCTCTGTTTAAGTTGTCAATTACTGTTAGTGAACTGTGGTCAAATTGTCAAACTAGGCAGTGCTAAACAAATATCATTTCAAGTTGCTTGCCTGGAGTATACCCCACTTTTCTAGCTTTTGGGTTTACTTTTGTGGTATGTGGCTCCCTGAATATGTGCAGTAGTGTTTCTCTTGCTGGCTTCATCCGCCAGTTCCTGCTCAGCTCACACTGTGATGACATCACAGATTTTTAAATCACTTTTCTCGGCTCAAGGAAAGTTCTACAAGTATAAAACCTCCATGGCTCAAAAATTCATAATAGAAAGAGTCATAATTTACTTTGTTTACAGCTCGAGGTGTACTGTCAACAGTTTTACAGATGTCTCTTTTATGTGGGAAAAATACATTTTGGAATGCAGGGGATTTTTTTGCTGCAAAACCCCGGCTCGTTCTTTGGCTCATCCTCTCAACGGACACTCACCCAGTGTGTCAGAGCAGAAAATACTGATTATTTTTTTATGACTTTGAAACCTAATTTCATACACTTGGTGATTTGTTTTAATTGTTCAAATTTAGCTTGGTGGTTAATACCACATTTTTCTGTGGTGTTACAAACTCAGAACTCATTTAATTTTGCTTTACCCAGGCATGAAGTTTAAGCACGTCAGAGACTTCAAGCTAGAAAAAAGTACTACTATTGGGTGGGTTAAGTGTAAATTTTAATACTACCTAAGCTTTTGGGTCATAGTGTATTGGGAAGCTCACACAGCCAAGCAGTGGGTTAGGTTTCAATGAACAAGTCTGTCCTTACTCGACCCAAGAGTCTCCTCCCCTTTTCCTCCTGTCGCTACATTTTGGCTGGTTACTGCTGGCTGCCTTGTGCACCACATACCAGCTACTTGCAGTCAGCCCCTGGGCTCACCGCCAAACAACTATGGGATAATGGTGGCTACGTGCCAACCTTCACTTGCAGAGTGATTAGTTGGGGTAAAAGGTTGCAACCAATCTCTCGTTGTGTCTGCCTTTCTTTTCTCTCTCTCTCCATCTCATCACACACATGCGCACACTCTTTCTTTTCACGCCCACTGTAAAATATGGTCCCCACTGTGTCCTGATATAACCTCACCTTAAGCAACCCCATGGTCTCTGCTCCGTCTGCTACGGAGCTGTAAAGAGAGCAAGAGAAGTGTGAATGAGAGGGAAATAAGAGCTGTTCCTTCTTTGTGATTTGTGGCCAAACTCAAACTACCTTCTCTTTCTGGCTCTGTCAGTCCTAACACATGCTCTGCCAGCTTGTTTACTTGTACTGGTTTGGTTTCTCTCCTTTCTAAACTCCCTCCCTCTCTCTTTCTCTCTTCCATCCAGCCTCTCTCACCCGCCCACCAGTTGGTTCCTGCTTAGTGTTGTGTGGCGATAAGAGCAGAGACGAAACGGGAAAGACGGCCTTAACAGCCCTTTTCTCTCAAGACTTGGTCTTTTGCTTGGATTGCTTCTAATCCTGCAGTTTCACTCTCTTACAACTACCGTGAGTATCTGTCTTTGCCGAATCAAGTAAACAGACTAAATTGGGGTCTGGCAAGGATTACTTGAAGGGGATGGCGGCGGGATAGACTCTCACCCTCCCCTTACCCCATGCAGCTAGGGAGAGTGGCGGACGTGCAGACAAGACAGCAAACAATGACACAGATCAGACTGAGAGATCTGTAGAACAGCATAATTGTGCATCAGCTGTGTTAGTACAGGAAGCTAAAAACTGCTTTCGAGATACAGTGAAGTGCGTCAAACCTGATGGTGCTATATTTATACCAAAATGAGAACTTCATCTGATTGCTACATACAATTTCATGCCATTTTTTGATCCTGCAGGGAAAAACCCAGTTCCTCCTTTATGAGAGTAAACATTGCTCCTTCCAGTAACTTAAAAAAAGGATTTAAAGTCTTTTAATCAAAGACTATATGGCTTTCAGTAAGTCACCTATTTTTCTTTTAATGTGTGTTAGTAAAACAGGTTAAATGATTCTGTTTACCTCTGCCCCTCTCAGAAGGTCAGCTCGGACTCTTAAATTGACTAAATGCCAACTTCCGCCATTTTCATTTGTTGTGTGCATATGCGCGCACGCGTGTGTGTGTGTGTGTGTGTGTGTGTGTGTGTGTGTATGTGTGTGTTTGTGTTTGTGTGTGTCGGTGTGTAAAAAAGCCACAGAAAGACAGGTGAAAGGCAGAAACAAACAAGCAATATTAGAGAAACACCATAATTAAGCATAATTTAAACATTATTCATTCTGGGGGTGTTGCTTCTGGGACCCCAGCCCCAAATGTTCCACCAAAAGCACTCAGTATTTTAGTTTTTTTTTTTTTTTTTTAAATACCTTCAACATTGTGTCATTCAGTTAATAATATATGTCCATGCTGTTTATCTTCCAATGATATTCCCTAAAGAAATCTAATATAACCGAGTGAACAATCGTCTGTTGGATTAATATTCAATACAGTGTATTGAAGACCACATTGACTTGGCATTGTTGGGGGTCATTGATTTGGAATTAGAGCAGCCCAGATTATTATGGGATGGATTCATATGTATCAGATTGGTCAGCTAAACATCTATTCTGTGAACTCTACTCAGCATCCTATAACAAAAAAAAGGATTTCAAGATTAGAAATGCTGTTGAGGCTAAATTCCTTCCCTGCCTGTGTTATGTAACTTAAACTCCCAGTGTGTAGGATTTAGGGAGCTATATATTGGCAGAAGTGGAATATGATACAATAAGTATGTGTATTAAGTGTATAGTCACCTGAAAATAAAAATTGTTGTGTTTTTGTTTATCTTAAGCTGAAAACACACTGGCGCCAATGCCGCGCTCATGTGATGAGTGTCGAGGGGCTGTCTAGCACACTGGACGCGCCGCGCTGCAGTTTGTCTTCGGATGACCACGCAAAGTTATTACTACTTTTACTGAAAGATCTATACTTCAGCCACCTGTGCATTAGCTTAAAATCATGTGTGGAGGGCCCCTAATTCAATTTGATTTCTCAACTGAAGAGCCGATCTCAAGAGCTATGACTTGTCAGGGAATTTCTTTTGGGCCATTGTCTTTATAAGACGAGATTGGGGGTCCTTCAGCTACAGTAGCCCAGAACAGACAAGCCAAACACTGACTCTAGTTAGGGCCATTCAGGTTTTTATAAAGGCCACAGTAGTTAGCAGCCCTTCTGCGACAACAGCCTCACAGCATCAGTGTTTTTACCGGTTTAAAACACTGGGTCCTTTTGTGCAAGCCACTGGCAGTAGATAAACAGGAAACAGCTGATAGCAGGAATTAGCGAACACCTAGTAGCAAGAGGGAAACACAAACCTGACAGACACTGTAAAGATGAGCAACTGAGGAGACAAGGAATTGCATGCTCTCCTTGCACACACAAACGTCACTGTTTACGTCACACGCTAAGCTACACATTTTGTTACTTGTTCACGCCCCCCATTCCCCCGAAAAAGGTGCATTCTGTATGAACAAAAGTAGGTAGGCAGCAATTTTCCACTCTCCCCGATTTTGTTTTTATACTGCCAATGCTGAAAAAAGACTGATTGGGCTTTCCTGCGTTTTGCACAATTCCTATGTAAAAAGGGCTATAGAGAAGTTTCAGCTGAAATCCTCACCACTAGATGCCACTAAATCCCCCTACATCTTATGCACTGTTCTTTTAAAAATAATGACAGACAATATTTTTCTCTTTTTAGGTTGCAGCAGTGAAAATTAGGCATCCTCAACATTTGTTGCATTGTAGTTTCAGAATGATGGAAACAGTTGGAGATCAATTAGATACAACAAAGGATGATGGCTCTACAGGATGTTTTTTTTCCTTGGCACCTACAGCACAATGATTTTGGGGCAGGATTTTAGCCATCCTGATGTCACAAATAGCTTAAAAATAGTTTATATAGCGGCTCTAAATGAAAAAAAAAAATCTCCCAAGTGGAATGTGCCCCTGAACCCCCTTGGTTTGGTCTTTTCCTGAATGTTTACAATATCTGGCTCAGCTCCTGTATTCATTACTTACAAACCTAAATCACAAACTGTGAACATAAACACTCTCCAAAATCAATGCAGGGGGAATCCACCATTGTATGCCATAATGTGGTCTTTTACAAACTCATCTGGTGGCCTTCTTTCACCTGAGACAATTTCGCTTTCATATCTTGATGTGCTTGATTTTACTGTAATGACAGTATCATCAGAGAGATCGGCTGTCTGCATCGCTGTAAAAAAAACACCTGGTAACTATCATTGTGACCTACAGCCATCCCTTTTTAACTGGCATCAATGGTGGAGCTGCATGCATGATATTATTTGAAAAAACCTTTATACTTTCACAGACCATATCTAAGTTATCAAAGGTCACAAACTTCACTTGAATTCCATTTTAGTGTCTGATTTTCATTATGTGGTACACTGCAGTGTATTTAACAGTAAAAGCTAATGAGATGGCCAGACGAGTGACAAACAGGAGATCTGGCATTCATCCAGGCCACCTTTACAAAGCACTTAATGCGATCTTCTCATTCACTGTTTGGAATAACAACACACAGACGGATAAGTGTGTCCACTGTTTGCTTTCAAAAGAGAATGACTGGCCAATTAAATGTTCAGACAACTGCACCATAAAGCATAATGGGCAACAGATATTTAGAGAAGAATTGTCATATGTAAATAGAGTGTGTGCATATTTGTGTGTGCACAATGGTTCAAAAATAACTTGTCATTTTTCTTGCCTTAATGAACTGTTGGTTGTGGTTACTGCCACCTTTAGTGCTCTTCAGAGAGTCATAAATACAGCTTGTTGTGCATTTCATTTCTTCTATCCTGCTGACGTTACAATTTACTTTGGAACAAAATAATGCTGTAGGCGGATCTGGCATGCACTGTCCATAGTAAGTTGTTGTACAACAAAACTGTTATACTGAAAAACAGTCAAAAATACTTTAAACAATATGGTCTATATAGGATCAATGCTTCAGACGAAGGCACCCGCCAAATCAATGACAGAAGAATTAAAACACCTCTACCTTCATTTGGAACAATGGGGATTTTGCCATTAAATCAGAAGCCCTAAATACAACTTACAACGCTGGGTTCATATCATGGATAAATGTAGAAGCTACAATATTACTTTTTAAATTATTTCAAACAGCACTTTAAGGCAGCATTAAAGTCACCTGCAACGACTACAACAGCTACATTTAATAACCTAATTAGTCTAAACACATTAAAAAATGATTTTTGACAAAAAAAATATCTATAAACACATTTCAAAAATATTTTAGAGGAAGGTTCATATGTCTGTCTCTTGCTACATCTTTAGGACCTAATTAGATACGCTGATCTAAAAGTATGTCACCCCTCTAGTTTTCTTCCATTCACCTCAGATGATTGAAATGAGCACATTCCAGTGTATTTATAACTGATAGGTGACCTACCTCACGTGTTTAAACCCAGATGATAACTGGCTGTAGTAGTTTACAATAGTTTATAAGATTGTTAACGGTCGAAATTTTAAAGTTATGCCGTGTTGTTGCTGGAATAAAGAAATTAATTTGTCGTTTTCTGTTACTGACCTGTTTTCAGATGTTCCACCTGACTGCAGGGCGCCTGGGCAGCCTCATGGCCCGGCGCGCGACAGTGGCCTTGACAACCAACAGCGCGAGGATGGCGAGCGCGAGCCACGGTCACGGTAACATAACACCTGTGATGACACAATGTGCTTAATGACATCCGCCATTTAATGGAGCCTACTGCCTCTAGAATATAACAGAATAAACGTATCAAGTAAGAAAGTCAGTCTTTTCTGGATAAGGTGTGAAAGAACGAGTGGTCAGGATGTTTTTTAAACGTCTCATGTGGTCAAAGTTCACGAGCTGGCTTGTGTACAGGTGTTACACCAAATTCTGTGACCCATCAGATTCAGGGACCAGTGCTGAAATGGCGGCCATATTGCCATGAACGTTTGTATCTTTTTATTCCCACATACTTCTAGTTGAAAGTAGCCTGCATGTACTTAAATACCAATATAAGGTAGCCAACGTGTGCCTTGAGTCTTTTCTTCTACTCCACAACATTTTTAGAGGGAAATATTTTTCTTTTCGCAATTTGACAGCTTTAGCTAGTGGCTAGCCTACTTTGTGGATTAAAGAGAAAACATATAAAGAGCTTAAGTATGTCATAAATTCCACTATCCAACAGTTTAAAGAAGTACAGCTGAAACTATTAATCAATAATCAAAGTAACTGGCAATTATTATGATGGAGAAAATATGCTACCGTGTGCCAAACTGTCATATAACATACGTTTTTAGTGTTTTTGTCGCTGAGTGAGTCCATGTCAGCCACAATAAACCAAAATTAGCACTAATTGTGTCACACACACACACACACACACACACACACACGTCCATTGTAGACAATATGGCACCTGCAGCAAAAGGTAAAGATCAGGGAAAGCAAGGCAAAAAATTTAGATTGTCTTTTTATAATGAATACTTGGGTTGCATTAATGAATTAATGACTGAACAGATAAATGCATTTAACCATTTAGTAAACAAACAAACATGACCGTCCCATTTTACTTCACTTGGTAGGGGTAATTAAAAGTTTCTAAAGTATTTGGCTTGGCAACATATTTTCTTCACAGAAATATAACATAAATGCATAACAAATCCTAAAAGTACCTCTTAATATAGTCTTAAGAATTTGAGGTGGTTTTCTTGGTAATCAACCAAAAAGTGTCCCATGTTAGCTGACTTCACCCTACTTTCATTTTCCTGATTATACAAAATACTTTCACCTAAGTAACATTTTCAATGCAGGACTTTTACTTCTTACAGTGTGATATCAGTACTTTTAGTAAGGACGTAAATGATCTGAATACTTCCTCCACCACTGCATACATTATTTTGATAGCAGCTATTAACAAAACTGGTGCCTCCATAGTTTATAGATGTATGTAGTGTTTTCATGTCATGTATCTTTTCCCTATCATTCAGAAGACTTGATGTAAAAGAGCAGGGCCTTAGTCTAAGGTGGCCTTTAACCAGCAGATGGTGCTGCTGTACCATCATTACTAGGTATCCATGTAGACAGATGGTTCCTTGGGCTATTGTGTTTGATCAAATGTAGGACACGTTTCCATTTTCTAAACCAGGGTTTTAAAATCTCCCCTTGATTGTACATTGTTGGTTCTTGAGTGACACTTCCTGTCTCTCTCCAACCAGAGGTGGCACCGTCCGTAGACATGTCTCGGCCAATGTATGTTGACCGTCTGGACACCCCCCTGCCTGACAAACCCTTCAAAGATGTCCTGACTTCTGCTGACCAGAGCCTGAAGAAAAAGGAGATGGGACCCTGGGGACAGCTGTCCAAAGAGGAGAAGATTGCCTGTAGGTTCTTCTGTACTCGCAGAGTGACACTGTCGAGCTGCTGAGGTGGCACACAGTACAGTCAAAAACACACATCACAACCAGTTTAAAAACACATCTGAAATCAATATGTACAATCAATATTCACAGACCACAAATACTTAATACTTGTGTACCTTTACTTAATTTCGCCATGGTTCCCTCATCAAAAAGTTATGGGATTTTTCCATTGCATATGGGATTATTGCAGAAAATAAGCTCTTTGGCAAACAAACGTTTATAATACTTACACGCGTTGTTTGGCAAGGTAATTTTTACAAATGAACACCAATTTATGGTTTTTAAAGCATAAATGCAATCAGCAGAAGTATAAAGCTAACACTAGGCTATAAACGAACTGCACCACTTTGTATGACTTAAGCGTCACCCCCACAACATAGCTATAAAGCCATGTTCGATGTGTTGACGTTCTGTAATCACAAAATAAGCTTCAAAATTTACAAGTGGGGTATTTACTGACATATTTTATGTCATACAACAAAACGTGAAAGTCTCTTAAGCTTGTTTTAACCACGGACCTTATTTCAGACATCTAACTAAAAAACCATTCACTTCAAGACAAGGCAACTGGAAGTCCAGATATGCTGACTCATGTCCTGGTTTTAGGCAAGGAAACTATAAAAGAAGGAAAAGACATGACTTCAGTAACAGTGTTCAAATTTTGCACTGGAGCCTGAGTCTGGTGTCTGTTCGATTGAAGTCAGCGGTGCAGGCACTGCAAATCACACTTTAACCCATCATGTCTTTGTTGTTTCACCTTTGACTGAAAAATCCTTCCACCAGATTAAAAAATAAGCACACATTACGTGATGTTGACTTATGTTTTTTATCTAAATTTGCACGTTTGTTTTCCTTGTTATTCAAGGAGAACAGAGCTTCAAGTCTTCAAACAGATCATGGCTCTGTCCATTAGCTGCATAACTCAATTAATGCCCCTGTTTGCTGCGTCATGATGCGTGATGATCGGATCAGGTCAGTTTCTGATCTGGCTGTAATTCTGGCTGAACTCAAGGTTTTGGTAAAAATCCAGCAAACAAGGACTTGACTGTAGACACCAATGCCTTACCATTTACCCCATTCATACTAATGTTAGTTATTTAACGTTAGCCTATGCTATCAGCTAGCACACACGTAAGTCATAACAACAATTAAGCTTGGGAGGCTGTAACATATACTGTCACTCACTGACACAGCAGCTTCCTATCTGTGTCTCTGACACCTTCACAAGGATTATTTCTTACTGACAGTGACGGTGTTATCTCCAAATGCATGTAAGTTTAATGAGGGTAAAGTTAGCTTAACAAAGTGTAAATGCTAATTTAGTTCACTGACAAAGTAACAAATACCAGTAACTGATAAACGTCCAGATTTATAATATTTGGCAATTAGTGCCATCTAGTGCCAGGTTAGCCATCTTGGACCCAACAGGGGTTTGAGGCGCAGCTGATGGGCAGAGCCATGAACTGGTTGGAGACCAAGGAACAAGGAACAAGGAAAAAACACGTAATGCATCACGTAATGTGTGCTTTTTATTCTGGTGGAAAGATTTTTCAGTCAAAGGTGAAACAACAATGCTGTGATTAGTTATAGTGTGATTTGCCATGCCCGCCATATTGATTTCAACAGAACTAACACCAAACTCACTGCCGTCATATCCTTTCCTTTTTTATACTTTCCTTGGATTTAGAACCTATTCCTGCACTTCTCTATGCTTTCTGCCTCTTTTGCTCTCCACATGGACTGTTTACCTGCCGCTCCAACATGATTGGTCAAAGCTACTCTGACGACAAATGGAAACCAGAATGTTTCTGATACCAAAATCTTGTTTCACTGCTTTGTGCCTACACATACTGCATAAATAAACAAATATCTGTTTATACAGATAAGGGTCAAAGAAATAACAGAGGAAGGAAGGCAGCTAATGTGTCTCCTTGCCTCCCTCACTCGTACCTCTTCCTCATATTTTAGCTCCTCCCAGCAGGGATAAGAGAGAGTGGTGTGAGGGGGAGACGTGAGGTCGGAGGAGTCCAAGCTGAGAAATGGCAAATCCTTTGTTCCATAGCTTCAGTCTTGAAGTGACATCAGTTACACTGTGCACCAGGTGTGACATTTATACGTTACTTGATGTAAGATTTCTGTGTAGGATACATTTGTGTTTCCTGGCTGTAAACTCCTACAGAGGCCTCCTCTGTCTTCGTACCTTTTCTCCTCAAGGCACATTTAAAGTCCTCCATGATGGCTGTGGGGTGACAATTTCTGAGTCATGGGAGGAGAGAGGATGCAAGGAAGCATACTTAGCTTAAAAAGCACCCAGAGCCTCTTTTTCAGCTGAAGTGAATGACCTGCATGGGGCGTTTCCTTTCCAAGTATGCTTGTGTTGATCTCCCTACCTGGGGTTTGATCATATGCCCTCTTGATGTGGACTTGCAGTACTCCCTGTTTTACAGATTTGGTTGAGGTTCAGATAGGAAATTTGGAAAAACAGAGAGCATGGCATGCAACAAAGTTGAACCGGGAAATCGCAGCTATATGTCAGCCACCAGGCCAAGGGACATCCAAAATTAAACAAACTTTATCTGGTTTTACTCAAGACATTTAGTGGAAATTTTAGGTAGTTGTTCATATCAAGGAATCTTACTGTAGTGACACATTACGGGACAAGAGAAAGTTTTTTATTATTGATATTCTTCTCTATTTTCTCTTCTTGACCTCTATCTCACACACCTCTCCTGTCCTTCACTTCCTCTCTCACCCCTCCCCCTGCAGTGTATCGCATCGCATTCTGTCAGACCTACCCAGAGATGAAGCAGACATCGGACGAGTGGAAGACCGTCATTGGGGGTATCTTCCTCTTTATAGGCTTCACTGGCCTGGTCATCTGGTGGCAAAGAGTCTATGGTAAATCTGCCAGGAGACAGGAAACCTTTTCTGCCTCAACATCACACACTTGCTGTTACACAGATCTTTCCCATTCATCGTGGCAGAAAAGGCACAGCTGTAACTAACAACATTAATGATGGCTCTGTTCCTTTGAAGTATCCCAGTAAGCCAAACCAGTTAGCCAGAACGTACAAAACCAGAGACCTGTAAATGGACTTCAGGCTCTATGAGTTAGTGTTTGAATGGTCAAAATGTCTGCTGTGAGAAAAGTCTATTACTGGAATAAAACATCACCTGCTTTAATATTTTTGTCTGTAGTTTCATGCATGCATGTTTTTTTAATTCATCAACTGCACTACAGAGTCCATTAATGCGCTGTATATGTGTCGATTCCTTCTTTGCTTTAGTCTACCCTAAACGTCCCAGGACCTTTGATGAAGAGTGGCAGGCCAAACAGCTGCAGAGGATGTTGGACATGAAGGTCAACCCCATCGAGGGCTTCTCAGCCAAGTGGGACTATGAGAAGGGCCAGTGGAAGTAAAGACATGGCTGGACTGTGGCTAAGGTGGCATAGCGTCCGGACCTGTCACCTCAGAGTTTTGCTTCACACTGTGAAGCAGCTGTTGAAGTCAGGCTCAATTTGAATGTTGCATTCTGAATGTCAAAACCACTAGACGGATGGAGCGTATCCAACTGTCAGCTTCTCTGGGGTCATTTTTTACTCTGTGCCACCTCTGGCTCTCAGTCAGAGGCCTCTTCTCCAAATACTTCTTCTGTCATGGTGATAACTGTGTCCGTCCTGTTGAGACCTAATAATAATAATAAAGTTTTGCTTATGCCTCTGTCCAACTCATTTTATTATCTGGAGTAGGTTCGTGCTCAACTGCTAATTTGCTTGTTTCAAATGCAAAGCAAAGCACAAACAGTCATCAAAACTGAGAATCTGACCATCAGTTTCATGACAAGTCTTTACATGTCACAAGTGGTAGAAAGTAACTTAACCCTTCCATACTGTTTGGGTCACATTTGACCTGTTTTGAAGCTCGACAGCAGTAAATACAACCTAAACGCCATTGTTTTAGTCTGAAATTTGATTACTTTCCTGAAGTGACTTAGACAGGCACCTGTTGGTCTCTGAAGTGTCTCTGAGGGAATCTGGAACCTGTGAAAGAGTAAAATAGCACAGGAATGATCATATACAGTGCACACAAGGAACAGAGGTCAGCAGAAAGTGACTTGACACTGTTGCGAGATCTGGTCATAAGACCAAAATATACCTGAGCTGCAGAAAAGAAAAAAGGGACAACTCATTACAAATGTGGGAAAAGCATAAGCAAGGGTCGCACACACACACACACATACACACACACACACTGAAGTGGTAGGCTTCCTACCACTACATTAATATATATATATATATATATATATATATATATATATATATATATATATATATATATATATATATATATATATGTGTGTGTGTGTGTGTGTGTGTGTGTGTGTGTGTGTGTGTGCATGTATGTATGTATATATATATTGATGTATATATATATATATTTATATTATATATTTTTTGAAATAAAAAAACATAATGCTCAGTTTATAGTGCAACTACAATATGTTAGATCCATAAAGTTTTCCATTAGTGCATGGACGAAAAAAGGAAGGAGGAAAAGAAAATATACAAATGTGTATATAGATAAATGTACAGCTAAATATGCTTCAACATATACAGGAAAATGCAAAATAATAAAATATATAATGTAAAAAAAATAATAAAATGTTTTATAACTACATTAAATGATGATATAAGGAAGAAACTAATGCATATTAATAAGCACATACAAAGTGAACACACCAGACAGCAGTACAAATACAGCTTTAAATATATTTGGGGTGCTCAAAATGTCTTCCCCAGTATATTGATGACATGCATAGAGAAAAAAAAATGCTGCACTACAAAAGGCAACCATGTCAAAAATAACCATTCACAAATGTAATAATAATCATAAACAAATTGCCATTATTATTACTACTGGTTCAAGCTTTACAGGTTACTGCAGTTCTGTGTGTGGCTTGTGCAAGTTGTGTTGCTGTACCCCGCAGAAGCTTTTTCTCAACTGATGTGCAATCGACTGTGCTACAATCAGTGTCAAATACTGTAGTATCTCTATTCTATTGCTTTCAAATGTATTAAAAAGTAGAAAACTAGACTGAGTGTTACATTTTCAGTATTGGGAAGGTTACTTTTGAAATGTAATAGGTTACAGATTACAAGTTACCTTGTTAAAAATGTAATATGTAATCTAAGTATTTAAGTACTTCATCAAAGTAATAATTAATTTAATAACTTTTCTGACAAATGTTTTAAACTGGGCAATAATGCTGAAAAATGTCTGTCATTATAATCTACAAATTAACACTTTACTGAAAAGAACATAGTCAAATTTCAATTAGTAACTGTAATTTAATAACATATTTTTCTTAGTAACTGTAACTTATTATGATAGTTTTTGTAAATAATACATGTTTTGGTAATAAAAAGTCGTAGTGTGTGCACTTTTCCTGTGCAGGCCTAAATGACATGCTTGTCCCCTAAAATGCCACTCAGTTGTCAATACTATAAGAACCCATGATCTAACTTTTCAGACATTATACCCTGTGACATCACAAAGCTGAGTTTTAGCACTCTAGCATTTAGATTTGTGAAAGAGTTGCTCATTTTTACTCATTATTTTTTAAATGTCTTAGACAATAGGAATAACATGCATATATTTTGAAAATAGGCATAGTTCCCCTTAAATAGAAGAAAATGGGTGTTAACTTTATGAGGGCACTGATTCCGAAAACTGTGTACACTGGTGGTACACAAGCTCCCTGAGGAATCTCTGAAATATACATATAAAAAGTAATAAAAGTAACTTTAAGGATACATAATACAAAAATACTACAACATATCAAATAAGATAAATGAGATCCCTGAAATGTAATTCAAAATAAGTTTTCCCTTTTCTGTAATAATTTTGTCACGTTCATGAATGTAGCACACGCATACATTTATTATTATTTACAAGCTTAACTGTGATGGCAAGATAGTAAGTGGAAGGAAAATGACTGATTTAACATCACTGCATTTGTAGCCCCAAATGGCACTATTAGGAGGAAAAGTACAGATCAGGAGGGGGATATTTCCAGACGCCTTGTTGAAATGGAAGTGGACGACAATCATTTGAGCCCAAGTGCTATAGTGGCTACTGAAGCAGCGCCAGTTAAGCTTCCACAGCACCTGATAAGTTGTGTGGAAGAATTCACTTGCAATAGTGTTAATCGTTTATACAGTGTTGCTAACGATAATAAATTATCTTTGATTAGGAATAAATCTCCTTCCTACCTGTACTGTCTGTAGCTTAACAGGGTAGGCCTACACTACTGTATTTTAGTGTCGGTCATAGTTTTGGAACTTGGAGAGCCTAAAATTTTATGACATGGTACTTCATGTAAAAAGTTTAAGAAACACTGAATCAGGGTTTAGAACTTGTAACTAATCTAACCAAATGTGTGAAATGATTACTGTTCAGAGAGAGTCTCTCTTCACATTAGCTGTAATAGTAAACCTTTTTTACAGGCACAATTCCCATTTCCTTCACATCATTGAGCAGGCACATGGGCATAAAAACGACTTTCTTCAGTCTGATTTCTTCCTCTGGAAATACCTTGAATATTTAACAGCATGTCCTAATGAGCATCTCTTCATGCATGAATGCTTTAACACACCCACCCACTATCCAAGACTTTGGAAAAGACAAGGCAGACTCAGCACATCTTTCAACATGGGCTTTATTAGGTTCAATGCAATTTAAGATTTTACAACAGCATTCTAAGACATACAGACAGACCATTGGACATGGTTGCAATCTTTCAATTTTGTGTACTCTTTATGGCCAGCAAGAATGCACCAGAGACCTTACTTTTTGAAAATATCCTTTTACTTCGTTTGCATTTAGTGGCAGTCCAATAATCCTAAAAAACAAAAAACAAAAAAACACAGCAAATGACAATGCACATCAATGCAAAGATGGAGTTTAAGGCCATTTGAAGGGGCACAATTATGCTTTTTACACCAAATATAAATAATGTTTAAAAGCCATCAGTTCCGATTTTCTTAAATATGTTACTACGCTAATGTACTATTCTAATCCGTTTAAATAACTAGCATATATATATATAGGGTCGTGCCAATGCTGTCACACTTCCTTCATTTGTGCCTCCTTCAAGAACATTTTTGCCACTCAGAAATTCATGCACACACACACACACACACACACACACACATACTCATGTTCCTCCCTTGAGGGGACCACAACTTTTTTGCCCAATTGTGGGGTCCGCACATACATGTACACTCTCACTCACACTCAAACACACACACACACACACACACAGACACTCACATATGTGTAGGAAGGGGACTTGTTTCAGTGAGGGCCAGGACAGCAGATAAAAGCCTGCGAGCAGCTTCTTGGTGGGGCATACACTAGAAAAATATATATATACTGTACTGGAATGTATGAGAGCAGACCTTGGCTAATAACATGCTCAGGACACAAGCATTTAGAGGATGATACTCATCAATAGTCAATGTAGGTTTGTTTTTATTGGCTGAAATATTTGTTTCAAGGATAACAATCAGTTTAGAAAGAGAAATCGGTGTGTGTACTTTAAATGTTTGCAGATGTACATGATGCTGTATGAGCATGAAAAGGAGCAAAAGTCAGCTGGTGAAAAGAGACGAGTCCTGCTTTGAAGATGGAGGCACAACTTGCACTGACAATACAGTGATGGATGTTTCATGTATAAATCCAGATTTATTTTTTACAGTCCCTTTCTTTAATGTTTACGCTCTGTGGCTGCACACGGCTGAATCTAGTGCCGACCCCTTCTGTGATGAGAAAGTGACACCTGACCTGTCATGTATTGTGCTTTATTGAGCTGCTATAACACATGAAAAGAACCAAGGACATATTGTTGCTCGCTGGAGACGGTATTTGGAATAAGATCAAGATTAAAGCACTGGGGGGGATACTGGGAACAGGAAGGACTACCCCCCACCTTCCCTCCCTTCCCAGTAAATTAATAGAGCTGCCAGTTGTTGGTGCGTGAAACGCCAGGCGACAAACACTCCTCCAACTTCAGCTTTAAATTAAAGATGGAAAGATGCTCCGAAACAAAGACGAGGTCTCCTTCTCTCCATCTCTCATGTACTCCATGTGACTGGCAGGTGTGTACGTTACATTCTGGTGTGCGCACCGAGGTGTGTACGTGCGGAGCAGCAGGTGGGCCAGCTGTGACTGACACACGTGACTAGGCGCAGTGACAGCCTGGGGGATCGCAGAGGAAGAGGTGGAGCTGGATGGAGAGGGGAAGAGGAGGAGAGACGGATGGAGATTTGACAGATTTGAGGCGTCTGGGGAGGATGGAGGAGGAGAAGTTTGGGTGGGGGTGCACTGTGAAAGCAATGCATGGATAACTTGGAGTGAATGTGTGTGAGATGAGATGTGAAGGCTCCAGTGTCTACTTTTACGGTCCTACAGCCACTGACAGTTGCTGATGGTAAACAGACACATTTTGACACATTTCTAATCAAAGTTAACTCAAATAACATCTGATGCAGAACTGCTTTGTCTCCACGAAGACAGCTGCCTCGCCAGTTTGCTACATAAATCTTCAAAAGGCTATGATGTTCACTCCGGTGATAACATGAAGCAAAACTGTGTCATTGATAAATGTAAGATTTGATTAATGGTTCAAAACTAAGGAATGGTTATTGAATTAGCACACAGAGGAAATATAGTCTCCTGTCTGAGCACAGCAGCACATGATTTGGATTTTATTGCAAAATTAGCACAGAAATCACTTAAACACTTTATTTTAACCCTACTGAGCAGTATAGACAACTATGGCTGTGACTAAGGGGTTACTGTCATGTCAATTAATTTTGGGACTTTACAGGCTCCACAGACATAGTGAAACATGTCTGTTGCAATGTCCCAGTGCCCGAGATGAGGTCCTCACATGTCTTGTTTTATCAGACCAGAACCCAAATATATTTATTTACAACAATAAAAGATGAAATGAGAGAAAAGCAGCAAATCCTCACATTCAAGGAGCTGAATCCAGTGTATTTGTCATTTCTGCTTAATAATTATTAATCAGTTAGCAAAACTGTTGCCGGTGACTTATTGATCAATTGGCTAATTGTTCGCAGCTCTACAAACAATACATTGTTTATAACACACTATAATGTTGTAAACTGATGTAAGGATATTTCAAGTGTTTATTAATGTATTTTTTCAAACATTATAACTTGGCATCTATAATTGGGCTATGAACAGATAATGACTGAATGACAATATTTATTGTGAATTAAATGGCCAGGACAATATATTGGCTGATATTAGCTTATCGCAGATATAGCTCTATCAGTGTATATCGGCTGACACGTAACAACAAATTGCAGAACAGAAATGCCAAAGCAGGTCACCATTTCAGTTTGTCCACCAGAGAGCGCTGACAAGCTGATATTTACCCTGTAAAATGTCCCACTATGTATCTTGTTCACATAAAAAAAAAAAAAAAAAAGAAAAATCCATATCCAGATCAAAATTTCGTTTGTTAAAGCTGTCAGCCAATATAATTATCTGATTTTACAAACTTCGAATATCCATATTAGTATCAGCTGTGTTGTAGCTGTTATATTTCAAATAAACATGAAATAAGGCATATTTCTTGCTTATATTAATCAACTAAAACCTTTAAGTTCATGGAACTAAAGAATTTACTATTTGTGAAGTCAAGAATGAAATTTCAAGCTCAATGTGTCTTCATTAAACCTGCCTGTGTTGATAAATATAAATAAATCACACTGAGTGGATTTGTTTGTGTGTGTAATAATAATCATTAAGTATGATCAATCAAGGTCAAAGATTTCATTTCAACATTGGGGGGAAACACACAAAAAAGGAGGTTTGGGAGTACCGCACCTAAAATTTTTGAGCATCATTTGCTGCATTCTGTCAATTTATGGTGTATATGTCTTCATTTTCACCAGAAGTCCTCTGCGACCTTTATGTTCTTATATGATGGTGGTTAGGGGGTATAGATGAGGACTTGTCCCCTGCAACCCCCCAAAGTCTACATCTATGTGATTAATACAACTGTTATCTTATCCATCATTCATTAACTGTTTACACACCAGTTATGGATGCATCATAAAAGAAGTTATAATTGTTGATAAATACATTAATAAAAACTATTAGTGTTTTATAAACCATTTATTAAATGTTTATATACTGCTTATAAATGCTAAATAGGGGGGTTAAAATAAAGTGTTACCAAAATAAAAACGTTACACCCAAATATCTGACCTTTAAGAGTCTGTCATGCTGTCTGAGTGTCGCTGTGAGCAGTGCCGCTCTATCTGTTACTTGTCTTGCTACAGTATTTGCTGCATTCCTCAGCTACTGTGTAGTAAACATGGAGGGTGTGAGCCATGGCGCCCTGCTCGTATGAACTGCAGTTGCACTGATTCTGAGAACTTGCCACACACAGTGGTCTGGCACTCGGCAGGCTGACTAAACACAAATAGGATCCAATCAAGGCCAAGTATGACCATGAAGCACAGATCGGCGGGAGCAGTGGGGTTTTAATGGTTCACAAATCCAAAAACCAAAACGCACCAACAAACACAAACAAGCAGAGGAGATAGTTTCCTATTAGGTTTTAACTTTAAGACTCCCATGTTTTGTTAACTAAAATCAGATTGACTCCTTCTTATTCATCATTTATACAAAACCAATAAGCATGAAGAACAGGGCGAGACAAAACAATCGATGTGTGAAGTCATGAGTTATGATGTTATACTGTTATGTGCAGGTGATCAGGATGGCTGGCAGGAAATGGGAACTACAGAAGTTGTTCAGGGGCAGGTGCTACATCCTCCCCTGCTTTCACTCTCCATATGGCACACACAAACCTATCGTAGAGGCGTCTGTGAGGATGAGCAACAAAACAAGCTTCAAGACAGAGACGTGTAGAGCAGCCCAGGCCCCACAACAAACTGACTCTTAATATCACACAGGTTTGGGTTAACTGTGAGGACTGGAGTCAGTTTTAGCCTCTTTTGAGGACAAACATGGGAAAACAAAATTTGTTAAAACTAATGTGTACAAACATAAAGAAATAACCAGTGGAGGAAGGAATAGCAGGAACAATCGCTTCAGTGAATGAAAGCATAACATGTCTGTCTTTGTATAACCGCACATTTTTCATCAAGGTGGAATAAGGTGAACACATGAATACTAGTAACTCATCCTCTTTTCTGTCTTTTTCTCAGTTCAACAACATGTGAGGATTCTTAGTCCACTGGGATGTGTGAGGGGGAGGGGGAATAGTAAACATCATCAGCAGTTCTGACGAGACAAACGGGACCTTCATTTTAACTTCCGTGGTGTGTAGGTTGAGGGTAGTGACGGAGGCAGGTGGAGAGGGTCATGAGCGTTAGGAAGGGTTGTCGCGGTTCTCCCTTCACAGGCGTTTCTGGGCGATGAGTGAGCCCACCACGACTCCGGTCACCAGGGTCATCCCCGCCAGCAGCCACTTTTTGAAACTCTCCTGAGACCTCCTGCTCTCTGCCGCCGCGTCCTGCCCGAAGATTTCGGCGAAGCGCTCCTACAAAAAAAAAAAGAACACTAGAATTACCATCATGTGGTTATATACCTCCAAAACAGCAGTCAAGTTGCACTTACAGTTTACATCCTTGTCTGTGAAAACATGGCTGCTTCACACACAATCCCCTTGAGTCCAAGTTGACGTTTGTGCCAAAGTCGAGGAAACTCCCTCAAGGCCTTCTTGAGATATTGCATTCATGAGAATCAGATGGATGCAAGGTAACAGTGACCTTTGACGACCAAATTCTGATCAGTTCATCAATGAGTACGAGTATATGTTTGTGCCAAATTTTAAAAAATACCCTCAAGGTGTTCTTGCGATATCATGGTCAAAGGAGACAGACTAGGTCAGACTGACAGTGACCTTTGACCATCAAAATCGGATCAGTTCATTGTTGAGTCCAACTGGATGTTTGTGCCAAATCTGAAGAAATTCCCTCAAAGCATTCTTGAGCTATTGCTTTCAGGAGAATGGGACGTATGGACAGACAACCTGGAAAAACATAATGCCTCTGACCACTACTATCCCTGTTGCGTAGGCATAAAGAGGGATAGGAAAGGGTTAACACCGGGGTTTTTGCTTCTGGATATGTGACATGTATTCAAATCTGAAAAAACCCACATGCATGCACACTTCCTGAAACTACCAATTTAAAAAAAAGAAAAACCACAGGCAGGTTTAGAGGGTCAGGTAGATTCCCTTTGTAAAGGTCTCTGGGCCTAAAACAAGCAGAGTGCTGCTGAGCCACCCACAGCTGGGTATCCGTATGACTGTCAGAACCCACGTAGTAATGTGGAAATTTCCATCCACTGCAGCAATCATACAGGTAAGGCAACATCACAGCCAGCAAAAGCCCCAAAAGCCACCTGCATCGATGCTGTGCACAGTAATAACAAGATCTCATTGATTAAAAGGGGAAAAAATTCACACCATTAAACTCAGAGTCAGGATTCGGTCACGGCAATTCTTGTTTTAAAAATTTCCACCCCCGCCCTCTCTCCCTCCCTCCCTCCCTATCCCATCAGTTCTGCAGCAGATCCCTGCAGAATCGTTGTTGTTGCTGACATTCTTTCCCACCGTTGTCCCCTGATTGCCAAGCCTACATTGCCGCCCACTGAAATCATTTCCTGGAAATGAGCGGCAGAGCATGCAGTTTTAATGTCTGGCCACAGGGAGGCGCCAGCCAGGCTCAAATCTCAATTACAAGCAGGAGTAGATCAGCTGAGGTGGACATTACCCACTCACTGAGTCACTACTGATGATGCTCATGTTGTTCACACCTTAAAAGTGTCAGTGCTTCACCTCAGTAAACATAATTATAACATAATTCAGATGTCTGATTCTTAGTCAGAGGTGGGCTCAACAGGCGAGACAGAAGGTCTTTTATGGAGGGGGGTTGTAATTGGAAACTGCAGAGGAAGGAGACAGGAGGAGGAGAGTGAAAGGACACAGAGGTAATCAGTGGGTTATCGGAGGGAATGCCAGGGCGAGGCATTGTCGCTGGAAGCAGAGAGTAATAAATAAGAGAAGTAGAGGATATGACCCTGGACTAATCCTGAGATGGGAAACAAAACTCCTCACCCTGACTTAACCACATGGGTGGTGACTGAGAAAAACCTTCATCAAATCAGCAGGGCACAGCCTCCATTTTAATCCAGTGGAGCTGGAAATATTAATGTGTGCATATGCATAATAGATATCTGTATAAATACATTCAAGCAGCAGCAAAAAAGCCGCAGTAGGAATGGAGAAAAGAGTTAATAATAATAACACTTAATTTTATTCCGTAAAGTCCACTCATACATCATTTACCAGAGATGGATTTCCTTAATGGATGATAAAGTGGTTAAATCTGACTGTATATTATACATCAGAGCATTTGACAGGTGAGACATATTTCCGAGGTATTTCCTTACAGAGCTATGATTCATCCTGTAATAGTGATTTAGGTCATTTTCCACGATGACTGACAGGTACAAACATGCAACAAGGGCCCAAACATTTCCATTATGAGGAACATGCTAACACAAATGAAAATGCAAAACAAATACAACAATGGAAACGTTGCAAATTAAAAAGAAAAAAGTAATAATAATTTTTTTGTTTTAATTTTTTCAAAACTTCTCCTGGCATATGCGCCAGGCAAGCAAGTCCACTGGAATAAATAGGCGGCATCTTGGCATGAAGTATCTAAGTATTATCATGACTCTATGGGCAACATACAAAGGTGCATGTTCTTTTTTTACATTTGACCTTAGTCTTTTATAAAACAGCGACAGTTTATGTAGGGATGGGCACAGAAACCTGGATTTTATGGAGATCTGGGGCTAAATGATCAAAGACCGTAATATTGGTAGGCTCCAACATTACATTTCACTGACAAAATGAGTGACTAATCTTAACAACAACTGGCAGATTAATTAAATTAAAAAAATACTCATTGGTTGTAGTCCCCAAATGATTTGAATATAGTCACTGAAGTGTTGGTAGAAACAAAAGCTAGATGGATAAATCAGCTAGGCCATTACATCAGGATTTTTAGCTTATTGCAGCTACATTAGTATTCAGTGTTCAAAGTTCAGGAATATTCATATGATCTCCACTATGATATATCTATGACAGAAATGTTCCATCACTGCAATCAATCACACCATGAAAAATATGAGATTGTTATTCACTGAGCAGTGTGGCTATGTGTGCTTCACGCTGGAGCTTACTACGGTAATTTGTGATACACATTTCAGTACAGGGGACTAAACTGATGATCTGACTGTTGCCTTAATGTGCACATGTGTGTGAGTTATTCTGAGCTGAGGGTGAATCCATAATGCGTACTATTGGAATATGAGATCACTGATTGCGCATAAAAGTGATAACGTAAGTAAAGATAGTCCTCAGGGAACGATCAAATACCCAGGCAGGATTTTGATCTTCCTCTCCCGACATGAATCTCTGCAAAATTAATGAGCTTCGATATCAACTGGATCAGCAAGGAAATGAAACGGTGTGTCCAACAGCTCCTTAAAGCTGGGCTGTCAGGGTGGGGATGCTCAGAGATTTGTTGAAGAAAACCTGCCAGTAAGACACGTTATTTTTTGACTGACTCAGAGTTTAGTGATTTCTGTTTCTGGAACTGAAAATGCAGAGTTTCCCTCAACTCATGGTTACAAACTCAAGGTTTCACTAAACCCACTTTCTGGAAAGGACCCCAGCTGGACATACATGAGTAAAACGATACCAAGAAGGGGGAGTGACAGCAACAATTTAGAGGTGGTTCACAGAGAGACACTGCCTGTGAGACACAGAGGGAGTGAGGAGCCGTAGGGGTGTCATTCCAAGAGTTTAAAGTCATTCCAGTGTTTGTTTGATAACAGAACTGTGGTGACATCATCGTGGGCCACTGGAAGTACAGACTAAACCTGAACAATGAAAGTGAATGTTCTCAGGAAACACAGTAACAATGAGACTATGTGAAACACTTCATCATATCTGTTGCAGTGTAATGCTGAGTAGGGATGATTCTGAGGAAAGGAATCTTGGCTTTGTGGCAAATATTTCTGAGAATACGTAGGGTGTGGATGTGCTGGTGGAAGATAAGGGGAGATGGTGTGGTGATGACCTCACTTCTGTCATGTGCGTAACAGCCCTACCTGGAAAGTGACTAGCAGCTCAATTTATGTGTCATCACAACAGTAAATTTATATCATGGTGTTAAGTGGTAACAAGATGATTTGCATGTCAAAACCAGTAATGAAATACAAAGTCCTGTCACTGAAAATACTTACTGGGACACCAAACGTGCTGAAAAAAAGTCCCCAACAAAATCACACTTTTCTTTTGTTTGAGTAACATTTGCTAATAACTACAATGCTCAGCTGTTTTGGGAAACTACCAGGCCTTTTTTTAATGTCAAACTATATTAATCATGGCCATATTCAAAGAGTCTTTCGTAGGAACCAATGGTCTTGACGCTGAGCGCCATAGACAGAGTCGGGTGTCAGATGGAGATAAGCTTTGCTGACTATAAAAATTTAAAACTATGGCAAACAGATCTTTAAAAGGGACTATGGAGGGCGAGCCTAGCTATGAAATTGATAAATTCACCAGAATACACAATGATGTAATACCGCACACAAAGACAACTCAAAGAAGATAGGCTGGTCTTTTTTGTTTCAAAATTCAAAAGGTCATAACTAGGGCCTTGTTAACTTTGTGAGCCAAAATCCATTTTTGCCATATCCACATTGTATTCTGATTGATTTCTAAAGTCTGGACACCAAAGAATTGAACTCTGAACTGCAACTTCAGCAGATCAGATCCAAATCACATTTGTGGGCAGACTGAAATGTGAAATGCGTATTTCCATATATGCATCTCAGTCTGGCCACTCATACTGGATTTTAAGGAATTTTTTTGCGTCAAATCCAGAGTGACAGAAGTTCTTAGCAGAATCCATGCTGCTACTAGCAAGGCACTATGGACAACAACATTGAGAACGACAGATGCCGAAATAAAACTTTGGAGGCACCTCCAAACAATCGTACAATTTGGAGGACAAAATGATGGACCTTCATTTCTTATGCTTCCATGTTGGAAAGCCGTGTCACTGGCATAGCTGCATGGTTACTGATGCCTACGTTGTTACCACAGCAACCCATGCAGACAGGATCCAAATGTCTGTACACACTAATCCGATGTGGTAGGAAATAAAATTGCAGACAGTCTGTCTTAAAGATCTGATTTGAGAGATGAATCTGATTTGCCTGCAGTCTGAATATAGCCTCTAGCCCCTTTTACACTGCCAGATTTTCCGCAAATGTTGGGCCATTTTGCCGGCAAGCTGCGAGCATTTAGACACACAGAGCCGGATTGTCGAGTTGATCCGAAGTGCCCAATTTTCTGCCTCGTAGGGTAGTCATATTAGCGGAACCCTTTAAGTTTAAAAAGGCCGAGACAGCCTTCCGCAATGGGAGGGGCTGTTGAAGACTTGTGAGAGGAGCTGTTGATGACACCGCACATGCAACCCACTGGCGGTGGATAAACAGGTGATACAGCTGATAGCAGGAATTAGCGAGCAGCTAGTAGCAAGAGGGAAACACAAACCTGACAGACACTGTAAAGATGAACAACTGGGGAAATTTTGCACAATTCCTGTTTAAAAAGGGCTTCTGTCTTTCATTTTACAGTAAGATTTTGCCAAAAATGCAACCTAAACTGAAAGAGAAAGACACATCATCCATATTTGTTCACTGCCAAAGTGTTGCTGAGAGCACTGCTTAAAGCAGTCACTGCTCTTTGGATCTGAGGGGCAGTTTATTGGCTCTAAAGGGGCCAAGCTGCTTTCACAGTAGCTCTTTTCATTCATGGTTTAGCTCTAAATAAACATACAAGCACATGCACCCACATCTACAGTAAAAAAGAAACTCAGTGAGCAAACATTCCGGAGGAACTTTTAGTCATTGTTCCCAGTCAATGAGTGGGATCAGAGGAATTTGTGAATATGTAACTGAGCGCAGCACAAGAGCAGGTTTGGAAGTTTCACTGGAGACCACTCTGCCTCTCATACAAGGTTCACTCAAGTTGAAACTTTAACCTTCAACGGACAGCATTCCTGTAACCCACTCTGCCAAGGCCAGTCTGCATGTGATGAAGCTGCCAAGGAGGAATAAATATTTGTGTTCAACCTCACCTTGACTTCCGACAGGCCTTGATACAGTGCATGAATGTTCTCAAAAAGATAAACTGGCCTTCTTGCTTGCCATAAAACCAAAATGTACTGTCCTTGTTATTTATGACACAAATAACAGCAAGTACAGATATTCAAGAGTTAAAGTGAGCCAAAACAGACCGTGTGTGTGTGTGTGTGTAAGAGACAAGAGGCTGGGTTGAAATATGCACTGGAGCAGTTGCTCTTAAACCTCGTGATGACTGAGCTGCATTAAAGTAAAGCAACTGGAATTAGCCCCAAGGGATTGATAAATGGTACTTAAGTAAATAATGACGTAACGTGATTACACAGTACTGTACATCATGAAATATGAGTCAATGTTTTACTGCGGCCTTTTTTAATCTTCAATAAAAGGGCCAGTCTGCACTGCCTATCCCTTCCTGTGAAAAACACTAGAGGAATGTGGGTTTAGAGAACCAACTACAGCACCCTGTGATGGTGACTGACACCTGTAAAACGGACATGTCAAGACATGTTATCATTCAGTGGGCAGGAATTAAATCATTAAACGATCTGATCTTATGATGCTGTAGTGAAAAGAAGAGCTCCTCGTACATTGTAGAATGTTGCAACGTTACTTGTTTTGCATTTGTGTTCATATATCTATGTCCCCTCTCATGTCGTGATAGACACCAGCACACTCACAATGATCCTAATGTGTTAATAGTCCTTTTCTGTCTGATGTTAATTTTCTACTTATTAAATATAAATTGTTATAGCAGCTTCAATGATCAATGATCAACTGTTCTCCTTCAACTGCAGAAAATGTTCTCGATTCGCTCGATGCACTTTTCGCTCAACAGTAAAAGTCTGCAATCACTGTATGCAAGACCAAGACTCTTCATAAAAATATTCAAACATGAACATGCTACTGAAAAAATGTACAGACCGAATCACAATGTTTGTTAACAGTACCTGCAGGCTAGAAAATCCCAGCGTCACAAACATAATGAAAACGCTGCCTCGCTCGGTTAGTTTTTAGCCACTTAAAAACAGGCCCAAGTGTTCACTTCACCTTACCATCAGAACTGAAGCAGTTATCTCAAAGCCACTTTGGCCCCCGGCTACAGCAGTACATTGTCTAGCTTCCACTCTGGTAGATTTGGTTTAATCAAAGACACAAATCAATTGCCAGTTGTCTAAACTGACGCGTTTTTTGTTGATAGCGCAACGGCACAGTCTACAGAGTGGTTAAAACAACCTACTATAATTTATCCTCTAATGGCTTACTGAAGCAGAGTTTGGGCACTTAGTGGTTTACAGTAGCCAGGCTCATTTGTGTAATTGGAAGAGCCCACATAGACCTAGAGGGTACATGATGGCTTGAAGGATAAGGCTAGTCACATTGTAAAGCTCAAACCAATAATGTCTTCTTATTGCGGCTGTTCCCTTTAGGGATCGCCACAGTGAATCATATGCCTCCAACTAGCCCCCATCCTCTGCATCCTCTTCTCTCACACCAACTGACTTCATGTCCTCTTTCACAACATCCATAAACCTCCTCTTTGGTCTTCCTGTAGGCCTCTTGCCTGGCAGTTGAAACCTCAGCATCCTTCAACCGATAAATTCACTATCCCTCCTCTAAACATGTCCAAACCATTTGAGTCTGGCCTCTCTGACTTTATCTCCAAAACATCTAACATGAGCTGTCCCTCTAACGTCGTCGACTCAACGCACGACAATAAATAATGTACTAATTCCTGATCCCATCATCCTCATCACTCCCAAAAAGAACCTCAACATCTTCATCTCTGCTACCTCTATCTCTGCCTCCTGTCTTTTCCTCAATGCCACTGTCTCTAAACCAAACAATATCACTGGTCTTACCACCATCTTGTTCACCTTTCCTTTTAATCTTCTATCACACATCATACTTGACACTTTCCTCCACCTGTTCCAACCTGCTTGCACATGTTTCTTCACCTCTTTTCCACACTCTCCATTGGTCTGCACTGTTGACCCCAAGTGCTTAAAATCCTCCAGTGTCTTTATTTCTACTCCCTGTAACCTCACCGTTCCACTTGGGTCCTTCTCATTCACACACATGTATTCTGTCATGCTACAGCTAACCTTCATTCCTCTCCTTTCCAGGGCATAATTCCACCTTTCCAGATTTTCCTCCACCTTCTCCCTGCTCTAACTACAGATCACCACATCAACAATGTATTGGTCTGTTATGTAAATCTTTAAAAACAGGTCATTGCTATATATTCATTTTTAAAAAAAGAGCTAAATAAATTTCTCAAAAAAAAAGTTGGGTACTGTAGGGTTTGTTTGTTTTTTTTGCAAATGTTTCTCAAACAGGAGAAAATAGTGCACCTTTTAGGGACTATTTTCAGCTGCGGTTTTATACATATTTGATGTTCTAGTGAGTATTTCATACAGCAGGAAAGTGTATGTGGGATTGAGTCAAAATAAACTCCAGTGTATGTGTTCATATTAATGACAGAAACTGTCACCCAGTGCAACAACCTCTGTTGAATATGACAAACAATCCTCAGAGACTGAGAGGGTTTCTAACCTTTGTGTTATGCACAAATCACATGATTTGAGAGAGGAAATAAATCAAACACTGCAACTCAACCTTTCCACTGGTGTCATCGATGTTACCAGGATACACTGTGGTCACACGTCATACCATCATTTAAAAACTAAATGTAAATTGTCTCTTCACTTAAGTGACGGTGCCTACTCTTGTGTCTGTAAATCCAGCTCTCCACCTTTGCCTCAGCACCATCAGTTACAGTGTTTTTCCACAACTGAGTATTTACACACATCCTTCAAAATATAAGAATGGCTTTTCTGTCAGCTATTTTATTACCTCTGCCTATAAACTCAATGTGGATATAGAGTAAAGTTTTCTGCTTTGACTTATGGAGTAAATGTTGATTGCACGATGTAATGGCTATAGAATATGACACCATCAGCATTTAGATTGGTTCCCTATAAGCCTCACTTTCACTATGCAATTCTGTCTGCCACCTGGTATGATCTTCTGGGAAAATGAAGGTTCAATTTCCAGCACATGGAAGTGAGTCAACCATTGCTCAACCCAAACAGGAGGAGGACAGCAATCTTGTTTTTCCCCGGTAGCTGTGAGTAGGTATCTCCAGTAACCAAAGAGTTTGAGTGGACGTTGTCTGCAGTTACTATCCCTAGTAGTGAAAATGGCGGACTGTGGAACAACCAAAGTTGGTAGAGACTGGTAGTTGCTTGGCTCTGAGAAAAAACGCAAAGTGATCTAGTTTTCTTCGGGAAGGAGGAGAGTTTAAAAGTTGTCTGTTTCTACTTTAATTTCCTCACTTGGGAATCAGAAAAAGTGTCTTCCTTGTAGTTTCAATATACCATCAACAGTAAGCCTGCCTGAGGGGCCCGTTTTTTTCTTTACTAGCATTACCAGTCAGCTCGCTATGCATGTCAAGGCAGCGCTGTTGGTTTGATATGCTCTCCTAGTCCCACCTGGCAGGTAAACCCAGTCTTTATCTGCTCTCTGCCTTTCCCTTTCACACGGTCACGCCTTTATTTCTTTATCTCGGTTCCGTTCCCAGAGGAAATCAGGTGCTAGGCAGCGGCCTGCAGAGTGCTTTCAGGCCTTGTCTCTGTTTTTTTCCCTGCTCTTCCATGTCTAACTTTCTCTTTCTTCGTTAGCCGGGGAGAAGAAAAAGGATGAGGGAAGGATTAGCTCATGAAAGCAAAAGGTTGGATATAAGAGAGAGAAAGGGAGAGAAACAGTGAAGGGGCACAGGAAAGGAGATTCTGCAGTTGGTTGCCACGGCTACCAGAAAGCAGCTGATTAGTGTGTGTGATGTGTGCGAGTGTGTCTGGGCCTGTAGGTCCATCTCTGTGGCTGATAAATGGCCCGATACTACATGTGGAGAAAGGAGCATTTTAACGATCATTAGCAGCAGCTTCCTATTCATCAGCTCTGACTTGTCGGTTGCTCTTGTGTTGCACCATAACAAGCTGCAACACACAAATCCCCTGATGGCGAAACCCCCTGACCATGACACACACAAGCGCACACACATACATTGATTAACACATCACATCCTGTTCCTTACAGGCAAATTGGGGCTAGAGATGAATTGAAATTCAATAACTTGGCGACACTTTGGAAAATCCTACTGCGTTAATATAAGCAATCATACGTGCAATCATGATGTCAAGCTGATGACACTAAGACGCTGTGTGAGCAGATACAGTGAAATTTGTTCATCGAGTATTTGAGAAAATTAAAAACCAAATGTTAACACACCGCAAAATATTTTCAGTGATTGGTAACATTTATAAATATATAAAAACAGTTGGCTGACTAACTGACAAAATTAGCCAACAACTATTAAGTCCCACCCCTTTTGACTCTGTGCTCCAGTAACAATTGAACAAGTTTGGAACCCAGTAGAGCCCCAGTCAACTTTCCCCTTTCCTGTTGGCTGGATAAGCTATGTGCTAGGCTTATCTTTGATGAAAAGAATTTGAAGATGGTTGAAAGATGTGACTCAGAGGAATGTAAAAGTGACACGACACATAACATAGGTGTCACAATCTTCAAAAAAACCATTTTGTCGCATACAGTCACATCTGAAGTCAGTTGATGTTAGCAAAACCCAAGCAACATCAGCGAGATTTGCTTCCTTCTTACTTCTGTGCTAACATTTGAGAAGTTTGGGTGCTGGAATATTTCTTATGATGACATGAATAATCAAGTGTATTCAGGTATGGAACAACATTACTGATGTGAGAGCTGAGTGGAACCTTAGAGCTTAAATTCTTTAGTTTAAACTCTTTAGTAGTACGCATTGTTTGCTGACAGAAAAGGTCAGCAAACAATGCGTACTACTAAACTGGAGCTATGAAAAACCTCCTTTTGAAACACGATGGTACAGAGAAAGTTTTCCTATGGGAAGGCTAAGTGATAAAATAAAAGGGAATGACAACAAATTTATGGAGCTAAGGTGACCTTTGACAAATCTCCTGGCCAGTAATACAAAGGAGTAGAGAAACACTTTATGGGGGTTTCTGATGCGTCTCTGTAAGAAAAAATATTATACAAGGATTCCCTTTAACACAATAACTATGTGTATAATGTGTGCTTTCAAAGGTCTACACAGTTTAAAGTATCTGGTAATAGCTAAAGACTGTTGTGATGCTATTGTGATTATTGTTCTAATGCAAAAAAACAGTATCAGGTTTGATGTTTCTAAGAAATTGTGTTAGCATTTGCCATTTTCTTTGCCATTTTAAAAGACTTAGACGTTATCTGTTTCATAAAAAAAAGACAACAACTTTACTACAAAGGAGAATAAGCATTAGTTGCAGTTCTATTTATGTCAGTGGGTTAGCACTAAAGCACACAAACTAGTTTCTTTTAAACTGTGACATTCTATCTTTCTCTGTGTGCAACATCTGTCCTGGACAACTCGCTTTCAACAGACAAGGCCCGCTTTCTAGTAACCCTCAGAGCACATGACGTTCAGGCCATGCTGGCCACAAGCGGCGGCAGGAAACTGGTTAAAAGACGCAGACATGAAGTCTGTGACAAAACTGTGCTGACGCAACAAACAAAGCCAAAGGTCTCATTCACATTGTAGAGATGAATCCAGAGGGTTCAGTGTTGCTAACTGAAAACTTCTCTGCTGTGACAGAGAGCTGACAACGGCTCTTTCCCATGGACACATATATGCACTCTCACACATAAGAGCGGCTTTGAATGTGTCCAGCACTCCCGCTGAATAGCTATGACTCGACAAAAACAATCTAGCTCGACCAGCTTTGAACCAGTCCCATCCAGCGAGAGGGAACGAATGAGCACATGAGGTAAAGTGGAAAGTTACTGGAACTATAGGAGGTCATGCTCTGTTGGGAGCTGCGCATTATGGGAAAGAGAAATACAAATAAATAAAAATCAATAATGGCGGCATGATAAAACAGAAGGATGTGGGTAGGGTTTGGCATTTTTAGCTTTGAAAAAACATTTGATGCTTGACTTAATCTGATAAGCAGAGGCAAATAGTTTTTCATGGAATCATCAGTTATCTAATATAATTGGGATGTGATTCAGAACCCGTTCTCAATACCAAACACCAACTCTGTGACAATTTTAGTGATCTCATACACACACACACACACACACACACACACACAAAACTCCAAGCTACCATAGGCATGCTTCAAATTCCCTATGCTTATGTTAGGAGGGGCATATCTGTAATATCTGTGTGCGTGTGCACAAGTGCATAATTGAGCAGAATGTGATGAGTCATAAAAAAGGGCATATCCGCAGTCAGTCACTGAATGGCCAGAAAGGAATGTAAGCAATGGGAGAGTTTATGTTCTCTGTTTTTCTTCGAGACTAACACTAAGGGAGATGTTCTAACTAACAACATTTTATAGTGTACCTCAGACATAACATCAAGTCTATTTCCATGCCTTTTATTGGGGTGTCTACAACTAAAGACAGTATTATAGAAATTAGTTTTTGAAGAAAACTGTTTTTCTTGCGTGCATCTGCGGTGAAGGAAGACTCAGAAAATAGAGAAATTACTTGATGAACTGAAGTCACAGGGGTCTGTGTTTAACAACAGCAAAAAATTAATTAAAACACACTACAAACTCTCACACAGTATAATTTAGTTCAGTTCCGTGCCGGTAAGGGCTGTCTGTCTAAGTGGTACTGAGCATATGACTGAATATATGAGACTCAGATTATATAGTGCATGAGTTGTGTGAGAGTTTGTAAACAAATGTTTTGATACAGTTTTGCTTTTGTGTAACTCAGGCCCCTATGACCTCAAATTATCAAGAATTTTATCCATTTTTGGATTCTTCATACACTGTGGAGGCATGTGAGAACAACAAAGTTTTCTTCATGAATTCAACAAAACACATGGTGAGTAACTGATATACAAATGGTCATTTCAGGGGTGAAGTACTCCTTTAATAATCCCATCAGTGAGAAGGCAATGGATCTAAACACATGACAGAAAAAGAGAAAGCAGGATCAGAGTTCAGGAGTTCACAAGAAGCCAGTGACCCAAAGCCTGATGGTCCCTGAGAGTCACAAGTTTAAGAAGCTGCCTCTTAATACACTTTAAATGTCAGCTGTCCTGGCTGTAGCTGAGCAACACTTCCTGCATGTTGCAACACTTGGGATGTGTACACGCAAATACCGCGTGGCCTTGTGCACACACAGATCTAAACGGCGGTAGCCCTGGGCCTAAAGTGCAGTGTGGAACTTAACACACGTTGTGTTTTTGTTTATTGAGTAAAGTTACTGCTGCGTTCATGTGACGAAACACTGGGAACAACACAGAGGTGATATGATGTTTTGGCTGCTGAAGCAAGGTGATGTCATATAAGAAGAGAACGTGTATAGAGTTCCAAGTACAGTGAGTGAATGTGTTGCGTGTGCTGACCTCTGCCTCACACAGTGATTAAAAACTCCATGAGCAGATCATGAGATCACAGTGACTTGGCAAGATCAAAAGAAACAGCAGATAAACCACCCGAGGAAATACAGATACACACTGTAAAAATGTCTGACTGACGTACTGTATTTCAGATAATTAATTCAATCACATTATCCTCATTTAAACACTAACAATGACATTAATTGCCTTTCTGGAAAGTGTATATTGTTCTAATATATACCATTTTACATAAGTATTCAGACACTGTATGCTGATACTTCAGATTCAGTTCAGGTGCATCCTGTTTGCTTTCATTATTTTGAAATATCACTAAAATCTGACTGAGGTCCACCTGTGGCATATTAATTTAATTGGATGCGATTTACAAAGACACACTTGAATATTAAAGTTCCCACAATTCAAAGTGCTTGTCAGACTGAAAACCAAGCTTTGAAGTTGAAGAAAATCTCCATAGAGCTCTGCTATCAAACTGTGTCAGGGCATATATCTATTTCTAACTATTTCTGAAGCTTTAAGTGCCTCCAGAATGTAAGTCCATTACTGCATTGGGAACTACCCGAACTCTTCAAAGAGCTGAACGTCCAGCCAACTCAGTGACAGCCAACAGGAGCCTCAGTCAGCATGGTGACCATTAAACCAAGGCCACTGTGACAGAGCTTCAGAACTCCTCTTTAGAGTAGTGGGAGAACCTGCTGGGATGAAGCACTGTCAGTACGCCATTTTGTTAGAGTGACTCCGAATTCAATCCTGAGTAAAAGGCACATGACTGCACACTAAGAGTCCAAAAGCCAGTTAAAGGACTCTGACTGCATGGAAATGATTCTCTGATCCGATCAGGCAAACAACTGAACAGTCTGGCCTAAGAGCTGCATGTGGCAAAATCCATGGTATGCTCTCTGACTGGTACAGTGAAGCACGGTGGGGATGCTTCTTAGTGGCAGGGACAGGGCATTGAGAAGTAAAAGCTGCCTCAGCCTACACAAGACCTCAAACTGGACCAACGGTTTGCACCTAGCACGACAATTACCAAAAGTATATGGCCGAGACAGCGCTTGAGTGGCTTAGGGATATGTTTCTGAAAACCTTGAATGGCCTAGCCAAAGCCTGGACTTGAACCCTGGAGAACAACCGTGGAGTGACCTGATGATGTCAGTTTAGACTAGGGCTAGGTGCTGTTTAAAAAATTGTGATACCAATGCCAATACCAGTACCATTAAAGTGATACAGATACCAACAGAGTACTTCATTCTATACTCATTATGTGACTAGAATGGCATGTAATGTAGCCATATTGAACAACTTGGTAGCAAATCAGCACACTGGACTGCCTAATCCGTCAAATACACAGTTGGGAGAGTCTGCCATGCAGAACAGGGCTAACTATCAGCATCACATCGCAAATGTTTTTTAACGGTTACTGACAGGTTAAATGACGGAGACCGTTTGGTGTTGCTGTTAGTTTGTTGTGCCAGACTTCAAAGCTGCTACTGTGTCAGCTTGTGCTAAACAGGCAGACATTAAACTAACCGTTTGTCGCGGAAAGAGCAGGTCCAGAGACAGCCGCAACAGCAAGTTTTCTGATCCAGCTGGGAGTCAGGGTGATCTGGGATCAGACCCACAGCACAAAAAAAGGAAAGTTTGTGATTCTTTGAGACAGATAATTAATGAAGGGGCTACCCTTTGTCACAAAGTGCTTATGTCAGTCTCAACACAGCCTAAGGTTCATTCAGCATCATAATTAAAAAATGTATGTTCTCACAGTTTTGATGCAGCATAACCTCTTAACCCTCATGCTTATCAAGAGTGTCATCATCACATGATTATAATCATTGTATTCATTATTCCCATTTGTACTTCTATCATTCTAGTGTCCTTGTGATTGCATGATGTCAGTTTCAATCTTTAGAGCATCAAATCTGTGTTCAGCTGAAAAAAAAAGCCAACAATGTCAGTGACTGTTCCTCCTTCCTTATCAAAGTTCTCATCATCTTCACGAGTTCCATCTCTTCCTGCTGCTCTTCCTCAAGGCTTTCTGGCCCTTTTTTTTTTTACCCTTTCAAGGCAGCTAGGCCAGCTGCCAAAGACCCTGTGTGATCCGATAAAAGGTAGGAATTACTGTGGAGCTGAGCACTAGGCAGAGAAACCCGCAGCAAAGTCGGATCTTACAACTCAAGCATTAAGCTGATGCCCTTTTATGAGCAAGTAGGGTAACTTGTGGTTTCAGGATTCTACTTCGGCAAGTGACAAGAGCAGACGCTGGATAATACTAAGGGCAAAGTCGAGGCATAATACAGGGAAAATTGGAATTAAGGGCAATCCAAAAAGACAGCCTGCTCAAACTAACAGCCAAAAAGATGAAAATGCACCCCTATGAGAGGAAAATATGAAAAATACATATAACACTTGCTGATGCCTGAAGAGGAGTGCATCCATTCGAATCGTGTTGCTTAAAATGTGCATGTTTCAAATGACCTCTTCCATTGCTTATGTAGCTATTCTATATTTAAGCCTGTATAAAAAGGGTCCTTTTACACTGGATGTGGTTCCCCTCTACTTATTTTTCTGATGCACTGATAGGAACAACAAAACATGACATTTTAAACAAAGGACCCAACTCTGACAGCTTTGAAACGAGTTTAAAGAAAGTGGTGTGATTGTCAACCCTTCTCAATTCTTCTGTGTGGACCTCATGGAAAACTAGAGTTCATCCAAAGAGCAGGAAAGGAACGAGGGTGAGCAGCTTCACAGCACAATGGTTACCTACACGGTAGGTTATCTTCGATCAGTCACTCAGCTATTTTACACTCTTGTTGACTTCACGTTTTGGCTAGATTATTGTCACCTTAAGCATGAGATCAATGGTGGCATTGGTGAGGGTGGTGGAAGGTGGGACAACAGAACTGATTTGACACGTAATGAATCATTTCCAAGCAGAAGCAGAGGCAAGAAAAGGGGAAAACTGAGGAAACTGAATCATTAAGCCTCCCCTCAGTTGTGACACTTGCTGGAGTTTGTGCCAGCGTCAATGTGTCTGTATGTACTCTTTGGTCTCCTTTTGGACCTTGAAGCTGGCTCTGTGTGTGTCGATGTACCAAAGTGTGTGTATTACATTGTGAGCCGGCGGTGAGACCATGAATTAAAGAGGAGATTAATGAGTCAGGACATGGAGGCTCAGACTCCAATCTGTTCCCTGCCCCACTCTGGGGGCTGTCTCTCTCCACAAAACCCCATTCTGTCAGCAAACACACACACACACACACACACACACACACACACACACACACACACACACACACACACACACACACACACACACGTATACACCGCTGAGGCACAGCAGGTAGGCCAAGGACTCAGGACTGTGTGTGTACCTCTGGCAGAGAGAGCACATGTTTAGGAAAGCGTAAACACAGAGAAGGAGAACAGAGAGAAAGAGAGAGGAAGCTAGAGCAAAGAAGATGGGGATTCTCTCTGACTAGATGTCTTCCACAGTAAAACCCTCCACCCTGTAGGGCGTCACCCCGCCCTAACACCTCACAGTGACCCCGAGACCTGCCATCTGTCCTGAAGACAGAGAAACAGAAATTAAAAGAGGAAACAGTGAGACTGAGACCGAACGAAAGACACAAAGAGAGGCAGGGAGTAAGACAGGAAAGTGAGACGACACTAGAACAAAAGAACAAGTGTGAAGGGAGCTGCAGGGGGAAAAAGGCTGATGAAAATGACTAGAAACTGAAAAAAGGGAAAACCCACGAGAAGAAAAGTATGTGGAGAGAGAAGCAAGTGGCAGCAGAGAGGCTCACTGAGATTTCCCATTACTTCCTGTACATTTTCACAAAGTTCAACGACATGAAAGAAACTGATTCCCCAAGTCCTTCTTGTTCTCTTTCTATTATCTCCTCTCTCTTATTGCAGTGCCACTGAAGATAGCTTTTGTCTTTATTGCTTAACCCCCTTGGCCATTCAAACAAGCCCATGATGAATATAGTGACGATGGCATTGATGCTCTTTATCATCATTTAGTCCTAGTGCTATATGAGATCGGGTGCCGCATTACCATGAAATACTCATCAACCCTTGCCATCCATTCTTCAGCTCTCCCACTTTAATACATGCCATGAGACTGACTAATCCCATGATATGCTTCATAATCTGATCACAGATATGAGCATAGAGAGACAAACAGAGAGGGGAGAGCAGGGAAAAGACAGATAGAGAGAGAAGGATGGAGTGGGATGAAATGCAATCAGAGAGGAGAGGGATGCAGATGCATCTGCTTTGCACTCGGCTGCATGAAGGCAGAAAAAATTAAGAAGAATCTGTCGCAGGAGAGAGGGTAAGGATGTGGGCTGGAGCAGAGAGGGGGCAAGCAGACAGGAGGAGAGGGGAGAAGGGAGAGGAAGATGGAAGGAGGGGGGAAAGACTTGCTTGTGACCTGATTTCCCCACTAAGCCTCCGAGAAGTGGAGCAGCACACAGGCAACCCAATGTCTCCACACATCCAGCTGTTCTGCTCAACATATGAGCTGCACATATAGAAATGTACACCACACACAAACTGCACCATACATGCAGTGTAACCTATTAACCTACATACTGCATCCTCACGTAGCTGAGTCACTAGCCTCGTCTTCCTCTCCGTTTGCCTTCCTCGCCATCTGCATATGCCTCTTTCTACCCCTCGTCGTCTTCGTTTGGATGCCACACGTTGCCAGACACTTCCAGGGGGGGGCGGGGGGCGGCACATAATGGTGCACTACAGTCAGTGGAAGTCTGATGTCTACCAGTCTGGCAAAGCCGCTCTAATAGCTCCACGCACTGCAGTGTGCTGGCAGTATAGACACGCACAAACTCATCTGTTACACAGCTGGATATCTGTCCTGTATACATAAACAGCGTCTGGATATGGAACATACGTGTGCCTCGCTGCTGTGACACCACTGTGTGTTTCTAAATGACAGAAAGAGGAGAGATTCTGGTGCAGTCTAAATGCAGCAAATGTAATCATTAACAGCTGTATTGATGTCTCACTGTTTCTCTGGGTGTGTGTGATGCTCAAGGGCTACAGGTCTCGTCTTTCACATGACCAACTGATGTTCTGACAGAAGCTGTAACACACACACACACACACACACACACACACACACACACACACACACACACACACACACACACACACACACACAGAGGGGACCTGTTGTCTACAGACCTGCTCTAACACCAATTACTTATATAGAACTGATCAGATGACAGGTTACCAGTTTACTGAGTTTCTGATTGCTTTTTTCCATGAGCTAAAAAAAACCCACCATTTAAAATACAAAGTTCTTTTCTGAAGGTCCAGTGTGTAGGATTTAGGGGGATATATTGGCAGAAATTGAATATAATAGGTATGTTTTCTTTAGTGTATAACCACTTGGAAATACGAATCACGTTTTCATTAGCTTATAATGACCCATTTATATCTACATGGGGAGCGGGTCTTCATCTATAGAGATGGTTACGTTGCACTTTCATGTTTCTACAGTAGCCCAGAACAGACAAACTACACGTGATGAAACCATTTACAATAATGCTTCGGCAATCATAGTAAGCAGCCCCTCTGTAACAAACTGGGTCATAAAAATACTGACTTTCTGATGTGAAACTGCTTTATTCAATGTTTTTCAGCGTTTTAAATCACCTGGTCTGTTTGTTTTGGAAAGGAGGAGAAAATGTTGGATAATTCAGCTCCCAGTCAAAACCTCCTGAACGTCTGGATCTTAAGTTATAAGAGAAAATAGATGACCACACTCTAGCAGGTGCCGGGCTAGCGGCCAATTTGTGACGAACTCAACAATGTCAGTGAAACACAGATTTGTGACATGATACTGCCCTATTCAGTGTTTTTACTGGTTTTAATCACCAGGTTGGTTTGTTTCAGAGAGGAAGAGACCTCTACAGATAATCCAGCTCCAGTAAAAAGCTCCTAAACAATGAACACTGAAGGAAACCTAACTGGGAGATGTCTCAGCTTACCACTAAATGCCATTATATTCCCTTTATTCTTACACACTGCTTCTTTAATAACTATCGAAGTGATGTGATTACAAAGTCTCACGACAATCCATCCACATCTGAAGTTTTGTCGTGTGTGCATTTGTTCTAACACCCTTTGCACCAGTTTGTCACATCTCAAGTAGAGCGAAAGGCAGACTGAAAGATCCTGCGGGAATGGTACAGTCCAATTTTCTTCGAATGTGAGCATATAGCCGCCTTCTGCAACCACACCACATGGCTTTTATATCTTCACATACTCACATAAACACAACCAAAGCACACCTAAAAACATGTGACATGTCCCTGATGTTCTCGTCATGGAGCTGCAGGCAACTGAATCGTGCAATCTGTTTGCTGCCATTTTCAAGCTGTGACTCTGATACACAACACTGAGTATCAACACACACCCATACGTTCATACATACATTCACACACACAATGCCAGATCTCACAGATCATGAAAAACTAATGCCTGAGCTTAAACCCATGCATACAAAAACAACAGAGACACATCCATGGCTGAGCGGCTACATTCATATGAAAACATTCAGAGATCAATCTGCATAGAACCGCCCACCGCACGGACGTGTTTATTGACGACGCTTGAACAAAAGTGGCCGCCATTGATCCAATGCAAAAAGCTTTTCAGGAGCATTGTCTGTATGTGTATGTGTGTGTGTGTGTATTTGTGTGTGTGGATTCAATATGCATCCCAAGTTAAATGACACAATGACAAAGTCGCTTTTAAATCAGTGGTGTCCTTTTCAGCGACAGCTTTATCTGCAAAGCAGCGACACACCTGTGGGCACAACTAAAAAGCCAGTGAGGCAAATTCCTGTGTGTGTGTATGTGGCCACAGGTCCTTTGTTTGAGGTAGTCACATGACCAGTCTGACTTGGCGCCGTCCCCTCCCCTCTGCAGCGAGCCACCATACAATAAAATGCTCAAATGTGTTAGACAACAACAACCCGCGGCACGTGTGTGATTACAAACAAAAATAAAATCAGTTCGTGGAAACTTTCCTCAATAAGCAAGACACTGTCTTCAAAACGAAACCCAGAGAGATACGAAAAAAACCCCATCTCTCCTAATCAGCCACACGTGAGCCATTAGCGATAAAGGGAGGAGGAGGATAGGATGTAAAAGTGGGATGAAGGGAAAGATGAAGGGATGGTGGCAGCTGCATAGGTGGGGGGTGGAGGTGTGGTGGTAGTAAGCAGGGATCAAGTCAGAGGGAATCAATAGCAGTGATGCTGATGTTACGGGCAATGTGTGTGTTTTTGGTAAACAAACTGACAAACATGGGAAAAAGCAGCAGAACATGGACAGACAGGGTTAACGGCGAGATTGACGAGGCGTGTGGAAGCATGTCTGCTTGTTTAGCCACTGTGGTCTGTAAGGTAGACGGAAGATAGATGGATGTAGAGGAGGAGAAGGGAAAGGGGAGGAAGGGCAGACAAGGGTGGAAATAAAGGAGCTCAAAAATGATGAATAGAGGAGGAGGGGGAAGGAGGAAGGGAGGTGCAGATAGAAAAATAAGGGACTAAAATCGATTGGCGGCAGTGGGAGGGGTGTGTATAGAGGAGGTGGAAGGACATGGGAGAGAAAAATAAGGAAAGATGTATAGAAGATGAAGGGAGGGGGCGGGTATGAGAGGGAGAGAGAGATGGAGGCAGGCTGGATAGGTCCCAAGGGAGAGATTTCCTTCTCTTCTCCGGTAGGGTAGTCTGACAGACGACTCTGTGGATCTAACTGCCTATCTTATGTGCATGTTAATTACAGAGAGAGAGAGAGAGAGAGAGAGAGAGAGAGAGAGAGAGAGAAAGAGAAAGAGAAAATAAGCCTGTCAAGGAGAATGGCACAAAGGAAGCTCAGGTGTTTCCCTTGTCAAAACAAGTCAATGGAGTCACCCTCTATGGGCTTTTAATTACAGCCTCAGTGTGTCTAACCCACTTTACAGTGCAACCGGCCTGCATATATTTACAATCACATATATAGATAAACATACTGTTTAAAATGTTGTAAATTTTTAGTTTTGCCAACAACTCCCATGAAGTGGCTGAAACAGAGATGTCACGCCATCTCTCAGTATTCTCCCTGTTCCCTGCTCACTACTTCTGTGTCTCTCAGCCAAAAGATCATCCATCATCTTCTGCTCATATATATGTATATATATATATATATGTATACATATATATATATATATATATATATATACACATATATGTATATATGTATATATATATATATATATATATATGTATATATATATATATATATATATATATATATATATATATATATATATATGTATATATATATATATATATATATATATATTTATATATATATATATGTATATATATATCTTAGAGTTGCTAGGGTTGGGCCAGTGTAAAAAATTTTCAACCACCAGACCGGTATACCACATTTTATGCACCTGACCCAGCAGCTACTCCTGAGGGAAACACAATGACACCATGTCCCAACAGCAAACGAATGTTCAGCTATTGCAATGATAGATCTGAGCTCCCTGTCCACACTGAATTTGTTAAACATGCACTAAACAAACCATATAGGCCTATCAGCTGTTTGCTTGAGATCAGACAGAAGACGTTACTACTCAAGAGATGGGTGAGTACTTGCTACTTTCCCAGGTCTGTAGGCTTCTTTTTAAACAGAAAACAAACATTGTGATATTTAGCTCGCTGGAAATGACATACTATATAGCCAACAGTAGGTTGTTATTAGCGATGGTCTTTTACCAGAAACATTTAGCTCCCTGGTGATCTCCCTCCAGCCCTCATTTTGCTACTTGTTGTGATATAAGGAGCTATCATGTTGATGATCCCTCATTTAAACTTCAGAAATCAGTAATTCCTTGTCCACTACGGTGCTTTCATTCACGGCCAGTTAGGATACCTCTTTTATTAGCTGCAAATCCAAAATGTTGCCATCAGTGTTGTCACGATACCAAAATCTTTGTTTCGGTACCCATACCAATGTGAATTTCGATACTTTTCTGTACTTTTCCTAAGGAAAAGTCCTTTTGGCTACAAACCTTTAGAACAATAAATAGTAGGGGTGTAACGGTACCAAAAAATCGTGGTTCAAAAGTACCTCGGTACGGACGTCAGAGTTTGGTTGCTCAAATGTTTCACCAAGTTGGTGTTGTCTCATGTTGTCTCCCTTTGCGAGGCAGACTTTCTCTTGTCTTTTTTCACGTGCGCCAGCTGCGAATGTTGATACAGGTGTTGTCATACACACCACTTGTGCAATCTGTGTTTAAATAGGAACAAGAAAGGCGTTTGTGTGCATAAATAAGGAAAATAACTAAATTAATGAACTGAATCAATTTCAAAGTACCGGTATTTTCCAAATGCAGTATAGTACCGTTTGGAATACTCTAGTACCACAATACTATTTTAGTACCGGTATACCGTGCAACACTAGTTGCCATAATGGTGCAGTTTAAGTTTTTTTTTTTGAGAGAGACGGTCATGTCTTGTCACCCTTAAAAAAAACACACATAAACTTTCTAGTAAAAAAACACAACGTGTGACGCTCTTCCCCCCTCACACCATTCCTGAAATTTGATCTCCTTTGAGTCGCCAGTGCTCAGCTCAGCAGTAAACTGCACACAGCCTGTCAGATACCAGTGGCTTTATTAGTACTTTAACTTTTTTTTTTAATTCAACAAGCAATTTGTGGTATTTTTGCAGTAGTCTTGGCTGAAAGTAGCAGAAGGACAGAACTGAGTACACTTTAATACCTGTTTATTTATCGTAAATTATATTGTTATCGCAATATTCAATATTATCGCATATTTTCTTGATATCATGCAAACCTAGTAATTCCCTGAAACAGCCCGGCACTGTTGTGTCTAGTAAACATCACTGAAAAAAAAGTTTAATATATCATTAAAGAGCAAAACAGCATGTATGCAGCCATAAGTGGCAGAGGTGATTTAAAAAAAAACAAAAAAAAAACCCCGAAGAAATACAGGCATTAGGCTATAGACAGACTTTACTGCTTGAGGACATTTTTCTTGTAGTTAACTTTTCCTTGACCTTACCGAGACCGTCGACAGCACAAAGCAGAACAACTGGGATAATGGTCTGTTTTTTTCACTCGTTTCTCTACTGGAACCCCCCCCCCCATCCCCATCCAGCTCCAGCCAAGCATCCCCAGACCGTGGCAGTGTGGTTCTTTTAAATGAGTTTAGCCTTTATTAGTCTGTCAGAGGGAAAAAAACATTGTTTCCCCCAGTAGCAGGTCGAGATATTATTCATCTATAATTGGTAATAACCCCGTACCCCCACCCCGAGGCGGCTCAATCTCCACTGAGTAATCACTGCCATCGCCTGCTCTGCTGGAAACAGCATTATTAGGTCGATGGCACTGTCTCTACCTCTGCTGCCTGCCAAGGTTTATTATCTGACAATATATGGCTTTACTCCTGCGCTTCTTTTAACACCACAGGCTGTGGAGGGAGAATCTGGCTGAGCGTATTTATCTCACATCCCGAGCTGCTATCAAATATCTCAGCATCCTGGACAGCGGAGGCTCCAAAATAAGCTCCGGCGGGATCATTTAGGCTGAGGCTCTATCAGTTTTTCTGACAGCGAGGTTTGCTCTGTTGTGCAAAACACCTTTCACTTTTCAATATGCAACTGTCACCTCAACTATTTCACCAGTTCAAGAGACTGTTTCACTGTTGCTTTGTGATTCTGCATTGAAAATTGATGTGAAAAGGCAGAATCTGCGCTACAAGTTATGGTTACTTTAAATTTTTATCTATGAAATGTTAGAAAATATTTAAAAAAAAATGTCCATTAAATTTTCCCAGAGCCCACAGAGATTAGGCCTAAACTGTTCTGAAAAATATATAATAGCAATTATTTTGACTGAGACTGCAATAGCAAAATGATTTGACATATTTAAGGGAAAGATTAATTTTACATCATTATTCTCATTTTCATTAAAAACCATATTGATATGGTTATGGTGCGATTTGAAAATTGCAGTCAGCCATATTGCAACTTCAATAAAATTTCAATGAATTGTTCAGCCCTAATGGAGATGTATTTACTGTAAATAGCTTGTTTATCTGACCAAAAAGAGGTGGCGTTTACTATCATATATATGACAAACACAAACATCAAATCTTCACATCTGAGAAGCTAACACCAAGAAAATGTTTGCCAATTTCTTTTATCGACTCATCAATTAATCACCTAATTGTCTCAGCTCTAAACAGAATGGGGCACTCATCTGCAGTATTATTAAGAAAAAATATATCTTCTCTAATAACAGGGTTCCTGGAGCTTGATGCAAGTTAAATTTAACGTTTTTAAGGAGGAATTTGATTTAAGACCAATTTTACAATAACCAAATCATAAAAAAAGAAAAAAATCAAATAAAAATAAAACAACCATCAGGAACAATTTTGGCCGAATGTTTTTTTGTAACATAAAACATTAATTTTTTTGCACATTGCCTTGTGTTTGCTGGTGGGGTTTCTGTAGGATTCCACTGCCTTAACTCTCGTTATCGTCCTGAGTTTGAAAGACTTTTTGCATAAACACACTGAGCGTCGTATGCATTGCCTTGTAGCAGTGTAAGCCATACCTCAAAAATCTTGGTTGTATTGAACTTACACTTCCTCAAGTTATCTGGGGTACAGTAACAGCTATCTTACATAAAGTGAATCCTCTCTGGGCATCCCAGCTGGAAACAAAATTTGAGTGTTGTTGGCTCTGTTATCCTAATCTGTGTGACGTTTATGTAAAGAGGCACTGGTATCAATTATTCTGATGTTTTACAATGCAATGTCGAAAAGATAAAATCCTACTTCACATGTCGTTGCATTTTCAAGACTTTTGAAAAATTAACTTGAGACATTTTAATACCAATTGAGGCCTTATTTTTGGATTAAGAAGTTCAATGCATTTTAAGACTTGGATCTGTAGGAAACCTGAATAAAGTGTTGGTTTGTGAATGTAATTCTGTCTTTAAGTCTATTCTCAAATGTCAGATTATGGAGTTTAGATGACCACAAAAGAGTAAATTCATAACTTTTTGGAAACACTTCTGAACTGAAATAACCAAATTATGCAAACACTAATTACTTTACCTTAAAGATTGACTCCAAAAGACTGATTTATATCATCCATTTACATCATATTTTCTATTGTGTGAGCATCACCTACACACAAACTGTACATTTTCCTCTCATTTTTCCCCCTCTACTTTCTCTATCACAATCCTTGCAAACAGGAAATATTAAGAGATCTGATAGGCAACAATAAGATTATGAGACAGAGTGATCGAGCAACTGAGTGAAAGTGACCTTGCGCCTGCTTAGAACAGACTAATATTTCATCAGCTAACACTCAGGGCACACCTGCCTCACAGCTATACTCAGGTTCCCACATCTGCCAACGGCTTCGTGCTTCATCCCTGTGAGGTGGTGTCAGGGGAGGGAAGGGAGGAAGAAAGAGGGAAATAAAAGACAGAAAGAGAGAAAAACAAAGTCTCACGTGGGTTTACTCGGAGACTCTGGTACATTTCAGGGAAAGTATAGGTTGACTTTGAACAGACAAACCACAAAAAGAGAACGAAATTAAATTGTGACAAAGAGTGAAAAAGCTATAGAGTGATTAGAAGAAATGATATGACTGTGACGGAAAACCACCTACTGAATTGTGTATTTTTGTTCGCCAGTGCAGCTTGGGACTATCCCTAAGGCAAGTGTATCTACTTGTGAATAACTAACATGGGACACATATCAAGCCAACGCTCTCTCCCCAGCACCAGGCAATAAAAAAGCAGAATAAAAGTGAATTATGCACAGCTACGACGGTAAGGAAGTGGCATCATGTGTTTGAGACAATGTTATACTGCAGCAGGAGAAGTGAAACCATACCAGTGCATACTCTCAACACAACGATCCATTCAGCATTTCAGATGAAGTCATTCACTTCTCTAAGTCAAGGTTACACTGACATGTTGCAAGTCAGCTACGGCATGCGGCTAAAGCATGCAAACCGATGTTGTTAGTTACACTTGTTGCCAAGCAAACTGTCTTGTATGAATTGTGTTTATGTGTTTGAGCGAGTGTGTGTTGGTGCCTGGATGATTTTGACTACATGAGATCATAGAAACCAACCACAGATGACAGATGTGTCGATTACACTGTGCTGACGACAGCAGTGGTGAAAATATTTATGAGTAATCAGGAGGAAAAACTAGATAAGCCATTAGACCAAACTCTTCACGGTTGATCTATTTTCATCCTGAGTGTGCCTCCAGTTTGTGAGTGCTTACTGTAACTCTACAAACAGCTGTTTAGGTATCAGAACAAAGGATAACAACACAATAATAATCAAATAAACGAATAATTATTTTTTTGCCATACCAACTGTCTCCTGGGAACCTGCCATCATACATAGAACCAACAAGACTGGAAGTCTACAGCTGCTCTGTGAGGCTGTACTGAAGCACTGCGGTGCTTTGAGCATTCTCACAATTCAATGCTAACATGAGGATAGTAAGCCTGTGATGTTCATTGCGGTCACCATCTCAGTTTAGCGTGTTAGCATGCAACATTTGCCAGTTAGCAAGTACAGCTGAGGCTTTGTGTTTGGTCATAAACCAAAGTAAAGGACAGGAGGAGTCGTGGTGCTGCAAGACGAAAAGTCAGGGCTCATGACTGTGACTATAATTCACCCTGAAAGGGATATGAATGCATGTACAAACTACCACTGCAAACCACCCAATAGTTGTTGCAACATTTTTCTCTGAACCAAAAATGTCAACTTGATGATGTTGCTAGAAGAAAAGTCAAGGGATCACCAAAGTCATAGGATTCATCCTTAGGGGAGCATAGGCGTTTGTTCAAAATTTATTGACAATCCATCCTGGAGCTGATGAGATATTTCAGTCTGAAGTAAAGTGGTGGATTGACAGACTTACCCCCTTTCCACCAAATTGGCTCTGGTTCTCTAACTGGTTCCAATCATGGGTCCTGGAACCTTGGTGCTATCTGGCAAAACAACCTGTGTTTCCACCAGTTCTGAGCAGAGCTACTGTAATCAATGGAGGGCGCTGCAAAATTCACAGCAGAAGTAAACAGTAGTAACAAAATCGCCAATTACATTGGTTACCTGCAAACTTTTGCTTTATTACAAATTTTTGTTTTTACCCCGCCAAAATCACCTCATGAACAAAGAACATTGCACTCTTTTTTTCTGATGATTTCTCACTTTTCAGGTTCTGAACCTATTAATTTTTGGTCAAAATGCTGTAACCAGTACAGAACTGGTTCCATGTCAGTGGAAAGGGGTAACTGACAGCACAACATTAAAGAAACCCTTAAAAAGCTGTTAGCGTGGCTAAAAACATGAGCAACAGTAGTGGGGTAGTTGTACATTTATGTGAGCAGACCTCTGGGAGCTGCTATGGAGGATGCTGCAGAATCTCTTCAACAAAGGAACAACTACCACTAGTATGTTGCAAAGCTTTAGCCTTTACTTTCACATATAATATCCTGTCACCTGTTTCCATATCATCAGACTCATCCTTGCTATCCCCCTTACCCCTGTTATATCTAGTCCAACACTGAAATAAATAGACATTCTGGGTCTGCAGTGCAAACAACAGCATATTTGTCTGCCCAATGGGATTTTCTTCTAGGTATGCTGATGTCAGTTTCCATAGGATCGACCTTCAACCTGGAGTTCTACAGCGCTGGAGTAAATATAAACAGCCCCTCCCCTCACCCCACTCTCCTTCATACCATCAAATGGCCGGCACAAAGGAAAAGAGCTGACCTTAACTGTCCTGGAGATGTTCACCACACACACAAACACAAACACTGAGATTTTCAGTACCGGGACAGCACTACTTTCCACCTAACCCCAGAAAAAACAAGCTTTCATCTGCATGCAGCTGCCTTGCTGAAGAACACACGAGAAGAGAGGACAGGGCAGGGGAGAAAAAATGTACAGATAGTGGAAAAAACAAAACAAAGCACAGAGCCAATCAACTGACCAGAGTAAAACAAAGGGCTATCTGTAAAAGCCCTGGACTTCATCCCACCCTGTGATGAGAGAACTTCGATCCCCAGGCAGAGAGGCTGCAGAGAGCTACAAAGCCCTGATGTAGCCTGTTAAGCTCCCACTTCGATTCAGCCCGTTGAGCCCCGTGCTGCTGATCAATTAGAGAACAGCTGAACCAGCTGCTGACCACACAAACATTCTGTTTTTACTGTTTTTAAGCACAGATGGGTTTTTTATACCTTGAGAGTGCTGCCTGTTGTTTTGGTCTTCTCTGTTTTATCTAATCTGAAGTCTTTTCTTCTGCAATGGCCGCAGAGTCAACCCTACCCCTGTGCCATGTCACAATCTCATGGAGCCGGATACATTTGAAATGTTTGCAAGCTGGCTTATCTGGCCCGTCTGCATGAGATAAGTCTCAATATGTAGAATGGACAAAAAAAAAACCAATGTTCTGGTTTGTCTTTCTCAGCTCACCCCAATAATATATTGTCACTGAAGGTCAGGCCAGGCAGATTAAACACACTGACCAACTGGCAAATGATGCATACAACACACTTAATCCTGTCCTTTAAATATTTAACAGAGAGCCACATGTGAAACAGCAGATACACCCCAAATGCTTTCATTTTAAAGGTGTACTCTGTAGGATTGTTATGTACTGTTTGTAAACAAACGCGCCATTGAAAGTAAAAGTGAAAGCCAACCCTAGATTCACTCATTTGGCGTTTTGCCACGCCATATTTGTTTTTCTGGGCACTGTGTCTTTTGGATGCCTGCTGCTCCCTACCTTTTTATAGAGCCCCGACCTCACGAGTGCTGTGAGAGTACACACCCATACATGAGCAAACACAGCAAAATAATAAGAAATCAAGAAAATACAGGCAGAGGGCAGAGTCTCTCCAGAAAAATATACCATCACATACTTCTTGTAGGTGATAAGATATAATTGTAAGGGATTTCTTCTGTATGGGTCTATGTTTTTTAGGACAATTCTTCACAGTATATCTTCAACAAAAGCCATTGGCTTCCATGCATATTTTCCAGGGCTAGTTGGAAAAAATAAGGACATGATTTATCCTTATTTTTTTCCGAACTGACTGCTATTCTCCAGTGTTGTTGCCAGCGGTGGTGTGTCGAAAAAGTGTCAACATGGACTCTTTCCATACAGGCGACCTCAGCTTACCTTATCCATATAACTGTAGCCAGTTATGTTGAAGAGTATGAAAGAGGCTACACAGTACAAACACACAGCGTTATACCACAAGCTCCTAAACAGACTTGTCTCTGTGTATGTTTTTGTGATTCTGTGGGTGTGTGAGAGACTCACCCATCCTCCTTGGCTCTGGATCCAGGGCTGAATGTGGTTGTCCAGATAGACCGTCATCCACTCTATGATCCTGCCCACCAACGGACTCATCTCCTTCTCAACGCACTCCACGCACAGCGCCCCGCCGAAAGCGAAAAGCCCTACGATGCGGCCCCAGTTGACTCCGTCCCGGAACACCTCATCCATCACGTTCTCGAAGCTTTGGTAGGCTGTGGCCGGCGTGATGTGCAGCTGGTGGTGCAGATCGCTGAAGGCGCGGGCGTATCGCAGCTCAAACTCGTTGGCTGAGTCCCGGAGGGCCTCTTTCACCGCGTCCAGGCTCGTCGTTGATGGCAACCGTTGCTGCCGCAGTGGGGATGCTGGCGGGGTCCCGGGACTCATGCCGTTAAAAGTCCCGTTGGCGTGTGTCGCTACCCGCTGCTCCTCACCTAACCCTGCCTCCCCCCCATCAGTCCTGTTTGGAGGCTCTATGAGTCCCATGTGGTTGAGAGGATAGTTTCTCTGGGTGAGTTTATAGTTTATGTAGAACACCACCAGTTCTCTGTTTTGAGACATGTTGTGTTTAAATATGCTTTTTCTCTTTGCTCCTGTCCGTCTCCTCTCCTGCTCCTCTCTCGGTCGAGCCTTGCCGTGTTAGAGTGAACACACACTGTGCCAGGCTTTCCTCTGTTCAGACCACCATGGTCAGCTCAGGCCCTGTAGAGAGATAACAATGAAAGGTCAAAGTCTGGATAGCCTATAAGCATGATGCGATTATATGTGTTTGTGTGTGTGTGAGGAAAGAGAAGTGTGTGGGGATGGCTGTAGACTTTCAAATGAAATGTGGACAGGTAGGGTCAAAGTGCATCTCTCTAATTGGCCTGTTACATATGGAGCAGATGGCAATGATATTAATGAGACAATAGTAGAGCGAATGTGTGTATGTGTGTGAGTGTGAGAGCAAGAGGACGAGAGACAGTGAAAGAGACAAAGGGAGGGGGTGGTGTGAGGAGGGTGAGCTTTAGGTGAGGAGAGATCAGAGGGACACAGTCTGGCTTGAGGGTCTACGGAGACAGTCGCCATCTCTTAATCAGTGACCTCCGACCTTCAGACTGAGCTTTTAGGCACTTTGTTTGTCTCAGCTCCAGACTATCTGCTACGTACATGCTGATCTGCATACTGTCACACTTACGCATGCCCTTGAATCTCCATACAACTTTACCCTGATACATCCAGCGTCCAGTAAGTCATTACCTCATTATCAGCGCTGGATGTTGGTCTGAATGCATAAAGAGACATCATCCATGCTGGCTTTATATCACTGCTTCTTCTACTCTGGGTTTAATACCAGCCTGACACCACTCTGCTGCTGAAAGCACAGGTGTCTGAAATACAACACACATTATAAGATTACATTAACAGTAGAGGCTGGCTGCCACTGATGGCATTCTTAACTATAAATGTACCTGACTGTATAACAAGTTGTTGAATTATGTTTCCATTACCAAATAAAATAATCCAGTTAAGTTAAACTGTTTTCCTTACACTATCATTGGATTTCCAGTGAGCACAATGAGGTCCACTCTGAATGAACTAAAAGTCAGGAACTCTATTAGCAAACATATTTTACAATATCCTGAGTAAATCTGTGTGTTTACCATTGATGTATGAAACTACAATTGCACTCATGCTGTAAGAGTGAAATACAGGAATTAACAGTGTGTGTATGTAAAATACAAGTTGAGCAAGTGTTTGGTACTATTGTTAAACATATGGCAGCTCCTCTATTGACAATGTAAATAAGATCACGGTTATACTACAACTGTTCAAATGTAAAAGCATTACAAAATATGTGGCTGCTGAACAACAGGTGAGTTATGATGGTAAAAATGCTTAAAGGGACAATTCACCCCAAAATCCACAATACATACCCCCTACCTGCAGTGCTATTTATCAATCTAGATTGTTTTGGTGTGAGTTGCCCAGTGTTGGAGATATTGGCCATAGAGATGTCTGTCCTCTCTCCAGTGTAATGAAGCTAGATGGCACTTGGCTTGTGGTGCTTAAGGCACACACACACACACACACACACACACACACACACACACACGAGAACAATTTGAAAAACTCAAGCGCAATGTCTCTTTATAGAAATCATAATCCAGTTACTCAAGATAATCATCAGCCCTTGTTGTTTGTTGTGAGCAGTTTCATGTAGGAACTATTTTCTTCCTCGCGAACTACACCTGCCAACTGTATTACCACGCAGAGGGAAGCATACATCTCCTGCTAGCTCACCTAGTACCACTGAGCTGGCTAACGCTACAGCTCATGTGAAGAAGACGCCATTAATGTTTACATCTAGCACTGTCATGATTACCAGCTTCTCATCTATAAGTAGATGCAGCTTCACTCTGCGTAGTGATACACTTGGCAGGTTTAGCTGAGCAGAAAGAAAACAGTTCCTAGATGAAACTGCTCACAACAAGGTCTGAGGATTATCCTGAATAATGGCGTCATGATTTCTGGAACGAGACATTGCTGTTGAGTTTTCCAAATGTATTTTTTGGCACACCACAAGCAGAGTGAGATCAAGTTCCATTATACTGGAGAGAAGGTAGACATCTCTATAGCCGATATCTCCAACACTCGGCGACTCACAACAAAACAATTTGGGCAGATAAACAGCACTACAGGTAAGAGGGAAAATATGTTTTTTTTGATTTTGAGATGAACGGTCCTCTGAATTTTTTTTGCAGTTTGTTTGAAAATGTAAACATAAAATATATCTGGCAAGCTTAACATGTAACCTAAATTGAAGTTTTTTTGTTTGCCAAAAGAATGTGTACATTCTGAAAAGCATTATGTTTTATGTCTACGTCTGCCACCAGTGGGCCATCACGATAATATGTTAATTCCACTACGGGAGAGACTTGATGTTGTCTGCAATTAGCTGGAAAAACACATGTGCATATATTAGTGTCATCCAAAATGAGTAATGGCATGTCGTACATCGGCAAGAATCCAATATCGTGCATCCCTAACTATTTTCTGACAGTTTTGACAAAACATTTAATCAAGAAAATAATCTTTATATATAAATTGAATATGAACAGAATTGTGAATTGCAGCCCTGGTTCATATGTTAAAAAGAGACAGGCAGAAAATTACAAACAGCATAAGTATATTACTGAAGAGTCACATGCAATCTGTGTCCGTCAACACAATGCTCCCGCCTGCCTTCTGACACTGTCACAAATATCCTGTTGTTGAGTCCAGTGTTACAGTTATTGATAAAAACTAACTATTAACTACTAACTATTTCAGCTTTGGTTACGGTGCTATAAAACGTATTTTCACATAGCCTAATATTACTGATAGGGTGTATAGAAATTTATGTCAATATCCTTCAGCCAGTAAATTGAGTCTAAGTGCTCCTATATCCCTGAAACAAAAGACAATCTCACAGAGGAACTGTATGACAAAGCCGTTCCCTCATCTTCTGCTGTCGCTATCCTATTAACTGGTGTATACAGGCACACAAAAAGATGTGGGAGGAACATGACCTCCTGATGATCCCAAACGGCTGCTGCTTATCATGTGGGAACCTGACCTTTCTCATAACAATATTGACATTTTAGCTGATAAGTGTTTGGACCTAATAATTACTGTATGAGGCGGATGGAAGGGGAGCTCCATGCAAATAATGCTGGTGACATTACATAATACATAAGCTACTCTACTATTCCTACCAGCACAATGGAAGCCCGGCACAGTCTCTACTGGTTCCTGGCCAAACAGGCAAAGTGCTGTGGTTTAATCAAGCCCCAAAACTCCAACTTCTCACAAACACACGTCCAGCAGACTGTTTGGGCCATAATTAATAGTCAAAGAAACAGAAACAGCCTGTTAACGCAGATAAAGAGGCACAAGGCAGCAGTGTTTACAACGGCCACATGGTCCCAAGCTACCAGCAGCACGTGGCTCGGGTTTTAATAGTCCAGCACTGATGTAAACACCACGCAGCTCCTACAGGAATACCAACGAGTAGCAGCGAAATGTTGCACCTGAATGCAACATTTGTGATGACAATCGCTTACATATTAACTCACATAAAGCAAACCGGAGGCTGAGTCCGTGTTTATTACGGTGGAATCTGGACTGTAACTTACAGATAAACCAACCAGGACATGTTAGCGATACTGTTCTGCCTCTGTAGGCTGCGTGTGCTAGTTGTGCGAGCCTCGTGTGTGTTTCGATGTAAGTGTCCTGATTAAACATGAATTCATATTTCGATCGCAGTCTCAGATATGAAGACTTCATATAAGATACGGAGACTAACATTAGCGTCTTACCAGCAGTAGTGAATCAAATTGAGTTGTCCTCTGTTCGTCGTTGCGTGTTTCTCTCTGTCGTCCCGAAAACGTCCCGACTCTGTCAGTCAGTCTGTCTGTACAAAAGCTGTCAAAATCCAAGAATGTAAAAATGCCACTGCGAGGGAGCGTGTGTGTTTGCACGCATCCTCCCACGACTCCCCCTCCATTCTCTACATGCCCAGCCCTCCTCTATTACGTAACACGACGCCTTCAGAGATGTCTGAATATCTGGATCACGATCATGCCGAGAATAGTCGCTTATAATGGCCTTTACACCCAAGAATACTCGTATGATAAAACCTCATATGTCTCGTATGTCACTCGCCGTTAATGTTTTATCTGCTAAAGCTTATTGTGTTCATTATACTAACTGAAATATAAATGACAAGACTAATGCACTTCTCTTTTCTAGCCCTCTGGTCATTGCAGATAAAGTGAACTACATATTTTTGCGTTGCTCAACACACATTTTGGCGTTTTCAATTAAAGGCACACTTTTAAAAACTGATTTTTCCGACGGATGAACAGGTTTAGTGGGAGTTCCTGAAGGCACCACAGGCCATTCCCTTCTCCCGTCATAAACACTGGGCTTGGACCTTTAATCGCAACACATAAAAATGCCTCTTTGCGACACCACCCTCTGTCCCAGCTCTAAATAGATTTCACCACACCAGCAATTATTACAAAACTAATTCTTAAGCAAAGCATTACAGACACACACACACACACACAGCTCCGCCTGTTCTAACGATATTGTAGGCAGCTACTGAAGATGGCTGTCACTGTCATATACACAGTCTAGTCGCACATTCGTAGACCGTAAACTCAACATGTGTATTTACAGTGATAAATCGTGCACCACAGTTTGCAAGTATACTTTGCATTCAACTGATTGAGATTTGACGGGAAAAGCTAGCAGGAAACAAAATGATGGTTACGCATTCTTCTAAATCTGTCGACCTCCTTCCTCTAAGTAGCTGCATTCAGAGAGGAAAATCCACCCTCTTTACCGGCCTTTCCTCCATAATTTTGCTACACAACTACCGCAGTCGTTAAAATTACATTTGTCGCTTGAGTAGAAACTCTTACTTGTAGGGTGGTCTCCATAAAACCATGTCTGGTGGTTCACAATCCAGACCCCGGCAGGAGTAATCCTATCCGTCATTGCTAGCCCGTCTGGCTAACGTCGCCGACGGAGATCTCGTAGCCAGCTAACGTTACTGGCTACCACAGATCCGCCCACAGCTACGCTCTCTACGTAACTTCATGCCAGCCTGCCTCTGTTCAGTCCAGCCAGGTAGTGACAGCTTCATCTAAAGAGAATGCAACAATTGCAGTAGGATGCAAAATGTACTCCTCACACCGGAGAGTGCTATTTACGAGTCACTTTCCCGACTTTATGTGAGTGCTAGCTGAACCGGCTAGCAGCAAGCAAGTCCCAGCTAGCGTTAGCACTAGCTAGCTAAAGCTGTGCTAGTTTATGTTCGTTGGGGCGTCTGACCCCTTCGTGAGTTATGAAACTTGATAGTTGGGCGCAACACTCCTCATTGTTTGCCTCTCTAGTTACTAGTTTAAGGATAAATAACATGAGGGTTTCCTTAGTAGGGCTCCATGTAGCAGCTGGTAGGTAGCTTTCCGCTTTCCTCGCTAAAACAAAGGATGTGAGAGGTCTCCATGGTAACCTTTGTTACCCCAAAATGTAGCGCACTTCAGGCAGACTACCAGTGTGAGCACAGTGCCACCCTGTGGACATCTTTATACACAAACACTGCATTATTGGGAAATCCCTGTTCCATGCTTTCAAATCATAAAATTAACTAAAACTAAGTTGATGACTTATCAAGCAAACATGCAGGGCTAAAACTGAAACTTAAGTACCCTTGAGCAAATCACATTTAGTGTCCTCATAGCAGGAAAAAACGCATGTCTACTACTAACATTAATGATCAATTGGTCATGCCTTCCCTTGAATTCTGAAGAGAAGTTTTTCTCACATGCCTCCAGGAAGACAGCAAACATACTGATTAAGTGATTGGGGACCAAGTTTAAAGCAAAACTATATCAAACATCTGTTTACAAGCTCTTACACTACTCATGCAGTATAATCCCATTTATCCAGTCATATGCTCAGTACATCTCAAACACATGCATTTTGTCTGACTTTGAAGAGAGCATAGCTAATTTTTACATTCAGTTCAGTTTAAAATATGTTTTTTTTTTAAATACATGTGTTTGGGAAGTAAAGAACAATGTTTTGAATGTGAATTCAAGGAAACAGCATGAAAAACTGATTTACAAATAGTTTTGTGGGTGTATTCCTTTAAGCTATACCAGTCAGCAGAGGTGTGGACTCGATTCACAAATGAATTCGAGTCAGTCATGACTTTAGACTCGACCTGACAAAACCAAGTAAGACTTGCAACACGATTAGACCTTAAACACAAATGAGTCCTGACTTCACTTGGACTTGGGCGTTTGGACTTGAAAATACTTGATACCTTCCCCCAAACCAATCTAGGGAGAAAAAGTTAAATACATCCCTCCAATATGAGATAAGTTAAATACAGCAAGATAGGACAGAAACAGACGCAATTCAGTCTGTTGTGTTATTGGTTAATGATGCTATATGAAAGTGCATTGGCCCTTTTTTTAGAGTAGCTTCAGGTGTACTTGTTCAACAAATAAATACAATTTTTTAAACACATTTTAATTTTTATGTTGTAAATGTAATGTTATTACTTCATTGAGATGACATTTAATTGGGCTGAGAGTGTAATAATGGCTTGTTTAGGACTTGAAACTCAAAGTTAAGGACTTGGGACTTGACACAGAACCTTTCTTTCTTGACCTGGGACTTGAGTGCAAAGACTTGACTGACTTGTGACTTGCAGAACAGTGACTTAGTCCCACCTCTGCCAACCAGTATGCAAATTACCACGGCCCTAGAACCAGCCAACCTTTATTGCAGCAATATTTTGAGAGTATCAGCTTTGTTTGAAAAGTCACCGTTATTCCTTCTCAGTCAACAAGGAACAGGTTCCGTTTCAGTTCCCACATCCAATTGTAATCCATTCTGAGTATTCTGACCAAAAATAAATTGGTTCAGCACCTAAAAAGTGGATTCCCAGGTGGCACCAAAAACGAGCAGATTTTCCTTCACCTGAAGCCGAACCATGACGACATCAGTGGGCGCGTCATATTGTACAGGTTGGACGGAGAGGATGGAAAAAGCAATAATTAATAAATCAAGTGAGAAATCATCAGAAGAAGAGCTTGCAGTGGTCTCATTAATAGGCGGTCCATTTTATTTTTGGTTAAAAACAAATATCTATAATTGCAGAACAAAAGTTCACGGGCAATCTATGTGATCTGCCATCTTGCTACTACTGTTTGCATCCATTGTGCAATTGTGCAGTGCCCTCCACTGATGACAGATCCTTGATTACAATGGCTGCTTCGCTGGAAAGCACCAAATTTCCAAGAGGCCTGAACACAACAGGTTAAAGATTCAGAGCTGATTTGGTGGAAAAGGTTTATGTGAGAAAGCTCTAAAGCACTTTCAAACTGAATCAATAGTCACTAGAGTGGATCAGAATTCGGGTTTATTGATTACTTCACCAAATGTTTGGAAGATTACATCACAATATTATGTATAGAACCGTATAGCACTTTCATTTCTATGTATCTTACATTGAAAACTTTACAGTCTGCTTTTTTCATTTACTGTATATATATATATTTATATATCCCCTAGCATTAGGGAAGAAAAGTAGACATCCATAGTTGCGAGGGAAGGAATGCTTCTCAAAAAATATTTAAATGCACTTTAAATAATTACATACATCCTTCTTTTTTAAAAAAGGCATGGAATAACCTATGAGGGATTCAGAGTTACAGAGATTCCTGTGTCTCTGCAGATGTGTGTTTTGGTTTTGCTCTGTTCCTGAACCTTTCTGTGGTTAAACTCTACTGTTGAATGTGACACAACACTGACAGGCGTTCCAACCATCCAGAGCAAGGTGATGCACTGGGTGGTATTAATACATGAGAAAACTGTCGGCAACGGATGTGCAAAAGACTGTGGGAAATGGACAACCACTGTGTCACCTTACAGGGCCAACTGATGGATTAGTGGGGGGGTTTATGAGCCAGCTATAATTCTACAGCCAGGAGGAGTTGACTCCATGTTAAGTCCTTCAGTGTAAGGCTTACTGGGTCAACACACAGAGGAATGCATGGTAGAGGGAAGTAGCAAGTCTTTCAACCAACCTTTCATTGTAAACCAGCAATCATGCTGAAAAATAATCAGAAAACAAATTAAAGCAAGTGAGCAAAATAAATAAACAAAATCTCTTTTACAGGCAAGGAATTATAAAGATGACAGGACGGTTGTGTCACAGAGAGGGGACGTGTCACAAACAAAGCCGCATTACATCTCCCATAGTGCTGTAAGAGATGCAGATTGTTTTCTCCCGCAGCTGAGCGTTTCAGCCTCTTGAGCCCACTACCAAACAATGTAGACATAAAAAGGAACATAAACATTAAAGTGGCAAACACTACTTTGCGATGGGCATCAACATGTGAGATATCACAAGATATTTTGATTAGATCACCAAACTCACTATGAGGGCGAGACTGATGATGTTATAATTTTATAACAGGCACAGGCGGCCAAAAGAGATTTTTCACAAAGGGCAAATGTAAGGTTCCTCAAATTCAATGCTTTCGTTCATTTGCTTTCAGCATGTAGAGACACTTTTTTTTGTTAAAAACAAAAAAACAAAACAGAAAAAACAAACCATCAAAATCAGGTACAATATCAATAAATTATTTGTTTACAGTTCTTTTCTTGTCATTACAGTTTGAGATGAGAGTCAGGGGGATGATGAATGACAACAGTCAGCAGAGAGTGCCGGTCACAGTGCTGTTCATCCCCGAGAGAAAGAAGGGAGGAAGGACAGGGTGAAACTTTTCTACAAGCTGAGTGCAGTAGAAAAGCCGAACACTTTAATGCAAACTCCTGAACTGAGACAGAATAGCTACAGTCTTGGTTGTCTCCCTCCTGCCGTTGCAGCCCCTCCGTAATCTGTTCCAGTCCAGAAGAGGGGGAAAGTCTCTTATGAGTCCACCTGTGATCTACTCATCAGTGTCATCTCCGTTTCTCCATCCGTCCCTCCACCCAACCCTGCACCCACTCATTCTAGGATGTGGGAGTTCTGGCGGGTGCCACCTCGGGAGCAGCGATGTGGAAGACGAGGCCGATGCGCAGGAAGAAGCGCCTGAGGACTGCTCGCAGCTCGGGGATCAGGTCAAACTGCATCATTTCACACAGTTGGGGGTAGTAGCAGGAGGCGTGGGGCTTGAACTGAAAAAAAGAAGGAAGTGAGGAAATATTAATTAGCACCACGATTCAACCAAGTGACATTCTGTATGTGCTCTAAATCCCTGCTAACCAAAGGAATTACCAAAGACGTACCATGGGCTATCCCCTTGGCTTGGGGCAGTATCAAGCTATTAAGGTATAGGGGGGTATTTAGAGATCCCAGGAATATAATTAGCAATACACTTAAAAATACAGACACTCCTGTCTCTATTAAACTGATATGGGGCAACCAGCAAATGGTTATTTCTACGCCTGCCCAGTTAGCACAAGCTAACACAGCAGCAGCTGTTCCCAACAAACTCACACCAACAGCGAAACAGCTCGTCCCTGACGCAGAGCTTAGAGTTCCCGCAGCAATAGTCTCCTATCAATATGCAGCACCCAGGTCTACGGTTAAATAAGATTTCATCCATTTAAAATAAAAAATAAATTTAAAAAAGTAGAAAAAAAATTAAAATCAATGCGTGGTGATCGATGTTGACATTGTGCAGGCCACCACAAATCAATGATTGTATTGGAAACACTGATATTTTATAATATATATATAATAATATTCTTAAATAAAACATAACAAAAATATCCAAATCACAGACTTGAAAACTGAATATCTCCCCAACGAACAGGTATCCAAATAGTTGAGTATTTGGGTCCAGCCATACACACTGACAGTGTATTTGGAAGTCTTTAGAATATCCACAGCAGAGAGTGGAAGGGCGGTTGCCCTGTGTTGTGTGGGCGCTGCTGGGAGGCCACAGAGTTCACAGCAGGGCGTTGAATTAATATGCTGAGAGGCCATTTCTGTCTTCGCTGATGCATGTTTTTGCTGTACTTTGCTACTTTTAATGGCAATTTCATTGAATTATGAAATAGCATTCAGGCAAATAAACACAATATTTAGTACTAAGATTTGTTTTACCAACTTAAAATTCACAGCAGGCCTTGCACAAGAGGCTGGTGCCAGCCAGTCCACTTTAACAATACTGTTGTATTTTTTGTTGATGCAGTGGTTTGTGTGGTATTGCCTTTTTTTTCTTCCAAAGTTGGCTGCATGGCGCCAACATTTCTTGCTGCTTCGAGATGCATGATAGGTTGTTTTCATAAGTAAAAGCTTCTATAGTTTGGGTCTAAAATGCCCTGGAAAGACACCCTGAGTCATGGGCTCCCATGAGTCATCAGTGAATCATGCACTCACACTGAGAGTGCATGATTCATAGGTGACAACTCAAAAAAGTGTTTATAATCACAAAAAATATGAAATAAATAAAAAAGGTAATATAAAAAGGAGTCACGCACATTATTGGCTTCTATCCTTTTTCACTAATGGATGTTATATCAGCTTTTTAAGTATTTTTGACCCAGGCCTATCTTTAATTTCTGATCCTGGTTCAGATTTAGAGCTCCATAATGTTTGCAAAAATAGGTTTGGATTTGGAAGTTTGCTCTGTGCATGTGTGTGTTTGTGTTCCTGCCTTGTCATCGGGCAGCCGTAGCGTCCTGGTAAGCAGCAACATCAGCAGGCTGTTCCAAGCCTCTCTGTGGCTCTCTGAGGTCAGACTGATGAAGTAGGCCAGAGCTTCACTACACACGCTGAGAGAGACAATGCAACATATATATAGAGGATTATAACCGACACAACACTGATGTAGTGTATTTCCAACTACCAGAACTACTAGAGTACAATTATTGTTTTTTATTATTGTTATCATAGGAGAGCAGACCAAGACTACTAAAGCACAAAAAACAGTTATTAAATGAATTACACCACACATACGTATCCTTGATGTAATACATGAGTCAACTGCTCCAGTGCAGCTGCTCAGTGAAAAACAAAAGGTGATTTGTACCAGGCTCTAGCACGCCAATATATTCTACAAAATCCACACACAGTGTACAGTTCATAAATATATAATGAGGTATGAGCCATGTGTCAAAACAGCTCACACAACAAGTAACAAACATCAGTGCTGCACTTTTCTGCAAGTGACACAGATTATTTATCTACAGTTCAACGTTTAACCAGGCAACAACAACCCGGTGACATGCTGAAGGAGTTGAGATTAAATGTATTTTCTTAAATGCATTTTCAGTCTATTAGATTAAAAAAAAAACATTTTAAGGACAAGTCTGATGATGCTGTGTTGTTTTATCGTTGTAAGTTGTACTCACAGCAGCAGGCGTGTCTGGATGTCAGGCCAGGAGTCCTGCAGCTGAAGGTCAGAGTACATCCTGAACAAGATCCTCAGGCTGCAGGCAAGACTGCTGGTCTCCTGCTTCAACAAGTTGGGCTTAGATTTCCCTTTAAAGCCTGGGGGCAAGGCAGAGACAATCACTGGTTAAAAACATCACCAGAGGGCTTTGCAGGGCCTAGTGGTTAGGACATCATGCAACATCCCTCGTTAAAATCTGGCCTTTGTTGGATGTCATACCTCTCTCCTTTAATTTCCTTTCTGTATCTCTATTGTCCATCAAATAAAGGCCTGTCTGGCCTCAGGGTTTAAGGCCCTGGCAAAGAATGACAATGTCTCTGGTCCAAGTTTGGCCCGGGACCTTTGTTGCATATCATTCTCTCTATCTCCTTATGACATTGTCATATCTCTGTCATCAACTCTCTAATAAAGGCAGAAAAAGCCCCCAAGAGGTAACAAGAGGTCCGTAGGTTTCTGGTAAGAATGAAGACTTTCAAAATATTTTCCGCATGACTGGCCTTAATACTCAAAGCACAAAGAAATCATTCTCTCAGCAGAGAGGTCATCCAACAATACAAAGTTTACAGGTTCATTCGAGGCAAAAACACAGCAACCTGCTGAATGTTTGTGAATCAGACTTTGCACTGGCTATAAAGTTTAATATTACTTTGTAAACTGTAAAAACCTTAGAACTAGGGCTGTACCCACATTTTCGGATATTCGTTTCTATGGGTAGGTATTCGTTATGAAAATATTCAATTTTTTTTTTTAAAACATATTTTTTTGGTGCTAAATGTAGTCTTGTTGTTGTTGGTAAATGCAGGTTATCAATAAAAATCAAAACTTTTAAATTGCATAGTTAAAAATGTGAAAATATAGTATCACCTACCAACTGAGCTTGTGCACACGGCATGCTTGGGCGCATCCGTCTGAGGCTGTGGATCAATGCCAAGTTTTACCACTTTATCACTATTCCCTCTAACTTGTAGCTGTTTTTTCATTATCTTTTGAATTTAATATGAATTATGGAACTGTTTTTGTCAACGTTTGTTTCCCCAGTTTTGTACAATAAATTATTGTTTAAAGTTTCGACAAGTTTCTTTTGGAGTGCGTGACACAAGTGTGTTTTGAAAACGACCGCGGACTGTCACCTGCTCAACGCATCAGTACCTTCGGATGCCATGACAGTAATAGCCAATAATGTCAAAATATCATTTACAGACCAATTTAACAGACTATCACTGCTGCCCGACCCACAGGTCCATTTGCGTGTCCCGCGGGTTACGGGTCGACCCGCGCATCACTACTCAGCTCAGTCTATAAAGGCTGAACACAACAGTAGACATTATATTCTATTCAGGCCGGCAGAACCAGCAGCTCATCGGCTCTACAGTGCACGGCACTGCTGATTAACCATTTTATTGCAGCACAGAGTGTCTGCCAGCAACCAATTACTTGCAGAGGCTTCCTACAACTTGTTTCAACGGTTCCGATTTAATCAGAAGACAAATTAAACAGGATGACTAGCCAATGTGAAAATCAAAAGAAAGTATAGAATAATGTACTGAAGGAGACTCTTGTGCCATCACATTTTTTTGTGGTTTGAGAGCAAAGATCCGGTCGCCGCTGTGCAAAACTCTGCAGTACAATTAGGTCCAAAAAAGACAACAACCTTGGAGTCTGCCTTCACTCCAGTATAATGGAACTAGATGGCACTCGAGGCAGACATCTCTACAGCTGATATCTCCAACACTCAGCAACTCAGCAAGATGTTTGATTTGGGGATGAACTGTCACTTTAAGGCGGTGAGGTTAGAAAATATATTTAAGACATCGTCTTATAACAGTCCATGACATGTTTCTAAAGCATTCTACTCTAAGTCACAGTAATCAGAACAAGTACAAAGGATAAGGATACAATTTTATGATTTTTTCCATAAATTAATATCATGGAGGACTTTTCCTTTCTATTCACCTGCCCTCCAGAGTGCTGTCCTCTGTTCGTTGTTGGAGTTGAAGTCCTTGGCGAAGGTGTGCGACTCAAGCAGACAATCCAGCAGCTTGAAGAGGTGTGCAGAGGTCATGTGTCTGTACATACCCTGTTCTGAGCCTGCGTCGACTCCCTCAGCCTCCGACTCTTCCAGAGCATCTCGCTGACGGGAGGACAGTTCGAGATTTTAACAAAATATATCTGACAATTTAAGATCACACAGGGCTGTACTATTAAGATTTTTGTGTGTGTGTGTGTAGGTCTGATCTGACATTTGATCACTTCCCCCTATAGTTCAGATTAGTGCGCAGCATTTCATAGAAGGTCAGGAATGATATATGAGCTTTCGCAACCCTTTGTTCCTCTCTTTCACCATTTCAACTGCAACACTGTTTCCTTAAATATATTCAAAAAAGTGATGACAAAAGGGAAATGTTGGGGTAAAATCCATCCATATGGTAGCTGCTGTAACGTACTTGTGCAGCAGCCATGTTCTCAGCATCCTCCTTCTTGCTGGTTGCTGGGTAAAAGACAATGTTGTCTATTGTCTGGATTAGTTCAAGCTGTACCACACATTTGATCAGCAGGCCTGCAAACAGCTTCTGGTCTGAAACTCCTGGAGAACAGAAAAAAAAACCAAGTGGTGTAGAGATGTTAGCATTTATGAGGGACAAGACTGACAATGGCAGTCCAATGTTACAGTGACAGTCAGCGACAGGGTACGACTGTCAGTGCTGTGTACTCACTAGCATTGGACTTGCTCTTCCAGGTGTCGTCGCTGGACATCTGGCTGTGTCCTCTTTCAGATAGAGCTCTGTCGTAGCTGCTCTGGGACAGGCTGTCAAAATCAGCATCCTGGAATTGGACAAAAACAAAAATCATGGACATCACACTTCTGATGTGACAGGAAGGTTAGAAGGAAATATAACAGTACAGGTTCTCATCATGTTTCAGACCAAGTATAAAGCATCTGCTGTTTTAAACACTGTAAATGTTTTTAAGTTATGAGTGTAATTGGGGTTTTTTTGCTTACAAAATGCTTGCCATCTGTGGTTTCTTCTTCTTGTCCAGCCGGTCGCCAAGTCAACAAACTGAAAAGCAAACCAAATGACAGATCAGAAATCAGGTGTTGTGATAACATCCTGTCACAGAAACACAATAACCTTTTTAAGGCTGGCCCACGCTAAAAGACTTTTCACATCTTAACAGATGTTGAAATTGTGAGACCTCACCCCACACATAAGAACATGTAATAATCGATGTAGTAGTTTTGTTGCTATACTGTGTGGAGAGCAACAATTTGGCCAAAACAGCAAACCACACACTAACAGATTCCATTCACAAACAATCCCAACTTTCAAAACCGCAAATTTCATAAATCTCTTGCAATCAAACGTGACCTTAGGGTAAACAAACATGGCGGGCAACAGAAGAGGTCGTTTTTGCACTGCCATTTCTGGAAATTTCATCAAGAAAAAAGAAAGAAACAACAACAACTCATGGGGACAGCATAAACATGGACTGTACATATTCCAGTGCAAGCTGGAGCTGGGTAAATTGAGTTAAATTCCATTTCATATTGTGTTAAAACTGAAGTTTGTCATTTTTATGAAATAATTTTTGTCATATTTGCCGAAACTGTCACTACATCCACATAGTAGTACATGAGACAGATAGTCTGTGGAAAGAAATCATGTTCCTCTGCCTCCTCGCAGTGCTTCTAATGGCATTTGCAAGAATCCACCGTGGCTGAATGAAAAGGAATCAGAGCCAAGGGGTCTCTAACAGCAACGGTCAAACTAGGCAACACTGATCAAATATGAAACAAGATTCTGTTACAGTATTGTCTATTTCTCACCTCAAGTGTTTGTTTTTTTTGGTTTGTTTTTTGATGCTTTGTTTAGGCTCATCAATTTTAAATATGACCGCCGGGGCACAACCTTCGCTCTTTTACACCTAAATAGTGTCACGAAACCAAAATCTTTGTTTCGGTACCCATACCAATATGAATTTTGATACTTTTCGATATTTTTTCTAAGGAAAAGTCCTTTTTGCTACAAACCTTTAGACCAATAAATAGTAGGGTGTAACGGTACCAAAAAATCGTGTTTCGAAAGTACCTCGGTACGGACATCACGGTTTGGTTGCTCAAATGTTTCACCAAGTTGGTGTTGTCTCGTGTTGTCTCCCTTTGCGAGGCAGACTTTCTCTTGTCTTTTTCACATGCGTCAGCTGCGAATGCTGATACAGATGTTGTCATACACACCACTTGTGCAATCTTTGCTTCAGTAGGAACAAGAAAGGCGTTTTTGTGCATAAATGAGTAAAATAAATTAATGAATTAAATCAATTTCAAAGTACCGGTATTTTCCAAATGTAGTATAGTGCCTTTTGGAATACTCTAGTACCAAGGTACTATTTTAGTACTGGTATACCGTGCAACACTACACCCAAACTGAAACTAGAATATATTTCTGAAAATGTTTGAGATGAGACATCGCCAATACAGTAACAGAATCTTGATTCATATTTGATGAGTGCTGCCTAATTTGACCGCTGTTCATTAGCTGTGATTAACATGATTGACAACTGCATTAGAGACTCCTTGACTCTGATTGGTTGTTTTCCTTCAGCCACAGTAGACTCTAGCAAATGTAATTAGAAGCACTTGGAGGAAGAGGAGGAACGTGATTTTTTTAACAGACTATCGGTCTCATGTACTGTGTGGATGGAGTGACAGTTTCAGCAAATGTGACAAAAAAAGTTATTTTCATAAACGTTACCAACTACAGCTGTAACACCCTCTGACATCTTCAGGACCACAGGTGATCCTCAGGGGTCCCCCCTCATAACAGGATATCGGATTGTAGATGCTGAACATGTTGAATATTTGTGATGTGAAATCGGTGGATGATCTTTAGAACCATCAAAAAAAAATCAGGGCTTTGCTGACAAATGTTGTGAGGGGGAAATCAGACCCAAAATCAGCTTAATTATTGTGCGGTGTGTATACCTGGCATTAACCCCATTTGCCCCAGTCCTTATGTGACTGGTAACTACCTCCTGGAGTGCCTTCTTTGACTGGACAGCTGTGTTTTTGTCTTCAAAACCGTTAATTAACTAACTGAATCAACACTATCATCAAGGAGCTCATCAACATTTCTCAGTTGAGTGAATTGAAACTAAATTGACTTGATCTCTGGCTGAAAGTGCAGTGGTTCAGGACTTACGCATGAGGGCTGGTGTTTTGGAAGATCTCCAGCATACAGGAGCAGGTGATGTTCCAGACCTCAGGGCTAAACTTCTCCCCATTAAGAATCACCAGGTTCTCCAGACAGTTTGTCCCTGACCGAGCCAGCTGCTCGTTGTCTGTAGAAGGAAGGTAATGACTTCAGAGCACATCTGACACACACAAATGTTATTAACTTCACTGAGGTTTCACCTGCCAGGGACTGAAAGCTTTGGATGAAAGAATCCTGTTATACACTGTGTGCACAATTATTAGGCAAGTTGTATTTATGAGGATTAATTTTATTATTGAACAACTACAGTGCTCTTGGTCAATCCAAAATGTTAATAAACCTCAAACTTCAATATTTAAGAAAGTAAAAGTGAGGTTTTGGCTATCTTAGGAGAAAATCCATGTGTGCACAATTATTGGACAACTATTAGTGTGCAGAATTATTATGCAACTAAATGAAAAAAAAAAATTTTCACATCTCACTTGTTTATTTTCATCTATTAAAGTGAGAATAATAAACAAACAACTCAAAATCTTCAAACAAACATTTCTGACATTTCAAAAAAAAAATCAGTGACCAATATAGCCACCCTTCTTTTCAATAATGGTCATAAGCCTTCCATTCATGGAGTCTGTCAGTGTCTTGATCTGTTGACGATCAACTTTTTGTGCAGCAGCAACCACAGCCTCCCAGACACTGTTCAGAGAGGTGTACTGTTTTCCTTCCCTGTAAATCTCCCGTTTAAGAAGGGCCCACAAGTTCTCAATAGGGTTTAGGTCAGGTGAGGAAGGGGGCCATGTCATTATTTTTTCATCTTTAAGGCCTTTACTGGCGAGCCACACAGTGGAGTACTTCGACGCATGTGATGGAGCATTGTCCTGCATAAAAATCATGGTCCTCTTGAAAGATGCAGACTTTTTCCTGTACCACTGCTTGAAGAAAGTGTCTGCTAAAAACTGGCAGTAGGTTTGGGAGTTCATTTTGAGTCCATCTTGAACCCGAAAAGGTCCAACTAGCTCATCTTTAATAATACCAGCCCATACCAGTACCCCACCTCCACCTTGCTGGCGTCTGAGTCGAAGTGGCGCTCTGTGCCCATTACTGATCCAGCCACGGGCCCATCCATCTGGTCCGTCAAGAGTCACTCTCATCTCATCAGTCCATAAAACCTTTGAAAAATCTGTCTTCAGATATTTCTTGGCCCAGTCTTGACGTTTCAACTTATGTGTCTTGTTCAGTGGTGGTCGGGTGTCAGCCTTCCTTACCTTGGCCATGTCTCTGAGCACTGCACACCTTGTACTTCTGGGCACTCCAGGTAGGTTGCAGTTCTGGAATATCACAGCGCTGGAGGATAATGGGTTCCTGGTAGCTTCATGTTTGATTCTTCTCAAATCTTTTGCAGTTAATTTGCGTCTTTTTTTCTCAACACGTTTCTTGCGACACTGTTGACTATTTGCAACAAAACGTTTGATGGTTCTGTGATCACGCCCCAATATCTTGGCAATTTCAAGAGTACTGCATCCCTCTGAAAGACTTTTTACAATTTTTGACCTTTCAGAGTCAGTTAAATCTCTTTTTTGGCCCATTTTGCCTGAGGAAGAGAAGCTGCCTAATAATTATGCACACCTTGATATAGGGTGTTGATCTCCTTAGGTCACACCCTCCCTCGTTAGACAAATACACATCACCTGATATGCTTAACTCAAATAAGCATTCAAGTTTATACAGCTTGGAGTTGGAGAATATGCACAAAAATGATGATATGGTCAAAATACTCACTTGCCTAATAATTGTGCACACAGTGTAGTTGCTGAATGTTTGGGTAAAGGTTTAGTGTGTAGGATTTAGTGGCATCTAGTGGTGAGGTTGCAAACTGCACCCAACTGAAACTTCCCCTGTGTGCAAAGTGTGCTGGAGAACTAAAGAATAGTTCTGAATGTTAGATTCCATTTATGCCAATCAATGCCCATAAATCCTACACACTGGACCTTTTAAGATGAAACATGTTTCAGCCCCCCTTCTTTCCCCAGTAATTTTTGTTAGTCCCTCACTGATGTCCTTAACTAGAAGCTAGCTGTTCAGCCTAAATAGCTGGCCAATGGCAGGTTTATAGCCACAGTCTACATCTAGTGAGTCAGACTGGCACAGCACCAAAACATCTAATTTGTAAAATATGACAAAGCACGGTGAGTGTTAACCTCTCGGCCTCATGATGAGTAGTGATGAGTGTTCTGCTTTACCTGTCTACATGAATTTGAACACCCACCTTGCCTGACACACCACTGTAGCTGTGTGAAAATGTCAGCCAGCAGGATTTCACTGAGAGGCTCATAAAACTGGGTGAACACGTCACAGATGGCATACAGAGCGTGGTTACATGTTGTCGTCATCCACTCCGTTTTCTGGGGGCAAAGCAGACATAACAAGTTTTAAGGTCTTCTGCCTCTCCAAAACACTAAAGAGGACATCCATGTCAAAACATAAACAGCCATGGGACTTGACGGCCTGCTGGCAGTGACCTCTGACCTCTGTCTGCTGCTCGGGGAGCTTCATGTTGTCAAAGATGCGGAAGACGATTCTGAAGAGGTCGTGCCACCAGTGCTTCTCGAAGGTGTGACCATAGCTTTTCATGATCTCAAACATGACTGTGAGACCTCTGTGAGAAGGAAAGACAAACAGCTGACATGTCAGTCTTGTTGCAACCAGCAAGTAGAAGGAGGGCACAATGTGCAATAACGAGCATGACAACATAGTCCTGCTTCTCTCCACTGTCCTGATGTCTATTAATCCTCCATGCTTGTTTAAACACTAATAAATAGTTAGAATACCTACGATTATTAACTCTGCATGTCAACTTTCATTAAAATCTGTAATGTATCCAATGCTCAGGTGTATTAATAACAACATGTATTTATATAGAATTTATCAACATCAGCATTACAAAGGGCTTTAAAATGAACACATAAAACACAACAATAAAATAAAAGGTAATGTTTTACCACCAGGCAGGCATCAGGAAAAGAGAGGAAAAAATAAAAACACTAGATGATAAAAAAAAATCATATAACACTGAGGAAAAAAATCTGAACACAATTAATGAATTAAAACTTGAGATAGAGACATTGCTTAAGTGCAATATCAAGAATAAAGTGCAGTCTAACTCAATAATTAAGAATAGAAATAATGCTAAAAATCAAAGGAGAAATGATAAGAAAGCCTTTTAATAAAGATAACTGTAACCTTTCCTATTAAAGCCAAAAAGGCAAATGTTACTTGGTGTTAGTAGAAAATGTTACATTTGTTACTTTGTTTTATACCTGTCACTTATTCAGTATCTTTAAAACTCAATGCAGACTAATTAAAACAATGTTCTGAGCGTCTCTTGGACGGAGAGGGGTGGTGTTGGTGGTGGCGCACTGCGGCGCAAAAGGGTGAAAATTGGTGGGTCCAACCGGGTGTCATGCTTCCATCACAATACCTGTGACCACCATAGAGTTATTTGTCCTGGGAATGAATGCCAATTTTAACTTTTCCCATTAAATACAAAAGACAGATGTTAGTCAGCGTGAGTGGGAAATTAAAAGTAGATACTGATGTAGAAAGCCAGAGTTCCTCTGACAGCTGAGGAGCCCGAACAGCAAACGCTCAGTCCCCTTTAGTCTTAAGTGTGAGGTGGGAACAGTCAGCAGCTTCCTGCTTGAGGATGTCAGGACGCCCACTGGTTGGTAAGGGGACAGTAGGTCAGATATATATTCTGGGCCCAGGCCATGAAGAGCTTTAAATGTAAAACACTAAAGTGTGAGGTCATTAAAACTTGAGTAAATTGTTCTCTGTCCTTGGTTTTTGATAGGAATCTCGCTCTCGCATTTTGCACAATTTTCAGTCTAGTAATTAATTTCTGATTTATACGCTTTAAGAGCCCATTAAATTAGTCCAACTGTGAGAAAATAAAAACATGAATGATAGCATGAGAGTCATTAAACTCAGCACTGATCCTCTCCTAGCAGTATTTTTCAGATGGTAGCTGGATGACCTTGCTCTGTGTTTCTGAAAAGTGAAGGTTAGTTTCAAAGAGCTACAGTAATGACTGGGGCAGCCAGGCCCACTATGGAAATTAGTCCTGTTTAATGTTCAGTGTTTTTATCCAGTCATGCTTTGACACTTTGTGTTGAATCCTATGATGTCTGTATACTTCTATTTCTTTTCCTAACAGGGTGTCTAGAGGTATCAGACATTGACATTTAATGCTTCTTCCTTTCAAAAAGATTTTTAACCAAATGTAAGACTGATTTTTGGACCAATTATATTTTTCTTAATCATGAAATAAGTTCAAATTAAGACTTCACAAATTCAAATTTAAGACTATCTAATAACTAATAATAAATAATTTGACTATAAGACATTTTGAGGACCTGCAGACACTCTGTATATTTTTTTGTCTTTGCAACAACTAGGGGAAGGCCACGCACCAGGGCGACTACAAGTTTTGGAGGACACATTGCTGAAGCTGAATGGTGAAGTTAAAAGTGTGCTACAAGTTGAACCATGTCCCTAGAGTGAAATGATGCGGAGCTGTTTGTCTACCTGGTCCGGACGTCCAGCTTGCAGCGGTTGATGATACAAGAGAGCTCAAAGAGAATGGGAAACCAGCCACGAACCCACACCCGATCTCCAGGGGCAACATTCATGTCATCACTGGTGTATTCCCTCAGGGCCTGGAGAGAGACACACCAAGTTAAACATTACATAATTCATTTTGAAGAAACCACATAGTGCTATTTACACATGATAAAAAAATATCACTACTTTGTCACACAATAACCTTTCTTATTAAAGCAGTATAGTCACGACTCAGTTGTTCCCACCTGTGGCCTTTCTGAGACGTATTTAGCGCAGTGTCGTATGAGTCTGATAGCCTCCATGCTGGTGTCAGGAAAAGCTGCGTTGCACACAAACTCCGACAGGCACTTGACTGCATCTTGGAACGAATCAATAGCAGCTGCAAAGTGCTGCTGGAAGGTGTTCACTGAAGGAAGAGGGATGAAGACAGGGAAAGAAAATTAAAATTCAAGAATAACTTGATTTGTTTAGATCTTAAATCTTTCCTGTCATTAATTCTCACTCTTATAAAAGCTGATGCAGGACTGAGGATCCGTCTCACTGTCAGCTGAGCGGTTTGACACAACACAACCTCTGTCACTTATTTACTTTGAAATCACCTGAGCCAAAATGGCCGCCCTGAGCAGAAGAGCTGCAGTCATACTCACTGACAATGTGCCCAGTGGTCTGGAAGGCAAGCTCCACTATGGTCTCATCGTGGTCGGAGGCTGCCTGGTGAAACACTGAGAAGATGTTCTTCCAACCTGAACGAATGTTGGCCGCCTGAGAGTTCACCATCTGAGCCACACACCTGATCACCATGTCTCTGATAGTGGGGGACCTGGGGGGAGGGGAGGGGGTTACTATGGTGCAATACTGGGTGGCTTTAAGACTTAAAATATCATCAAACACATAAAACACCCTATATATACACAGCATCTGATATTTTACTGTGAAAAACTATCTATCTACTCTACATAACCTATCTGCGCCACAGTAGTGAATCAGTGATGTCAATGTGTTAGTAAATATATGTATGTCTGTGTTTATGTGCATGTGTTTGTGAATGAATTGTAAGACAGTAAGAAATGAGAAAGAAAAAAAAAATTAACAGCAATTAACAAGTAATGATAGCTGGGATGAAAATTCGGTGGATGTGTTAATGACTATATGTATGTTTGCGTGCATGTCTGTGTGTGTTTGTAAATGGAGTGTATGAGAAGTTGATAAAAAAAACAACAACAAAAAACAACGCTGTTCACTTTTCTGTCTTCAGAACACACAATGTGATATTACTTTTCTCTAATTTGTATATATTTGTCTATACATGTACAGATGCCCGGATCATACCAGCTGTGTGATCGAGGCTGAGGTTTAGTTGGAGATGATGATCTGATGCTGCTATGCTGTCTGACTGTACTGCAACAGCTTTCCACTTAAGCTAACCTTAACCTGTCCATCAGTAATAACTCCAACCAGAAGCATTTAGATATTTATTACACTGTCTGTGAATATTCTGCATCTTATGTGCCTTAGATCTCAGTGTGAAAGCCTAAGTGTTTGGTTTACAGGCTACACAGAAGCTTTTCAGTGTTTTCCTGTTCCTCCCCTAATGTGACGGTGCATTTCTTTCCCCAATAGGGCGTGTAGCCTTGGCAATGACAAAATGTCGGTCTGTGTCATGTGATACTGGTGACATTTCAACGGTTATGCAACGCAGCATTAGATTTTAAGATAGTATTACGAGGAACAGATTTTGTGTAACGTTAGATATGTTTTGGGATTTTTATGAACATATTTTTACCACCAGCCAAAATATTATATATACAGTATATTCAAAACCTTTCCAAAACATTGTGTTAATTCCAAACCATTCCCAGGCCTGGAAAGTAGTTTTTCTAATTTCATTACTTTTCCAGGAATTTCTCTATTGTTCTCTATTATTTCCTCTACCTGTTCTTCTTCATGATGTGCTCAAAAGGCCTGAGGAAGTCTTTCTGGAAGCGGAAGTTGGCCAGCTCTCCTTTCTCCAAGAACTTCATGGAGAGCTGCCTCAGTGAGTCCACAGCAAAGATGGCTACATCCTCATTGGGGTTACAGCCCACCTAGAGGAAGACACAACAGTCATCAGTGGAGCTCAGAAGTGAATCTAATTTCCTCTGGTTTACTAAAAAAAAATTATGATGAATTGTTTCTTCTTCTTCTTCAAAAAAAAAAAAAAGTCTATATACAGAACTAAATACATATTTTTAGTTGCAAACTATTAGTGCAAAGAAATAAATACTGAATTAATATATATGGACTGGATGATTGTGCACTGTATGTGCATACATAGATGTATACCGTATACTGTACACAGAGCGTGAAGGATTTATCTTGACAGTACATGTTGATGCATACATGTTAAAAAAACCCAATGCATTTTAAACCAATTAGTTGATATGTCAAACATGTTGGCAAACAGTTGCTTATTTACTCAACCAGCAGAACATAAACATTCATTTAGAGTTGTGTTTCTGGCAACTTGGCAAATGCAAGTCCAATATTCACTCTGATTTGATAAAATAATCATATAGCGACAGCTCTAAAATGGCTTTACTGATCCACTGTTGCACCCATTATAACCAAAGGCACACTGTGTCATCTCACTGCTGCCTGCCACACATCTTAAAAACAGGAGCTCATACCTCTTAATAACAGGAGTTTATATTCTTTAGGCGACACATTTTTAGAACTTTGCAAAACCTTTAATCCACTGACCTTGTTGAAGTGGTCTCCTATGACCTGCCAAATGCGAGACCACTGAAGCCTGATGCGGTTCATGTTATAGTACGAGATTTCCACAATCTTTTGCAAGCTGAACATCCTCGGCTGGTGTGCGGAGGCCAGTTCGTCCATGGACACCGCGCACAGCCACCGCACAAAGTCCACTGGAAATGATTAAAACAGCATCACGCAATGAATAAATACCTTCTCTTTCTTTGTAACGACCACAAACAGAAATACTGTATGGAACACTCACCAATGGCATTTCCATCTAGTCTGGTGGAACCAGTGAAGATCCTGCAAATATAAAAGCAGCGTTCATATTTGTGGGGAAACTAAATCATCATAAAGGACTGATATAGATTATTACGTCATTAATATCCTGTATCTGAGTATTTTTATGGGTATTTTGTCTTACCTGTCCACAGCTACCACAACACTCTGAGAGCTGGTCTCTCCTACTGACTCCTGGATGTGAGCCATCTGTCTCTTGTCCTGACTTCCCACTAAGTTACCTGCAACAGCAAACACATTATACACAAGCTAAAGTATACAGTCAGGCATCAGACACAGTATGTGACTTTTAAAAGCAAAGAGGAAGAAATGCACAATTTATGTGTGCTGTTATATGTAATTAAGACCCCTTATTGTGTGTGTCTTACCCAGCCCCAGGGGCATGAACTCCTCTGTTCCGGAGGGTAAGCCCTTGATGCTGACGTCCTTGTCCCGAACCACCCCCGAGATGTAGCGTGTCTTTACCCCTGTGCCGATCAACTGAGCAAGCTCCAGCTGACTGATACACCTCAGGATCTATAACACACATACACAACAAATAACTTGTAACTGTTGTTTGTTTTATTCATTTTAGAAGAGCTATGATGAGCTGGGGACAGTTTGGATCTGTAGTTCTCTGTCCTTGGCATTTTGAAATATTTAGTGGTAAAAAAACAACTATGCTCTCTAGGGTGTATATGAGAAAATAAGACAAAATAAATCAATATTTTCAGGTCATTATCATATTTGCCAATAATCCATTTGCAGCAGGCTGTAAGCAATGTTGTAGTACTCTAATCAATCTTGGTCTCAAGACCAATTTTCTGGAGGTCTCGTTTGTAATCAGTCTTGTCTCAGTTGCGGACAAAGAGGCCTCAGGATTTATTGAGACCATACAAGACTACACCTGCAGGGATATTACTAAATTGCTGTGAAAAAAAGAAGCGTTGAAAAGACATGGTTAAATTGTTGTCAGCTCCTTGATGTTTGTTTGCTCACAGAAAACAGACATCCAGACATTTCTCTTGGCACACTCACACATATAGACAGTGTAACAGTAATGAAGAGGAATCTTCATTTGTTTTCAGAGGTTGTTTTTATGAGAATGTGGATCTTTCAGATCAATTTGAGGAGTGCCGGTGGTTTGCATGTTTCACATTTTAGATTAAGTGTGTCATACAGTGTGGGAGTCGCGCTGGTCTGGTCCTGACTCAATCTCGTTCTGCCTTGGTCTTTGTCTTGACTTGGTCTTGACCATTCTAAATCTTGGTTTTGACTCAGTCTCCGCTGAGGTGGTCCTGACTACAATACTGGCTCTAAGCTAGCTTCAATTAAAAGGGGAACATCCATGAAGGCTGCAGGTTTTATTGCAGTGCTGTTGTATTAGACTGCACTGCATGTAGTATCTAGGTGTACATAATAAACTGGAAACCGCGACTATTCTTAATAAATCCTGTTGGTAGGGAGTCACCTCATGCCAAGAGTTTCCCAGGTAGTTTCCGTCAGTGTGTGCCACTGTGATCAGGGTCTTGATGGTGTCAATGTTCTTCTGCTTCATCTCTGTGATACTGGAACTGGCTGTCAGCAGGGTGAATCTGGCCAAGGCTTGGACATAAGCGTCTCGCTCCAACTACGGACAGGAAGGCCAGTTACTACACAGTTACAGTTGAAGAAGACAGAGCCACTTTTAAAATAAAACATTACTGACAGGTAATGTGACCAGCTGAAAAAACCCCCATAAATATTTGGCTCAATGTGCGTGTCAAAGATCAGCAGACCTGCATGTTGAAGATGCAGGCAATCCTGATGGCGCATCGAATGCCCTCCAGACACAGTGACGCCACCTCTGGGTCGTCGCAGTCCTGCAGGCCCACACTGAACGCTGCCAGCAAGGGCGTCCAAGCCAGCTGCAACATACAGCGTACATTTCTACTATGTTCACAAACTGTTGTATTGGTGTAACATCCCACTGTTTAAAGATGTGGTTCAATCTAATCTCAAATGTTAAATTAAAAAAGAGAGGTAATACCTTGAACATGGGTCTCACATGCTCCAGGTGTGTAGCGCTGAAGAAAGGGGCCTGAGCGTGGCTCACAGCCTCCATCAGAGCTTTGGCAGTCTTCGCCATCTGCTCCATCTCCATGTTGTACAGCAGACGCCGCTGCTTTTCACTGGCTACACCTGGACGGAGGAGGACAGAAATCTTTTTGTTGTTTTTTAGCAAACAGTAAATAGTGTCAGGGAGATCCTTAACGTAGACGACACCATATTGATACATCACTAGTCTGTTGTCTTTTTGTCACATGCTGGCTGGTAAAAAAACATCCAGACTCACTCTGCTTGGTGGACTTTGGAGTGATTGAGAACTCTTTGCTCTCCTTCATGGCGATCTTCTTGCCTGCAATCTCATCGTATATGGAGGATAAATACTCTTCAGGCAGGTCCTTACTGTCATTAATACCGCGATTCATCTTGATGTACTGCTCCTTTGTCATCTTGTTTTTCACCTACATAAACGAAAAAGATCGAGAGGCAGCTGGAGTGATTAAAACATTACAAAGTATAATGTGGTGGACTGTGGTTTGTAACTCCTTTGACGAGATTATTTCTGTGGACATCAACATAAAAATATATGAGGTATTAGGTCAAGTTGTATGTCTCTGCGAACCAGTGAAGTTGCAGTTCTGGGGTCCAAGGTACCGTTTTTGAATTTTGAAGAGATTCCCTCAAGTAACAGAATCACGAGAATGGGACCGACACCCCCAAAACATAATGCCTCCCACCCCTGGTTGTCATTGACACATGGCACCATGGCTTAAAAACATATTCAAGCAGAACGACACTGAGAGAAACAGTAAGGTAAAACTGCAGGAGATAAAAACAGTGTTGTTGCTGCTGGTTTGTGATGTGCTGTGGTGCTGTATAGAGAATACTTGAACTTTTAATTTACTGCAGCGGTCTTAACTGCGTTCAATAAAGTGATTTCAATGTCCAACACTGTCTCATCGTCTCTCTCTTTTCCCCCCTGGCTATAGTCCTTTTGTGTTTGGGTGTGTGTGTGTCACAGTGTTTCATATTTCACACCTACTTTTCTCAGACTTTAAATTTCAGATGAAATTTCCTCTGTCACGGTGGTGTATCTGTAGCAATAAATCAGGTGCAGCAGCTATTTGTAGAAGGCCGTGCTGCCACAGATATATGGGCCCTGGACTCTGGTGAATAAACGCAGGGTCGTCCAGCAAAAATGTTGAGCATTTTTGGGCTTTTGCCACAATTTAACGTAAAGTCAGCCGGCAATGCGCTGCTTTGTCCAATCAAATACATGCAAGCTAGATTACTTTGTGCCTTGTTTATCTTGCAGTTGGAGTGCCAAAAAATGAAACAATTGCCACTGTGATAATCAATTATAGTTGTGAACTAATGCAACAAATTTTGGTGTCTGATAAGCCCTCGAGCTCATGGACCTGTTATATAAACTGGACTTCATTTCCTTTGAGTCACCAAAACAACACAGCCCTACCAAAGCACCCCCTTTTAGTTTTTTAAACACAGGGCATCTCACGTACAAAGGCCATGTTCTTGCCGCAGCGGCCGCAGGTTCCATTCCAACCTGCGTGTGATCCCTTCTCTTTCTTCCCCTTTCACGCAAAAGCTGTTCTGTCCAATAAAGGCTGAATGCTTGCAAACACAAATTGCACCTTGGTGTAATTCTTCAGTAAATAACAACAAACACATTGTGAGCCTGAAGAAAAGCCACCAATCCTTAATAAATATTCCACACAGTTGCATCCAGGGTGAATAAAAGGACTACATATGGCGATCATGGTGATGATAGTGACAGGACATAAAACAATCTACAGTTCTCACCTGGGGACTGTGCAGGTCAGTGGTGAGCATAATGATGGAGTATGCCAGCACGTAGGCAGTGTCTGCACTGGCAAACAGAGTCTGTCTGCAAAAGGGGACACATATCAGCGCAACAGTTAGTAACTTTGTTTTTCTTTTATTCAAATATGAACTCTTGTGACTAAAAATATATATTCAAAAAATTCACTTGGTGCAATGTGACGCACACAGATATTTTAGTCTTTACATTTTAATAGGAAATCTAAGGTGGGCCTTACCCCTGGTTGCACTCTAAGTATCGAGCAGCAAACTTTTCCATCAGCCTGTCAATCTTCTGGGCCTCACCAGGCAGCCTGAAGCCTTCCAGGAACGCTCTTAGTGCCGAGACAAAGTCCCGCCCACAAAAGTCCAGCTGGTCCACGTAGCAGTACATCACCTCTTTGTTGAACTTGATGTTCTCGCCCAGGAATTCTCCCACCTGGGTCTGTGGATACAGAAATAAAGCAGTTAGGGGACAATTACTAACTTGAATACACAGTTTTGTTATTTGAGAATACAACAAGTGTGTAATGTCTCACAGTGTCCAGTCTATCCTCCTGGTGTAGGAACTGGGCGATGTCCTCAGCTGTGGAACCCAGCATGCCCTGGTCCTGCAGGTACTGGACGCCTCGCTTTGGCTTCTTGTTGAAGCTGGGAAGAGAACGGAGGAAAACATCATCACTCATCTTCTCTAAACAAGAACAAAAAGTATAAAGGTTAAAATATTCCACACTCTGTAATCTTAATGTAAATCCCAAACAGGTTGAGAAACAAGGACTCACAGTTCGATGCCGTGCTCAATAATGTCCTTCTGCTGTTTGATGACCTCATATTGCTCCGGATGGTCCGCCTGGGAAACCGTGACGCTGGAGGAGATGGTGGAGTCTAGAGAGCTGATACTGTCTCGACGTCCCACCAGCTGCTCTGGGAGCTTCAGCTCTCCTCCCTCACTGTCAGATGGATGCTCCTGGCCTGCACACGCGCACACACAACAATTACATGTTTTGGTCCCACTCTCCCTCTGTGCAGTGTTTAGATATTCACTGTAGACTACAAACTTACCCAGGTTAGCTTGAAGGTTTGGGTTGACATACATGTCTTTGCTCCACTCCACCATACATTTAAGGATGGACACCAGACACTCCAAACCCTTCTTTCGTAGGCTCAGCTCCTGTGGATATCATAGAGCCACCAAAGGTCATTTACACACTCACACATGCTAAAAAATAATATCTTGATATTTTTAGGGTATGTTGCATTATACAACTTTTCTTGTTTTTGTTTTGTTTTTTTCATATTTTCTCTACATTTACATATCAGTTTGATTTAAACCTTTGATTTATATGATCATACCACTGTGAACATTCAAGTAAACTAATCTGAATTTTGAGGAAACACAAAGGGCTTTCATTTTGAAATTCCACAACAGAATGTCCAGGTATCGTCTGAGTGACACGCAGAGGTGGTCTGCTATCATTTTGAAGTCTAGGTCTAGGTATTTTTTATTGTTAAGTTCCACCAATCATTCACACAATTAAAATTACATTTTTCTCTAAAATACAGTTCGCAGGCAGTAATTGTCCTTTTAAATTATCATTCAATTTATTTATTATCTAAATTTTTATTAATTGTGTTTATTTATTTTATTTATTATGCATACATGTATGTATTTATATATATATATATATATATATATTTTTTTTTTTTTTTTTAATTATTATTCATAGATAGACTGACTGACTTCTTGATTGAATGTGAAATTGCATGTCATGTTTACCAGAAGGTGGCTTTTATTTTGAAGTCAGAAGTCAGTTCTTACATTCTCTCACTGTAATGCCTGGTATATAAACGTACCACAAAACATTGTCGAGGCTAGTTTGAGTTTTACATCTGCCCTCCCAAACCGAACCACCTCAAGATGATAGACCCCGCTGGACAATCTTTCTCCATTTTGAAATGATGTGAACTCAATACAATGATGGACGTTTAACTGGTGGGCAGGGTTGATCAGTTTGTGGTGTTTGTGTGCCTGCTTTTAATGCATTAATAGATAATAGTGTACCTGTAGTGGAGTCATCCCGAGCTCCTGACCACTTCTGCCCTGAGCGATCTTAGACAGGTCATTGACAAGCCGCTCAAAGATGTTGGCTGCATTCAAGTCACAGTCATAGTTCACGTAAATGTCAACCACACACTGGGCATCTGGAGGGGAAAGAAATGTTTTACAAAAACTTTTAATCTATATCAATTAAATACCTTTCTGCAATACTGCACTGTTGGCTGAAGTGATCAGTGAAAACTGTAATGACTGGAACGCTGGGCCTCTTTAACCAAAGCCTGACAATAAATTTTATTTCAAGGTCTTTGTGTTAAGTGCATCTGTGCCAAATGAGGTAACAGTAGAATCACTCTAGAGCTGCATGGGAAGAAAAGATGACAACATTGGATGATGCTCACAAACAACTACCAACACTGCTGTGCTGGTGGTGTGAATATGGCTCATGCTACCCGAGCACAAGAATTTTTAATCAATTCTAGCAATGACGACAACTACAGCAAAGTCATGGGATGCTATGAGAAGCAGCCACAACCAGGAGGGTCAAGACCCTGTCAGTCATGCACCTTGTTATGTAAATGGAATGGGAATTTAACATGTTACATGTCTGAATAAGTGCCCAAGTCACTTCAATGTTAAAGATCCAACAGCACTTGAAGTTATGTCTGTCCTGTAATTCTTCTAAGACCTCAACTACCATTAAGTCTGAATCTAATGCTGTCTGATTCACATAAAAGCTGAAGTAGAACAAGTTTATAGAATTAGATTAAATGCATACCTTGTTCCACCTTGTTAAGAAAATTCTTACATAACTATCATCTCCTTTGCTGAAAGAAAACAAAATCTGTTTAATTAAGTATTTAAAAACAACTGAATGAGCAAATTTTAAGATGTTGAGATTACGTTCATGTCAGATTGGTGTATAAAAAGAGTCATTAACAGCTCCTGCCATGTAAGGGGGGGAATGTTAAAAATAGCACTTGTGTACAACCACAGTAATCATCCGACCAGATGTCTCCCCCCTCATGTTTACAACTTGGAGTCATGCAAACTGCATGCATGAAAAAATGAGTCCCAGCGTCACAGTATTCTAAATGTGTGCACTGTCGGACATTATAACACAGGCAGCAGATATCTCTACCTACAGTACATAATGATTACACTGACATGGAACATTTTTTGATTCACAGAAGAGGCAAGCTTAAAAACAAAATCAGCTTTCTTCCATCACATCATAAACTTTCGACTCCTCTCGCACACCAGGGGCCTCTTTAGAGAAACTTCTTAAGTCAGAAATCCTATTTCATCTTAGTTTAGAATGACATTTAGGATTTTTGGTATTACAGAAACATGTATCCAAACTGCATTTAGAAAAAGAAATCCTACCTTAGCATAAGGATTTAGCTATTACAGAACCATTCTAACTTAGTTATTTACCAAGGTAGGAATCCTCAGTTAGGATACAGGGTATGGACCCCGTCAATAATTCTAAATAACTGACAAAAATGTGTATCTACAGCAATGACGATGACGATGGGGAACAACATGAACATCAAAATTTAATGACTGAAAGGCTGCTGAAATCGTATGATGATGCTTTAAATTTCAATAAAAATTTCAAATGAATTGATTAATTAATTCATTTGAATTAATACGTAATTCAAATAATTTTGAAGAAAACTTCCCTAAAAAGGTGAGGTTTCTGCTACTTCACAGGCACAATTAGTGCCTCCAACTCAAAGCTAAAACTGAATGCCTGTCTCTTGTGTACCACGACGCAAGCTACCTCGCCAGTGATAAGTGAGAGCCGTGTTGACCTCTAATAGCTGACCAGTGTATTATAATCAAATGTACAGGCAGTCTGTGTACGTTCTTAACATAGATACAGGCATGACAGGATGAGTGTCGACTGAAGAATCAAATTTACAGTTATAGTGAGGATTTCTTAAGTTCATATAAGATAAGAGGTCTGAGATGGGACAGGACTTAGCCATAAGTTAAGGAATTGCTTCTATTATGGGAAGATAGGATTTCTTTCTATCTTTGAAATTTAAGTTAAAATAGGACAAGCAGTGAGGATATTTTTCTGTAATGAGGCCCCTGATGCCAAATATCACACAAGCATTTGGCTTTTTCCATAAATGTCTTTTCATGTCTAAATAAGGCCATAAGTAACATTAAGTCACCTGTGTGTGAATGGCAAAAACTCATTACTTTAACAGCTTGATGTCTGACATGTCTGAGGGGGCATTAGATTAACTGTGTGTGTCTATTTTTTGGTCATAGGATGACAAAAGCTTGTGTCAGTGGATTTGCACCTGCACAGATGCGTGTCAGTGTCTGGATAACCATCCACTTGTGCTCGAAGGAGCTGGTTGATGTCTCCAGGATGGTCAGGAAAATCTCCCGGAAAAACACCTGAGGCATTGTGGACAAGAGGAGACAGAAGTCAGGAGAGTAAGTGTCAGTGTGACTCTGTGATCAAACAAGCTGCACCAACATGAAAGTTAAAAAGTTTAATATCACAACAGGTACATTTCACTCCTCAGTCTAAGGCATGCCAGACAAGCTAACGCGGCACAGATGTCTATTACTGTCATGCTGCAACGGTACCTCAATCTGCATCTTCAGGTGGACCTTGAAGTGGGAGAGCAAGGTGAGGAAGATTGCCAGTGAAAGCTCAAAGACCTCAGGCACAGAGGAGACGCCATTTTTGGACAGCGCCACACACAGATACTGTTTGATAGCGTTGACGAACATCTCGTGAGTGCGGAACACGGGCCCGGCGCCCTGCAGCACAGAGAGCAGCAGCTGCAGGGAGACGATCTTGGACCGCAACTCATGGGACCTGCAGCGGAGAGGGAGTTTAGATATCAAGGAAACAGACACAGACACTGAAAAGACACACACAGCAACCTGCTCAGTAGACACAGATGTGCTTTTATGTCCCATCAATAAATGGTGTTCCATTTTACTCCAAATTGAGGGCAACACAAGATACTGAGATATAATAGTGTTTCATCACAGTATTTATTAAATGTAGGCCAGACTGACTTCTTTGTGAGTTCCTTCCGGGCTCAGTTTACTCTGGCCTATTCACACTGACTGGCTCGGGGTCTAATGTTACAGTAACTAGAGATGGCAGGGCCACACAAGGATGGAAAAGGGCAAGTTAACCTGTGGAGACTGAGATGAAGCGGTGCGTGGAAGCCGAAGGCATCTATATTCATTTGGCAAACTGTATCATGACAAAAAAAAGTTGGCACATAAAAGACTTAAAAGATTTAAACACACTGCATGTAATTTCTGCCACTAGGGCTTTCTCTATCAAAACAATAACAAAAGACAGACTTTGACATTGCAAAATGAGATTATTCATTGTTAAATAACCACTGCTGAAATCTATCTGACGTGAACATCACTGGAAACATTCAGGATTATCTAAGAACTCAACTTGACAAACTAGGTCTAGTTATTTTAGACATTTTAATGTTGAAATATTATTGCACCTTTAAGATGCATGTTCAGTGTTACCACAGAGGTAGTCATCATATGAAATGATACTAAATCAGGAAGTTTCTTAAAAGGTATAAAAGACATGTTCATGTTGTGGCGTAAATAGAAATGTAGCCAACTGAGACAAGTTAAGACTTAGGACGCTGACGCACCAAACTGACTGTCTCCTCTCACAAAAGCACAGCATGTATATGCTAGCTGGCCAATAGCTGTAGTCTTTGATGTGTGCAACTTTTTGGCCAAGACAAAGGCCACTTCAGGTGTTGCAACAGTCGGTTTTCGTCACCACTAGTTCTTTGTGGTTGGTTTGGTGTGTCTGGGCCTTTAAGGAGACTGGTTATACCAGTTTTATGCTTTTAGAGGTTAGGAATCATCATATAAAAAAACACTGACTTTGGGTCTGGAGGTCCATCAGCAAGAGGCTTCATGGAGAGTTTGCACAGAGAGCGGAACACCAGAAAGGCATCTTTCTGCAGGATGTGAGAGAATCGGGCGGCACTGTGGGGTCCCTGCAGAGCCTCAGCATCCTGAGACAGATAAAAAAACATCTGTTAATGCAAACAACACGTCTACATCAAAACAAAGGAAAGCAACAGCTCTGATTTGTGTCCTGAGGTTGGAGTCAAGAATCTTACCAACAGGGCAAACATGCTGCCTTAAAACATTTCTCATTTTACTTTTACCTATCAAATTCTGGTAGCTGTTCTGGCAGAGATACATTCCACTACTTCTTTTCATCATATTCACAGAACTGGAGTTGGCATTCTCGCAAACCATTACAAATATTCATCTTGCACAAGCGTGACTGATGAGAGGAACTAAAGTGCTGCTGCTCCATTTTGCTTGATAAAAATCAAAGGAGTAAAACATTTCTAAATAGAGGAAGTACATTTTCTAGCAATGTCTCACATGTGCGAGACACATTTTAACAGCAGAACAAATAATCCACACTCACTTCAAGATGAACTTAATCTTTTTAGAAGTTGTTACTTTTAATGTGTTTCCTTTCAGGACACTACTGATTAACAACTAAGTGTATTAACACTGCTCACCAGCATATCTGTGGAGGAAACAGAAGAGCGGTCCTCAATGATGCCGTTCATCTGCTGACCCTCTGTTCTGACTCTGGGGGGAGCCACTTCAGTCTGCTCATCAACAGGGTGGTGCTCACCTCCTGGAAGAGAGGCCCAAATGGACATTTTCAGGTCATGACCAGGAAGGAAAAACACTGTCTCTGACAAGTGTATCAACATTTATCAAGATCAAAGACATAAGAGACATAAGACATAAAAGAGGGAATAATCAAAATAAAAATAGCACAGTAAGTTCTGACCTGTTCCTTGTTGTTCTCCCCCCTCCCCTTCAGTTGCTGCTGGATTTGGATTGCTCTCTGGTTTGTCCCCTTCCTCAGCTGGCTCAGCTGCTGTGGGAGGTGTCTCTACACCTTCATCTTCAAAAACAGAATCTGATGTGAACAAATAACAAAGAGTATGAAGAGTCATGAGGATTAAGGTAAACAGTATAGAAAAGCTGTACCTCCTAAAAGAGGTAAAGGAAAAACAACTACAAATATTTTCAAACTTCAAATGAACTGAAACTTAAAGTTCAAACTGAAAGCTGACACACACCTCTTGATGGTGTGATCTGTTCCTCTCCTCCATTCATTGGAGCGTTGCCACCCTCAGGTTCTCCATTGATTGATGGTGTGTCTGGCGCTTGGTCCCGGTCCACGTCAGGGGCTGGAGGTGGGGGCGTGGAGCTGGTGGTGTTGGTGGTAGTGAGGTCTGGAGAACTGGCTGCTGGGGACGGGGAGTTCTGGGGTTCCGGAGTGGGTGTCCGGTCAGACCGGGGGGAGCCAGACCTCCGATTACCTGGGACTGGGGACGGGTTCTGCTGAGGCAGACGAAGCCGTTCCTTCTCCTGCTCCTGAGCCTCCAGAGCCTGTGGGGGCAGTGGAAGGAGGAGAGGAGCTATGTTAGGGAATTGCTTAATACAAGGGAATGTGGATGTGATCAGTACTAACACAAATGAGGCAGGATTTAAATCACTGTTGGATTAAAAATAAATGCAAATTATTGAACTGATTATTGCTTAGGTGTGACCAGCTGATTCACATCAAAACCAGCCTGTGATTCCACAACATTTTAAATAAAACTTAGGGAACTGAATCACTAAAATCTCCAGTCATGTTTAGCAGGGCCGAGCTCTGACTGCAACCATAGCTGCTGGCTGTGACCACAGCAGAGTTGGCGTGCCCAATGCTGTGGCTATGGTTGTGGGATTGGATGCAGGTTGGGCGCTGAAACAAAATAGCTGGATTAGCAGCTGGGCTGTATCAGGAAAGAGTTTTGCAATGCTGAAACAGTCATGTCAACCTAATGGTAAATGTATTTTATGTTTTTATGTAGCTAACTGGATAGTGATGTGGTTACATTATTTCTTTCAATTAAAGTTAGCTCAGTTAGTCTGCTTATCAACTCAAGTTTTAAAATGATGCTCGTGTGTTGGTATTTACATGAGTCATAATGTTGTGCTGAGGTGGTGGCTGAAAATACATCATGGTCAGGGAAGGTTCTCTGCCACAGGTCTGAATCCTTGCACCTTATTTTTAAAGGATAGTTCAAATTTTTTGATCTGGGGTTGTAGGAGGTACTTATAGTCAGTGTAATACATACAGTCAATGTTAGTCAGCGAAGCCAACATTTATGGCTGTGGGTGGGTTATTAACAAAATGCATTTTAGCCACCTAAAAAGAATGAATTTCAGTTAAAGTGTACGCTATACTTAGAGTATTCTCACTGCTTTACTTTATTGTCAGACAATGATTTCCAATAGGAAACTGAAGCTGTTATATCGTTCTCTTCAAAGCCAGACTCCATTAAGAAAAACAGTGACTTAACAATGCTGAACAGAGGAGCTGCTGCTCTACCGCTGCCTCGATCAGTTAGCTGGAATGTGTAACTGTGTGGTTTTGATGTTTTAAAGGGTTAGTTCGGATTCACCAAAGTCACACAACAACACAAAGTAACAAGCTGATCGAGGTGGCGGTAAACCAGCAGCTCCTGTGCTCAGCAAGGTAAAATTACTGTTTTCGTCAATGGAGTCTGGTGGCTTTGACAAGAGCATAGATGGGGAACTGAAGTTGTTAATGGCTTCACTATTCACTATTGGAACGGTAAGGTAAAGCCATAAATATATCCTGAATTCAGAGTACACTTAAACTGATATTGTTTTTTTCCAAGTGGGACTTTTGTTTAGGTGGCTACGATATACTCTGTTGCTGCCCCCTATCCACAGCAGTACATTGCTCAGCTTCCGTGTTGTAACTTCTGCCACTTTTCCAAACTTTTCCAATCTGAACTATCCCTTTAAGATAATTTGCAAAGGCTGAGTTGAGCATTGTGGAGAACTGTAGTGTACACTGTAACACATCCGTCATATCTGATAGCAGCCCCAAAGGCACTTTCCTGGTAAATGTTACTATCTTAGGTGGTGTAAAGAGCAGCCAGCCGGTTACAGTCACATTCACAGCAGTAACCACAGCTACAGTCAATGCCTGGCCCTCCTCCTCATGTTGTTACTGCTTCTATGCAACCAAGATATCTCTTTGTTTTGGTTACAAGTAATTCTGTTTTTTTAAATCACTTTAAACAAAGTTCTAATGCACTTAAGCCCATTTTTACAGTGTCATTTTAAAAAGAGAGTGCAAAGGAGAAAACAGTAATTTTCCCATGTGTTGCCAAAAAGTGTAATCAGTTGTATGGACTGTTAAATGCACTCACAGCCTGGTTTTCCATGCGTGTGAAGATAACATTGAGCATCTGTGTGAGTGTGGCCTTAGCGGTGGTCTGGTTGATGAGGTTGCGGCTGGCCAGGTAGATGTTGTAGCAGGTTCTGACGGTAAGGAGCACTGTACCCTCGTGAATCTCTATGTGCGGGGAGGTCACTGCCGTCAGCAGGGCCTGGACGCAGAGAAAAGGAAGTGAAGAGTTATCAGACAGGATGTCTTGTTTAGAAGATGCTGCTGTTACACCTGCTGAATCACCACTTGACTTCCCTACTTGTGTAGCATGTGAAAACCACATAGTTGTCATACTACAAGCTTGTTTTAATCCATCTAGATAGACTGCACTGACACTCAGGTCTCATTCAGTGGTGAACTTAAGCCAAACGGTTATGGATAATCTGCTATAAATCTTTTGTCAACAGTGATTAAACTGTGTGCTTCTTACAACAGGAGAGACTTTGCCCTTTCCAAACAACCAGGATGTGTATTTCATTCACTGGGAGGAAACTTCAGTCAGCGGCAGGTATGAATCATACCTACTGCGCAAACACAAGGCAGGTTATCAAGCCAAAGCAGGGACAAGCAAATGAAAATAAATGTGATTAAAAAGTCTGATAAAGATGGTAAAAGTATGCACTAATTAGGATGTATCACAACACAACATTACAAACTAAACTTTGGTCCCTTCTCACAAATCCAAAAATGACAACAGTGGATGTTGGACACTTAAAAAAAAGAGTAACCTGTTCAGAAACTTGGAGGAAGAGTTAAATAAACACAAGAACCTTTTCTGCTCTTCAGATTCATTTAAAGGTAAAACAAATGAAGGTTGTTGGTCTACAAACCCTTCAAATCTATTTTAAGAAAAATACTGCAACATGAAACTCTTTGATTGGATTTGTCATGTGATAATAGGAAACAAGTATTAATGATTAAACTCTTTAGTATGGAGGACTTCAGTGCCTCAGTCCTGACAGCTTTGACTGGGTCTCAAATAAACAACAACAGTGACAGCTGGAGGATCTGAAGGCTGCCAGATGTGCAGAGAGGCTCTGGGTATACCTTAATGATCTGTAGCTGGACTCCCTCGTCGGTCTGCGGGCCTTGGAAGCAGTTGCAGATGGTTTCCATCAGCCGGTCGATCAACCTCTTGCCTGGGGTTCGGCTGTCCGGGGCATTGCCTGTGATGTGGCCGTACGCGATCAGCTTCTACAGTGTGGTAACAGTGCACAGGTTAGGTTAGGAGTAGCTCGGTGTCTCTGTGTTATTCAAGAATGATTTTGTGGGGTGTGCTGCACAAAATTTCCTGCAAGTTTGTGACTCTGTGTTTGTACTGAGGTGTATGTGTGTGAGTTTAGTGTTTATTTTAGTGGCATTGTATGTTTGTTTTGCTCAATTGTGAGTTTGTGAGAAATTCAGGGTTCATTTTTGTGTGTCTTCGGGCATTATTTATAGGGATATTTTGGATCTTTTGAAGTGGGGTTGCATGAGGTACTTATCCACAGTCAGTGTATTACATACAGTTGATGTATGTCGACCCCAGTGTGGAGAAGCAGCAGGATTGCTGAGAGGAGCTAAGCAATGTACTGCAGTGACAGGGGGCAGCAACAAAATGAATTTCAGCCACCTGAAAGAAGTTCCACCTAGAAAAATCAACATCAGTTCAAACAGACACTATATTAAGAGAAATTTAGAATAGTTTACCTTACCTTCAGACAGTCTAACAGAGAAGCTGTTAAAAGCCTTAGTTCCCCATCTATGCGCTGGACTCCATTGATATAAACAGCAATTTTGGCTAGGTGAACACCAGAGGTCTAATGGTCTACTGTTGCTTCTATCAGTTAGCTAGTTCCTATTATTGAGGAATTCAACCTGACATCTTTAAACACCAAAGTACAACACAAAAATAAACAAACTAACTGATCGAAGCAGTGGCAGAGCAGCAACTCCTGTGTTCAGTGATGTTAAATTACTGTTATTCTCAATGGAGACTGGCTTTGAAGAGAGTGATATTAGTTTCAGTTCCATATCAAAAAAACGTGATTGATGGCAAGGTAAAGCAGTGAAAAAAATATAATATAGCATACACTTAAACTAAAATTTATTTTTTTAGGTGCACAGCAGTACATTGCTGATCCTCTAGCATCCTTCATTAGACGCTCCCTGCCTGGTAATATAAATGCCCATGTCTTTCAAACTCACATGCCAAAAAAATAATAATGATAAAAAAAATGGGTACATTAAAAAAAACAGATAAAAACACATTAGGGTAGCTACTATGAAAAGCTAGCACACATTAAAGGATGGATTGTGTGCTTGTCGAAAATGTGGAATGTAGAGTCATTGTTCCAAGTGAACGTCAGAAGTATAAAACAGGTGGAACAAGATTTCACCCCCCTGCAGCCACCAGATGGGTAATACAACCAATAAATACCTGCTGTGAGAAAGTGAAAGAGTCAAGACGGGAGCAGAAATGTTTAACTGTATTCATGTGCACAGGCCAGTGTGTGTGTGTGTGTGTGTGTGTGTGTGTGTGTGTGTCAGTGAATATTAACCTGCAGACAGTCCAAAGAGGTGCTAACTATCCGGGGGGACTTTGACTGACAGGCCAACTCAAAGGGCAGCACATATTTGTCAGCCTCGATGTAGTTGGCTCTGGGTGGAACCACTGTGCCATCCCTACAGGGAGGAGGAGAGCAAACAGCAGTGTGAGCTACAAACACAGTCCCACTGACACTTAATGGCAACTTCCGTAGATGATGCGAACAGATAAAGTGCAGTGTAAAACATTAAACTGTACATTTATACTTTCATGGTGTAGAATTTTGTAGAGCATTTAAACCTCTAAAAAAAGCATAACGGCATTTTGTTAAACAACGGCTTGCCTTTAGCAGCGGATATATTATCTGAAGGCTGTCTGAAGTGCTGCTGATATACTCCAAAGTAGCAGTTAGAAAAGCAGCAAATCACCTTAGTCACAAATCACAGTGAGCAGTGGGGTTTACTGCAGACTGCTTCAGGGCAAACCTTCACTCGACTTTTTCTTGTCTCACGTGACAAGAAGGAAAGGAAAAGAGCCCACTGCTGCTGTGCTTTCATTCATTCATCCATTCATTCATTTAGGGAGAAGGATGCATAACAATACTTACTTTTGTTTTTCAAGCTCTGCCTTGATTTCATCTGTGGAGGGAGACACAGGAGATTAAATGTTACTGATGTCTCAGCTTTGACCCTTTGAGCGTCACATCTATATCTGGGGGTTATTAAGCCAGTCACAAATTTGACTGCAGCAGGGCACATTTTGTTTTATTGCATGTTAACTGGTAGACAACAAATGTGTTTGGTCAAAATACACTATTGTGTATTGAGCCAGATTTAATTTGAGTGTGCCCCGATATTTTACTGCCAATCACATTTGATTCAACTGACCAGTCTCAATCAGATTTTTGGTCTTTCTCTTAACCCTTGCATCACCATCTGTTGCTATCCTCTCTCCTTAAATCCATTTCCTCTTCTTCATACTTTTACAGATGCATTACACACACATTACTCAGCTACAGGCCTGCAACTAATTATTAATTTCATTGCCGACTTATCTGTCAATTATTTTCTGAATTAACTGATTAGTTGTTTGGTCTTAAAGATATCAGAAAATGGTGAAAATTGTTGATTAGTATTTCCCAAAGCCCTAGATGACATCCTCCACAATTGTCTTGTTTTGCCCACAACCCAAAGATATTCCATTTACTGCCACAGAGGAGTAAAGAAACCAGAAATCATTCACGTTTAAGAAGCTGGAATGAGAGAATTTTAACTTTATTTCTTAAAGAAAAACACTCAAACCATTGAATCTATAATCAAATTAGCTAGTGATTTATTTAATAGCTAACAACTAATCAATTAATTGTTGCAGCTCTACTCAGCTACCCTGTGTTGCAGCTGTGAACAGCAAGTAACTGGGTGCAATTGGACAGACTGTGACCACCCAAATCAATTACAAAACACTGTAGTGGTGAATACTACCAAACTCACAGGGCTACACAGAGGAAGTTAGCTCAAGCAACACTCACCACAAATGTCACAATCGTTGTTGTGGAAAAGATATTTTTCAATTAACTACCAGGAATGCATGACCTGTCATTTCATGTGATAAAAATGCGAGCTCAGCCCCTTTCTCCATGGCGTACAAATTAGTGCTGGACCTAAATATAGATAAGTTATTCGTAACACTCACACTCTTTTTATTTAGTCATCTGGCTGAGCTCTGGTGTTTCGCTTACAAACAGCCATTATCAACTAATCTCTCTTTCTGCAGTACACCTATTTAATCATGGAAGCAATAGATGCAAACAGCAGTACAACTTCGATAGGTAAACAGAAGAGCATTGGAAGAGATGATACGTTTGTGATGCTTGCACAGAGTTCACCAAAACACCAAACAGTCAGAATGACCAAGCAACACAGCCTACATCAGCAGTGAGGAGTCCAATAGGTGTGTTGTATCATGAATAATGAGAGAGTGTCACAGGCAGACAGGGACAGAGAGCAGACAAAGCAACTCAAACACACCAACCTGTTTGCCCACCTCTCAGTGACATTTATTTCTTTGCAGTCAAGTCAACCCTGTGGTGCTGCACAGTACCTTACTGTAAACTACTTATTGCTTGCAACCACCTGCACTGAGCTCGTGAGAAGCACTGGGCAAAAACAACCCTGAAATACAAAGTAATTGTATCTGTTCAGTACCAGTCAACTGTCTGAGAATCACAAGCTTTGTACCAATTATCTTCAGTTGTCACAACAACAGTATGACAGGGAGGTGGGTGCAGCTTGAGCTGCAATAAAAACAGCAATATCACAATGAAGTGAGGAGCCTGTTGTGTGTAACACTATCCGTGATTATGTTGAATGGAAAAGCACGGGCGTCAGAGGATCCTGGAGTTAGGTAGCCTGTGTGTCTGGGTGCAGAGCAGGACTGGGCTGTCTGGCAGGGTGACAGTGCTACGTACAACACAGGGATTGGTCTGTTTAGCTAGCTAACCTAGCTTCAACTAGCTAACCACAGCTACCTATTAGCTTGTTTACCTGCCGACGTTGACAGTGGTGATGGTGCAGCGTGAAGGCAGGATGTTAACTGAATTAACAATATGATGTGAAAGCGACGCCAACACACAATTAACTGACGCTGCCTCGAAACGTCAACCGACAGCGGAATAGACGATGAAGGCCATTCAGATGCTAATGCTAGCGCTAGCTAACTGGGTAGCTCCCCCTGTCACTCAAATTAGCCAGACACGACCGAAATGTTTCAGTGAAGCACTGCATATAACACGGGGCAAGGCAAACCAGTACACAAAACAAACCCACGTACCGAGCGCCACCTGACAGGCTTTGCGCAGCTGGCTGTTCTGGCTCCTCTTCACCTCCTTATCCGAGAGGATTTTCTCCAGCGCCCTGGACAGAAACATGCTCTTGGTTTTACTGTTTTCTGCCTTCGACTGTGAGTGCTGCTGCTGCTGCTGCTGCTGCTGCTGTGGTGGTCGCTGTTGTTGTTGCTGCATCTCTCGGTCTTGTTACAGCTTCTCTCTCAGGCCGTCATTTTCGGCCTGGCCCTGCGAGTGAGCAGGTGACAAGGAAAGCTAACGAAAGCCAGGCTATCGGTGTCAGTCCAGTCGAGTCGCTACCTCAGCTCAGCGCCGCCATGCTGCCGACACGTCATGTCACGTGATTCTCAGCTGTCTGGGGTTTGACAACAGCACCCCGAGCAGTGATTACCTCCAAACTGGGGTCCAGTTGTCCCACAGTGAACTCATGGAAAATGTATACACTCTCTCAACCCAACATTGTAAAAACGTGTCCGCTTAAACATAGCGTAGAAGTGCGAAAACGTGCCCACGTTACGTGAGTTGAGCAAAAGTTCGCAGTTTTCACCGCTGTGGCAAATCAAGCGCTCCCTAAGAAGAGAAACGCTGTTCCTGAAAGGTCCTGCAGGTGGCACTAAAACACCACAATGAAGTTACAGGAACAGCTGGCCAGTTTATCCATCACGTCTGTAGGGGAGAACGGGGTTGGTTGTCACATTCATTAAAGCTCACTTTTAAAAAATGTTGGTACTGAAATTTTCAAAAGTGGCGTCAGAGGTCACCTACAGGATCATTTCAGGAGTAGGACACATGGCATTGTGGTGAGAGGACTTATAGGGTGCGTTTCGAATCTCATACTTTTTTACTTTTAGTAGGTGCTGCAGCTACCCTGTGTATGCACACAATGTGGACATACTTCTTTCTCATAACATTACACCCTGAACTTCTCGCCCTCTTCATGCATCATCTGTTGTGCAGAGGATTGTGGGTAAGAATAGCCAGAAAAGCATGCTGGCTTGCATACTCCAAAATCAGATGATCGCATGTTCTACTACGTTCTACTGATTTTGGTATTTTTGATATACTGCATATGACATACTATGTATTGGGTCATATTAAGTCTTTTTCTGGGATACTATATAGTATGGTAGTATGGGTTTTGGAAGTCTTTTTTATGTCAAGATGGTAATATCCAGCTCCTCTGTTTCTCCTCTAGGCTTTTACACAATGGGTTTATCATAAAATAATTATTACCATTAAACAATATGAAGGGAGAGCTATAATTTCTTAGGCTACAACATGTGGTTGTTAGCTTAGCTGCTGGCAAAAAAAATAAAAATCACAGGTAGGGGGGCTTGTCATAATTTCTCTTCGGCATTGGTCGTCAAATGTATGGTTTCTTGTTTTATTTGTTATTAATGCAGGATGACAAATGCACTTATAGGGGTGATTTTTCCTGCTAATGTCTCCTGATGCACGAGTTGGTTGCTGCAATGCAATATAACATTTTGACAAAATAAAATTCTTAAATTCGTTTTAAAGACTAGATAATGTCACATATTTGACAGGGGTCCAAATAAAACTAAAGAGTTTGACGACCGACCCCATGTGCTACCTAAGAGCAGGTTCAGCGCTGACATTTTCACTCTCAGCTGTTTCTGTACATTGACAGACAGCAAACAATGAAGATTGCTACATATTAGTTTATTTTATCCAGCTCTTCCAATCAGCAATTACAGGTTTACATCTATTTATTCATACATCTCCAGTTGAATCTTAAAACATTTTTCATTAAATGTGATAAAAATGTACATCATATATAGCATCGATATGAAAATACTGACAATCTTCATTACAAATCTATACCATAGGATTTATCTGGCAAGCAAAAATCATTGCTCGATCACTTAAAAAAAAAAATCTGACTCAAAGCAAAACAAGTAGCATGTTTTGAGGTTGTGCCAACACAACTGTTTCTCTTCCACAAAATAATATTGATAATTCACAGTATGAAAAAAAAAAATAGTGTCACTTGCACAGATTCTCCTGTTGCTTCAGCCAGAACAGTAAAATCACTGAAATCATCTCCTATTGGGCAAAAATATCTACCATGAGATTTACGACCAAAACCACAATCACAGATAAACAAAAACATATCAGTTATAAAAAATAAAGTCATAAAATGTGTACAAAGGAAGAAAATATGCAGACACATGATTAGAGAATAAATAATGTTGCTGTGGTTACAATCCCAGTGTCCTGTGGTAAAGTTAGAAATTAAGAAAATAAATTAACATTGATTTCTAAAAGTCTTCCATTCAGAGTACCATTCATTACTGTTTCATGTTGGGAATGAAAGACGACAGGATCCCACCAGCACTCTGTGTACCATAAAAGGCCAAAAAGACAGTACCTTATACATAGAGCTTGAAATACAACAGTGGATGAACACACATGACCTGTGTGTTGGTTTCCAGTCATAGATATTCACTGCCTAACAGGCTCATCAGATATTCAAACAAACAGAACTACAAAGGATGAACATTAGTGTGATGGTGAGCTGTATGAATGTACTGTTTCATTACAAGTGCATGTAGGTTCCGCAGAAGCCATTAGACATTACTGAGAGTGCCTTTGTGTGTGTGTGTGTGTGTGTGTGTGTGTGTGTGTGTGTGTGTGTGTGTGTGTGTGTGTGTGTGTGTGTGTGTGTGTGTGTGTGAAAACTTGTTAGTGAATTCAGATCAAAGGAAAACTTTATTTTTGAACCTGGACATTATTTTCCCATGTTTTTGTGTCTAAAGCCATAATTGCATGGGACTAGTATAACCTGGGGACCTCATGAGATTTAGAGATAACACCCCCCTACATCCGTGTTTGGTGTGGGGCATTCACACAGGAATTGTGTTTGGCAAAATATGGTAGATAATTTGCAGTGGAATTTTTACTTTATAATTTACAGACATGGGGGGCTTAAGTGACTAATGGAGATAACTATTTTTTTTTTTAAATTGGTGCAGTATTGAGAGACACCGCTGCAGCCACAGCAGCTCAACAGGCTGCAATGTAATCCCGACAGGCATTTGTGCAACATCAATTTAAGTCTGTCAAAAGTGCTTGTTTTGCCACTGACAGGATCTGATTGTTATTATTAGAGAGGAATGAAATGCTTTTCTTTACCTTTCAATGATTCAGTCTGTTTGTTGGTGTGCGTAACCAAGTCTCACTCAAGAATTCTTGTTCTGAAATTTCAGGGATTTTTTTTATGTTGTCCAGTAAAATATTCAGCCATGACATTGAAAATCTTGTAGATAATACTAAGCTACACTTTCTGTACTCCAACACAACAAACTGCTGGTTCTCTCCAGCTCTCACTAACATTTCCACTAATGTGCTTCTTGCAAAACGCCCCCTCTCGCAAGATTTCAGAGCAAGGAATCTTCTTGAGCAATACAATTGCACACAACAACAACACACAGACCAGCAAAAGGACTTGTGAGGACTTTCCCGTAATGTTGTCAGACACTTATTATAACAGTCTGAACCTGTCAGTGCCAAAAACAAGCACTTTAATCGATGTAAAGTGACAGCACACAATTGCCCATAGGAATTACATTGCAGCCTTTTTGCTGGTGTGACTGGAGCCGTCCCTCTCTCGATAGTCATGAGTGTAGCTTCTGCACAAAGTCACTGTTATTAACTTTGCATTTATTGTCAAATGGCTTGATCCTTCAATAACAGAGCCCCAAAAGTCCCAGAACTGTCACAAAAAAACCCACATCATGATACATTTCAAGTGAGTGTAAATCCCTGCGGTTCATCAAAAGGACTTGGACTTTGCAGGGAGAAACAACAGCATGTTGTGCCTGCCTGTGGGGTGTAGGGGGGCCTTTTACGTGTCCAGGCCCAGGGGCCTATTGTGTCATAATCCACCCACGTTGACAATTTAAAAAAACAAACATGGGAAAAAGGGTCCAGGTTGACTAGGTCCACAGCCAAAAAATCATTTAAGCAAAGTCAATTATATTTATACTGCTCAGAGTCAGAAATAAGTGTCAAAAGGCTTATGCGGGGTTTTTTTAAGTGCAGCTTTCAAGAAAACACAAAAATGGATATTTGAATTTTCAAATTTAGGCCTAATCAGTCAGTCTGTTTTTTGCTCAGGGGAACAGCTGCAATGGAAATGCCAACATACTGTACTTAACACAGACCTGCCTCACCTTTATTAAATACACTACATGAATCAGTTTGTGCCCAGTGTGCCTGCAATGTGTGTTTGTTTAAATATGACTCAATCTAACCAGGGCTTATTTTTGAGATACAGGTGGTTTCTGTCTTGTAAGTGTATGTATCACTCATTTAAACTCTTTTTGCAGCTCTCCTTGCTAACAGTGTTACGGTCCAGCTATCAATCTGCCATTTAGGCCCAAAGTCAAAGTCATTTGGTAGCATTCTGAACACAGTTGTTGCATTATATTCTCTCCTAGTGCGCCATTAATTGAATTCAATGAGAATGAGATACAAAAAAGTTAATGGTGCAGAAATACTGGAGAGAACACTTTTCATATGTGAATGTCTCAGGACACATCCAAGTGAACTCCTGGCTAGAAAACTACAGAGATGAATATATTGTACAGCACTGAGATACGATATATTGAGTCACGGTCCAGAAAGAATGAAGAGGGAGAAAACAAACAAACAAACAAAACATATTAAATCACATTCACATTTTGTCATTAGTACACATGCAGCAGGGGAAATAGCCCTTGTCGTGGAAGGGAGAGGGAGTGCAATATGAAGGAAATATGAAATTAATTCTAGTATGTTTCATTTCCTGTTAGGAGCAATTTTTCTGGAGTGACTCGAAACCTCCAATAGGTCGGATGGAAACTGGTCATACAGTCATCTGTGAGGTACAAGTATTGTTAAAAAAGAAACAGAAACAAAATATTCAAATAATATAAAACACAGGCCTGGTGGTAAAGGGATATTTAAAACTTGCTCCCAAAGATTACCAAATTCATCAACCTTTCATTATCAGTCATTAACACAGCAGGTAAAAAGAAGAAGAACCGCTAACAACCATGGTTAAAAGCATCTGAGTCAACACAAAGAACCCAGATTTGTTTTTTCGGTGGTTTCTCCCCAATTAAAAAAAAAATACAGTATTATTGCAGATCTCAGCACTTGGTCGACTGTTGCAGTACTGAATTGTGTGGAAAGTACCGCAACAGTTTACTAAAAGAATGCTGTGGTCACCTGGGGAAAGGGAGGCGGTCAGAGTGCGGTGCAGGGGTGGGGTGACAAGGCAAAGAACAACCACAGATTGTCAAGAAATGCTTGAGCTTCAATGTCTGTTTGTAATGGTGGGGTGGACTCAGTGGCACCCCCAGAATTTTTTCATAGGGCCGGCCAGATGGGGCCACTGAAAATATTGGGGTGGCAAACTAAAATCAAAAGCCTGAAAGTCAGACAATTATGCTGTTGAAGTATACTGGCTCTTTGCCTACAAGATAGTACTACCTTCACGCAGTTTCCACAGCTTCTTTAAGACAGTAGTGTCGGTCTCCAATTATTTTCGCAGGGGGGCCAGTGAGGGGGAGAAGCAACTATTCTGGGGGGCCATGGCCCCCCTTGAGGACGCCACTGGGTGGAATTAACTTGTTAACAGGACTTCTATCTTCATCTATTCATGGGACTGATGATTGGGAGTCTCATCTCGGCTCTCTTGTTGAAGCTCATCGTCAAAACATTTCCCAGGTTTAAAACAGGTGCATGTAGTGGTTTAGAGATGAAGTGGAGGGCATAAAATCATACTACACTTTCTGTGTACTGGCGAGGTGGGAGGGGGGCGTCACCACTATGGCACACACACGTGGTCATTGGCATGTAAAGTATGGAGTGCAGTGTTTGATGGGTAAATGTTAGGATGTACATTGTGATTTAATATGTACACTTTTCATTGTGCTTCTCAGGTACAGTCGCTGTATGATTTTCCCGTGTTTGATCAGCTAATCCATGACTCCCACAAGTGTGAATAAAAGTATGAGTTTTTTGTCTCTCTCTGGTTTCCAGTGTTTAGCGTGTGAATGCCTACAGAGTTATAACGGTGCCCTCCTCCTCAAGACTCCGCCTCTCATTTGCTCTGTCTGGGGACGGCGTGGTCGAAGTGGCATTGGCATTGCTTAGTGATCCGCTGCTGCCGCTGGCTGGCAGGGTTCCATTGGCGTTGATAGAGAGGGCGGAGGCTGAGGTGGCGGCAGTGCGGAGGTTGAGGTGAGGCTCGTAGCGAGGCAGCGAGGGCATGCTATAGTTGGAGGGGGCGCGTCTGATGGGCTCAGCCTCACCCCCTGCCTCAATCACCAGGTCCTCGTCGTCCTCGTCGCTCTCCAACTCCCCAACTGGGAAGTTCTGGATGATGTGTGATGGCATGGAGGCCGCAGCACCAACCCCACTGTGCGATGAGTAGCCGTAGTAGCTGGCACCGCTGTCTGACGAGCGTCCCGAGCTACCGGACGCCGTGCCTCCTCCTCCTCCTCCACTGCGAACAACATTGTTCCGCTGGTTGGCAGGCTTGACGGTGATGATGAGGTTGTGACTGTTAGCGATCATCATGTCCGTCACCTGGTCCAAAGATTTTCCAGCCACCTCGATACCGTTAACTTCCAGCACCTCGTCGTTGACTGCCAATAGGCCAGTGCTCTCCGCCAGCCCACCAGGCACCATGCGAGAGATGAATATGCCTGGGACCTTCTCCAGGCCCTGTGGAGTGACCCGCACACTGGAGCCATCACGGATGTAGAAGCCCAACGGTTTTTCCTGGCCATGTTTGTACAGGCGAACGCGTCGGTGTGTCTCAGGAAGGATGTCCACATCGATGATGGAGGAGACGGGGCGGAAGTCCCTTGGCAGGCTGATGATCACTGGTGGTTTTTTCCTGTTGGTGTCAGGCCGTAGAAGAACCGCTGAAAGCACTGTGTTCTTCTTCCTGGTCAGCGAGTCCGTACCAAAAGTTGTATAATCAGCTTCCTCTGCAAAACAAAAGATAGAGGAAGTGGAGACAGAGAAGTACAGAGGAGGAAGATGTGGCATGGAGAAGAAAGGAAGGGAAGAGAGAAACAAAGAGGACAAACATTAACAAAATCTGATTAATTTTCCATTATCATCATACTACGCTAATTACACATCAGGGTATTCAGGTTGACACTCTGTTGCATCATGTAGCTTCAGGAGTGAATAATGCTTTGCAACAGAGCAGCTCTTAGCCTGAGGCACCGCTGCAGGGTGTCTGTGCTGAACACACACCAGACGCTGATCCTCAGAACTCCCCTCAGGTCTTACTGATGCAAAATGCCACAGCAGCCAGATGGATGCTCAGTCTTACTCACAGCCCTTCATCAGCACTTTTTGACAAATAACTAACATATGGTAATGTGTTAGTTGAGAGCTTCAGAGCTGCTGGTAGGCAGGTTTATTACCTTTGGAGGGAGTTAGACTAACTGTTTCCTTGTTTCAGTCTTTATGCTAAGCTAAACTAACCATCTCCTGGCTATAGCTTTATATCTAACAGACAGATGTGAGAGTAGTACTGATCTTCTCATCTAATGCTCAGCTAGAAGGCAAATTTGCATATTTCTCAAAAGTCAAACTTACTGTTAAGTGTTTTTTTGGGCATTTCTGTTTCAAATAAGAAACGGAGTAGGTTTGAAATAACAAAAAAAGGTCACATGATGAACCAATCCATGGTTTAATGCATTGTACCCAGAACTTGGAAAAAACTACTTTGAACATGTAAAAGTGAAACGGAGCTGTCATTCAAGTCGGAAACTCGGGCAAGGTCCATCTAACCAGAGTTCATTGGCATAAACAAACCTGATGTCATGGCAACATGGCAGCGCACTCAGTGAACTGAGCAGTATGTCAGTTTCATCAGTTATTGCTGTAACAACATCGTTGAAGCCATTTCCATTTCCATTCAGTTGATCTGTGCTTGATAGAAGTCTTTGCAAGCATGTGTATATCTGTCTCCGAACACACAAAAGGTATGCACGCTACAACTTTATGCTGCTGGTTGTGGTGGTTAACACCATTATGCTCGGCACCTGTTTACACAATTTTGAGTTGTTGTATGTTATTTGAATGAGAATTTGAATGAAATGCACTGGGGTGCATTTAGATCAGAAGTCAGGAATACTGAGTTGGAATTATCAACTTCTGACTTGCAATTGATTGAAGCATGTAATGGTCACATTTTAGGTGCATGAGTCACCAGGATGCCTTGAAACCTGCCCTTTTTTATGTATATTTTTAGGAGGAAGTGTGTACACTGCTATAGACTTTAAACTGACATGGCTGATTTTAACACTAGAGACCAAGGGCTGGCCAGGTAAAGGAGGGAAAAACTAGACCTTGGCTCCCTAATAGTTAACCAGCATAATACAAACAGCTAAACATTAACATCTTTGTGACTTTCATTCTCTTTCTTGTCAGTCCCTTATCCAGATTTTGTCTATTTGCGGTGTTATTTTCCAACATCTTTCTTTTGAATATGTCTTCAACTTTTTCACCTTTATTGCATTCCTCACTCTCTGATGTTTTTACAGCACTTTGTAAAACTCTGTTTTTAGATGAAAGTGCTCTATAAATAAAGCGCTGGCATTCTTACACTGAATACTTCTCCCCTGCCTGTGTATCTCTTTATTGAGTGTGTGTGTGTGTGTGTGTGTGAGTGTGAGTGTGAGTGTGAGTGAGAGAGAGAGAGAGAGAGAGAGAGAGAGAGAGAGAGAGGGAGAGAGAGAGAGACAGTAATCTGGGCAAATATCCATTCAGGTGGCTGATAAAGATTCAGGCTCTCAGGTTCTGACAGGTACGCACCCCACCACTCCCCTCTCCATCTCTAAAACCAAAACAAAGGATCAACTGTCTCGAGAAAGAGCGGCAGTCTCGTGTTTCAGTTCCCATGAGGCACGAGTCTAGTGTATACACACTTTCTCTATCTTTGCCAGCTCTGAATTTCGGGGCCAACTCCCAATGAGAAAATATAATCAACAATAGCTTTAGGTAGAGTCTGTGAGGTCAAAATGCTAACAAAAGTTTCATAATCTGTTCATGTTCAAACTGCACTTTCTGAATGCCTTGCTCCTGCCATGCTCATAAACACTGCCATAAAGAGGAACATTATGCAAAAAGGGCATACAGGTGGATGCTTCAAAGCACTTGCGCGCGCACACGCACACACACGTCTGCCTCCATCACTGACACAAGGGTTGTTCTTGCAGTGCAGTCACGCATAGGAGGCGGCGATGCTCTACATCTCATTTCACTCTTTCTAGACCTCTTTTCACCTAAACCATCCCTCCATCTCCACCATATGAAAGGCCAGACACGACAACCGAGTTATAGTTGAGCAAAGAGAACAAGACGGTCCCTCAGGGCCACTCACAGGCGCACACACACCGCAAAGAGATGCTGTTCTGGTGGCAAATGGTATAAGCATGCAGCTTCCTGACCACAGCGTTTACGAGCCCACTCAGCAACACAACATATGTAAGCACACAGGAGCAGGTGTTCATTTACACACAAATTACAAATGCATCTATAAGGGTTATCCATGGTTAGTGATGATACCTAAGTTAGTATGAAATTAGTTCATACTAATGAATAGCAGCACTGTGAGACCCAATACCCAGAAAAACCCTAGCTACATTATAGCTCATTAGAGCACAGACGCACAGCTCTCTATCTCTCTCGTCTAATTGGCTACAGAGGCCTATAGGCAAGGCACAATATAAATACTCACTGTTTCTCATTTGTTAAAGAACAAATGACCTGATTTTCTTTCCACTGTTTTATTTACACACAGAGCTGAGAATAGTACTTTCCCAGTTGTCCCAGTGACACCAAAAATAAAATGCTGGATGATATAACAAACTCTCAAACTTTTGTTTGCATATAGACAACTAAATGACCTGTAAATGGCTGGTACATGGCACACACAAATACTTCAACGGAGAACTTCTGGACCAGTAACATTACACATGTGGGGAACACAGAGAATACAGTAAGACTTGGAACTCATACATCATAGAAAATGAACTCATTTAGCTAGCAAGCACTGAAGTAATTAATGGTATTAATTGCTGACTGATATAATCCATACAAGGCTCCATACAAGGTTGTGTGAAAATCTACCATCAAATGTTTCAAATTTCTAATTTAACATTATATTAAGAAGGGAAAGCCACCAAAAACCATCAACAGTAAACTTCCGAGTCATGTAATTGATCTCCATCCATTCTCACAGCTGCTTACCCTGTTAATCTTTGCAGTCAAATAACCGTAACATTTAATTTCATATAAATTTTTGGAAATATGATGGTGGTCACCTACATTATCATTTTGCATGTGTGTCTCCACTCACTTGTACCTATTTTTTATTTATTTACTTCAAATTAAATACTCACTATCACTATCCACAGCCACTTATCCTATTCAGGGTCGCAGAGGTGTTGGAGCCTATCCCAGTTGACTTTGGACGAGGGTTGGGGCACACCCTGGAAAGGATGCCTGACTATCACAAGGCTGACATGCAGAATGGAAAAAAAAAACATCGCAGGCAGAGGGAGAACACCAAGACTCAACGTAGAAGTTTGCCAGCAGGTTTGAAATTGGAACCCTCTTGCTGTGAGGCGACAGTGCAAACAACTACACCACGTGCCATCCATGATATATCTTTGTAGTCTATGTTTGTGTGGCTGTTTTATACACCTGAGAAATCCAAATATTGTTATCTAGTTAGGTCCAATTATATTTCACATCATTGTACTGATACATACACAACTGCTTGACCTCATTGCATTATAGGAATATCTGAGCACCATCAGTGGTCTATCAATAAAGCCAACAGTGCAATAATCACAGTTGGCTAGCACAGAATGGGTGCTTGTGGTTGATTATAGCAAACGGGCAACAACCCACTACCAGACTTTGGAATGTGGGTTTTAACTGGACGACCCTGATCTTAGCAAGCCAACATATCTGAACATGAATCACTGAGAAAGCTGTTTGGCTAATGTCATTATTTAGGCAGTTTAAAGGTTGCATCTGTACTGCATATATAACTTCACCTTTAATCCCTTGTGTTCTGTAAATACATGAGGCATGACTGAGGTATGCTGCAGGTATGCAGCTGGTTTAGCTAATGATTAATTGAATGAAATCAGAGGCCAACTATGAGGGTTTCATAATGCTAAGATTTGAGAGGGCTGTTTATGGACAAGTTCGCAACAAATCATTGCAGGCATGAAGAACTTGCAGGCATGAAGTGTCCATGCACTAGTTCCACTTTTTCTTAGCAAACAAAGATGCCATTTCGTTGTCCATTAAAGGGGTACTCCACCCATTTAAGAGATGCAGATCAGTTGACCATTTGTTAAGCTCCACCCACCTTTAGTTACTGTTGCTTCACCTGCAAAGCTTCCCATTCTCACTTGCCATATACAGGTTATAATAACAATAAAGGCAGATTAAAATATACATATATATATATTTTTTAAAAATAATTGGTGCTTGATTTCAGACAAAAGTAAACAAAGGCAGGCTTCTTATTTCTAGCTTGCAACCATTGGTTTGATCACTGAAATGACAACTGTCAGGAACAAATTTTACCTGCTGTGGTTCGCTAGCTTATTAACCTATCATCAGCTGACTGACTGAGTGACTCTTTATTTCTTCTTTTCAGTCACCCTAGACTTTGATATAGTAGCATCCTAGCTTTGACACAGTGTGCAAATACACAGTGGATGTGCTATTATGGCAGGATTTTTTTTTTATGTAGCCTGTACTGAAGAAATATGATGTAGTATAAATGCTTGTTGGCTTTGTAAGTAACACTGGGTGAGGTGACTACTGTAGGAGGTAAACTGCATTATGCTACTGTTTGCAGCCCTGTGGCGTTGGAGGAGCTCTGTCGAGTCTGAGAAAATAACCCAATTATGTCACAGTGATGACCTCAGGTTAAACTCTGTTTGGGCTTGGAGAGTAGAAAATCTCACCCAAAGTGTGTGATATAAATTGGGGGCATGCTACCTGAAAGGCATGGGAGTTTTACCATGCAAAGAGTGTCTGATAAAAAGATGGGAGAAATGTAGGATTTAGTGTTTTTAGAGATGACCCATACTGCAAAGTCTGTGTATCTCAGCCTCTGCTTTGGTCTTTTTTGTTCTAATCCGCCTCTTGTGAGTCCCCCAGCTTTGATGAAGGGCAATGCTAACATCACTGGAGTACCCCTTTAACTACTGCAGATTAACTGCAGGTCACCAGCCCACGTTAAATATGCCTTAAAGTAGCTCTGTTAGTTACCTCCGTCAAAGCTTATCTCCTCAGACCATAACTATGATAGAAGGTACAGCTGCAGTGTATCAGACAGTATCATACTTAAGGCATGATTCACAAACCCTGAATAAAAACATAATCCCCAGCCCTGTGCTTGCCATGGCTCGGCACAGGTTAGGTATTCCAACTATGCAGGGGCTGCTTTGATTTCCCACACTTTGAATGGAGTCAGTGAGGAGCAAAGGAAGCAAAGCAATGGAGGAGAAAATGACAACCCAACACACACCGTCACAAGCGAGGACACATGCAGTGATGCTTAGTCATTCCTCTCTGTAGTATGTAACGAACACACACACACACAAGCACACACAGGGTGAACAACTAATGCATCTCTATCCAGACATTGAAGAGACTACGACAACTCAGCCTAAGGAGAGGAAAGCACTTGTGCGAACTGGCATTCATTGGTTGAACACGTCATCTTCCTCAGTGCTTTATTCTTCACACTCTCTGGATGTATCATGCTTCAACTCTAGACTTTGGCTTTAAAGGAACCAACGTACATGGCTCAGAATAAGTGGTATTTGCAGCCATTCAGAACACGCCACAGCTAACCACACTATTATCTCTGTCTGTGACACTAACTACTTATCTCGACCAAGAAAATATTACAGACGTGTTTTCTTACTCATACGAATAATCTATGTATGCTTTAAAAATCAAACATATAATGTGGCACAAGTGTGCATCTTTAGAGCCACACTTTTTTCAGTGGACATCAGTTCCTTCTCTAGAACCACTCATGCATGCACCTGCTCTTACACTCTCATTACACCCACTTCTTCAGTGACAGCTACATTCATGGTTACCTAGCATTACAATTACGATGATGCAGGATGACAAGGCCCTGGCTTTCCTCGTAACATAATCTTCCTGACGACAACAGTGACACCAACAACCCATTACTTCCTGGTACTTGTCGCCCGGCGCTGCGTCAGGGAAACCTGATACCGTGTCCAGATGAGACAACACAATCAGGAAGGAGCTACATGACAGGCATTAGGTACTACCACCATCACTACTACGAATGCTACTAGTTCTCTGACTCCACATTTATATTTCAGGTACTTATGCAGTGGCTCTTGGGAGAGATATAATGAATGTGAAAGTAGAACAACCTTTCATTTTATGGTACATAACTCACCACTACTGTAGTTATTATTAAACCTGTATAATAAAAAATAGTGCTTGTAGAGCACTACGAACACGGTCACAGCACATACTGATACATTCATCTCTGAAATAAATGGTTTAATATTTTGACCTGAGACATGCATAAGTAGGGCTGGGTACTCGGTACTTGATACCACTAAGGTATCGACCAACATAAACCAGTACCAAGTAGTGTCGAAACTTCCCCAGTCAAACAATATGGGAAGCCCTTTGAACATTTAATCAGTAGTGACAGTAGCAATTGTACATATCAACAATTGCTTTTAGACAAGAAGAATTAGAATTAGAATTTCAAGCCTATAAATCCCTAATTGTATTTAGACTAGTAGCAATTCCAATTAAAGATATCTACAATTCATATCTCACTTGTCAAAATAGTAATCCTTGATATCAACAATTCAATTCTTACAAGTGGAAAAGTTCTTTGTAGATATCTGTAACTTAATTACACTTTTTCAACTTTAACCACTGACAAACTCAATTACAGATATGTATGATTTAATTTTGACATGTTATAATTTCAAGTTCACATATCCATAATGTAATTTTGACTAGTTGCAGTTCTAATTAATGATATCTACAACTCAGTTCTCACTGGTGAAAATGTCAATTGTTGATATCAACAATTTAATTCTTACTTGTGGCAATGTTCTTACATTTAAGATATTATACATGGAATTCTAGTTACCTAAAATGAAATTCTGACTAAGCAAAATCAAATCATTGATATGTGGGCATAGAATTGAAACTAGTAAGAATGTATCTAGAATTGCATTTGCGAAATCTGAAATACAATTGTAACCACTGAAAATTATATTAATACTAGTTACAATTAAAGTTAAATTTGAGGTTCCTTTTATTACTAGCCAGAACTGAATTTTAGATATCAAAACAGGAATTCCCACTTGTCAAAATGTCATTGTAGAGATCTTCAATGACGTACATACTGTACATATCTATAATGAGTATGCTAATTTGGTCTATATATGTGAAATGTACTTTGAAGTACTTTGATGATATGATGCCCACATATCCAAAATGGTTTGTTGATATGTTGGACATATCGAATGCAATTGTTGATATCTGAAATGGGAAATCTACTTTTCCAATAGCCCCAATCTTTTTTCAACACGTGGAAATTTAATTGAAGATATCTGTAATCATTATTGCTACCTATATTTAAAATCAAATATCTATAAATCAGATTTGACCAGTCGAAATGTAACTTCTACAATACTTGTATGGTTTTGCTCGCAGCCAATCACAGCAGGCCTTCTTCCATTTAATGTGACGAGTGGTTGCCCACTGCAACAGCAGTTACAGTTCATACAGTCTGTAGTGTGGTGAAGTTGAGTGCAGTGTATTTAACAGCTGGCGGTTCAGCGTGCCGAGATGCAACCAAAGCATTTGAAATAAATTAAAGTAATTAAAGTACTTGACTGAATTCTTCCATTTACATGATGGGTACCGAATGAAGTAGAAAAAAAAGGTATCAAATGAAGTATGCTATTGGTATCACTTTAAGAGTACAGATATTGGTAGTGGTATTGTAATTTTAAAATGCTACACAGCCCTATGCATAACTTATACTCTAGATACAAGCAAAGGACGAGTCTTTATCTGTTTATAATGAATAACTGCTGTCCATGAAACCCATCTTCTGTATCCAAACATAACACATATCTCAAGAGTCTCAGAATGTAAAACACAGAGAAAGCATCAAGCCATTGAAAGTTGTGCTGTGCTGGAAACAGTCAGGTTTGTTGATGACAAGCCTGGACGTTCACCACACAGCCGGTGCCACGGTGTTCCTGACACAGAACGATACAAGAGGAGGAGGAGGAGGAGGAGGAGGAGGAGGAGGAGGGGGGAGTGTACGTGTGTGTCAAAGTGAACTTGTGTGTTAGAGAAAAACCAGGGGTGGTGTAAAACAGAAGACTAAAAACAGGCAGGAGAGAGAGACATACAGCAAATACACACTGCAGAAAAAGAGAGAGAGAGAAGAAAGGAAAAGAGGAGGAGGAGGAGGAGGAGGAGGAGGTGATAAGAAACTTTCAAAGGAGTAAATTCCCGGAGGGTTACTATTCCTGGTGCGGTGAGCATACCTCCCTGGCACAGCCCAGATAAAAGTGCCTTAATGCTGCTGATAAGACAGGGAGAAAGAAATAGAAGGAGGCAGGTCAAAGGGAGAGTGCTGAGAGGAAAGGATGCAACAGTCACAGGCAAGGAAACAGAGAAGAAGACTACACAGACATGTCGAGGTGTTTGGGGAAGGAAGATGCTATCGAGTCCTGCAGAGGTGTGAGGCAAGCTGGAGCGAAGACTTGATATGTAATTGAGCTGACAGTTTGAGGAATTACTTATTAAATCCATAATTCAAAAGACTTCAGTCATGAACATTAGCCTGCTTCTAGGCCTCCTCATATAATCTAACTCATGAATTCTCTATTACACTCATCAGTACTGCTTTATCCCTCTGTCTTGACAGCAGCCATTTATCAAAACATACTGAAACTAAAATCTACACTGAAGAAGAAAACCAGCTTTAATGTAGCAGTATGCTGTTTACAAAACACCGCTTACGATTGGGGTTGATGCAGAATTAATACATTTTATTTGCCAGTCTACACTCATGTATAGCACTTTACTGTGTGTGTGTTTTCGTGTGTGTGTGTTTGCTTCTCGTCTGCATTATGAAGCAATTCCATCAATTTCTTTTGTGCTGACATAGACACCTCTCTCCTTCCTGCAGTGCATCCTCTCCTCCTCACCCTCCCACTTTTCTCCCCTGTGTCCTTCACTCAATCTATCCCTCAGTCTCTGTCATCCATGTCTTAGCAGGAGCCTTTTTCTGTCTCTCCAACTCTGTCCATCCCTCTTGGTCTTGCAGATTCTCCTCTTTCTGCCTCTGTTATCATTCCCTTTCTTTATAGCTGTCCAGCTGAAGTCTTCTCTCTTTTAAAGTCTTCTCTACTAATGATGGTATATCAAGCACAGGACTCAGTGACCCTTTGAGGCTAGTATTGGGACAACTGATGTAGCATCTGGACGAGGGTTAGTCTAGGACTGTGGCTGGATGACCAGGACTGGTAAGACAAGTATGGATTTGATGAGGGACTGAGACATGCTAGGAGTCAGCGTGGGGCATGAAGACTGAAGCAGGGATGTGCCGCGGGCTGAGGCAGTATTTGAGCTTGGGACAGGGTGGGGTCGAGGTCAGGGGCAGGTCACTTTGGGGTGTATGTTTCAGAACCGTGTTACAGGGAGGGGGATGAGTCTCGGATGAGGTGGCTAGATCTGTGTCTGATAAACCCAGCCTTCTACGCAGTCCAGCTATACGTCGCCTCCAGGAGGACAAGGGAGAGGAAGGACTAGATGTTGGGGAGGATAGAGGAGAGGACGGGAGGGAGGAGCAGGCACGTGGGCAGGGGGGACCCAAGTCTAGTCTCAGAACCCTGTCGCTCATTTGTCTAAATAGGGGCTTTACAGGGGAGGGACAAGCAGGGGGACTGTGTGCTTCTGGCTCTGTCCTGCCTCCAACATCTGGCTCTGCAAGACAACACAGCCAACCTGCAGTTAGATCAGGCCACTGAGGCAGATCCCTCAGTGCCCAGATAAACTTTGAGCAGCACTCTAGCTGAAGCGATGTTGCACAATTGAGAAAATACACCAGTGTAAAAAACCATACCAACGGTTTTAATATAAAATGGTAAACAAGCAAATAAACTCCAAACAGTGACAGTAGTTAGGCAGCAGTGTTTGGGAGCTGCAAGTCAGAGCCTGCTGACTGTGGTGCTCAGCTAGCCAGGGCAAATATGCTGGAATGGTGTGCTGAAAGAAATTCACAGATAAGCATATCAGTTATCTCGCTTCATATCAATATCGCTGTAGCACCAAGCCCAGGGGACAGAAAGAACGCTTTTTAATTAAAAATCAGGAAGAAATACATCTGCCTGCTCGCAAGCCAAAATGAAAAGATACCTCTAATTATTGATGTATATCTAATGCAACTTCACATGTGGGTGGAAACCAACACCAGTCTGTGGTGATTTTCATTTGTATGAACACCTTTCAGTCTAGCTCTTCAGGGTTTTCATTGTAAATACAAATACAGGACTCCTTTCTTTGTTCAGAAAAATCTACCATCCTTGTTCTTGCGCAGCAATTTCAAACCCAGTGACATGAACTAAAATGGCCAAAAATAAGGCTCTTTGTTTCAGCTGTGAGAGTATAAGGAGCAATATATTGGCTGGTATTTATGACATGTCTTTGAGGCCCAAGTTGACAAAGTTCAACAATCTCTGTAACAGCACGTCACACATTCACCTGACACAATCAGTATCAAGGCAACCAACTCTTCAGATGGTCACACCAGCACTTGATTTGGTCGCAGCCCTTTTTGGTACAACATGACTTGACTTAATATTTGTAAATAATTCAATCTAAGTTTCAAGTTTTTTCTGCCACGAGCAGTGGCTGACATAATAGGTCATGTTCTATTATATAATTTTTTAAAAGAAAACATAACTACAGACCATCTTGCAACAGTGATCAGCAACTTAAAACAAATGTGGGCTAGGGGACAATTGTCCCTTCTCTACTTCCTACACCCCTATTTCCAGCCCCCTTGCTCAGACCACATCCACTTTCAAACTTGACTTTCATTTTGATCTCAATCACACACCTGTAATGTTTCGTGACTGTATTTGGCACGGTTGCGACTCAAAATCTTGACAGAATCTGTCCACAGACAGACCAACAGACAGGCATATTGACACCTGGCAAAATATATAAACAGTTTCCATGGTAGTTCCCACTACAATAGCTGCCACAAGAACCACATTGTCACATGATGTCATACACATACACACACACGCAGATACACTAAGTAAAAACAAGTTAGTCGTGTGACACTGTTGCGGCTGGTTAATCAATATCTAATAAAGCAAAAGCAGCAGCATTCCTTCACCCCCTGCAATGCAACGCAGAGGGGCCAGCGCTTAAATCTGGGACCCCTGACCCTCTTTCCCTGGAAGAGCCACAGCTCAACATCCTGCCTTGCATCATAGTTCATCAGCTCTGTCCCTCAGCACTGATTCGAATAAGGTCCTCCACAGTATGAGTGTGCAGACCTGTCCTAACATCCCACCCCTCGTACCACTAGGGCTGTCCCGAATGCTATTTTTTAACATTCGGACCTTTGGCAGAATTTATAACGAATATTCGAATATTCGTTCCCGGCGTGCGAGCGGACGTGGGGTGGGGAGTGCGTGTGCCGTGGCCGTGCTGCTCTCTCTGGTTTTACGCCAGGCTCGGCTCCTTTCAAGGACTCCATGCGAAGCACTCCTCAGGGGTTTTTTCGGACCTAATTGTACTGCGGAGTTTTGCACAGCGGCGACCGGATCTTTGCTCTCAAACCACAAAAAATGTGGTGGCACAACAGTCTCCTTCAGTACATTATTCTATGCTTTCTTTTGATTTTCACATTGGCTAGTCATCCTGTTTAATTCATCTTCTGATTAAATCGGAACCATTGAAACAAGTTGTAGGAAGCCTCTGCAAGTAATTGGTTGCTGGCAGACACTCTGTGCTGCAATAAAATGGTTAATCAGCAGTGCCGTGCACTGTAGAGCCAATGCGCTGCTGGTTCTGCCGGCCTGAATAGAATATAATGTCTACTGTTGTGTTCAGCCTTTATAGACTGAGCTGAGTAGTGATGCGCGGGTCGACCCGTACCCCACTTGACCCGCAAATGGACCTGCGGGTCGGGCAGCAGTGATAGTCTGTTAAATCGCTCTGTAAATGATATTTTGACATTATTATCATAATCTATTAATCTATAATCTATTACTGACATGGCATCCGAAGGTACTGATGCGTTGAGCAGGTGACAGTCCGTGGCCGTTTTCAAAACGCACTTGTGTCACGCACTCCAAAAGAAAGAGAGGAATAGAGATAAAGTGGTTAAACTTGGCATTGATCCACAGCCTCAGACAGATGCGCTCCTGCGTGCCGTGCACACAAGCTCCGTTGGTAGGCGATACTATATTTTCACATTTTTAACAATGCAATTTAAAAGTGTTGATTTTTACTGATAACCTACATTTACCAACATCAAAAAGACTACATTTAGCACCAAAATAATGTAAATAATAATAATAATAATAATAAAAAATTTAAAAAAAGAAAATAAAAAAACGAATATCGAATACCAAATTTTCATAACGAATACCTACCCATAGAAACGAATATTCAAATATCCGAATATTTGGGTACAGCCCTACGTACCACAACCACGTTTAGCCACTGTGGTTGACACTGATTATTTTTCTTCTTCACTGGCTCAGTCAGTCTCTCCCTGCCTGCATTGGTATCTGAATCAGAACTTGATGTTGTCTCTCCCTTTTCACCAGCTTTCTCCTTTCTTGCTTCTTAAAGTTCGCCACCACCATGTACATGCACATCAAAAACTGTGCATAGGGCACAAAGTGCCAGAGGGGCACCAATGATAATGATGATCATGCACTTGCATGAAGCCAACCACATGAAATTTTAACAGGTCCTAGTCTGAAGCCCGGGGTATACACTCCTTCCTGTTCCGTAGCTGCATTTGTACAGTTCACTCCCTACCTTTCCCACCCTCCATCCCCCCACCGTCTTTCTTGTTTTTCAGTCTCTCTCTTATGGTGCTATGCAGTGGTTAAGAGTCCAGTTTCTTTCTTGCTTATATTTTCCCAGTTTGCCCACTGCCTCACCCTCACCCTCCCTTTCACCTCTCCCTGTCTCTTGCTGCATTGGTCCAAAGTGCTGCTTCTCCTTCCTTTCGCATCCAGTCTGAGGCTGCCCCTGTTTCCTTCCCCCGTCTATTCATTCATCTTCCCTTACCAACTCTAAGCTGAGAAATTCTGACAGTCTCTATAACAGAGAGCCTGGGCTCCCATTGTCTACCCCTCTCTTCTTCCATCTCAGCCACCCTCCCTCCATCGTCTTGCACCCTGCATAAAGTCTCATCCAGCCAGGTTTCAAAGGGTACAGAGTAAGGTTTTAGCGTGCCAGGCTGTGCGCTCTCTCTTGTTCAAAATGTTCTCTGGCTCTCCGCTTTCTTTCCCTCATTCTCCTTCGACTGTTCACCATCGCTTTCTCTGTCCATCTTTACCCCCTGTTGACGGAGCCAGGCTCTGGAGCCGAGGGTCCAGTCTGGCCTCCTGTCCTGACTAATCTAGCCAGCAGACGTGATCAGAGGCTGGCCACATTCCACCCAAAATGCCCCCTCCCTCCCTTCTTTCTTCCTCCATCTCTCTCCCTCTTTATTTCTTTCTCTCTCTCCCACCCTCCCCAGCTTGGGCCTCACTCTGCATTCCTCCCTCACTAATACTATTCCCACTATCCTCCTCTCTCTCTCCCTCTTGCTGCATTCCTATCACACTTACACTACTCCCTCTCCTTTCCCCACATCTCTAATTACATGCCTTGCCTAAACAATGCCTTATACATTACTCCCTCTTTAATACTGTTTACTCTGTCTCCATTTCATCCTTCCATCTCTTTTATTAGGTCTAAGATATGTCCCTCCTCCACGCATTCCTCCTCCGGTGCTATGAATCCATCATTCCCTCACTCATTACATGCAGCATCCTGGGGAATAATTAATGCTCTGAGGCAAACTTGAGATCTAAAGCAGGGGTGGCTGATTTCTATTATTTTTTACAGCTGCCCCTCTCCTGTGTTTTATCCATTACACCTGCCAGCGCTTTGTCTCTCTCTAACTTTAATCCTTTCATGTCAAGCTCACAGTATAACTCTCTCCCTCCTTACATGCTGTGGCGTCTTCACTTACTCTGACTTTTTATGCTATGTCTCTTTCGCCCAAATCGTTTTCTCCACCACGCTCTCTTCCTTGTTCTATCTGGCTCTGTGTGACTGTCACATTCTCGCCCCATCTCTTCCACCATGCACATACAGTGTCTTTCCCTTTCATTAAATTTTTTTTTATTTTTTTTTTATTTTATATACTTAATAAGAAATTCAATTTTTTTTGTCATTAACACACAGGTCCAAAAGACACACACAGGACCTATACATGCACAAAGTGGAGAGATGTCAGAGTGAGGGGGCTGCCTTGGTCAGGCACCCTGGGTGGTTGGGGGGTTTGGTGCCTTGCTCAAGGGCACCTCTGCAGTGCCCAGGAGGTGAACTGGCAGGAGCCACCAGTCCACGCTCCATATTTGGTCCGGACAGGGACTGGAACAGGTGACCCTCCGGTTCCCAACCCAAATCCCTGGACTGAGCTACTGCCGCTCACATACTAGACTCGCTGCATTGCTTATCACACTCAGAGCTGCTGTTGTTATCCTGCTATAACACTTGCTTTGCAGGGTGGGTAGACTTTGTCCGTGTTGTACTTTCACACTGTACATTTCCTTTTCTCTGACGGGATGATTCATGGGCCGCTGGTTACTAATTGCTAAGGCAGTCCCAGCTGGGATACGCAAATACAAGCATTCCTGTCCCCCTTCATACCTTTGTCCTCTACCTTACTGGATAAGAGTTACAGGCCATTCAGGACTGAAACTGTGTGAGTTATGAGCAACGTCATCAAACAAACCCACGCCCTGAAAGGGATACCTGCTCCCACTACAATGATAACAACCTAGAAACGCTGTGTATGTTGTGTGTGTGCAAACGTTCTGGATGACTGATACCAGCAAACATGGTGTCACTCAATCTCTTCTGACTACCATGATCACAGCCAATCAAATATAAACCTGGGTTTGACTCATAGTTTCTCCAGTGTCAGTTTTGGATCATAAACTATAACTATTTGTGTTTGGTTTTAATTTACATATATACAGCTGCAGCTAACCAATTTTTCTGTTTATGGATTAATCTATTCATTATTTTCTTGATGAATCTTTTGGTCAATACATTGTAATAAATTAGTGAAATATGCCATGTGTAATTTCCTAAAACCCACAGTGACATCTTCAAATGATATGTTTTATCCAAAATACAGTCCAAAAATCCACAGCTACTGAGTTTATTATCATGTCTGTCAAAGAAAAGCATCAAATCCTCACAATAAAGAAGCATGAAACCAGCAAATGTTTGGCTTTATTTGCTTACTTAAACAATCGATTAAAAGTTGCCAATTTTTTCAATTGATCTGCTAATCAATTAAAGCCAATGTCATATTTGCTTAAAGTGTCACTACATCCACACAGGATTGTATGAGGTAAATAGTGTGTGGAAAAAAAGCATGCCCCTCCTCCTCTTCCTATTTCCTCTAATGGCATTTGATAGAATCTACTGTGGCTCACAGAGATCGACCAATCAGAGCCGAGGTTCTAACGCAGTTGTCAATCATGTCAATCACTGCTCGTAAACTGCAGTCAAACTGTCAAACTGGGTAGCCCTGATCAAACATTAATCAAGATTTTCTTACTGCATTGTATGTTGTTCCTCAAACATTTTCACAAACATATTTTAGTGCACTGTTTAGCTGTAAAATGAGAATATTTGCTCTGGCTGGTGGGCCGGTTTGTTTTAAACATAGCAGCTGGGTCACACACTTTTTCATTTTACAGCTAAACAGTACACTAAAATGTTTGTGAAAACATCTGAGGCGAGAAATAGACAATGCAGTGACAGAATCTTGATTCATATTTGAGCAGCGCTGTCTACTTTGACCACAGTTGACAAGCAGTGATTGACATGATTGACAGCTGCATTAGAGACTCCTCGGCTGTGATTGGTTGTTTTCATTCATGTGTAGTAAGGTCATAAGAAATAGTTCAAGAGGGCAAAGGAACATGATTTTTTCACAGACCATCTATCGTAATTCTGTGTGACATCACAAATATTACAAAAAGCAATTTTTATAAAATTACCAGCCACAGCTTCATTTACCTTATCATTGCAGCTCTCGACAAGGATTTCTGACGAACATCAACTGACAGACAGACTAAGGGCTTGTAAAAAAACAGATGTGAAACAGCCTCTTCTCCAAAGCTGGCAAAAGCTGCTCTATGTCAGCACCTAAAACAACAGCCACTGATATAATAACAAGCACAAAAAATATTTCTATGTTATACATATTACTGAGTAGACTGTTTTGTCTTCAACATGACTAAATGACCACAACACTGCCCATTTACACAGAGCTTATAGAGACTCAAGCTCTGTTAATCCACCTATGAACGGGCCTCTTCATTGCTGCCATGACAACCAGTAAACAGTGGACACCTCACTGCCAGCTCAATAATCATCAACACATTGTTCAGGGATAGGGGGGCGGGGTGTAGGGGATCCCCGGTGCTGCTGAGTTATATTGGTGTGTGTTGAAGCAGTTTTAAAAATGACCGGCATAGACATGAGTCCAGTCGTCCACACACAGGCACAAACACTTAGCTCATTTTTCAGCAGTGAAACAATACGACGTTAATGGCTGGTCAGTGATGTAGCGTTGATGCATAAACAACAACAATGTGAGCATTATTCAAGAACCAGACCACAACAATACAACAACAGACACTCACAGCCTAACATCCGCCCCTCTATCCATCCATCGAACCATCTGCCCATCAATGAATGAACAACACTCAGAGCACCTAGCCTTGGATACACGTAGGATTTAGTCTTCCAGACAAATAAAACACTCCACCAAAAATAACCTCAAATGACACACATGGACTGAACTGTGCCGCAACAAGACACTTTTTATTAGAAGACACACAAATTATGGCAGTGGAAATTGTCTGTCGGAAACCTGTTTACAATCAGTGAGACAGGAGATTAAGTGTTGTTTTTATTAGCTGTGAACATATTTCTCAGATATCTGTTATAAGCTTTCACTGCTGTATTCCATGAAGGCCAAGTTGTGACAAACTTTGGCTCACATACTGCTGCCTTGTCTGAAGTCCTGCTCTTATGCAATAATGACCAATCACATCACGTCTGACCACTGACCATCTAAGACATTTACATAATCGCTCAGTCACAGTTTCAAAGGACAGAGCAGCAGTCGAATGGCATTATAAGCCACTTTGTGACTGTATGACTAAAACTTTTTCAGTTTAAAACAGCACTTTAAATAAAACAATCTCCTCACACTTGAGCATTTAACATGTTTCAGAAATAATCTCCATCCATACTAACACTGCAAATGCATACCACATGACCATTCACTTACACTGGGCATGTGTGTGCCGGTGTAAACAGGAAACAGATTGTCTACTCTGCGGTTGGGTGCTTAGTTACAAAAAAATAGGAAGAACAGCAATGACGAAAAGTAAGACTTGCTTGGACCCACAATAGTGTGGAACTGTTACTGAAAGTCACACATAAGTCAAAGGCAGTCAAGGCGGCAGAAAATAGATTGGCAGTCGTTGCAAAGCAAATTGGGCGAGATATTAGAGTGGTACTGGGGGCATTATCCATCACAGATAAAATCCCTAAAGGTATATGATGTTAAGCCTAGCTCTAATGTTTTTTCTTAACACATTGTGACTGATGAGACCCAATCAAAAAGCGGAAATGGGTGTCTGCATTATTACTTTCAAAAGTCTCACTTTCTACCCGTCCAACTGAAAAAAGTAAACCCCAAATTTCCCCACTACAACTGGTTCAGCAGTTTTCTCAAAGGTCTCCTTTTGAGAGTTTTTGAAAAGTCAGAGTTGTGTGGACACTAGGCTTGCATGGTGAACGTCACTCGTCGACAGAGGTCATTCTCCATAGGTGGGACATACCATTACTGGATTGTAAACAGTCACCGAGCAAGAACAGAGAGAGACCGTGGGGAAAAACAGCATCACATCTAACTCTGATGGTTGGTGATTGTTGAATCATTGGACTAACTAACTAAAGGACAAACAAGAAAACAGAGGGCTTTGGTGAGTTTAATTTTGTTTCTGACGAGTTTAAATATTGTCTGGTTTATGATGAGTTAACAAGTCACTTATGTTAACATTGGTCTTCAGTTCAGTGCAGTTTAAGAGAGAAACCTGTATTCAGAAGGTGCGTGGTTGTATCTCTCTGAAAACTGGTGTAAGGGTATAACCATTCTCAACATTTTGTGAGTTTATATTGTTTATTTATTAATGGGAGGGTAGCGCCACACACAAATACCATTATATACTGGATACTCAGGTGAAATTTCAGGAAGGTATAAAAAAACAGATACAGCTGAAGCCTAGTGGACACTAAGTGTAAAGGTGGCAAAAGTCATGTGTTTAAAACAAAATCGTATCAGTATAGATGCAGCCTAAGTGTGACCCTCCCACTATGACCCCATGCACCTGCACTATGACCTTCCACCTGTGCTGCTGATAACATTAAAGAGTTTGGACGTGACTCGCCTGATTAAAAGGAGGATCTTAGAAAAGGATTATCTCCTTCAGGTGTGGGGTCATTTGTGCTGATACCACCATAACAACATACAGGACCATGAAGGACTTATCATTAAAACAATTTCTATAAACCTCCAAAAATCCTTTGTCATCTTCTGTCAATTTGGCATCACGTTGCCAAGAGAGCAGCTTTCAAAGATGTGAGATACTTTCACATAAACAAACAGGGCACAGCATTCAGTGTTTAAAAGGTTCTGAGCTGGCCCTTGGCCTGACATACCTCTCATCCCCAACACTGAGAAGCCTATACTCACTGTAGAGCCATCACTAGAGATAATAACTACTGTCTGCAGATATATAATAAATGATCTATATCTGGCAATTTGCTGCATCCGCACACTGCAGAGCCTTTTAAGCTGGAACCAACTGGTGCTTAGCAGTAAGGTGAAGGGGGGTAGACAAAATTAGGAGGGAAACCCGGGGTCTGCAGGGGGTTGTGGCTGCATTAGTGTGCCTTAGCTTTGTCTTTTTTTCAAGGCAGCATGCGCGTGTGAGTGCATGACTGATGCGTGATGCCTGCTTGCCTGCATGACTGTGTTTTCCTGTGTTTTTGTGTGTGTGAGCAGCAGTGAGCTCAGCGTGGGGCTAGTGTCTGGGGCGTGTAATTGAAACACGGTCCCATGCAGCGCTACACAGTGACCCCACTAATCTCCTCCTGACAAAGTGGCTTAGCTTCTATAGGGTCATATGGCACAGTGAGACAGCTTAAACACAACAGAGCGCGCGGCCTGACCTACCCCGGCCCACGGACCCCGGGGTTCCTCCCTGCATGCAAAAGGTCACACTCAGCTACTCATTAGCAAGGATGCACTTAAAAAATTCAATCCAATCAAGATTTTATACATGTAGTCTGACAAAAACTGCTTTATGCTTATCCCTAGACATGTGCAAACTACATTCATGAGCAAACATTACAGAAACTTCTCAGAGCTACAACTAACTACTTCCCCCAGCATCTGAAAACACAAAGGAATTGCCCGTGATACCCTATAGCCTACTGTATTAACAGGACAAGAATCATAATAGTTATTGGTAGTGGTTACACCAGAGCCAGTGACGAAGTAATAATCAGCAGCAGTATTGTTGACAAAAAGTGTTTATGTTGAACTTGTGCCAAAGAAACAGGATATCCTAATCGAACAAGTAACCCCTGGGCAGTTTGACAGATGATAGTTAGAGAGAAGTGGAAAACACAGCAAATAATCTACCCTTCATTGCTCTTTATGTTGACCTTTTTTTTTTTTAGCTTTGTTCAGCCCTTGCAGACAGATTGCCTTTGGGAACACACTGCTTCTCAGCAAGGTCACTGACCTTCAGCTATGTGGGTCAGGAAGGGACACTAAAGGACATAGCTCGAGAACAAGGGAGTTGAGTTGTTTGTTTGAACTGACAGTTCAATCAAGACAAATACTTAAGCACCATACAGCTGGAAAAACCGACAAGGTAAAGTGATACTGTTGTCTGTTATAACTGTCTGTTTCTGTTCAACAGTATATCCCATATTTCTAATATTTAGAACTCTCACATTATGTTTGTATTTCCATAGGAAAGATAGACCCCGAAGATATGACCCAACAAACAGGTGGAAACTGAGACTCTTTGATCAAACACTTCTTCTGTGCTTACCTTTCCTCTGCAGGAACAGTCTGAGTAGAGGGCTGGCAGTGGAGATGGCTTTGTGGTAGTTATCATCATTGTTGATGGGCAGTAGGTCACCGTGAATGTCAGCATAGCCCACCAACAACTCCACATTGGGGATGCGATGCACGTGCTGCAGGAGGCCGTAGAACTCATCAAAGCGGCCCGGCTTCGACCGATCCAGCGAGAACCGACGAAACTCTGCACCAAACTGGGATGGAGCAGACAGGAACATGAACACAATTGTACAAACACACATGCAAGAGATTGAGGAACTGATTAATTAAGGGGCAAATAAACAGGAAGATAGCTGAAATCTAAAAAGCTAGCAACCATTTCCTTTAAGGGTCTAAGATTTGGGGCTGTGTCTGCTAAGCACACACTGTTCTGGTAGCCTAGCTTATTTCAAACCACTGTAGGCTGTATGCAAGAGTCTGTTATCCATGTGGACATGCTAACACACCACATGTGATGAAATATTAATGTGGACTCTGATGTGTGTGTATCTCTATGTATCTGTGTTTATGTATGCAGTATATTCAAGACTGAACAGCTCCGTCTAGTCAAGCCATCTGACAGAAGATGGCTGCAGATGCCTGATCTTAAGGCAACTGTTTGGCTGAGATAGAGTCCAATGTCCCATCGGTGGTGTTGATGAGAAGTACCAAGTGTTGTGGTTACTGTTGCCCAGCGCTGACAAAAGATGATCTACAACTCACTGCCAATCTGGACACTCGTCATCTTATGCATCAGCAGAATTATATTAACTATAGGCTGGGAGACTAAACAGGTCCCAGGCCTGTTTCTGGTAAGTAGCCACATTAGGTTAACAGTAGACAAAACATTTTAATTGACCCTGGACTCCTCGCTTTGGGAAGGAGCTGGAAAAAGTATTTTATTACTTTGCGTAGCTACGTGGGGAAACGTACTTTGTTATTGTTAACTATACAGGTAGTGACACACACAAATAGTTCGCAGCCTGTGTCAACATACGCAGTTCCTAAAAACTTGTTTTGAGCAGTAAAAAGCGCCCTGAGGTCCCATTCCTCTGCATGGGTGTCATCATGCCACAGGCTGGAGGACTGAGGACACGGACTGTCGCGGAAGGAGCAATGAGCCTGACGCAGGCCGTATGACACCTATACGCACAGGTGAATGACATAACAACCAGGTATTAGCATTTCATACCGGGCTAATTTCACATAAACGTCTTGCAACTTGTGTAAACTTCCCATGGGGTTATTCTGAAACGAAAACCTGCCTCAAACTTTGAGTCAATATTTGGTACATGAGCAGGGAGGAGCGGCGGAGGAGGCTGTGACAGGTGACACTGGCTCACTGCGGCGTCAGCTGACGATAACCTCCACCTTCAAACTTACGTTACTCAAATTAACTTACAATCAAACTGCGACACGGTTAACATCACAGATTTATGTATAGCGAGCTAGTCAGAGTGGTAAAACCTGTGTTGGCGAGTTTAGCTTTAGCTTCTATCTGTGTAATTTGAGCGACATCATAACTTGCTATCAAGCCACTTAACGTTAGCAGGCTAGCGTAAATTAGCCTCAGTAATCATCACGAAGAGAGCTAAGAGTACAAACAGCGAGTAAACAGACAGAGGAGTCTCCATGTGTACCTTGCTCTTCACCTCCACGGCACTCAGAGAACGGTTGCTCGGCACTCGGTGGTTTTTGTTCATGTTTCGCTAGCAGCGGGACCGCCGCCAAAGCACTCACTCACTCGCCCTGCTCCTGCCGCCGCCGCCGCCGCTGCTCTCCGTCCAAAAACCGTATGTATCCACCACTTATTGTTCCAGTTACACGGACTGTCCCGCGACTCTTCGACGTCCCACGGTTCGTGTTGTTCCTCACAGAATGCGACAAAGGCTGCCAACCAGCCCAGCTCAACCTGTAAACTTATCTCCTCTCATAGTTGCTGCTGCCAATGTAGCTACACCGCTACTACACACTGTGTCTATGGGGCTACCTCAGCCTATTGACTCTACCTCTTTCTGTGTGTGTGTGTGTGTGTGTGTGTGTGTGTGCCTGGAGAGCTGGAGACATGAGACTTCAAAATAAAAGCCTGTCTCTCATTCAACCTTGACTTCACAATAAGAGCCCTCTATCGTCCTGGGCCCTGACAGAGAGCCTCTGTCCTGGCAGAGGGTCTCCACCTAGCTTCAGATTACCAGATCAGCACCAGGAAACCCTTATTTAAATGTTTTACATTAATAATAATTTATCCAGCAAACCTCATTTGAGTGGGAAATAATAATACCTCCATCAGTGATATGTCATCACTGTGTTGAAGGTCCCGTGTGTAGGATTTAGGGGCATCTCTTGGCAGAAGGAATATAATATTCAGAACTACGTTTTCATTAGTCTATAATCACCTTATATTATTATTAGAATGAGCTGTTTCTATGGAGCAGGTCCTGTTCCACAGCAGGGCAGGACAGACAACACGAGAGAACACAAGCTTCAGTTCGCAACCTCACCGCTAGATGCCACTGAATTTTGCACACTGGACCTTTAAGCGTTAGGAAAATGATTATGACATGATGAAAACTGAACAATCCCTGAACCTGAAGACCCCTTTTGATGTCCCCTGTAGAAAACATTCCCCAAACAGTTAAAGTATTACCCTCTGGGGCGTCCTCAAGCTCACCTAGTAGAGTGTGTGCCCTATATGTGCTGCAGCAGCTGGGGTTCGAGTCCGACCTGTGGCCCTTTGCTGTAGTGTATGAACCCCCTCTCTCTCAGACCTCTTCTTTCTGTCTTAAGCTGTACAATCAACAAAGGGAAAATGTCCCAAAAATAATAATTATAATAATGAAAATTATTACCTCCTAGGCTGCCATTAAAAAATATATATCAGTAGGAAAATGTGTGTGTGTGTGGGCTTGTGTAAATACTATAATATCCCCCAGAAAGTTGTTTGGGCTCACGACAAACTATAGCAGTAGTAGTGTAAAAAAAATTTAACACTGCAACAAAAATTAATATGGTATTATATTATACCCTGTGTAGTATCCATTAATCTTTATGATGTAAGATACGGAAATAATATTTATGAGGTAGTAAATGTTATAGATGACTGCAATGTATTTCTTATTGTATAGTGACATCTTCTGGCCAAAAGCCATACAGGCCGACTGCTGCTGTAGCTGCACAGACTCATACTGAATATACAATTAAGTTACTGGTACACTAGCCTATGTCCCAGCATTATATTAAGTGATACAGTGGTGCACCTGAAGATGTTTTAGATATGTCCTCCAGTCAGTGGTCATCAAAAAGCACCAGTATCAATAAAAATCAGTTCTGTGGATGAATGTCTTATTTTCCCTCAAATATTTCCTTACTGTAAAATGACTTATATTAATGCCAGGTAGTCAAAAGCAGGTGAATAAGTTTATGGTTAAAACAGGATGATTATCATAACCTATTTACTTTGGCAGCCAGCGTTCCCAAAAGTCATGTCAGGGCCAGTAACATTATGAGGATGACACTCCAGCCAACTCCTCGTAATTCATTCTCATCTGCTCTGTTTTCCCCTGCCACATACAAACTCTCCTCTCATTTCAGACCCAGCCACTCCCTCCTGCCCTGCAGTAACCCCTTTCCCCTGACCTTCACTGCCCAGCGTCTCACCTGTCCCACTTTCCCCCACCAGCCCTGCGGTATATACCAGCCCATTTTCACTCATTCTCTGACAGATTGCTTTCCAGCCTTTTGTTTTTCCTACCTGTCCCTTGGACTCGTGCCTCTCTGCCTGACCCCTTTTCAGAGAAATTTGCCTGTTTTGATCTGCCTGCCTGGTTTTGACTTTGTACTGTTATTGACCACATCAACTTTTACGCCATGCTTGTCTCTGAGTCGTGCAGCTGGGTTCAAACCTTGTTATCTACTGAACACAGCCTAATTTGGTAACATTTCATCGAGCCTGATACTCAGGCACAGAGACATATGATGAAAGGCTATTCTTGTTTTATTAGACAACATCGTAGGAATTAAAATATTAGTGAATTAAGAGTCAACCCACAGTTGTTTTCACTTATCTGCCTGATTAGACCTCAAACTGTGCTTGACTGACATCTCCCTCACTGTCTTCTTTTATTTTTAAAACCTAATATTGAGAACAAAAAAATAAAATAAAATATTGAATACAGTATAGAAAAGACAACAAGAGCTTGACATTACAGTAATCCAGGAATTACAATGAAAGGACATACAGTTGATCAGAGAGAGACAGAGATAGAGAAAAAAAACCAGAATAAACATGTAGAAAATAATTATTAAAAATACGATGTTGTAATTTAAAGAAAAGGTAAAAGAAACATTCATGAAACTAAAAATGTGAGAAGCAAGCCCTTGTCAGAACATCTGTACCACGTAACAGAACTAAGCAAATTAACTCTTTGCTGATTACAGTAGGCTAAATGCAAAAATCAGTGTCCACACGATCAAGGGTCCACACACTCAGCATTTTTACAATAAGTCTTAGTCGTGAGTGAGACCCAGTAAAATGCCCTTTTGGAACAACTTTGGTTTGATTCTAACAAAGGTCACGTCCAAATGTACTGCTGTATTTCCTATGGGTTAGGTGAACACTACCTTAAATTGGTTTAGTGAACATGTCTCTTTAAATCAAAGATAGGATTCAGCAAGGTACAACAAACCATTTAAATTCTCTAAAAGAAATGGATAATTCAAATGTGTATGTATTGATATGATGCATATAAATAACCTGAATCATAACTTTACAAAAATATGCAAAATGTCAGACAAATGAACACCTACCAACCAGGAAGAGACTCAAAATGATGACAGACATGCAAAGCTGCAAAGAGATATAAAATAACTACAAAAGGGCCTAACCAACCACACAAAGACATAAAACTACCAAAAAAGTGAAAGAAAACCTCAAAAAATGCATAACAACTAAAAAGAGATGCAAAACTACCACAAATTCTGCATGTCTTGCTCCTTTGTAGAGGAGGTGGTGGGGCCTTCTGCATAACTGTGCCCAGGTCTCCATTGTCTCATAATGCACATGATGGTGGCAGAGCTGCCATGCAAGGTGCCAGCCTGCCCATCTGGAGCAACTTGAAGCTCAGTGTCTCGTTTTACTGATGATTGAGCCAACCTTGTGATTAATGGATGACCTAATCTACCTCCTGAGTCACAGCCGCTCCTTTATTTTTTACTTATTATGAACTGTGTTATTAGCATTGTTCCACAGTGGAAAGAAAAGGTTAACATGGTGGATCCTCCAAGCTAACAGAGCTTGTTGTTAAGTGACAACTTAATAACAGGTCATATACTTGGCGAAAAGCTGAAACCACCAGTTTTGTGAAAAAACATGATGGCATTAAGTTCTTGATGGAGTAAGTGCACCGTTTCTGTAATATTTGCTCCAACTGAATCACCAGGAGTCATAGACTGTTTTCACAGAGGGCATTTTGACATGCTCCAGTACAACAAAATAAATGACATAAAATAAAATTACCAATGGCTGAGTTCCATTGAGTTGCTTTGATTTCAGGCTCCTGGTGTTGTGCAGGCTGGCTCGCTGCTACATCGTCATGGCTTACTGGGACACTTGAAGAACAGAGCCATTGTTAATGTTGTAAGTAACAACTGTGCTTTTCATACTATGACAAGACAAAATGGCTGCTGTGAAAAAGGTCTGTCTCTGGCCTATTGAACTCCTCCACCAGAAATGTTTTAATTTCCTTTTTTAATCACTCAAAAAGGTAAGGGTCTGAGATGAATATACAGTATATATTTCATGAGACACACGGTCAGGAGAGCAGCATTAAAACACTGTTACAGCAATAAATGAACAGGCTAAGAGAAAGAAGGGCAGCAAATTTAAAAAAATAAAAAAAAAAAGTTGCTAAATGCACTCGGAGTAGCAATACTAAGGAGGAGCCAGCCCGAGGGAGATTCACATGTGAAGGTGAGTCAGTGGGTACATCTGTGCTGGCCTCTCTGCAGTAGCATACAAAGTACAGTGATGTCTTCCAGTTTGTGTCCACCATCTCCTCTGAGCCACCTAAAAATAAAGTACACATGGTTTCACCACGTAATGCAACATTTTACAAATATCACAGCAAAACTACTTCTAAAAGATTGGTTAACACAGAAGATAAAACAATCAATAACTCACTATCAAATGCCACATTAAGTCTGAGCAAAGCTGCATGGTAATTATAGTCACTTTTTTAGGACAATGAAAGGCCAGGTAGGTAATATTATTAGAAAGCCAAATCATACATATTTAATAATATCCATTTAGGACTCTGGAAGAGTATTAGAGAGGATTAATGGTTCCTCAGTAAAAAAAAAGAGCAGGAAGAGAATGGTTTTCAGGGTCATATGATTCTCTGAAATCTTAATCCTACCCAAATTTCGGTCGCATATGCTAATAAAGTATGCTAGCGGAAAACAATGCTATATTAAGAATAGCACAGAAACAGTGAAGAATGCTATTTCCATTAACAGAGGACTATTTAACCTTTGTTTCTGTAGCTGCAAGTGGAGATTACAAGATAATGGCACACTGAATTTTGCCTTAATTTCTCAAGATTCTCTTGAGTCAGCTGCTGTAGAGCACAAGTGGGTCCGGTGTGTATGATTTAGGGGGATATATTGGCAGAAATGCAATATAATATAATAAGTATATTTTCTTTGGTATATAATCAGAGTGTGGAATTGTTGTGTTTTTGTTACCATAGAATGAGCTGTTCATATCTACATAGGGAGGGGGTCCTTGTCTATGGACATCACCATTTTGCACCACCATATTTCTACAGTAGCCCAGAATGGACAAACAAAACACTGGCTCTAAATAGGGTCATTTGTGTTTTCGCATGTTTTCTTCACCAGCTCGTTACCACCTGTGTCTGCTGTTTGGTGCTAAACAGGTAGCATGCAATGGGGTTTTCACTTTCTGCTGTCTGCTGCTGCCAAAGACAATAATATGAAAGCGGTGAGAGTGAACCAAAATAGTAACATTGCACACCGGAAAACCAAAACAATGAGCTGTAAGTCTGGTTTAAAGCAAAAATAATTTTGCAGCAGAGCAAAGTAATATTCTTTTGTTCTTCCAAATGTGACTTCAAATCCATCACAACAATGTACTCGCTGCATTAGATCACTCTCAACTACATTCTAAAGCACACCATATAGTTCATTTTATTATAAGATTTTTTGTTGTTGTTGTTTTTCCCCTTCCCAGACAACAGACACTGCTTTCCATAAATATGTGAATCAAATTGCAAAGCCCTGAAGCCTAGAGGCTCTTAAGATTCAAATGTTGCTTGAGATCCAACACAGAAAACATCACGTCTGCTTTAATTCTTATCAAAGTTGCATTACACTGTATTAATTTAGTGTGTACTTTGCAAGCATTTGGAATACAAATCACTAAATGTATAAAAATCACAAACTACAGGCTGTTCAGGAGTTTGAGGCTGTGATACAGAATTCCCAGTTACCCTGAAAGAGCTCAGAAAACAGAACCAAGGGCAAAGAACCGATTCCTTTTGTACTAAAAATATATTTTCATAGCAGCAGGGTCATATGATGACTAAGGATGCTGTCCTTAAGCTGGACAGAACAGGCTCAGGTGCAATGGTTGCAGACATTTATCTACCTGAAATGTTGAACAAGACTCTGCACTCAAGCTGCTGTTTTGTATCAAAACATGACCTCTGACTTCTGGTACTTTTTAAAATCTAAATGTATTTAAATGACAATAAATACATGTTTGTTTTCATCAAGCAAAAAAATGAATGTCTAGTGTTTACAATTCCAGAAAAAACTTTTTTATATTCACCAACAAATGACGGACACATCACTTTCTACACACTCACCAGTAGTTGTTGTTGTTTACCACATTCCTTCTCACTCCCCTCATTTTTGGTCTCCCTCTCCCCCACCTGCTGTGTAAATAGCTCTATAGATAAAATGTCTGACCTCCCAGCGGACTTCCTCCCTCCCCTGCGTCTCACTCCCTCCCGCCAACCCCTCTGCAATATGTGAGATGCGATGCAGCAACCCTCTTTCCACCTACAAGGGGTGCCAGTAGCTGCCTTGTCCTCTCCATGGAAATATTACTGTAGGTCCCCCACTGAGACGCATGGACACACACACTTATTCTGGAAATATTCTTAGTCTCTTTCCTCCTCCTACCTTCAGTGCACTCACTGTTGCAGAGGCCCTCAGTCTCTTTGGATCGTTCTGTCTCTCTCAGTCTTTCTCTCCAGTGAGATGATGATGATGTCACCAGCTGAGTTTCTGCAGCTCTATTCATGCAGCATCCTGGAAAGTTTGATTCACATTTTGAAAGGCAAATTGAAAGCCACTTGCAACATGTGTTGGCTCTTAGTTAAGGTAAGAAAGAAATTAGCCACCCTAATCTGCCCAGCTGCCTACAGCAGAGCATTTACTCCATCCCCGATATGGAGAAAAAATCATTCACTCTAATCAAGTCACATTGAACTAACTGGGCTGGAAGTTTATCTTCAGAGCTGTCTGCAGTTCTGATGCAGGATATGTGTGTGATTGTAATGTAACATTGCGGCTACTTTTTTAGGTTGGATGGATCCAATGTAAAATAAGTTTTTAGTCTTTTGTGTTCTCCATCATGAGTGAAAAAGTGTAACCTTTGGGCACAGTTTTCACTATGCACTGTGAACTGGTTTCATCTTTACAAAATGACTGTGATGATGTAGATCAGTGGGTCCATATACCTAGGTGTTGGGACCCCCCATGAGGTCTCAAGATAAATCTACGAGGTCAAAATATGATGAAAGGGATAAAGAAAAAATATTTTACAGAAGTACACCTTGTCTTTTTGTGAGAGGTGTGATGCCCCTCCCACTGTTTTGGACAATGTTCTAGCCAGCCTCATCAGGAAGTTGGCTGACATGGAAGGGTCGTTGCCTTGATTATGCTCATCCAGGCTTCCAGGCTATAAAAGCTGCCTCCTCTGTTCGCTTGGTCTCTCCCTTCCTTCAGCTGACATCCACTTAGCATCATTGGTTTTGGTTTGCACCTTCAACACCTCCACAGCACACCTGACACACACCCATGCATGGCTTTCATAACTGACTTCGCTGACCTACACAGTCCATCGATCATTTAAGTTCATTTTAGTTTAATAAATTTGGCGTGTTTTAAAAGTCTTTTGTGTGGACCCCCTTCTTGTCACATTCACTAGGCCAGTTTGTGACAGTGGTTACCGTTGCCACCTCCATTTTTTTCAATCTAACCAAGGCATCAGCTACAAAGACTGATTATCCAGTTCAGGCTAATACCGTAGTTGGCAAAACTTGCTGTGCAGAGGGCAAGGTGGCAACCGCTCACTAATGCTAGTGCTAATGGTGTATTCCATTTGCCCTGGGAAGTCGAAATTTCCGAGTTTCCAGTTGGAAATTTCAACTGGAACACCCCCCTGAAGTCGGACTCTGAAAGCTCTGACCTCAAAATCCACCATGCCTGCACCACACATCACCAGCAGTGAGAGTTGCCATAATATACTATTAATTAGCACTTTAATGTGTCTAACTTCAATCTGTGGACATGCTGCCACATTGCTGCACATTGACATAAACTGGTATTGCTAACAATGGCTAGCCTGGCTTGGTTTTCAAAGTTGTTGTACTGGAATGCGCTCAACTCAGGTGTGATGTCATTCCCAGCAATGACCTCCAACTTCTGAGGTAAATGTAACGCAGCTTAAATAAAAAAAAACAACACTAAACAATGACAAGTGCTAACAGTGTTAACCACAGACTGTATAAAAAAGATGGATAACATAACAGCTCCCCTGGTGGCTGGCTGCAGTATAGGTCATAAACCCCACCCCCTCCATGTTTGTGGATGGGACTTGGGCCAAATAAAAACTCAAAGTACACCTCAAATTATTTTTCTCAGACTGACTTCAAATGAGCGTAAAATGACAGCTGCCGTATTCGGGATATCATGGCTTCATTTTTGTACAGTGGGGTTAAGTGGAGATGCGTCAGTCATCTTTATATATAGTCTATGGTGTTGATCATAGAACTAAAGGTCAGCGCTAGGCTTCTGGGATGACACCATCATGACATCAGCAGTATTGGCCATATGAGTGCAGTGGAAATCGGGGGCAATGAGCTAGCCAGTGGGATACACATGCATGGACTCACATGCCCTAACATGCATGAGCGGCTGGACCAGTGACCACAACAAAGAACAGAGAGCCTTGGATTACAACTGGTAGAGGTAGAGTGACTTCATTCTCTGCTCAGGATGCCATTACTCCATATACCAAATACTGCTATATTAATGCTCTAAATGTCACAAATAGAACCTTTGAAATAAGTGATACTGGGTACTTTAACCTCTAAATGTCCTTGACCACACCAGCCTATAGCCTGTAGTGAGGTGTCACAAGTGGCTTCTATGAGAAATTTGCATGCTCTGTGGGTCCTCCCACCGTCCAAACACATGCAATTGACTCCTCAGTGTCCCCTCTCTTGCCCGGTGTCAGCTGGAATTGGCTCCCATGACCCTCTCTCTTAGGATAAGCGGTTATAGATGATGGATGGGTGGTGTTAATCAGAGTTAACTTCAGAGGGTGTAAGTAATCACTCCAAACTGATTGTTCTGACCCCCAACCCTGACCTCTCTCTCCCTTTTGTGACTTCCTCTCCTCCTTCATGTCTCATCCTTATGCTTGAGCCATCTCACCTCTCGTCTTCTTGTCTTGACCCCCTGTCTCACCGCCATCACAAATTCTCTTTTACAATTGGCCACAGGTTTTTGCTATTTTTCTCCTTTTCCCCCTTTCTTTTCAATGCCTTGCTTTTCACAGCCCACTGAATCATTCAATTTCATCATAATCATCCCATGAATCATTTGCAGTGTGCACGTGTGTAGCAAGGCCATTCTAACTGCAGGAGGCGCTAGTGGTGGCATAGGTCTGCAACCATCTCTCTGTTCTCAGTCTCCCTCTCAAGTCCACCCCTCTCAATCCTCCCCCTCTGCTGTGTCTGTGCCTCCCCCCGTCAGCCCCCCACTCCATCACCCAGCACTGCAGAAGAGGCCTCTTGTCTCCCCCGCAGTCTGCAAGGCCTTTCTTTAGCCCCCCCTCCACCTCCACCTCCTCCTCCTCTCCTCCACCCTCTCTCTCCTCCTCTGTCTCCTCTTTCTGTCTCTGTGCTGGTGTCATTGTCCTGGTTTGTGTGGAACCTTGATCCACATGACCTCTAGCAACATGCAATATTCAGAGGATGTGAAGAACATGATGAAATTTTGAAGCCACAACATCGCAAACGTTGCAGGCACTGGCCACTGGCACACACTTGTACAACAAATTTTTTATTATTTACCCCCACACCCACCCACGCTAAAAGGAATCTCAGGCTGGTTCGTCAGTTTCCTACAGGGGGCGCCATCAGTGACTCCACCGCAGCCGTTATTCCATTACAACCTGCTCACGACCCCCTCTACATGTCCCTTCTCCTCCCTGCTCCTTCCTCACCTCCTCTAATCTGTGTTCTTGTCTCTCCACCTATTCTCCCCCCTCCCCTCGTGTCCTGATCATCATGCGACCTCAGCTCAGGTGGATGTGGGCTGCAGGTCAGGTGGGGGCAAATGTTAAACTGACCTGTGGCAAGTTCAACCAATTAGCCTCCCTCCTGTTAAGTACAAGGACTGTTTTGTCTCGGCAGCCCGCACCCCTTTGTGTCTGACAACGCGCACACACACACACACACACACACACATACACACACGCCAGGGCCTCACTGTGTCTCTCCTCCAGCTACAGGGGGCGCCAGTCTCTACACCACCACCTTCACCTCCCCTCCCCCCACTCCTCCTTCCTCTCCCTTCTTTCCATCTCTCCTCCTCCTTTTCCCTCCCCCCCCCCACACCCCTCCTCTATCTGCCCCCTCCACTTCCTCCCCTCTTTCTACCTACTTCTCCTCCCTCGCACTCCCATCCCTCTCTGGCTCCCCCTTTTCCTCTCCCTCCCTCCCCCCAGCTCCGTTCCCCACCCCTTCCTCTCCCTCCCCTGCCCTCCCCTTCCCCCTTTGAAAGGCTGTTAAGCGCTCCTTCTGCACACAGCACTGCAGATGAGGCCTCCGCCTCCCCCACAGTCTGCCAGGCCTCTCTTGCTCTCTCTCTCCTTCAGCCTCCCCCACCACTCCCTCCCTCCCTACCTTCCTCTCCTCTCTCTCTCTCTCCCTCGCTCCTTACAACAGCATAGCAACACTGACTAGCCAGCCAAGGAGAGTCTTGCCTCTCTCACTCTCTCCCTCTTGCACTGGGGTAATTTCCCTCCATTTTAGATTCCTGATCCCAGGGTGGCAAAGGATGGGATTTTAATTACTCGGAGGTAAAAATAAATAAAGTGAATGTACGCATCTGACCTCGCTCAATTTACCTGGGTTGGTAGAACAGTGTGACTCACACGATCTAACTCTGATTGGGAGAGTGCCATTCATCCAATGGTGCACCTCAGCAAAGGGTTAATAATGTAGCATTGTAGCCAAGGCTTTTCTACATCTAATCATTGGTAACATGCAGACAGGGTCCATTTGCTGTAGCTGTATACCCAGACCACAGGACATATTGTAGCTCTCTGACAAACACATAAAAGATTCTGTTTCATGTTGTCTTAAAACACCTCATTGTGCACCCAGTGAGGGGAACGATCAAACAAGGTTTACTTGAAATGTGCAGCTTGTCACAGACTTCAGGCAACCAACTGGTTATGGAAACTGGACAGCAGTAGTATACACAGTACAGTGCATGAGGTTTTATACAGATGCTGTATTGTATTTTGAGGACGACCACATTAAAGGCACAATTCATAACAAAGCATCAGCATTCAAAACACAAGACTGGACTCTTTGCTATTCTTCCACAAATGTTTGAAGTTATTATGATGATGTCATATGATAACTCCTTCCCCTTCATTTCAATAGTCGAAGTGACGAGGCTTTATCCACCAGTGAAGTTATTATTCTGCACGGTTAATGCCAGCAAACCCTCATTTCTCCATTATCCCAGAATACTGCTCTGATGTTCTGAGGCTAAATTGGTGGGGAAATTAATTTTGGTTACCAAGCAATGCTGCATATTACTGCAGCTATTTTTGGCCACTCAAAGTCGCAACTCCTGCTTACAAGATCTAACTTCACATCTTTACTGTGATGGTTGAAAATCGCCATCCTTCAAATTAAGATGTGCTGATGGATATGGATATGTTAGGATGTGTCAGACCTGATTGGTGAGTGAAATATTCAATTTGCTCATTTTGACTAAAATAAGATTCAGTTGATTTTGAGGGAAAGGATCATTTTCATACCTTCTTTACCTTAATAGCTCAGTGAATCTACATACTTCAGATTTATATTAGATTTAAAAAAAATTAAATCATTTTCTTGTGTTTTTGTGCCAAATTCTTGCTTTACTTTATGTCATGGTGATGCTAGGCTTTTGATGAAGTCGTGCGGCTTTTCTCATTTGTCTACTTTGTGCCTCTCTCTTCCTTCCTCCTGCTTCTGACCCGGAAATCGATCTCAGCACACCATCTTGAAGGATGTTTCCATTCCTAATATGCATCTCGAGAGAAGAGGCTTGCCGGAGGAGCTATGAGCAAAGATGCACAGGTGTATCCTTTGTTTCTCTTTGGAACCCGTGATGTAAAAAAGAAGTGTGACACACAGCTGATAATGAAGCTGTGCCACATGTCATGTTTAGGCCCTGTCTGCACGTACAGATATTTTTGTAATTTTCCTCCATGTTTTGGTCTCTCATCCACATGCATTTTACATCAAAAACAGATTTTTTAACAGCTTGTAAAGGTGCGGATTTTTCCAAACTGCGGTTACTGTTTACCTGTGGAGACATGAAAGGGGCCGTACACATGCAACAGTTTTTGTGCCCTCAAATACATTGTTTTCAATGAAGACACAAGGCATTCCCGAGTGCAGTGTGGGACGGCTGCACCCCAAGATAAACTGAGTTCAACTTTTGGAATGCAGCAGCACGCACCAAGTCATGTGATAAAGAACAACCAATCATTGCTGACAGATATCTTTCCCTTCTATGGTAAATATGGAAAGGTTGATCATTTTGGTCTAGGGCTACCTGTCCCGCAGACAGTATTTTTGGCCCAATACACACTTGAAAAACAGCGCCTGGCAGAAGATCAGCTCTGCATTCATGATTTCAGGTAAATAGGCTATGATACATTGCTTGTTAAGGTTGCTTTGCAACCTCAAATGCAACCTGCTGCCACTCTCTTGAAAGCTGGCTCAGAAAAGGCACAAAAGTGTCCAGCGCCTGACCTTAAAGAGGTTAAAGACGCGGCATGCGTATGGACTCTTAAACTCAGAAATGATGACTCAATTTGTGCATGCGCATTGTTCCTTTATGTAATGAGCATACGCTACCAAGAAAAATAATGGCGTAAAACAATGGCAATGACATCTGCTGCACCCAGTGTTTGTGTCCATAGTTTTAAGTCTGCCAAAAACAACGGTTTTGAGTAGACAGATATTTTGTATAACAGGTCATCTGAGCAGGAACATTTTAAAAATGGACGGAAAAATTATCCATTTTTAAAAACATCTGCTTATGTATAGACAGGGCCTTAACTGACGTCGCTTTAAAATGACAGCTCCAGCTTTATTTAAATGCCCGTTACCTCAACCCCTCTCTCTTCATGTCTCTTCCATGCCTCTTCGACTCGCATCTTAGGAGAGAGGGGCAAAGAAGAGGAGGCAAGGAAAACGATCGAGGATATACAAATTGAGAAATGAGTGAAGCCCTGTTTAGCAGTAGGCATTTTGATCAGCCTTGTCATTCTTATGTCTGATTAGTTTATATGTTTGAATGAGCCCTCTCATTCTATAACCACAAAAAGAACAAAAAAAAAAAAAACAACAACCATCCAGTGTTTTTTTTAAGTTGTGCTATGCTTCAACAGTGAGCAGTGTTTTGCAGTGGAGGTTTTAACATTTGGTTTGTCCTTTGGAGAGTTAAACCTCTCAAACCTTTTTGACTTATGACCCCTAAAAACGTATCAAAATCAACTTGTGACCCCTCATCACGTTATGGCCTTAGGGTGGTCATGGGCTGTGAGCAGTGATGTTTTTCCGTCTAGATTTTATTTTTAAAGGCATTTAGAGGACTGAAGCGGTCAAAGAATCCAGCCATCAGTGCACCATAGAGTGCATTTTGCACCATTAGCCATAGAACCTTTAGCATCCACTCACACGTACTCCATTGTCCCTTTTCAAACAAAAAGAGGGCACTTTATTTACTGATGTAATAGTTAATTAGTATGAACACTTTGCAACAGGACGTTTACCCACTTGACAATGCTAACATTTTTTGTTAGGGTCCCTTGACGGGGTCCTATTCATTTTGATAGACAAAATTTTTAAACTCTGCCATGACTATTCAAAGACCCGTAATAAAATTTCCATGACTATTTACAAGGTATAACACGAAAAAAAATGTACAATGTACTTTACTCCGAATGTGGTCTGAGGACACGGAGCAGTGGAGCTCTCAGAGTGGGGGAGTGACAGCTGACAGCTCAGGTGGCCTGTTGGTTGATTTGTTCATAAAAAAGACTGCTCCGTACCTTCAAACTACCATGCTCCACTTTCAGAGCAGCAAAAACCAAAGTGCGCAGTGGTTACTTGCTCAATCTCAAAAATGCAGAACAACAGTTCAACAACAGTATTAGTGGGGCATCATTATAGAAACTTTGGGACTGATGACCCTACATGTTATTCAGATTCAGAATACTTTATTAATCCCTGGGGGAAAATTGTTTAATTTAATTTGTTTTGTTAAATCATTATGTCACAACATCATGTTTCTTGTCCGACTCGCCCAGCGTTATTCAAACATATCAGATTCAAACTCATTTCAAACATAATTCCAGGTAGCTGGCATTTATGGAGGTAGAGACAGAACAGAAAAAAAGACCTGTATGTGATGGTTTAAAAAAAAAAAAATTCACACAAATTAGGGCTATGTCTCGTCAACAGATAAAGAAAAACAAATGTGCCATTATGTTACATTATGTGGAAGGTTTTCCACATAAGATTACTATAATAATTCATTTCATTACACACAACAAATTTCCATGACCTTTCCAAAGCTTTTAAGGATTTTACAGATTCCTTGAGTTTTCCAGGCCTGAAAAATAAGATTGTTGAATCCCATGTATTTTTCAAGGTTTTGCATGATCATGGAAACCCTGCTTAGTTTTGAATGTGAACGTGTCTTAGCATAAAAGACATATCGCCGTTTTAAGAAGTAAGTTAAAGGAGAACGTCTAGACAAAAGCTGATTTAAAACCCTCATGATCTAAAACATAGACATTCAAAGCTTTTCTAACTATTGCTGTTCATCAACAGTCAGCAGTTGTTTTTGTGCACAATCCCTCTGTTCCTCTCTTTGAACAAAGAAGCTGGCATGGCCGTCAGTTCTGTGAGAAGCACAATTACAGCACTTTATTGTTCATAAATGCTTAAGTGAAAAATGAAAACATAAACAAATACACACAATTCAAAGAACACAAATTGAACACAACTCTTTTTTTTTTTTTTGAGAAAAAAAAAATTGCTTTCATTTTTGTAGATGTCAGTATGGTGGTTACTGTCCAGTCTTGTGGGGCAAAGAAACATCAAGTTAAAATTGTGAAAACAGAAAGCAAGTACAGTACAGTCAAGGCTAATGAGCATAAGGCTGCAAAAGGTTGATGAAATGCTCCTTTCAACTGTAAGAGAATGAGAATAGCTCAGCGCCACTATCCTTTCAGAACAGAAAAAAAAAGAAACAGAAAAAGGAAATTAAAAAAATAAAATCTAATCAAGTTTAAAGCAAAAACAAATCAATTCTGTTATTTCGTTTATATATAGATATATTATTTTGCAAAAAAACTAGGTTTTTGTTAAAAAATAAACTTAAACATACGAGAAAATACCAGCCACCAAAGCGACAACTATCGTTAAGCATACCAATGTAGAACATATGAGGCTACCTTACACACGGGTAATAGCAAATATTTAAGAGTACATGTACGGCAACGTCCGTCCAAACATGTCTAAAAGACTGTACAAATTTACACCACCCATCTCAGTATAACCGCATGAAAAATGATGGATTATCTGGTCATCTTAAAAGCTTTACCTTACAAGTCATTTCAAGCCACGCTTACAATTTCAGTGGCTAAATCAATGTTAATAACTCCCTATGTCATTGTAATAAAGTATACAGAAGGCAAAAACTTTCTTTGTTTGGTGTGACTTCACTGTTGTCTTTGCACCTCCCCTCCAGCATGGGGAGGAAACATTAAAACTTTGTTCACAAATCTTTACATCAATCCTAGCTGCTCGTTGAGTCCTGCCTTTAAAGTCATTGGATGGCTTGTTTTGAGTTTTCACTTGAGTTCTTTCTTTGACGCTCCTTCACAGATACCCAATGTAAGTGGGCAGTGTCCTTCAGTTCAGGCGAGGCAGATTAGTTGGCATTGATCAAAACTTACGTGTCTCTGACTGTGTGAGTCTTTTTGATTTCATCAGTCAGACCTGCTGTTTGCCCAGCTGGGCTCCGTCTCTCCCGCTTCTTGCAGATGATGGTACAAACTTGGGAATAATGATGGGTAGAGTGTCTCTTCCTTTAGCAGCCTGTCCTCCTGTGGGCCCGAAGCCGTTCTCTACATGTGCATCTTCGTCCTCATCGTCGTCGTCATCATCATCGTCGTCGTCATCCTCATCGTCGTCGTCATCCTCATCCGACATATCGTCTGGATCCGAAACGATCTTGGCCCCTGTCCTTGGCTCCGTTGTCTCCTTAGCTCCAGTAAGCACTTTGTCACCATGGTGATGTACCTCTCCTTCTCGTTCCTTGTTATCCTTCTGCTGCTCTTCCTCATCACTGTCAGAGTCGATGGCGATAGGCTCTGAAAGGTCTAGAGGTATTTTCTGTGGTAAGGTGCTGTTGATTGTCTTGGTTTGGTCTCTGCTGGCACTGCTGGATTTGGGGGCAGGTGGTGCTGCTTTAGTAACATCCACAGTCCCAGTTGGCTTTCCCTTCTGTGGCGGGGCAACACCACCGTTAGCAGCTAGAAGCTCCCTTTGTCTCCGCAAAGCCTGCTCTGACACCCCTATACGTGTCCTGGATGTCCGCCTTTTGCTATGTCTGCCCTCATATACGCCATCATGGGGAAGCGCCAGCTCGTGACTCACTTTGCTGAGCTCCTGCATACTGAACCCGAGCAACACACTGGCGTTGTGGGTTTCGCATTCCTGGACGCATTTCCTCCTTTTGTTGACAAAGTGGCTTGAGATGTCCGACTTCCACAGCCAAAGACTGCCGGCCAGTTTCTCAACCTCCCCACGTGTGGGATATGGCGCTTTATTAAAGTACTGCGTAAGAAATGCCTTCCTGGATTCATATGACTCGTTTTCATGTCCTTTGGGGTCAAGAGCCAGAACTACAGGTTCATCAGGATTTTCCACATACGTAGATGGGCCGTTGCTGTCCCGTGGGTGGGCCCTTTCCCCAGGGGGCTTCCTTCGTTTTGGTGCACTAGTGTCAGAACTATCAAAGCTGGGCCGTTTGAGAGTGCTGCTCTGGGCCTGGCTGACCCGAGAAGAATGAGCTGCCCGGCTGTCCTGCCCATTTTGGGATTTCCCTACACCTCGACAGTGCACCAGGTGTAGAGTGATGGTTGAGGCTGTCATGTTACTAGTATAAACCCCCAAACAGTGAATACACTTGTAGGTCAGTTTCTTTTCTACAGGATGAACTGTCTGAATGACCTGATGCCTCTCTCTGAGGTGATGGGCCAGTGAGTCTGAGATTGGGCCTTTGAGGATAGAGAAGCAAAGAGGACACAGTGTCTTGCCCACATCCCTCTTGTAGGGCACAGATGCCTGCGGAGCATTCTTGGTTGGTGCACTGTCAGCAGCCCCTGAAGGTGTTTTGGGCAGGTGCTGGGGCATTAATCTCTTGCCTGACAGTAGCGAGGCAGACAAGGCTGATGATACAGAGGTGTTGTTGTTTTGAGCGTGAAATGCAACCGACTCCTCAGGGGCGTCTTTCATGTTGTAAGTAGTGACAATCAACTGAACATTCTTGGGATTGCCCTGCTGCAGAGTGAGGTCAAAGGTCAAGGGAGAATCTGTGCGTGGGCCAACGCTTTCATCTGGGTGCGACAGCCGCATGTGAGCCACCATCTTTTCTACGTCGTTGAAGGTTGCACGGCAGTGTGGGCAAGACAGGCCGTGGATCAACATGTGGTTTAATAATGTGTCACTGGGAAGATAGCGGTTGCAGTAGAGACACTTGCTGGTGAAGTTGTGGATCTTCATGATGTAGTTGGCTACAGCAGGCACCTTCTCCGCTTTGTGCTCCTTCTCAAAATGAGAACTGTACACGTTCTCAGGGAAGAGCTCATTGCAGATAGTGCAGATTTTCCATTTCTGAGTGTAGGATGTGCCAAGGACTGAGGAGCCGCTTTTCTTGGCCGTGACAGAGGCTACAGTAGTAGCTGCCGCCTGGACACGTGAGCCCAGAGGGTTGGATTTGAGTGAAGAGGAGGCACTGACCACAACTGGACTCCGCAGGCTGCCACCAGAAATAAGCTGCTTCGCTGCATGTGACTGCTGGGGCATAGAAACCTGGGCGTTGCCGGGCAAAGTAACCCTCACCTGCTGGCTGCCTAAAGAGAACGGCTGGGTGATCCCAGCCTTTAACCTTACTCCATCATGTTTCATTCCAGACAGAAGGCTTTGAGAGTTGAAGCCTTGTTTTGATGAGATGATAACGCGACCCAGCTGTTGTGAGCCCGGAGACCTGGTAGTGGCCATTACTGCACCTTTAGGGCCCATCCCAATGATGGTCTTGTCTCCCTGGGTTTTAGGGGGGACCATGATGATGGGTTTGGGGCGGGGGACTATCACACTGGTGTGGCCAATCATGGCAGTCACCTGGTAGCCAATTCGCTCGTGATCCTCAATGACGTGCTGAACAAGTGCCTCATAGTACCTCGGAACAAACAGACACTTCTTGCAGTGAATCTGGTTACTGTTAACATTGTTTGTGTTATTACTTTCTGTATTCCCTGCTGTGCCACCATTCTGAGCATTTGTCTTGTCTCCTGGTTTCACAATATAGGGCTGGGCCACTTGCTGGAAGTGTTCCCGGTAGATGTGCTTTCGCACCACATTGTACAAAGGGTCCCTGTAGGTGCACTTCTTGCAGTAGTACACTGCTTGTTCCACACTGTCCCCAGTCCTTTTCAGCATCCCGTCCTTCATCATGATACCGCCGGCTCCCGCCACCATTCCACCAGGGCCCTGTCGCACAGTGCTGTTGGGCATGTGGAACAGTTTGATGTGCGTTTCCAGAGTCTTTTTGTTACCATTGTAAGTGCAGTAGGGGCAGTTGAGCAGAATGTTGTTCTCAAAGTCCTCGCTGTGGACATTGCGGAAATGGCTCTTGTATGCAGAGAAGTACTTGGATGAAAAGAGGCAGCCAGAGCAGCAGAAGGGCTTTGATCTATAGTCCTGGAGACACAGAGGTGGCAACAAGCTTAGACTTCACAAATTCTTTGTCTAAGAAAATGAGCATTACTGTATTGTACATTTATACATTTTCTTTGTTTTTGTGTAGTGGACAAGACAATGTCAATAATTAACAGTTGCTCTAATTGCAATTTTCTTGGCCGATTCCAATTTCTGATTTGATAAAAGTCTGACCTACTGATTCCAATTTTGGCAGATTTTGATTTTCTCTCTTTCTAAGAACTATAATTGACAGCATTCACAAACATATTTGAAACTTTTCTTTAAAGCCACTGGAAACTTGGCTTGAAATAGTAAAAGTGTACATGATATCAAAGACGAGTATCTCATTAAGCATCCAAAAAAATCTGAGTGAAAATAAATTCATAACTATTAAAAACGAAGGTTTAAAAACAGCTCAGTTGGCTGCTCAGACTATTTCTCAGGATGGTGGGGATCTGATTAGATCACCCTTGATTTGACAGCTCACTTTCAGCTCAAAAAACATTACTATTAAATTTCCCTTTCAATGACTAGCATTCAAGCGTTTTGCTGCCATGTAATAAAAAACAAATCTATCAGATGAACCCCACTTGGCAAGGAACCTAATTAGTCTAATTAGGTTTAGACCAGTTTAGACCACCTAACTGTGTTTTTAATTCTTCACCACCTGGCCCCCCCCTACCTGTCTGACCTCCTCATCCCCCACCGCCCCTCCTGAGCCCTACAATCTTCCGACACTCTCACCATGACTGCACCAACATTGAGACTGAAAACCTTCGGCGACAAAGCCTTCTCCAGAACAGCACCCCGACTATGGAACTCCCTCCCCCAACCTTTTCGCCACTCTCCCTCACTTCCCATATTCAAATCCCGCCTGAAAACCTACCTCTTCTCCCAAGCCTTCGACCTCCCCTACCCCGAACCTCCTCTACCACACTGACTGTTCCTATACCACCTGTGTTACATCCCATCATTTCTTTTGTTCACTATGTTGTCTTCTGCTTGTTCCCCCGTCTGTCACTACCCCTTTTGTGTCACTATGTAAGCGTCTTTGGGTCATTGAAAAGCGCTATACAAATTGAATGTATTATTATTATTATTATTAATAACTTTAACTCCCATAATATGGCGCTTATCACATTGGCATTTTCCATTTACTTACACGAAACACTTAGCCTTAGCTTTTCCATGTCAAACCTTAGAGCTTATTATCAACTACCCCCATAGTCTGTTAGTTATCTTGACTAATTGGTTAACTAGCACCCACAATTTGGTTTTTGTTGAGTTACACACCCCAAACTATGACCCTATGTTTTAGCATCTTCCCTCCACTTACATGAAATGGTTATAATTAGCTTTGCTATGCTACATTTTTGAGCTCCATAAGGAATACAAATGTGAGTGGAATACCCCAGTCTGATAGTTAGCTTAACACAGTAGTGTTCAATGAAATGTGCAGCATGTCTGAGAATGAATTATAAATTTTGAGAACAGGTTGAAGTAGCTCTGACAATTTATGTCTGTGCTGCTGTTTGCGGTGTGAACCATGCATGTAAATTTGATCTGAACAGGACTGGCTATATCCGAGACTGACCGACTGGTCATAGCTGATGAAGCTGAAAATTGTCTGATTCCGGTCACCAGCTGAGCGATTGGTGCATTACTGATAATAATTCAAAACAATAGATTCAAATATCATTGTTGCAAAAAAAACAAAAAAACAACAGAAAATGTATGTTTATCTGAGTGCGTCACATACCTGGACTTTGGTATGTGATGGTTCCCACATGCACACATCATCCCAGGTAGTGTGCTTTATATACACCTCTGGAGGAGTAAAGTCTTTATAGTCCTAAAAAACAAGGAAATAAGGAAATTAAGATTAATACTTGATTATGCTGAAACAAATGCACAATCAATAAGGAAAATATATATTTGAAACATTAACAAGGCAAAGACTGTCTGGACGCATGAGATATAAGATTCTTCTTTTGGGTGATGCCAAACTGAAACATACTTCAGTGATGATGCATGTTTACACAGGGACAAAAACAAGGGGTTTCTGGGTAACTGTGGGCAACAGATTTGTTGACATGCACAAATCCAAATTCTGCCTCTGCTGTCTTGTGTGTCAAACAAAAGTGGATTGAATACACACAAAACGAAGGGCAGAGAAAGAGAGAGATTATTTCAAGTTTTCCCCTATTATTCAGAAATATTTCACAGGGTAACAAAAGTGGATTGAATACACACAAAACGAAGGGCAGAGAAAGAGAGAGATTATTTCAAGTTTTCCCCTATTATTCAGAAATATTTCACAGGGTAACAATTGTACTTCTGTCCCCAGCTTTCTTTTTTCCTCAGGGACACATTGACCATATATTAGAGCTGGAAAATAAGTCAATATTTTCATATATGGTCTCTATAATCTTACTGTGCAGATACAGATTCTGGCTAGTTCACACACTTAAGTAATGGCTATGCCTTTTCTTTCACTGTCAAACATGAGAAACAGTGACAGAATCTATCCATTTAAGCCCACCAAATCTGTATAATTCTTCGTGTTTGTGCCGAGGCCTTGATGCTAAATTATGTAAAGTCTGGTTTCTGCTTCTAAGCGCGAGGAGCATATTGTTTCTACATTAAGAAAGATGTAACAGAATGAGGACAGGGTCTCAATGAGGGCAATAACATTATTCTGTATGCGTTATGTTGTGAGTCCAGGTCATAGATCCTTATCATCATACATTCTCTGTGTTTCTGCAGCAGAGCTAGACACTTTAATGCTGAACCTTTACTTCCCACACGGAGCCAAATGGAAGAGCAATCTCAGCTCCAAAACTGACCTTATTAATTAACCAAAACAAATTTCCCATGTGTACATTGATGCAACATGTATCCAAACAAGAACCATTCTTAAACCTCAGCAAGACATAAAAATGATGCTAAGGGTTCTGAACTTGAAGACAAAGTTGTAATTGGCAAACTTGAGGAAACTTTGAAGAATGCATACACTGTTTTCTTATTAAGGCAAAGCTGTCAACACAAAGGGACAGCAGAATGCTGTCATCATTAAAAAAATACCAAAGTCGGACTCACCTCTAGGTGATCTCTGCAGAACTCCAAGCCGATGTCTCCCAGGACCTTCTTGACATTTTTCCTCGCTTTCCGTAGACTGCCCAGGTTATTGACAGGGAGCTGGAACATTCTGCCCACCTGAACAGAAAAGACACATACAGCATGTTATCATCTACTGTAGGGTACAATTTGGACAGGTGTCTGTTGACTTAACTCCAAGTCAGGAAAGAAACAGTTTGCTGAAAAAGACCTTTTGTTGGACTTATACAAGTATTTCACTGCTGGAAAGATAGTCTTTTGATAAAATTAGTCTGTTTATCCAGTCGAAAGATGCAAATAATTTTGAGGTTGGTGCTACATGACCAGAGAAAACTGAGAAGCAGGGCTGTGGAGTTTGCTTTTGCTCAAGAGTTAGAAAACCTACAGCTGAGCTACACCGGACCAATAAACACTCCCTCTGGTGGGTGACATAATGTGGCCGTTTTACTACAGGAAACAATATGGCGGCCAGCTGGTAACAAAGAATCTCAAGTTACAATTAAATAGTAAGCTAGAATATGTTTCTGAAAACATTTCAGGTAAGAAATAGACACCGCAGTAAGAGAATCTTTGTTGCCTTTGTTCATATTTGATCATTCGCTTGATTCGCTTCTATAATCTTTGTGTTGTGATGCAGAGGTACAATCTGTAGTTTAAGCAACATCCCTAGAGCCAGCACAAATCCACCAGATGATACAGAATGCGTTATCTGGCAGATTTGAGTTGGGAGATCTGGGCGCTGGTAAACTGGAGGGAAGTTTATCATGTTTCATTCACACATACTACCCACATTGTTATGATACAAAGCTGGTTAAAATAGGCGAGGTATCCCTTTAACATTCCTATAATAATGCCTTCAAGGAAAGCCTTCATCAGAACCCCTTTCAGACATAAAATACACAACATTGATGGCTTCAGCTTCAGTAAAAGTAATTGCTTTTTGGCATTTAGACATAGTTGTCTGTTACTTAAATCTTCGTTATGGTTTTGCTTTGATAGGACAGCAGATGTGATTATTAGCTACTGTCACATGTGTATATGACTAATGATGTTCCCCAACAGATTATCGAGTCAAAGTGCACCCTCTCAGCAGGTATTTGGAGCTGCCTTAGTGCACAGGGGGCTGTGTTGTTGGGACCATGTTGTTCAGGATACAACTAAGACAATTGAAAATGATCCAGGAAGTCCAATTTGAGTAACAGACTGGTGTTTGAAGGCCTATGAGATGCCAAAACACTGCACAACAGTTTGTGATGTTCACACACATCTGTAATGTTATTACAGTGGTGGCAACTATTTTATGCACAACAGCACCATGTGCACAAGGACACACATGTGCTTAGGTGACATGGTACACATCCTACTGAGATACAAAGCAGTGTGCCTGCAACAGCATGATAGCAAAATATTACTAGCTTGCAAATATGGATTTAAACAATGCACATTTCGAATCATTTTTAAGAAATCAGCCAGGATTGAAATGCAATGACTGGAGCTTGAGGATACAAACAAGTTTTGTTGAGAACCACTGAATACAGCCTATCCAGGGTTTCACTGGGTGAGAGGCGGAGTACCCTGGACAGATCGCCAAACTATCACAGGGTTGACAACGAGGTGAAATTTAGAATCACCTATTAACCTAACCTGCATTTCTTCTGACTGTAGGAGGAAGCCGAAGAAAACCTACGCTGACATAGCATAACATGCCAACCCCACACAGACGGTCCGAATTGCTGAACCCTCTTCTGTATAGAGACAGTGCTAAGCCCTGCACCACCGTGCCCCTCCAAACACTCAATGTAAAACTTAAGTCTTTAACAACAGCCATTTGTGTAAAAGAAAACTCCAGAATACTCTATTAGGGACAGTTCAACCCGAAATCAAAAATACATTATTTTCCTCTTGCTTGAAGTGCTATTTATTAATCCAGATTGTTTTGGTGTGAGTTGCAGAGTGTTGGAGATATCAGCCATAGAGATGTCTGCCTTCTGTCAAATACCATGGAACACGGCTTGTGGTGCTCAAAAGACCAAAAAAAAAAAACCCTCAGAAAAGACAAGAATATAAACATTTCATACTCTTGGTTACTCAAGATAAGTCACAGACTTTGTTGTGAGCAGTTTCATGAAGGAACTATTTTCTGTCTACCAAACTACATCCACCAACTGTATCACCATGCAGAAGGAAGAGTGGATCTACGCATGAATTAGAGTCTCTTGCTCGCGAGACGTAAACATTAATGGCATCCTCCTTATCTGAGCTGTAACGTTAGCTAGCTCAGTGGTGTGAGCTAGCAATAGATGCTCACTTCCACTTGCGCAGTGATAGGATTAGCAGGTGTAGTTCAATAGAAAGAAAGTCCTTTCGACATGAAAATGCTCACAACAAGGTCTGTGGATTATCTTGATTATCATGATTTCTCAAAATACATTATTTTGCCGCTTTGATCACCACCTAGTTCCATCATACTAGAGACAAGGCAGACATCCCTACAGCTGATATCGCCAACACTCTGCAACTCACACCAAAACAATTCATACTGATAAATAGCACTAAAAAGGTAAGGGAAAAAAGTAGTTTTGCTTAGGGGCTGAACTTTCCCTTTAGCTACAGAGTTGCAAGGCAGTGCTCCTTGGTTTATCTATGACACTAAAGCCAAAAAAGCTGGTGACAACATGATGTTTTTTGTGACAGTCTACTTAAGTTTTGATTTGACCTGGCCAAACCTTACTTGGCTGTCTGGAGTAGAAAGACAGGTTGCTCCCAGGAAGACAAACCCACAGGTTCCATGTAAAATACAATTAAACCTCCATCCACCCATTCATTATGAGTTATTATCATTAACAATAAATTTAGCATCATTAGAGGCACCTTTTGCCAGATGATCTAAGGGTTGTTGAATTCACTGTCCAAAGTAGCTAGTTGAATGTCTATTCAAATCAGAGCTCCATGTAGTGAGGTCAAAGGTCACTGATGCACCATGACATAAAGGCAGCTCAGTGACAACAAACAGTACAGTGCCAAACAATTCCTGTGAACACCTCAGCTTATTTCACTTCTGGAAAACACATAACTGAGAGGGGGAACCATGTGTGTGTGGTTCCAACAACTGTTGGCCTCGCAAAGAGCCGAGAGGACCGGTTACATTTCTGACTGTCTGCCTGTACGTCTCAGTGTCTGGTCTGTCTGTCTGTCTAACACTCAGAGATGTGCAAGTGCTGAAGTGAGTGAAAGACACACATACCCTTGCCCACTTCCCCTCTCTGTCTCTCTTTCCTGCTTCCTCCCATTACTTGCAGATGGCGCTAGAGAGGAGCTCCATTATGTAAGCCTCCCTATACTCTGCCTGCCCCCTTTTTCTCCCTGCCTCGCAATACCATCACAGAATGGCGCCTCCTATTGAGTCAGCAGCAGCCTCTACAATATGTCTGCAGTGGAGGGGGAAGGGAGGGGAGGGAGGGAAGGGAGAGGAGAGGAGGGATGTTGGAAGGGAGGAAGGGGAGGGACAGAAGGAGCTAGAGAGATCAGTGAAGGGGGGAGGGTGAGTGTGAGAGAGGATGAGGTGGGGTGGGGGGGGTGAGGGAGGGAGCTGGGAGGAAGAAGAGGAGGGAGGGAGAGAGGGGAGGGGGTGAGTGAGCGAGGGTAGAAGGAGTGTGAGGGAGAGATGAGAGGAAAGGAGAGAGGACAGAGAGTGAGCGACGGAAGTGGAGGGGGAAGGGAGGGGATGGGGAGGCAGGGAGGTCGGACAGACAGGCTCAGAGAAGAGGGAAGGGAAGGGAGGGGAGGGTGAGGGAAGGAGGGGGGGCTGGGGGTGAGAGAGAAAATGGAAGAGGGTGAGAGAAAGAGGGGGCGATGGATAGGCAGGGAGCGGAGGGGGGTGGGAGGAAGAAAAGGAGAGAGAAAAAAAGCCAAGGAGAGGCTGAGTAGGAGGGAAGGGAGGGAGAAAAGGAAGAGGAGAGGGAGGAGAGGGAGGAGAGGCGATAGGAGGCTGCTCTGCTCTGCTCTGCTGAGGGCTGCTGGCAGAAAACAGGTTTCCCCCTTCGACTGTGTTGTGAAAAAGACAAAAAAAGAGGCCTACAAACCTTCAACCACTGATTTCCTCACGCTCACTCAGTCCTCCTCTGGGACATGATAACCTATGTTCTGGCTGACCACTGCTGTTTACACTTCTCCATCAATGTGCAGATGTGTACTGAGGGGAGAAGCTTCTGGTGACATCCATATTCACACTGATATCAGAAAAGTTTGGGATGCTTAAAATGCACTGAGGTTGGTTGTGTCAAGTAGGTCCAACACCTGACTGTAACCCTTATCAGTAAAGATGAAGGGGCTGTCTATATGTCAGGTTTTGTGTGTGGGGTTGATGGTAATAACCATGATCATAGTCTGACAATGACCAAGTGTCAGCCCTCCTCCTCCTCCTCCTCCTCCTCCTCCACCACCACCACCACCACCTCCTCCTCCTCCTCCTCCTGGATCAGACACGAGGTATGAGTGCATCACAACCCCGGTGTCACCTGGCTCATCATGTTCTGATCATTTTTAGGATTTGGTCATTCAAAGGAAAACTAACACAATTTAACAAAAGACTGTGTGGATTCTACACCACAGTCTGTCTGTGGCTGTGAATATGTATCGTGTGTCCCCAATACAAAACTCTCTGTACAGTAGTATAACTGACAGACTTTTAATATTCATAGCATTTCTCGCATCGAAGACGTCAACTCGTTAAGATCTCCCGTGGTAGCTTTAGCTGTGGACGTAAACAACCACACTGTGCGGCGAGATAACGTTGGTGTCACTGAATCTCATCTCTGATCAACATCTGGCAGTATCCAGATCGATAGGTTTGGCAGGGAGCTGCTGCCGCTGACAAAGAATGGGGACACACCGCGCTGAGTTAGCATGCTAAGCTAGCCAACTCGCATCAACAACACGGGCTGTTCAGAACTAATGCTGCCATTTCTGTACTTAAATTGCCACCAATGGTATTTGCTTGTCTTTTTTTTTACCTGGGCGGTTATAAACAAGCCTACCGGGAAAGTAAATCAACTTCAGGTTATGTTGAAACCCCTTGACTTGAAACATAACGTTAGCTATATCGACAGCCAAGTTACCTTAGCTGTAGTTCATCGCCACCCACCGCATCACCGCAGGTAACTTAGCCGCGGCTAACGGCAAACTATCTAGCTTTGACGGTTGTGGCCAACATTATGACAGACAAGTTTACCTGCTTTCACATCCAGTGCTCCCGTCCGAGTGAAATGTGTCACCTCAGGATGGCTGAGGCGATGTATGGACACTCTCACTTTTCCCCACCAGATATCTCGGTAATATCCTTTCAGGTGACCACTATCTTCGTGGGGGGAGAACCAGCCCACCCGGCCGTCGGTCTACCCTCCAAAGCCGACTCTCCCTCGCCGAACAGGGCTCTCCTCTTCCCTCTGGTCGGCAAACGGGAACAGAAAGCCTCCGAGCCTCATTAGACAATTAAAACCTCCATTCCCTGGATCAGTAAGGGCGGACACATGTCCTATTGTTGGCAACAACCACCGGCGGAGCCCCTCTTTCAAATATATTGCCTAAAGTCTGCCTATGATTGCCTGGCAGCCGATAGCGCTTTGCCCATTCTTTTCTCTGACAGACAATACACATCCAGACTAGAAACTGCCCTCCAAAATGGCGCAAATAAAAGGGGCGGAAGTGACATCTACTTGATTAGCATAAATAATCTCATTGTCAGACCCTCGCGAGCCCGGCTCATTAAAATACTTGATTGGTCTGTCAATCAATTTGGCCAATTAAGCAAACGTCACATTAAAAAAAAACACACCTACCTCGTCCCTCACGAACTGCGGCGGGCCTTTGCTTTCTGTGTTCGAGGCTGTGAGGTAAACAACCCGGCGCAGTAGTTGCGGGATCTGGCCGACAGCGGGCGTCCTTCTGGAGTGGATTTCTCCGATTTAAGCGCATGCGCAGTTTGGCTACATCTGGCGTCCCCCCCCGTCCCCCCTCCTCCCCTGCGGAGGGTCGGATGTACACAGTGCCTCAGCACTCAGCTGGAGTGGTATGCACGGTTGGGCCGACGGTAGGTGGCGCTGTACTACACTACTGTTACTAACTGCCCAATTCTACCAAACTGACCGGGACTACTTTCCTGCACGTTGCCTGGTGAAGGGCAGCCCGTGGAGCAGAACTGCCTTTAACCATTTAAACACTGCATTTAAATGGTTAAAGACATGGTGAAAGTTTCCATCAGCTGGGGCCAACTCTTGCCCCAGTGGGCCAACACTTAACCCCCATTCCTGCCTCTGTCTGTGCATTGAGGGTGTTCTTTAAAAACTACAATATCACCTAACTGTATGTTATTCTGCAACGTTTGACTTGTCTTGTAAATTTAATATGCAACATATAATTTTATTTTGAAAGTGCCTCTAGGGTTTCGGGCACCACCCAGCTCATGGCGTTGGTGAATGCTTTAAAGGTTAGGCACAACTGGCAGCTTATAGTCCAGTTTTGTTCACAACACTTTGATTGGTGACAGGAGAAAAGTGGAAAGGTAAAGTTCTTCACTTTGGAAATTCATTCAAATATTGGATGACATTTCACTTAGTGTATGTGGGAGAGCTGTACAAGCTGGTACCTTTTGACTGCTACTGCCTCAGACCATGAGATGTGGTTGAAAGCTAAAATAAGAGCTAGTAAGTTTATTTTAAGTTACGTTGTTGTTGTTTTTTAAAATCAAACCACAGTTTCCAAGGTCAAGGATGAAGTTTTGTTGCTTTCATCTTAATGGGGTATATATGTGAGGTAGATGTCATCAGAATCATCCAGGATGAGCTGAAGGTCCTCCTTGCACATTAATGATCTTGAAGGTTAACATCTTTGGAGAGCACTGCGTCTACTGACCTGCCTGTGTTCATACAATCAACAGCCCCTTACACCTGTTTCAGGTTCAACCTTTAACAGTGAGTATCAATAAGAGCAGCTGGTCATTCTCTGTAACCCACTGTAACCCATTTGAGGTTTTGACTCATTGTAAAAAAATAAATCACAATCAGCAAACAACAGAACCAACAATACAAAGTGTTTAATTTTATACAAACGATCACAGGTGTAGCAGTTAAATGTGTACTTGAACCTATGTGACAACCAGCTGTCCGGACTGGGAATGATGAGACACTATGTGCTTAGTTTAAAATTCATTGAAGAGGATGATGGGAATGTAAAGCACCGTGTTCCTTCAGTATTCCAGACGACAACTGACAGGAAATTATTTTTTACCTTCTGCTAACAGTGGAGAGAGATGTCTCCCTTGTCATTTGCTGTCATGTCACTGTCTGACCATTGGCAAGCAGAGATTTTTACCCCATTAAATTCTGCTACAACTACTGTAATAAAGACAGTAACTTGAAGAGCCAGCGGAACACTATATGACTGTAGGACGTCCAGACGGATTACATCAGTGATCATGTCGTGGCAAAGAGTGTGATCAGTCCTTTCGCAAATGACACAATCTCGTTCCCTCCGAGTTTGGATTCTCCATAAACTCTATCCACAAAGGAAATGGGTACCTGTTGTTTGGAAGAAGAAGTAGAAGAAAATCGTTTTCAGTTAACATCCAAAATCATAGATGCAGGGTCATAATACTGGCTGCCTATTCAGAGGTTAAGGGGAAATGTAAGTTAAACTTAAAGGGATTTCTGGCCAGATTCTCTGTTTTTGCAGCACTTATTGTTGTGACAAAGTATCAAATATCACAGTGAAACCCTCAACACAGTTTAAAACTCAGGTTCAGATTTGTGGAACCTTTTTTTTATTTCTGAAAACAAAACAAGAAAGGTGATTTAACAGATTTTTCTTCATCCAAATGCCATTACACCAGATCTTTTTGAGCTAGACTTGGCCACACAAATCTACAACTGGCAGTCTATTTGTTAATGTAGTCCAGTGTATTCCAGATAGGACGTTCAACAAACAAACTGAGTTGATTTACCTTGAGATGGGAAACTCTGAGTTACCGATTTCAGAACAGCTGATTTGAGTTAGTCCAGTCAACTCTGAGTATGTTCACTCTGAGCTAAGCTGAGTTAAGCCGACAATAAAAAGCCATCATCTCCATGATTCACCATGGCAACAGGTAAATAAAAGACACTGCCTCCATTTTAATCCAGTGGATGTAGAGATATTAATGCATGTGTAGCAGACGGTGCACGTTTATCTTTAAAAGAAGAGCCTGAGTCAGAGCAAGGAAAGTGTAAATAAGTTAACCATAAAGTTAATAAAAAAGTTCTATTCAGTGTTGTCCGTTTATTCATCATTTATCAGACTTACATTTCCTTGATGAAGATAAAGTGGTGGAATCTGACTGTGTAACAGGCTGTAGATACATTACATTATATTAATAATATATAATAATATATTTGTTCAGATTTAATCTGATGGGGAAAAACACAGGAGGCAGCAACTGAAAAATAGGAAGATGTAAAACATATAGGTTAGGCTATAGATCAAAGACATAAAGACATGACTGTAAACTCACAGTCTGACCCAGTAATAATATGTTTGGTGATTTGCACTCGAAAAGCAATGAGGTTAAAATACAGTAGATTTTAAAATGTTGGACATCTATTTGTATCTTGACTCAAAAGCATTCAGTGACTTTATTTCAGCTACAAATGTAGTAAATTTAAAGACACTGAAATGCTGCACCACTGCTCACTCAGAAATATTAACATATAATCCCCAATATTAGGCTATAGGAATATGTTCCATCAGTGTGACCAATGACATCAGTGATAGAGATCATTAGTCACTGATACTACGTGTCTAAAGCTTCATACCGATTTTTAAAATTTAAATAATTAGACCTACACATTATGTGCAATAAACATGTCGAGCTGCTCTAACAGACTGACAGTCTGATCCTTGTGCAGTGTTATAAACAAGAATAAATAATAAAAGGACAGAGGTCTGATTCTGAGCTGAGGGTGAATTCTCGCTGTGTAATATTTGAATGTAAAGACAAAAGCTGATGTCCAAAGAAATGATTGATGTGCATAAATTCAGTAACTTAAGACAGTCCTGTGTAACAAACTAATATCCAGCAGGATTTAGACTGTGACAGACGGTAAATCTCCACTAATGAATGCGCTTCAATACAAGCTTTGACACGGACTGAATGAATGAGGAAATGAAACAGCGTGTAAGAGGGAGGAGACAGAGAAAAACTCAGGGTTTCTTAATGAAAACCTGCCGTAGAGCAGGTTATGTTCACAGAGTCTGTTACCATGGTGACTGACTCAGAGTTTCAGTTACCTCTCTTTCTGGAACGGATAACTCAGAGTTTCCCTCGTCTCAGGGTTAGCTTACTCTGAGTTTTCACATAACCCGCTTTCTAGAGAAATATCATTATTTAAAAAGGTATAATATATAACATTTCAACAGTAAAATGTCTAAAATCGACAAGACCCATGATATATTTTGAAGAGTTATCTTTTTATATTACTCAAAATATTTCCAACAATGTTCAAACCCAGAGAAATCTGTAACTTCATTTAACGCTACGGTGTGTGTCATTTGGTTGCCTGTCAATGGCGTTATATGTACTTTACCCCCTCTAGTTGCTCTAACTTCCAGGGAAACACTGGTAACGTCAGATGATTGGTCATTGTAAATCAAACAATGCCACAGAATTGTTCTCAATAAACAGTAATGCAGCATTTTTCTGCTGCACAGCAACATTTTTTCATTAATTGCATGCAACACCAGTAATCCAGTAGAGACCAAATTTACTGATATGATATTTCAATACAGATCCAGCTTACTACAATGTGCTACTATGACAAGTGGCTAATTTCAAAGCACAAAGCTAATGTGTGCGGAAATGTTACAGCAGTTACAGTGTTTTCCATAGATTGATTTATTTGTGGCGGCCCACCACACAAAATCAACACTGACTGCCACATACTGATTTTTCTTTTTCCGGCTCCTTCTTGCCCCACTTTCACGCCCGCTCTCTCTTTTTATCAGACCAGAAATGAGACCAATTAGGAGACAAACTATATGAGATACGCAAGCCAACGTACTCCCGCAATCCCTCTAACAGCAGCAACAGAAAGTCTGCTGATCTGGCAGGTGGTCTAGGATCAGAAACTTGGAGCTGGCTGAATTTGATTTGCAACAGAGCGCTTACTAAAGGATTGTGCCCCCACAGTCAGCTACCATCACAACTAATATCCAATTCTGTCGGAAACACCGTCCAACACAATGGGAAAGTTATTTTTGGTATGATTATAACAGTGCTGTGGTACCCTGCGATTGAATTAGCCACATAATGTTAGCTAAAGTAGCTGTATGGGTAGTTGACTCATCTCATGCTTATAGTAAGTTTGCAAGTTAACGTTATGTTAGATAACATTAACCTGCAGGTATTTCATTACAATGAAATGTCATTACATGAATAAACGTAACGTTAACAAAACTTGAATGCATTTTCTCATTCGTGAACATGATTTATGCCTGAGTAACACTGGATAGATTTTCATCAGCAGTGGTGGTTGTTTAACAATGAAGACAACAACTCCCATGAGGCCACGCTACTTCATGACATCATCAGAGTCGGTGATTTGTAACTGTTTTGATTAGGAGACCCCTGGCGACAGAAATTAAACATTGTGCTTTTAATTTCCCCCCAAATCAGGAGCCAAGTTTAGTGTCAGTGCCGGTCCACATTATGGGAAAAAGGATTATAACAACGTAACTATATGTCTACTCAGGAAATATTTTTTACCAAACACACATCATTAGAAGAATGACTAGATTAGGGCCTCACCTCTCCGATTGTGTAGTTGAGCTGTCTGGCACGGACGATCATCTCCATCTGAAAGACGTACCCTTTGGACACGCACCGTTCAACCAGACTCTCCAACACTGCCTTCTTATACAACCTGACATTAGTGAGAAAAAATAAGCAGTGTGAGAAAACACACTCATACAATTCAAAAGTCAGTGGCACTTATTTCACAGCACTTGCACCACTTACCTGAAGCTGCCTGTGAGGTCTGAAGCACCAGGTCTCAACAACACTTGAGTCAAAAAGTTGGCTCCCCGACTGTGAACGAGAGGAGACAGAAGACAGAAAAGAAAATCAAACCTCAGCCTCTAGTCTGCTGTAATCAGGGCCAGTGCAAGATGGATGAGTGGAAATTGAAGACAATGCAGTGTTGTTGACTTGCAGTTACCTGATGAGTTTCCTGCGCAGGTCCCAGCCGTATACGCCTCCGTTCCCTTGGTATCGAGTACCAGACACCAGGTCATAATTACCTTCCTTCTGCTTTCTGAAAAACCAAACAAAATGGTCACAAATTGAGGAATTCTGCACAATTTCTCTTCCGACTGTAGCTAAATATTACTGTTCAGATATTATGTAATTAATCTTGTGTACACATATTGAAATATGATACCAAAAAAAAAAATCACATGGTGGAAACTGTAAATTTAGTAACACTTACTGAATAAATTCTGGGATGAATTTGGGCTGAAATAAAAAATGACAAAAAACAATCAAATACCATGCTGTTGAAAAGTAAAGAAATATTTCACCCCTCAAATGACCATTTGTATATTAATTACTCACCTCATGTCACAATAAATTCATGAAGAAAACTTTGTTTTTTCTTGCATGCCTCTACGGTAAAAAAAAAAAAAGAATACAAAAACTTAGAAGTTTCTCAATGAATGGGAGTAAAAGGAGACTGCCTTTAACAACAGCAAAACTGTATCTTAACATCCATTTACAAACTCCCACACAACTTGTAAAATATAATCCAAGTCTCATTATCCAGTCATAAGCTCAGTACTCAAACACATGCATTTTCACTAAAACTTTATTATTGAAACACTTCTGCATAAACAGTGCCATGCACCGGTGAGAAGTGCACCTGTGCCGTTTGTGTTGAATGTTTCAGTATAAAAAATGCATGTGTTTGGGAAGAACTGAGTATATGACTGGATAAATGAGACTTGGATTATTCTGTATGGGATGTGTGAGAGTTTGTACATGGATGTTTTCATATAGTTTTGCTGTTTTTGCTCTGTTTTCTTCATGAATTAAATGTAACACAGGAGAGGAAAATGATATACAGATGATCATTTTGTGGGTGAAGTGCTCCTTTAAATCATTTGCAGAACCTGTTATATTTCACATTATATTGCAATTACATAAAAGGGTATTTGAAACATTAAAGATAACAGAGAGGAGCGAGTTGACCAAGAAGACAGATCAGATCCAAATACTACCTCTGATGAGATCCCCCCCCTCTATTTTCTGACATTTTATAGACCAAATGATTAATTAATTATTGGAAAATCAGTGGTCAGACATATCAATAATGAAAATAAATAATTGTTAGCCCTAGAATCAGCTTTCTGTGTTGATGTAAACACACAATGACACAAGCTCCACTCACATGATGGGAAAGATCTGCGTCCATTATGATGATGAAGTTTCCAGTAGCATGCTTCATGCCGTGGATGTAGGCAGTGCCTTTGAAAGGAAACAAGGGCTCATTAGAAACTGGCAAAGGTTACTAAAACGAATACAACAATTTTAGCACAGTTTTCAACTTACCAAGGCCTAATTTTTTCGCTCTTGGTCGCAGAAGCTGAAACACAGAAAACAGAGATTATGTATGCATAAAGATCCCATGCACCATTCATTTACTAGAGCCAGCATTTACATAGGCAATCTAGAGAACATAACATTGTAAATCATATTTAATCAGTTACTGTCTCTATAAAGATGGTACATGTTAATCAATTCCAGTACACACAGTTGTGAGAAATGCGCTTGTTTCCTCTCAAGGGAGGTGTCTGCTTGGTGGGCCTAGTGCCATCACTGTGGGACTCTTCACTTACAATCTTGTCCTCTCCATATATTTTCTGCAGCTGCTCTGCCACCTGCAGGGTCCCATCTGGGCTTCCGTCGTCAATGACAATTATCTCGTAGTTATATCCACTGTAAACACACCCAAGTTGTAATTTAGTTTCTCTAACGCCCGTACACACAGTTGACAAGTGAAAAAAGCTAGCTAGTTAGTTAGCTTGTAAAAAACCAATTCCTACTCTAGCCTTGACACAATAAACCTCGGTAGTCAACGTTAAGAGCATCGGGCCGGTTTAGTGACAGCTCATCACTGACAGGTATTAGCTAACATTAACACAGCAGTAACGGCAGTTAGCACTAGCCACGCAGCTTTGCTAGCTCCCCAGTACTCACCATTCACCGAAATATTTCACCAAAAGCCACACTATCAAAGGCAGGTTCTCCCTCTCGTTGTAGGTAGGTAATAGTATTGAGTATTTGTCCCCACTGTCCCGGTTTGAGGGAGAAGTTTTTCGGCTTGCCATGGCGACGTTAAGCTACAGTAACGTTACCAGCTCTGTGTAATGTTAGAGCAAAAGTGCCCAACAACATCCTGTTTGTTATTTTCAAAATAAAAGTGATATCGGTCGCGTAACTATTGGCAATTACAGTCATAATTACATTTTCCAAATAGCTATTCTAGGTCTACTTGCATTAGCTTTACTGACAGATCACAGAAAACTTGTGTAAAACATAAATACTGAACACAGTTAGCTCAGTTTTGTTCCTCTCAAGTATTAGCATTGCATTCCAATGTCATTATAATATTAACATGTATCACATATACACAGACATCAATATAAAGTACATTTAATCTAATACTGTACTCGAGCACAAATTTGAGGTACTTGTAAAAGACTGTAATTTTCTTTCATACAACTATAGCTACTTCTACTCCACTACCTCATGCAGGCAAATATTGTACTTTTTATTTTACTGTTACTTGTCAGATTAAAATTGTCATACCTGTCCCCCATTTCTCCCCAACTAATTGAAGGATAAAGTGTGCCTTTTTGTGTTCCTCCCACTTCTTTGATCAGCTGGAACATGCATAGTCACAAAGCTGAAAACAGGGCTGTTTTTCTGACACTATGAAAAGTTGACTTTTTAGAGATATGTGGATCTCACAGGACAGCAATGCTACAAACACAAGAGGAATGTGATATTTGACATGGGCACAACCATAACCATGTACAGCAGTAAAATACAACACTGATATTAATCCAAAGACATCATATATAATCGGAAACAACGACAGGGAACATTTTACTGCACAGTGAGTACTTTTACTGTTGATATTTTAAGTTAACAAGCTATTTATACTTCCATACTTTTACTTAGGGTTTTAAATGTAGGACTTCTACTTGTAGTGGAGTATTTTCATAGTGTGGTCTTCTCAGATCTGAATAGCCTTCCTCCACCACTGCTGTTATATATACTTTATTAATCCCCGAGGGGATATAGCATATTGACAGTGTGATCTCACATCATGGTAATAGAAACGTTGGTAAGTAATATTCTCACAAGCTCATCACAACTAACTTAGTTTAAAGTTTGCCTAAAAGTAACTATGCTCCATTGGTTTTAATACAGACTGTAACTCACTGCCCTCAGTGAATAAACATGGTTGCCTTTATTCTGAAAAATAAACTAGCATTTCTTCCAAAACCGGAAGTCAGTGGACCACTGAGGGTATTTTAACAAATCTACTGGTTGACAGGTTGGAACTTCCAGTGTGCTCTTCAAAATAGACACCACTGGAAACAATTCTCTTTCTCCAAAGTTCCGACAAAGGACTATGACATTATATCTGTTTCATTATTGATTCTTTTGGGAGAAAATAAAGAATTCTTTTCTACAGGGAGACTAGAGGTCTGGAGGCCTCAGAACAGCAGCTTTAAGGCTTAGATTCAGTGTCTTGCTTTGGGACACTTTAGCAGTGCAGGCAAGGTATTCTGGAAAAAAAACACACTTCATTAGACACATATTAATGGAATTTTATTGACAAGATATATAAAAACAAACATCTCTGGCACTCTCTCTCTCTCTCTCTCTCTCTCTCTCTCACACACACACACACACACACACACACACACACACACACACACACACACACACACACACACACACACATCATGTATTATTTCTCACCCAAACCCCACTGAAACCAGAGCATGTAAACACGACTTTCAATACAAATAGGTACAGTATAAAATATCATAAACGAATAACTGTATACAGTAAATATAATAAACATTATACAAATTATCATACACATGACAACAGACATTCTCACAGTATCATTTGTACCATGGAACAAAAAGAAGCTTTTACACCATGGATTACGCATTTTCATTATCCTTGAGGCAGTTAAGGTTAGAATGGCAAATGAAATAGGTAGAAATGTAACACAGATAGATAAACTACGTGGCATTGATACAGTGCATGAATACATAAACATAGTAATAAAAGGTTTCAGTGCGAATATGGTGTATAAGACAGCACCTGACTGATCCCAATGTGAAAATATTTTCCTTTATGATGCTATTTTTCTGTTCATAAAAACACTACTCTAAATGAAAAAGCTTCCTACTGATTCTTAGTTTATTTCTCAGCCATTTTTCATGTCAAAGAGCACTGTAACAAGAGGACAAAGAGAGCTCCTTCCTGTATTGTTTCCTTTTCTCACACATGATGTGAAGCTTCTGCATCAGTCAGTGACAAGTTCAACACACCAAACCTCTTCAGTGGTGCTTTAAGCTCCATTCCCAGTCTGTCATTCAGCTCCAAAGGAACCATAGTCATTTCACACAGACGTCAGTCTTCTTTACCGTTGCTGCCTGCTTGTTAATATCCACCTAAGGCTGGTAGCCATAATAAGGGTCTTCTGGATGAAGAGAGCAAACACAAAACGAAACATATTAGACCACTCTGTATTTGGCAGTGTTGGTGAATTGTTGGGATTATAAATTAATGATACAAAATACATATGTTTTCCCCACCTTCCAGCAAACACAGGGTTTTACCAATAAATACGTTTCTAAATGCTCTGGTTAACTGCATTCACTGACCCATAACTTTAAAGCTCACATGACTGTAAGTAATAAAAAGGTTGTCGCTTGTGGTTACAAATCCAGAGGATTTTCACCTGGGTCTTCAGTTCCTCTCAGTTCTACACAGCTTTTTAACATCTCATTGTTTTGGCTTTATGTTTATTGTTTATGGCCACAGCAAGCAGCTGTTTCTGCTCAACAAACCCACTGTACACAACATGCTTGGCACCAAACAGCGGACAGACACAGTTAGCAACTAGATGGTGAACACAGTGCAGCATTTAACCGCTACAGAGCCAGATATTTCCTCCAGGAGTGGATGGACTTACATTCATCAGGTGGACACATTCACTAATAACAGTGTATTTATTTCAACATAAACATGTCCTTTAAAAGATCTACATACCATACAAAATGAACAGATCTCTCTCTCTCTGCGCACAGGGTTGGTGCTAGAGCGAGAACTGAGAACATGCTGACTCGAGTGAGATCAAATGAATAATTTGTACATTGATATGTTATTTGATAGCCTAATTTTTATACAGACTAGGTAATATTTATACTGGTCTAAATAAACAGTTTGCATTCAGTGCAGTGACCCGGGCCGACACAAGAACTTGCGAGGCAGAAAGCTGCGGCGGTGCTGCTATTTTTTCTTAACAATCAAATATTAGTTTTCACAATGGAATGTCTGTTTTTTGTCTTTTTTAAATTCAATTTTAAAACTGAAATAGAATATTTGTTGACAGCCCTAGTGCTGGCAGTGATTCAGAATGAAAATGTGCAGAATTTAGCGAAGTGGCGTTGTTGTTTTTTGCCTGTAACATGATACACAATATTTAATAAATATTCAATTTCTATTAAATATAACAAAGAAGCATGGTTGTTAAAAATCTGTGAAAATCTGTGGCTTGGTTGTTGGAATTCTGCGGGTGCAGATTCCATGTGGGTGTTTAGGCAAGGGATTGCTAACACAGTCACTATTATAACATATTATCATACATTATACACATTATATCCTACCGGCAGCCAAAAAATCATTTGGTGAAAAGTTGTAAAAGTAATGGTTTATTAAAGAAAATGGACAGAATGGGCTGTCTAAGATGTCTCAGGTAAATGTTGAGTAATATATCCGTATGGTTATACATAAAAAGTCTTGTCAAACTGTGAAATTTTTTACTGCCACAGAACTAAAATGCTTTCACAACCAAATTGTTTTTCATGCTTTTACTGAATACTCATTTTACTTTCCTAATAAGATATGTCATTAATATGTTACTCAACCTGTAACATTATATTTTATCCACCGCTGCACACACAGTGCCAGGCTCAGTGTGAGCTACCTCTAATAGACCTGCATCATCATATCTTAATATTAGCAGGCTGTGTGACACTTGAGTTAGTGGACCTTTCCTGGTAGCTTACCTGTTTGCTGGGGAACTCTGTGGCAGCCTCCACTGCTGTCACACACACCCGGTGGTCCAATCTCGCCCGGCTGTCCAGGAGGTCCAGTGATCCCTGAAGAGCCTGGCTTACCATCTTCTCCTTTGGAACCTGGGATTCCCAGCTTGGACTCACCTGGAGGACCTGCAGACACACAGGATACACAACACATGGATCAAAACCAAGTGTGTGTATTTTTTTTACAATGATGTATGAAACACATGACCCTTAGAAAGGTACCTGCAAATCCTTTGACACCTGTGGGCCCCTGGACGTTGGTCCCTGCATCACCTTTGCCCCCTGGCATACCTCTCCTTCCTGTAGAGAAGGAAGAGACAAATCAGCACAGCCAAAAGCTTATATTATCACAATGAACAGAAATAATTGACAAATTTATAATTCATAAATGCTCCAGCAGGTCCTTGGATTATTTTCATTACAACAAACCCATCATGTATTTCCAAGATGAAGTCTTACCCTGTTCTCCTGGATATCCAGCCTTGCCAGGTCTCCCCCTCGGGCCAACATGCCCCTGGGCGCCTCTGGCACCTGGAGGGCCCTTGGGTCCTGGTATACCAGGTTCCCCTGGGGGCCCCACTGGCTCCTCAACAGGAGCTGGCTTACGACTTATCTCGTTAATGAACATGTCAAGCTTCAACACCTCCTCTGGAAAACACACACAACACATAGCATGCACAAAAGAATATGTTTGCATCTGGGCCTTTTTTTGAGTTATGATGTCATAATTGCAGAGTCCCAGTTTTTTGCATGCTTTCATGCTACTTACTATGCACTAGTTGCTCACAGGCCTGTGTGACCAGTTGGTAGATCATGGCCATAGACTGAGGCTCCCCCTGTTAAACATCAGCATTTAACGTGGTTAAACAGGAGTGAAAGTAAGTATCATTTTGAAATTGTACCTCTGTACACACAGAAAAAAAACAATGACAAAATGTACTACTGCAAAAAGAAGGCTTTATTTAAAATAATGTCAGCATCAAAATAACAACAAAATTGTACAGCTATCACCCACCTTCTCTCCTCGCTCCCCTTTACCCCCCGACAGACCCTGTGAAGCAACAGATACATGAGCATTAAGATAAATAACCAGTGCATATAGCATGCTTCTCCCTGCTCTGCCGAAACCATTTCTCTAACCTTTTCACCTTTTCTGCTCTCCTCATACACTGAGAGTGACCCATAGGATGCTGGTGTGTGTGTGTGTGTGTGTGTGTGTGTGTGTGTGTGTTTGTAAGGGATAGACAACATCTGACAACACACACAGACCTCTTTTTGGACCATTCGTCCTGCATTAAGAGTTTAGCTTCAAAAGCACTTGGTTCCAGGCCTCTGCTATAAAACCCAGTAACAGAGGCTTTAAGGGGTTATTCCCTCTTCAGCATATGGTGCCCAAACACAGTGCCTCTCGAGCAACTGGCATTTTCCTGGGGTGCACTGAGGTTATTTCCTCAACTGTGCTGCTTTGATGTCATGGTGATTTGCCCCAGTGGGAGGAGAGGAGCGAGAGAGGGGATACCACTGAAAACCCTGCAGCATACTACGGTCCTGGTGCTGTGCATGACTGTGTCACAGGCAGTCAGCTGCCCACCTGCTCAGAGCAGGTTAACAGCTCAGCACACTTTTGTTCCATGATACTTTGGTCACTTTACTTGGTGGAGGCACATCTAACAAACAACCTCTAAAATTATGCAAAGTCCTTCATTCAAGTTTTCTTGTCTTCCTGATTTTAAGTTTATAAGTTTTTCAACCAGCTGATGTTATCAAACAGACAAAAAAAGTTTAATCCTGATTATGGCATTAATGCCAACCAGTCAGAATAAAGACTAATTCGTTATTTTTCCAGCATCATCCAGAAGAGTAAGTAGCCTTTATTGAGGGCTTTTTTTTTTACTGTGGTGAAATGAAGCAGGTATCTGTTCCATCTGCACTCTCTAACCACAGTGATGTTGTCACTGTGGAGCCACAGTTATACACAGCAGATCTGTTGGTTACATTTTGTGCAACCAACATCAGACTAAAAATAACCAGAGAAACCTCTCTTCTTATGAGCACATCAAACTTGTTGTTCTGATTAATTATTCTACAGTTTTTAATGCAGTGCAATTTAACAGACGAGTTGGAGACGGATGCACTGAAAACATTTGACACAGTAAAGTCGTAGATCAATTAAAACTTCTCCCTCTACTATTAACTGCCACAGGACCATCCATTCATGTATGTCCTACCCCAGTGTCTCAAAACCACCTGGTAAAATGTGAAGCTCCACATTTTTAATTATAATATGTATAGATGTGTGGCTGTGATAAGGAAATGATGTGACAGAGATTGTTCAGTCAAATTTTATACTGGTGTAGAGTGTCATTTTTTTTAATTCTAATTCATTTGTGGACCTTTTCCAGAATCATGTTAATGTAACAACATGGAGGTTAAAGAGGCAACTATTTACTTTCTAGATTGTCAGAAATTATTCTTGCATGTAAAACACTCTGTAGGATTCAAAATCTGCCAGTGGTGACTGGACACAATTGTCACAGTCTCTAATGTATTCTTTGTAATTCCACCCAAGTGCGCCAGAGGTATGCCAGGTGAGCCCTGCCAAGAAATGACCAAAAGGCACACCCCCTGACACACTGCCCATGGTGCACTTTACTGTTATCTGCACTGCCTTGTTCACAAAAGTGGAGCCCCAAGACTGTGTAAGACTGAGTTGTAAGATGGCGATAAGTGATAATTAATATCAGAATAACTTCCATTTCAACTTTGCTAGACATGTCATGTTGGATGTAATTTACAGCAATATAATAAATAATAACTTTTAATTTACATCTGGTACAACATGCATGATATGTCCAAATTTGAGTACAGGAACATCTGTTAAAAAAGGGTCAACATTGGGGTTCACACCAAGACTCCTCTGGTAACCATCCCTTCAGCACTCTAATAGATTTGGACACCCTTTGTCAAGTCTTCTTCTCTTGTACGTTGCTCTTGTCCTTCTCTCCACATCAGTCTGCATAACCGACTTTTCCACTCAACTCAACTGAAGAACTGGAGTTTGGAAACTTTTTCAAGCCTGCACCAAACCAAGTGTCATGACATTGAGCCATCTGCAGAAGAGACCCAGAATCTCTCCTCTCTCTCCTGTGTCATCTCACCCTCCATGTGCTGCCAGCAGTGTTCTCATTTAGTATTAGTAATGATTATACTTGTCAATATCCCATATTCAACCGTGCATCACATTTTATCTTCCCTTTGTGTTCACTATGTGTGTAAAGCTTTTCTTTGAAGTTTCCAAGTGCTAGGAGAGTGACTTAGTGTCTGGAAATATAGCACACACTGTATATCTCCGATCCCTGTTCACAATAAATACTGTATTCAACACATAACCAAATGTAAAGAAAGACATGGCTAATGCTATTTGTCCCTCTCGTCTTACCGTAGGTCCCACAGGTCCTGTGAAGCCCCTTTCCCCTGGAGGTCCTGGGTGTCCTGGCATTCCTTGGAAACCCTGTAAAATACACATCGATGGATGTGTAAAACAGCAGACAAATGACAAAACATGACACACAGTCATAGATGCAAACCCACAAAACATGTATTTTAGCCACCCAAAAGTTTCAATATCGCTCTAAATCTACTTTATATTTAGAATATTTTTGTAGCTTAACCTTGCACCAGACAGCACTTTCTGAAAGGAACCTGAACTGAAACTAAAAGTTATCTAGCCAGCAGACTCCTTTGACAGCAACAGTCATTTTACCTTGCATAACAGTGAACACAGGAGCTGCTGGTCTCCTGCCTCGATCATTTAGTTATTGTATTACTTCAGAGTTTTAAATGGCTAGTTCGGTCACACAATAGCACACACAATTAAATGACGGAGGCAGCGGTAGACCAGCAGCTCCTGTGTTTAGTGAGCTAAAAATGATGTTTTTGTCAGCGAAGTCTGGTGGCTTTAAAGAGAGCGATAGAATGGCTTGAATCTGCAAGGGCTGTCTAACAGCAAGGTAAAGTGGGGAAAATATTCTAAATATAACATGCAACAGACATTGCATTTTTTAGCTTGCTAAAATATACTTTGTTGCCACAGCAGTACATTGCTTAGCTTTAATGCCAGTAAACTTACCTGCTTCACTTACTGTATGTAATACACTACCTATGGATAAGTACCTCATATGATCCCACTTCAAAAAGTCTGAACTATCCCTTTAAAAGTAAGGTTTTTTTTTCTGACTGCTGTCACCAAGGCTGTGCTCATGAGGACATTGTTGAGTCTCTGTAAATTGAATTAAAGGGTATGGTGCTAGACCAGCTCTACATGAAAAGTTTCCTTGACTTGACTTGACTTTATTAAATGCCAATCTGGATTTTACTTAAAATACACTTAATATTTTGGCCTGAGGGTGGTGCTAGAGGAAAGCTCAAAATGTGTTCAAAATAGAGTAAATTAATTCTAAATAGACTGAATGTGTCTCAGTCCATTAGACTTGAATATTCTGTGTGAGTCAGAGTAAATTGTGCCCTGATGGTGGCACAAAAAACACAAGGATTAATCCTCTGATGGCAACGCACATCCACAGCAGAGTTCATTGCCAAAGTCTCAGATTTTACACATAGAGTCTCTGAAATGAAATCCAGTCTTACCCTGGGTCCAGTTATGCCAGGTCCACCAATGTTACCTTCAGGTCCCCTAATGCCCTGTGAAACACATTGCAGAGAGATGAGGACAGACAAAGAGGGAGAGACAGAGAGGGTTACTGCTTCAGCTCAACTGTATGAGGAACTGCTGACATTTACTGATCAAGCAGCTCACCTTGGGGCCTGGAATCCCCTCTTCACCTTTTGGACCTGGAGGTCCTGGTAAACCCTGCAATGAAAGACATCAGTGAAGTTGGAGAGAGGACAATGAAAGGCAGATGAATGTGTGTATAGACAACAATAAGGAGAAGGACATTAAAAGTGTTTTCTATTCTACTTCTGTATTTTGCTGACTCCACTATTTCAGTTTAGACTCACCTGGACTCCTGGTCGCCCAGCATCTCCTTTTTCCCCTCTTGCACCAGGTGGACCCTTATAGGAAAAATATGACAAGTAGGTCCACACTTTATACAACATACTAGATTTATAAGTCCAGCTTAACAAATAACATACCATGGTTGACAACACTATACACATGTACATATTCAAAGCTAAGAATGTTACCCACCACTTTACCCTGCACGGACATGCCTCGGGGTCCTATGCTGCCAAGGGGTCCAAGACCTCCCTCAAATCCAGCTTTTCCTGGAGGTCCCACCTCCCCCTGAAACAAAGAGACACTAACTTGAAGAAATCAATGTAGAGCTGCAAGGCATGCCTGTAAATAAAACATGCACATTAATGTGTAAATGCCCTGCCAAATCTACATGATTAAATTCAACCTTGTGCATTTTTTCCCATAAATGTGTCCCTTTTAGAATTATAAAAACATTCAAGTGTGAATGTAAGCAGTCACATTCCCAGTAAAGGCATACACAAGAATGCAATGTTCTCATGGAGGATGTTTTGTTTTTGCTTTTAATTTTGTGCCTTGACAACTTTTCAAGCTACATTACGTTATAAAATGGCTGAAAGTTGGTCAGACACAGGGATTAGAGGACTGCCCTTGCTCCATGATGAGGATGATATAACAAGAGAACTATTTCACATCTTGGACATTATACAAAACTTCTATGCTGTCTAGTCTTGTCTGCCTGATACCAAATATCACACAAGCACTGCAGTTTTATCTGTAATGAAAAATCATGTTTGTGAAAAAAAACAAAAACAATGTGGAGTTTTTCTATAACAGAGAGGTGTGGAGAAGTTATGTGTGAAAACACTGACTTGATATTTTGTGTAATGAAACTAATAACTTTTATATTTCACTGATAATAATTTATTCTATCTATCTTGTCTTCATTAATAAAAAGCATGAAAGCATGTGTCAACAGCACACATCCAAAAGGAGGCTAGGAAAATCCCAAACATAGCGCTGAAAAAATGCAAATATAGCAAGGCAAAACACCAATCTAGGGTTGGCTTTTTACTTTCACTCTTGCTGGCGATACTGTCTACAAACAGTAACCAACAACCTGTACCACATACCTTTAACATACATATAAGGTATTAAGTGATTTTAGAGAGGTCTGTGTGTGCATGTGCCATGTCATACAAAGCCAGAAAAACTGATAAGAGCTGGTTAAATGCAAAAGCAGTTTTGTGCCAAAAGTTTCTCTGTGCCGCCTAATCAGCATAAGCACAGGTTCAGCTGAACCTCTTTAGTACCAGGAAATGACCAAACAGGTGCGCTTAAGGAAAATGTATAAAATCTGTGTTTGTCCTAGTGCTGGACTTGCACCTGCAGGAAAATAAAGCCTTACTAATAAACACCCTGCAATGCTCTCGAACTAAGCCTGAAGAAATATTTCCATCGTACCTTTTGGCCTTGTTCTCCCTTATCGCCTTTCTCACCACGAGGACCTGGCTTTCCCTGGGAAAAAGAACCATAATTAAATGTCAACATGTTATCAAACAGCTGGATCACACAAAACAATGACTTGGCTAACACTGAAAGCCTAACTGAGATCTCACTGTGACATACAGATGGTCCAGGGGAACCCGGAGCTCCGGGGATGTCAGAGGAACAGGTACAGGTGTACGCCGGGGCAGGACAGCCCTCCTCATCTCTCTGACACACAGACACACATTGACAATGAAGACGTTAGAGGGGCTGTATGCAACATTCAGAACATTTATATAGAAGCAAACCACTTTTTGCTATGTATAGATTTAGTGGAGTAATGGCATCCTGAGCAGAGAATGATGTCATGCTCTTTCTGTGTGTGTTGTGATCCGAGCCTCGAGCCTGCTGTGGTCGACCATCAGGCTGCACGTGTGTGAGTTCCTGTAAGTGTGTCCCACTGCCTAGCTCATCACCACCACAATGTACTATGCTCATACAGTGGTTACCACTGATATCCGGACAATGTCGTTGTGGAAGTGTAGTGTAGTGCCGTAGTCATTGTACTTCATACACTGGTTCACACACAGCATCAACTCACAACACACCAAGACAGAGTTGGATATATGTAAATATAAATAGTAATAGACTGACCACTCCAGGCAGGTCACAGCAGGTATCGTCTAAAGCCCATGTGGTGTTGCAGACAATCTCAAAGGACTGCAGCTGGAACTGAAAACAATGAAGAACAAAGGATACACGTTGAGCACAGGAGGGATGTGTTTTTTTATATATGCTCAGGGTGTGTAATTTACTGACAGGACAAACCTGGATTAGAATTGAATTAATAGAATAGAATAAAAAGTACCGGTGCAGATCCACTATTGGGTCCTCTTGTCTTCACCAGTTTTCCCAGCATCTCAAAACCGTCAGTCGGTAGGTTGCCTAGAGGGCGGGCAGGCCTCTCACCAACGCGCTGGCAGTCCACAGACAGGGACACACTCACCTGGCTGACAGACAGGTGAATCTGCCAGTCACAGAAGAAGAGGACTGATCAAATGGAGCCACAAGAGAGAAAAATGTCATGCAATCCTAGATTATTTTTTACCATGTAGTCAGACTTTCCTGACATGCACCTGTCCTTTTCACCTCGCCTTTTCTTTGCCTCACATCTCTCCCTATTACCTTCTCCTACTTTGCTGTTGATCTTCATCATGTGTGATTTCCCTCAGCCCTTCTTGTGACAGCTGCTACAGACCTGAGATTATACTGTACGTGGAGTCTATTTCAAACCACATCTTTCACCTTTCCATCATGCTGTTTCCTTTTTACACATTGTGACATTTTTGTCTTACTAGAGAATACACAAAGGTGACGAGGTAACAAGGTAGCTAGATGGAAATAAGGATATTCGACCTGATTTTCAAATATGACATTAATGTTTCATATTTTTTGCTAGATGACACTAAATGTTTAATTGTCTTGCACATTGTATTATCTCACCTTGTGAAAACTGCCATAGAACAGTCGGTGGACCTGCGACTGGTCAAAGGTCAGTTCCTGCACTTCTCCCCTGTAGTCCAGACTGAAATACACCAGGTGCTTGGTAGTAGCTGTAGAAAACACCAGAACAGAGGCAGATATTCAGTGATAAACTTCTGACTCGTGTGCTACAGATGCCAAAGTCTGCTGAAAGGTGTGTGATCTGGTGGGGTGTAAGGAGCAGACAAAGCCTCTGCTGGGGTTTCACACTATTAACTCTTTTTTTTAAATTGTTTCTTAAGAAGTGCTGTGAAACACAGTCAGCCTACTTTTCAAAAATCTCTAAGGACAGTGAGAGATCTGATCTCAGTTACCCATAAATCCTTACAGAGAGGAGCAGAGAAAACGTTTTGAGGCCAAACCCACAGGGTACGAGACAGCAGAGGTAAGTGATGGCATCCTGTGAATCCCCCCAGAAATTCAGTTGAATGTTTACTTTTTAAAGGATAAGTCTAGGATAAGGATAAGTCTTGTTTTGGTCTTAAAAAGACCACAACAATGACATACAGAAGTATTGTTCATCCAAGCCTGATATATCTCCATGCCATAGGGTTCCACTGTTTTCCAAAAACTATTAAAGACACATGCATTGTTGCACTGGGTTACCATGAACACACATACTAGTTTATTTTGAGGTGATCCTGTATACACTGACCTGCAGCCAGAAATACTCATAAATGCAACAAATGTAGATTAATCCATCTGAAAATAGTCCCCAACACATGAACTATTTCCTCCTGTTTAAATGTCTGATGAAAACTACATTGCTCAGCTATTTTAGGTACTGACTATACAGTAATTGTTTTCACATCTTTAATAGGAACCAGTGGGCTTGGAAATCTGAGTGCCACAGACAGGATTAGAAAGTTCTTAAGCATTTGGTAAATAAATAAATAATTTTACCCCTTTTGTGGATTTTGGCTGTTTACAACACCTATCAACTAATTTCATGTTTCATCTGTAGTTATATTTTATCACAGTGAAATGATCTAACTTGTTTTAAGATACTGAAAAACTCCCAAAGCAACTTTCATAATCACTTATTTTCATTGTCGATTATTGTGCTGATTATTTTCTCAACAAATTTTTGAAATTTCAGACTTAGTGAAAAAATGAATTTTCAAAAGCACAAGACCTTTAAATGCCTTGTTTTGTCCGACAAACACTCCAAAATCCAAAGATATTCAGCTTATTATTACATTTGACAAAGACAAGCCGGAAAGCCAAAAACTGAGAAGCTTAAATTAAACAATGTTTCTTAATGTTGCTTGAAATAAGACTTAAACGATCTATATCAGAATAATTATTATTCTGTTGATTACTAATCAACTGATTAATTAATTGTTTCAGCTCTTTATAAAACCATAACTTAGATGGAAATGTGAAGTGCTGTCCTGCTGTGGATTTCTGCTACAGGCAGCTGCAGTGCAGCACTGCTGTGTTCAGAAAAAGTGAACCTGAGGCCGTCTTGTTGGGGAGTTGTGCCTTGTATTATTTCATGTGACAAATCAATGACTGACTGATTGAAATCTTTGTCCTAACACGTCATGTCAGTTGGTCATAAAATCTTATCGGAGAATATGAGACTAAAGGGATAAAAAAGGATGCAGAAATTCAACTCACGGTCGAGCACCACTCCCATCTTGGGCTGGAAGTCGTTGTCAGTGAGCTGCCAGAGAGCAAAAGGCTCCCTGGGTGTTTCCTGCAAGACGCGAAATGCAATGCTGATGGTGTGTTCTGGAGAGAAACCTGCAGGGTGGATAAACCTGGAGGGAGAGAGGGACATAAAGATAAAATTGCATATTGATAGCTCTGTATCAGTCTTCTGAAGTGAGGTCCTCTTCATCACGCTCATTGAATGTATCATGTGTCAAACACGCCTGGCTGTTCTGAGGGAATCCAGTAGACCTCTTTTTACCACTTTAATTTCATTGAAAATCTGGTTTCATCCAGCTACAGTCACCTTCAACCGAAGTCACACCAATTCAGCTTGTGAACCAAACAGTCCGGTTTCTATAGAAACACCAGGAAAATGCGGGTCCCGTGTTTAAATACACCATTAACACCTCGATGGAGTGGTGCTGGAGCATGCTGCAAACTCTACTAATCTTGGGTGCATTACCAAAAGTGACAGTGGAGCCAAGAGCTAGAATTAACAAAGCTCGGAGTGCCGTCTGTCCACTCCACCCCATCTGGAAGTTTAAAGTCTGAAGCCTCAAGACAGAAATCAGGCATCGTAAGAGCAATATGAAGTCTCTACTGCTGTTGGGCTCTGAGTGCTGGAGGATCATCAAAAATGTATTCCACAACACATCTGCTGAAACTGTCACTACATCCATTCAGTATTATGCAAGTCAGATAGTCTGTGGAAAAAAACACATTCCCCCTCCTTGTGGTGTTTCTGATAGTATTTGCTAGAATCTGCTGTGGCTGAACCAAAACAACCAATCAGAGCTGAGAAGTCTCTAAAGCAGCTGTCAAATCATGTCAATCACTGCTTATGAACTGCGGTCAATCTGAGCATCACTGATCAGATATGAAACAAGATTCTGTTACCATATTGCCTTTTTCTCACCTCAGATGTTTTCAGAAACATATTTTAGTGTACTGTTTAGCTATGAAAGTTTGTTCCAGCCGGTGGGCAGTGCTTTGTTTATGTTATGTTTATGTTACTTAATATGGGGCTGCATTTATGGTTACTGGTGTATAAATACAAACAAAAATATGAAAAGAAGCAGAGAGTGAATAGAAAGCAGGAGGAGATGATCTCACTTAGTGCTCTGTGTCAGCTGGACGTCTCTATACAGAGTATAGGTGGGGAGCGTGTTGAAGACAAAAGGCTCGGCTGCCACGCCCTCCACAGACGAGTGAGCTCTCTGAGTCAGACCAAATGCTTCCATCATGTCAAATCCTGAGACAAAAACCACAAGGCAGGCAAAAAATTAGGTGTATCATTCAACCCTACATGGTGACAGTTTATTTTCCAAAATCTGATTCTATCTGAATGAGCCTTTTTTTCGCAGTCATGTGAGAGGACAGCTTGCCTCACCTTTAACAATGTTGTTTCTGATGGTGACTTCAGGGCAGACTGTAACACAGCAGGGTAGTGTTGAATCATTGTGAACAAGGCAAAGACACCATTGATTTAGAAGATTTTTTGCAGCAGAAAAAAAAAATCTGAAAGTCTCACTATGGGCACCTCACTACACTCAAACAAATGTGAAAACTGATGAAGAACCATTTGATAAGCTTACATCTCAAAGAAGTTAATATGACGTACAAAAGCACTGCATCACAATATGTAGCAGACTTACTCATATCAATGAATACAATTAGAATATGATCATGGGTCACCTTCATTGTGGATAGGGTACATTCTGGGATGGATGGGAATTCTGGCAGGAGCTGTGGCTGTAAAAGGAAGAAATAAAACCAATCATTTAACACAACTAAAATCCTTAGACTTTTACAGATTTTTCTTCAAGGATTATTCACTGACTGTATCAATCTAGACATACAATTACTTTCACAACTACTGAGTGATTTCATTCCATTCCATTGAAAAGCATCTTAGAAATAATTTATCTATAATCTATTTAATAAGATAATTTAAAAATAAGCAGGTTTAGCCATTTCTGGTAAACTAAGCTACCATCACTGTGATCAGGTCAGACCTGTTGGATGGAGAATGGAGACTGCAGCGCCCTCTGCTGAGCCCAGAAGTGAGTGCACGCTGATGCGATACAGAGTCTCTGGTTCCAGATCAGTGAAACAGTGGCTGCTGCTGGACTCATCGACAGTTTGTTCCTTTATTTGCTTGTCTACACAATGCACACACAAACAGACAGACAGGACGCAGATTAACTAATGTAGTTTCTGAGACAGCCACCTGTACCCAGAGTTGTCAGTTACTATAATATTTACAATAGGTTACCTTTAACAGACTGTATGACAATACGATATCCATCGACGGCAGACACAGGTCTCCAAGACACACAGATACTGGAGTGGTCTGACCTGACTACACTCACACTGCTAACCCTCAGACTGGCTGGATGGAGAGACAGACAGACAGATTGGTAAAATGCAAAGCTGATGAGCAGAAAGGCAAGAAATCAGATTTAAAGACACAACAGCCAGAAGAGAACAGCCTCATTTTACATTTGACTTTATGATATTCACCAGGGCCAGTATGTATGAAACCTCGAAGACATAGTCTTAAGAATGGTCAGAAACTAGTACCGAGAAGCTTTGTTTAGAAAAGCTAAGATGTTGTAAAATAAGGACTGAACTTGAGGTAGTTTATAGATTTTTTTCAGCTGCCTATGTGTGGAATAAAGTCTAATTTAATTCTGATGCACTTGAGGTTAAGTGTAACCATGAGTAGAGTTCTCAACGGGCCCAAAAATTCAATCCGAAACCAAAATGACCCGAGGGACCGGCCCAGCCCGACATCATCACATACATCACTGGGTTCGAGCCCGACTGAACCCGAGTTTTTTTTTTGTTTTTTTTTTTAAATGGAAGGGGGAAAAATGATGCTCCCCCTGTGCGCCTCAGCAGTCTGGCTTCCCTGGTTCAAATACAGTATCTTTAATCACTTAAAGTCAACCAATCACTCATGTCCCAAAATAATATTACCAGACAGACAGGCTTCAACGTCAGCGTGGGGGAGAGCAACCATTGCGCACCTGTAGCGCTGCGCCGCTGCATTTAATGAGCCGCAGACGCTCTCAACATTTTTCCTGCACCTGAACGCTGACTGACTGACTGATCTTCACTCACACTTCACAGCAGCATGTCTCTTGTTTTAGTATTACCATTTTTTTCGTCAGAACGGAATTCAGCATTCTTTAGCCTATTTTTATAATTCACATAATCTTCTTGCTTAATTATTATAGCCCTATTATCATCCCCCTTACACACACACACAGCAGACGATACTTCAACTTCAACTCGAACACTTTATTAAAAACGGTAACTATAACCTTCAAACATCAACAACATAACACTGAATAATGAATGGATTTGGAATAATCTTAACAGACATGCAAATTTTCTTCCTCACAGGCTGCTCAGAAGTGAGAGCCATGGACAGCAGCATTGTGTGTTAGTGCTGCTGTCACACCCTCACACAGTGCGCTTCTCTGACAGACACACTTTTTTTTTATTCCCCTCTCTCTCCGCTGTCCGAGCCCAACTCAGCCCGCCCCAATTAACTTAATTAGCCCAAACCAACCCAACCCAACCCATCGGGCTCAGGTTGAAATTGAGAACTCTAGCCCTGAGCACCTTTATACATACCAGCCCTGGCTTTTGAGAAATGAAATGTCAACATCCTTTTTTTGTCTTCCTCAGCGGTAACGTAACATGGCAGTAGAAATTATGTTGATTGATATGATGACCAATGAAAAGCTGATGGCGGGTTTTTATCATATGGACTGTAGCATAGTCAATAACAACAATAACATGTTAACAAAACTCAAGTGCATATGTTTATTTTTGTTTGTATTTTAGTTGACTAAACACGTGTATATTTTTATTGGGGCAATGTAGTTTTTTTAAGATTATTTATTTGTCACGTATGAAGTATATATAGGTGTACTGTGTGAAGTTTTCCAACCGTCTTCTAAGGAAATAGAACTAGTGCTATTTTAGATGTTCCTTTACCCTTACCTTACCTACCTTAAATATGACCTTTCTTCTATATCAACCTACCAGTGTCTTACCATTTAGCATAAAATCTTCCATTATATTATTACTATTATTATTTATTTACTTATTCTTTTTTTTTTTTTTTTTTTTGGTCAAAAAGCCATGTGTTTTCTTTCAGTGTCTGACTCACTGGTTTTGCCCTGAGCTGAACCGCTGCCTCCTTCTCTGTTGCGGTACTCAGCAGTGACCAGGATGCTGTAACGTGTATCAGGCTGTAACGACTCCAGCACCACCCGCTTTTCACCACCTTGGACCAACACCTGTAAACAACAAAGCCACCTTTCAAAGTCAAGCTTTTAACGTGACACATCCATCTGTCGACACAGTGACAGGGTTAATTTGCAGTTTTTGGAAGTCTCTGTGACCCTTGGGAGGCACTGTAATTTACTGTCTAACAGGATGAAGGACAAAGCGGTCAAAGAGGTGGCGATTATGGCCCACTTACAGTACTGTCCTGGGTTTCAGCTGCAGTCAGGGCAGTGTATGTCACACGATACTGAAGGACGTGAGCATTGGGAGGTACCCAGCTGACTACCATGCTGACCGCTGTCTCCTCTGAGACCGATATGCTGGATGGGCCTCCACCAGACACTGCAGGGTCAAAATACATTATTACAGATATTCAAATTCAACTACAAGGAAATCTTTATTGATAACAGATGAGAAATATGTCCATAATGAGGAGACAACTGGCTTACAACTGGCCTCTGCCTGTGAAACATTAAAAAAGTGGAAATGAAGAGCGCAGAGCATTCTACAGAAGTTCAAGATAGAGTAATGTATAAATTAGGAAAAGGCTACAAAATATTATCCAAGTGTCTGGATATCCCAGTACGCACTGCTGAATCATAGTAAGGTAATGGAAACTGCATTGCATCACCCTGGCACTGCCCAGATGAGGCTGTCCCTCAAAACCGGGCAAGGAGACTTGTGAAGGAAGCCACCAACAATCAAACAATCACTTTGAAGGAGTTAGAGTTCAGTCACTGTGAAGGTGTACCAGGAAACCATATCAAGAGGTTCACATAAAACTGGCTTTTATGGTAGGGTGGGTAGAAAGAAGCCATTAATCAAGAACTGGAATATCCGCCTCATGGTTTGACACCTCCACCAATCCTGTCAAGTTGCAGTTTACATCTATGTCTGTCCAGTCTCATACAATATATGTAGTGAAGACTCTTGACGGAATTTAATGCAGGACATTAGATGTCTTTTTTTTTGTGAAATTGAAATTGACATGTATGATTCCAGTGAACAATTTTAAGTGAGAAACCTGCTGTCTTCACTTAGAAACTATATTTACAGAGGAGCACAAAGGACTGTTTGAGAGCTTCATCACATGGTGCAATGACAACCAGCTGAAGCTCCATATCAGCAAAACCAATGAGCCTCTAGTGGACCATTAAAGGAAAAGGGCAGAACACAAAGTTGTAGCCATGACAGGTGACAATACTTGGAAAAAATGGATGTTGCTGCAAAGTAGCTACAAATTATAAAACATGGTTGCTTCACACATGTCTTCAATCAGGCAGCACAGTAGAGCTATACAATAAGCACAAGGTGAGCACCCAAGATTAGTGTCACCAATTCAGTGTCTGACCAAATGTCTCTTCCTCTGTTCCTGAATTATGATGTTGAGAAATGGCAAGACTTATACTGCAGCCAGCCACCAGGGGGCGATCAAGATGTTTTGGCTTCACTTTTGGGGAGCTGTATTGTCATTCATCTTTATACACGAGCAATGTATGTAACACAGAACCAGGCAATGTATTCAGCACCATTATTTTCTTTTCTAAATTTCTGTAGGTGGAGCTCTTTACTTTGTCAGTTTTGCCATGGAGAATATCAATGTTCTTCTGTTACATGCTACTCAGTTCTCTTTCTGTAAATTCAAAACAACCTGGACATGTCAAATGTATCTTTTCTTGTTCACTGAAGGAGTTTCTTTAAAAGAAAAGGACATTGCGAGTTCATAGAAAGGGACATAATTTATCTCTCCAGGGCTGCAGACAGTATTTTAATGTATTTGTGTGTAGTGCGTAATTTTGTTTGTGTATGGGTGTGTGTGACTCACAGGTGCTGTAGCGTATGGCCACAGCTTCACTCTGAGCTCCATCTCCATAAAGTGCAGACAGAGAGATCTGGTACTCCTTTTCATCCTCCACCCCCTCCAGGATTGCCCCCTCACTCTCACCACTCACCCTCAGCTAAAACAAACAGAATAGAGTAACATTTTATTTATGTCATATAGGTGAGTAATCAATGTAACACATTTACTCTTATATATATCTTATACCTTATACTGTCTTTTATGTGTATTTTCTCATTTTATAAAGTAAAGCACTTTGAGTTGCACTTCCTGTATGGGCTGTGCTCCACAAATAAAGTTATTATAATTATTATTATTATACACGCAATCCATTTTTTCTCCACCTGTCTCAGGTCTCCCCCGCTGAGGGAAATCCACTTGATGAGATAAGAGACAACATCATCGGCTGCAGCCTCCCAGCGGACAGTGATATCACTGCCTGAGAAATTAGTCACCCTGAGGTCTGTTGGGGCAGGCACCTTCACTAGGAGAGAAGGGAAATGTGTCAGGAAAGAAAGAGAGACTTTAGTCTGATATGATATTTTTTCATTCACATTTAATTCAATGTTTCCTCTCACTGTTGTGCTGTTACACAAGACTACGTCCATTCTTCAAAGGAAATAAAAGATGATGTCTTTGAGCATCCAAGACTTGTGTGTGCATATGCATGTGTGTGAGTGTGTCTTACGTGTGGTGACGTTACTGGTGAGTGCTGCAGAAAGGCCTTGTGGGTAGTGAGACTGGACTGAAACCAGGTATCTAGACAGAGAGGAAAGGTTCTGCACCAGCACTGAGTTCAGTCCTGTTACCTCCACCTGGAAAGACACACATAATGAATGTGATTAAAAGTCCAAAGAAAATTTTGAAAAAGATTGGCAAAGGTCCTGTACTTGGCACTACTATTGGTTTACTGTTGTAGTAACACTTCATTGGAATGTAATGTGACTGAAGCAAAGTTAAATCAAGTGCTTGTGACTGGCAAAGTATTTTAGACAGAGAGGTGAGTCTTTTCAGATGAACAGCTATGGCTTGACTCAAATAGGTGATCAGAGAGAGTAACGGTCTTTTAACTGTGCACACAGGTCAAAAGACAGGGGGAACAGATAGATAAACATTATAGGGGAACAGTATTTGGAGGACTGTTCCGTCAAGTTGCACTCAAGTGTAATCCTTCAGGTACAAAAAAACTTCTGATATGGACTTCTGATCTTCAGAAAATAGGGAGTGGAGGTTAAATAATATTAAGATAGGCTAATTCCATTTGTTATTTATGACCACTGAATGAAAGAAGAGATTCATAATTGGTGTCAGAAAAATAGTTTACTGTAACACATGTCCTGTCCTGTACGCTGCACATAACAGAATGGCAGTCAGCCACTCAGAGCTGCTGGGTAAATGAGACACTGTTTGATGGTTAATGCATAACTCATATATGATGAAGTACAGACGATATGTTTATACTTAAACAATCAAAGAGGAATTGTATAATGGCTAACATGCTGTGACTCGCTTGTTTTCAATCTCCTGAGAACAGTATATGTGATACAATCATTGTTTTTTTGGCACCAGTCATTAGTCTGTTCTTTCAGTTGTTGATGTGGCAATACATTTCAAAATTTATGAACCAACATTTTTCTATCAGTCCTGCCATACTTTTTTTTATATTCAGCAGTTACAGTCTAAATACGCTCTTATTCAGATTATGAGTGAAATGAAAGGCTCCATGCAAACACAACTTGTGAGTATAAAAAGAGAAACAAGAAACAAAGGAGATCATCCATTAAATGATTTTAGGCCCCATTTAAAAGTTCTATAGCACATGGTCTGAAGTGCATGGTGCAAATGCATTTAGACACCCTAAATGCATTTGTTCCATGCATGTCTAACTCCACTTTGCTAGTTAAATGGCATATAGTCTGGGTGCAAAATAAGGGGAAAAGGGGTTGTACTTAATCCCTTAATTAATCATAGATGTGTTTTGAGTGTAACATGAATTCAACTAATCTGACTGTTGTCTTCCATTCCCTTCAAAAGTAAGGCAGGCCTGCTAATTAAATGGCAGATTTGGCAAATTGGAGAAGTGAGCAGTTTTCTGCTGAGAGTATCGAATAATAGCAGTAATGTCACTGCAGAAAATATTGTGTGGCATTTAAGCAGCAAAACCAAGAACTGTAGTTTTATTCTTGATAGACGAAACAGAACTTAATTTTTAGCTTCTGAAATAATCAATGAAATTATGATGCTCCTTGTAAATGTGCCCTTAATGGGGAGCTGGACAGCAGCTCTGCCACTTTCACATTTTAAAGAATCAATATTTTCTTTATTAATGTATTATCTCACCCAGTGGCAAACCATCCACGTGTCCCTGTGTGTTTAAGAAGCAGAGTGTATGAGCATGTGAACCCGCCAATATAGGTGCATTTTACTATCTGAATAATGCACCCTCTATAAAAAGAGGAGGAAAATACTGCGTCATTCTGACTTCAGACCAGTTGTTTTTGGTCAGTAGCAATACACCAACAATGCACCTCACCACACCTAATTTTGAGACCTGCACGTAAGTACATTTGCTACTTACACAACATGGGCACTGGCCGTAAATTTGACAACTGCGTCAATCTGAAGTTACCTGCTTGACGTCACTGCCGTGGTTGGTGCTGTAGGTGATTCTGTGGCCGGGGACGTCCACAGCTCCAGGCACCCAGCTCACCTTAAGCATACTGTGGGTGACCATTGGGAACTGAACACTCACTGGTGGTGGGAGAGGGACTGTGGAGAGTGACAGTAAAATAAAAAGTGAGGGATAAAGAGGATGAATGTGATGAAAGACAAATGATTAGGGTACTTAATTGATTTATGAGTGCCACTGAGAAGTTACTGTGCTAGAGATAACAGAGAAGCAAGAGGGAATAGCGATAAAGGAAGATCTGTAAGAAATTAAAGGAATATTTAATCCCCCAAACATCTGTGGGGAATGTCTTACATGTGGTGGCAACAGCAGTGACAGGGTCGCTGGGATCCTCATCATACAGAGCATAAAGAGTGACAGAGTAGTCTGTAGCCGGCAGTAACCCTGCCAGCTCCACCACTGTCTGGTCTGCATTGAATTTCTCCTGCAGCAACACAGAAACAAAATGCAAAGGTGGAGTTAGTAGTATGTTAGGATTCTCTCTGCCTGCATTAGTGTGTGGTGAAACAGTAATAATGTAATAAACCTGCAATGCTATATGTGACATATGTACTATATCACACCTGTATTTAAGAGACAGGTGACATTAGGCTCTCCAGTGAGGTGCATACTTTACATTGCAGTTATCACATGTATGCTGCTGCAGCATTCTTGCTCTTCTTTGCCTTGTACATTATGTTTTCACCTACCTCCTTACTTGTTGCCAATATACTTTTCTGTCTGCTGATTACCCTGCTTATTGCTGGCTTTTATTAATTTACTTATGATTATAAATCACATTTGTGTGATACATGTGTAAACCATCATTTGTACTTTTCAGTCTCCTCCCTACACACTCACTTACTGCTCAAAGTAAAAGAGAGATCCATTTCTCACCTCCTTGGCATCATCAGGCTCTCCGTGGTTGAGTGCTGAGTACAGGATCATGTACTGTGTTGCACCGGGCGCTGCACCCCAACTCACTCGCAGCGTGCTGTAAGAGGAAGGAGTCACCTCCAGGTTGGCAGGCATGGCCAGTGGCACTGAAGTGGCACCAAGAGTCAGGAAGCAATATAAAAAAGTATATGGTCAATATAGGCGATATTTGATTTTTCTGAAGTACCACACAGTCACAATGAGCGATGGCTTGATGAAAGCAGGGCGCAAGTGTCTTGCTAAATGATAAATATACAGTACATCTGTTCATAACTGTTCATAGGCACAATACAGAGTTAGTCTGAACCCTGTTGCGTCACAGACAAGCTTTCTAATCAGGAGCCCAATGTGCCTTTGCTCACCTCTCCAGGTCACAACCAATGCCATCATTAGGCCTGAATGTCTAATTAATAGACAATACATACACTGTTTTTCCTGTACAACTACTGATATTTTTCTTGTTACAATTAATCTGGAAAGAAAAAAAGTTTTTGAGGGTAATCAAAGTGCCAGAGTGCATACAAAGCATCAACAGAGCTTGTCTACCACACACAAAACATCCTTTGAAAGGATCCCAGACTAAGCCCCCAATGTCCTCAAATTCTAGAAACACCCCAGAACACCCAAACACTGCCAGAACAAAACTCGCAGAACAGTTAAAAGGGAAATATGCCCATTTTCAAAATTCATACATGCTATTCCCATGACAGTCCAAAAATGTTTAACATCAACAACTCCATTCCATATCCAAAATCCAGAGTGACAAATCTCAAATTTATAATGTCACCACATATAAAGCCTGGAGCTGCTGAACAGATAATGAATTGGGAAAGATCTTAGAAATAGAGGGGGAGAAGAACAGACTTTCCCATCAAAATAAATGTTGCAGGATGGTTATATATGTGGGGTGTCTGTAGGTCTCAGCCCAAAATGAATTAGTTTCTACTAAAAATGCAAATCTGTAAAAACAGGTCATGAACAATTCTAGATACTATCCTAAAACAGGTGGGCACATAAGGAAATGGAGCATTTGTTGGGGACTATCTTCAGCTGCAGACTTTGATGCAACAGTGAGTATTTGAGGCAGCAGGAGGTGCATGCGGGACTAAGTCAATATAAAATACAGTGTGTGTGTTTATGGTAATGATATAGATGTGTCTTTAATAGTTTTTGGACAACAATGGAACTCCATGACAGAGAGGAATAAGATACAAATGCAGTACTTGTTAGTAGGATCATTTCAATGGTGGTTTTGGTCTTTTCATGGAATTTATTGCCAAAAAAAGAATATCATTCCACTCATCCTTTAACTGTAGCTTTTCATCCAGACGGGAAAAAGGTGCAGAGATGCACCATTGCAATAATGCAAGTACAAGTGATACACTGACAAACAAAACGTGTGACGCGTGACAGATCAACAAACAAATGACTCCCTGAAAGGGGTAGTTACCTGTAGTGCTATTTATCAGTCTAGATTTTTTGGTGAGAGTTGCAGAATGTTGGAGGTATAGGCCATAGAGATGTCTTCCTCCTTTCTAATATAATTAAATGAGATGGCCCACTGCTTGTGGAAAAGAAGACAGACATCTCTACGGCTGCTATCTCCAACACATGGCAACTCACACCAAAACAATCTATACTAATAAACAGTTCTACAGGTAAGAAGAAAAACTTGTATTTCTGATTTCGGGGTGAACTGTCTCTTTGAAATACACTATTTAGCAATGATGTCATTCTTACATGTAGTGACAGTTCCTCTGAGTGCCAGGCCAACATTGTTTTCATACACAGGAAAGATTGACACATGGTACAGGGTCTGAGAGGAGAGGCCTTCCAGCAGCACAGTGGACTCTGAGCCAGCCAACACCACCTGGGGACAGAGCATCAATTACAATCACCCACAAAAATGAAGAGCACTTTTATCATTTAGTATATTGACATTAACTGGTGATGTGAAAATACTATATTCCCATTCCACACAGGACCACACATTTTTTCAGTAACGACATACACATTGTTTTGCTGCCTCTGTCCTCTGACAGCTTTAGCATTGTCTGGAGGAGGCTGCTGGAATCTGCCATTCTTCATAGTGATGGTCTTATTTTGCTTGTATCTTTTCATAGGTTTAACCTAATGTGATCATAATTCATGTGAGCTAAGGTTGCGTTCTGACCTCCTGTGGACTCTGACCCTCAGCGCTATGGTAGACCACTCTGTACTGTTGGACTGGCTTAGCAGGATTGGTCCAGTGAAGCTTCACTTCTCTGGAGCCCAATTCAGAGAAACGGAGATCAGTTGGACTGGGGTAGGAGAGGGCTGGGTCTGCTGTGGGTCCAGGCTCCATTCCTGGAGACACAGTTGCAAGAAATCAGCATATTAGACCTCAACAAGATATTTATAATTTAAAAAATTTGCTTCCATAAAATAAAATTTGATTTCACCTATGTGCGTCTGACTAGTTGTTAAGAAAAAACAGCTTAAAAAAAGATAGACAGATAAACTGGTTACGTTTTGAGATGCCACGGTCCTCTATCCTCCCACACAGGATGTGGACCAGTCGCGCCACCAGTTTGCTGAGCAGAGGGAAGTCATTCACATTGTAAACGTTCAGATCCACTGGCTCCGACGCCACTTGTCTCAACTCCGCCTCATCAGCATTCTTTACACCTGAATACAGCACAGGGAAAGGATGTGACTGGATTGAAGAAAACCCAAAGAAACTGCTAAAAGGTCTAAGTATTTGGCCGGCAAACCACCTCACTGTCTCCTCTTTTCAGTCTTACCTACAGCGATGATCTCCACACCAGCACTCTTAAGCCGGTTCGCTGCAGCAATGGCATCATCCTGAGATTTCCCGTCAGTCAACAAGACCAAGAAGAACGGTGTGTCTGACCTCGCGCCTGCCTCAGCCCTCATGTTCTCCTCCATGACATGGAGTAGCGCCTGGCCTGGGAGATGCATGCATGTTTAGACATACAGACATACAGTTCATGTACTCTACTGTGTACAGACTGTATGTACTATGTGCATGTACTCTAAAGACAAATGAACACTAATAGTATCAAAGGTGCACTCTGTGAAGTGTGTTTACCTGTAAATGTGTTTCCTCCCTTATATCTAAAATTCCTTACTGCCTCCAACAGCTGGTCTTTAGTAGTGAAGTTGTTGAGCTGCCATTCTGTGCGGGGGTCTCCGCTGTATTGGGTCAGACCTGGGACAAAAACACATCATTAAACAACTTTTTTGTGGGGCAGACCATTAGATATGGTAAATCCACTATACTTTAAGTGGCTATTTTTTTGTCTTTATCTTTTGTTGCTACATCAGAGCTCTTTAAAACCAAAAGGTAGCAAACAGTATTTTAAAAAGCCCTGGAAGAACAGGAATTGATCGTATTGTATTATGTCACCTTCTAAGAGCAGCAAAAATAGCATCCCGAGCTGGCCACCAATGTCGTTTTATTGTGATATTTCGTTGAATTTAGATTGTGGCCAAAATTTAATGTTAGAACAATGACTAATGCCAACGTAAACTTGATGTAGAATATTGACAACAGATGACGCTGTTGTTTTGCTGGTTTTAAGTTGTACTGTTCAGTGGCCAAAATCCAATGTCTTCCAAACATCAGACACCACAGCATCTTTTAGTAGAATAAGCTATGGAGAAAAATTAAATGTATGGACAACATCATAATGGGTGGCACAGTGATGCATTAGTTAGCACTGTCGCCTCACAGCAAGAGGGTTCATAGTTCAAACCTGAGGTGGGGGGTTCAAACCCCAGGGCTAAGTTTGTAATAGGGGGTCATAAATATAGCTGTGCCTAAGTCATATGAAAGACCAAATCAATGCTGCAAAGCAGTTGTCTGAAAAGAAAGCCATTACTTACATCATACATGTTGTCACTTCCAGTATCGAGAATGTGAAGTCGTCACAACGTGTTAAATCTTTTGGATGGGGGCGCCATCTTGTGAGGAATGCACTCTGTTACCTGTGCCTGTGACTGTGACTGTGGATATGACTGGATGCTAGGCAGTCCAAGGCTGGACAACAGACCTTGATGCACTACCTCCACTTATAAATCCAGAAAATGTAAACTATTGTTGGTTTTTTTGGACTGAGCACATACACTTTGGTAACAGAGAACATACCTCACAAGATAACGCCCCCATCCCATACTGCATCACGTACATTTGCTTTCTCCATACCCCTTAAAGCCCAAATACAACAAACCGATATCAAAGAAGTAGCGGTGACAAAGCTGAGTGTTGTATCGCCTCATGTAGCCTGTGTCTGACCAAAATGTCAAGACAACCAACGTGAACAATAACAAATAGTCCCGAACCATTTCTGCTAAAGAGCTCAATGGCTCAAAAAATTAATCTCGCCTAATATAACAAGTGAGTTTAGATCAGACGCCCTCTTGACTTTAGCAATTTGTTTGCTTTCCTCACTTCCATTTCTCTTCTTGTACAATGAGCTGAACTGCCAATCAGAGTGATTTCATTAACCAACGGGCTCTGCTGTCTCCAATGACAATTCAGCTTGCTGAACCAGCCGGAAAAAGTTGACAAGGGCCGACTAGTTCCAACTGTATGGGATGCACTGTCAAAACTAGGGCGACAGTTCTTACCGACGGTCTGACCAGTGACCGACTGTCAGTGTGTTAAGGCCCTTCAACAGTCTGAAACTTGAGGTAAGAATGATGAAGACATAGCCCACAGAAAGGCAGAAAGATGGTTCAACTACCACACTCTGATCCTTACCGATCTGAATGTAGTTCGGCCCGATGTGGAAGGGTGTCATTAAGCCCTCCAAGAAGTCCCTGACCCGTCTGAAGTTAGTGCGTCCAATGCTCCAGGAGCCGTCCACCAACAACATGATGTCCGCGGCTGCATCAGTGTCACACTCAAACGGTTTCCTTGGAGACATTCCTGAATAAAAGGAAGCGTAAGGCAAATACTGTTGAAATGTTTAGAGCTCTAGAGACATGTTAAATCTATGCCAAAGACCACTGAAGCTCTTCTGGAGGCTTATGGTGGACAGACACTTTACTAAGTCACTTTAAGGTGTTTTTTTACTTTTATTTGTCCTTCACCCATGCATTAGTACATGTGTAAATGTATGGTTATAAATCCGGAAACAGATGGTTCTGTGCATTTAGGCAGGCAAAAGGTAGGTGTAGGTTTTAAGATGATGGTGTGTGTGTAAATACTATGTGTACATGTGTCGACATGGTGCATACATGAAAATGAGTGAGTTTCCATGTATGAGAATGTGTGTGTGTGTATGTGCTCCTTTGGATTATGAGGAGAGAGAGGACACATGTGCCCTGCAGCCTAACGAGATGGCCTGTCATTATCCTTTCCTTAACCTGTCACTCCCCTGTACAAACACTGTCATCACATCTCAAACCAACACTTACTGCTCTCAAGCCTCTTGTTCCTTAACTCATAAGAGACAAAGATGAGGGTGGCCAGACATTCTTTAAGATAACCTTCTCAACTTCCTGTTTAAAGGGAGTTGTCCTCATTAGTCCTTATGTTTTGGCTTATTAAAATAACAAACAAAAAATAGCATTTTAGACTTTAATGTCATGCTTCATAACAGTGAAGAGCAGAGGGTTACCTGTAACCGGCTGGGTAGGGAAGGGTATCTTTCGAGGTTTCTCCTCGGCTGCTTTGCCCTGTGTTGTCCCCTGCTCCTCCTTATTCTCCACCTTAGAACGATCCCGCTCTTTTTCTTTCTTCCTCTTCCTCTTCTCTTTGCTGGTTTTCTCTGGGGCCTCGTCAGGGAGCTGAGACGGGGTTTCTATTGCTGTGGGCTCTGGAGGAGAAAGCACATGGGTGGGGTTACAGTAAGATAAGCAAAGATTGCTTAGGGGACCTGTTGAGGCTGTGCGTGACAGGAAATCTACTGTTGTCATAAGATCAATCTGACTTCAAAAGTAATGGTGAGAAAACATTATTTCTATGTTGACACATTAACATTGTTTTGCTATTTATAGGCTACATCGTTTGCCTTTGCTTGATAGATACAGCATCAACCATCACTACCAAAACCCCCGGCAAAGCATCCTTGTACTCCTTCCATCTAGTTCCAGCGCTTGTTTCCTGTGTTCCACCTACAGTCGCTGGGCTGTCATTACAGTAGGCGTGTTGTAAATACAGTACACTGTAGTTAGTGTACACGTGTGTACTGGCTTTCTTGTGTGTGTGCAACATTTCCATGCCTTGCCCCCTCTTGGTCAAATAGTGTCGTAATGACAGAGGCCATGCAAGATCAAAGCAAATAGATCAAGCTCTGTTCTAGGTTTTAATGTGCCATATTAAACAGACTGAAATAGTGGGTGGTTATTTCTGGGACAGCCTTGGAGCCATTCTGATCCAAACAGAGAAGTTTTGTTGCAATTGATTCATTCACGTCGTCAACTGTAGAGATAAGATGTAGTATAACATGAGGACCAATTTGTCAAACCCCTCTAAGTTCAACAACTTGGCACGCCACATATTGTTTTTTAAAAATGATAAATTACTTGTATTTTAATTAAATACATTTTCTCATACAATTTTTCTATTTTATTTTAATACATTTGATGAGTAAGTATTTGTAATTTATTACAAGATACTTTTTGATGCATTTGTGTCTATCTCTGAAGGTAATGAGGTTTACCACATCATTACTCTGCAAGGCTAATTTTAAGTCCAAGACTAGCTATGTGGGGAAAGCTCCTGAGATCTTAAAATCTGCCCAGCCAGCGTATCACTATCCCATGTTACTCTATAATCATATTTAATTTCATATTCAAGCCCATACTGTGGGACATTTTGATGAATGGGGCTGGGTGTTAATTACATCTTATTTTGCCAGATTCTGAGTCATGGTACTGTCATAATACCAAGTTATGTGTGTGTGTGTGTGTGTGTGTGTGTGTGTGTGTGTGTGTGTGTGTGTGTGTGTGTGTGTGTGTGTGTGCACGTGCGCGTGCGTGTGGTTTTATTATCTAATGGCATGGCCTACCTGCAGTAGCTGCAGCAGCAGTGGTGGTGGGGTCTGGATACAGAATTGTTGGCAGGCCCAACAGAGCCTCCGTTACATCGTCCAGGTCTCCTGACCCCGACCCGCCTGGCAGCAACTTCTTCCTCTGCTCTCGACTGCCACTGCGAATCATTTCCTCCTCCCGCAGACCCTCCACTGGAAGAGGGAAAGTGCAGCCAAGGTAATTACACGTGAGTAATCTTTTTAAAGGTGTGTTAAGGTCAAAAACATTACTACCAGTGGTGCAGAAAATCTGATACTCTTCAGAGAGTCAAATCCCATAAAATCAAGCTACATCAAAACATTTATGCATGTTTCAAAACCAACTGTAGATATACCAGTATATAGTAAATATGAAGCCCCTTATACAAATGGCATACCTTTACCATCTAATAATGGCAAACCAAACCAATCCCTGTACATCTGTTATAACTTTAGAAGACAAGGTTCATAACAAGGCTAAGGTTTAAGTTGGGCTACCGTACAGGCCAGGACTTGCACTAAAGCTATTACAAAATTAAACAAACAGGACTGTTTTTCCACTGCACCTGTAACCTACCTCATAGACTTCTTAAAATACACTGCTCTCACCAGCATCACACAAGGATGCCTGAAGTGAGTGCACAGTATTCAGATTTCTCACTGACACCAGACCATATTGAAATGGCCTCAATTCAAGTCGAATACAAAAATTACCACTTAGTCTACAGTCATCCTAACGGATTAATGAGGCTGTACTTAGGCACAGCAGTGCTTTGAGCTAAATGCTAACATCAGCATGCTAATATCCTCCCAATGACAACGCTAACATGCTGATAACAGGTATAATGTTAGAGGAAGATAGACTTTATTAATCCCCAAGGGGAAAGTCACTTTTCACTGTTGTCATATACACACAGGCCCAGAATACACACACATGCACACACAGGACCTTTACATTCATTAAATGGAGAGATATCAGGGCAAGGGGGTTGCCTTGGACAGGCGTCCTGAGCAGTTGGAGGTTCAGTGCCTTGCTCAAGGGCACCTCTGCAGTATCTAAGAGGTGAACTGGCACTTCTCCAGCTACCAGTCCACGCTCCATGGTCCTCACAGGGACTTGAGCTGGCAACCCTCTGAGTCCCAAGCCAAGTTCCTGTGGACTCATCCACTGCCGCCTCATGTTAACCATTTTAGCATGCTACTGCTAACATTTGCTAAACTTGAATTACTGCGTCACGGCTGTATGTCTCCACTGATCAGTCTGGTTGCATTTACAGTTTACATCCATGTCTGTCCAGACTCATATGTAGCCATGACAGTAAACAATGTTTCAAATATGGTCGTTCCTACAAACTTTAAAACGTGCATGCTTCACACACATCTTCCCCCTGGCAGCGCAGAAGATCTATACAATCAGCAGTTTGAAAATGGGCACCCAGGATTGGTGTCACCAATTCAGAATCTGACCAAATATCTCCCCTTCTGTATCTGAGCTATGATGTTAAGTTGTGGCTAGAAAAGCGTTTTTTGCAGAAAATTTCGATGTCACAGTAAATTTGACCTTTGTCCATTTGGATATAAAATGGCATCGCTTCAACATTTTATCCTATTAGACTTTTGTGTGAAATTTTGTCATCATTAGCATATCAATTATTGGTGTATGGCCAAAAATACATTTTGTGAGGTTACAGTGACCTTTGACCATCAAATTCTCATCAGTTCAGCCTTAAATCCAAGTTGACGTTTGTGCCAATTTGAAGAATTTCCCTTGAGAAGTTGTAAAGATATTGCGCTCTTGAGAATGGGATGGACAGACAGTTGTACATACATACGGATGGACCAACAATCCGCAAACATATTGCCTTCAGCCACAGCCATCAGTAGTGCGGAGGTATAAAAATACAAAGATTAGATTAGGCTGATGGGAATGTCATTTCTTTTGCAGTGCAGGACTTTCAGAGTACCTCTACACTGTAAAGTAAAAGATCTGAATACTTCTAATGCCACTGGTTATCAGACAGCGTCATGTGTGTACGCATTAGTCACAAAGTAACAAAACATCATCACAGTGGGTAGAAACACTGTAACAGCAGCATCTGATCAGGTACCTACCAGGATAATGTGTCAATAGTTGGGTTATTCTTGCTGTCATTTCTGTTACCTCCTGTAGCATTTGAGATCAGAGACTCAGAACTGAACATGCTAGAGGTGAAGACAGAGCATGTTTGCTTCATGTTATATTACTTCACTGGTTCTGCTTCACCAGGTTCTGTGTGCAAATCCTTGCCTGGAGTTAAGAGACAAGGTCAAAAACAGCAAATTGAGGGTGAAATTTCAAAGGGCTGAAATAAGTACTGGGCCCAGAGGGGGTTAAAGCAAATGGGAAATGCGACGCATCAGGAAGGAATTCCCAGACTGCCATCATTCCAGCGAGACAGCCGGTGTTACGAATTTCCAAGTTAACATGTTTTTCAGACCTGCCTAGACATGCTCGACTCGACACAGTAACCTACTGGTTCACAAGCAACCACAGCATATCATACAATCCAATATGAGGCCCAGGTGAGTATCAATCACAGCCTAACAATTAAATGTCAAAAGTGAAAGGTGCTTCGAAATCGACAGAGAGCTGTGATGGAATTCACAGCCACTGCTGTAGAAAATAACAATGCTTGAGACTGAGATCTCTGAAATAACCTGAGGGACAGTAAGTGCCCAGACTTTGATGGTCAATCCAACACAGACCAAATCAAAAAGTCAACATCATGCCATTTCTCTTCTCAGAAATTAACAGTTAACTCAACACTAAGACCACTGTTGTCCTTTCTGCAAGCTGCTTGTCCTAAAACACAGTCACACAGTCACACAGTGTGCGTTAAAAGAAAGCCATTATTGACTGTGCAATTTTGCCAGTAAGGTTACCTTTGTCAGACACAGTGGAACAAATGCTGATTGGCAGATTTACTACCCAGAAACATGCTGAACTCAGCTCAATCCACAGAGTAACTAAAGACAAAACCCACTTTCAGCCTTTAATCTAGCTAGAGCAGCATTTATGCCCACTCACTGTGTGTGTGTGTGTGTGTGTGTGTGTGTGTGTACTTGTACTGTAGGGACTTGGAGGAGTCACTGCACACTCTAAGAAAGAATGTCAAAAATGCACCACTTCCTATATTATTACTTTGCTGCTTGCCAATGTTATCTCACAATACCAACTGAGTCAACAGCACTTCTTTTCATCTCTATTCAATGTTGTCCATCACATCATGCCTGTGGAGTTTCTGTCACTTTTTAAACCTCACATAAATCTGTAGCTTGTTTTGTGAATTCCATTAAATGTATGCAGATTTTTAAAAGAAATCCTATACTATATAATATCAGATGCCCCATATAGATATGCCATCATGTTCACGCTCGTTCATACCATACACACACACACACACACACACACACACACACACACACACACACACACACACACACACACACACACACATGAACAACCTGCTTCATACCTTTTTATTGCTCCACACCCTACATCTATGTTTCTCCTATCCGTCTATATCTTTGCCAAGCTCTCCCGCTCAAGGCACAAACCAGCTTCTTCTTTTTAACAGCATAAGGTTATATATTCTGCAGGAAAAATACCCTAAAATATTGTGATTTTAGAGCCATATCACCCACCCATAATTCATATAATCTACCAGCACGCAAAGACATTTTTAACCTTTCTTGTTTTTCTCTGACAACAGGCAAATACATTTAATTTACTATGATGTGCAAAGTATTCTAAAGTACTGGCAAGTAACCCAAAAATCCATAACGGACTGTTTAACCTCAAAGTAAGGTACATTTACCGGCATTGTCTACAATAAGATTGGATCTTTCACACACTAAGGCCTTGACCTCAATAAGCTCTTGAAGGTTATTTGTTCCTTTAGTGCTCATCTTCCTCCCTCCATCCTCAATCTTCTTCTCTTCAGCCATCCTTTCTAATATCTCCCATCCATTACTCTGCATTTCTTACTGGTGAATCGTCGTTTTGCAAGAAGTTTCTCTGTCGTTCCATTGAGCACAAGGACTTGGAGGGCGTATTCCTGACTGGAGTCCAGTCCCGCCACTGTTGCCCGGCCCCGTGTGGTGGTAAGCATCAGCTCTGGCTGTGGCACCTCTGGAAAAGATGAGCATTATGGTTGAGAAATTACTGCCTTGGTACTGTACAGAATTAAATCTAAAGGGAAAGTCAAGGTTTCTGACATTTCCTTAGGTCTTGTTTTTCTCATTAAGCAGGAGAGAGTCTGTACTTATGTTTTGGGTTGAGTTGATTTATCTTTAATGTCATAACAACAATGTAATAAAAACATTACATACATAAAACATTATAACATTAACAGAATACAATGACATTAAAACATACACCTTAACACCTGTCGCTACATTAAAATTACACAGACAAATAATTACAAAGAATACTAGAGACCATCTTGCAATGGGATCATGCCAGCCACAACACCAAATCAGTATGTATGGTGCAATAGAACACATGGCATTTGGTGAAACAAGTGAACCCTGTTAAATTTTATTCAATATGCCCGAGACTGCACTGGATCAGTGGACTGAAATGATTGAAGTGATCTGTGACTTACGCACCCATCTTTGAACGTCATTTTGATTTCAACTACACACCTGTCATGTTTTGTCTTGCATGGTTGCGATGCTATTGTGTTGACAAAACCTGTCCACAGACAGACAGACATATAAACACATGGCAAAACACTCAGATCTGCGTCTGTGGTACCTCCCGCCACAATAGGTGTCTCCAGGGCCACATATTGCCATGATGACACACACAGACACAAAAGGTGAATGCACTACCAGCCACTTACTGTCAAATTGTCGAGGCTGGTAACTATAAGCTTAAAACAAAAGTACCAAAGGGTTACCATACTTTTGCCCCCCTTGTTCAGACCACACCCATCTTAAAACTTGTTCTTCACTTACCTCTCAACTACACACCTGTAAAATTTAATGACTGCATCTTGCACAGCTGCAATGCTATCATGTTGACAATATCTGTCTGTCCACAGACAGATAGACAAACAGACAGACCAATACACAGACACCTAGCAAAATACTCCAAACAGCTTTTGTGGTAGTTCCCACTATAACAGGTGTCACCATTACCATATTTTGCCATGATGACACACAGCTACAGACCATCAGGGTGTAAACAATACCAACATCAATCTCTTTCATCTTTTTCATTGGTTTGCTAGCAATTTGAAGAGGTAGTTCCCCACATTTCCCTCTGCTGAAGTCTATGAATCATGTCTTTAGTTTTTCCTATATTAAGCTGAAGGCTATCATCACTGCACTACTTACAAGATCAAACACCTCCCTCCTGCTGATTCATCAAACCCAACTACTGCAGTATCATCAACAAATTTGAAGATTTCAACTGAGTCAGCACAAACAGATCAGCCACATGAGTAATACAGCAAGGGAAAAAGGCAGCAACGCTGGCTAACTGTATGTGGCTTGTGTTTAACAACTTATTTTTGGTCCTGCAATTACTTTATGACTTTATTCTTTACTTATTCCATTTTGAATGTCCTTAATTATTTTCAATTATTTAATTTTTTTTTACAAAGTTTTGATAATTTAATAATTGTAAGACACAGTACAGCTTTGATATCTTCTTGCTGTCATATAATGTGTCACAATTTACATTCAATTGTCTTAACAGGACAGATTAAGTGTGAAAGGGGGAAAGACAGGGGATAACAGTAAAGGGCTGCAGGCTGGAACCGAACCCACAGCTGCTGCGGTGAGGACATTTCCTTAGTACATGGGCCACCTGCTTTCCCCACTGAGCCACTGGGCTATTGTGACAATATTTTTTAAACACTACCACATAGTAAGTGATAAGGTACTAATGGCCCTCCCTCTCCAATCCACAGTCTACTGGCCTTGGATGTCTGGGTAAGATCCTTTTCTACAAACTGTTTTCCCAGGAGTTGAAGCTGCAAAAGTTGACATGTAAGCAATAAATAAGTGAACAAAACAGTCTAAATGTTCAGCATCATGCTGCAGAAATACTGCAGGTCTATATGTAGTTGTACTAATCTTAAGAGTCTATGTTACATTAATATTTAACAGTGTTATAGACAATATATATTATCATGCCCAACCTGCTCCAAGTACCCTAACAGATTATGCACACTATTCTCAGTACTTGTTTGATTAGATTGAATTAAATCCCGATAATTCTTAAAAGTGACAAATGGAATGCACCCTTTCTATCCATGTGGCTAAAATGAGCCTTAAATGCAGACTGTATTTAGATTTATATATTGCATGTATGTTCATAAATCTTAGCAAGGGGGGTTTTCAACAGCTCTCTGTGTAATCCTTCTTTCTTTTCCATCTGGTCTTTTTCAACGTCTTCTTCTTTTCTATACAAATGATACACCACTTCCTCTGTCTGTCCTTCAAAACACAGATATATGTTTCAACCTTCTGCAATTCTTTTTAATGTATTTTCCAGGATAGTATTGCCTTCCCTCTTTAATCTCGTCTACACCACCTTTTCATCCTCCTACTGCCCCCCTCCCAGACCCAACACCTCAAGACTCACGTTGGACTGAATTCTTCTTCTAAGCCCCCCTCAGTCTCAGTTTTAGACGTGCCTGGACTTAGCTGCAGTGTGGAATGGGAGATTAAATGGTGACAGAGAGAAAACAACATTGAGGAGGAAGTTAGAGGAGCAGGAAGAATCATAGATGTAAAGGAGAAGGCAAGGAGAGGGAGCTGCATTCTTATCCAAACCATCACCTGTGAAGCAAGAGAGCTGACACATTCATGGCAGTCTGGATCACAGCGAGATGAAAGGCCCTTTCACACCATATTTATATGCTACTTCAAACTAGAGAAAAGGGGATTTTAAAATACACTTCCATAAATGGTAGAAAAATACAATGACTTACACAACTTATCTCTTTTGTAAATCAAATGCAAAAACGCAGTATATTTTGATCATTCTTTTAACCAGTTATAACAAATCGGGATACAGACTTCTCTGAAGTCTCAGCTCAGCATGAAAGGTTATCATGTCTTTTGAAGATAAGCCATGAAGTATTTTATCTGATGTTGAAATGATATCCTATATCTCCTTTTCTTTTGTTGTTATATTGAGCCAGAGGCAGAGCTGCTCTTGCTTATGATGGAATCCATGGTTCCAAAATCAGAGAATCTTAGACTGTGTCCATACTAAATAAAAAGTCTGAGATTAGTTTGTTAAAGTGGAAATAGCCAAGTTTTTTGTTTAGATCTATCATTATGAAGTTAATGTTGATGTACAATGTAATGACTATAGAATGCATATACTATAGAACAAATGAGGGTCCAAGTCAGCTCCCAGCAGTAAACGGAGGGGCCGCAAGGTGAATTAACCGTCATCCTCCTGCCAGCATCTGGTGAAAATGAAACTAGGAAGATACTGCTTGGTCTGTCATATGTCCACTCAAAACTAACTGGCTGGCTTGACTGCAGTGTTTTGGACTAGACTGGTGTTTGAAACATGAGCGTGGAGCATGCGCAGTTCACTTGCTATGTGTACAGTCCACACAGTCATAAAAATCGGGGTGCACACGGATGTCTGCATGGGGGCCATGCTGGTGTTGGATGGGGTTCAGGTCAGGGCTCTGTGAGGGACAGTCAAGTCCTTCCACAAAAAAACTCAGGATCAACTTCTTTTTTATCCCACTTTGTACACAGTGTCATGTTGAAGCAGGAAAGGGCTTTCAACAAATGGATGCCACAAAGACGAAAGCACACAGTTATCTGAAACATCGTAACATGCTGTATCATCAGCTTTTCCCTTACTTGAGTGAAGGGGCCGAAGCCAAATAATATTAAGTTCAACACAGGCACATCTCACCTGAGATGGGTCTCACCCGGACCTTGTAGCCCTGAACGGGTCCATCAGCCTCCTTCCACTTCATCTGCAGTCTGTCCTCAGATAGGACCGTCAGCTTAAGACGACCTTGAAATTCACAAAAACAAAAGAAAGAAAACAAAATTAGGTTTTATAGTGTATGAGCCTGTTCACACCTGGTATTAACATGCGTCTTGGGTAATCTGATCACAATTGGCGCTAAATAGAAGTGTTAACAACCACCAAAACGCATTGTGATCCACCACTCAAACCACGTGCAGGGGTGGTCTAAGACACATTTGACAGAATCAACAGTAAGCATTGCCTGATTGTCTGGGGCAAGTAAAATGTCACATCGGGCTAGTAAAAAACATACACTTGCCCAATAAAGTAAGTGGGACAAAATATTGAATACAAAAACAATTAAATACACAGTTTTTTCTGCAGCAGATGATAGAAGTAGCTCTGAAGAGAGCCATCTTGCGTCCTTCTCATCTCTGTTGAGAATTGTACTTGCACAGTACTCGTAGAAAATGGTGGTTGGTAAAGACAAAGTTATCTGCTGAAGCTCAAATGAACATTTTAATTATCTTGGAAACAGGAATTTAGTGGGGGCAGCAGGCTGAGCAAAGCACCCCAGATATCCCTCTCCCCAGCAACACGTTCCAGCTCCTCCTGGGGGATCCCAAGGCATTCCCAGGCCAGATGAAATATGTAATCCCTCCATCGTGTTGTGGGTCTGCCCCGGGGCTTCCTACTAGTGGGACGTGCCTGTAACACCTCTAACAGGAGGCACCCAGGAGGCATCCTGATCAGATGCCCGAACCACCTCAACTGACCCCTTTGGACGCGCGGCTCTACTCCAAGGTCCCTCCCGATGTCCGAGCTCCTCCCCCTATCTCTAAGGTTGAGCCCAGCCACCCCACAGAGGAAACTCATTTCAGCTGCTTGTATCCACAATCTCATTCTTTCTGTCGCTACCCAGAGCTCATGACCATAGGTGAGGGTTGGGACGTAGATAGACCAGTAAATTGAAAGCTCGCCTTTCGGCTCTGCTCTCTCTTCACCATGACGGACAGGTGCAGTGCCTGCATCACTGCAGAAGCCGTACCAAACCGCTGATCTATCTTACGCTCCATTCTACCCTCACTCGTGAACAGGACCCCAAGATTCTTGAACACCCTTGCTTGAGGCAGTAACTCTCCCCCAGCCCGGAGAGGGCAATGAACCGGTTGCGGCAGAGAACCATTGCCGCAGACTGGTTGTTTTTCAGTGGAACGTATATGTTATTTGATAACCACTGATAAATAATACAATTTGTATCTGCAAATTTGACTTTGGGCAGGTAGATTTCTGATCTGCCTGTCCATCCAGGCAAATAAAGAAAGACATTATCGTTGAACCCTGTTTGACAACATAGCTTTTCTTAATATGTCATCAGCGTAGTACATGGTGGTTGTTTTGGTGACAGCGCCCCAGTGCTCTATAACTTCTGCAGTTTACGACCAGTTGAATGAAGTATTGTGTGACCATTCATCCTTTTTGCCCTTGGGAGCGAGGCGCGTTGGCTTCTGCTGACAGTGATATCTCCAGTTGTACCGACACAACCGATAACAAGACTATTGAGCATTCTAACTAGCAGCTAGCGTGCGTGTAGAAGTAACTACTGTGCATGTGGCCCTTTGACCTTTCAGTGTGAGTAAGGTAGGCACTAACAAAACCACAGTGGTTGGCTGGAAACACATGATAGACGGTAGACACATATGTGAGTGGCAATGTGTCTCAACTGTCCACTTGTGTTTGTATCACATAAAAATGTTGATACCAGGTGTAAACATGCTCTAAGTGTGTGTGTGTTAACTAGTCAGGGATTTTTGTTCCAGAGAAGAGGAGGGCATGACAGTTGCAGGCTTTTCAAAGATCAAAGAAACAAGCTGTGAAACTCCCGTTCTCCAAGACGGCCTAACCCTTCTTACTTCCTTCTCCCCAAATCAAATCCATCTCTTGTTTCCACTTCATCTACATAATTTCCAGCAGGGGCTTCCCAACAAGTAGTGTCTTTCATGTTTCTACCCTTCAGCCCTCCATCCTTCCCTCTCTCCAGCTGCCCCTTCATCCATCAAAGCATGCCCTGTCCTCTCGTCTGGTATAGAAACAGGAACAGGACGCTGGTTTAGGACTGGAGGGTCAGAGGTCATGTCAGAGGAACAGCACAGAGTTACAGTGTGTCAGGGTTTTGTATGTACTATGTGGCAGGGTTATAGATGGAGAGGAGGATGAGGGGGGAGAGGAAAGCGGAAGTGAAGAAGACAGAGGAGCGCAGACATGAACAGCATGAATCACAGAACTTTGTCTTCATCGCTTCTGTGGACGTATGACCCTCAACACTCAACAGATTCTTTTCTGACAACCATGTATGTGTGTATGCGTGTGTGTATGTGTATAACTGTGTGTGCAACTGTGTATTTGGGGCATGGGCCTCTGGAGGGTCCTCATCTTCTTGGGTGCCTGGCAGAAGATCAGATAGGGTCTGATGGGGATTTAGAGACTGGGGTCAAGGTCTGACAGACCCACTAACAACAACAACTTTTCCACACAGGCGGGGAGATATGCAGACAAGTAGAGTGGCTGTTTTGTACTCCCTGATGTGTGGGATAAGAGCAGCTGGTTGTGGCCATCATTTTTTAGTTCAGCACTAAAATAATACGCCCTTTGAGTCTTGCCAATTGTTTCTTTTATGCAATGTACAATAAATTAACTATGAAATAAATATAGAAATTGCAAAATTCTAATAAGTCCGTGAAAATGATTGCAAGGCACTGTGATGAATTGTTTTTAATAACCAGCATCACAAAGTATATTTTAAAAATGAGCATATTAATTAAATGTGGTATTAATTCAATTTAAAAAATTATATCTTTATGATAATGACATGTTCTTTAATTGCAGTGTAGTATAGCCTGTGTGTTAGTATGAGTGATTGTTTCAGCAGTGTGGTTAAATCCTAATGAACTCTGTTAATAGGCTTTGCACACTGGGCCTCCATTTTCATATTCATACCCTAAACCCCTCTTACTTTCTTCTGTGAGGTTTAGTCATACAAGTATTTCACGTCTGACTCATTAAACTCTCTAAACTGCACACACCTGTTGTGAAATGCTAAATTCAGCCTGATGAATGACATCTGTTCATAAGGATGTGCATGTTAATGAGATTTGATTATTAGCATAATTGACCTAAACTGCCTTGCAAGGTTGCCCGTTTTACTGTCTTTGTGGGCGAGTTTCTATCACAAAAATGTCAAACTGTGGAGCTTCAAATTATGCTGTTGGAAATCAGCAGACAAAATGATAACTGTGTCAGCAGTGTCAGCGCAGTAGTAATAGAGGCACAGAACAATTAGAAAACATTAATAGTAAAGCTGCCAACACTGTGTCATCAGAGTTGTACTGTGGCAAACAGGGAATGGTCTGCCATGAAATAAGAGGCCACAAAATGTCTTTCTTAAGGATAGTGGTCCGTGACTAATATGAGAGGCAGTCAAAGGGTGTGAAATATGCCAATAAAAATCTGCTTTATGGCAATTTAGTACAATCAGCTTTGGCCTGATGTAGGACTGTAAACAACATAGTAAATGAAACAGTAGGCTAAACATTATGTATGAACTATTACAGTGAAAAATACACCATAGCAAATATGGGTGCTTGCATTAAAATATAAGAAATAATTCACGATGTTATGACATTTTTTATGCTAACCTTACTGGTTATAGTAAAACATTTTCTTTTAAGATACAGCTAGCTAACAAGTTAGCACTGCAAACGGTTTGTCTCCTTCCAGAAAGAATAAAGCTACTACTTATTACATTGCTATACATTTTCACAATATCTCACAATATGTTTTTGAGATGGTTGACATTGTATTTGCTAACATAAAAGTTACTAGTTAAGGTAAGAGAATTTCTTTTGTGACACAGCTAGCTAACATGCTAGCATTTTTTTGTCTTATGAAGAATGCTGTACCTGCTTTCTTTATTATTACTTTTCTAGGGATAATATAGTGTTATAAAGTAGGTTTATACCATATAAGGTTTTTTTGAAATTTAAATTGGTTACTTTATGGCACTACTACCATAGGTGTTTCTGGCCCTTTTTCTTTTTTTTTTTTACTGTATGTCCCTTTTTAACAAGCTAAAAGAATGTCAAAACCATACAGTACTTGGTTGAAACATAATATTTTAACAACAAAAATACAGCAGCATCCCCTCCCACCTTTCCCAGACTCAGGCTCTGAGCGCTCTATCTGCACAGAGCAATGCGCTGCCTTCCAGAGTGGGTGATATGCAGTAGTGGTCTAAGTACCTGGCTTAAACCAGGATATGTGGCACATTTCTTAACTTCTACCACTCAATACCAACACATTATTATCATTACCAGTCCTCATTTTTGCTGCATTTAATCGTAAGTCACTGTTTATGTTGTTAGGTAGGAGTTAGCTGACCTTTTTCCAGCCTCTTTGACTCCGTTCGGGCGCTCCCTCCCCCCTCTGTTAAATGGGATCTCACAGGTGCGCTACTTCATCAAACCATGTGATGCTTGATATCATCATTTTTCTTTTATTTCTTATGGTTTTCGCACCAGAGCAGCCTTACACAAAGTCCAAATTCGCGATGAGTGGTGACAAGCCATGTCATGCCGTTTATCGAAGGGAAAAGTTAAAGGATTATTCGCGATCTCATGCCGAGCTGTCAGTGGACACGTAGCTGGTTTATAAAAGGTAAGAGTCTCACTCCTACCGCTATTTTTGGCTGAGATATACCGCCTAGAAAGTAGGATCACGACTTTCACGTTTCATATGGCTTTATTTGGTGATATTTTATGGTGTTTCTGTCATAAACAACATCAGCTATCATAATCATGCCTGATTTCAATAAGGTATGATGTCTGAAGCTGGCTGAGTGTTGTCTGATCACTGATAGTACTGTTTTGAAGCGGAGTGAGCGCTCTGTCATTTGGAGCTCCGTCTGGATCTTTTCATGGAAAAACACTGTAGAATGGTCATACTTTGTGCAATTTTCTTCAAACTTGTAACAAATGTTCATTGATAGTGTGCCTACAGCCCCATAGTGTCATTTACCTGCTCAGATGAAGCCACAGACAGTTATTCATCCTGAAAATCATTTTTTTTTATTTTAGGCAAAATCTTCAACTTTTTACTGACTTCAGAGGCCCATTACTCTGTCTCTGTATCACCTAGAGTGTTTCTGACACTGTCACAAGAAACTTCAGAGAGTTTGCTTTCTGGCAAGACCTCATGTATGCATGTAGTCAGAGAGGTTCAGAGGCTATAGTCATTTTAATTTGGGTATGTCATTTTAGGCGTTTTCGCTACAAAATGGCTGTGGAGTGCAAGAGGCTAGCGAGGAATGAGAGAAGCTAGCAGTTGTGTCATGTGCATGTGTTAATATTAAAGCCAAGGTGCTACTGACTAGTTAACTGACTGGATGCCCATTAACATTATAACTCCTATTGTGTGTATTTATTATTATTATTATTTTGTAGATTTCAAGCAATTTCTTTTTTGAAGTGTATTTTTATTTATGTATTTGTATTATATAATACAGACAAGAGGGAAAAAGGCAGAGACAAACATTGAAAAAGTCAATTACTGTTAATGTGTTAATGTTACATGTTGTGCATTGCATTTTAAATAAAAGTCCAAAAAATAAGCCCAAGGTCCATTTTTGGTACTCACTGTAGGGGGCTGGTTTACTCCAGAAACATACATACTGTTTATGTGTATGTTGAGGAGCTGCTGTATCAAAATGAGTTGTCTTCCCCCAGAAATTAGGGTTACGATATGTTTCTTTTATGATTCCAATCCATTCCTCCTTTGCTGTGGCTCAGCATTTAAATAACCTTTATCAGATTTCATGGTTTAGTCACAGACTTTACCAAAAAGTGTTGTGCTTTTCTTTCACAAATGTGGGAATGAAATTGAGTTAAAATGTACAAAACAGTAAAATTTATCTTGCCTGGTCGGGCAGCTCTCTGGGTGCTCAGCACCCCTAAACCTCTGATCCTCGAATCACCACTGACTACTACCATGTTAGCAATGATAACATTAGCTAAATGTAGCTAGTAGACAAAATATATAACATTATAGCACCAAAGGCTAACTACAATCACACAACAGAGACTTCACCATAAACTCTAGCTGTGCATGTGACATACTTTCCTATTATTAATAATTAAATGGTTGTAATGGTCATGAAAAGCACTCTACCTTGGCCATGGACCCCTGAAGACAGCAGCAAGACGACACTGAGCAGGAAACACAGCATTAGCCAGAAAGATGATGACGATGAAGCAAGGAGGTGAGGAGACATGAGTGGAGCCTAGAAACATGAAAAACAATATTATAAATATTTCATACACTTATTCATTTATATCTAAATACATTTCATTTTTAACACAGCAACACACACACACACACACACACACACACACACACACACATATATATATATATACATATATATACATATAAACTACACATACAGTAGTTTATTTACTTAGTTTGAGTTATAACCTGCATCAAATAGCAAACCAACAGACAAAATTAAAACCAACCATGCAACCCAAAGTAGAGCAGCAGAGACACTATCAATGTGCGGCTGGCTGGTGTTTGAAAATTAAATGAATAATCACTTAAGACTTTTTCTTCCATTTCTATGATAACAAACTGCCCGTCTCACTTAAGGAGTTGTCATCTTGCAGCATAATTCACAATATTCTGATACTTTATTAACCAAACGATGAATCCAGAAATTAATCAGCAGTTTAATCAATTATGAAAAAAAATATTCTGACATGGTGCTGGCTTTTGCACAGAGTTCATGCCACCGTAACAGAAAAAACAACAACTAAAAAAAACAAAGAAACAAAAACAAAACCCATAACCTGCCTGCTTTTTAAAAAAAAACCTGGCACCAACACATGTATTCTTCCATGAAGAAAAAGCATTTGAAATCTCTGGAATAGTAGTGCAACAGTTGTTTGGAGCCATGAGAGCCATTGTTTTCACTCCCCAATACATTATCATCATGATTCAGTATTATTTGCATTTAAGGGGGGTCATTAATCAAACAGTTAAATGTAAATGACTCATTTTTAGATTTTAGAGGCCTGACTCTAACAAAATAATGCTAACTGTACTTAATAATTTTGAAGTAGACTGGGAAACTGCAGGAAAATTATTTAAAGTTGTGTGGGCAGATGCTCTTTAGAAAACAAAGGCATTTGTTCTTTGTGAATAAGAACATTGTTCAACAAAATGCCGGCTGGACAAAGTTACAATCAACGGTCTGGTAACTCAGCCTTGAAACTGGAGTTTACAGACCTGTGACTGACACAAGTGCTAGAAAAAATTAAATTAACCTTGGCTTAGTTAAAAAAGGGTTCAGAATGAAATCATGAAAGGGAGAAGGACGGACAGGTGAAAAGAAATACAAACATGTAGACAGTGTAAAACACTTGACAGCTTACTGACAGTGTAATGAACAGACACGAAGAAGCTGAATGTGAAACATGTTTGCTCGTCAGAATGCTCTCATGTCATGTCACAATATAGAGTTGTTACTACATGTGCTGGTAGTCAAGTTTGAATTTTTAAAAGGTAGCATTAAATCTGTCCTATCAATCAAATGTTGGATGTTATGTTAGCATAATGCATTCAAGAAAAAGAATCTGCTTTTTTAGTGAATTACCATGTCAGAACTCTGATAAAAGTTTTCATGTGAGGAACTATTTGCCATCAACCCCTGCCGCATCTTTCTTGATTAAGGAGATTTTCAAGATTATTATCTCCTTAATTCAAAAAAAAGCAAGAGCATATTTTTTTTCTGTCAAAACTTTATCATAATTGTGAGCTAAAGATACAGTTCATTCAGAAGAACAAGAGCAGTGTTTTTTTTCTTCGTGATTTGTGATTTTGGATTAGCAGGGAGGGTTGATGGGTTACCTTTGAGATAGAAATCAAGGGCTTAGAGATGCAACGGCGAAGAGGTTTATATTGTGATATTTTTGTTTCCACTGATTTGTATGTTCATATATTGTTAGTTGTTTCCTGCACAGACCACTTTGGAAATAAGCGTTTTTAGTAATGCTTTTAAGTGCTATTCTCTGGGATTTTTCTGTCATGATACTGCTTTGAGTTATTGAGCTTTTAAATTCCTAATAAAAATCAAATCTAGCAAAAAACAAACAAACTCAGAATTCTGTGATAATAATCTCAGTTATTCAGAAGACCAAACACATTTTTTTATTGAAAAATCTAAAATGTATGTCCTTCTTGAGTGAATGCATTGTGTTTCCATAGGATGTTGTTTCTTTTAATGTTGCTAAAATGTATTTTATTCCACATTCAGTCTTTTCTTATTTTACATGTTTTAACAGATGTTTTCATGAGTTCCTGTCTGAGCCTTCAACTTATATTTTAGACCTCATGGCTAGACAGACCACCACTGAGGCGAGTTTAAGAAACACTTCCAGCCTGCCTTAAGGCTTTTCAGACCACCTGATGTCATCATGTACAGTATGTGACGTGACAAGAGCCCCTTTAGTAAGTTTTCTCATGTTTTACAAGTACCTGCATGCCTGAATGCTGCCAAGTCTGAGTTCGGACTGTACTTGAGTGTAAAAGATGGCTATTGTTATGCAATACATAATAATGAATCGTCTTACAGTGGATCTACATGCTAGGAGGATTCTAGAGTCTCTTTTGTTCCCCTGTTTAATTTCTAGACGCTTGCCTTTAGGTCATTAAAGCAATGCAACTCAGGACAACAGCACTTGGACAATCAATCAGTCTTTTTTTTTATTGTCAAAGTGGCAATATAACCAAGTGCATTATCCATATAGCTGCACTTTTCTGATAAAGGTAAAATGTGTAAAAGCATACCATTGTAAATTAAGCATTGTGGTGCTACAGGGATGACCCAGCCTACAAATCATATTCCAGATGTAAGGAAACGTCCTTGTATGGTACAGATCCCATCATACCCATACACCACCATCATTTTTATATTATTTTCAAGTAAAAACGGAATTCAAAAATGACCATTTCCACTAAAATTACAACTCAACCTCACATTTGCCATCTCTATCAAATTATATGTTTGTTCATATTGTGCAGCCCTAAACAACACTTACTTTTGGACTAGACTGCCTCTGCCAGTTTTACCACCACTGACTGACCAGTAACTGTCCATTATGTTAGCCAAAATGAGAATCTGTTTGAAAAGAGTCAGGTTTTCCTCTATGTACTCGAAATAAACTTTATTGCTTTAAAGCTGTATTGAATATTTAACTCTGATGCTGGTCTCATTATTACTTTCAAGTATCATTGGTTTTTGGTGCCTTTATTACCCTTGGAGTGACCCCACCAGGGGAAAAAAGACACCAATGCAAAATAGCTTGAACTCCAATGAACCCAAGTTGCCTCCTAATTTTTCTTTGAATAAAGACGCTAAAGTTGACTTAAAAGTGACCCTATATTGTACAGACATATTAAGTAGTATGAAAGTCAGCCACTACCAATTGAAAATCAATTACTCGCTAGATGTGGAGTGTTTGACGCATAATTGGCGCAACAAACAACGCGTCGCTGTTATTTAATAACTGCGTATCAGCTAGCTTGTTGCTTATAGTTATCCGCAATGCGCAGAGGGCAAGGGAATTTAATTTGTAATAAAACTCTGAAAGTTACATTTTAATGTGTATAAATCTCGCAAAGAGGTAGCATATTAGCTGTGTCCCTCCCTCAGGTAGGCTGCTTAAGATAGCTCCGAACAATAGACGACAACTAGACTTTCAAGATATAAAGTTAGCCTATTTCAGTTTTTCACCTGTGAACACAGAACCAACAACAACAACTGTGCTACATCACAGTGAAACAGATTTTTCTCGGAGCCAGGTGAGGTCTTACCTGGCTGTAGGTGAGTCCACGTTATTCCTTCAGAGAGACTGCACACTGCATTCCAGAGGAGGGATGTCAACAAGAGCCAGTTCTGCTCAACTGTGGAGCCAGCTCCCTTCATCAGGTTGTATCTGAGCTCCTCCGGGTGAAACTCGAGACGCTGGGCCCTCCTGCTGCTCCGGCAAGGGCGTGGCACTCCGGAGAAGGCTATATAAGCCTCCGCAGCGCAAACAAGACTCCCGCAAGCAAACACTGGTATTCCTGCGCCACAAGGACCTGTAGCTGCCCCCTGCCATTTACAGGATATAATCTGTCACCTCTACTGCACAGAACCTCTGCTACAGTACATGTGATATGTGTGAAAAGCAGTATCTATTAAAGAACACTGGTCTATCTCAGGCATGTCTTTTTCCATTCATCAGTGTATGTTTCCATTATCCCAAACAGCTGTGTTGGAACGTGACCATACCCTGAGGCTACACCGGCTGGCAGGTCAACCAGGTGCAGGGTTGGCACTCATGCAGTGTATGTGTAACCTTATTGTAGTGGGAAAAACACTGGAAGTCTAATCACACTCGGTTATTCCAGATTTATTATTTTTTTCTTTTTTATTTCACTTTGTATTGCAACAATGCTAAATTTTACAGAAAAAACTGTCAAAAAAAGGTTCACTTCTTAAATGGCTTTAATCTCAAGTTATTCAGCTACATAATCACTGACTCAGTTATGATGGGTTTTAAAAATAAGTCCTCTTGACTGCTGTGATGTTAACAAGGCACATCGAGGTATAGTCATATACACGTCTCTTCAAATAATAACTAGAGTGACTGGAGACCATCAAGTTTAGATTCAATAAATAGTCTTTGACCCTGCAGCTCAGTACTTGAACTAAAGGGGAATTGCGCCCATTTCCAGAATTTATACGTTATTCCTATGGTATAAGACAGTCCAAAAATATAAGCAAACATGAACAACACACAAACACCAAATCCAAAAACTAGAGTGCTAAGACTCAAATTTGTTATCTTACAGAATATAAAGTCAGGAGCTGCTTCATACAATGATGGGAAAGAAAGTATGGATGACGCTGAGAGCACCCAGGGGAGGTTTAAGTATATGGGTACATTTTCTGTTTCAGATCTGAGAACACTACAACTAATACAGCTCATTTAGGTATAAAGAAGAAAACAAACGTTCTGTGGGTCCACAAAATCAGCCTCCCATTCACTGTCTATGGAGCAGCTCCAGATTAAATACTCGATGACGTCACAAGTTTGAGAAATACTTTTCTGGTTTCTGGCTTTGAGAGAGAGTAGCTCATGTTCACTAATATTGATGGAACTTCCAGGTCATGGAAATAACACATGGGAATTCTTCATGTAGGTGATGCTCCCCTTTAAATAACTGCTATAGTTTTAGTTAGCAGCCTCTGAAGGAAATTTGATTAAAAATAATCACACTGTGACATGTCTCAATATAAAGACATACACCATAAAAAAACACATTCAAAGAGCCTTTCTGCCACCAAACCTGCAATAATTAACTCTTTAGACGTAAAAATTAATCAGAAATTAATTTAATGATCAATTTAAAATTTAAGGAAAAAGGCCGAACATTCCGTTCATTTGCTTGACAAATGTGAGCGTTTGCTGCTTCCTTTGTTTTATGTGAAGGTCCCTAAATATCTTTGGGTTTTAGACCACTGGTTGGACAAAACTAAAACTCAAACACAATCTGAAGATGTAACCTTAGGGTTTAGGAAACTGTGATCGGCCTTTTTCATGTTTTCAGAATTTTTTTTTTTATTATGTGATTAATGATAGTTGCTAGTTGCTGTCCTACCAGGCTCATTGATCTATCTGTATTAAACCGTTATTAGCTTTGTTAACTTAGCCCACAGGAAGAGCAGCAAAGCCATCTGCAAACATAGGAATCTGAGGATCTATAATACATCAAATATTAACCCATCCAGTTCATAAACAACAGAAAACCTTCAAAATGCTACATAATAAAAAGGAAAAGACCACTGCTCCCACTCCACATTACAGGGATACCAGGACACTTTAAACTATAGTCATTTTTTTTCCCAAAACCATACACTTGTATCCTCATTAAATAGTTTCTATATTTCTCCTTCAGTTTCCCCAACAACTTATTTTGTAGGCACCCTTGCCACTTGACAGAATATTACTGTTATATAAATACACATATGTACATATTAAAAAAGTAGAGGATATTCCTCCTGCGTGACAAGTATCTAGCAAAGAAAAATGACCCACTACAATTCAAGGTGTCAAAGTATCCCTTTAACATCCTCTCTCTTCCCATACATCATACTTTGTTGACACTTGAATGTATTAGCTACATTTTTTAAACTCCCCTAAGGCAAAAGATTGAAACTTGTGTCAAGTCCACAGTTAATATACAGCGAGCCAATGAGGCCCTGGCCTGGTCCGAAAACATGATCAGTGGAAGAAAAGAGCAGAAGAGGCTGCTCCCTGTTTTTGTGGCAGTGTGTCCAGAACATTAAAGTTTTTGGATGCTCTAAACCTTTGGCGTCATTGTCCAGTCAGTCTGTTGGAACAGTTGTAAAGGAATGAGTAGTATGAAGACAGTCTAGACTTCAGTGGCCTGTATCCTGGGATGTTAGTGTAGAGTGATTTCTTGTTCCTCATCTTCGTCATTGTATTCAGCAGCTGAATCGTCCCTTTCGTCTCCCTTCTGCCGCAGTAATGGCAACTCGAGCTCTGGGCTCTTACTGTTGAGCTGCCTTAAAGACGGTCCCTTATCTGATGGAAAATATCACAAAATAGACATTGTCAACATCATTGTCTCTTATTTCCCCAACCACATAATCTCTTTGTTTATTGTTCCTTGAATAGAATATTTGAGCTTCATTGTGCATAAAGATGTATGTGCAGAGTTTAACAACAGGAGAATATTTATCTGCTAAGGAGGGAAAGTTGCTTTGTTCACCTTAAAGCTCGGGTTGGCAGTTTTATTTTGGCATCATTGGGCAAAAGTCCCATAAACTTTGAGCATGTTGTAATTCATGTGGTCTGAGTGAAAACCAGACTTCTGCGTCTCCTCTTGACTCTGTTTTTGGGATTTAGAAACTCTAGCCCATGACAAGAGATATTGGCCAATCACAGGTCATCTCAGAGAGAGGATATTCCTAGTGGCTGTTCTACGAAAGCAGATGCATGTGCACATCCCTTCAGCTTGATTCAATGGCAGAGAATCCTGCAGAGAAAGTATTCTAGCACTGGCAAAAACTGCCTACACTGCAAAGCAAACCCAAAAAAGGGAGATGGACTTACCAAAAAGAGAGTCTGACACTAAACAATACAAAACACTTGTGTGGATCAGCAAAGGAATGGAGAGAAAATGTTTCTAATAATTTATATTGTTGCTGATATATTAATTTAGCATTCAGATGACTGGAGTCAAAGGCTCATAGCTGCAGCTTCAAGGTCACGTTAATGTAGCTAATGTTAGCTAGAGCCTTGAATCACAGTGTGTCTACAGCCCCAATCTCCTCTGAGAGGGGGCAGCAATTCAGTGACGGACCTCCCTGTCAGTGGCCACAGCAACCCAAATCCAGCCAGTGCAAATCCCAGCCCTGGGGGACCAGACAACCCTGACACCCCCCACCCCCTGCAGGGTCAGCAAACCTTTTGTTGCTGCCATTATACAGATTAGAGCTGGCACTGCTGCTGGGTTTTTAAAAAATATATTTGATTGACTCTGGATATGCTGTCGCCAATAGAAAATGTAATATATATGAACAATACCAATGAAATGAATACTTACGTTTGGAATAATATGTCTTGAGTCCCACATGCAATGAAATGCCACACAGACATACAGCGAATCCCAGCCAATTAAGCATGCTCATTTTGTCTCCCATCACAGCTGCTGCCAAAAGCAGAGTGCACACTTCCTGCAGGAAAACAAGACAATAAATGGAATGAAATGAAAGGGTGTATTAGATAGGTCTGAACAAGACTAGAACACTGCAGCCATCCAAGACATCTGTGCTAAATACCAAACTCAGAGAGGAGCAATAATCTGTTGTATTTGTGAATGTGAGAAGATGTAAACATTTTGGACAGCAGTAATAAGCATCATTTCCCAAATAACCTCTAAACCCATTCCTCTTCTTCCCAAATTCTGCATCTTGGGTCCATACTCTGAGTATGCAGCATTGAGAGGACATAATGTTATAACTTTGCATGGGTGAACTCTGCTTAATTCACACAAAATGTCTGTTGAAAAAATTTGTCCTGGCCCTGGCTTCAGTTATTTACTTAAAGAATTACCATCTTTATTTGCACTAGTTACTCTGTGCTCTTCATACACTGTAACTTTTTTTCCTCTCTTGTGGAGAAGAATTATAAAGTACCTTAAATATCCCTGATATGGATAGCGTGAGGCTGGAGGTTCGAGAGACCAGCAGGAACTCTGAGAAGCCTAAACCATAGGCCAGTAAACCGCCGACACTCAGTGTGATGACTGAATACAGGAAAGGTGAGAGCTCCGTCACCCGGAATAACTTTTCTGAGGTACTGAGGCTCAGCCCTGAAAAGAAGACAGAGAGGAGAATCTACAGTGGTGTTTCCATCATGGGTCAATTGCATGTCATTAGTTATATCCGCACGTTTCAGGATTTTCAAATCAAATTAGAAACGACAGAGACACAGTGAAGCGTCTTGCCAATGTTAGATCTTTAGCATGCAATGCCAAGCAGCTAGATTGCTGACTGCTGACTAACTATGAACATAATCCTATTAGCACAGACAGGCTATGGTGTTTACATGGACTCCACCTCACACACATAACTGCCAAAAATCACATGAAGCACATAACTACTAGATTATTGGAGTGCAGAAAATGTAGCTGAGAAAATATTATATCTGCAGCTACTTGTTATATTGGCTATGGATCATGAAGCAAGAAATATAAAAATATCTGAGAATAGGTGATAGATGGGTCTGTCTCAATACCCCTACTTAATAACACCAGGTAGTAGGAAGTCATGTCCCACCTCTGAAAAATGCCAACGTGCTTTTTACTCATCCCATATGTAATTTACACTATCCTTGTACTGCTTCAGAGTCCTTTTTTCACAGCAGACATTTTTAATCATGACACAGCAGGAAAAGCACAGGTGTAACTGATAACATCAGACATGAACAAGCAGCAAGGACTATGTTGACACTTCCTGTTTTAGGAAAATGACCTTTGGTCCATACAGAGGGGTCTGTGAAATCTTTCAATGAAAAATTCTGAAATACAATAATTGAGGCTATAGATTTTAGGCTTTACTAACCTTCATTATACAGGAAGAGGGGAAACAGGCCAAGGAACATAAGAGGTTGTAGGTGGTACATAGCATCAATTGGGTTCTGAAGGCCTGGTGGAGAGTGCAACATGAATAAGAAGATTGAAGAGGAGGAACCTGTGGTTTCAACTTTTTAAAATCAATTTCTCACAGCAAAGGCAAAACAAATAAACACACATTCAGATGTACCCAATAGTCATATCAGAGGAAATATTGCAATTCTTGTCAAATTTTTCTCTAAGCTGTGTGCTGAATACACTGTTTTAATTGGGTTATATTAAACATGTAAAACATCTATCAATTCATTCAAGGTGAGAGGATTGCCAAGCGCATCACAAAATGACTGGACACTGTAAGTAATAGTAATAGAAATGGCTGGATCGAGGTGTTTACTAAACGGCTAAAATGCCATTGTACATTCAGCATATACATACCTATTAATTTGTATTCAAAATGTTTTAAAGGAACTGGTTTGTTAATCTTTTTAACTATCTCAATCAATTGCAGGTGGATTGCTGCAGGTCTGGAAAAGCAAACAGTCATATTTGAATTTCAGTGTTTATATAGCTAAAATGCCCACAAGCAAAGCACCTATAACAGGACTGCTGTACTTTAATTCATCGTCAGTTTGACATGTGACTCAACACTGACCCAGCTCTGCTTTCTGCATGAGGACCTGAGTGAGGGTCCAGCGGATTCCGCCTATGAAGGATGCCAGCAGCACCATGATGAAGCCCTCCATGTTGAACTGGGTCGACTCATATGTAAACATAAACAGACCACTGGAGATCAGCAGGACCACCAGGATCAGGAATGGGTTCTGTTTGAGAAGGAAAGAAGAGAGAGACAGTGAAAAACAGCAGGGGGAAAGAATTGTAGATAAGAAGTGATGGGAAATCGAGAGAAAAAAAACTAAAAATATAAATAACAGAAAAAAGGGAATACAAAAGAACATAACAAAGAATGCTGATGGAGAGAAATAAAGACTGACTAAAATATGAAAGGAAAATTCCCAGAACATGGCAAAATAAATATTTTGGCCATGGTACTTTAAATCTCTTACCATGACATATAACACACACACACACACACACACACACACACACACACACACACACACACACACACACACACACACACACACAATCTAATATTTATATTGGCATTACAACCCTACAGAATTTTTGTGATAACACAGAGGTTAAAGAATTACTACATATACTTGGAAGAGCAACTGATCCAAATCTTCTTACTCTAATTTGTGGTATTCAGTGTGAGGACAGTCAATTGCATTGCTTATGTCAGAAGACTCATATTACTTAATTGGAAGCAGGCGACAATGATGATCATATTGAGCTGTTTTGGTGCCTCCTCCAGCACTGCTGCCTTACACAATACGCACAGTGCATGATGCACTTGCCTGTTGTGGCGGCGCTGGAGGCTGGCATGACCGCAGTGTTTTGGGCTGGACTGAAGTGAGGAAAAAGAGACTGGAGCGTGCACAGTTGGCGTGCTTGCTATACATAGAGTCTGCGTGATCACAAAAATTGTTATGCAGACCTTCAAACCCTCCCAGGAACAGGTCTGGGCTTTGATATCAATTTTACATAGTGGCCAACAATGGAATTACACCATTTGGGTCCATAACAAGACATTTTCCCATAGATTTACATTGTGAAAGAGACATCTGTAAATTAGTGGAAACATCTTTTTAAACGTTACAACATCCACATCCACAGTCTCTAGTGTGCTTGCTCTACAGATCCCACAACACACAAAATCCAGGTAATTTCACACTGCGGAAACTGAACTTTTTTGGCTTCACATGCAACTGAGCAACTTCTGTAGGAATGAAAAGGGGCACGGCTTCAACACTATATCCAGCTCTTTTTATACATCCATGGGACCCTCGTGGACATGCAGAAACTATAAATAAAATTTAAAAAAAGATTGTGAGTGGGCTTTTTAGTGACAGTGACATCACCAGTTTAGCTTTTGTTAGCTCTCCATGGCCTTGTTGCTTCCTATTATAATCTAGCATTAATACAATATGTATAACACTGTGTGTAAATGTTAACTTATTAGGCAGACTACATAGCCCATATTAACAGCAGCCCAAATTTATTTCCAAGTCTGGATCATTTTCCCCATTATGTTACATTTATGTTAAATTCATGCATCAGGCTAAACTGTGTCCAAATACATATAGCACATCACACAAATTACTGACTGCAGAAGGAACGTACATATTATTTTTTCAACTGTTTCCTGATTCTCGAAAGGGAAGGATTTTACAGATGCTCCATTCTTACATAAGAAAATGACTAGATGACTAATGATTTTTTGTTAGCTAAGGCACTTTGTAATTGTGACTTCAAAAGGTGCTATGTAAATAAATATTATAATTATTATTAAATGCTAGCTTTCCTGTTACTCCTTTTAAATCCATTGTTTATATTAATTGTGGCTGTCAGCTGGAGTTCATCATTACTAAATGAGTTCTGCCACTACACCACTACTTGAAACTTTTTTGACATACATGTATTAAGTGCACTCACAGATGGAAAAGACAAAATGAACCAAGGCACTTTTAGATAATGAGTGAGCTGTGCTTTGTTTGGATGAAGTGTGATCAATTGTACTGACCACAATGAGAACATAGCAAAGATTTTAGCACGTTGCCTGACCACTTACTTTCACTACTGTCTATGCAGATGGTTTATCTGATTTAAAATGTCACTTCCTGTGTTACAGCGGCAGGTGCTGACCTTTCTGTTCTTCTTTTGCATCACTGTTAGCTCCAGAAAACAGAGCAAAAGCTTTTCCTCTTAGTCTGCATGCCGACTGCCCTGTATTCTATTATTCTGCCAGTATGACAAGGGAACATGAATCAGGTAGAAACAATTCTATAATTCAGCAATGCCATAATTGTTTCTACCACGCTACTGTAAAGACTGATTGAATTTGGACATTTTGTGGTCGAAACATTATTTCCACAAATGTTTGAAGTTGAAAAAAAAAGAGAGGTCACTCACCGGCTCCTCTAGTTTAAAGGCCAGGGAGAAAAACAGGATAAAGAGCACTGCTGAAGACTTGGTCATGGTGTACCTTGAATGACACAAAATAAGAGTTACACAAAAGAATAGAACAATCCAATTACTGGGTAAATACAATACTGCTAACCTGAATTTTGAAAGCACACATTCGTGGTATCTTCTATGAAAAGAAGGAAAGGCAACAAACTTACAAGCTAATGGTGATGAAGAGGAAGCTCCAATTGGAAAGTCCAATATCCAGTGCTGTGGCCAAAGCTGGGTAATAAGGACAAAATTTTGGACTTTTAGAGGACAAACACCCTGCAATAAATTAGGTTTTTGTGTGGCTATGTTGCAACTATCAATTGTTAGTAAGAATGTAGTTAATCAAGAGATACTTTTTAATAGTTCATATTTAAATGAGTAGCAGTGAAACATACAAATTATAGGCTTAAAGCTGGAGAGCTACTTGAGATATTTTAATGTGGCTGTCACTGATTAAAGACAAAACAGATAGCGGGTAATCCTATCTAAAGTGTCCACACAATGAAAAAACAACACTCCTCTCACTCATCTTAAACTCTCCCCCCAGGTGTGATGTAATGTCTGTATCTGTATGGACTTAAGTCAAAGTACTCCTCACTGAGAGCTTAGTCAGTCAATGAACATGATACTAGCTGACTATCAGCCCCTTTTCTAATTCTCTCTTTTCTGAATACCTTGTGTTGCTGTCTGAACAGTTAGGTAAAAGTCTCCACTAAAATCTCACCTGTGGGAGCCACTTTATAAAAGTAATCTGTCCAGCTCAGAACGACGCGGGGCTTCCCTGTCCACCACTGCATGGCCCGTCGCGTCAGAGTCGACAGGCAGAAGATGATGGTGAGGTGAACTAATGTCATGAAGAGGGGATAGTGGAAGCCCTGAAAGAATAACAGACAGGGTGATAATGTGTTTTCGTAGACAATAACAGAAACAAACAAACAGTTACCTAACACCAGATATTTCCTGCTTAACAGTAGACATGAGGACAGCACAGAAGAGTAACATCAAGAGCGAGCGCTGCTACTTTCAGGAGCAGTGGAAAGTTGAATACTTTTTCACTTAAAGATGAAACAGCTGCATTTGTGTGACTTGGATGTGATTTTTTTGATGATGTCAGAAGCAGCTGGCCCCTAGGTATTTATACATTATCTGATCCGGCCCCATTGAAAACAGGTTTAAACACCCCTGGCCTATGTAGGACCTCCTCCAAGACAAACATGACATAGGTTAGCCACATTTGATTTCTATTAATCATCCAAAAGAAATAGCCCACAGTGCTTTATGAACTCCTTCACTTACCTTCATCAGCCATTTGTTATAAAAGGTGATGCCTATAGAGAAGACATAATAAAGGAGAACTAATCCAACAGTGCGAAGCCCCCGGCAAAAGAACTGGACAGGGAACGCCATCCAGGGCTGCCAGGATCAGCGGTAGAGAAAGGACTACCTTTGTAAAATAACCATCACCAAAGTGAATCTGCATCCTTTCCTGACACCCATTGCGAACTGCTTTCAGAGAGGGAGAGACACCGTGAGGAAGAGGAGAAAGGGGGAAGATGGAGAGAGGGAAACAGGGTTAGTGTGTGGCTACACCTGTACAGTAGTGTTACAGCTGACCAAGTGGCTAGATAGTTAGTTATCACAGTTGTATAAACGCCTGCTGCAATGTTAGCTCAATGGCAACATTAGTGTTAGCTCGAGTTTGACAACCACCATCTGCTAACGTTAAGTAAACTTAAACCACGTCAGCTAACTGTTAAGCCACCATTAAGATGCCCAATGTTAGCCACAGCTAGCTTACAAATTATTAAACAGGAGCGGAATTAGTTTGCTATCATTAATTAAACAGCCTCGGTTAATATTAGCTGATAAACTGACCAGTACGTGAGGTAACGGTTGCACTTACCAGATGGTTGTTCTGCTGAGTTTGACAGGTCCCATTGTCTATTAATAACGTTGTTATTAAACGAGTTTACATACGCTTGCTATGTAAAGCGAAGTTGTATTGTTGATACGGGTTAAATAACGGTTGCTAACTATATTAAAAATGAATACGCCTTTACTTCTTGACACCGAAAGTCTGCTCTGGTGGGCTCACATATCACTCGCTCTCTTCTTATAGTAAAAGTGCGCCTCTCATGGTTTCCGCCGGTAGCGAATTTGCTTATCTTTGATTAGTCAAGAAATGACCCGCCCTACTCCCCTACTCTGCCTTACTCTGCCTCTGGTTGGCCATCCCATTCCCCTTGTCTAAATTTAACCAATCAAACAAACGAAAGGAAGGAGTACTAACCAATCAGAGGGAGAGTGGGCGGGGCATTCGTTCATTCTCCTGAGAAACGTGTCATTCTCTGTCGACACCAACACGCTGAACTCCATTGATGAATCTCTCATTTCTTAGTGGCCATGCATATTTCGCAAATTCAGGTCACTTGTAATGAAAGATCAGACATTGATCGACGCATCGTGAACCATTCTTTTATTCGGCATCCACACTGCCCACACAGAAGTGGCACGATTTAATGCATTTTGACTTTTCTATGTTGGTTGGTATCGCTTTCTGCCGTCCCCGTGGCGTTTTTCCACTAATATAATACACACAAATCGCAAAAAAAAATAGTAAATGCAGTTTACACACACGAGGATTTAGCTAGCGTAATAACAACTTAGATAGTTGGTGGTCCACAGAGACACGAGTGTTTTAAATTGTCTTATTTTTAAACTGAGTTTGGCCCTATCTGTCTCCAAACACTGCAGCACGTATAAAACATCAAAGGAACAACAGTGAAATATACCATGAAAGAGACCAACCGCCAGTCATGACAGTGTATATGGCTGTGTCATGTGCACACTTTGTGATACAACATTATTCTGAGATCACTCAGAGGGGAACAGTGCTGGAGAAAAATAACCACAGGGGGCAGTATTTTCTACAGCAAACGTTTGTTCCCCACGCATCACTTCCACGGTCGAGGAAACTCAGGCGGAAGTCAACAGAGAACACGGTTTGTGTTGTGTTGCTGTGTGCAGATACAAGGTAGTGTTTTCTCTGCTCTAATTACGTATTGTGTGTAACTTAACAGTATAACAAATTAAATGTTATTTATGTAACTGTCCTATCCTTGTACATTTGAGCAGAATGGCGGATGAGGACGAGGAGCCTGGCTTCGATGAGGAGTTGGACGACGGCTCCAGCGGAGTGGATGTCGGCCACGGGAAGAGAAAGAGGCTTTTCTCCAAGGAGCTCCGGTGCATGATGTACGGATTTGGAGACGACCAGAATCCATATACGGAGTCTGTGGACATTCTGGAGGACCTGGTAATCGAGTTTATCACGGAAATGACCCACAAAGCCATGTCTATCGGACGCCAGGGCCGTGTCCAGGTGGAGGACATCGTTTTCCTCATCCGGAAGGACCCCAGGAAGTTCGCCAGAGTCAAAGACCTACTGACCATGAACGAAGAGCTGAAGAGAGCCCGGAAAGCTTTCGACGAAGCAAATTATGGCTCATAACTACCTTTTTGACCTATATATGCATTAGCTTTCCATTTTATTTTAATTGCTGTCTAATTGAATTGTTCATTCTCAGACCTGTGTTCTTGAGGAGTTTGTTCAGATCTATGGTTCAGATGTGACTTACTGTCCAAAGTCTGTTTTTTTGTGATATGCTGTTGATTATTTTATATAGTGGTATGACAGTGACAAACAGTGTCAACGGGTTGTGCACACCCCTGATGTCATGCTGTCTGGGACTGTCTCAATAAAGAAACTTAACGTATTTGTTAAATATGCCCAGTCATAAGTGTTCATTTCAATGCCAGAGTACCGAGACTGTTAAGAACATCTGGACAGTGACATTTATTACTCAACATCACAAGCACAAATTAACACAAACACAGACTGCAAAATGGCATTATCATACTGCACTCACGGTTGGATAACAGCCAACTCAATTTTAATTGCATCACCTAACCTCAGCTCTCAAAATTTTACATGTACCCCAGAAAGTGTGCAGCCAGTGTCTACCTCAGTTTAGTACAGCGTTATAGGCTGTAATGATAACTAAGGTTGTAACCATAATTCAACTGTCTGAAAATGATTTGCCAACTATTTTGATCATTGTTAGTGTTGTTTATTTGATATGAACATCACAGTACCATTCAAATTGTACATTGAACAACCAGCATAGTCTTGGCAAGGTGCTGCCAACACCAGTAAGTTGAAACTTGTAGAAAATGATATCTGCACACTTAAATCTGTTCAGTGTTTCACTTTATTCTGAGCTTTTGGCCTGTCAGAGCTTCACCAGAGCATACATGAATCAGCAATGGACAGGCAGGTAAAAGCTTCAACCACCAGGGTTGTGCATAGGTGTGTTGCATACTGCCAGTGATTAGACTGGGATTGGTTTCTTTTACCTGCCTGTCCACTGAAGTGAAGCGTAAGACAGTTTTATGAAATGCAATGCAACACTTGCCTTGTGTTGAGGCCTGTATGTTGACTCTGCTGGTGTGTTGATTTCTTCCAACAAATTCATTACGCAGAGATGGAGCATGACCATATAGACATTTAAAAATAAGCTTTGGGTTAAAATAGTTCATGAAGCTTTCAAAGCTGAACATGTTATATTTTTTTAAGATGTGACAGTGCTCTTTTTTGTCCATAATTTTCATTGTCTGGTCATACAATCATATGATAGGTTTTATAGTTGATTCAAAGGCTTGTGACCAGGTGCAGCATGATATGATAGATGTGAGATTATCACGGCATGCACATAAAGCTGGGCTGTACTGACGGGCAAACATTGTCTGACAAGTCTGAAGCAGTTAAGATTTGCGTTAACTTTTTTGATTAATTTAAAAAAAAACAAAAAAGGGCTAAATTTTCTAGTTCCAGCATTTTCAGTGTAAATTTTTGCTGTTTAGTCTGCTGTGGTTGCAAACATGATAATTTGGTGGTTATGAGAGTTAGACAAAACAGGACAGTTAAAGGTGTCACACCTTGACTATGGAAAAGTGGTGAAATATTTCATCATTTCTGATATTTTATAGAGAATATGATTCATTGATTAATCTGGAAAACAATCTGCTAAACATTTGATATTGAAAATAGCCATTAGTTGCAGATCTTATCATAACATTGGAAATTATTTGTGAAAGCAGATTGTACTATTTGTGCTGAGAATTTCACATGCTTAAACCCTTATTAAACTGCATGATGACATTGTTAAACCACAGTCAGGGACCTAGCCAGGGCCTTACAAAAAATAAAAACACATACACGAAATAAAAAAAGTGTGATAAAATGAAATATTTGTGGTAGATTTTTCTGTGTTGTCTCTATCAACCCCTAAAATACACATCACCTTATGACAGCAGATACCCAAATCAACACCTTAAAAGTCCACAGTATGTTCAGCACAAGATGTAGTGATAAAGACCAAACTGGCTGTGGTTCAAACAAAATGGACAAAAAGAAGAAATAAACAGATTTTATTAATATTCCTCAAAACAAAATTTTTTACACAGACCTTAAATATGACAGACCAACTACAAGTGAGCATGTCTTAATTCATTTATTCTGTTCAAGCAAATTACTTCTTTGTACAGTAGTGGTTGAATGAATTGGTCTAAGCAGCAGGTAACAGGCTGCCAATCTATCTAGACTACATCTAGATCAGAGCTGTACCAACAGTAGGGGGCTCAACGCTTGTTAACGCAACTTAAAAGGTGTGTGCAGTGAATTTCCCCATTGCAGCTTTGCCGTCCTGTCATGGGGTACAGCGTCAGCGCAGCATCCATGGGCTGTGTGCATACACAAGCGGGCTGGGGAAGAGTGTAGCCCCTCCGCCTAAGCGACCCCTGCTGGGTGCCCTAGCTGTCTGTTGAGGTTGGCTATAAGGATGGAGAAGAGAGGCAGTGAACCAGGTGGACACGAGGGGGAGAAGGAGTATGTGTGTGGGAGGGGGGGTTTGAGTGGGTCAGTGGGTGTCAGGTGTGTTCAGAATGAGGGCTCTAAGGGAGGAGGAGGAATGTCCATTGAGTCTTTCTGGTTTTACTGCACATTCTCCATCATCTTGAGGAATTCTGGAAGGAGAAGAGAGATGGGACGATGTTACTGAGATGGGAAGTTTCAGTTACCATGATTATCATCATCAGTGATACCTCAACAAACTGCAAATGTACTGTATCCTATGTCAAAGGAGTAGTTCAACTAAAAATCGTCTTTTCTTTTTCAAGGTTGTGTCATTTGAGACAAGTGGAGGCTGAAAACTCCTTTTTAATTTACAAAATACAAAAATACAATCAAACAGGCAACGTTAAACGTCACAAGTATAGGCCTATTATGTATTGGATTACTGAATGGGCCTACTGGTCACAGGCACAGGGACCCAAAGTGTCAGAGGTCCCTCTGATGGATATGTACCGAAGAGACACAAAAAGTCCACAAAAAATGCAAGGGAACTGCTAAGAGACACAAATGTACTACAAAGAGGAGCAAAACAATCACAAGGAGACAAAAAAGTCTGGGTGTTTCTCTCCTATGTAGGAGAGTTAGAGGGGCCTATTGCATATCTGTGCCCAGGGGCCCATTATCTCATAATCAAAACAGAAATACAGAAAATATGCTGCCAAAATTATCTAAAAAAATAAATAAAATATTTAAAAAATGTCATCTTAAATTACTATGGATTCTTTAGTGTGCCACAAACACACTCAAAGTCCTTTATTGGGATTAACTGGAAAAGTGACGTTTTTACATTGACCCAACACATCCCTCCTCGTCATCATCACCATCATCATCACCATCATGCACGTACCGTCAAAGTCCAGCATGCCATCGGCGTTTTTGTCTCCATCCTTCATCAGCTCATCAATCTCATCCTCTGTGATAGGCTCGCCGGCGCTGCGGATGATGAGGGCGAACTCCTCTCTGTCGATGTAGCCGTCGCCGTTCCTGCGCAAAACACAGAAGTGCATGGGATTGTAAACATAAACAAATAATTATGTAAGAAAATAAAGATGCTGCTCTTAGAGGATGAGTATAGCATAGCCTACTAAGTGAACCTCTGTAACATTGTAAACGTACTTGTCGAACACACGGAAGCACTCTGCCAACTCTTCCTCGCTCTTGCCGGCCTGGTCCTCCTTTAGCAGCCTCACCATCATGACCAAGAACTCCTCGAAGTCGATGGTACCGCTACCTGAGAGTAATAATGAAGCAACATAATTGATTAACAATGGTCAGCCCGAACAGAGGTCAAGTGTCCTGATGGGACAGTGCGCTCGTCTTTGCGCACAATTTTACGCATGGATTACACCTAAGATAAATTGGAATTAAGTGACTCCCGATCCGTAACATGTTATGCTTATGAAATAATAACTCAAAGCAAAACTAAGAAAAAAGTTGTGTGTTTAGAGAACCAAAAACAACGACGCTGGATGGGTATATAGGATCAATACCCTCTCCCTTTGCGCATCTGCGCTCAAACTTAACCATCGCGTAATTACAGTTTTGGTTCCAAATCATGCCGGAGTTACTTGGTTTATTTGAGCTGATGTGAAGTATCTATAAAGTGTCTGAGTCGTGTATTGCTTGTGCGTAAAAATACTCATTGCGCACAATGCGCACGACAGGCCTACTGTGTTGCTACCAGAGACAAACTGTATTATCCGTCGCTCACCGTCCTCATCGACCTCCTCGATGATCTCATCCAACTCCTCTCTTGTCGGGTTCTGGCCCAGCATCCTCATCACGGTACCCAACTCCTTGGTGCTGATATCACCGCCACCGTCGGTGTCAAACATGTCAAAGGCGGCCTTGAACTCTGGAGAAATCAGAGTTGACAGATGGTGGCTCGTTACTCTAAAAGTGGCCTCATTTCTCTGCATTACCTACTAGACGGTTCCTAAACGTTTGGCAATTATTCATCACATTTAAACTACATAAAATAACCTCCCATATTTTTCTACAGAACGTAAAACAAATAAAATTTACCTCTGTGTGAATAACTTAAGTAACACCTTCTACCGCCACTGTGGCACTATGCCAATCATCCCTTTGATCATTAAAATCTAAGTAACACTGGGGGTTGATTTCACAAAGAGGATCTGCGGTTGTCTGCTTATTCTGTATGAGCTCATTCTATATTCTATATTCATTCTAATATATCTCTTTTATATGATTAGTTACTCGTTCCTTTGCAAAGTAACGCCATTGCTAGAGTAACGCGTCACTGTAGCCTGTACTTACCAGCCAGCATTTCCTCGCTCAGGTAGGAGCGGGCCTCTTGTTGCGCGTCAGTCTGGAAGAAAACAGTGGCCACTGTGTCACTTCATCATTCATGAAAACCCTGGATATTGCGTTTATAGTCTCAAATTCATAGTGTCACATAATGGCGACACTAACATTTTTTAATGTCATAAAGGCTGTCCGTTTGATACATAAACAAATATATTACTAATAACACTGTAAATGTTTAAGATATCATTTTGAAATTCGAAGCGTAAAAATGCCATTACGCGCAGAACAGATGATACATTCAGGACTATTACAGGAATATTCTAGAATTGGTTTTTATTGACGTTACTGTGTGATTAATGCTGGTGATGATAACATGCTGTCATAAGTCATGTGTTGCAGGATATAGTTGCTGCGTCTCAAACGGATTGTTGAGTTTGGTGCAAATGAGTCCGGCTATTTCAGGCTCAACACATTAAGCCCGCTGTATATGGCCTGCAGACATCTAATCCTCGGGAATCTGTCGCCTAAGCAGAATCCGCACCTTCCCAGCTGACACCCACCCAGCTCCTCATCTTAACTTTCTACCATCAGTACAATTTGCAACAGATACCTGACTAAAATAGAAATCTTGCTGCAGTCATTATGAATTCCACTAAAATCAACTAAAAAAATATCACACGTTCACTCTACAAATTAATTGTTCAGAAAATAAGAGTCAAATTTAGCCATTTGAAAGTAAATCAACAGATAAACATTTAAATCAAGAGATGGAAACATGCCCCTCAACAATGAGCCTATTGATTTTTAGACTTTGACATGCCTTCATTACTCAATTAACTCCTAATTCACATGCTCTCTTTATTATGGGTTAATAACTAATGGCCTGTTGAGCGACCAACTTGGAATAGTTCAGCGGGTCATTTTGCGGCAATTGCTTTGGTCTTACCATGTTTGTGGATTAGCTTTTCCCCCCCAAATATCCAAGGAAAAACAGACAAGCCCAAAGGAGTGGTGAATCCGTGTGCACCCCAACAGAGACACTAGACGTCAAGTGAAGATTCAGACACACTTTAAACGGGACAGCCAGGTCCCGCCCCCTGCCCCTCACAGGCCTCCAGATTTAGTATCCTGAACTTTTAGGGTTCTGGGGCCACGGCAAGCCAATCACACTTTGGAGAGGAAAAGCTCTTGTTTCTCTAGGGTTAAGAATGTAAAAGAGGTAAAGCTGGAGTTTTTGTGATTCACGTCAAGGTAGGGAAGTCTACAGGAAAGAATGGAGATGCAAAGTTAATAATGCTGGGTGTGGGGGAGAATGCAAAGATAAACATATTCAGAATATTTCACTGTCATCTGGCTTGTCAGAACTAAGAGGAACAGGGGTAGGATTTGAAGGGAAGAACTGTGACACTCTGCAAAGCATTCACAATGAAAAGCAAAACACACTTGAAGAAAAATCCAGTTAATGCACAAGGTTACTCGCTATATGACCCCGTAGCAGCTGTCAGTGGCAAGCTCCCGAAATAACTAAAATGTAACCAAAATCAATGCGGAAATAATCAAACTAGCACTGATGAGCTGCACGATCGGCCTTGTAAATAGAAGACAGTGGATGGGGAGCCTGTGATTTTAAAGTAGGTTATGGGTTTTGTGATGATGGCGTTTCAATCTGGGCGTGAAACTCAAAACCAAGAGAAAAATGCCTTGGAGCTGGACCCTCATCTCACCCAACCCCCCACTCTCTGCCTCCACCCACTATAGCCGCGAATAGCAGGCAGATTTTAGGCTGAGACAGGGACAGGGACACAGGACAGGCACCCACTCATCCCGCTGCCACATTGCCTGATAAACACAACCTGATGCTCCTTAAATGGTGGGTGGTTCCTGAAGGGAGGGCCTGAGGTGGACGACAGGAGAGGAGGATAGGATGCTGAGCAGCCATGAAGAAAGGGGAGGGATGTCGTTTTTGAAAAGTGGTGGGGGGCTTGCGGGCTATATACCCAGAGGGAGACCTGTGTTTAGCAAAGGGAGATTGAACTCATCTGTTCTGTGACTGCGTCGAGCCTTTAGTGCTGGCCGGCTGCTCGGCCTTCACCTCTCACGCTGGGACCACTACGCGAAGACCAGTGACAGTTATGACAGATTTAGGCAGAAAACAAATTGGAAGAAATCACTTTAAACTAGATAACTGAAAACTTTCTGAGATATGACAGCGTTGAATGAGACAGGGAGGTTGGTTTTTCGGCACTAACGATGTAAATAGAGGTTTTTCAAAATGCAGCATGGAGGCTAGTTGGAAGTTGTTGCTGAAATAGGGAGATACAACCAGTTCTAGTTGGGCAAAAAAAGTGTGGGAGTGCGTGTGTAATGGTAGGATGTTGGTGGTGTAGAAAGTGCATGTGCTTGTGTGTCATTGTGTATGACCACTTTAAGTGTAGCCATGCATGTGTGTGAGGCCAGAGAGACAGCATTGATGTAGAAGTGCCAGAAAGGTCACAGAAAGATTACCCAAAAAACGTAGCAGACAAAGATCAGGTGAGATCAGAGGTGTCAGGCATGCACAGCAGAATAATTTGCAAAGATGAACAAGGAGAAAGTGGATTTATTTAGAAAGCACAGAACAGGGTGGAGAAGATATTAAGTTTTGAGGAGGAGGAGGGTGGGGGGTTTAAACTATTGGTGTAGCATTTCTAGAGAGACAGCAGCTGCCAAAGGGACAGCTGGGTGGCCGGCTCAAGGAGGCAGTCATGGGAGAGGGTCTTCGTCTTAAAAGGTTTGAACGGATATTTATAGAATTCCTCCCAGAGCCCCCTGGGTTTCATATGAGAAGGGGAAGGGGGGTGGAGGTATTTCACTTGTATCCATTTTGACGTCTCAGAAACGTTACATTCGTAATTGCACTGGCTTTTATAGCATGTAGAGTTTGCTCTGAGCAGATCTCCAGCAGATAGCTTGCTTTGTATTCTCTCTGAGGAAGGGACACCAAGGAATGTAGAGCTGGCCTCATTACTGGACGTTCTCCATCATCTTCAGAAACTCTGGAGAGAAAAAGATGGCAACAGTCAATCAACCAACCCACCACCGAACTGTTGAACTGTGGGCTGCACAGAGTGTGGACAAAACCTGAACGTCAGCTTTGGGTTGGAGTCAAATCATGGAGAATGTGATTGTACTGTATAAATGCTGTGTATGATGAAAAATGCTATAGTCCTGTCTGACATGGCATGCCTCATATTCATTTATATACATAAGGAAGCTGTCCATGTGCGCAGACGTCTGATGGTAGAAACTGTCATCCTTTTCAATTCCATATTTTGTGAGGAAACTGGTATTGTTTTTGAGAGTAACAAAAGGGAAGTTTAACATATTCATTTTGCCTTTTCACAGCACAGAGTGGTGAAATTATATCAAGATCTAGCTTATTCTAGATTGATGAGGAAGCCAGTGGTGCCCCCAAGAGGAGGCCAGTGGGGGCCATGACCACTTGATACAATTGATACAATTTCTGGGGGCACCACCAAGAAAAACTGAGAGTTAATGGTCTTACTATCAGACTCTCATCATCAGCATACCTCTGATTACTCTAAGACAGTGGTTCCCAACCTTTTTCTTTCACAGACTCCTTTTTTATTCAATGCACAACAAAAACAGTACAGAACAAATAAACTGTACAATGAACCCAAATGCCCAACTGCAGGGACTTATGATAGATGATACAGTTTGAGCAGATTATTCTCTGTGAATCCTGCATCCTGATATTTGTTGGAATTCTTTTTAGGATTTCACATACTATGTTTTTTTAATTAAGAAAATCACACTTACTTAAAAGGCTTCTTTAAAAAAAAATATATATATAGAAATTCTGTGTTTTCCTCTTCCTTTTGTTGGCAAATGTTCTGTTAACTATTTGGTTGTTTCAACTAAGTACTTTTCTAACACAGGACAAGTGAAGGCTCTGTGAATATAGCCTGTGTTCAGGTCTTCCTTGTGTTTTTTTTAATACATATATATATCTTGAATAACAATCTAAACTTAAAAAAAAAACAGGTTGGGAACCGGTACCCCAAGACACATGTTGTATTTATAATAAATAATATTATACAACCAAAAAACACGTTATTTACAGGGACTCATGTAAAGGAATACCTCTGCATTCTAGAAAATATGCTTATTTGCTCTCTAACCAACATGAGAAGATGAGAGACTGATTCCACTGCGTGCGCGCGCGCACACACACACACACACACACACACACACACACACACACATATCTATCTATCTATCTATCTATCTATCTATCTATCTATATATATATATATATATATATTGTCATATCAAGCCAGTTGCCAGAGTTAATGTTGGCATTGTGCATTTCTGCAAACCACGGACATGTTACATTTGTACATTTTATATGGAGCAGATATGTTGAAACTCGATGTTTCCTCAGGTTTCAGTTTTCATCTTATGTTGTGACAATGTTGTTAACATGTGGTTAAATTAAGAGACAAAAAACACTTAATGTCAGGGAAAAATCATTTTTGGCTTACAAAAACCCGCTTTGTCCACAAACACAGCTGGAAATATCCCATCATGTTGTTAAAGAAAAACACTTTTGTTGTTTGTTAGTCTCCACAGTGGCCTGCTGCTGTCTGCTGCTTGTAGCTGTCTCACCTACAGTACATGTCACACCATCCACCATTGCCTCCTCCTCCTGATGAGAAACTCAGCTCATACATGTGTAGTCTGAACTACATCATACGGATGAAATGTACAAAAGTAAAATATCTGTAGTTAGAGACGACGCACAATGCCAACATTTTATTCTGGTGACTGGGCTGCTTATATTTTACCATCTAGCAGATTGACAAGCAACATGACTGGAAACAGTTAGCTTAGCTCTGTCCAAAGTTCACAAAATACACCTACCAGCACCTCTAAAGTTTACTAATTAATATGTTATGTCTGGTTGTTTCATCTGTAAAAAGCTGAAGTGTATAAAATCACAGTTTGAGTTGTTGTTTACTGGGAGAGTTGTTTACTGGGTGCCGGATTATTTCTTGGCCAGGTTGAATGACTTTCTGAAGTTCTGTAGGTTTGCTGGTGGAGACTGGAGGAAGTCACAATGAATTTTACCCTTTGGCTTTTCTATGGAAAGAGCCAAACTAGTCTTAATGCGAAGCTAAGGTAACCACTAGCTGCCTCCAGCTTCGTATTGAATGGACAGAAATATTCTCCTCCCTTTCTTCAATTAAGCTAAAGCACTGAAAATGTAGTTAGTGGCTCTGAAAGTCCAACCTGTTTTTCTCTCCCTCTGATAATACAGCAAATATTATGAAAGACACTGTGTAGTCCACTGGAGTGAGGAAACGCTTCTCACTTTATGTAGCTTAATCTTACCATCAAAATCAATTTTTCCATCTTTGTTTGTGTCTGCTTCTCCGAACATCTCATCAATGTCTTCCTCTGCAACAGGTTCTCCAGTCTGATGGAGGATATCACCAAACTCCTCCCGATCAACGAAACCATCTCCGTTCCTGAGGATGAAAAATAATAATAAATTTGCTGTGTGAAAAGGAATCTCCTGTCTCGCTGCTCTCTTACATCACCACACAAACACACACTGGACATTAAAATGTCTGCTTTATTTTTAAATTTCAGGTTAATTTTCATCAGTATTGTAATTTAGCAGCCATAACTGTGGCTTGTGGCTGAGCTAAAGTCCAACGAAAATAGATTTTTGAGGCTGATATGATAAAATATTTTAGGGTTTAAAGCGTCAGAATAGGAAAGATTCCCAGACATAACTTTATTAAATAAATGCATAACATAAACAAACATTTTTGATAAAGACCCTTTAAAATTGGTTGCTAAAGAACTGTGCACAGTACACTAAAGGGGACATTGTGCCGTTAAAAAATGTCAACACCTTATAGTGGACACAATCTAGTTTCACTGTTTCTAAATGACCTCTTTCTGTCCTGCAATTTTCTTGTAGTCAACATACACAGTAGGATTATACAAAGATGCCACACCAGGATTCATTTTGATTTGTGTTTTGTAGCCACCTGGTGAATGTCAGTCCAACATTTATTTTCCTTTTATCTCTGTATTTGGTCTCCACAAACACCTGATTAAAATATGTAATTGTCTGTCATCAGGTTGTGGGGTTATGTAGTGGGTTTTTCAGTGCTGTGGCTGGAAAAAATAATGAGAGGTGAGTGTGTGGGCCAGAAAACCAAAACAACTAGCTGAAAAATGCTAAATTGTTACATGGAGCTGAAGAAAACCACTGAGTCGGTCATAATTCAACTGGGTTTCTTCACTAGGAATGACCCCTTTCACATTACAAATGGTAATTTGATCCAATTTCAACATAAAAGAAATAAAAATGAGTGCAGCTATAAAGGTCACTGTGTAGGAGTTAGTGGCACCCGGTGGTGAAGTTGCAGGCTGCAACCAACAGAAGCCTATACTGTGTGCCAAACATGTTGTGGAACTATGGTGGCCAAAGCGACGATGCACATGGCCCAAATCTAAAGCCAGTATTTGGTTTGTCCATTCTGGGCTACATGGTGGATATTTGGGAGAGGACCTGCTCTGTATATAGATATAAATAGGCCGTTCTAAAGTAAGGGAAAACATAATTCTTATTTTCAAGTGATAATTCAATATTGAAAACATAGTTACAAATACCAGCCAACAGATGCCCCCAACTCCAACACACTGGACCTTTAAAGTGACTAACTTTGATATTTGGAGGCCAAAAACAGAGCTAAAAAAATATTGAATTGAATTGAATAATATTGAATATTGTCCACTGGATATCCATTCACCAGGTAACCAGAAACATGACTCCAAATAAAGGTTAATTCTGCTTCATAACTGTTGGATTTGTGGATAACCAACTGTTTAACGAGTTAATTTAAAAGTCGAATGTGTAGGATTTAGGAGCATCTATTGACGGGAATGGGATATAATATTCATAACTATGTTTTCATCAGTTTTCAATTACCTGAAAATGACAATTGTTGTGTTTTTGTTACATTACAATGAGTCACTTATATCTACAAACAGAAGTAATCCTCTTCCATGGTGTCTGTCATATTGGTTCTACAGTAGCCCAGAGCAGACAAATCAAATGTTGGGCCATTCTTGTTTTTGCATCGGCCATCATAGGTCTCCTACAGGCTTGGCACACATGGTGAGAAGTTTCAGTTTTGCAAACTCACAATTAGATGCCACTAAATCCTCCACATTTAAGGGCAAATGATATGTCAGTGTTGTGTTCACTATAATAACAACAACAACAAAAAATCAGTTATTGCAGGTGTAAGAATCACAATGATTTTCGACAGCTTTACTTGCAACATACTGTATGTCCCTTTTGTTTCCTAAAGCAAAAATCACTGATTGACTGATTTGTCCTCCATGGAAGTGTAATGCATTCACATAAGACAGTGTGTGTTTTTCTTATATATAACAAGATTATCATCTCGAGTTCTCAAGTTTTCATGGGACAAAAATCTGGAAAATTAATAAGGTTATTTTGTTGATAATTTAGAAAAGCAAGAATTTTGTCTCCATGAAAACTTTTAATTCTGAAATAATCATCATCAAAAAAACAGAGGAACTTTTCTTGTTTGCCTCAAGTGAATGCATTATGCTTCCACAGCCCTCTACATAAATTAGTAATTATGCTAAATATCCAACAATGGTGAGAATGTAGCAATGCAAAAAAGGTAATACATAAAGTGTCAGGATAATTTATGAAAAATATGTTTTCTTTTGCTTGTCAGTTACTGCGAAATTTAGCTAATTTGGGTGTTCATGAATGCATCATCAATAGTGTCACATACGACTACATACGAGGCCATAAAAATGTTGCTTGATTTTAAAATAGTCATATTTCTAGGCTATTTAATTTAGCCTCAGTATAACAATACGTTTTAGAATGTAGTAGCGTGGGATGTTTGTATTTGTCCTTCTGTAAGTATTGGGTGTCATACTTGTCAAAAATACGGAAGCATTCTGAAAGTTCTTCTTCACTCTTTCCAGCCTGGTCCTCCTTTAACTGCTGCACCATCATGACCAAGAACTCCTCGAAGTCGATGGTACCACTGCCTGTGGAGAGGGGGGGTTAATAAGTGAGGAGGGAGCCAAAGCCAAAGGTGACAGACACGCACGCACGCACATGGACCCACACACACACACACACACACACACACACACACACACACACACACACACACACACACACACACACACACACACACACACACACACACACACAAAAGCAGCCTGATCCCTTCAATCATCCTGAAATGTCGGTGCATTACTAAGAAACAAGATCCGTTGTCCTTGTTCTATTTGTGTATCACACAATGAACTCACCATCCTCATCGACCTCCTCAATGATGGCATCCAACTCCTCCCTTGATGGGTTCTGGCCCAGCATCCTCATCACAGTACCCAACTCCTTGGTGCTGATGTCACCGCCACCATCAGTGTCGAACATGTCGAAGGCGGCCTTGAACTCTGGACGAGAGAAGGAAATACTTCAAATTCAGACATCTCTAAACTGGCAAAACAAAATCGAGAGAAAAACTAATCCTGGATCTTATGCTTGAATGTTAGGTAGGAAAGTTATAACAGCTCTGAATGACTCATGTACTGTAGTCTGAAAAAGTGATGCAAATGTGATGCATGCATTAAACAATAAAAAGAGCTAAAGGTAACAAAATTAAACTGGTGCAATTTCCAAGAGCAGGTTTCATAAAACCATGTCCAGCTGCTCGTTAAGTGTAATCCAATAACTGTTTCATGTACTGAAGAGATACAGAAGGACTGACCTGCAATCATCTCCTCCGTCAAGAAGGAGCGGGCATCGCTTTGGGCGTCAGTGGGCTAAAGAGAGGGAGATGAAAAAAGGTGGGAAGGACAGTGGTGGAAAAATAAAGAAAGAGGTGGACAGTGAGGGGGAGAGAGAGAGATTATCATTCCTGTCAGCTATATTCAGCAGAATAATAATGTCACTGAACATGTCATTACTACAACAGAAACAGCAGTCATTATGTCAAGACTCAGAGAGGATAATAGCATGTCCATCAACTCTCTGTAGACTGATCTATCTGATAAGTGTGGTACTGGCAGATCTTCCTGTAGACGACATATGCAGCTGTGTATATGCCACACATAAGAAAAAAATGATTAAAAAAAAGTGGAGAGCCTTAGAGTAAGAGAAAATGAAAAAGCAAATGCATCTGGGGTGCTGTACAAAAAAAAAGAAAAGAAAAGAAAAAATCTCATTGTTCTGATTATTTCATCACTACAATTCATACACTGTAGACTGTTGCCACTGACCACTTTTCAAGACATACTAAAACCACTGGTTTCCAATGACTGTAATAAAATCAAGTTACAAGTTGAGTCTTGTTTTACCTATCCATCACAGTTAAACATCATCTGCCTTTAAAGTCTGACTTCACTATTTTTTTTAAGTTTTATTTATTTTTATTTTGTATATGTTTTAGCATCAAAATATTTAGCTTTTTAAAAACATTTTTCCATGTGACCTGAGTTAGGTTTCTGCTGATATTGCTTCTTATTAAGATGTTAATAGTCCTTCTGAAGTATACTGGATACTCCCCCTGAAGTACACAACATGTCAGTAGGTGGCGCTATAACTGTGATGTAAAATCAGTCTGTAGATGTCTTAAGGTCGGGACTTTCATCAAATGTGTAAAATTTTGAAAAAAACTGACCATGTGGAGTTAAGTTACAACAGCTTCCAGTATCTTTTTGAAACGTACAAAAGTACATGTAAAAACAAGAAGCAATGAACAAACATTTAACAGTTAACTGGAATAAAAATAAAAAAAAGTCTTTAAAAAAATGAAAATCAAAACCAAACATTAGAAAATAATATGCTGAAATGTGCAAACCCACTCTGGAAACTAACTGAAACTAAACTGAATTGGAAACAAAAATTGAAAACAAAGTAAAAATAAAAACTAAAGAACCATACAAAACTACAATAACTCTGCTGCATATAAACCCCTGGGCCCGCCTAGTTTGTCTCTTTGTGACTGAGCCAAGCCTTCTTTGACAATTGTTTGTTATCTATCTTATCCAACCAGTTTGGAGAAGCAGGCAGGAGTACTGGCACGGAAGCTAAGCTATGTGCTGCTGAGGACTCAACGTCAGTTTGGATCCAATAATCACACAATAACACAAACTAAATGATCAAGGCAGCAGTAGACCAGCACCTCCTGTGTTCTGTGAGGTAAAATTATATTTTCTTTTAAAGGAGTCTGGTGACTTTGAAGAGAGCAAGATAATGGCCTCAGTTGTTCATTGGAAAGGGCCTTCTGATAGCAAGATGAAGAGACAGAAAAAAGGCAAAAGCAAGACAACCCCCGAAAAGGGAATGGTTTTACATGTGGTGGTTACAGAGAGTTGCTCTCTCCTCATCCTTCCTGTCTGATTCTTCTCTAGTTTTGTGTTCTGCTTGTGCCCTTGTCACCACTGGTAGTGTGCGGCGGTACTCGCAGTCCCATCAGGTTGCACAGGTAGTTCAGCTCCTCCAGGATGGAACATCCATACATGGGGTCATAAGGAGGCTTGTAGCAGGACCGATATCTGCTCCTTTGTGTGCAAAGGAACAGGAGGAGCACTCCCAGAGCCCTACAAAATGACCTCCAGCAGACTACTGGTGTGCATGTTTCTGACCAAACTCAGAAACAGACTCCATGAGGGTGTCATGAGGGCCTGACTTGCTGGTTGGTGGGACCTGTGCTCACCATGCAGCTGGACTGGCATTCACCAGAGAACACCAGAATTGGCAGGTCTGCCAATGGTGCCTTGTTTCTTCACAGATGAGAGCAGGTTCACACTGAGCATATGCGACAGGTGTGAGAGTCTGGAGACACTGTGGTGAATGTTATGCCGCCTGTAACATCATCCAGCATGACCGGTTTGGCGGTGGGTTAATGATGGTCTGGGGAGGCATATCCTTGGGTTAGAGTTAGGGATCGCATAGACCTCCATGTCACAGCCAGCAGTACCCTGACTGATGTTAGGCACCGGAAAGAAATCCTCAGAATGACTATAACATGTTGGGCTGGTGCAGTGTACCCTGGTTCCTCCTGGTGCAGGTCAGTGCCTGGTCTCATGTGACCAGATTGTGTAGGCACTTCCTGGATGACAGAGGCATTAATGGCATTGACTGGCCCTCTCGTTCCCCTGACCTAAATCCAATTGAGCACCAATGGGAAGTTATGTATCAGTGCATCCGAGGTCACCAAGCACCTCCACAGACTGTCCAGGAGCTCATTGATGCCCTGATCCAGGTCTGGGAGGAGATCCCCCAGGACACCATCCACCAACACATCAGGAGCATGCCCGAACGTTGTTGGCAGTGCATACAGGCAGGTGGGGGCCACACACACTACTGAGTCACGTTGTGAGTTGCTGTGATAAAAGCCTGTGATTTCAATTTCTTACTTTAATTTTCAGTCAGATTTTGAATCCAGCCTTCAATGGGTTGATGATTTTGGTTTCCACTGACCATTGTTATATCATTTTGTTCTCAACGAATTATGTGATGTACATCAGTAAAGATTCTCAACTTGAATAATTTGTAATCAGGATCAGATGTGTGAAATAAGTGTTCCCTTAATTAATGAGCACTGTACAAGAGTAATGTAAGAAAATATAGGTTTAAATCAACAATCATAGAGTTACGTGGGTTAGGTTTAGGAAAAGAAACATGGTGACAACGTATTTAAAATAACTCAAAGTTCACTTGGTTTTACACGGTTATGAACGCCTGGGGTAAAGTCTGGTAAAATCCTATGTTTTGTGACCCATCCACCACCCAAACTTGCCTCCTACTTCCTTCTTCACTCCCATCACCACACTCGTCATATGATTGTAGCCCTCCTTGTTATGTGGGTTATATACAAATTGTGTTAAATTACTTTTCACAGGTTTATGTTGAAACTTTGCATGACAAAAGCCTGTTTGAAATATACAATATAAATGCAGTATTATATCATAGTGAATCTCAGTGTGTCTTTATATGGTTAAATAAAGGTTTAATGGTAATTAAATAGCACCATTTTCCACCCCAAGCTCAAATTTTCCAAGCTAACGATTTCCTCTTTCTCCATGCTTATGCTGTCAGTGAAAGGCGTGTGTGGGGGTTGAGCGGGGGGGCATCAGCACTGCAACCTACGTCACTGCTTTTTGCTAACAGCTGAGTGGTGGGCATTTCCATTTGTAAAACCTAGACAAGAACGCAGATGGAGGCAGCTTTTAAGTTCCATGACAGGGTTGGTATCCTTACTGTATCATTGTATTGTGATGGATTACCAATTTCAAGGAGGTTTCTAGTTCTTATAAATTGTTATTCTGACTGATAAAAATAAATCAATACTTGCCTTGAAGCTTACAAAGCCATTGTTTTAATGGGATAAAACAAATATATTCCTATGATCCTCAAGTGGTACACTCCGGACACTCTACCCCCTTATCATTAAGCCCTGTATCACCACTGAGCCAGAGAAATCCAAAAGAGTAACCTAAAGCCAGAGACATGACTACCATTGACAAAGTGACAGCCAAGGACTGGAAATAGCCTTATGTCAGGTAAGAAGTCATGTTTAATCCTCTGCCAGCTGTCTGCACTTGTTGATTGATAGTTCTTAAAGGGGAACACCACTCACTGTAAAACATGTTATTACCAGATTTTGGACTTTTGTTTGATCAGGAAGAAGTTTTATACTGTTTTTTCTTTTTTTTTTTAATTTACTGAAACTGTTTTAAATCTCTGCTGTTGCTGTCTGAACCCTACATTCCCATGGCGCTTGTTCACAATCTTAACATTTTCCTAGTTCATTCATATCGAGACCCTATGCTATATGACATCACAACTTTATCATCCATCCAATAGGAATCTTTTTTGACAGTGCTAGCTAGTTCATATTCAATCCCAAACTGCAAGAACTGCCACTGGTGCTTTTACCAAGCATTACTTAAATTTTCTAAGAGGAACATTATTGAGAAATATCAATTAGAATTCACTGAAGTATAACAAAACATAACTTAAGTTGGTATTTCCCTTTAATTGTAATATAGAGCCCTGTTCCAAGTTAGCACAGGAGGTCAGTTAATTATTTCCCTCTTTGCTTAACAGAACCTCATCAATATCACAACATATAGAAAGTCACACACACCCACTCGTTAGTTTACTCTAGAGTTATTTTTAAGGTGAGACTTGGGAAGGATTTGAGAGGGATTTTCTCAAGGTGAATGTCCCAAATTAGGACACTCAGGAAAGGCAGTATGTCTTCTCAATTTACCCAGCTGCGCACTCTCTATCTTTAGTAACACCAATCTTAATATCAAGCAAAATCACATCAGTCTGGTAAACAAACAGCAAAGAGGAGTTACAGAATTCAATCACATAAACTGAAGTTTCCAAAAGCAGGTTACCACTCAGCAAGCATCATAAAAACAGCCAAAGTGTTTGCCCCCAATTAATAAAAGGAAAAAAAATCAAGAATTCCAAGAGTTAAAACACCACTTGTAAAAAAAAAATAAAAAAAAATCCAGCTGACATGGGTTATCAGCTGTTGGTGAGGACTTGCTGGGTGACTGTGGGTAAACAGAAGTAGTTTGATTTTGCATCAGGTAATAATCTCCATCTTCTGCCATCTGGATTTTATCCTCATCAGTTGAAAACAAAAGCAAATCCTCAAAGATTCATCAAAACTAAATTTCCTTTTCCTTCCCGTATTCTTTTTACCCTCTTCTCAGTTTTCAGTTTCTTACCATGGTGGCCGGCTGTGCTGAACAACAGACACCAGTAAAAACAACAGACGTCTGGGACAGAGAGTCTTGCAACTACAAAGTGGCGTCACTCCCCTACATAAGTACCCTCTCATCCCACTACACTTTTACTGAAAATGATCAGGATTGGGCAAGAGCCCCCCTCCTCAGACAAGAGACAGCCAATCAAATCCAACTTTAGTGTGTGCCCTCTTACAATGTCTTGATGGACATCCCCTTGTGCGGCACACTCTCCAATCCCCCATATTTAGATAACAGACAAGCTCAGTGACATTATAAAAAAAAAAATAAAAAAAAATCACAGTGCAGGCATCGGGCAGCTGGAGGTTATTTTGGCAGAGGATCAACTGAGCATCTCAGTGCAGACGGCACTTGATTTCATACACTGTACAAGAACGGGCACACACACACACACACACACACACACACACACACACACACACACACACACACACACACACACACACACACACACACAGATTAACACCTCCCAGCATGCACAGATTCTCTACCCCTTTCGCCGTGTCCGTTAACCCATCTATCTGCCCGTCTCCCTGTCCTCACTGCTGTGAACTTGTCCTTGCACTTATGACATCTGTAACTTAAGAGGCGTGCAAGTAGGCTTGTGATCTCACACAGCTGTACCCCATCATTAACTATTTTACCTATTGGTTTCTCACCCCATCAACAAATAAACAAACAAAACCCTCTTATGGAGCCACAAAGAGGCAACACATAATTACTATGTCAATCAATCGCAAAGCATTATCCAAAAGTGAAAGAGCCAAAGTGAATCTGGAACTATCTGGTTCTGTTCCAGAAGTAAAAAAAAACTTTGCTCAATGGTAATGTGCATTGCTTGCATCATATGTCTAGATAGGAATGGTAGGTTTTAAAAAAAATAATATCATTGTCTATGCAATATTTCTCTTAGCTAGTGGAACAGAGACCAGCCCAAACATGACGTCATGACTTTGGCTCTCTATTATATTCCACACTATGCATATTTCTGCAGCAAATTAAACACTTGCTGTACTGTAACCAAAGTTCATGGCAATCCATGAAGTAGTTGTTGAGATACTTAAGTTTGGACCACGGTGGTGGACTGACAGACATCCGTATAACACGGTTATAAAACAAATTGCTATTAATAGGACAAAGAATGAGGAGTTTTATTTGTCAGAGAGATGCAATCTAATATCAGATGCACAACTCCAATGACAGATGAGTCAATCCAGAAGTCTCTGCTGATCTTGGTATACACTCTGGAATTTTAAGCAGTGGGGCTCCACAGTTTGTCAATTCTTTCACTGGAAATCTATTTATGCCTGGAGTACTGTCTCACTGGCATGGAAACAAGAGCAGCTGTTACTGCTCATGACTTCTATTAGGCCTCATATCGTCAGATCAAAACGCATGTGCACATGACATTTAATTATTTAGAGACAATGGTCATTATTTAAAGGCGACAGAAAAAAGGAAAACAAATCTGATCTACAAATAAAAGACATTTGAGTTTCATCACAGAGACAGAGAGTCTTTCCCAGTTGCTAGGAGAATAAAAATGAAAAGAAGCTTCCCCAGAATCCTTCGCCCCTGAAGCTGGTCACCAAAGCCAAGGGCTCCACCTGTTCTCTGTTCTCTCTCTCTCCATGCCCACTTCCTTGGTCAAGGCATGCCTATCAATCAAGGCTGACATCATCAACTCCTCCTTGGAATCTGGCATAGTACCCTACAGCTACAAACTGGCAGCCACCCCTATCCTCAAAAAGCCAGGTCTGGACCCAGATGACCTTATAAACTACCAGCCAATCTCCAACTTTCTTTTTCTCAATAATGTCCTGTAAAGAGCAGTTGCCGCCCAACATCATCAGCACATGTCCAAGCATGAGGTCTATGAAACCTTACAGTCTAGATTCAGAGCACACCATAGCACAGCACAGAGACCGCCCTAATTATAATCACAAACAACCTCCTCATCACTGCTGACTTCAGCCAATCATTATCCTCATTCTCTCTCACGGTCTCCCATTCCACATTCCTCAACTGTCTAATACCCTGACCACACCGGTGTAGCTCTCTTCTGGTTACAGTCATATTTTTCTAACAGAGGACAGTTTATGACCATCAGAGACTGCAGTGCCACCACAATCCCAGTCAACCAAGGTGTCCCCCAAGGCTCTGTGCTTGGACCCCCCCTTTACCATTTACATGCTCCGCCTTGGTGATGTCATTAATCACCATAGTTTTAGCCTCCACTGCTATGCCAATGATGCCCAGCTGTACCTTAGCACAAAACCATCCACCCAGCTCCTCCTTAGTCCAATGTCTACTGCCTGCACAACATATCAACATAAATGTTGTCCAACCTACTCAAAGTAAACAGCAACAAAATAGAGCTCATGGTTGTTGCTTCTAAGTAGCTGAGGTTGGAAATTTTCTCGATGTAGATGGCTGCTCCATTTGCCTATCTCCAGAAGTCCGCAACCTGTCATTCCCGACTCCACCCACTCCAGTCACACATCTAATCGATCACCAAATCTGCTTCATCATCTGCCTCTCATCTATGCCTTCATTACCTCCCCTCTGGATTTCTGGAGTCAGGTCCTGCCTGGACTACCCAGAAAGACCCAGGCTCTAGTATATGCAGAACTCAGCTGCCAGGGCTCTCACCCACACAAAACCCTGGCAGCACATCACTCCCACCCTCATCCACCTTCACTGGCACCTGGTCAAGTCCCGTATACCATAAATAAATTCTCCTCCTCATTTATAAATCCATGCCCTCACCCCCCGAGTACTAATCACATGTCCTCCACCCCTATACCCCATCATAGAATCTCCAGATCCTTCGACACGGGCCTGCTAACCACTCCCCACACCAACATGCAGACTTTCAAAGACAGCCTTCAGTGTGGTAGCCCCCACCCTCTTGTACTCTCTCCCAGCAGATATCTGTGATGCTGTATCTATGGACATCTTCATAAACTCCTGAGAACCCACCTGTTTATCACGACATATGGACTAAGTTAATCGTGTAAGAAAACTACTTTAATGATCAACAGGCTATGTCAAAATGCTTCACAACATATGTCTGAAGGTAGTTTTTAACAACAACAACAACAAACAAACAAAACATTTGTAGTTAGTATTGGCTATAAGACGATCACAGGTAAAACATCCAGCTCAACAGAATAGGTGAGTTGAGGGGTTTCAGCCCAAATAATGCTTAATATTTCACATTTACTGGACTGGAGGTTGTGCTAAATCATATAATTGTGGCAAACATATATGAACTGGCACTTGACCTTTGGCCTTATGTCAGCAGCCAATAATCAGAGTCTCATTCAGATGTTTGAAGTTACAGTGATACTTTGGTCAAATTTTGGCAGCCCAGTGGTCTCAGACGCATACTTACCACATAACGGCATCGTCCCTGGCTTGAGTCCAGCGGGAGACATGTGTTACTTACCTTCTCCCTTACTGTCCCCTCAAGCTTTCCATCTCTCTTGTGATTACTATCCAATGAAAAAGTTGACATAATAATCGCTGGACTAACTAATGTGCAAAAAGAAAAAGATCTGGCCTTTGAACCAGCTTTTACAGCACAAGCATCAAACTTTGATATAAAAATATTAAGTTTCTTATTTGATAATTCTGCTGATAATGTTTTAGAGAAGGAATCTTACAGTCTAAAACAGTTGTTCTGAACTGGTGGGTCGCAGTCCAAAAGTGGGTCATGGGTCCATTCTGAGTGGACCACAAGTGACCTGCAAATGTGTCAAGTTTATGAAAAAACACACTTTGTTTTAAAGTGAAGTGAATTACTGAATATAAGTGCTGTTTTCTGCTGTAGAGTGAGTGACTAATGGACAGCTACTTGACAGAGACATCACCTTAGGGACATGGCCAAACACAAGTATGATCCTGAATGTATTAAACTGTGTGGCTCTTGAACAAATGACTGGAAAGAAATCTGGACATCGTGGTTGGACCAGTTGGGAGCCACCGGTCTAAAAAATTAGGATGAATTCCAAGAAGGAGCCAGTATTAATCATAGTTTCCAGACATCTTAATGGAGATATGATAACTAACACAATTTTTATCGCAATGAGAATTTTGAGATTGACACCAGCGTTGTTTATTCATAAATTTCATTTTGATTTTTCCATTCAGAAGAAAAGGTGCAGAGGTACAGCTGACATCTCCCACTCTGCTGTGATTATGGTAGTTAAAGAGGCATGTATTGGTATGTATTGCTATTGAGGTTCAGTTTAAGCAAAGGAAAGGGTTCCTATGTATCTTATAAAAGGGGGCCGGATTGTTTTATACTTTGTCTGAGATCCTCCCAGTGAATATCTTACTTTTTCTAATTTAAGAGTTCTCATCATCTCTCTGATCCATTGTATGAATGAAGGAATGAAGCTTTGTTGATTTCCAGTTGAGAAGAATGATAATGCAATAGCATTATTCTGATGGGCAGATAAGTTCAGGTCTGATTTGGTGAGAGAGATTCAAAAATACTGTACCTTGGAGATTAGAGCTGTTGGTGATTATAATCAGGGCGGTCTCTGTGCTGTGCTGTGCTATGGTGTGCTCTGAATCTAGACTGTAAGGTTTCATAGACTTCATGCTTGGACATGTGCTGATGGTGTTGGGTGGCAACTGCTTTTTACAGGACATTATTGAGAAAAAGAAAGTTGGAGATTGGCTGGTAGTTTATAAGGTCATCTGGGTCCAGACCTAGCTTTTTGAGCACTGGGGTGGCTGCCAGTTTGTAGCTGGACGGTACTATGCCAGAGTCCAAGGAGGAGTTGAAGATGTCAGCCTATTTAATGGATAATTTATTGAGTTGATTTGGGGAATGCAAGGGTAGGACGGAAAGTGCTTTTTGGCAAAGCTCTGGACTTGCAATATTTTTTTCATGTCTAGTCAAATGTAGTGAAAATAAAATTGATAAACAAGCCAGAGAAAAAAAACAAGACCTTTTATTTGCCACAACTTAAACACTAAGTCAATTTGTGATGGTAAGAAAAGGTGGTTATATGTTAGCAGAGAAAAAAATGCTTGTTTGCTTACTGTTGAAATGCCCTCTAAATTGATTACATAACTGTATAATTTACAATGTGGATATCCACATCTGGAGGTAGTGGAGAAGTCAGGAGTGATATTGGGGAAATTAGGAGGCTAGACTAACCAAGATGAGCCTACTTGGTCAGAAAATGCGGTGATCTAGTATAGGAATTTAGATATGTTTGCTGCCAGGAAATAATGTAGGAAATTGGGTAAACTAAGTCTACCTTCTGGCTTTGACCTGTGTTATTTTTGTTTAAGTAGTTAATAGATTCTTACTACGATGTCAATATGCTGGATACGTAAAGAAGTTATGTTTGCCCCATCTCATCTTATCTAATATGCATTTTGCTTCTTCTTGTAATCGTGCCTTGATTCCAATCCATATTTACTCCATTCAAATCCATTTCATGTTTCTGTGCGAACTGTGTGTCAAACTGTTTACAACATGGTCTTGTGGGTATTGGGACGTTGTCTCTGCAAAGCTGCTGTTGAGTTTCAAAGATCATTTTAATTACTAAGGACCTCAAAGGAAATTCAGTGATACTGTGGACATGTAAAACGAAATGTTTGAGGAAACAATGACTATTGTTGCTCTGAGTAGTGAGCATGTGGTTAGGTTTTGCCTATGCACGCACATGGTTGGGTTAGGACAACAAAAGTACATGGTAAGGTTTAGACAAAAATAAAGGGTTTGGCTTTACAATCACATGGGAAGTGCATGAATACCGGCCTCCCGGAAAAAAGTGGGTGTTGTTGGACCCATCTATCAACCCTTCTGCCCACCCTACTCAGACTTTCGGTGCCTTCACTTTCATTGTTGTCCTGCTGACTTTCCCTCTGATGCTGCTGGTTGCTGTTAAACAATAATAGCAACCAGCCGCATATAATGCTGATGTGAAAGGACCTCTTTTCTTCGTTAGTGTCTAACGCCCAAAGTCACTGACCTAGCGCTGGTTTGATGACTTTGGAGTGAGAGTTGGCTAAAAAAAACAACAATGGCGGACTACCGCTCTGTTCACATTTTGCTAGCACTACTTGGTCAAATGACTTCTTTATGCTCAACCTCACCATAGCTGCACCACTTCACAGATGAACAGAGGCCATTTATCCTTATATTGAACAGGAATAAATGGGGATGAGATCTCCAGTAGGTGTTTTGAAATGTTAGCCTGTACACTTTACTACCTGCTGAAGACAGAGAGAGCATTTGGAGTCATTTTTGCGTCCTAGTGTGAATGGAGATATTGTGTAAAACGAGGTTGTGTGGGAAGAATAAAATTTTAAAATGGAGTGGAAAAATATCTATTTTCTAAAATATTTGTACCTGTGAAGACAGGGCCTTAGATAATAATCTTTGGATGATTGCTTTCCCACTGGAAGCTGCCCCACACTCTTGTGGTGAAAGAAAGGTTAATTGGCAATCCATTTATTACTCATCTGGAGATGTTTCCTGCCAGACTAAATCATGTGACAGAACACCACACAGCGCGCGGTTCACAAATTGATATGTATTCAGCAGGTACTGACACTTTATGATAAGTGGGATCTTGCTTATGAAATAATGCAGTGGGATCCACAGGGGATTGCAATGATTTCGAGACCTGGAATAGAGGTATGATATGTGATTCTTACTTTATTCTCAGCAATTAGTTGTCATTTCAGATTTGAATCCACCCCCCTTATACTTACACTCTGGCTCTTCTAGTCATCCACTTTATTTTCCTCCCTCTTCATCTCCTTGTCTTTCCTCTCTTGTCCCATTATATCATCACACTCTACACATTCTTCTCCACTCTTTTACTGCTGACCCTCGATACAGCCTTATCACCCTTTCACATTTCTCAATCTTTTGATCCACACCATCTCCTCTTTCCATCTTAAACTCATCTCACCCCTCTCAGTCATCACCCCTGCCTTCCCCTGAGGGCCACGGTGCAAGTTAGCGTCCATGCCGTCCAACTTATGTCACCACCTTCATCGAGTGCCTGTTTGGTGCCTGACTGACAGCACCAGCTGATGCTGTACCCGGCTCAAGCTCTTTCTTTGGTTGAGTGAGAGAAAAGGTTTGGAAGTGTGAGAGAATTTTGAGGGGGAGAAACAGAAGACCAAGAGGAAATTGTTTGTCCTTTTTATTTATTGTTTTTCTCTGTCTTTTTCGTTCTTCTTTCTTCCTCCCCTCGTTCCACCTTCTTCTCCTCTTCCTCCTTCTATTCCTGGACATTCCCTGGGGCAGCAGCTGAACCCTGTAGACAAACATACCCTATATATGGCTGGAGGTATTCCGTCACTCCTCCCCCTCCAGTCCTCTATCCCTCCATCCTGATCCCTTCTTTACTTCTCTTATGCCTCTCGCTGCCCTCCTTCTGTCCCTTTTCTCGCTGTACCTTTAATTCTCCATGCCAACGTCCATGCATTCTTAAGTTTTTCTGCAAACAGTGTTAAATATTGAACTCAACACTAGTATCTATCTGACATTTTCTTGGGGTTCACAGACATGCTCCCATACTGGCAGTATGGGAGCATGTCTGTTTTTTTTAGGTTGTTTTTTAGGTAGGTTTAGGTTAATTTTTAGGTTGTTCATGGAGATGCAGGCTGGGTACCAGGGTCAGTACAACGCCTGAAATGATTGAGCAGCTAAAATGTCAAAGGATAGAATGTATAAGGAAATGTGAAAGCTAAATCTTTCAAAGGGCTTATATCGCTGTATATCTAAAGAATTAATTGTGCTGTAATGGTAAAACTTTAAAACTGGTTAATTTTTTATTTTTTTTAAATATCTTACCAAAACTAAAATTAAGGACATATTAGCATATTGAACAAATGTTCTCCCCTGAGCTAATTATGTGTTACATTTCTTAGTGTAGTTTAGGGGCAGCACGGTGGTGCAGTGGTTAGCACTGTCTGGCCAGCTGGTTCCGCCTGTGTGGAATTTGTATGTTCTCCCCGTGTTCTTCAACTTCCTTCAACAGTCCAAAGACCTGCAGTCAGGTCAATATTGCCCGAAGGTGTGAATGTGAGCATGAATGGTTTTGGAAAACATTATTTTAATGTGTCCTAGTTAAAAAGCAAAAACCCTTCTGCCCTCTGCACTGCAGTTACCAGTCTTTAACAGCAGGAGTCAGTCTGGCCCTTTCAGTCACTTGGTTAAAAGCTGATTTACTTTGATGAGTCAGAAGCACCTACCAATACACTGTGGGGCAGTAGTGTCCATCACACACTCAGGTTTTTAGGTTGTTTAATTACTGCTTTGAATATACTTTATTTTGTCGCTTTTCCAGTACGAACACAGTCCATGCTCAGAAACGGTCTGGAACTGATACACAAAAGAAACATTCTTTATTATCACAAGGCCCTTTGCGGGATCCTTTATAAATCTTTCTAGCTTTCTATCTTCAGATCTATGTTATCTTCCAATAGTCATGTTGGTGAAATCACTGTATTTTTCTGCTCTCTTTTCAAAAGTATTGAGGGAACTGTAGTGACATGTGAAGCCTTTTTCATATGAAAATAAAAGCTCAATATCAAACTGCTTTTCTTGTTAGATTTGTGTATTTTAATTATTTTCAGTGAGTTTAGTCAATTTAGTGTAGTCTAGGGATGAGAATGCAGATTGCAACCAACTGAAACTTCTCCCAGTTAGAATTCCTTCAGTGGTCATTGTTTGGGAGACTTTTACCCAGCCTGTCTTATTTCCATGTCGTCAAATGCCGCCGCTTTGTCAGTGATCTGTGCGTTAATACTGACGCATAAAGGCACCTTTGTACAACATGTACCGAGAGGTGCCAGTTATTGATGCTGTGGCTAACAAGTCCTCAAATACCAGTGCTATGTCAGTGGATGTCATTGTGTGCAAAGGCACCTTTCCTGGCATTATGAAACACACCAGTGGCAATTTGTAACACCTTCGGCAACTACTGCAGTATAATGATCAAGACAGTCCCCAAACACTGGACTTTAACCCAGGAGCCCACTGTTTGTTTCCTGCGTGAAACCAAAGGTCAGTGGAGTTATTTTAACAACAGCACCAAAAACAGTAAACCATGGTGGTTTCTTTTTCTAAACCTAACCACGTGTTTTTGTTGCAAGGACATAAACGTGAATATGGCAGTTGTCATAAACAGGGAAATTGATGAATGATGGATGTGTCCAAAAACCACCGACTTTGACATGGAAGACCCATATTCATGTCCTGTATGAATGTGAAGCCAAACTCTGTTATGTCTTTCTAAACCTAACCACATCTGTGTGTTGGCTTAACATAACCACATACATTTGCTGTTGGAGGTAAAAAAACAACAGCATCAATTTGCTGTGTTGTACTGAGGCAGTACCTGTATTTCGAAAGAGACTGTAATCAGATTGTACATTTCCTGTAAAACAGGAGTGTATCTTGAAAACACACAATGCATGTAACAGGCTAAAGTTCACATGGAACCATAACGTCAACGACCAACGCACCTGGGATACCTTGCAAGTCATATGTTCATGACTTTCATGTTCTTTCATGCTTGTGTTCATGACATATGTTCAAATCCATGACCGAGCATCAATATGTGACAGGAGTAAGAACGTGTTGGTTTTCTGCAGTTTTATATGGTTAATATTGTGCAGCATCTTTCAAGTGATACTGATGGCTTCAGTTTTTAGGTACCACTTTCTGATGAGTAAGCCCCTGTAAAGGCTTTATAAGTATTCATTAATGACTTTATTAAAGGTTAATAAGTCATTTATGTTTGTGTTATAGATCATTTATATGCTACTAATAATACGTCTCGAAATGCCTCTATTTTCATCATCATCATCAGCAGCAGCAGCAGCAGCAGCAGCAGCTAGCTCTTTAACTCATCAGGAAGATGACTGTTTGACCACATAACTTCTGGAAAAGAGCTGCAGGTCACAACTGAAAACATTTACACCTGCAAAATAAATAGATTACTCCATGAATCCTTTTTTTTCATGGTTTATTAACAATTTTTTAAATAATTGCAGTTGACTGATGAGCTTTTGTTGATGGCTTATTGGAAAATGAAAATCAAAAGACTCTTTTTTTTAATGACATTCAAACATTTCTAACTGTAGACATGATGACTTACAGGAACACCAGAGACACACAAGCATTTTTAAGCCGATTCGAGTCAAATTTATTTGTTTAGCACCAAATTATAACAAAAGTCCCAACACATTTCCACAATTCCCACCACGAGCAAGTACTTTGGCGACGGTGGCGAGGAAAAACTGCCTTTTAACAGGCAGAAACCTCGAGCAGAACCAGGCTCTGTGGTGGGCGGCCATCTGCCTTGACCGGTTGGGTTAGGAGAAGGGAGGGAAAGAGAGAGAGGAATGGAGGGAGGGGGAGGGAAGGTAAAAAGAGAGATAGAGGGGGATGGAAGGAGAGAGTGGGATGCACAGCAAGTGGCAGTCTGTGAAGTCCAACAGGCCTGCAAAAAAACACAGAGAGTTTCCACCTCAGATATTTGTCTAAGATTTTGTATGACACAAATATATAACATCACTGTTTCCACTCAGTGGCTTTCACGGGCTTCATCATTTCTAACATGCATTTAGAAATCAGATAAGGTGAAAACGCTGACATAGACACTGACTATTAAATATCTTATACTGCTATTAAACACCAGCCACACTACCTTGAGTTCAGATGAGTGGGTGGAAGAAGAGCCCTCTCTGGCTGATGAAGTTGGGCATCACGGAAAGTCAGGTTTATGTCGATGGGTGTGTGCTCTTCTTCGACACAAGGTATGGAAAAACCTGTGAGGAAAAGAAGATGATGTAAATAAAATGTCAACAGACAGGAGGCTTACGTTTTTCAGCCCAGGCATGCTATTATTACACATCTCTGTTCTGCATGTTATCTGAAAGGTTATATTTACATGTGAATCTCTGGTCCCTGCCGTTCCACTCAGGTCTTCACATGACAACAGGATAGGAGTCCGCTGTGCAGGTTGCTGGAAGAGGCTGTAGATGGAGCTATGGCTACAGCAGAGGCAGTAGGTGGAGGCTGTAGATCATTCTAAGGAACTTTGTGGTGGTGGAGCTGATGGTGCGCGCTGGTGGAGGTAGTTTGAGCATTTATCTGCAACTGTCTGCTGTCTGCAGGTGGAGGCTTGGGCAGCAGACAGCTGCTATCTGAAGGTGGCTGTGAGAGGCCATTGGAGTAAGGTGGAGCAGGACACTTTAGAGACCATAGATGGAGCTGTGGCCACAGCTGTCTGCCAGAATCTGCAGGTGGTGGAGGCGGCAGCTGCAGGTTACTGGTAGAGGCTGTTTGTGGAGGTGTGGACCATAGACGGAGGTGAGCCCGTAGCTGTCTGCCAGAATCTGCAGGTGGAGGCGGCAGCTGCATTTTACTGGCAGAGGCTGTATGAGGTTTGGCTTCAGCTGTCTGCCAAAATCTGCAGGTGGAGGCGGCAGCTGCAGGTTACTGGCAGAGGCTGTAGATGGAGGTTGACCAAAAATTTCAGATGGCATATCACTGTGAACAATTTTGCGGAGGTGGAGCTGGTGGAATATTGCTGGTGAAAGTGGTGGTTTGAGCATTTCTCTGCAGCTGTCTGCTGTCTGCAGGTGGAGGCTCAGGCAGCAGACAGCTGCTATCTGAAGGTGGCTGTGAGAGGCTACTGATGCAGGGTGGAGCAGGACACCTTAGAGACCACAGATGTAGGTGTGGACACAGCTGTCTGCCAGAATCTGCAGGTGGTGGAGGCGACAGCTGCAGGTAACTGGCAGAGGCTGTAGATGGAGGTTGACCAAAATTTCAGATGGCATATCACAGTTAACAATTTTGCGGAGGTGGAGCTGGTGGAATATTGCTGGTGGAAATGGTGGTTTGAGCATTTCTCTGCAGCTGTCTGCTGTCTGCAGGTGGAGGCTCAGGCAGCAGACAGCTGCTATCTGAAGGTGGCTGTGAGAGGCCATTGGAGTAAGGTGGAGCAGGACACTTTAGAGACCATAGATGGAGCTGTGGCCACAGCTGTCTGCCAGAATCTGCAGGTGGTGGAGGCGGCAGCTGCAGGTTACTGGCAGAGGCTGTATGAGGTTTGGCTTCAGCTGTCTTCCAGAATCTGCAGGTGGAGGCGGCAGCTGCAGGTAACTGGCAGAGGCTGAAGATGGAGGTTGACCAAAAATTTCAGATGGCATATCACTGTTAAGAATTTTGCGGAGGTGGAGCTGGTGGAATATTGCTGGTGAAAGTGGTGGTTTGAGCATTTCTCTGCAGCTGTCTGCTGTCTGCAGGTGGAGGCTTGGGCAGCAGACAGCTGCTATCTGAAGGTGGCTGTGAGAGGCCATTGGAGTAAGGTGGAGCAGGACACTTTAGAGACCATAGATGGAGCTGTGGCCACAGCTGTCTGCCAGAATCTGCAAGTGGAGGCGGCAGCTGCAGGTTACTGGCAGAGGCTGTATGAGGTTTGGCTTCAGCTGTCTGCCAGAATCTGCAGGTGGAGGCGGCAGCTGCAGGTTACTGGCAGAGGCTGTAGATGGAGGTTGACCAAAATTTCAGATGGCATATCACAGTTAACAATTTTGCGGAGGTGGAGCTGGTGGAATATTGCTGGTGGAAATGGTGGTTTGAGCATTTCTCTGCAGCTGTCTGCTGTCTGCAGGTGGAGGCTCAGGCAGCAGACAGCTGCTATCTGAAGGTGGCTGTGAGAGGCCATTGGAGTAAGGTGGAGCAGGACACTTTAGAGACCATAGATGGAACTGTGGCCACAGCTGTCTGCCAGAATCTGCAGGTGGTGGAGGCGGCAGCTGCAGGTTACTGGCAGAGGCTGTATGAGGTTTGGCTTCAGCTGTCTGCCAGAATCTGCAGGTGGAGGCGGCAGCTGCAGGTAACTGGCAGAGGCTGAAGATGGAGGTTGACCAAAAATTTCAGATGGCATATCACTGTTAAGAATTTTGCGGAGGTGGAGCTGGTGGAATATTGCTGGTGAAAGTGATGGTTTGAGCATTTCTCTGCAGCTGTCTGCTGTCTGCAGGTGGAGGCTCAGGCAGCAGACAGCTGTTATCTGGAGGTGGCTGTGAGAGGCTACTGATGCAGGGTGGAGCAGGACACCTTAGAGACCACAGATGTAGGTGTGGCCACAGCTGTCTGCCAGAATCTGCAGCTGCAGGTTGTTGGCAGAGGCTGTAGGTGTCAGGGTTTAAATCTGGAGGTGGCTATGAGGCTCTATGTGGAAGATGGAGCGGGACATTTTTAAGGCTGCTGGAGGAGATGATGTCTTCCAAAATGTGGAGGAGGAGCAGGGGGCAGCAGACGGATGGTGGAAGCTGCAAGCAGAGGGTGGAGGCAGCAGATGTCTTCTGCAGGCTGGAAGCAGAGGTTGGATCTGCAACACACAGCTACAACACTTAACTTAAACTACACTTAAACTTAGAACATGCTTAAAGCATACTTAAACTACTATTTACAGGTTTGAGCTAACGTAAGTATTATTTAGTGCTTAGCTTTTTTCTGTCGGGGTGTCCACGGCTCTGGTTCCCCCGAAGTGTCCACGTCATACAGGGGAGGATGGGCTCCAACCCCGTATGACACGTTCACACGAACCAGTCCGTCCTCATTGACTGATTCTGTGAACGTGGGACGGTCTAGTCGCTCCCACAGCCGCTGCTTAATGCGACGTCCCAGCGCCAGACTGTACGGACGCAGTTGGCCATTGTTGTACCTGTGAGGAGCAGAGGAAACAGAAATTAAATCCTAATGATACACGTGATTAAAAAAGCTTCAATATGGAAAAAAAACATGAAAGAGTAAAGACTGTCATGATGATCTGATTGAAAGAGTCATGATTTGGACTCAAACATACCTCAGCATGTCATCCACGACTTCGTGGTAGATCCTCTGGTACTCTTCCACGGAGCGGTTGTGGATCATCAGAGGGCCGTCGTCGCACAGCGGAGCGGTGGAGGGCTGGGGGCTGGGGGCCACATCAGAGCACACCGGCAGGTCGGCTGGTGAGATGGTGGCAGAAGGCCTGCGGACTAGATTTAACAAAGACAGCATGTCATCAGCTGAGGTGGAGGGCTCAGGAGTGGGAACAGAATTGACCACCTGTGGAGTTTCAAAGGGATGAGCCACGGGGGTCCTCTTCCTCTTCTGGTGAGCGTTGGCAGCCGAAGCAGAGGGCTGGTGCTTCGGCTCTGAAGTTGACACCTGGAGAAGTCCAGCAACACATAGGAGAACGTCAGGCACCAGGAAGCATTTTACTTAGCAACATACTTTTATCACCTCACAAGAGACAAATACTCCATTTCAGCGTCTGTCACTTAACTTGGTCCATTGTATAGTTGTGACATCACAACTTTACAGAAGTCTTTAAGGACGTTTGATATTTTCACAGTATTAATAATATAAATCTTAATAAAGTAGATCATGTAAATCTGACTTTTTACAATGTGGGACCTTTAAATTAAAAAACAATAAAAATGACTTAACAAGAAAGTTACTGTGCTGTAAATGAGCCCAAAAAGCAATATCCAAAATATAAACTCAAATGTCTGACCTGGTCGTCCCTGCAGCACGGACACTGTCTGCAGGAGGCAGGCCGCCTGGATCTTGCTGGCCTGTGTGCAGACACTCTGCAGTAGTCGTGGTCTCGCAGGTGGAACAGCACATGACAAGGCTACAACACACACTCATGTTAGAATAAGGGAACAACTAATGCAACAAACAGCACTGAATGATACCAGGTTCAGTCAAAATTATCTGAAAAAAAATAAAAAATAAAAAATCCTCTAGAAAATGACATTACTCTTTAAGAGCATGTAGGCCTCTTAGTCCTTTCAATACATGGAGTTTTTTGTTTCCTAAAATTTCCCCATTAAAGGGTGAGATCAACCTGCCCAGGGGCCTCAGGCCAAAATGTGCTGCTGGGCCCCTGTTAACCTTTGTTCCTCACACACTCTGTGCAGTGTGCACAGTTTCTCTGTGCTGAAATATCACCTGGCCTTAGATTTACTGTGGCAACATCAATAAATGTTTTCATATATGAAAATACAATATGTAATAAGACAAAAAGAATTAAATAATGAAGGTCTTTAAACGACACAGGGGCCCTCGTCAGGACAGGACAACAAGGTCGGGTAATAAAGCAGGACTCATCTTAAGGACGTTTAATGTTAGTTGGTATTGTGTTTCAGTTTCAGTGCTGCATATTACCAGCACTACTAATAAAAAATAAATCAACAAATAAATGAAAAAAAACCCTGTTTATTCCCACACACCACTACGTTCAAATATCTGCTGGGAATTAAACATTAAATTCAAGTAGCCTACTTCAGAGCTGTACTCAAGGCTACAATTAAATCCACAGTATCACTGTGTATCCAAGCTGGAAGCTGGGTGATATAGATTTGTGTTAGAATTTATTTTATGAGACACATAAAATGATTAAATTATTATAATCATTAAGGCAGCCATTTTGATTGTCTACAGGCTTTTTTGGTATTGTTCAAATAAACAGATGTTTTTATCCACTATAAATGTTAATGACAATGACCTTCATGTACCATGTGACCCCCAGAGTGGGGGAGTGTGTGAAAGTCAATTCAAACACCACTGAGTTTACAGCATTGAAATATTTTGGTAAAACTTGAGTTGGATAGTCCACCTACAGATAGTTTGTAGAGTATGTGAAACATTTCAACAGCTTATTAGCTAAGATTCAACAATTCAACATGTTTTGTTTGGCCTTTTATTCTGTAGATGTTTAACAGATTATCTGACATCTCATTAACATACCTACATATTCTCAGAATAATTAAGTTGAACTCAAACTATCCATTCAATCTATGCAGCACAAGTAAGTAGTCTAAGGTGAATGAAATTATTCTTACAGTATGTGGTAAACTGTCTCATATACTTTATAGATAAATATTGACTGACAAAGCCAAACAGTTGAGTTGCTCAGTCTCAACTAAGAAGCTGTTGAAATGTTAGATACTCTATAAACTATCTGTAGGTGAACTATCAAAATAAAGTGTCACAATATTTTACTTAGACTTTGATGTATCTGAATTCGTTTGTTCTGAATTCACCTCTTTGAAATTAAAATCTAAAATTTGTGAACCCTTAAAAAATATCCTGAAATTCAGTTAAAATGACAGTAGGCTACATTTAATTTTGTGCTAATGGCAGTTAACGATGTGTCAGTGAACTCTGAGAGCTGTGAAAGCCTCCAGGGTAAAACACAGAAAAAACACAAGAGAGTCAAAGTGGTCAAATCTTACAGTTTCCATGATGGAGGTCAGTTGCGTCGCTTTTCAGTGAGTCTGTGTGAGTCTTTTGTCGTTGTCAGGATGCGAGAAGTCCTCAGCACAAGAGATTAGTTTGGATGAAGGCGTCGAGTTCAACTTATGAAAAACTTTCTGACCGCAGTCTGTTTTGTTTGTTTTTCAATGAAGATCTTTTATAAGTGATGCACCTGGAGACCACCCATAGCAACCATGGAATCCTTCACGTCCATTTCATACACGTGCGTTTTTACAGTCAGGTTGGTTTAATCAGTCTGCAAAACACCTGAGATACAGTCCATATTTAACTATGTAAAAATGTAGCCTCCACACCAGACTTACTCTATTACACTTTAAAATGCCCATCATCATTATATTTGAATGTGATTGAGGCAGATTATGTAACGGGTTAAATTGCGAAGTTTAACCCAAATCATCATTGTGCGTTAGTTTCACTGTGACTGTTTGTATTACGTGCGCATTTTACGCACATGGCGCAGCACCGCTAACTTCACTAATTAGATCTGTTTAAAATCAACAGCGAGGATCTGACGGTAAGTGACCTTCAGAGCTTTCTACACCGATACACTCGGATTCTAGCTTTATTTCATGAAAACATCTGGAACACAGCAGCCTTTCTTAAGATGAATCCAGCTCCATTAAAGTTGACAGGACATTTTTATTACGACTAAAAACTACAAACTCAATTTTCCCTGATTAAATAAAACATTTTTCCCTGTCCTGTCCAGGTTATTAGAATATGGAGTTTTTAATGGTGTTGCTTAAATCCACACTGTATAACACCAGCTGTGGTGCTTTGCAGTGGGCCTACAGATTCATAATTTGACCAACAAGTCTCAGCAAGGGCAGAAGGCCACATTACAAAAATGTTTGTGAGTCAGTTTATTATCATTAGTTTTAATATTTAACACATCTAAATGTCCTCTGGGGGCGGCATGGTGGTGTGGTGGTTAGCACTGTCGCCTCACAGCAAGAGGGTTGCCGGTTCAATCCCGGAGTTTGCATGTTCTCCCTGTGTCAGCGTGGGTTCTCTCTGGGCACTCTGGCTTCCTCCCACAGTCCAAAGATATGCAGTTTGGGGACTAGGTTAACTGATAACTCCGAATTGTCCATAGGTGTGAATGTGTTTGAATGTTTGTCTCTATGTGTCAGCCCTGCAACAGTCTGGCGACCTGTCGAGGGTGTACCCTGCCTCCTGCCTGATGTCAGCTGGGATAGGCTCCAGCCCCCCCGCGACCCCCAAGAGGATGAAGCGGTTAGAAGACGAATGAATGAAATGTCCTCTGTGGAAAAAGTCTGCTGTTATGTTACAAATAGATTTTGCTGTAGATGCTCTGCAGCTGTGGTGCTTCAAGTGGTTCAGCTGTTCATTTGGGGAGACTTCCTGAGGATAGAAGGAAACTGGCAAAGTAATTATTGATCTGATATTAAACACACACACACACACAGACTTAAACAGATGGTATAAAATGTTTGCATTCCTGAGTTTCTGATCATCATCCCTCAAGAAATTTCACTTCTCTATTAAGTTCATTGAATGATTTTAAGAAAAATGTTCTACTACTCTTGAACAAATTTGATAAAATTCTTTAAGAAAACACCAAAGAATATCAGGCTGATGAGTGGTATATATTTTTTTTTTTCAGAATTGTATAACCAATAGGTAAATAGTTGTAATTTTTTTTAAAGTTTTGTGACGTGTGTCTATCTGGCCTTTGCTTCTGAGGCTGGTTTGGCTTCCTGGCCCAGGAGCTGGTGGGTGGAGAGGTCATCAGGAAACTCCCTGCACCTGAGTGGACACCAGCACCTCTGAAGCTCCCTCATTATTTCTCAACCCTCAATTCCTCAACGGTCCCTCAAAAGTCATTTTGATGTAATCCATTACATAATTGTACAGGATTGGTTGGTGAAAACATACATGTACAAACATCATTGTTTTTGTTTGTTTCACATCTCAATAGGTGAAGACAGGAAGATGAAACGGCAACAAAAAGTAGGTGCTGATTGTTTTCCTTGTGTTTTCATTGATTCCTTGTGGTGGTGATTTTGTATCTCCTCAATAGTTAAAGGAGCTATATGTAAGAAATCTAAAGCAAATAGTCGTAAAATCATCCTAATATGTCACAGAGACTAAGGAATAATGTTCATATAACATACTGATCTCACCGACAACAATAATACAGCCAGAATATTGGCATTTAAAAAACATTTTTACAGTCCGCAAATCATGTTTATGTTTTGAATTTGTGTTTTGGCCTGTTGCGCCACCCACTGTTGTCTACCAGTCACACAGCCAGTAGAGTATCAGCATCAGTTACAGTTACGACTGAGCTACAGCAGCACGGCAAGCAGCATTAGCAGTGTCTCAGTACATAGCATTAGCAGCCGGCTCCTCCTCAGCTGTATCCCGGCAGCAGTGTTAGCAGCAGAGAAGCCGGACTTGCTCGAACGGTCTGCTGGAAAACCGAAGATCAAGGACGTGGTGAGGCGGCCCTGCCACGGCAGCTGCCCGTGGGCAAACAAATCAGTCTCCAGCATGCCGCTCTACAGCAACCTCGAATCTGTAGGGGAGGGCGGACACGACTCGCAGCAGTATTTTGAATTTGAGTGCAGTAACCGTTTTGGCCACATTCTTACATACAGCGCCTTTAAATTACTTCAACTTTTCCCAAACAACCAATGTTGTTAATTCTGAGAATGTCAATTTCACAACATTAGTTATATAATGGCAGAAAAATGGTTGCCTTTGTACCTTAACAGACAATTTTAATAAACAAATGTTCAAAAGTCAACCTGATAAATCAGCGTAATTTTTCACAGCTCAGCAATATTTAGCATATTGAACAAATGTTCTCCCCTGAGCTAATTATGTGTTACATTTCTTAGTGTAGTTTAGGGGCAGCACGGTGGTGCAGTGGTTAGCACTGTCTGGCCAGCTGGTTCCGCCTGTGTGGAATTTGTATGTTCTCCCCGTGTTCTTCAACTTCCTTCAACAGTCCAAAGACCTGCAGTCAGGTCAATATTGCCCAAAGGTGTGAATGTGAGCATGAATATTTTTGGAAAACATTATTTTAATGTGTCTTAGTTAAAAAGCATAAACCCTTCTGCCCTCTGCACTGCAGTTACCAGTCTTTAACAGCAGGAGTCAGTCTGGCCCTTTCAGTCACTTGGTTAAAAGTTGATTTACTTTGATGAGTCAGAAGCACCTACCAATACACTGTGGGGCAGTAGTGTCCATCACACACTCAGGTTTTTAGGTTGTTTAATTACTGCTTTGAATATACTTTATTTTGTCGCTTTTCCAATACGAAAACAGTCCATGCTCAGAAACGGTCTGGAACTGATACACAAAAGAAACATTCTTTATTATCACAAGGCCCTTTGCGGGATCCTTTATAAATCTTTCTAGCTTTCTATCTTCAGATCTATGTTATCTTCCAATAGTCATGTCAGTGAAATCACTGTATTTTTCTGCTCTCTTTTCAAAAGTATTGAGGGAACTGTAGTGACATGTGAAGCCTTTTTCATATGAAAATAAAAGCTCAATATCAAACTGCTTTTCTTGTTAGATTTGTGTATTTTAATTATTTTCAGTGAGTTTAGTCAATTTAGTGTAGTCTAGGGATGAGGAATGCAGATTGCAACCAACTGAAACTTCTCCCAGTTAGAATTCCTTCAGTGGTCATTGTTTGGGAGACTTTTACCCAGCCTGTCTTATTTCCATGTCGTCAAATGCCGCCGCTTTGTCAGTGATCTGTGCGTTAATACTGACGCATAAAGGCACCTTTGTACAATATGTACAGAGAGGTGCCAGTTATTGATGCTGTGGCTAACAAGTCCTCAAATACCAGTGCTATGTCAGTGGATGTCATTGTGTGCAAAGGCACCTTTCCTGGCATTATGAAACACACCAGTGGCAATTTGTAACACCTTCGGCAACTACTGCAGTATAATGATCAAGACAGTCCCCAAACACTGGACTTTAACCCAGGAGCCCACTGTTTGTTTCCTGCGTGAAACCAAAGGTCAGTGGAGTTATTTTAACAACAGGACCAAAAACAGTAAACCATGGTGGTTTCTTTTTCTAAACCTAACCACGTGTTTTTGTTGCAAGGACATAAACGTGAATATGGCAGTTGTCATAAACAGGGAAATGGATGAATGATGGATGTGTCCAAAAACCACCGACTTTGACATGGAAGACCCATATTCATGTCCTGTATGAATGTGAAGCCAAACTCTGTTATGTCTTTCTAAACCTAACCACATCTGTGTGTTGGCTTAACATAACCACATACATTTGCTGTTGGAGGTAAAAAAAACCCAACATCAATTTGCTGTGTTGTACTGAGGCAGTACCTGTATTTTGAAAGAGACTGTAATGAGATTGTACATTTCCTGTAAAACAGGAGTGTATCTTGAAAACACACAATGCATGTAACAGGCTAAAGTTCACATGGAACCATAACGTCAACGACCAACGCACCTGGGATACCTTGCAAGTCATATGTTCATGACTTTCATGTTCTTTCATGCTTGTGTTCATGACATATGTTCAAATCCATGACCGAGCATCAATATGTGACAGGAGTAAGAACGTGTTGGTTTTCTGCAGTTTTATATGGTTAATATTGTGCAGCATCTTTCAAGTGATACTGATGGCTTCAGTTTTTAGGTACCACTTTCTGATGAGTAAGCCCCTGTAAAGGCTTTATAAGTATTCATTAATGACTTTATTAAAGGTTAATAAGTCATTTATGTTTGTGTTATAGATCATTTATATGCTACTAATACTACGTCTCGAAATGCCTCTATTTTCATCATCATCATCAGCAGCAGCAGCAGCAGCAGCAGCAGCTAGCTCTTTAACTCATCAGGAAGATGACTGTTTGACCACATAGCTTCTGGAAAAGAGCTGTAGGTCACAACTGAAAACATTTTCACCTGCAAAATAAATAGATTACTCCATGAATCCTTTTTTTTCATGGTTTATTAACAATTTTTTAAATAATTGCAGTTGACTGATGAGCTTTTGTTGATGGCTTATTGGAAAATGAAAATCATAAGACTCTTTTTTTTAATGACATTCAAACATTTCTAACTGTAGACATGATGACTTATAGGAACACCAGAGACACACAAGCATTTTTAAGCCGATTCGAGTCAAATTTATTTGTTTAGCACCAAATTATAACAAAAGTCCCAACACATTACCACAATTCCCACCACGAGCAAGCACTTTGGCGACAGTGGCGAGGAAAAACTGCCTTTTAACAGGCAGAAACCTCGAGCAGAACCAGGCTCTGTGGTGGGCGGCCATCTGCCTTGACCGGTTGGGTTAGGAGAAGGGAGGGAAAGAGAGAGAGGAATGGAGGGAGGGGGAGGGAGGGAGGGAAGGTAAAAAGAGAGATAGAGTGGGATGGAAGGAGAGAGTGGGATGCACAGCAAGTGGCAGTCTGTGAAGTCCAACAGGCCTGCAAAAAAACACAGAGAGTTTCCACCTCAGATATTTGTCTAAGATTTTGTATGACACAAATATATAACATCACTGTTTCCACTCAGTGGCTTTCACGGGCTTCATCATTTCTAACATGCATTTAGAAATCAGATAAGGTGAAAACGCTGACATAGACACTGACTATTAAATATCTCATACTGCTATTAAACACCAGCCACACTACCTTGAGTTCAGATGAGTGGGTGGAAGAAGAGCCCTCTCTGGCTGATGAAGTTGGGCATCACGGAAAGTCAGGTTTATGTCGATGGGTGTGTGCTCTTCTTCGACACAAGGTATGGAAAAACCTGTGAGGAAAAGAAGATGATGTAAATAAAATGTCAACAGACAGGAGGCTTACATTTTTCAGCCCAGGCATGCTATTATTACACATCTCTGTTCTGCATGTTATCTGAAAGGTTATATTTACATGTGAATCTCTGGTCCCTGCAGTTCCACTCAGGTCTTCACATGACAACAGGATAGGAGTCCGCTGTGCAGGTTGCTGGAAGAGGCTGTAGATGGAGCTATGGCTACAGCAGAGGCAGTAGGTGGAGGCTGTAGATCATTCTAAGGAACTTTGTGGTGGTGGAGCTGATGGTGCGCGCTGGTGGAGGTAGTTTGAGCATTTATCTGCAACTGTCTGCTGTCTGCAGGTGGAGGCTTGGGCAGCAGACAGCTGCTATCTGAAGGTGGCCGTGAGAGGCCATTGGAGTAAGGTGGAGCAGGACACTTTAGAGACCATAGATGGAGCTGTGGCCACAGCTGTCTGCCAGAATCTGCAGGTGGTGGAGGCGGCAGCTGCAGGTTACTGGTAGAGGCTGTTTGTGGAGGTGTGGACCATAGACGGAGGTGAGCCCGTAGCTGTCTGCCAGAATCTGCAGGTGGAGGCGGCAGCTGCATTTTACTGGCAGAGGCTGTATGAGGTTTGGCTTCAGCTGTCTGCCAAAATCTGCAGGTGGAGGCGGCAGCTGCAGGTTACTGGCAGAGGCTGTAGATGGAGGTTGACCAAAAATTTCAGATGGCATATCACTGTGAACAATTTTGCGGAGGTGGAGCTGGTGGAATATTGCTGGTGAAAGTGGTGGTTTGAGCATTTCTCTGCAGCTGTCTGCTGTCTGCAGGTGGAGGCTCAGGCAGCAGACAGCTGCTATCTGAAGGTGGCTGTGAGAGGCTACTGATGCAGGGTGGAGCAGGACACCTTAGAGACCACAGATGTAGGTGTGGACACAGCTGTCTGCCAGAATCTGCAGGTGGAGGCGGCAGCTGCAGGTTACTGGCAGAGGCTGTATGAGGTTTGGCTTCAGCTGTCTGCCAGAATCTGCAGGTGGAGGCGGCAGCTGCAGGTTACTGGCAGAGGCTGTAGATGGAGGTTGACCAAAATTTCAGATGGCATATCACAGTTAACAATTTTGCGGAGGTGGAGCTGGTGGAATATTGCTGGTGGAAATGGTGGTTTGAGCATTTCTCTGCAGCTGTCTGCTGTCTGCAGGTGGAGGCTTGGGCAGCAGACAGCTGCTATCTGAAGGTGGCTGTGAGAGGCCATTGGAGTAAGGTGGAGCAGGACACTTTAGAGACCATAGATGGAGCTGTGACCACAGCTGTCTGCCAGAATCTGCAGGTGGAGGCGGCAGCTGCAGGTTACTGGCAGAGGCTGTATGAGGTTTGGCTTCAGCTGTCTGCCAGAATCTGCAGGTGGAGGCGGCAGCTGCAGGTTACTGGCAGAGGCTGTAGATGGAGGTTGACCAAAATTTCAGATGGCATATCACAGTTAACAATTTTGCGGAGGTGGAGCTGGTGGAATATTGCTGGTGGAAGTGGTGGTTTGAGCATTTCTCTGCAGCTGTCTGCTGTCTGCAGGTGGAGGCTCAGGCAGCAGACAGCTGTTATCTGGAGGTGGCTCTGAGAGGCTACTGATGCAGGGTGGAGCAGGACACCTTAGAGACCATAGATGGAGCTGTGGCCACAGCTGTCTGCCAGAATCTGCCGGTGGAGGCGGCAGCTGCAGGTTACTGGCAGAGGCTGTATGAGGTTTGGCTTCAGCTGTCTGCCAGAATCTGCAGGTGGAGGCGGCAGCTGCAGGTAACTGGCAGAGGCTGAAGATGGAGGTTGACCAAAAATTTCAGATGGCATATCACTGTTAAGAATTTTGCGGAGGTGGAGCTGGTGGAATATTGCTGGTGAAAGTGATGGTTTGAGCATTTCTCTGCAGCTGTCTGCTGTCTGCAGGTGGAGGCTCAGGCAGCAGACAGCTGTTATCTGGAGGTGGCTGTGAGAGGCTACTGATGCAGGGTGGAGCAGGACACCTTAGAGACCACAGATGTAGGTGTGGACACAGCTGTCTGCCAGAATCTGCAGGTGGAGGCAGCAGCTGCAGGTTGTTGGCAGAGGCTGTAGGTGTCAGGGTTTAAATCTGGAGGTGGCTATGAGGCTCTATGTGGAAGATGGAGCGGGACATTTTTAAGGCTGCTGGAGGAGATGATGTCTTCCAAAATGTGGAGGAGGAGCAGGGGGCAGCAGACGGATGGTGGAAGCTGCAAGCAGAGGGTGGAGGCAGCAGATGTCTTCTGCAGGCTGGAAGCAGAGGTTGGATCTGCAACACACAGCTACAACACTTAACTTAAACTACACTTAAACTTAGAACATGCTTAAAGCATACTTAAACTACTATTTACAGGTTTGAGCTAACGTAAGTATTATTTAGTGCTTAGCTTTTTTCTGTCGGGGTGTCCACGGCTCTGGTTCCCCCGAAGTGTCCACGTCATACAGGGGAGGACGGGCTCCAACCCCGTATGACACGTTCACACGAACCAGTCCGTCCTCATTGACTGATTCTGTGAACGTGGGACGGTCTAGTCGCTCCCACAGCCGCTGCTTAATGCGACGTCCCAGCGCCAGACTGTACGGACGCAGTTGGCCATTGTTGTACCTGTGAGGAGCAGAGGAAACAGAAATTAAATCCTAATGATACACGTGATTAAAAAAGCTTCAATATGGAAAAAAAACATGAAAGAGTAAAGACTGTCATGATGATCTGATTGAAAGAGTCATGATTTGGACTCAAACATACCTCAGCATGTCATCCACGACTTCGTGGTAGATCCTCTGGTACTCTTCCACGGAGCGGTTGTGGATCATCAGAGGGCCGTCGTCGCACAGCGGAGCGGTGGAGGGCTGGGGGCTGGGGGCCACATCAGAGCACACCGGCAGGTCGGCTGGTGAGATGGTGGCAGAAGGCCTGCGGACTAGATTTAACAAAGACAGCATGTCATCAGCTGAGGTGGAGGGCTCAGGAGTGGGAACAGAATTGACCACCTGTGGAGTTTCAAAGGGATGAGCCACGGGGGTCCTCTTCCTCTTCTGGTGAGCGTTGGCAGCCGAAGCAGAGGGCTGGTGCTTCGGCTCTGAAGTTGGCACCTGGAGAAGTCCAGCAACACATGGGAGAACGTCAGGCACCAGGAAGCATTTTACTTAGCAACATACTTTTCAATCAATCAATCAATCAATTTTATTTATAAAGCCCAATATCACAAATACAATTTGCCTCACTTTTATCACCTCACAAGAGACAAATACTCCATTTCAGCGTCTGTCACTTAACTTGGTCCATTGTATAGTTGTGACATCACAACTTTACAGAAGTCTTTAAGGACGTTTGATATTTTCACAGTATTAATAATATAAATCTTAATAAAGTAGATCATGTAAATCTGACTTTTTACAATGTGGGACCTTTAAATTAAAAAACAATAAAAATGACTTAACAAGAAAGTTACTGTGCTGTAAATGAGCCCAAAAAGCAATATCCAAAATATAAACTCAAATGTCTGACCTGGTCGTCCCTGCAGCACGGACACTGTCTGCAGGAGGCAGGCCGCCTGGATCTTGCTGGCCTGTGTGCAGACACTCTGCAGTAGTCGTGGTCTCGCAGGTGGAACAGCACATGACAAGGCTACAACACACACTCATGTTAGAATAAGGGAACAACTAATGCAACAAACAGCACTGAATGATACCAGGTTCAGTCAAAATTATCTGAAAAAAAATAAAAAATAAAAAATCCTCTAGAAAATGACATTACTCTTTAAGAGCATGTAGGCCTCTTAGTCCTTTCAATACATGGAGTTTTTTGTTTCCTAAAATTTCCCCATTAAAGGGTGAGATCAACCTGCCCAGGGGCCTCAGGCCAAAATGTGCTGCTGGGCCCCTGTTAACCTTTGTTCCTCACACACTCTGTGCAGTGTGCACAGTTTCTCTGTGCTGAAATATCACCTGGCCTTAGATTTACTGTGGCAACATCAATAAATGTTTTCATATATGAAAATACAATATGTAATAAGACAAAAAGAATTAAATAATGAAGGTCTTTAAACGACACAGGGGCCCTCGTCAGGACAGGACAACAAGGTCGGGTAATAAAGCAGGACTCATCTTAAGGACGTTTAATGTTAGTTGGTATTGTGTTTCAGTTTCAGTGCTGCATATTACCAGCACTACTAATAAAAAATAAATCAACAAATAAATGAAAAAAAACCCTGTTTATTCCCACACACCACTACGTTCAAATATCTGCTGGGAATTAAACATTAAATTCAAGTAGCCTACTTCAGAGCTGTACTCAAGGCTACAATTAAATCCACAGTATCACTGTGTATCCAAGCTGGAAGCTGGGTGATATAGATTTGTGTTAGAATTTATTTTATGAGACACATAAAATGATTAAATTATTATAATCATTAAGGCAGCCATTTTGATTGTCTACAGGCTTTTTTGGTATTGTTCAAATAAACAGATGTTTTTATCCACTATAAATGTTAATGACAATGACCTTCATGTACCATGTGACCCCCAGAGTGGGGGAGTGTGTGAAAGTCAATTCAAACACCACTGAGTTTACAGCATTGAAATATTTTGGTAAAACTTGAGTTGGATAGTCCACCTACAGATAGTTTGTAGAGTATGTGAAACATTTCAACAGCTTATTAGCTAAGATTCAACAATTCAACATGTTTTGTTTGGCCTTTTATTCTGTAGATGTTTAACAGATTATCTGACATCTCATTAACATACCTACATATTCTCAGAATAATTAAGTTGAACTCAAACTATCCATTCAATCTATGCAGCACAAGTAAGTAGTCTAAGGTGAATGAAATTATTCTTACAGTATGTGGTAAACTGTCTCATATACTTTATAGATAAATATTGACTGACAAAGCCAAACAGTTGAGTTGCTCAGTCTCAACTAAGAAGCTGTTGAAATGTTAGATACTCTATAAACTATCTGTAGGTGAACTATCAAAATAAAGTGTCACAATATTTTACTTAGACTTTGATGTATCTGAATTCGTTTGTTCTGAATTCACCTCTTTGAAATTAAAATCTAAAATTTGTGAACCCTTAAAAAATATCCTGAAATTCAGTTAAAATGACAGTAGGCTACATTTAATTTTGTGCTAATGGCAGTTAACGATGTGTCAGTGAACTCTGAGAGCTGTGAAAGCCTCCAGGGTAAAACACAGAAAAAACACAAGAGAGTCAAAGTGGTCAAATCTTACAGTTTCCATGATGGAGGTCAGTTGCGTCGCTTTTCAGTGAGTCTGTGTGAGTCTTTTGTCGTTGTCAGGATGCGAGAAGTCCTCAGCACAAGAGATTAGTTTGGATGAAGGCGTCGAGTTCAACTTATGAAAAACTTTCTGACCGCAGTCTGTTTTGTTTGTTTTTCAATGAAGATCTTTTATAAGTGATGCACCTGGAGACCACCCATAGCAACCATGGAATCCTTCACGTCCATTTCATACACGTGCGTTTTTACAGTCAGGTTGGTTTAATCAGTCTGCAAAACACCTGAGATACAGTCCATATTTAACTATGTAAAAATGTAGCCTCCACACCAGACTTACTCTATTACACTTTAAAATGCCCATCATCATTATATTTGAATGTGATTGAGGCAGATTATGTAACGGGTTAAATTGCGAAGTTTAACCCAAATCATCATTGTGCGTTAGTTTCACTGTGACTGTTTGTATTACGTGCGCATTTTACGCACATGGCGCAGCACCGCTAACTTCACTAATTAGATCTGTTTAAAATCAACAGCGAGGATCTGACGGTAAGTGACCTTCAGAGCTTTCTACACCGATACACTCAGATTCCAGCTTTATTTCATGAAAACATCTGGAACACAGCAGCCTTTCTTAAGATGAATCCAGCTCCATTAAAGTTGACAGGACATTTTTATTACGACTAAAAACTACAAACTCAATTTTCCCTGATTAAATAAAACATTTTTCCCTGTCCTGTCCAGGTTATTAGAATATGGAGTTTTTAATGGTGTTGCTTAAATCCACACTGTATAACACCAGCTGTGGTGCTTTGCAGTGGGCCTACAGATTCATAATTTGACCAACAAGTCTCAGCAAGGGCAGAAGGCCACATTACAAAAATGTTTGTGAGTCAGTTTATTATCATTAGTTTTAATATTTAACACATCTAAATGTCCTCTGGGGGCGGCATGGTGGTGTGGTGGTTAGCACTGTCGCCTCACAGCAAGAGGGTTGCCGGTTCAATCCCGGAGTTTGCATGTTCTCCCTGTGTCAGCGTGGGTTCTCTCTGGGCACTCTGGCTTCCTCCCACAGTCCAAAGATATGCAGTTTGGGGACTAGGTTAACTGATAACTCCGAATTGTCCATAGGTGTGAATGTGTTTGAATGTTTGTCTCTATGTGTCAGCCCTGCAACAGTCTGGCGACCTGTCGAGGGTGTACCCTGCCTCCTGCCTGATGTCAGCTGGGATAGGCTCCAGCCCCCCCGCGACCCCCAAGAGGATGAAGCGGTTAGAAGACGAATGAATGAAATGTCCTCTGTGGAAAAAGTCTGCTGTTATGTTACAAATAGATTTTGCTGTAGATGCTCTGCAGCTGTGGTGCTTCAAGTGGTTCAGCTGTTCATTTGGGGAGACTTCCTGAGGATAGAAGGAAACTGGCAAAGTAATTATTGATCTGATATTAAACACACACACACACACAGACTTAAACAGATGGTATAAAATGTTTGCATTCCTGAGTTTCTGATCATCATCCCTCAAGAAATTTCACTTCTCTATTAAGTTCATTGAATGATTTTAAGAAAAATGTTCTACTACTCTTGAACAAATTTGATAAAATTCTTTAAGAAAACACCAAAGAATATCAGGCTGATGAGTGGTATATATTTTTTTTTTTCAGAATTGTATAACCAATAGGTAAATAGTTGTAATTTTTTTTAAAGTTTTGTGACGTGTGTCTATCTGGCCTTTGCTTCTGAGGCTGGTTTGGCTTCCTGGCCCAGGAGCTGGTGGGTGGAGAGGTCATCAGGAAACTCCCTGCACCTGAGTGGACACCAGCACCTCTGAAGCTCCCTCATTATTTCTCAACCCTCAATTCCTCAACGGTCCCTCAAAAGTCATTTTGATGTAATCCATTACATAATTGTACAGGATTGGTTGGTGAAAACATACATGTACAAACATCATTGTTTTTGTTTGTTTCACATCTCAATAGGTGAAGACAGGAAGATGAAACGGCAACAAAAAGTAGGTGCTGATTGTTTTCCTTGTGTTTTCATTGATTCCTTGTGGTGGTGATTTTGTATCTCCTCAATAGTTAAAGGAGCTATATGTAAGAAATCTAAAGCAAATAGTCGTAAAATCATCCTAATATGTCACAGAGACTAAGGAATAATGTTCATATAACATACTGATCTCACCGACAACAATAATACAGCCAGAATATTGGCATTTAAAAAACATTTTTACAGTCCGCAAATCATGTTTATGTTTTGAATTTGTGTTTTGGCCTGTTGCGCCACCCACTGTTGTCTACCAGTCACACAGCCAGTAGAGTATCAGCATCAGTTACAGTTACGACTGAGCTACAGCAGCACGGCAAGCAGCATTAGCAGTGTCTCAGTACATAGCATTAGCAGCCGGCTCCTCCTCAGCTGTATCCCGGCAGCAGTGTTAGCAGCAGAGAAGCCGGACTTGCTCGAACGGTCTGCTGGAAAACCGAAGATCAAGGACGTGGTGAGGCGGCCCTGCCACGGCAGCTGCCCGTGGGCAAACAAATCAGTCTCCAGCATGCCGCTCTACAGCAACCTCGAATCTGTAGGGGAGGGCGGACACGACTCGCAGCAGTATTTTGAATTTGAGTGCAGTAACCGTTTTGGCCACATTCTTACATACAGCGCCTTTAAATTACTTCAACTTTTCCCAAACAACCAATGTTGTTAATTCTGAGAATGTCAATTTCACAACATTAGTTATATAATGGCAGAAAAATGGTTGCCTTTGTACCTTAACAGACAATTTTAATAAACAAATGTTCAAAAGTCAACCTGATAAATCAGCGTAATTTTTCACAGCTCAGCAATATTTAGCATATTGAACAAATGTTCTCCCCTGAGCTAATTATGTGTTACATTTCTTAGTGTAGTTTAGGGGCAGCACGGTGGTGCAGTGGTTAGCACTGTCTGGCCAGCTGGTTCCGCCTGTGTGGAATTTGTATGTTCTCCCCGTGTTCTTCAACTTCCTTCAACAGTCCAAAGACCTGCAGTCAGGTCAATATTGCCCAAAGGTGTGAATGTGAGCATGAATATTTTTGGAAAACATTATTTTAATGTGTCTTAGTTAAAAAGCATAAACCCTTCTGCCCTCTGCACTGCAGTTACCAGTCTTTAACAGCAGGAGTCAGTCTGGCCCTTTCAGTCACTTGGTTAAAAGTTGATTTACTTTGATGAGTCAGAAGCACCTACCAATACACTGTGGGGCAGTAGTGTCCATCACACACTCAGGTTTTTAGGTTGTTTAATTACTGCTTTGAATATACTTTATTTTGTCGCTTTTCCAATACGAAAACAGTCCATGCTCAGAAACGGTCTGGAACTGATACACAAAAGAAACATTCTTTATTATCACAAGGCCCTTTGCGGGATCCTTTATAAATCTTTCTAGCTTTCTATCTTCAGATCTATGTTATCTTCCAATAGTCATGTCAGTGAAATCACTGTATTTTTCTGCTCTCTTTTCAAAAGTATTGAGGGAACTGTAGTGACATGTGAAGCCTTTTTCATATGAAAATAAAAGCTCAATATCAAACTGCTTTTCTTGTTAGATTTGTGTATTTTAATTATTTTCAGTGAGTTTAGTCAATTTAGTGTAGTCTAGGGATGAGGAATGCAGATTGCAACCAACTGAAACTTCTCCCAGTTAGAATTCCTTCAGTGGTCATTGTTTGGGAGACTTTTACCCAGCCTGTCTTATTTCCATGTCGTCAAATGCCGCCGCTTTGTCAGTGATCTGTGCGTTAATACTGACGCATAAAGGCACCTTTGTACAATATGTACAGAGAGGTGCCAGTTATTGATGCTGTGGCTAACAAGTCCTCAAATACCAGTGCTATGTCAGTGGATGTCATTGTGTGCAAAGGCACCTTTCCTGGCATTATGAAACACACCAGTGGCAATTTGTAACACCTTCGGCAACTACTGCAGTATAATGATCAAGACAGTCCCCAAACACTGGACTTTAACCCAGGAGCCCACTGTTTGTTTCCTGCGTGAAACCAAAGGTCAGTGGAGTTATTTTAACAACAGGACCAAAAACAGTAAACCATGGTGGTTTCTTTTTCTAAACCTAACCACGTGTTTTTGTTGCAAGGACATAAACGTGAATATGGCAGTTGTCATAAACAGGGAAATGGATGAATGATGGATGTGTCCAAAAACCACCGACTTTGACATGGAAGACCCATATTCATGTCCTGTATGAATGTGAAGCCAAACTCTGTTATGTCTTTCTAAACCTAACCACATCTGTGTGTTGGCTTAACATAACCACATACATTTGCTGTTGGAGGTAAAAAAAACCCAACATCAATTTGCTGTGTTGTACTGAGGCAGTACCTGTATTTTGAAAGAGACTGTAATGAGATTGTACATTTCCTGTAAAACAGGAGTGTATCTTGAAAACACACAATGCATGTAACAGGCTAAAGTTCACATGGAACCATAACGTCAACGACCAACGCACCTGGGATACCTTGCAAGTCATATGTTCATGACTTTCATGTTCTTTCATGCTTGTGTTCATGACATATGTTCAAATCCATGACCGAGCATCAATATGTGACAGGAGTAAGAACGTGTTGGTTTTCTGCAGTTTTATATGGTTAATATTGTGCAGCATCTTTCAAGTGATACTGATGGCTTCAGTTTTTAGGTACCACTTTCTGATGAGTAAGCCCCTGTAAAGGCTTTATAAGTATTCATTAATGACTTTATTAAAGGTTAATAAGTCATTTATGTTTGTGTTATAGATCATTTATATGCTACTAATACTACGTCTCGAAATGCCTCTATTTTCATCATCATCATCAGCAGCAGCAGCAGCAGCAGCAGCAGCTAGCTCTTTAACTCATCAGGAAGATGACTGTTTGACCACATAGCTTCTGGAAAAGAGCTGTAGGTCACAACTGAAAACATTTTCACCTGCAAAATAAATAGATTACTCCATGAATCCTTTTTTTTCATGGTTTATTAACAATTTTTTAAATAATTGCAGTTGACTGATGAGCTTTTGTTGATGGCTTATTGGAAAATGAAAATCATAAGACTCTTTTTTTTAATGACATTCAAACATTTCTAACTGTAGACATGATGACTTATAGGAACACCAGAGACACACAAGCATTTTTAAGCCGATTCGAGTCAAATTTATTTGTTTAGCACCAAATTATAACAAAAGTCCCAACACATTACCACAATTCCCACCACGAGCAAGCACTTTGGCGACAGTGGCGAGGAAAAACTGCCTTTTAACAGGCAGAAACCTCGAGCAGAACCAGGCTCTGTGGTGGGCGGCCATCTGCCTTGACCGGTTGGGTTAGGAGAAGGGAGGGAAAGAGAGAGAGGAATGGAGGGAGGGGGAGGGAGGGAGGGAAGGTAAAAAGAGAGATAGAGTGGGATGGAAGGAGAGAGTGGGATGCACAGCAAGTGGCAGTCTGTGAAGTCCAACAGGCCTGCAAAAAAACACAGAGAGTTTCCACCTCAGATATTTGTCTAAGATTTTGTATGACACAAATATATAACATCACTGTTTCCACTCAGTGGCTTTCACGGGCTTCATCATTTCTAACATGCATTTAGAAATCAGATAAGGTGAAAACGCTGACATAGACACTGACTATTAAATATCTCATACTGCTATTAAACACCAGCCACACTACCTTGAGTTCAGATGAGTGGGTGGAAGAAGAGCCCTCTCTGGCTGATGAAGTTGGGCATCACGGAAAGTCAGGTTTATGTCGATGGGTGTGTGCTCTTCTTCGACACAAGGTATGGAAAAACCTGTGAGGAAAAGAAGATGATGTAAATAAAATGTCAACAGACAGGAGGCTTACATTTTTCAGCCCAGGCATGCTATTATTACACATCTCTGTTCTGCATGTTATCTGAAAGGTTATATTTACATGTGAATCTCTGGTCCCTGCAGTTCCACTCAGGTCTTCACATGACAACAGGATAGGAGTCCGCTGTGCAGGTTGCTGGAAGAGGCTGTAGATGGAGCTATGGCTACAGCAGAGGCAGTAGGTGGAGGCTGTAGATCATTCTAAGGAACTTTGTGGTGGTGGAGCTGATGGTGCGCGCTGGTGGAGGTAGTTTGAGCATTTATCTGCAACTGTCTGCTGTCTGCAGGTGGAGGCTTGGGCAGCAGACAGCTGCTATCTGAAGGTGGCCGTGAGAGGCCATTGGAGTAAGGTGGAGCAGGACACTTTAGAGACCATAGATGGAGCTGTGGCCACAGCTGTCTGCCAGAATCTGCAGGTGGTGGAGGCGGCAGCTGCAGGTTACTGGTAGAGGCTGTTTGTGGAGGTGTGGACCATAGACGGAGGTGAGCCCGTAGCTGTCTGCCAGAATCTGCAGGTGGAGGCGGCAGCTGCATTTTACTGGCAGAGGCTGTATGAGGTTTGGCTTCAGCTGTCTGCCAAAATCTGCAGGTGGAGGCGGCAGCTGCAGGTTACTGGCAGAGGCTGTAGATGGAGGTTGACCAAAAATTTCAGATGGCATATCACTGTGAACAATTTTGCGGAGGTGGAGCTGGTGGAATATTGCTGGTGGAAGTGGTGGTTTGAGCATTTCTCTGCAGCTGTCTGCTGTCTGCAGGTGGAGGCTCAGGCAGCAGACAGCTGCTATCTGAAGGTGGCTGTGAGAGGCTACTGATGCAGGGTGGAGCAGGACACCTTAGAGACCACAGATGTAGGTGTGGACACAGCTGTCTGCCAGAATCTGCAGGTGGAGGCGGCAGCTGCAGGTTACTGGCAGAGGCTGTATGAGGTTTGGCTTCAGCTGTCTGCCAGAATCTGCAGGTGGAGGCGGCAGCTGCAGGTTACTGGCAGAGGCTGTAGATGGAGGTTGACCAAAATTTCAGATGGCATATCACAGTTAACAATTTTGCGGAGGTGGAGCTGGTGGAATATTGCTGGTGGAAATGGTGGTTTGAGCATTTCTCTGCAGCTGTCTGCTGTCTGCAGGTGGAGGCTTGGGCAGCAGACAGCTGCTATCTGAAGGTGGCTGTGAGAGGCCATTGGAGTAAGGTGGAGCAGGACACTTTAGAGACCATAGATGGAGCTGTGACCACAGCTGTCTGCCAGAATCTGCAGGTGGAGGCGGCAGCTGCAGGTTACTGGCAGAGGCTGTATGAGGTTTGGCTTCAGCTGTCTGCCAGAATCTGCAGGTGGAGGCGGCAGCTGCAGGTTACTGGCAGAGGCTGTAGATGGAGGTTGACCAAAATTTCAGATGGCATATCACAGTTAACAATTTTGCGGAGGTGGAGCTGGTGGAATATTGCTGGTGGAAGTGGTGGTTTGAGCATTTCTCTGCAGCTGTCTGCTGTCTGCAGGTGGAGGCTCAGGCAGCAGACAGCTGTTATCTGGAGGTGGCTCTGAGAGGCTACTGATGCAGGGTGGAGCAGGACACCTTAGAGACCATAGATGGAGCTGTGGCCACAGCTGTCTGCCAGAATCTGCCGGTGGAGGCGGCAGCTGCAGGTTACTGGCAGAGGCTGTATGAGGTTTGGCTTCAGCTGTCTGCCAGAATCTGCAGGTGGAGGCGGCAGCTGCAGGTAACTGGCAGAGGCTGAAGATGGAGGTTGACCAAAAATTTCAGATGGCATATCACTGTTAAGAATTTTGCGGAGGTGGAGCTGGTGGAATATTGCTGGTGAAAGTGATGGTTTGAGCATTTCTCTGCAGCTGTCTGCTGTCTGCAGGTGGAGGCTCAGGCAGCAGACAGCTGTTATCTGGAGGTGGCTGTGAGAGGCTACTGATGCAGGGTGGAGCAGGACACCTTAGAGACCACAGATGTAGGTGTGGACACAGCTGTCTGCCAGAATCTGCAGGTGGAGGCAGCAGCTGCAGGTTGTTGGCAGAGGCTGTAGGTGTCAGGGTTTAAATCTGGAGGTGGCTATGAGGCTCTATGTGGAAGATGGAGCGGGACATTTTTAAGGCTGCTGGAGGAGATGATGTCTTCCAAAATGTGGAGGAGGAGCAGGGGGCAGCAGACGGATGGTGGAAGCTGCAAGCAGAGGGTGGAGGCAGCAGATGTCTTCTGCAGGCTGGAAGCAGAGGTTGGATCTGCAACACACAGCTACAACACTTAACTTAAACTACACTTAAACTTAGAACATGCTTAAAGCATACTTAAACTACTATTTACAGGTTTGAGCTAACGTAAGTATTATTTAGTGCTTAGCTTTTTTCTGTCGGGGTGTCCACGGCTCTGGTTCCCCCGAAGTGTCCACGTCATACAGGGGAGGACGGGCTCCAACCCCGTATGACACGTTCACACGAACCAGTCCGTCCTCATTGACTGATTCTGTGAACGTGGGACGGTCTAGTCGCTCCCACAGCCGCTGCTTAATGCGACGTCCCAGCGCCAGACTGTACGGACGCAGTTGGCCATTGTTGTACCTGTGAGGAGCAGAGGAAACAGAAATTAAATCCTAATGATACACGTGATTAAAAAAGCTTCAATATGGAAAAAAAACATGAAAGAGTAAAGACTGTCATGATGATCTGATTGAAAGAGTCATGATTTGGACTCAAACATACCTCAGCATGTCATCCACGACTTCGTGGTAGATCCTCTGGTACTCTTCCACGGAGCGGTTGTGGATCATCAGAGGGCCGTCGTCGCACAGCGGAGCGGTGGAGGGCTGGGGGCTGGGGGCCACATCAGAGCACACCGGCAGGTCGGCTGGTGAGATGGTGGCAGAAGGCCTGCGGACTAGATTTAACAAAGACAGCATGTCATCAGCTGAGGTGGAGGGCTCAGGAGTGGGAACAGAATTGACCACCTGTGGAGTTTCAAAGGGATGAGCCACGGGGGTCCTCTTCCTCTTCTGGTGAGCGTTGGCAGCCGAAGCAGAGGGCTGGTGCTTCGGCTCTGAAGTTGGCACCTGGAGAAGTCCAGCAACACATGGGAGAACGTCAGGCACCAGGAAGCATTTTACTTAGCAACATACTTTTCAATCAATCAATCAATCAATTTTATTTATAAAGCCCAATATCACAAATACAATTTGCCTCACTTTTATCACCTCACAAGAGACAAATACTCCATTTCAGCGTCTGTCACTTAACTTGGTCCATTGTATAGTTGTGACATCACAACTTTACAGAAGTCTTTAAGGACGTTTGATATTTTCACAGTATTAATAATATAAATCTTAATAAAGTAGATCATGTAAATCTGACTTTTTACAATGTGGGACCTTTAAATTAAAAAACAATAAAAATGACTTAACAAGAAAGTTACTGTGCTGTAAATGAGCCCAAAAAGCAATATCCAAAATATAAACTCAAATGTCTGACCTGGTCATCCCTGCAGCACGGACACTGTCTGCAGGAGGCAGGCCGCCTGGATCTTGCTGGCCTGTGTGCAGACACTCTGCAGTAGTCGTGGTCTCGCAGGTGGAACGGCACATGACAAGGCTACAACACACACTCATGTTAGAATAAGGGAACAACTAATGCAACAAACAGCACTGAATGATACCAGGTTCAGTCAAAATTATCTGAAAAAAAAAAAAAAAAAAAAAATCCTCTAGAAAATGACATTACTCTTTAAGAGCATGTAGGCCTCTTAGTCCTTTCAATACATGGAGTTTTTTGTTTCCTAAAATTTCCCCATTAAAGGGTGAGATCAACCTGCCCAGGGGCCTCAGGCCAAAATGTGCTGCTGGGCCCCTGTTAACCTTTGTTCCTCACACACTCTGTGCAGTGTGCACAGTTTCTCTGTGCTGAAATATCACCTGGCCTTAGATTTACTGTGGCAACATGAATAAATGTTTTCATATATGAAAATACAATATGTAATAAGACAAAAAGAATTAAATAATGAAGGTCTTTAAACGACACAGGGGCCCTCGTCAGGACAGGACAACAAGGTCGGGTAATAAAGCAGGACTCATCTTAAGGACGTTTAATGTTAGTTGGTATTGTGTTTCAGTTTCAGTGCTGCATATTACCAGCACTACTACAAAAAAATAAATCAACAAATAAATGAAAAAAAACCCTGTTTATTCCCACACACCACTACGTTCAAATATCTGCTGGGAATTAAACATTAAATTCAAGTAGCCTACTTCAGAGCTGTACTCAAGGCTACAATTAAATCCACAGTATCACTGTGTATCCCAGCTGGAAGCTGGGTGATATAGATTTGTGTTAGAAATTATTTTATGAGACACATAAAATGATTAAATTATTATAATCATTAAGGCAGCCATTTTGATTGTCTATAGGCTTTTTTGGTATTGTTCAAATAAACAGATGTTTTTATCCACTATAAATGTTAATGACAATGACCTTCATGTACCATGTGACCCCCAGAGTGGGGGAGTGTGTGAAAGTCAATTCAAACACCACTGAGTTTACAGCATTGAAATATTTTGGTAAAACTTGAGTTGGATAGTCCACCTACAGATAGTTTGTAGAGTATGTGAAACATTTCAACAGCTTATTAGCTAAGATTCAACAATTCAACATGTTTTGTTTGGCCTTTTATTCTGTAGATGTTTAACAGATTATCTGACATCTCATGAACATACCTACATATTCTCAGAATAATTAAGTTGAACTCAAACTATCCCTTCAATCTATGCAGCACAAGTAAGTAGTCTAAAGTGAATGAAATTATTCTTACAGTATGTGGTAAACTGTCTCATATACTTTATAGATAAATATTGACTGACAAAGCCAAACAGTTGAGTTGCTCAGTCTCAGCTAAGAAGCTGTTGAAATGTTAGATACTCTATAAACTATCTGTAGGTGAACTATCAAAATAAAGTGTCACAATATTTTACTTAGACTTTAATGTATCTGAATTCGTTTGTTCTGAATTCACCTCTTTGAAATTAAAATCTAAAATTTGTGAACACTTAAAAAATATCCTGTAATTCAGTTAAAATGACAGTAGGCTACATTTAATTTTGTGCTAATGGCAGTTAACGATGTGTCAGTGAACTCTGAGAGCTGTGAAAGCCTCCAGGGTAAAACACAGAAAAAACACAAGAGAGTCAAAGTGGTCAAATCTTACAGTTTCCATGATGGAGGTCAGTTGCGTCGCTTTTCAGTGAGTCTGTGAGTCTTTTGTCGTTGTCAGGATGCGAGAAGTCCTCAGCACAAGAGATTAGTTTGGATGAAGGCGTCGAGTTCAACTTATGAAAAACTTTCTGACCGCAGTCTGTTTTGTTTGTTTTTCAATGAAGATCTTTTATAAGTGATGCACCTGGAGACCACCCATAGCAACCATGGAATCCTTCACGTCCATTTCATACACGTGCGTTTTTACAGTCAGGTTGGTTTAATCAGTCTGCAAAACACCTGAGATACAGTCCATATTTAACTATGTAAAAATGTAGCCTCCACACCAGACTTACTCTATTACACTTTAAAATGCCCATCATCATTATATTTGAATGTGATTGAGGCAGATTATGTAACGGGTTAAATTGCGAAGTTTAACCCAAATCATCATTGTGCGTTAGTTTCACTGTGACTGTTTGTATTACGTGCGCATTTTACGCACATGGCGCAGCACCGCTAACTTCACTAATTAGATCTGTTTAAAATCAACAGCGAGGATCTGACGGTAAGTGACCTTCAGAGCTTTCTACACCGATACACTCAGATTCCAGCTTTATTTCATGAAAACATCTGGAACACAGCAGCCTTTCTTAAGATGAATCCAGCTCCATTAAAGTTGACAGGACATTTTTATTACGACTAAAAACTACAAACTCAATTTTCCCTGATTAAATAAAACATTTTTCCCTGTCCTGTCCAGGTTATTAGAATATGGAGTTTTTAATGGTGTTGCTTAAATCCACACTGTATAACACCAGCTGTGGTGCTTTGCAGTGGGCCCACAGATTCATAATTTGACCAACAAGTCTCAGCAAGGGCAGAAGGCCACATTACAAAAATGTTTGTGAGTCAGTTTATTATCATTAGTTTTAATATTTAACACATCTAAATGTCCTCTGGGGGCGGCATGGTGGTGTGGTGGTTAGCACTGTCGCCTCACAGCAAGAGGGTTGCCGGTTCAATCCCGGAGTTTGCATGTTCTCCCTGTGTCAGCGTGGGTTCTCTCTGGGCACTCTGGCTTCCTCCCACAGTCCAAAGATATGCAGTTTGGGGACTAGGTTAACTGATAACTCCAAATTGTCCATAGGTGTGAATGTGTTTGAATGTTTGTCTCTATGTGTCAGCCCTGCAACAGTCTGGCGACCTGTCGAGGGTGTACCCTGCCCCCGGCAGATGTCAGCTGGGATAGGCTCCAGCCCCCCCGCGACCCCCAAGAGGATGAAGCGGTTAGAAGATGAATGAATGAAATGTCCTCTGTGGAAAAAGTCTGCTGTTATGTTACAAATAGATTTTGCTGTAGATGCTCTGCAGCTGTGGTGCTTCAAGTGGTTCAGCTGCTCATTTGGGGAGACTTCCTGAGGATAGAAGGAAACTGGCAAAGTAATTATTGATCTGATATTAAACACACACACACACAGACTTAAACAGATGGTATAAAATGTTTGCATTCCTGAGTTTCTGATCATCATCCCTCAAGAAATTTCACTTCTCTATTAAGTTCATTGAATGATTTTAAGAAAAATGTTCTACTACTCTTGAACAAATTTGATAAAATTCTTTAAGAAAACACCAAAGAATATCAGGCTGATGAGTGGTATATTTTTTTTTTTTCAGAATTGTATAACCAATAGGTAAATAGTTGTAATTTTTTTTAAAGTTTTGTGACGTGTGTCTATCTGGCCTTTGCTTCTGAGGCTGGTTTGGCTTCCTGGCCCAGGAGCTGGTGGGTGGAGAGGTCATCAGGAAACTCCCTGCACCTGAGTGGACACCAGCACCTCTGAAGCTCCCTCATTATTTCTCAATCCTCAATTCCTCAACGGTCCCTCAAAAGTCATTTTGATGTAATCTGTTACATAATTGTACAGGATTGGTTGGTGAAAACATACATGTACAAACATCATTGTTTTTGTTTGTTTCACATCTCAATAGGTGAAGACAGGAAGATGAAACGGCAACAAAAAGTAGGTGCTGATTGTTTTCCTTGTTTTTTCATTGATTCCTTGTGGTGGTGATTTTGTATCTCCTCAATAGTTAAAGGAGCTATATGTAAGAAATCTAAAGCAAATAGTCGTAAAATCATCCTAATATGTCACAGAGACTAAGGAATAATGTTCATATAACATACTGATCTCACCGACAACAATAATACAGCCAGAATATTGGCATTTAAAAAACATTTTTACAGTCCGCAAATCATGTTTATGTTTTGAATTTGTGTTTTGGCCTGTTGCGCCACCCACTGTTGTCTACCAGTCACACAGCCAGTAGAGTATCAGCATCAGTTACAGTTACGACTGAGCTACAGCAGCACGGCAAGCAGCATTAGCAGTGTCTCAGTACATAGCATTAGCAGCCGGCTCCTCCTCAGCTGTATCCCGGCAGCAGTGTTAGCAGCAGAGAAGCCGGACTTGCTCGAACGGTCTGCTGGAAAACCGAAGATCAAGGACGTGGTGAGGCGGCCCTGCCACGGCAGCTGCCCGTGGGCAAACAAATCAGTCTCCAGCATGCCGCTCTACAGCAACCTCGAATCTGTAGGGGAGGGCGGACACGACTCGCAGCAGTATTTTGAATTTGAGTGCAGTAACCGTTTTGGCCACATTCTTACATACAGCGCCTTTAAATTACTTCAACTTTTCCCAAACAACCAATGTTGTTAATTCTGAGAATGTCAATTTCACAACATTAGTTATATAATGGCAGAAAAATGGTTGCCTTTGTACCTTAACAGACAATTTTAATAAACAAATGTTTAAAAGTCAACCTGATAAATCAGCGTAATTTTTCACAGCTCAGCAATATTTAGCATATTGAACAAATGTTCTCCCCTGAGCTAATTATGTGTTACATTTCTTAGTGTAGTTTAGGGGCAGCACGGTGGTGCAGTGGTTAGCACTGTCTGGCCAGCTGGTTCCACCTGTGTGGAATTTGTATGTTCTCCCCGTGTTCTTCAACTTCCTTCAACAGTCCAAAGACCTGCAGTCAGGTCAATATTGCCCGAAGGTGTGAATGTGAGCATGAATATTTTTGGAAAACATTATTTTAATGTGTCTTAGTTAAAAAGCATAAACCCTTCTGCCCTCTGCACTGCAGTTACCAGTCTTTAACAGCAGGAGTCAGTCTGGCCCTTTCAGTCACTTGGTTAAAAGTTGATTTACTTTGATGAGTCAGAAGCACCTACCAATACACTGTGGGGCAGTAGTGTCCATCACACACTCAGGTTTTTAGGTTGTTTAATTACTGCTTTGAATATACTTTATTTTGTCGCTTTTCCAATACGAAAACAGTCCATGCTCAGAAACGGTCTGGAACTGATACACAAAAGAAACATTCTTTATTATCACAAGGCCCTTTGCGGGATCCTTTATAAATCTTTCTAGCTTTCTATCTTCAGATCTATGTTATCTTCCAATAGTCATGTCGGTGAAATCACTGTATTTTTCTGCTCTCTTTTCAAAAGTATTTAGGGAACTGTAGTGACATGTGGAGCCTTTTTCATATGAAAATAAAAGCTCAATATCAAACTGCTTTTCTTGTTAGATTTGTGTATTTTAATTATTTTCAGTGAGTTTAGTCAATTTAGTGTAGTCTAGGGATGAGGAATGCAGATTGCAACCAACTGAAACTTCTCCCAGTTAGAATTCCTTCAGTGGTCATTGTTTGGGAGACTTTTACCCAGCCTGTCTTATTTCCATGTCGTCAAATGCCGCCGCTTTGTCAGTGATCTGTGCGTTAATACTGACGCATAAAGGCACCTTTGTACAACATGTACCGAGAGGTGCCAGTTATTGATGCTGTGGCTAACAAGTCCTCAAATACCAGTGCTATGTCAGTGGATGTCATTGTGTGCAAAGGCACCTTTCCTGGCATTATGAAACACACCAGTGGCAATTTGTAACACCTTCGGCAACTACTGCAGTATAATGATCAAGACAGTCCCCAAACACTGGACTTTAACCCAGGAGCCCACTGTTTGTTTCCTGCGTGAAACCAAAGGTCAGTGGAGTTATTTTAACAACAGCACCAAAAACAGTAAACCATGGTGGTTTCTTTTTCTAAACCTAACCACGTGTTTTTGTTGCAAGGACATAAACGTGAATATGGCAGTTGTCATAAACAGGGAAATGGATGAATGATGGATGTGTCCAAAAACCACCGACTTTGACATGGAAGACCCATATTCATGTCCTGTATGAATGTGAAGCCAAACTCTGTTATGTCTTTCTAAACCTAACCGCATCTGTGTGTTGGCTTAACATAACCACATACATTTGCTGTTGGAGGTAAAAAAACAACAGCATCAATTTGCTGTGTTGTACTGAGGCAGTACCTGTATTTCGAAAGAGACTGTAATCAGATTGTACATTTCCTGTAAAACAGGAGTGTATCTTGAAAACACACAATGCATGTAACAGGCTAAAGTTCACATGGAACCATAACGTCAACGACCAACGCACCTGGGATACCTTGCAAGTCATATGTTCATGACTTTCATGTTCTTTCATGCTTGTGTTCATGACATATGTTCAAATCCATGACCGAGCATCAATATGTGACAGGAGTAAGAACGTGTTGGTTTTCTGCAGTTTTATATGGTTAATATTGTGCAACATCTTTCAAGTGATACTGATGGCTTCAGTTTTTAGGTACCACTTTCTGATGAGTAAGCCCCTGTAAAGGCTTTATAAGTATTCATTAATGACTTTATTAAAGGTTAATAAGTCATTTATGTTTGTGTTATAGATCATTTATATGCTACTAATAATACGTCTCGAAATGCCTCTATTTTCATCATCATCATCATCATCATCAGCAGCAGCAGCAGCAGCAGCAGCTAGCTCTTTAACTCATCAGGAAGATGACTGTTTGACCACATAACTTCTGGAAAAGAGCTGCAGGTCACAACTGAAAACATTTACACCTGCAAAATAAATAGATTACTCCATGAATCCTTTTTTTCATGGTTTATTAACAATTTTTTAAATAATTGCAGTTGACTGATGAGCTTTTGTTGATGGCTTATTGGAAAATGAAAATCAAAAGACTCTTTTTTTTAATGACATTCAAACATTTCTAACTGTAGACATGATGACTTACAGGAACACCAGAGACACACAAGCATTTTTAAGCTGATTCGAGTCAAATTTATTTGTTTAGCACCAAATTATAACAAAAGTCCCAACACATTTCCACAATTCCCACCATGAGCAAGCACTTTGGCGACGGTGGCGAGGAAAAACTGCCTTTTAACAGGCAGAAACCTCGAGCAGAACCAGGCTCTGTGGTGGGCGGCCATCTGCCTTGACCGGTTGGGTTAGGAGAAGGGAGGGAAAGAGAGAGAGGAATGGAGGGAGGGGGAGGGAGGGAGGGAAGGTAAAAAGAGAGATAGAGTGGGATGGAAGGAGAGAGTGGGATGCACAGCAAGTGGCAGTCTGTGAAGTCCAACAGGCCTGCAAAAAAACACAGAGAGTTTCCACCTCAGATATTTGTCTAAGATTTTGTATGACACAAATATATAACATCACTGTTTCCACTCAGTGGCTTTCACGGGCTTCATCATTTCTAACATGCATTTAGAAATCAGATAAGGTGAAAACGCTGACATAGACACTGACTATTAAATATCTCATACTGCTATTAAACACCAGCCACACTACCTTGAGTTCAGATGAGTGGGTGGAAGAAGAGCCCTCTCTGGCTGATGAAGTTGGGCATCACGGAAAGTCAGGTTTATGTCGATGGGTGTGTGCTCTTCTTCGACACAAGGTATGGAAAAACCTGTGAGGAAAAGAAGATGATGTAAATAAAATGTCAACAGACAGGAGGCTTACGTTTTTCAGCCCAGGCATGCTATTATTACACATCTCTGTTCTGCATGTTATCTGAAAGGTTATATTTACATGTGAATCTCTGGTCCCTGCCGTTCCACTCAGGTCTTCACATGACAACAGGATAGGAGTCCGCTGTGCAGGTTGCTGGAAGAGGCTGTAGATGGAGCTATGGCTACAGCAGAGGCAGTAGGTGGAGGCTGTAGATCATTCTAAGGAACTTTGTGGTGGTGGAGCTGATGGTGCGCGCTGGTGGAGGTAGTTTGAGCATTTATCTGCAACTGTCTGCTGTCTGCAGGTGGAGGCTTGGGCAGCAGACAGCTGCTATCTGAAGGTGGCCGTGAGAGGCCATTGGAATAAGGTGGAGCAGGACACTTTAGAGACCATAGATGGAGCTGTGGCCACAGCTGTCTGCCAGAATCTGCAGGTGGTGGAGGCGGCAGCTGCAGGTTACTGGTAGAGGCTGTTTGTGGAGGTGTGGACCATAGACGGAGGTGAGCCCGTAGCTGTCTGCCAGAATCTGCAGGTGGAGGCGGCAGCTGCATTTTACTGGCAGAGGCTGTATGAGGTTTGGCTTCAGCTGTCTGCCAAAATCTGCAGGTGGAGGCGGCAGCTGCAGGTTACTGGCAGAGGCTGTAGATGGAGGTTGACCAAAAATTTCAGATGGCATATCACTGTGAACAATTTTGCGGAGGTGGAGCTGGTGGAATATTGCTGGTGAAAGTGGTGGTTTGAACATTTCTCTGCAGCTGTCTGCTGTCTGCAGGTGGAGGCTCAGGCAGCAGACAGCTGCTATCTGAAGGTGGCTGTGAGAGGCTACTGATGCAGGGTGGAGCAGGACACCTTAGAGACCACAGATGTAGGTGTGGACACAGCTGTCTGCCAGAATCTGCAGGTGGTGGAGGCGACAGCTGCAGGTAACTGGCAGAGGCTGTAGATGGAGGTTGACCAAAATTTCAGACGGCATATCACAGTTAACAATTTTGCGGAGGTGGAGCTGGTGGAATATTGCTGGTGAAAGTGGTGGTTTGAGCATTTCTCTGCAGCTGTCTGCTGTCTGCAGGTGGAGGCTCAGGCAGCAGACAGCTGCTATCTGAAGGTGGCTGTGAGAGGCCATTGGAGTAAGGTGGAGCAGGACACTTTAGAGACCATAGATGGAGCTGTGGCCACAGCTGTCTGCCAGAATCTGCAGGTGGTGGAGGCGGCAGCTGCAGGTTACTGGCAGAGGCTGTATGAGGTTTGGCTTCAGCTGTCTTCCAGAATCTGCAGGTGGAGGCGGCAGCTGCAGGTAACTGGCAGAGGCTGAAGATGGAGGTTGACCAAAAATTTCAGATGGCATATCACTGTTAAGAATTTTGCGGAGGTGGAGCTGGTGGAATATTGCTGGTGAAAGTGGTGGTTTGAGCATTTCTCTGCAGCTGTCTGCTGTCTGCAGGTGGAGGCTTGGGCAGCAGACAGCTGCTATCTGAAGGTGGCTGTGAGAGGCCATTGGAGTAAGGTGGAGCAGGACACTTTAGAGACCATAGATGGAGCTGTGGCCACAGCTGTCTGCCAGAATCTGCAGGTGGAGGCGGCAGCTGCAGGTTACTGGCAGAGGCTGTATGAGGTTTGGCTTCAGCTGTCTGCCAGAATCTGCAGGTGGAGGCGGCAGCTGCAGGTTACTGGCAGAGGCTGTAGATGGAGGTTGACCAAAATTTCAGATGGCATATCACAGTTAACAATTTTGCGGAGGTGGAGCTGGTGGAATATTGCTGGTGGAAGTGGTGGTTTGAGCATTTCTCTGCAGCTGTCTGCTGTCTGCAGGTGGAGGCTCAGGCAGCAGACAGCTGCTATCTGGAGGTGGCTGTGAGAGGCCATTGGAGTAAGGTGGAGCAGGACACTTTAGAGACCATAGATGGAGCTGTGGCCACAGCTGTCTGCCAGAATCTGCAGGTGGTGGAGGCGGCAGCTGCAGGTTACTGGCAGAGGCTGTATGAGGTTTGGCTTCAGCTGTCTGCCAGAATCTGCAGGTGGAGGCGGCAGCTGCAGGTAACTGGCAGAGGCTGAAGATGGAGGTTGACCAAAAATTTCAGATGGCATATCACTGTTAAGAATTTTGCGGAGGTGGAGATGGTGGAATATTGCTGGTGAAAGTGGTGGTTTGAGCATTTCTCTGCAGCTGTCTGCTGTCTGCAGGTGGAGGCTCAGGCAGCAGACAGCTGTTATCTGGAGGTGGCTGTGAGAGGCTACTGATGCAGGGCAGAGCAGGACACCTTAGAGACCACAGATGTAGGTGTGGACACAGCTGTCTGCCAGAATCTGCAGGTGGAGGCAGCAGCTGCAGGTTGTTGGCAGAGGCTGTAGGTGTCAGGGTTTAAATCTGGAGGTGGCTATGAGGCTCTATGTGGAAGATGGAGCGGGACATTTTTAAGGCTGCTGGAGGAGATGATGTCTTCCAAAATGTGGAGGAGGAGCAGGGGGCAGCAGACGGATGGTGGAAGCTGCAAGCAGAGGGTGGAGGCAGCAGATGTCTTCTGCAGGCTGGAAGCAGAGGTTGGATCTGCAACACACAGCTACAACACTTAACTTAAACTACACTTAAACTTAGAACATGCTTAAAGCATACTTAAACTACTATTTACAGGTTTGAGCTAACGTAAGTATTATTTAGTGCTTAGCTTTTTTCTGTCGGGGTGTCCACGGCTCTGGTTCCCCCGAAGTGGCCACGTCATACAGGGGAGGACGGGCTCCAACCCCGTATGACACGTTCACACGAACCAGTCCGTCCTCATTGACTGATTCTGTGAACGTGGGACGGTCTAGTCGCTCCCACAGCCGCTGCTTAATGCGACGTCCCAGCGCCAGACTGTACGGACGCAGTTGGCCATTGTTGTACCTGTGAGGAGCAGAGGAAACAGAAATGAAATCCTAATGATACACGTGATTAAAAAAGCTTCAATATGGAAAAAAAACATGAAAGAGTAAAGACTGTCATGATGATCTGATTGAAAGAGTCATGATTTGGACTCAAACATACCTCAGCATGTCATCCACGACTTCGTGGTAGATCCTCTGGTACTCTTCCACGGAGCGGTTGTGGATCATCAGAGGGCCGTCGTCGCACAGCGGAGCGGTGGAGGGCTGGGGGCTGGGGGCCACATCAGAGCACACCGGCAGGTCGGCTGGTGAGATGGTGGCAGAAGGCCTGCGGACTAGATTTAACAAAGACAGCATGTCATCAGCTGAGGTGGAGGGCTCAGGAGTGGGAACAGAATTGACCACCTGTGGAGTTTCAAAGGGATGAGCCACGGGGGTCCTCTTCCTCTTCTGGTGAGCGTTGGCAGCCGAAGCAGAGGGCTGGTGCTTCGGCTCTGAAGTTGGCACCTGGAGAAGTCCAGCAACACATGGGAGAACGTCAGGCACCAGGAAGCATTTTACTTAGCAACATACTTTTATCACCTCACAAGAGACAAATACTCCATTTCAGCGTCTGTCACTTAACTTGGTCCATTGTATAGTTGTGACATCACAACTTTACAGAAGTCTTTAAGGACGTTTGATATTTTCACAGTATTAATAATATAAATCTTAATAAAGTAGATCATGTAAATCTGACTTTTTACAATGTGGGACCTTTAAATTAAAAAACAATAAAAATGACTTAACAAGAAAGTTACTGTGCTGTAAATGAGCCCAAAAAGCAATATCCAAAATATAAACTCAAATGTCTGACCTGGTCGTCCCTGCAGCACGGACACTGTCTGCAGGAGGCAGGCCGCCTGGATCTTGCTGGCCTGTGTGCAGACACTCTGCAGTAGTCGTGGTCTCGCAGGTGGAACAGCACATGACAAGGCTACAACACACACTCATGTTAGAATAAGGGAACAACTAATGCAACAAACAGCACTGAATGATACCAGGTTCAGTCAAAATTATCTGAAAAAAAAAAAAAAAAAAAAAATCCTCTAGAAAATGACATTACTCTTTAAGAGCATGTAGGCCTCTTAGTCCTTTCAATACATGGAGTTTTTTGTTTCCTAAAATTTCCCCATTAAAGGGTGAGATCAACCTGCCCAGGGGCCTCAGGCCAAAATGTGCTGCTGGGCCCCTGTTAACCTTTGTTCCTCACACACTCTGTGCAGTGTGCACAGTTTCTCTGTGCTGAAATATCACCTGGCCTTAGATTTACTGTGGCAACATGAATAAATGTTTTCATATATGAAAATACAATATGTAATAAGACAAAAAGAATTAAATAATGAAGGTCTTTAAACGACACAGGGGCCCTCGTCAGGACAGGACAACAAGGTCGGGTAATAAAGCAGGACTCATCTTAAGGACGTTTAATGTTAGTTGGTATTGTGTTTCAGTTTCAGTGCTGCATATTACCAGCACTACTACAAAAAAATAAATCAACAAATAAATGGAAAAAAACCCTGTTTATTCCCACACACCACTACGTTCAAATATCTGCTGGGAATTAAACATTAAATTCAAGTACTTCAGAGCTGTACTCAAGGCTACAATTAAATCCACAGTATCACTGTGTATCCCAGCTGGAAGCTGGGTGATATAGATTTGTGTTAGAAATTATTTTATGAGACACATAAAATGATTAAATTATTATAATCATTAAGGCAGCCATTTTGATTGTCTATAGGCTTTTTTGGTATTGTTCAAATAAACAGATGTTTTTATCCACTATAAATGTTAATGACAATGACCTTCATGTACCATGTGACCCCCAGAGTGGGGGAGTGTGTGAAAGTCAATTCAAACACCACTGAGTTTACAGCATTGAAATATTTTGGTAAAACTTGAGTTGGATAGTCCACCTACAGATAGTTTGTAGAGTATGTGAAACATTTCAACAGCTTATTAGCTAAGATTCAACAATTCAACATGTTTTGTTTGGCCTTTTATTCTGTAGATGTTTAACAGATTATCTGACATCTCATGAACATACCTACATATTCTCAGAATAATTAAGTTGAACTCAAACTATCCCTTCAATCTATGCAGCACAAGTAAATAGTCTAAGGTGAATGAAATTATTCTTACAGTATGTGGTAAACTGTCTCATATACTTTATAGATAAATATTGACTGACAAAGCCAAACAGTTGAGTTGCTCAGTCTCAACTAAGAAGCTGTTGAAATGTTAGATACTCTATAAACTATCTGTAGGTGAACTATCAAAATAAAGTGTCACAATATTTTACTTAGACTTTGATGTATCTGAATTCGTTTGATCTGAATTCACCTCTTTGAAATTAAAATCTAAAATTTGTGAACACTTAAAAAATATCCTGAAATTCAGTTAAAATGACAGTAGGCTACATTTAATTTTGTGCTAATGGCAGTTAACGATGTGTCAGTGAACTCTGAGAGCTGTGAAAGCCTCCAGGGTAAAACACAGAAAAAACACAAGAGAGTCAAAGTGGTCAAATCTTACAGTTTCCATGATGGAGGTCAGTTGCGTCGCTTTTCAGTGAGTCTGTGTGAGTCTTTTGTCGTTGTCAGGATGCGAGAAGTCCTCAGCACAAGAGATTAGTTTGGATGAAGGCGTCGAGTTCAACTTATGAAAAACTTTCTGACCGCAGTCTGTTTTGTTTGTTTTTCAATGAAGATCTTTTATAAGTGATGCACCTGGAGACCACCCATAGCAACCATGGAATCCTTCACGTCCATTTCATACACGTGCGTTTTTACAGTCAGGTTGGTTTAATCAGTCTGCAAAACACCTGAGATACAGTCCATATTTAACTATGTAAAAATGTAGCCTCCACACCAGACTTACTCTATTACACTTTAAAATGCCCATCATCATTATATTTGAATGTGATTGAGGCAGATTATGTAACGGGTTAAATTGCGAAGTTTAACCCAAATCATCATTGTGCGTTAGTTTCACTGTGACTGTTTGTATTACGTGCGCATTTTACGCACATGGCGCAGCACCGCTAACTTCACTAATTAGATCTGTTTAAAATCAACAGCGAGGATCTGACGCTAAGTGACCTTCAGAGCTTTCTACACCGATACACTCAGATTCCAGCTTTATTTCATGAAAACATCTGGAACACAGCAGCCTTTCTTAAGATGAATCCAGCTCCATTAAAGTTGACAGGACATTTTTATTACGAATAAAAACTACAAACTCAGTTTTCCCTAATAAAACATTTTTCCCTGTCCTGTCCAGGTTATTAGAATATGGAGTTTTTAATGGTGTTGCTTAAATCCACACTGTATAACACCAGCTGTGGTGCTTTGCAGTGGGCCCACAGATTCATAATTTGACCAACAAGTCTCAGCAAGGGCAGAAGGCCACATTACAAAAATGTTTGTGAGTCAGTTTATTATCATTAGTTTTAATATTTAACACATCTAAATGTCCTCTGGGGGCGGCATGGTGGTGTGGTGGTTAGCACTGTCGCCTCACAGCAAGAGGGTTGCCGGTTCAATCCCGGAGTTTGCATGTTCTCCCTGTGTACCCCCACGACCCCCAAGAGGATGAAGCGGTTAGAAGGTGAATGAATGAAATGTCCTCTGTGGAAAAAGTCTGTTGTTATGTTACAAGTAGATGCTCTGCAGCTGTGGTGGTTCAGCTGTTCATTTGGGGAGACTTCCTGAGGATAGAAGGAAACTGGCAAAGCAATTATTGATCTGATATTAAACACACACACACACAGACTTAAACAGATGGTATAAAATGTTTGCATTCCTGAGTTTCTGATCATCATCCCTCAAGAAATTTCTCTTCTCTATTAAGTTCATTGAATGATTTTAAGAAAAATGTTCTACTACTCTTGAACAAATTTGATAAAATTCTTTAAGGAAACACCAAAGAATATCAGGCTGATGAGTGGTATATTTTTTTTCAGAATTGTATAACCAATAGGTAAATAGTTGTAATTTTTTAAAGTTTTGTGACGTGTGTCTATCTGGCCTTTGCTTCTGAGGCTGGTTTGGCTTCCTGGCCCAGGAGCTGGTGGGTGGAGAGGTCATCAGGAAACTCCCTGCACCTGAGTGGACACCAGCACCTCTGAAGCTCCCTCATTATTTCTCAATCCTCAATTCCTCAACGGTCCCTCAAAAGTCATTTTGATGTAATCCATTACATAATTGTACAGGATTGGTTGGTGAAAACATACATGTACAAACATCATTGTTTTTGTTTGTTTCACATCTCAATAGGTGAAGACAGGAAGATGAAACGTGAACAAAAAGTAGGTGCTGATTGTTTTCCTTGTTTTTTCATTGATTCCTTGTGGTGGTGATTTTGTATCTCCTCAATAGTTAAAGGAGCTATATGTAAGAAATCTAAAGCAAATAGTCGTAAAATCATCCTAATATGTCACAGAGACTAAGGAATAATGTTCATATAACATACTGATCTCACCGACAACAATAATACAGCCAGAATATTGGCATTTAAAAAACATTTTTACAGTCCGCAAATCATGTTTATGTTTTGAATTTGTGTTTTGGCCTGTTGCGCCACCCACTGTTGTCTACCAGTCACACAGCCAGTAGAGTATCAGCATCAGTTACAGTTACGACTGAGCTACAGCAGCACGGCAAGCAGCATTAGCAGTGTCTCAGTACATAGCATTAGCAGCCGGCTCCTCCTCAGCTGTATCCCGGCAGCAGTGTTAGCAGCAGAGAAGCCGGACTTGCTCGAACGGTCTGCTGGAAAACCGAAGATCAAGGACGTGGTGAGGCGGCCCTGCCACGGCAGCTGCCCGTGGGCAAACAAATCAGTCTCCAGCATGCCGCTCTACAGCAACCTCGAATCTGTAGGGGAGGGCGGACACGACTCCCAGCAGTATTTTGAATTTGAGTGCAGTAACCGTTTTGGCCACATTCTTACATACAGCGCCTTTAAATTACTTCAACTTTTCCCAAACAACCAATGTTGTTAATTCTGAGAATGTCAATTTCACAACATTAGTTATATAATGGCAGAAAAATGGTTGCCTTTGTACCTTAACAGACAATTTTAATAAACAAATGTTCAAAAGTCAACCTGATAAATCAGCGTAATTTTTCACAGCTCAGCAATATTTAGCATATTGAACAAATGTTCTCCCCTGAGCTAATTATGTGTTACATTTCTTAGTGTAGTTTAGGGGCAGCACGGTGGTGCAGTGGTTAGCACTGTCTGGCCAGCTGGTTCCGCCTGTGTGGAATTTGTATGTTCTCCCCGTGTTCTTCAACTTCCTTCAACAGTCCAAAGACCTGCAGTCAGGTCAATATTGCCCAAAGGTGTGAATGTGAGCATGAATATTTTTGGAAAACATTATTTTAATGTGTCTTAGTTAAAAAGCATAAACCCTTCTGCCCTCTGCACTGCAGTTACCAGTCTTTAACAGCAGGAGTCAGTCTGGCCCTTTCAGTCACTTGGTTAAAAGTTGATTTACTTTGATGAGTCAGAAGCACCTACCAATACACTGTGGGGCAGTAGTGTCCATCACACACTCAGGTTTTTAGGTTGTTTAATTACTGCTTTGAATATACTTTATTTTGTCGCTTTTCCAATACGAAAACAGTCCATGCTCAGAAACGGTCTGGAACTGATACACAAAAGAAACATTCTTTATTATCACAAGGCCCTTTGCGGGATCCTTTATAAATCTTTCTAGCTTTCTATCTTCAGATCTATGTTATCTTCCAATAGTCATGTCGGTGAAATCACTGTATTTTTCTGCTCTCTTTTCAAAAGTATTGAGGGAACTGTAGTGACATGTGAAGCCTTTTTCATATGAAAATAAAAGCTCAATATCAAACTGCTTTTCTTGTTAGATTTGTGTATTTTAATTATTTTCAGTGAGTTTAGTCAATTTAGTGTAGTCTAGGGATGAGGAATGCAGATTGCAACCAACTTAAACTTCTCCCAGTTAGAATTCCTTCAGTGGTCATTGTTTGGGAGACTTTTACCCAGCCTGTCTTATTTCCATGTCGTCAAATGCCGCCGCTTTGTCAGTGATCTGTGCGTTAATACTGACGCATAAAGGCACCTTTGTACAATATGTACCGAGAGGTGCCAGTTATTGATGCTGTGGCTAACAAGTCCTCAAATACCAGTGCTATGTCAGTGGATGTCATTGTGTGCAAAGGCACCTTTCCTGGCATTATGAAACACACCAGTGGCAATTTGTAACACCTTCGGCAACTACTGCAGTATAATGATCAAGACAGTCCCCAAACACTGGACTTTAACCCAGGAGCCCACTGTTTGTTTCCTGCGTGAAACCAAAGGTCAGTGGAGTTATTTTAACAACAGCACCAAAAACAGTAAACCATGGTGGTTTCTTTTTCTAAACCTAACCACGTGTTTTTGTTGCAAGGACATAAACGTGAATATGGCAGTTGTCATAAACAGGGAAATGGATGAATGATGGATGTGTCCAAAAACCACCGACTTTGACATGGAAGACCCATATTCATGTCCTGTATGAATGTGAAGCCAAACTCTGTTATGTCTTTCTAAACCTAACCACATCTGTGTGTTGGCTTAACATAACCACATACATTTGCTGTTGGAGGTAAAAAAACAACAACATCAATTTGCTGTGTTGTACTGAGGCAGTACCTGTATTTTGAAAGAGACTGTAATGAGATTGTACATTTCCTGTAAAACAGGAGTGTATCTTGAAAACACACAATGCATGTAACAGGCTAAAGTTCACATGGAACCATAACGTCAACGACCAACGCACCTGGGATACCTTGCAAGTCATATGTTCATGACTTTCATGTTCTTTCATGCTTGTGTTCATGACATATGTTCAAATCCATGACCGAGCATCAATATGTGACAGGAGTAAGAACGTGTTGGTTTTCTGCAGTTTTATATGGTTAATATTGTGCAACATCTTTCAAGTGATACTGATGGCTTCAGTTTTTAGGTACCACTTTCTGATGAGTAAGCCCCTGTAAAGGCTTTATAAGTATTCATTAATGACTTTATTAAAGGTTAATAAGTCATTTATGTTTGTGTTATAGATCATTTATATGCTACTAATACTACGTCTCGAAATGCCTCTATTTTCATCATCATCATCATCATCAGCAGCAGCAGCAGCAGCAGCAGCTAGCTCTTTAACTCATCAGGAAGATGACTGTTTGACCACATAGCTTCTGGAAAAGAGCTGTAGGTCACAACTGAAAACATTTTCACCTGCAAAATAAATAGATTACTCCATGAATCCTTTTTTTTCATGGTTTATTAACAATTTTTTAAATAATTGCAGTTGACTGATGAGCTTTTGTTGATGGCTTATTGGAAAATGAAAATCATAAGACTCTTTTTTTTAATGACATTCAAACATTTCTAACTGTAGACATGATGACTTATAGGAACACCAGAGACACACAAGCATTTTTAAGCCGATTCGAGTCAAATTTATTTGTTTAGCACCAAATTATAACAAAAGTCCCAACACATTACCACAATTCCCACCACGAGCAAGCACTTTGGCGACAGTGGCGAGGAAAAACTGCCTTTTAACAGGCAGAAACCTCGAGCAGAACCAGGCTCTGTGGTGGGCGGCCATCTGCCTTGACCGGTTGGGTTAGGAGAAGGGAGGGAAAGAGAGAGAGGAATGGAGGGAGGGGGAGGGAGGGAGGGAAGGTAAAAAGAGAGATAGAGGGGGATGGAAGGAGAGAGTGGGATGCACAGCAAGTGGCAGTCTGTGAAGTCCAACAGGCCTGCAAAAAAACACAGAGAGTTTCCACCTCAGATATTTGTCTAAGATTTTGTATGACACAAATATATAACATCACTGTTTCCACTCAGTGGCTTTCACGGGCTTCATCATTTCTAACATGCATTTAGAAATCAGATAAGGTGAAAACGCTGACATAGACACTGACTATTAAATATCTCATACTGCTATTAAACACCAGCCACACTACCTTGAGTTCAGATGAGTGGGTGGAAGAAGAGCCCTCTCTGGCTGATGAAGTTGGGCATCACGGAAAGTCAGGTTTATGTCGATGGGTGTGTGCTCTTCTTCGACACAAGGTATGGAAAAACCTGTGAGGAAAAGAAGATGATGTAAATAAAATGTCAACAGACAGGAGGCTTACGTTTTTCAGCCCAGGCATGCTATTATTACACATCTCTGTTCTGCATGTTATCTGAAAGGTTATATTTACATGTGAATCTCTGGTCCCTGCCGTTCCACTCAGGTCTTCACATGACAACAGGTTAGGAGTCCGCTGTGCAGGTTGCTGGAAGAGGCTGTAGATGGAGCTATGGCTACAGCAGAGGCAGTAGGTGGAGGCTGTAGATCATTCTAAGGAACTTTGTGGTGGTGGAGCTGATGGTGCGCGCTGGTGGAGGTAGTTTGAGCATTTATCTGCAACTGTCTGCTGTCTGCAGGTGGAGGCTTGGGCAGCAGACAGCTGCTATCTGAAGGTGGCCGTGAGAGGCCATTGGAGTAAGGTGGAGCAGGACACTTTAGAGACCATAGATGGAGCTGTGGCCACAGCTGTCTGCCAGAATCTGCAGGTGGTGGAGGCGGCAGCTGCAGGTTACTGGTAGAGGCTGTTTGTGGAGGTGTGGACCATAGACGGAGGTGAGCCCGTAGCTGTCTGCCAGAATCTGCAGGTGGAGGCGGCAGCTGCATTTTACTGGCAGAGGCTGTATGAGGTTTGGCTTCAGCTGTCTGCCAAAATCTGCAGGTGGAGGCGGCAGCTGCAGGTTACTGGCAGAGGCTGTAGATGGAGGTTGACCAAAAATTTCAGATGGCATATCACTGTGAACAATTTTGCGGAGGTGGAGCTGGTGGAATATTGCTGGTGAAAGTGGTGGTTTGAGCATTTCTCTGCAGCTGTCTGCTGTCTGCAGGTGGAGGCTCAGGCAGCAGACAGCTGCTATCTGAAGGTGGCTGTGAGAGGCTACTGATGCAGGGTGGAGCAGGACACCTTAGAGACCACAGATGTAGGTGTGGACACAGCTGTCTGCCAGAATCTGCAGGTGGAGGCGGCAGCTGCAGGTAACTGGCAGAGGCTGTAGATGGAGGTTGACCAAAATTTCAGATGGCATATCACAGTTAACAATTTTGCGGAGGTGGAGCTGGTGGAATATTGCTGGTGGAAGTGGTGGTTTGAGCATTTCTCTGCAGCTGTCTGCTGTCTGCAGGTGGAGGCTCAGGCAGCAGACAGCTGCTATCTGAAGGTGGCTGTGAGAGGCCATTGGAGTAAGGTGGAGCAGGACACTTTAGAGACCATAGATGGAGCTGTGGCCACAGCTGTCTGCCAGAATCTGCAGGTGGTGGAGGCGGCAGCTGCAGGTTACTGGCAGAGGCTGTATGAGGTTTGGCTTCAGCTGTCTTCCAGAATCTGCAGGTGGAGGCGGCAGCTGCAGGTAACTGGCAGAGGCTGAAGATGGAGGTTGACCAAAAATTTCAGATGGCATATCACTGTTAAGAATTTTGCGGAGGTGGAGCTGGTGGAATATTGCTGGTGAAAGTGGTGGTTTGAGCATTTCTCTGCAGCTGTCTGCTGTCTGCAGGTGGAGGCTTGGGCAGCAGACAGCTGCTATCTGAAGGTGGCTGTGAGAGGCCATTGGAGTAAGGTGGAGCAGGACACTTTAGAGACCATAGATGGAACTGTGGCCACAGCTGTCTGCCAGAATCTGCAGGTGGAGGCGGCAGCTGCAGGTTACTGGCAGAGGCTGTAGATGGAGGTTGACCAAAATTTCAGATGGCATATCACAGTTAACAATTTTGCGGAGGTGGAGCTGGTGGAATATTGCTGGTGGAAGTGGTGGTTTGAGCATTTCTCTGCAGCTGTCTGCTGTCTGCAGGTGGAGGCTTGGGCAGCAGACAGCTGCTATCTGAAGGTGGCTGTGAGAGGCCATTGGAGTAAGGTGGAGCAGGACACTTTAGAGACCATAGATGGAGCTGTGGCCACAGCTGTCTGCCAGAATCTGCAGGTGGTGGAGGCGGCAGCTGCAGGTTACTGGCAGAGGCTGTATGAGGTTTGGCTTCAGCTGTCTGCCAGAATCTGCAGGTGGAGGCGGCAGCTGCAGGTAACTGGCAGAGGCTGAAGATGGAGGTTGACCAAAAATTTCAGATGGCATATCACTGTTAAGAATTTTGCGGAGGTGGAGATGGTGGAATATTGCTGGTGAAAGTGGTGGTTTGAGCATTTCTCTGCAGCTGTCTGCTGTCTGCAGGTGGAGGCTCAGGCAGCAGACAGCTGTTATCTGGAGGTGGCTGTGAGAGGCTACTGATGCAGGGCAGAGCAGGACACCTTAGAGACCACAGATGTAGGTGTGGACACAGCTGTCTGCCAGAATCTGCAGGTGGAGGCAGCAGCTGCAGGTTGTTGGCAGAGGCTGTAGGTGTCAGGGTTTAAATCTGGAGGTGGCTATGAGGCTCTATGTGGAAGATGGAGGCTGCTGGAGGAGATGATGTCTTCCAAAATGTGGAGGAGGAGCAGGGGGCAGCAGACGGATGGTGGAAGCTGCAAGCAGAGGGTGGAGGCAGCAGATGTCTTCTGCAGGCTGGAAGCAGAGGTTGGATCTGCAACACACAGCTACAACACTTAACTTAAACTACACTTAAACTTAGAACATGCTTAAAGCATACTTAAACTACTATTTACAGGTTTGAGCTAACGTAAGTATTATTTAGTGCTTAGCTTTTTTCTGTCGGGGTGTCCACGGCTCTGGTTCCCCCGAAGTGGCCACGTCATACAGGGGAGGACGGGCTCCAACCCCGTATGACACGTTCACACGAACCAGTCCGTCCTCATTGACTGATTCTGTGAACGTGGGACGGTCTAGTCGCTCCCACAGCCGCTGCTTAATGCGACGTCCCAGCGCCAGACTGTACGGACGCAGTTGGCCATTGTTGTACCTGTGAGGAGCAGAGGAAACAGAAATTAAATCCTAATGATACACGTGATTAAAAAAGCTTCAATATGGAAAAAAAACATGAAAGAGTAAAGACTGTCATGATGATCTGATTGAAAGAGTCATGATTTGGACTCAAACATACCTCAGCATGTCATCCACGACTTCGTGGTAGATCCTCTGGTACTCTTCCACGGAGCGGTTGTGGATCATCAGAGGGCCGTCGTCGCACAGCGGAGCGGTGGAGGGCTGGGGGCTGGGGGCCACATCAGAGCACACCGGCAGGTCGGCTGGTGAGATGGTGGCAGAAGGCCTGCGGACTAGATTTAACAAAGACAGCATGTCATCAGCTGAGGTGGAGGGCTCAGGAGTGGGAACAGAATTGACCACCTGTGGAGTTTCAAAGGGATGAGCCACGGGGGTCCTCTTCCTCTTCTGGTGAGCGTTGGCAGCCGAAGCAGAGGGCTGGTGCTTCGGCTCTGAAGTTGGCACCTGGAGAAGTCCAGCAACACATGGGAGAACGTCAGGCACCAGGAAGCATTTTACTTAGCAACATACTTTTATCACCTCACAAGAGACAAATACTCCATTTCAGCGTCTGTCACTTAACTTGGTCCATTGTATAGTTGTGACATCACAACTTTACAGAAGTCTTTAAGGACGTTTGATATTTTCACAGTATTAATAATATAAATCTTAATAAAGTAGATCATGTAAATCTGACTTTTTACAATGTGGGACCTTTAAATTAAAAAACAATAAAAATGACTTAACAAGAAAGTTACTGTGCTGTAAATGAGCCCAAAAAGCAATATCCAAAATATAAACTCAAATGTCTGACCTGGTCGTCCCTGCAGCACGGACACTGTCTGCAGGAGGCAGGCCGCCTGGATCTTGCTGGCCTGTGTGCAGACACTCTGCAGTAGTCGTGGTCTCGCAGGTGGAACAGCACATGACAAGGCTACAACACACACTCATGTTAGAATAAGGGAACAACTAATGCAACAAACAGCACTGAATGATACCAGGTTCAGTCAAAATTATCTGAAAAAAAAAAACAAAAACAAAATCCTCTAGAAAATGACATTACTCTTTAAGAGCATGTAGGCCTCTTAGTCCTTTCAATACATGGAGTTTTTTGTTTCCTAAAATTTCCCCATTAAAGGGTGAGATCAACCTGCCCAGGGGCCTCAGGCCAAAATGTGCTGCTGGGCCCCTGTTAACCTTTGTTCCTCACACACTCTGTGCAGTGTGCACAGTTTCTCTGTGCTGTAATATCACCTGGCCTTAGATTTACTGTGGCAACATCAATAAATGTTTTCATATATGAAAATAAAATATGTAATAAGACAAAAAGAATTAAATAATGAAGGTCTTTAAACGACACAGGGGCCCTCGTCAGGACAGGACAACAAGGTCGGGTAATAAAGCAGGACTCATCTTAAGGACGTTTTATGTTAGTTGGTATTGTGTTTCAGTTTCAGTGCTGCATATTACCAGCACTACTACAAAAAAATAAATCAACAAATAAATGAAAAAAAACCCTGTTTATTCCCACACACCACTACGTTCAAATATCTGCTGGGAATTAAACATTAAATTCAAGTACTTCAGAGCTGTACTCAAGGCTACAATTTAATCCACAGTATCACTGTGTATCCCAGCTGGAAGCTGGGTGATATAGATTTGTGTTAGAAATTATTTTATGAGACACATAAAATGATTAAATTATTATAATCATTAAGGCAGCCATTTTGATTGTCTATAGGCTTTTTTGGTATTGTTCAAATAAACAGATGTTTTTATCCACTATAAATGTTAATGACAATGACCTTCATGTACCATGTGACCCCCAGAGTGGGGGAGTGTGTGAAAGTCAATTCAAACACCACTGAGTTTACAGCATTGAAATATTTTGGTAAAACTTGAGTTGGATAGTCCACCTACAGATAGTTTGTAGAGTATGTGAAACATTTCAACAGCTTATTAGCTAAGATTCAACATTTCAACATGTTTTGTTTGGCCTTTTATTCTGTAGATGTTTAACAGATTATCTGACATCTCATGAACATACCTACATATTCTCAGAATAATTAAGTTGAACTCAAACTATCCCTTCAATCTATGCAGCACAAGTAAGTAGTCTAAGGTGAATGAAATTATTCTTACAGTATGTGGTAAACTGTCTCATATACTTTATAGATAAATATTGACTGACAAAGCCAAACAGTTGAGTTGCTCAGTCTCAACTAAGAAGCTGTTGAAATGTTAGATACTCTATAAACTATCTGTAGGTGAACTATCAAAATAAAGTGTCACAATATTTTACTTAGACTTTGATGTATCTGAATTCGTTTGATCTGAATTCACCTCTTTGAAATTAAAATCTAAAATTTGTGAACACTTAAAAAATATCCTGAAATTCAGTTAAAATGACAGTAGGCTACATTTAATTTTGTGCTAATGGCAGTTAACGATGTGTCAGTGAACTCTGAGAGCTGTGAAAGCCTCCAGGGTAAAACACAGAAAAAACACAAGAGAGTCAAAGTGGTCAAATCTTACAGTTTCCATGATGGAGGTCAGTTGCGTCGCTTTTCAGTGAGTCTGTGTGAGTCTTTTGTCGTTGTCAGGATGCGAGAAGTCCTCAGCACAAGAGATTAGTTTGGATGAAGGCGTCGAGTTCAACTTATGAAAAACTTTCTGACCGCAGTCTGTTTTGTTTGTTTTTCAATGAAGATCTTTTATAAGTGATGCACCTGGAGACCACCCATAGCAACCATGGAATCCTTCACGTCCATTTCATACACGTGCGTTTTTACAGTCAGGTTGGTTTAATCAGTCTGCAAAACACCTGAGATACAGTCCATATTTAACTATGTAAAAATGTAGCCTCCACACCAGACTTACTCTATTACACTTTAAAATGCCCATCATCATTATATTTGAATGTGGTTGAGGCAGATTATGTAACGGGTTAAATTGCGAAGTTTAACCCAAATCATCATTGTGCGTTAGTTTCACTGTGACTGTTTGTATTACGTGCGCATTTTACGCACATGGCGCAGCACCGCTAACTTCACTAATTAGATCTGTTTAAAATCAACAAACGGATCAGCGAGGATCTGACGCTAAGTGACCTTCAGAGCTTTCTACACCGATACACTCAGATTCCAGCTTTATTTCATGAAAACATCTGGAACACAGCAGCCTTTCTTAAGATGAATCCAGCTCCATTAAAGTTGACAGGACATTTTTATTACGAATAAAAACTACAAACTCAGTTTTCCCTAATAAAACATTTTTCCCTGTCCTGTCCAGGTTATTAGAATATGGAGTTTTTAATGGTGTTGCTTAAATCCACACTGTATAACACCAGCTGTGGTGCTTTGCAGTGGGCCCACAGATTCATAATTTGACCAACAAGTCTCAGCAAGGGCAGAAGGCCACATTACAAAAATGTTTGTGAGTCAGTTTATTATCATTAGTTTTAATATTTAACACATCTAAATGTCCTCTGGGGGCGGCATGGTGGTGTGGTGGTTAGCACTGTCGCCTCACAGCAAGAGGGTTGCCGGTTCAATCCCGGAGTTTGCATGTTCTCCCTGTGTACCCCCACGACCCCCAAGAGGATGAAGCGGTTAGAAGGTGAATGAATGAGATGTCCTCTGTGGAAAAAGTCTGTTGTTATGTTACAAGTAGATGCTCTGCAGCTGTGGTGGTTCAGCTGTTCATTTGGGGAGACTTCCTGAGGATAGAAGGAAACTGGCAAAGCAATTATTGATCTGATATTAAACACACACACACACAGACTTAAACAGATGGTATAAAATGTTTGCATTCCTGAGTTTCTGATCATCATCCCTCAAGAAATTTCTCTTCTCTATTAAGTTCATTGAATGATTTTAAGAAAAATGTTCTACTACTCTTGAACAAATTTGATAAAATTCTTTAAGGAAACACCAAAGAATATCAGGCTGATGAGTGGTATATTTTTTTTCAGAATTGTATAACCAATAGGTAAATAGTTGTAATTTTTTAAAGTTTTGTGACGTGTGTCTATCTGGCCTTTGCTTCTGAGGCTGGTTTGGCTTCCTGGCCCAGGAGCTGGTGGGTGGAGAGGTCATCAGGAAACTCCCTGCACCTGAGTGGACACCAGCACCTCTGAAGCTCCCTCATTATTTCTCAATCCTCAATTCCTCAACGGTCCCTCAAAAGTCATTTTGATGTAATCCATTACATAATTGTACAGGATTGGTTGGTGAAAACATACATGTACAAACATCATTGTTTTTGTTTGTTTCACATCTCAATAGGTGAAGACAGGAAGATGAAACGGCAACAAAAAGTAGGTGCTGATTGTTTTCCTTGTGTTTTCATTGATTCCTTGTGGTGGTGATTTTGTATCTCCTCAATAGTTAAAGGAGCTATATGTAAGAAATCTAAAGCAAATAGTCGTAAAATCATCCTAATATGTCACAGAGACTAAGGAATAATGTTCATATAACATACTGATCTCACCGACAACAATAATACAGCCAGAATATTGGCATTTAAAAAACATTTTTACAGTCCGCAAATCATGTTTATGTTTTGAATTTGTGTTTTGGCCTGTTGCGCCACCCACTGTTGTCTACCAGTCACACAGCCAGTAGAGTATCAGCATCAGTTACAGTTACGACTGAGCTACAGCAGCACGGCAAGCAGCATTAGCAGTGTCTCAGTACATAGCATTAGCAGCCGGCTCCTCCTCAGCTGTATCCCGGCAGCAGTGTTAGCAGCAGAGAAGCCGGACTTGCTCGAACGGTCTGCTGGAAAACCGAAGATCAAGGACGTGGTGAGGCGGCCCTGCCACGGCAGCTGCCCGTGGGCAAACAAATCAGTCTCCAGCATGCCGCTCTACAGCAACCTCGAATCTGTAGGGGAGGGCGGACACGACTCGCAGCAGTATTTTGAATTTGAGTGCAGTAACCGTTTTGGCCACATTCTTACATACAGCGCCTTTAAATTACTTCAACTTTTCCCAAACAACCAATGTTGTTAATTCTGAGAATGTCAATTTCACAACATTAGTTATATAATGGCAGAAAAATGGTTGCCTTTGTACCTTAACAGACAATTTTAATAAACAAATGTTTAAAAGTCAACCTGATAAATCAGCGTAATTTTTCACAGCTCAGCAATATTTAGCATATTGAACAAATGTTCTCCCCTGAGCTAATTATGTGTTACATTTCTTAGTGTAGTTTAGGGGCAGCACGGTGGTGCAGTGGTTAGCACTGTCTGGCCAGCTGGTTCCACCTGTGTGGAATTTGTATGTTCTCCCCGTGTTCTTCAACTTCCTTCAACAGTCCAAAGACCTGCAGTCAGGTCAATATTGCCCGAAGGTGTGAATGTGAGCATGAATATTTTTGGAAAACATTATTTTAATGTGTCTTAGTTAAAAAGCATAAACCCTTCTGCCCTCTGCACTGCAGTTACCAGTCTTTAACAGCAGGAGTCAGTCTGGCCCTTTCAGTCACTTGGTTAAAAGTTGATTTACTTTGATGAGTCAGAAGCACCTACCAATACACTGTGGGGCAGTAGTGTCCATCACACACTCAGGTTTTTAGGTTGTTTAATTACTGCTTTGAATATACTTTATTTTGTCGCTTTTCCAATACGAAAACAGTCCATGCTCAGAAACGGTCTGGAACTGATACACAAAAGAAACATTCTTTATTATCACAAGGCCCTTTGCGGGATCCTTTATAAATCTTTCTAGCTTTCTATCTTCAGATCTATGTTATCTTCCAATAGTCATGTCAGTGAAATCACTGTATTTTTCTGCTCTCTTTTCAAAAGTATTGAGGGAACTGTAGTGACATGTGAAGCCTTTTTCATATGAAAATAAAAGCTCAATATCAAACTGCTTTTCTTGTTAGATTTGTGTATTTTAATTATTTTCAGTGAGTTTAGTCAATTTAGTGTAGTCTAGGGATGAGGAATGCAGATTGCAACCAACTGAAACTTCTCCCAGTTAGAATTCCTTCAGTGGTCATTGTTTGGGAGACTTTTACCCAGCCTGTCTTATTTCCATGTCGTCAAATGCCGCCGCTTTGTCAGTGATCTGTGCGTTAATACTGACGCATAAAGGCACCTTTGTACAATATGTACCGAGAGGTGCCAGTTATTGATGCTGTGGCTAACAAGTCCTCAAATACCAGTGCTATGTCAGTGGATGTCATTGTGTGCAAAGGCACCTTTCCTGGCATTATGAAACACACCAGTGGCAATTTGTAACACCTTCGGCAACTACTGCAGTATAATGATCAAGACAGTCCCCAAACACTGGACTTTTACCCAGGAGCCCACTGTTTGTTTCCTGCGTGAAACCAAAGGTCAGTTATTTTAACAACAGCACCAAAAACAGTAAACCATGGTGGTTTCTTTTTCTAAACCTAACCACGTGTTTTTGTTGCAAGGACACAAACGTGAATATGGCAGTTGTCATAAACAGGGAAATTGATGAATGACGGATGTGTCCAAAAACCACCGACTTTGACATGGAAGACCCATATTCATGTCCTGTATGAATGTGAAGCAAAACTCTGTTATGTCTTTCTAAACCTAACCACATCTGTGTGTTGGCTTAACATAACCACATACATTTGCTGTTGGAGGTAAAAAAAAAAAAACAACATCAATTTGCTGTGTTGTACTGAGGCAGTACCTGTATTTTGTATTCAAATAAACACAAGAAGTTTGTGCTCTAGAAAAGGATCAACGCTCAGTGAATACTCTCCTAAACCCTATGATAAGCTATTATGGCAAGGCTTACTTATACAGACCAATGAGCAGTGATAACTAACATGTCTTTGGGGTCATCGGGTGGGAACCTCCTTTCACCGGTGTTTCGTCTAGTTGGTCCCACGACACCTCCAGGAGGCTAGACAGTGATCTCTGGCGTCCCAGAGACACTCCCCTAATGCCAGGTCTCACTGCTCCACACACTGACCACACAACCTCCTTTACCTTACCTATACTACCACACAGGAGGTAGACCCAGGGAAGGAAGCCTTGCTAGGCTATCACCCTCCCCCGCCGGGTTAGGCCATACAGTCTACCTCCCCACCTGCTGCATGGCCTCAAACAAAATGAATTCAACTAGGCCACTCCCACACTTAAATAACCTTCCTCTTCCTCCTTACTTACACATGGCTTTCACAGCCCTAATTCACACTCTAATTCACACACTATATAACATAACTACAATATAAACTACAGCTAAAGGAGATAAATGAACTCACAGGATCAGCAAACACTCACCTTGCAAGCATGGTCTCAAGCAAAAGGGATTCAAATAGGCCACTCCCACACTTAAATAGCCTTCCTCTTCCTGGATTTCCTCCTAAGAGGAAGTGGATCTCTCCACCAGATCTCCAGGAGTTATTTGCCCTGCTTAGTAGTTCCCCCTGCTGGCCCCCAACTAACATTATTTCTTCTGTAGTAAATGAACTTGCTGGTTCTCATGGCTTCATCTGACATTTCCTTCACTGTCTTCTTCAAACTCTGTCCCCGCACTCCGAGTTCCCCCAGGAGCGAGATAGCTGATCTTGCTATAAATCCCCTACACCCCACTTCCACTGGACAAATCCTAGTCTTCCATCCTCGCTGCTCAACTTCTGCTCCTAAATCTGCATATCTAAGCTTTTTCCTTTCATAGGCTTCTTCCACTGAGTCTTCGAAAGGAACTGTCAACCCAATGAAATAAACTATCCGTTGACTCACTGACCACAACACTATGTCAGGCCTCTGCTTAGTACAAACTATTTCCTGGGGAACAACAAGCTTTCCCCCTAAATCTACTTGCATTTCCCAATCACAAGCACCTACTAGGCGGCCACACCCTTGCCTCCTTACTAACTTATCCCTTCTGTATTTCTCTCCCTCACGGACAAACTGAATTGCTAAATTCCTATCTTTATAACCTTCTGAATTGACCTCTCTTCGTTTCCCTTCGATTCCTGCAGCTAAACATTTCAACACCTGGTTATGTCGCCATGTATATCGGCCTTGTGACAAACTAACCTTACAGCCTGACAAAATATGCTTTAAGGTTGCTGTACCTGAACACAATGGGCATGATGGGTCCTCATTTACCCACAGTTTTAGGTTCTGGGGAGTAAGTAGCACATCATATGTAGCCCCTACCAGGAATCTGATACTATTCTCCTCCATAGTCCACAGGTTGAAAGAGACTGTAATCAAGTTGTACATTTCCTGTAAAACAGGAGTGTATCTTGAAAACACACAATGCATGTAACAGGCTAAAGTTCACATGGAACCAACGACCAACGCACCTGGGATACCTTGCAAGTCATATGTTCATGACTTTCATGTTCTTTCATGCTTGTGTTCATGACATATGTTCAAATCCATGACCGAGCATCAATATGTGACAGGAGTAAGAACGTGTTGGTTTTCTGCAGTTTTATATGGTTAATATTGTGCAGCATCTTTCAAGTGATACTGATGGCTTCAGTTTTTAGGTACCACTTTCTGATGAGTAAGCCCCTGTAAAGGCTTTATAAGTATTCATTAATGACTTTATTAAAGGTTAATAAGTCATTTATGTTTGTGTTATAGATCATTTATATGCTACTAATAATACCTCTCGAAATGCCTCTATTTTCATCATTATCATCAGCAGCAGCAGCAGCAGCAGCAGCAGCAGCAGCAGCTAGCTCTTTAACTCATCAGGAAGATGACTGTTTGACCACATAACTTCTGGAAAAGAGCTGCAGGTCACAACTGAAAACATTTACACCTGCAAAATAAATAGATTACTCCATGAATCCTTTTTTTTCATGGTTTATTAACAATTTTTTAAATAATTGCAGTTGACTGATGAGCTTTTGTTGATGGCTTATTGGAAAATGAAAATCAAAAGACTCTTTTTTTAATGACATTCAAACATTTCTAACTGTAGACATGATGACTTACAGGAACACCAGAGACACACAAGCATTTTTAAGCCGATTCGAGTCAAATTTATTTGTTTAGCACCAAATTATAACAAAAGTCCCAACACATTTCCACAATTCCCACCATGAGAAAGCACTTTGGCGACGGTGGCGAGGAAAAACTGCCTTTTAACAGGCAGAAACCTCGAGCAGAACCAGGCTCTGTGGTGGGCGGCCATCTGCCTTGACCGGTTGGGTTAGGAGAAGGGAGGGAAAGAGAGAGAGGAATGGAGGGAGGGGGAGGGAGGGAGGGAAGGTAAAAAGAGAGATAGAGTGGGATGGAAGGAGAGAGTGGGATGCACAGCAAGTGGCAGTCTGTGAAGTCCAACAGGCCTGCAAAAAAACACAGAGAGTTTCCACCTCAGATATTTGTCTAAGATTTTGTATGACACAAATATATAACATCACTGTTTCCACTCAGTGGCTTTCACGGGCTTCATCATTTCTAACATGCATTTAGAAATCAGATAAGGTGAAAACGCTGACATAGACACTGACTATTAAATATCTCATACTGCTATTAAACACCAGCCACACTACCTTGAGTTCAGATGAGTGGGTGGAAGAAGAGCCCTCTCTGGCTGATGAAGTTGGGCATCACGGAAAGTCAGGTTTATGTCGATGGGTGTGTGCTCTTCTTCGACACAAGGTATGGAAAAACCTGTGAGGAAAAGAAGATGATGTAAATAAAATGTCAACAGACAGGAGGCTTACGTTTTTCAGCCCAGGCATGCTATTATTACACATCTCTGTTCTGCATGTTATCTGAAAGGTTATATTTACATGTGAATCTCTGGTCCCTGCCGTTCCACTCAGGTCTTCACATGACAACAGGATAGGAGTCCGCTGTGCAGGTTGCTGGAAGAGGCTGTAGATGGAGCTATGGCTACAGCAGAGGCAGTAGGTGGAGGCTGTAGATCATTCTAAGGAACTTTGTGGTGGTGGAGCTGATGGTGCGCGCTGGTGGAGGTAGTTTGAGCATTTATCTGCAACTGTCTGCTGTCTGCAGGTGGAGGCTTGGGCAGCAGACAGCTGCTATCTGAAGGTGGCCGTGAGAGGCCATTGGAGTAAGGTGGAGCAGGACACTTTAGAGACCATAGATGGAGCTGTGGCCACAGCTGTCTGCCAGAATCTGCAGGTGGTGGAGGCGGCAGCTGCAGGTTACTGGTAGAGGCTGTTTGTGGAGGTGTGGACCATAGACGGAGGTGAGCCCGTAGCTGTCTGCCAGAATCTGCAGGTGGAGGCGGCAGCTGCATTTTACTGGCAGAGGCTGTATGAGGTTTGGCTTCAGCTGTCTGCCAAAATCTGCAGGTGGAGGCGGCAGCTGCAGGTAACTGGCAGAGGCTGTAGATGGAGGTTGACCAAAAATTTCAGATGGCATATCACTGTCAACAATTTTGCGGAGGTGGAGCTGGTGGAATATTGCTGGTGAAAGTGGTGGTTTGAGCATTTCTCTGCAGCTGTCTGCTGTCTGCAGGTGGAGGCTCAGGCAGCAGACAGCTGCTATCTGAAGGTGGCTGTGAGAGGCTACTGATGCAGGGTGGAGCAGGACACCTTAGAGACCACAGATGTAGGTGTGGACACAGCTGTCTGCCAGAATCTGCAGGTGGTGGAGGCGACAGCTGCAGGTAACTGGCAGAGGCTGTAGATGGAGGTTGACCAAAATTTCAGATGGCATATCACAGTTAACAATTTTGCGGAGGTGGAGCTGGTGGAATATTGCTGGTGGAAGTGGTGGTTTGAGCATTTCTCTGCAGCTGTCTGCTGTCTGCAGGTGGAGGCTCAGGCAGCAGACAGCTGCTATCTGGAGGTGGCTGTGAGAGGCTACTGATGCAGGGTGGAGCAGGACACCTTAGAGACCATAGATGGAGCTGTGGCCACAGCTGTCTGCCAGAATCTGCAGGTGGAGGCGGCAGCTGCAGGTTACTGGCAGAGGCTGTATGAGGTTTGGCTTCAGCTGTCTTCCAGAATCTGCAGGTGGAGGCGGCAGCTGCAGGTTACTGGCAGAGGCTGTAGATGGAGGTTGACCAAAATTTCAGATGGCATATCACAGTTAACAATTTTGCGGAGGTGGAGCTGGTGGAATATTGCTGGTGGAAATGGTGGTTTGAGCATTTCTCTGCAGCTGTCTGCTGTCTGCAGGTGGAGGCTCAGGCAGCAGACAGCTGCTATCTGAAGGTGGCTGTGAGAGGCCATTGGAGTAAGGTGGAGCAGGACACTTTAGAGACCACAGATGGAACTGTGGCCACAGCTGTCTGCCAGAATCTGCAGGTGGTGGAGGCGGCAGCTGCAGGTTACTGGCAGAGGCTGTATGAGGTTTGGCTTCAGCTGTCTGCCAGAATCTGCAGGTGGAGGCGGCAGCTGCAGGTAACTGGCAGAGGCTGAAGATGGAGGTTGACCAAAAATTTCAGATGGCATATCACTGTTAAGAATTTTGCGGAGGTGGAGCTGGTGGAATATTGCTGGTGAAAGTGGTGGTTTGAGCATTTCTCTGCAGCTGTCTGCTGTCTGCAGGTGGAGGCTCAGGCAGCAGACAGCTGCTATCTGAAGGTGGCTGTGAGAGGCTACTGATGCAGGGTGGAGCAGGACACCTTAGAGACCACAGATGTAGGTGTGGACACAGCTGTCTGCCAGAATCTGCAGGTGGTGGAGGCGACAGCTGCAGGAAACTGGCAGAGGCTGTAGATGGAGGTTGACCAAAATTTCAGATGGCATATCACAGTTAACAATTTTGCGGAGGTGGAGCTGGTGGAATATTGCTGGTGGAAGTGGTGGTTTGAGCATTTCTCTGCAGCTGTCTGCTGTCTGCAGGTGGAGGCTCAGGCAGCAGACAGCTGCTATCTGAAGGTGGCTGTGAGAGGCCATTGGAGTAAGGTGGAGCAGGACACTTTAGAGACCATAGATGGAGCTGTGGCCACAGCTGTCTGCCAGAATCTGCAGGTGGTGGAGGCGGCAGCTGCAGGTTACTGGCAGAGGCTGTATGAGGTTTGGCTTCAGCTGTCTTCCAGAATCTGCAGGTGGAGGCGGCAGCTGCAGGTAACTGGCAGAGGCTGTCGATGGAGGTTGACCAAAATTTCAGATGGCATATCACAGTTAACAATTTTGCGGAGGTGGAGCTGGTGGAATATTGCTGGTGGAAGTGGTGGTTTGAGCATTTCTCTGCAGCTGTCTGCTGTCTGCAGGTGGAGGCTCAGGCAGCAGACAGCTGCTATCTGGAGGTGGCTGTGAGAGGCTACTGATGCAGGGTGGAGCAGGACACCTTAGAGACCACAGATGTAGGTGTGGACACAGCTGTCTGCCAGAATCTGCAGGTGGAGGCAGCAGCTGCAGGTTGTTGGCAGAGGCTGTAGGTGTCAGGGTTTAAATCTGGAGGTGGCTATGAGGCTCTATGTGGAAGATGGAGCGGGACATTTTTAAGGCTGCTGGAGGAGATGATGTCTTCCAAAATGTGGAGGAGGAGCATGGGGCAGCAGACGGATGGTGGAAGCTGCAAGCAGAGGGTGGAGGCAGCAGATGTCTTCTGCAGGCTGGAAGCAGAGGTTGGATCTGCAACACACAGCTACAACACTTAACTTAAACTACACTTAAACTTAGAACATGCTTAAAGCATACTTAAACTACTATTTACAGGTTTGAGCTAACGTAAGTATTATTTAGTGCTTAGCTTTTTTCTGTCGGGGTGTCCACGGCTCTGGTTCCCCCGAAGTGTCCACGTCATACAGGGGAGGACGGGCTCCAACCCCGTATGACACGTTCACACGAACCAGTCCGTCCTCATTGACTGATTCTGTGAACGTGGGACGGTCTAGTCGCTCCCACAGCCGCTGCTTAATGCGACGTCCCAGCGCCAGACTGTACGGACGCAGTTGGCCATTGTTGTACCTGTGAGGAGCAGAGGAAACAGAAATTAAATCCTAATGATACACGTGATTAAAAAAGCTTCAATATGGAAAAAAAACATGAAAGAGTAAAGACTGTCATGATGATCTGATTGAAAGAGTCATGATTTGGACTCAAACATACCTCAGCATGTCATCCACGACTTCGTGGTAGATCCTCTGGTACTCTTCCACGGAGCGGTTGTGGATCATCAGAGGGCCGTCGTCGCACAGCGGAGCGGTGGAGGGCTGGGGGCTGGGGGCCACATCAGAGCACACCGGCAGGTCGGCTGGTGAGATGGTGGCAGAAGGCCTGCGGACTAGATTTAACAAAGACAGCATGTCATCAGCTGAGGTGGAGGGCTCAGGAGTGGGAACAGAATTGACCACCTGTGGAGTTTCAAAGGGATGAGCCACGGGGGTCCTCTTCCTCTTCTGGTGAGCGTTGGCAGCCGAAGCAGAGGGCTGGTGCTTCGGCTCTGAAGTTGACACCTGGAGAAGTCCAGCAACACATGGGAGAACGTCAGGCACCAGGAAGCATTTTACTTAGCAACATACTTTTATCACCTCACAAGAGACAAATACTCCATTTCAGCGTCTGTCACTTAACTTGGTCCATTGTATAGTTGTGACATCACAACTTTACAGAAGTCTTTAAGGACGTTTGATATTTTCACAGTATTAATAATATAAATCTTAATAAAGTAGATCATGTAAATCTGACTTTTTACAATGTGGGACCTTTAAATTAAAAAACAATAAAAATGACTTAACAAGAAAGTTACTGTGCTGTAAATGAGCCCAAAAAGCAATATCCAAAATATAAACTCAAATGTCTGACCTGGTCGTCCCTGCAGCACGGACACTGTCTGCAGGAGGCAGGCCGCCTGGATCTTGCTGGCCTGTGTGCAGACACTCTGCAGTAGTCGTGGTCTCGCAGGTGGAACAGCACATGACAAGGCTACAACACACACTCATGTTAGAATAAGGGAACAACTAATGCAACAAACAGCACTGAATGATACCAGGTTCAGTCAAAATTATCTGAAAAAAAAAAAAAAAAAAAAATCCTCTAGAAAATGACATTACTCTTTAAGAGCATGTAGGCCTCTTAGTCCTTTCAATACATGGAGTTTTTTGTTTCCTAAAATTTCCCCATTAAAGGGTGAGATCAACCTGCCCAGGGGCCTCAGGCCAAAATGTGCTGCTGGGCCCCTGTTAACCTTTGTTCCTCACACACTCTGTGCAGTGTGCACAGTTTCTCTGTGCTGAAATATCACCTGGCCTTAGATTTACTGTGGCAACATCAATAAATGTTTTCATATATGAAAATACAATATGTAATAAGACAAAAAGAATTAAATAATGAAGGTCTTTAAACGACACAGGGGCCCTCGTCAGGACAGGACAACAAGGTCGGGTAATAAAGCAGGACTCATCTTAAGGACGTTTAATGTTAGTTGGTATTGTGTTTCAGTTTCAGTGCTGCATATTACCAGCACTACTACAAAAAAAATAAATCAACAAATAAATGAAAAAAAACCCTGTTTATTTCCACACACCACTACGTTCAAATATCTGCTGGGAATTAAACATTAAATTCAAGTACTTCAGAGCTGTACTCAAGGCTACAATTAAATCCACAGTATCACTGTGTATCCCAGCTGGAAGCTGGGTGATATAGATTTGTGTTAGAAATTATTTTATGAGACACATAAAATGATTAAATTATTATAATCATTAAGGCAGCCATTTTGATTGTCTATAGGCTTTTTTGGTATTGTTCAAATAAACAGATGTTTTTATCCACTATAAATGTTAATGACAATGACCTTCATGTACCATGTGACCCCCAGAGTGGGGGAGTGTGTGAAAGTCAATTCAAACACCACTGAGTTTACAGCATTGAAATATTTTGGTAAAACTTGAGTTGGATAGTCCACCTACAGATAGTTTGTAGAGTATGTGAAACATTTCAACAGCTTATTAGCTAAGATTCAACAATTCAACATGTTTTGTTTGGCCTTTTATTCTGTAGATGTTTAACAGATTATCTGACATCTCATGAACATACCTACATATTCTCAGAATAATTAAGTTGAACTCAAACTATCCCTTCAATCTATGCAGCACAAGTAAATAGTCTAAGGTGAATGAAATTATTCTTACAGTATGTGGTAAACTGTCTCATATACTTTATAGATAAATATTGACTGACAAAGCCAAACAGTTGAGTTGCTCAGTCTCAACTAAGAAGCTGTTGAAATGTTAGACACTCTATAAACTATCTGTAGGTGAACTATCAAAATAAAGTGTCACAATATTTTACTTAGACTTTGATGTATCTGAATTCGTTTGTTCTGAATTCACCTCTTTGAAATTAAAATCTAAAATTTGTGAACACTTAAAAAATATCCTGAAATTCAGTTAAAATGACAGTAGGCTACATTTAATTTTGTGCTAATGGCAGTTAACGATGTGTCAGTGAACTCTGAGAGCTGTGAAAGCCTCCAGGGTAAAACACAGAAAAAACACAAGAGAGTCAAAGTGGTCAAATCTTACAGTTTCCATGATGGAGGTCAGTTGCGTCGCTTTTCAGTGAGTCTGTGTGAGTCTTTTGTCGTTGTCAGGATGCGAGAAGTCCTCAGCACAAGAGATTAGTTTGGATGAAGGCGTCGAGTTCAACTTATGAAAAACTTTCTGACCGCAGTCTGTTTTGTTTGTTTTTCAATGAAGATCTTTTATAAGTGATGCACCTGGAGACCACCCATAGCAACCATGGAATCCTTCACGTCCATTTCATACACGTGCGTTTTTACAGTCAGGTTGGTTTAATCAGTCTGCAAAACACCTGAGATACAGTCCATATTTAACTATGTAAAAATGTAGCCTCCACACCAGACTTACTCTATTACACTTTAAAATGCCCATCATCATTATATTTGAATGTGATTGAGGCAGATTATGTAACGGGTTAAATTGCGAAGTTTAACCTAAATCATCATTGTGCGTTAGTTTCACTGTGACTGTTTGTATTACGTGCGCATTTTACGCACATGGCGCAGCACCGCTAACTTCACTAATTAGATCTGTTTAAAATCAACAGCGAGGATCTGACGGTAAGTGACCTTCAGAGCTTTCTACACCGATACACTCAGATTCCAGCTTTATTTCATGAAAACATCTGGAACACAGCAGCCTTTCTTAAGATGAATCCAGCTCCATTAAAGTTGACAGGACATTTTTATTACGAATAAAAACTACAAACTCAGTTTTCCCTAATAAAACATTTTCCCTGTCCTGTCCAGGTTATTAGAATATGGAGTTTTTAATGGTGTTGCCTAAATCCACACTGTATAACACCAGCTGTGGTGCTTTGCAGTGGGCCTACAGATTCATAATTTGACCAACAAGTCTCAGCAAGGGCAGAAGGCCACATTACAAAAATGTTTGTGAGTCAGTTTATTATCATTAGTTTTAATATTTAACACATCCAAATGTCCTCTGGGGGCAGCATGGTGCTGTGGTGGTTAGCACTGTCGCCTCACAGCAAGAGGGTTGCCGGTTCAATCCCGGAGTTTGCATGTTCTCCCTGTGTACCCCCACGACCCCCAAGAGGATGAAGCGGTTAGAAGGTGAATGAATGAAATGTCCTCTGTGGAAAAAGTCTGTTGTTATGTTACAAGTAGATGCTCTGCAGCTGTGGTGGTTCAGCTGTTCATTTGGGGAGACTTCCTGAGGATAGAAGGAAACTGGCAAAGTAATTATTGATCTGATATTAAACACACACACACACAGACTTAAACAGATGGTATAAAATGTTTGCATTCCTGAGTTTCTGATCATCATCCCTCAAGAAATTTCTCTTCTCTATTAAGTTCATTGAATGATTTTAAGAAAAATGTTCTACTACTCTTGAACAAATTTGATAAAATTCTTTAAGGAAACACCAAAGAATATCAGGCTGATGAGTGATATTTTTTTTTTCAGAATTGTATAACCAATAGGTAAATAGTTGTAATTTTTTAAAGTTTTGTGACGTGTGTCTATCTGGCCTTTGCTTCTGAGGCTGGTTTGGCTTCCTGGCCCAGGAGCTGGTGGGTGGAGAGGTCATCAGGAAACTCCCTGCACCTGAGCGGACACCAGCACCTCTGAAGCCCCCTCATTGTTTCTCAATCCTCAATTCCTCAACGGTCCCTCAAAAGTCATTTTGATGTAATCCATTACATAATTGTACAGGATTGGTTGGTGAAAACATACATGTACAAACATCATTGTTTATGTTTGTTTCACATCTCAATAGGTGAAGACAGGAAGATGAAACGGCAACAAAAAGTAGGTGCTGATTGTTTTCCTTGTGTTTTCATTGATTGCTTGTGGTGGTGATTTTGTATCTCCTCAATAGTTAAAGGAGCTATATGTAAGAAATCTAAAGCAAATAGTCGTAAAATCATCCTAATATGTCACAGAGACTAAGGAATAATGTTCATATAACATACTGATCTCACCGACAACAATAATACAGCCAGAATATTGGCATTTAAAAAACATTTTTACAGTCCGCAAATCATGTTTATGTTTTGAATTTGTGTTTTGGCCTGTTGCGCCACCCACTGTTGTCTACCAGTCACACAGCCAGTAGAGTATCAGCATCAGTTACAGTTACGACTGAGCTACAGCAGCACAGCAAGCAGCATTAGCAGTGTCTCAGTACATAGCATTAGCAGCCGGCTCCTCCTCAGCTGTATCCCGGCAGCAGTGTTAGCAGCAGAGAAGCCGGACTTGCTCGAACAGTCTGCTTGAATCCGAAGATCAAGGACGTGGTGAGGCGGCCCTGCCACGGCAGCTGCCCATGGGTAAATAAATCAGTCTCCAGCATGCCGCTGTCCAGCAACCTTGAATCTGTAGGGGAGGGCGGACACGACTCGCAGCAGTATTTTGAATTTGAGTGCAGTAACCGTTTTGGCCACATTCTTACATACAGCGCCTTTAAATTACTTCAACTTTTCCCAAACAACCAATGTTGTTAATTCTGAGAATGTCAATTTCACAACATTAGTTATATAATGGCAGAAAAATGGTTGCCTTTGTACCTTAACAGACAATTTTAATAAACAAATGTTTAAAAGTCAACCTGATAAATCAGCGTAATTTCTCACAGCTCACCTATTTGAGCTCCAGGCAGCATTTAAAGCAGCTACAAGGAACTTTCACTTTGTGTTGATTTTGGCGGCCCTTGTGGAGAAAAGTGGTAGCGTTTCCTTGAGCACCACCACTTCATGATGTGAAGATGTTGATCTGGCCAGCACAAGCATTTCAATCAGGACAGACAGGAGAGTGAATATAATATTTAATACAGAATATGAGTGGGCAGTCTTTGGCGCTCGGACACCAGAGGGAGATATTTTGTGATCGAGAGACATCTGAGCAGCAGAAGGATAAATCTCCCCATGAAGTCCAAACACTGGTTAAACACTTTTTAATACTGTTTTTTGTTAAACACTCCTGCCGTTTTTAACAGGCTAACATACTACACACTGTGAATCTTTGCATAAGCAAAATGTGAACACAGGCTCTTTCAGTCTCTGTGCCATAAACCATTTTTGTCTGCTTTAGCCGGAAAGTGGACCTGTGGACAGGCATTACAAACAATCATATAGAAATAGCCAATCCTCTCACTGATGGTCTCGTTTGCTGATGTACTTAGAGCCGTCATATATAGGCATCACTGTTAAACTCAGTTGAAGTAAGTAAACAAGTAAACAGTTTCATAACCAGTTAAAAACTCCCTGAAGCAACATTACACATGTATATGCCACTATTATAATACCTCAGTGACTGAAAAATGGGTCATGCTCAGCTACCTTGATATACTTTGCCACAGAAAAATCCTCAAACATCATGGAAAGAGACTGACAGTCCTGGGACTGGTTTTGATGTTTTTACAGCACAATAATTCAAAGGAGAACTACAGCCGGCCCAACTTCCTCTTCTAGGTTATTCTTCTTTATAGTACAATGCCTCCAGTGAAACTGTACTTCCCTTTGATTTCACTTGACCAAAGGGAAGTACAGTACCTACAACATTAAATTACATTCACATAGATCTCTCTGTCAAGGAAGTATTGACCTACTGATGTGCCAGGTTGCAAAATCTTGATCTGAATGTTTCTCTTAAATGTTTACTGACAACATATTTCACTTGTTTTCTCCACAGTGTCTTATACCAACTAAAGCATGATTCAGCTTCAGTATGGTTATGTTTAAAAACTCACAACATTTGGTCAAAGGTACACTATGCAGGACTTGTTGCTTACTGTTTGTAAACCAAGCCACCAGGAACAGCGTAAAGCTTTGAAACAAGCTCTTCATCCCCATCCTCTCCTACAGTGCCTGTCAGCATAATGACAGACACCCCCAGACTCACTCTTGTTTTAGAATAAGCATTGTCTGCTTAGCATTGTGTATCTCCATATTTGCATTTTTTTGATGCTGTGTCCACCGTGTTCATAGCTTTTTGGATGTATGCAGCTTATGGTCTGGCACCTTGTTGTTACCTTTAAAAAAGTCCTTACCTGTGTGCTGTTATTGGCTGGGAACATCAACACAGCAAAATAAAAAGAAAAGAGGAAAATATTTTGTGAAAAAAGGTTGCGTAACTTTGGAGCATTATTTGGCCCCCTCTCTGACAAGACAGCATAACATGGTTGGTACCAATGGATGTCTTCGGTCCTTTAGTTCAATATGATGAAAGTGTGTTCACTGTAGCTCTAAAACTTATTTGCTAAAAATGACTCTGCCTCACTTCTCACCATCAGCCCTGTACCCTGGCTTTTCTTTTAGGAGCCCCTGATTTTTGGTGAGGACATTCTGACTTTGCCAGTGAGGCAGCAGTCCCCCTCACATTTTTACATTAACGCATCGCACCCCTGACACAGAATTACAGCAGCTGTTGAGGTAACAGTAAAATGACTGGCAATGGCAAGCACCACTTGAAAATCCTCCCAGACATATTATGGCAACTGTGCGCAAAGACCCAGTAAAATATCACTGATTCCACCTTTCAATTAAAGACAGGTGCATTTAAGGTGCATCCATAATCCATTTTACAGTGCCTCATCAGAGTAGCAAGCCAAACAACCCAAACTGGTTTGGTGCATTCCTGTCAGACATGAGCACTGCTCCCACTTGACCTATTTGATAATGAACACTTTTCTCTTTGTTTTTATTACTATAGTTTTGAGTGCATGACAAATGCTGATTGGTAAACCAAAGGAAACACATTTCATTATGTATTGCATTTATTTTAAAGCAAAATACTGTAAAAGTACTATGTACCTAGGCCTGTGAACTTGTGAACACGTCCGAAAAGGTTACTGTAATTTATTATCGTAGCTCAAAAAGGGAACAAGGAAGTCAACCCCTTTACAATGCCAGTAAATGCTTTGTTAGTATTCATCTCTACACAGGTGTTTATGAAAGAATGAGGAAGTCCAACAGCAAACACAAAAAAGGAAACACAGAGTCTCACCCAGTCAAACAGGTACAGACTCACACACACTCCACCTTAGGATCTTAAGAAAGCAGCACCTGTCTTCCTCAGAGTTTTTAAATGATTTTCGGTAGCACTATACCTGCAATGTCTTAATAGCAACCTGTGAATCATACTGCAGGAACTGGTCTGATAATCAGTTAGATTCAGAAGGTTTTTTTTTTTTTCTGAACTCCAGGATTGACTCTCCTAAGTATCGATGGATCCTACATTGCTCCTGCATCGGTCTGTCATTCCACATCCAGTGGACCTTCTATCTGGAATGACAACTCAAAGCTGCTCCGAGAACAACCTGAAGTTTGTCTGTGAGTTTAAGCCCGGGCCTGGTCCACTGCAGGTGTCTGTAGATGAGGATTACAATGTCAATATGGACAGCGAGTCAGTATCAGTCATCCTCCCTGCGCAGTGCAGTGTCTACCAGCTGCGGCTGCGCATCTGTATACAGGTAGGTGAACCCCTTGTGGATGATCTACTGTTCAAATTTACTTTTTCAGTTCTATTTCTGAGGGTTTTATGCATTTTTCTACATATACACATGCATAGCTGATCTTTGCCATTGGGTACATATTAGATTCCCATCGTAGTAGGGGACTGGGGATGGATAACAAAAGCAAATTGCAGTACGTTATGTCACTTACTGCAATTACAAGCACCCGTGTCATTTCAGCTCAGTGTGAGACTCCCTTGCCACCACTCCTACAAGGGCAGGACACACAGACTACGTTGTTGTTTCGTGTCTGTTTGATGTAGTTTGTGTCTTTTTTTTTGGTCATTTTACATCTCTGTGTGGTCATTTCAAGTCTCCTCTTGGTTGGTATGTGTTAGTTTAACATTGGGCATTTTGCAGTTGAGGCCAGGGAAACCCCTGACACTTTGAGTGGAACACAGTTTATTCAGGTACGTCAGGCAAAGGATGCGCTGAAGCAACAAACTCTGGGGAATACTCTCTTAAACTGACAGAGACATACCCTCAAAACAGTGACAAGGCCAAGAAGGGTTAGGTCTGTTATTTAATACTTTATTTTGTAAATAGATAAATAAACAAACATGAAAGAACAGCTTGGAGGCAGGGATTTTTTTTTCGGTGAAATGGTGAAAATATTGGATTATTAATTGATTGGGGACCGCTTTTAACAACAGCAAAACTATATCAAAACATTCGGTTACAAACTTGGAAGCAACTTAATAGGTTTCATTTTAGATCAGTTTTAAACTGTACAAGTATCTTGATTTTATACTAAAGTATAGTACTTGAGCAAATGTACTTAGTTACATTCCACCACTGTTGACAGCTATCGGGGGGGATTGTTTGAAATTTGGTACAGATACTCATGGTGCTCAGTGGGTGAATCTTAATGATCCTTGTGATACCCTGACTTGTACTCTTGTGCCACCATGAGGTTGTTGGTTTTTAGTGACATATGTTGACAACTATTGCATGGTTTCCATGAAATTGGGTTCACACATTTATGTCCCACTCTGGATGAATTTTGGATATCCTCTGAGTTCTTATTTAATCCATTATCAGATGAAAATGTTGATTTTCTTAAAACTTTGATGTCTCACCAAATACCTGCAAAACTAAAGACATTCCCACGTGTTAACCTTTCCCGTCTCAGCGTCCGAACTGTGGTTGGGAGGCACAGGGGAGACTTACTAGGCTGCTCCAGGGCCGAAGTGTCCGCTCGTCTTCGAGGTTAACTCCCTACACTTTTGGTTCAACAAGTGGCAAGCAGGGCACAGGGAAGAGTACACACTTCACTTCAAGTACACTGCATTGAACTTCTGTAAACATTAGCTACTGCTAACTTAACTCCTGTGTCTCTCTGTCCGGTCGCCAGCTCAGTTCTCTCTCAGACACACACACTCTCAAGACACACACCCCCACTACGCACACACCTTGCACACCGAGCTATTCCCCGCTGATTTACGTCACTTCTATAACACACAGCATGTTAAACTAATTGGAAAAAATGGTAAATATTATACCTGTTAAACATCAGAACTAACGTTTAGTGCCATATGCTATCAACACTTTATGATACAACCTCACAGGGCTGCTCGTGTCCTGTAGACTTTTGTAATCAAGCTGTAACCATTAACATTTTCTACTATTTGTTTTTATGCTTTCAGGCACAGGAACAAAACTGCCATCCAAACCCACTTGCAATCCTGAACCCAGAGAAATACACTCTGCTATATGCCAGGGGGGACGACTGGTATGAGGCCTACGATGACTGTCAGGTTATCAGGACGTTAGACATTCCATGGTCATATGACAACACTGGGCGTCTGTTGGCTAACATAGTGGTAACACCACTTGTGGCAGTTGACTCAGAGGAGAGGAAGAAACAGCAGCAGTGTCTGGCTGAACTGATAGGACACAACCTGGAGAAAGATGCATCTGACAGGCTTGGTGAGCTCACATTCACCCGCAGAAAACTGGCTTCTCCGAGAAGACAAGAGCTGAGGGATCGGGATGATGAGTTGTACGCCACAGAGCCTTGGATAACACACGCCCCCATTCCAAATGACCTACAGGACCAACTAAACAGAAAGCTTCCTGTCACCCTTCATTATATGAGCAAGCTCAGCTTCAGCATACAGGTGGATTTTAGTGCAACGCCAAGTGTACTTCTTAGGGTTTTTAGAAAGGTGATGGCAGATCAGGGGATCGTTTACGACACTTCTGAAAGACTGGTGTTGAAGGTCTCTGGGAGGGAGGAGTTTTTATCTGGAGACTACCCCCTGAGCAATTTCCTCTGGGTTCGAAAGTGCTTAAAAGCCATTCATGACCTCCACCTCTCTGTGGTCCCTGTGTCGCAGGTTGTCAATGAAACTGTCAGGTTTGTAGACTTGCCACTTGTTGATGGTTCCAGTGGCCAGTTTAGCTCCCACGATGACCTCCGCCTTGAAGGGAAGGATCTGGACGACATTTTCATGATATCCTTGTGGGACTGCAACAGAAGACTCAGAGTGAAGCTGCTTGGCTTTGACATCCCGAAACTTCCAAGCAAATGCCCTCAGTCAGTTTATGTAACAGCATCCATACTTTATGGTAACAAAGTTCTCTCTTCGGTGTCCTCAACTACCAAGGCCTTCGCAGATGAAGTGCTGTGGAATGAGTGGCTTGACTTTGATGTTCTCCTCAGGGATCTGCCACGTGGAGCAAAGCTGGGCTTCACGATTAATGCTAGTGGTGACATCTCCCTAGACCGAAAGTCCACAATAATCAAAGACCCAAAGCCGCCACTGCCCCCAGGCACTAAAGCACCAGAGCTGCAGAAAGGGAAGGGGAAGGTGCTCTACTTTGTCAATCTTCTGCTCATTGATCACAGGTCAGATTTTTCTTACCAGTCACAACACTGTGATATAATTCAGTGTCTTTACAGTATTCAGTGTCAAAAAGGGATAACACAGTAACATGCGATTTCCCAGTAGCTGATTAAAAAAAGGTTGTGTCCACCAAAATGTTTTTCCCTGGGGCCAGAGAGTCTATTCTATATTTTCCCGAGTCAAACAAAATGGTCAGATTTGGGTAAAACACTGCACTCATCACTATCACCTTGGAAAAAAAACACTTTGGAGGACACAGCCCCTATTTCATAGAAATTATGCTCTGTTAGATCTCTGTCCAACTGTATCCTGACTTGCTCTGCAGTCATGCACACGTGGGCAATGATCACCTCATGAGATAGAGGCAGCTGCAATTTGTAGAGCCAGGCATCACAGTTGCTCTCCACCAACTGCAGGACCCAGTGCATGATGGGAAACACCTGGCTCTCACCCATTCAAAGGGCTGATTGGCTCTTAGTCTTAACCACAAACACCATGTTTTGTAAAAAATCCAAATATTCTGTACGACGTTCATCTCTAGATTGTAGGCTATTAGTCTCACTGTGCAATGAAAGTTTAATCTTTTAAAAGGTATGTCTTGTGGTTGATAATCATAATAATAATGGCTGCAACTTGGGATGTGTTCTGAATCGCATACTTTATCTTTTTACTTTTAGTATGTACTGCAGCTGCCCTTATACTGTTGCATGCAGTATGCACACAGTCAGGACATACTCTCATAGCAGTGTGCCCTGAACTTTGATCCTCTTGCTTTCATATCCATTACCTTGGAGATAAAACAAACGCTAGAGAGCTCTGCTGTTGTTACTTTGCAATGTATGTACTTTAACTTTTTGTAGATTCCAACATATTATTTATGCGACGGTAAAATTACATCTGCAGTTCTTTGTAATTGTTATTTTTATAGTTATGTCCTTTTGTTGTTTGAAATATTCATGATTATGTTGTTTGCATAATTAATCTTCAGTTACTTGAATGTTCTGTCAGCCATCAATGCGATTTCTGACAACTGTCAAACAGCTGTCAATGAGTTGTCAAGCTGTCATGTGTTTGCAGCTCAATTGACATATTGACCACTGCGCTGTGGATTGTGGGTCAGAATAGCCAAAAAAGCATGTTGGCCTGCATACTGCATAATCAGACCAGATAAAACATTCTGGTATTTTTGGCATACTGCATTTGACATACTTTGTATTGGAACAGACTAAATCTTTTTCTGGCACACTATATAGTATGGCAGTATAGTTGTTGGAATGCGCAGGGGGTCTGCAAACTTTAGGTTGCCAACAGATTTACCTAAAAGGATGTAAATATTTTGCGATTTCCTGTAAATTCTATGAAAGCTGCTGGAAAGTGTCTCTCCTGCTGCTGCTGCTGCCTAATTTGATCCACTTTCCAGGCCAGGCACACTTCATCTCAAATGAGCCTAATGAGTATGAGCAGTAGTCAAATAGTCAGCCTGTCTAGTTGGTTGTGTCCAAAATAAATCACTATCACATTATTAAAGTTCATGAATTAGCTTTTCCTAGAAAAACGCCCATATGTATGTTTCTGCTTACTTGAGAAGACTGCCGTTTGGCCTTTTAGCTCAACATACTGCGTGGCGAGTGATAAGCGTAGACCTATAATAATAATCACGGTAAGCAACAGCATTGCTGCTGCTGACAACTGTCTATTTGTTGGTTGCTAGGTGATGGTAATTTGCAATGCATAGTGATATAGTTTTTAATATTGTAGTGAGCACAGATATAGAGAGGTGCAGGAATTAGTCATAAAACCCAGAAATGAGTTAGCATTTTTGCAGTCATGGTTTCCTCATTTTAAAGTCTGTATTTTTGACATAAGGTCTGTGGTTAACATAAGCTTCAACAGACTAAAATACGTCAGTAAATACCCCACTCATGAATTTTTATGTGTCTCAGGCAGTTGCTAATAAGCAGCTAATGAGAGACTTAACATTAATTTAATTTGATAACAGCACTGGTCTATCACAGCTTCATAACAAATCTTTTCATATTGCACACTTAATTATCTCTGCAGGTCCGTCCTAAGTCAGGGCCCCTACACCTTGCACATGTGGTCCTACCCAGACCTGGATGATGAGGCCATCACCTACCAGGCAGACAAGCTCTCCTCTGCTACCAACCCAGACATAGCTGACTCCATGGCTATCAGCTTCCTTCTAGACCGCTACAGCTTCCCTGTGGTTCTGCCAAATAGCTTAAGCTCCTCTGAATGCTCCACCAAATCTACTGCTTCCCCCGATGCTGTCTCCCCCTCGCCCCCTTCCAACATATCCAGCGCAGATTCTTCCTTTCTGAATGTGAAACCTCTCCAGAATTCAGGGACTGACACTGTGTCGCTCAGATCCCCGTCTCCCATCACCAGCACCAACAAGTCTTGCCTCAGAAGGTTCCGGGAGGAGAGCCTCCGCTACGCCTCCAATCTGCCCCATTATCTGCGCAGTATTAATTGGATGAACCGTAGAGCGGTTGAGGACATCCACTGGCTACTGGGAATGCTGGATCCTGGAGAGCTGGATGTAACAGTGGCTCTGGAGCTGTTAAGCATGGACTTTGCTGATGTGACGGTCAGGAGACTTGCAGTCCAGAGATTGGAGTGCCTGTCCAATGACGATGTATTGAAGTATTTGCTGCAGCTAGTGCAGGTATGTGAATCGAAATAGACAATACATTAACTTCCAGGCAGAAAACCCTTATGTCATCTACAAAGAATGAGCAAACACTGCCTCAATGAGTCAGTTTTTAGCCACCCAAAAAAAAATCAATATCAGTTTAAGTGTGCGCTATATTTAAAATATTTTCACTGCTTTACCTTGACATCAGACTGCCTTTTCTAACAGGGAATATAAGCTGCAGGTAATGACTGCATTACCTACAGAAGCTGAGAGCTGAAATACATCGCAAGAAAAGCTAGACGCTAAACTGTAATAAAAGTTGAATTGTAAATTAACCGAAAAGCATAAAAGGCAGATTGCTTTGTACTTTAAAAAGTGCAAGTTACTATGAGCAGGCACTTGAGATTTTTTCCAGTAACTAAAGGACTCAAGTGTCAGTGGAGATGTATTGAGAGGTTGTGACTGTGGGCTGGTGACACTACTTACAGTTCTTCTCACTGTCCTGTTTATTCATACAGACCCTCAAAGTGGAACCTTACCATGACAGTTTCCTCGCTCGGTACCTCATCCAAAGAGCCCTTCGGGTGAGTCATGCAGCATGCTAACATTCAGTGTACACATATAAGGATGTTAGTGACACATCCTAACATGTTTAAAGCCTACAGATTTCATTTTGCATGTAGAGTCTTAACTGTAGATGCAGCGATGAACTGTGTTTAATGACAGTAGTTTTCCAGAGTGTTCCAGAGCCAATGTTGTAATACAATCAAGAAAGTTTTTAATGCAGTGCAGCCTGAGGGGTCAAAGGTCACGGGCATTTGATGTTGGTTTTCAGCCTTGCCCCTTTCATGCAGAGATTTCTTTACATTCTCTTTATTTTTTTATGATATTATGGATTGCAGATGGTGAAATTTCTAAATTATTTGCCAGTGCACAATGAGACTCGCTCGATACTTTAATCTGCTATCAACCTGTTTACCTGTGGAATGTTCCACACAGTTGTATTTAAGCACACACAACTTTCCCAGTCTTGTGATGCCCCTGTCACAACTTTTTTTATATACAGTATGTTGCAGGCATTCAATTCAGATTCAGTATATATTTACAAAAAACAATTAAATTTATCTGCAGCTACATCTGTGTCTGTGTCCTTCTCTCTGACTCACTCACCTCAACTGTCACCTCCTTCACTGCAGAGCAAGAGGATCGGCCACTTCTTCTTCTGGTATGTCCGCAGTGAGGTGGCAGGGTGTCCGTACTTCCGCCAGCGCATGGCTGTGATTCTGGAGGCCTACCTGCTGGGCTGTGGTCAAGCCATGCTCGACAGCTTCACCCAGCAGGTCCAGGCTGTGAAAGCCCTGGAGGAGGTTGCTGTTATGATTAAGAAAATGTACCCCGACAAGACCGACCTTCCTCCTACAGGTGAGCCACATCTGAGAAAGATTATTCTTATGGATTAGAACATTGTGCTTTTACTTTTACAGAATAATGAAGTCAGAATCTATCCATCCATTTTCTGCTGTCTCAGGGCGAGATGCTGCAGCTTCTTCATGGCTTTTTCATAAATTGTCTGTGAATTGCTCTCGGTCTGTGTTGTCGGGGAGCTACTGTCCCCGACAACACAGCTTTCAGGTTCACAGGGACACACAAATCAGTTCTTGGAGGGGTAAAATCAAAATTAATATTGTCATTTTTTTTGCTTTTCAACATCAACAGGATTGAGCTGGTTAAATGATGATGACACTCCATTGATTTATCATTGCACTTTCATAAAATTGGGCGACACATGTAGAGATGGTTTGAAAGAAAGAATTAGCAAAACTGAAGCAGCAGAGAGTGAGACAACACAATATTTGGTTACTAGTATGCGTCAAGCTCTGAATAAGAATTGATCCCACACTTCCCATAAGACAACACACCAGCAGATTGAAATGTAAAGCTGATGATGGAACCAGAGGAAAAGTCAGAGGATCAACAAAGTCATTTGGATTTATCCTCTGGGCAACATGGATATTTGTACCAAATTTCATGGCAATCCAACCAATAGTTGTCAATTCATGTAACTAAAATGGAAGGAGTCTCTGTCTGTCTTCCAGTTTTCTTAGCAACCATTCATCTGATCAACTTAGCATTTGGCAGGTGTATTGATGAGGACCCAGAGGAGGTGCAGTGTTCGAGCTCTCAAAATCAATGGGAAAAACAGTTTTTATTAATAGTGCATTATATACACACTGTGTAGTGAACTGACGTCCAAGAAAACATGAAGAAAGAGAGACCGGAGAGACTGGAGATCATGAACACTTTTGTTCCTGGAAATAGCCTACTCCCAAATAGATAGCTGTTAGCAAAGACGCATATACTCTTGCACAGGGGACACAGCTGTGCCGTGGCAGGTATGTTGCTCAGGACCAAAGGGAGTGCAGTGTTGAGTGGTTCTTGGGAAAACTGCAAGCAAGTTAGTTACATATCTAAAATTGCTACTTTGTGGCTGAATGCCTCCATGAACCAATCAAGTTGTACGTAGAGTTTATGTCCATGTCTGTGAAAACATGAATGCTTCACACACATCCTCCCCACCGGCAGCACAGAAAAGCTATACAGTCAGCACAGTTTTAACGTGGGCACCAAGATAAGTGTTAACAATTCAGTGTCAGACCAAATGTCTCTCCTTCTGTTCCTGAGATATGACACTGAATAATGGCAATAAAAGTGTTTTTTTGCAGAAGATTATCATGTCACAGTGATGTTGACTTTTGATCTTTTGGATTTAAAATGTCATCACTTTAATGATATATCAGAGATCGTTGATAAACCAAGACAGCCCATTTTAAATTCATCCCCTTTATCTGTGTCACTTGGCTTTTGCCACTGACCTGCCCCTTTAGGAGACTAGTGGTAGCCCTGAGTGTATTCATTCCAATGGGAAAAGTGAATGTGAGCACAGATTATGACCGTTACCTTCACCCTATAGTCACTGAAGTAAATAGTGGACCCATTTCTCACAAGTCCCAACCTTTCTAAATATTCTGACACTGAAATGGCTTTTTTCAGACAGATAAATCAGGAGAAAATATTTAAAAGATTTTTGATATTTGCCAAGTAACCTGAAAGAAGCCATTTGGTGCGTCAGTAAACTAATTTCCCTAAGTGTATTTTTGTGTTTCTGTCTCTTTAGCTCCCCTCAGGCTTCAAGAGCTTCTTAGGAACTGTAATTTGCCAGATGAATTCCTGCTCCCCTTTGACCCGCGCATCAAAGCTGGAGGCATCCTGGTAAGCCATGCTCGTGCTGTTTGTGTGTGTGTTGAATAAGAGTGTGTTGAAAAAAATGTTATTTGTCTTTTAAATTGATCTTTGCCTGATATGTATAGTCTTTGTGTGGTTCATCCTAATGCATCTAATGAAGCCCTATTTTATATTTTTGACCACATACTGTCTTCACATAGTGTATATACGCACTTAGCGAGTTTCACCTTTTATGAGAAGTATACACACACACACACACACACACACACACACATATATATATATATATATATATATACACACACACACACACACACACATATATATATATATATATATATATATATATACATATACATATACATAATCTAAAGTAATTATGACTAAAATATACCCACTCTGACAGTGATGATGCAGCCTGTTTGTGTGCAGGCCCATGCGCTCAGAGGGATAAATATGTATATTTTCTAAAGTTTTTTTTTTTTTTTTTAATCGAACATAGTTACTGATACTGCAGTTTGAAGGCTATAGTCCACATCACACCTCCACTACAAACCCATACATATGAACTGTCAAGTTCAAAATAAACAAATCAGTTCTCGTCATATCTCTCTCCTCCAGCTGGACAAATGTAAGGTGATGGCCTCCAAGAAGAAGCCACTGTGGCTTGAGTTCTCTCCCATGCCGTCGCCCACCTCTGCTACACCTGTTGGAATAATCTTCAAAGAGGGGGACGACCTCAGACAGGACATGCTGGTCATTCAGGTCAAGGAGATTTTTGACCTTAATTACTCATGTAACTGAAAAAGGAATGCTGGTGTTTCTGTTGGTGAATATATTCTACCATGGGATAAAATGACAACTGACTCGGTGTGTCTTCCTGTTTAGACGCTGGTGGTGATGGACTCTATCTGGCAGGAGAAATCTCTGGACCTTAACCTTGTTCCATATGGCTGCATCTCCACAGGACACAACATAGGTCATTTTCCCATTTATTATTCGTTCATTAACCTACACTATGCAAAAGCCTCTGCTGCAAATCAGCATCTGCTTATAAAGTCAATACACCTGATTACACTCCACTTAAAATAACTTGGAATGTTGTGTCTGTTTTCCTAATTATTAGTGCCATTTTACATAGTTTTCTTCCAGCAACCTGTAGGAAATAACCAGCAAGTCTGCCAATCCATATGGCCACACTGGTCGTTTGTTTCTACCTGTAATACTACTCACATTAGGGTTTTCTAAATTAGTGCCCCACCAGTGGTAGGAGATCAATACAGCCTCATACCCTAATGACAGAATAGGTCATTTGCAACTGACTCCTTAAATGACATATAAACTTGTTGATGGTTGCAGTTTAAAATGTTTGGTTTTTGTGAAATGGTCCCATCATTATCATTATTTAACATTGTCCAGGGGTTTATATCACTTAAGATTTACTTTAATTCGTATTAAGTGTGACATGTTGTATGGATGGTGATGTCTCCGGGTGGGTTTGAGGGGGGAACACTGAGTCAAAAGTCCTGGGGCAGGTTTTTTTCCCCACTCCACCCCTGATTACTGGGGCTTCCTTTGTTAGTTGTTACAGATTTGAAGAAGAATGTGTTACTAATTAAGAAATAAAAAGAAACTAAATAGGCAATAACAAGTTTGCTTATGCTTGAAAGTATGCTTTCTATAAGACATCCTTAATAATCAGGATGTCTTGTAGAAAGTGACGTGGAAAAAATAAAATAAAAAATTACAATCAAGTTTCTCTTCAACAGGTATGATTGAGATTGTGAGGGATGCAGCGACCATCGCTGCAGTGCAGAGGAACCATGGAGGAACGATTGGAGCCTTCAGAAACGATGCTCTGTTTGAGTGGCTCAAGTCCAAATGTCCACTCCAGGAAATAGTAAGTAATATGGGAAACATGGACAGGATTCAAAGTCAGGGTTCCTACAACATTTGGACCCAAAGGAACTTGCTTTATTACATTACAAATGAAAAAGCACACTCCAGTCAGACCTTCTCATTTAATGCATTAAGTATGGCTGTTGAATGGTGAACAGGCTGGGTCACCTCGATTGGTGCAGCTGCCACAGTCAAACACTGAAAAATAGTCATTTCTGTTTTTGACTGTGCTCATACGGTGAAACTACTGCCTTTAAATACTTTCACTTTTACCACCCAATGAAACAGTTTTGACAGCTTGTCTTGTGTTATATAAAATACTGTACGTGTAAATAATTGTGATGTATGAATCAGCTGCATTTTCATGCTCTGCCACCGTACCAATTATGTTACTGCTGTGATCTCGTTTGACCCCAGCACTACAAGATAGTGGAGAGATTTGTGAAGTCCTGTGCTGGTTACTGTGTGGCCACCTATGTTCTGGGTATAGGAGATCGACACAATGACAACATCATGGTCACAGACCAAGGTATGCACCACAAAGTTTTGGTTCATATTACACTGACTATGTCTGCATTTGTACCCATGTAAACAATCCAGATAATGTAGGACACTAAGAGAATGGCTGAATGCTGGAAAAGATAAACAGTTCAACAAAACACTGAATAATTGAACCGTATGAGTTGATTGACAGAATGCTGATAATTTTGTATTTCCTGGGCATCTCAGGGAACCTGTTTCACATCGACTTCGGTCACATCCTGGGCAACAGGAAGCACTTCCTTGGTGTGAGCAGGGAACGTGTACCATTCGTCCTCACACCTGACTTTCTGTATGTCATGGGCAAGGGCAAAGGGCGCAGCAGCCTCTACTTTCAGCGGTTCAGGGTGAGAAGACCTGATTATGTGTGTGTAGGTGTGGTTGTGCATGTTTGTGTGTTATTATACTGATACTTTTATTCAAAGATAAGGCTGGAGTTGTTTTATACATTTACTGTTGTTGACAAATCCTATGATTAGACTAAAATCCCATAGGTTCCTATTGAAGTCATACCTTTAAAGGTTCAGTGTTTGGTATTAAGAACATTAATATAGCAGCAAACCACGATGTGCCATGTAAAGATATACTACACTAATGGCGTCCTGAGCAGAGGGTGAAGTCCCGCTCACTTTGTGTGTGTTGTTAGAGTTTCTTTGTTCTTTGTTGTGGTGGACAGTGCAGCCACGCATGCATGTTAGTACATGTGAGTGTCTGTTTGTGCATCCCAGTGGCTAGCTCAGGTCAATAAACCCTTACTTCACAGAGTTAGATGTGAAAATATGTTGTTTTACCTGGGACTCTGCTGTTGCGGGCACCAGACAGGCTGGGCGCTTGCAGTCGGTCCTGTTCGACACTGTTAAGTTTGTCTCCACCACTCACAGTCAGCTCAGCTGCCTGTTCCACCACACTGACCTCTGGAGGCGCATGCATGCAAAAAATCCTAAGTACAGCCTCTCCAGTATGAGGTTAATAGAAAGATGTGCATCTGTATTTTTGAAGATATTGAAAATTTTCAAATACCCTGGTATACCATAATAATACCGTGATATTGCCCAAGCTCAATTGTGTCTTTTCAACTTCTTTCAGGGGATATGTACAGTTCCTGCTCATTAGATGCGTTTTTATGTTTATATTTTTGTGCGACAAAAACATGTGGTTAGATGAAGAAAAAAACATCATCATAAGGAAAGCAAACAGCGGGGTCCTAAGTGAAAGTCTGGGGTTTGTTGGACCCATCCACCACCACTCCCACCTGTTCACTAGGGACTTTTCAGCTCCTTACATTATGTTGTTACCGGCTGCATTTTAAACTGACGCTGTCCGGTGTATCTGCAAAAGATGCCTTTTTGTGTTGCTGTCTGACGCCGAAATCATCGACAAAGTGGAGGTATTTCTATACAGCATAACTTTTATGAGAGGAATGATTATGCGCATGTGCATGTGTGTGTGTGTGTGTTTGTGTGTAAAAATGCACTGCAGATATTTGTAAGATAATGTTCCTTACTTCCTGTTATTCCTTGTCCTTATATCCTCCTGCCTCTGTCCTCTGTTCCTTCTTTTGTCTTTCCCATCTGCCCATATTAGGACACCTGCACCCAAGCATACCTCTCCCTTCGTGCGCACTCTCGTCTACTGATCACCCTTTTCTCCCTCATGCTGCTGACGGGTATCCCGGAGCTGAGTGCTGCAGAGGACATGCGCTACCTGCGAGAGGCATTGCAGGAGGAACAGAATGAGGCAGAGGCCAAGGAGCATTTCCTCCAGCAGATCGCTGAGTGTGAGCAGAAGGGCTGGACTGTGCAGGCCAACTGGTGGATCCACATGGTGGCAGGCATCAAGTAGACTGTTGGGGATTTGAAATCTGAAATCATGATGCTTCAGGCCTGAAGGCAGGGAAATGGTCACATGTCTATATGTACATTTTTAAATATTTGTTTTCATTGTTTATTTTTATGTGTTACTATTATAGATATGTATTGTCTAGCATCCCTCTGCTTCTCCACAGCTCTTATGTTATGATATGCTTTTAGCAGCAAAGATGCTCTTCAAACTTGCTAAACAGTAAGGGCAAAAACATTACAAGCATGGTAGGATATCCTTATGGTTACACACTACATGGGCTGCATACAGTACACTGTCCAAGTTACTAATAACCTACAAGTCACGAGTTTCCTTCACTGACATAATTAGTGCAGCACCCATTCAAAACACACCCGTTCAGAACGGGCCCGACGCTCGGCCTGTGTGATTGTGACCTGTTCTCATCTCAACGTGTCAAATACAGCCGCTTTGGCGCTCACAATATGACGTGTGACATAGCCTTGTGCATCAGTTTTGGATCATCACAAACAGCGTCTCAATTTAGGCTTGTGACATGCATTGTGTCTTTTCAAAATACGTTCACAGGAAAATGTACAGTTTCTGCTCAAGGGGCGTAATTGGGGCCCATAGGGTGGAGGGCCCATAGAGAAAGCAGGGCCTTGCAAGTGATTCAGAATACCACCTCAGAAATATTGCTGTGTTCAAAGAGGAATGATGTTTATTATTCTTTTTCCTTTTTAAAATATGCAATGATTTTTACTTGGTTATATGTACTATGTTGATGTTGTCCAGTGTCAAGTCTCTATTTGATATATATATATATATACACACGTACGTACATGCTCATCTGTGTACATCTACACCCATGTACCCATCTAATATGCTATTGAGTTGCATAATAAGAAATGCAATATTCCGTATTTTGTAGCCTGTCCCAATTTAGGGAATAAAAATAAGGACATCCCAAGTTCTTCTGTTTTGATTTTGAGTCTTCTTTTTTCTGTCTCTCACTAGTGCCCCAACTATGGAAGCGCAATCCTAGATCACTAGTTTGTTTTTGTAAAGTGTGTAAAAGGTGAAATGAAAGAGTCTGACTTTATTTGTGTTCATATCTCTGAAAGTTGTACTGATTTTGAATCAAATAGAAACCTAAATAATGTAATGCCTCATCTTTACCATTTCTTATCCTGTATCCAGGGACCTTGTGGTCCCAGAACAAATGTTATTGTAATGCAATTAAGGTCACAAAAGGGGAGTGCACAGTATAGACATACATGCATGCATAGTATTGGTGCAGAAAGAGGACAGTGTATGGGGAGAAATGTAGGGAGAGGAGGGGCCAGGGATTTTAGAGCATTGGGGTGAGGGGGGTATAAGGGAGGGGCTGGGATGGGCTTCAGAGTAGAGGAAGGGGGAACAGGAGGCAGCGCCCTACACTGTATCTCAGACTGCCTGACACACAGCATCACTGCCACATGGCCCAGGACCACATGGATCGCTTTGCTGTCTGAAACCTCTGCACTCTGTCTGTCTTCTCATTTCTCTGTCTGTCTGTACCATAGTTCCATGATCATTATTTTCCTTTATCAAACTCAGTTCAATCCAGATCCTTCCCCTCTCTTCCCCTGAATCCCTTACCTTGACTTAGGTGAGCATTTCATTTAGTTGATAAGACCTAAAGACATGGCACGATCAAGCCGGGAGATGAATGTTCACTGCCTTCATTCACTCCACCTTGCTGCACATGGTAAGTCCATGCTCTCTATAAAATAATTATCATGCTGACTTTTGTGTTTTTTCAAGTTAAGCTTTGACCTTAATTAAAAGTTTGTTGCCGGGGCCAAATAAACCAAAAGTTATTCCACTGGACCCATGTTGCTTGGTTACAAAATCAAACGAAGGACCATTATCTTTAAATATTTTAAGGGCAAAACAAGGTGAGAATTGAAACAGACAGGAGAAATTTATTGTCAGTGTCAGTGTTGAACATTTGGCATCCTGCTACAGCTATTTGTAATCAAGCAGAATGTGACATTTATGCCCACATAGCCCCGAATTGACCCAGTTGTACACTGTTTTTACATTTGAGACTTTTGCATTGAAATTTACTTTTGAATCACATGTATAAGCCTGTTTTTTTTAGTCAGTAAAAGGTGCCACACTGTTGAATAATAATGCCAACCCATATGAGAAAAACATATAAACAGGTAAGGTCAGCATACATGAATAAACAAAAATTCTCTTTGTGTGATGATGCATAGTACAACAGGAGAAATGATGAGGTTTTTCAGAACCAGTGATTGCATTCAAGGCACATACTGGAGTTTCATAATGCAGTTTTACATAGGGTTTCTGTCATTTGTCTATTAGCTAATGGATAATTAGCTTCCTTTTATCAATAATCAAATCAATCTGTCATATTCTGGTCATATTCAGTGGTTGCTAGAGGCCGTATCACTGCGCAGAACAAAGCATGCAATAACTCATGGACCAGAGGTTCGTGCTCATGACAAGATTTAAACATAATGGCGTCCTCCTAAGATGAGCTGTAACGTTAGTTAGCTCAGTGATGCTAGGTGAGCTAGCAGTAGATGCATGCTTTATTCTGTGTGGTTAAAGTTGGTGGCTGTAGTTTAATAGAAATAAAATAGTTCCTATATGAAACTGCTCTCAAGGTCTGCGGATTATCTTCAGTAACCATGTTGTGATTTCTGGAAAGAGACATTGCTGTTGAGTTTTTCAAATGTATTTTGGGCTTTTTGAGCACCACAAGCTGAGTGCCATCTAGGTCTATTATACTGGAGAGATGACAGACATCTCTACAGACTGACATAACACTACAAGTAAGAGGAAAAATCTGGACTTTTGATTTTGAAGTGAGCTGTCCCTTTAACATAAACATATTGCCAAATATTCCATAGTAAGAGGATGCCAAAGTACATGGGTCTGATTGTTAAATTACCAATGTGTGTAAAAGGAAACGCACAAATCCATATGACTTGGCAAATGTAACCCTGTTGAGCACAAAAGAGAGTTAATGGCATCAAAGATGAACATAACCGAGCATAAGTTCATGTTATGATGATCATAAATAATAAATCAACACATCCCAGATGCAATGCAAAGTAATAGAGTGGTGCAGGGATGATGGGTTTTTGTTTTTTTGACCAACCAGAAGTTAACATTGCTCTGGTGTCCTCATCAAAAAGCATAAGGGATTTTTCCATTGTATTTTAGATTACTAGAGAAAGTAAGCTTTGTGACAAAGAAAACTTTCTGATATTTGTTCAACAAGGTCATCTCCACGACTGAACACCACTTTTATGATTTCTGGAGTGTAAATACAATCACCACAGGTATAAGTTAACGTTAGGCTACAAACAAACTACAGCACAGTCTCTTCTCACTGTCGCCACCACAGTGAGGCTGTGTTGACAGCCTGTGTTTCATTTAGCCACTTGTTAGCAACTGCCTTTTTTAAGATGTCAATGATTCAAAATTCAGAAGCAGTATGTTTACTGATGTATGTTATGTTGTAGAACAAAATGTGAAAGTCTCTTGGGCTTGTGTTAACCACAGACTTTATTACAGGCATCTAATCAAAAACCCATTCCGTAAACCTATTAAGACAAGGGAACTGGAGGTGCAAAAATGCTCACTCTTTTCTGGGTTTTAGGACTCATTCCAGCACCACTCTATTGACCTTGAAGAGACATCATGGGGAAATACTATCTGTAATCTTGGGTTACCAAACAACACAAGAAAATTAAATTCTCTCAGTAAGCACAGCAGTGCTAGATTACCCCAAATAAACTTATACACAGAATCAGATCCAGATGCTGCATGAAGATTGTGTTAGATCAAGACAATAATGCTGGACAAAACATTGCAAAAGAAGATGGATGTGCGGGACCAATAAATACAATTGGAACACAAATATTCCATGAAAATTTCATTCCAGAAACAAAGGTCTTGAGTAAGGAGGAGACTGTTCTCAGATCAACTAGAGTGTAGATCCATAAAACTGTAGAGGAGAGTGACCAAGACGTGTAGGGAAGAGGCTTAATGGTAGACAGTACAAGCAAAGGCACTGTATTATCAATGGAGGGGAGAGATTGTTGAGTGGCAGGGTGGCAACGGGGGAAAGGAGAAGAATTACACAGGGATACAGCATGAGTACCAAAGGAGATTTTGACGCTGATCAGCTTGAAGAAGCAAAGAGTAATTACACAATAATGTGTTAACCACACAGTGGAGAGTATTGTCTGTTATTATGTGGAATTATACACACAACTGGTTTAAAATGACCAAAATATGTAGAACTTGATCAACAGTGGAGATGGTAAATCTTTAGGCCTCTTTCATTTGTAAATCATTCAGCTGGGTGCAGATATGGTGCTTATGCTGGACATGTCTAGACTGAGTGGAACTCAATTATTTATTATTCTTTATGAATCCTGAGTGGAGTGTAGGGAGGGCCCCTTTGAAGAGATGAGGATTTGCCCTTGCAGGGAGGAGAGGAAAAACATTTCCCATGTGGAAGACCCGCATGATTTTTGTTTATTTTGTTTTACTCATTAATATTTATATTTATATAAATTATTCAAATTGCCCATTGTTTCGCAGTCTAATGATAATAACTATGAATATGAACAATCTAACCACCCTTGTGAGGAGAGTAAAGTGTAAGATAAAATGTTGTCTTTTGCATACCCTACTGTATATAGCAGTCAAAAATGGAAATCATCTCCTATTTCCCATGTAATGCACTATATTAACCCTCTGCCATTTTTCTTGGTTGTCATTGAGCATGTTAGGAAAAGCTGATAGAATTTTGTTCAAGGCACTGCTGTTCCTAAGTTCATCCTCACAAAGCCACTATCACACCCACGATAACAACCTGATCGTCCACACTGATGAAAAATGGCCTGTAAGGCAAGCACTGCACACTCTAAGCTGTGTCAGCAGCTTAGTTCCTGTAATTTCTAAAGAATTATGACTGGCTGTCAGTGTTTCTATCGTTTATCAAATAGCTCCGAAAGTGATCCCAACAATGTTGTTCGTCACTGTTGTCGTTAATGTTGTGGTGTGGATGATTTTTTAACGATTTTTAAAACCATATGATTTTATAGTTACAGTTGTCATTCTTGATGTGGACAGTTCTCAAAGTGCTTTCACACCACCACAAGGTAACTCACCACCTCCTGTCACTTCAATGAGGGGATGGCAGCAGGGGCGAAGTGGTTTCCAACATGTAGGGTGGGTAGAGGTATGAAGCAGTTGCCACTCATGTGATGTCTGGGCAACACTCTTGCAGGTTGGCATTTGTCAAGGCGGCGGCCACGCAGCAGCGTGAGAGCAGCTTGAGGACTTGGTTTCAGCAGAGGTAACGGAAACAGAGCTAAAATCTGGGTGTGGGAATAGGGATGATATAGATAAAGAAATATTCCTACTTATGTTTTTATTTAAGTACACTTTCACATTTGAAAATTACTCCTTTATGTGTCTCAGTCTATGTCTTTGTCTCTTTTAAATGTGCTTTTTAATTTCTGTCATTTGGCATGTCCATGTCTCTATATAGTTGCCATACTGAGGAGCTGCAGTGGCCCGCAGATAACTAGCCATGACACTGCATGGTGTCACTAGTCTTCCTTATAGTGTTGTGTCTCTCATTGCTCACATGACCTTGTAGCAATCCCCAAACAATTAAACTCTAGAGGAGGGGCCTGAGATGGGGAAAGGGCGGGAAAGAAAAGCACGTGTGCATTACACTTGCAGGTCAACAAGTGGACAGAAGGAATGTTGTCTCAAAGTGTGAAGCACATGTCAATGGCAACCCTGAATGAAATAGATAAAAGAGGGGCTGTGCCCCTTCCTTGTTCTGTGATTTCAGTATGGAAAACACCATTTGAGAACTGACTGGGTCAAATATTCTAATTAGATAAAACAGCTGCATGTCCTATTCAGAAAAAGACTGTGGATAATGAAAGGGAAATCTGTCAAAGTTTCACACCAACTTCTGTGTTTATCCTGCTTGAAAATTGACCAAATGACCGCTCAGTGGGTGGTGCAGTTGTACTTTCGGCTGTTGGGATGGTTCATGTATATATCTGAGTCAATAATCATCGGACAGCTACAATATGTATTTTTCAAGCTCAGTGATCTGTGGCACGCTAACATCACAATGGCCAGGAAAAAATATTGTATCAGTCAAATTGTGCAAACCATCACTACTGTAGCCTCCAACCTCAGTCACAAACAAAAGCGCCTCACACTCGTGGGCTGCTGTGAACACTACTACCTCACAGCGTCACTGATTTCCTTTGGTGTTCAGAGTGGACTGGACTTTTCTAGCACCATTTGAAATCGGTTGTGCTGGAAAGGGTTTTCACCTACACTTCATAATGACCCAAACTCCCTCAAAGAAAAAAAATGACAGGACTTGTTGTACAGCAGTAGACGTGGAACTGACAAGACTGTCTATACAGTCTTAAGTCACATTTTAAGAAAATATCCATGTATATTCATGTGCACAACTTGTAACAGGAGCAAACATAACAACCCAGTTCTATGCAACAAGATTAATGTGTGGGACTGATGTCACTACACCAGTGGTTTTAAAACTTTTTTTGTGCCCAAGGCATACCAATGCCCAAGCCAAAATCTCAAGGCATTTATATGCATTTATATCTGTGCACAATAGCCCCTTGAACATGTTTTATCACTCTTGTCAAGACTTTAATATTTGTTTCTCTTTACTAATGTCAAATAACAATTGACACCCAACTATTACTTATGAAATATCACTGATGATAGTGATACTACATGCAAAGCACCACATGGGACTTGACTGTAAGTCCCTCACTTACTTTCGCTTAGCAGCAGCCTGCTGATATTCCACAAGGAGGAGCTGTTAGCTGCCATTTAGCTTTATTTGCATTCATCATTACCAGTAAGGACACTACTTTGAACCATCACTGCAAGAAAAGCAAATCTGCTTAAGTTCATGAAGTGATCTTGGTTGACCTGGGTTCAAATGTCAGCAGGAATTTAGGCTTTTTTGTTTGTTTGTCACAATTTGCATTCAGTGACTGTTTAATAAATGAAACAGCCTCACATTCAGTGGGTCCATTTTTAAAGCTGCTTTAGCATTATTCTTTCTTTCCTTCAAAATATATAAAATATTAATAAAATGATGTATTACATTATAATAATTAATATGACATCATACAATATTACTTAAAACATAGCACTTTGGGACAGTCAAATTAGATTCAAACACAGCTGACTGAAACTACACATACACATACATACTGCCACATACTGTGATGGTATATGATGTCTGCTGGAGATGAATGTACCTTTCTGTAGTACTCTGGTAGTGGTACCTGCATGTGAATTTTAGCAGCCGTCAGGAACTAGACAGCAGACCTTGATAAATTATGCATACATATACAAAAGGCACATTTGAAGTCAGTAAAGAAGGGTCTTATACAAGCTGAAACTATTTAATATGTATGATATGACCCCGTGGTAGACCTTCAGTTTGCCTACTAACAGGACATAATTTGGGTGTTTCAGTTATTACTCTGCAAGCATGTTGACAAGACCTCAAATCAACTTAAAAGAAATAGCCTTTACAAGAGTCAAATGTAAAAGCTGAAAAAACAAAACAGTGTAAAAAGGGTAGCTTTACTAAGCTAAGGCATAAACTCGCTTTTGTTTGTCACTGCTTCAAAAGTAATGACTTATTACTGTTTATTTATTATTTTTTCATATGTGTATTTGAGTTGAATAAGTTAGGAAATAAATAAAATTAATTATTGCTGGATGTGTTTGTGAGTTTTTCTCTACTGTTTTTGTATGTCTGTTAGGTTCGAGCAGTATCGATCGCAAACATGCTATAATGACTTCTATCACTACATACTGTCATACACCAAATACCCCAGTGAAATGTCAAGAAGGTTTGAAGGCATGAAAAAACAGACAATGCCCAAGCTTAATGTCTGTGTTGCATAAAATACCGTAACAGACAAACACGTTAATGGGATAGTGCACCCAAAAATGAAAATTCAGCCATTATCTACTCACCCATATGCCGATGGAGGCTCAGGTGAAGTACAAGCACATGTGTGCACTCGTGCGAGACCGTGAGACATGGGCACCACCTTCATGTGTGTTCATCTACAGACTACAATGAGGCTAAAAACAGAGTTTAAATGACATTTTTCCAAACAACTTTTTATGTCGGGGCTTAAGGACACTTGGATCACTATGGATGAGCAGTATGGAGATATTTTGTGGTTTCAATTATGTGTTTTTGGACGTTTTAATCTGGGGTGCCCACCCTGCATTGGGTGGAGTTGTGCTGCTACCCACTCTCCCCTTGGATCTCCGCAAGGGATGTGAGGACTCTGTCACAGCCCCTTTAGGTGTCTGTCAGGGCCTGTGCTGTGTACTCCCCTATCTCTCTCTCTCTGCCTCCTCAGATCCTGGGCTGACTGGAGCACGGGGCTCTGATTAGTGCAACTAGAGGCACCTGGCCAGTGTTCTGGGATGTGGTAATTAAGCCCTGTCTCATCCTCAGTTGGTGTGGTTCATTCTCCCTGAGGACGGCAGCAGGTTTTTGTCCTGTTGGCTTTACCTTTTGTTTCTTTAAGTTTCACATCATACAACACTCTCGCAGCACATTTTTCAACTTACAACACCACTACACCACTGACAACTGATTGACACACCTCACATTATCCTTTTGTTGCACATTTAGTTCATCCTTTGTGATTATTTAAATAAATTTTAATAAACTTTTTTGAAACCTTTAAACCGTGTGTTTCCTCCTTTTTGATGCGGCCTTTGAGCCAGATCGTGTCAAATCTAAAACTTCACCTGAGCCTCCCTCGGCATATGGGTGAGTAGATAATGGCTGAATTTTCATTTTTGGGTGCACTATCCCTTTAAGGCTCAGTTTTAGTAACCTGAGTTACACTCTTCTTGACTCACCACTGTTATTCCCAGTGTTTACAGTATGCAGAATTAAAAGATTGTATGAATTACTCATCTCTGGTGGTATTGATGCATAAACATCAGCTTAGGCTACAGATTTCAGCCAGCTGGCAGCTTGTCAAACAAAAATGAACTCAAGTACAGTAACGGAGGCCAGTTAACAAAAATATTTTAAACCACAAAACAGCGTTAAAAAAAAGTTTCTGATTTTCCACCAGAACAATGCTTCTCTCTCGTCTCATACCATTGTTAGGTAATTTGCACATGGAGCCGGTAAAACTGACACATACAGGCACACACACACACACTTATATAGCAAATTACACGAAAGCACGTGCAGAATGAAAAGAAGAGGGTAACCCTGGTTTTCAACTGTTCATTTTCGCTTTCTGAGTGTGTGGAGCAATCAGGTAACACACCTCCTCCTCCAGATGTTTTCCCGTCCAAAAAGTATAGCTCTGAACAAATTACAGCCTCTGCTTCCAACCAGAATCCTCCTGAAGTGTAACTTCTTTACCTGTTGTTCTGTTCTGTCACAGGTTCTCAATTTCTTCACTTGTTTCACCTCATCACCTCATTAGTTTTTCAGTGTATCTATCAACTGCCATTTGTCTCTTTTTTCCTTACACTGAACCACTGCTTATCTATTAGTGTTTTTGCTGATCACTGTTCTTGGTGCTTGGTTATACAGTACTGTATAACAGGCCTATATTCAATTTCAACCTGCAGCATATGTGCAGTTTTTGTAGATGCTGTTTACTGTCATGTTTGTATTACAGCAGAATACTGCTGCACAGAAGTGTTGATAATTATGGATTCCAGCCATTCCTGGGCTTCACCTTGCACAACCTGCGCTGACTCCTGACAGAGTACTTTCCTGCTACTCCTCTCTCTCCCCTTTTTCCTTCACACTCAGTTCAGTTTAGTTTAACCCAGTGTCAGTGTAAACACAGTATGTACCTTGATGTCTATCTTTCCATTCCTTTTCTATCTCCAGATAACATGTTCTTTGTGATACTCAGTAGTCATAATTCTTTAGAATGATGAACTTAAAGTAATAGCTTAATATACTGGCCACATGCTTGAAGGTCACATCAGACCTTAAAGGGATAGTGCACCCAAAAATGAAAATTCAGCCATTATCTACTCACCCATATGCCGACAGAGGCCCTGGTGAAGTTTTAGAGTCCTCACATCCCTTGCGGAGATCAGCGGGGGCAGCGGCTAGCACACCTAATGGCTGATGGTGCCCCAGACTAACGTCCAAGAACACAAAATTGAAACCACAAAGTATCTCCAACATGCTCATCCGTAGTGATCCAAGTGTCCTGAAGCCCCAACATAAAAAGTTGTTTCGAAAAAACGTCATTTGAACTCTGTTTTTAGCCTCACTGTAGCCTGTAGCTCTGACTGCTTCTTTGTGCTCCGCGCTCACGTGTGCGCGCTCAGGGTGATCGGTGTTGCACGGTCTCTGAAGAGCAGCAGTCTTGTCGGTACTGATGTCCAGATTCTCAAGTGCAGGCATTGCCAATTCCCAGTCTGAGCAGCAAAGACTTTCCTCATCCGTTGGCATTGCTTTGCATTTGAAACAACTACACCACCAGGTTTCCAGTGCTCGACTCCGGTATACTGCGGCCGGCTGAGGCTCATGAGCTGCTTCGTCCAGTAGCCTGAGTTCCATCCTTATACTCGGGCTCATACAAATACAGCTCAACAAAGAAATGCTGTTCCTCCTCAGTTTCAAAGTCTTCAGACATGTTGGGCTGTCCTTTGTTAAAAGACTGTAGTGCAAATTAGTGCTGCAGCACACTTGGATCACTACGGATGAGCATGTTGGAGATACTTTGTGGTTTCAATTTTGTGTTCTTGGACGTTAGTCTGGGGTGCCGTCTGCCATTAGGTGTGCTAGCCGCTCCCCCCACGATCTCTGCAAGGGATGTGAGGACTCTAAAACTTCACCAGGGCCTCCATCGGCATATGGGTGAGTAGATAATGGCTGAATTTTCATTTTTGGGTGCACTATCCCTTTAACACACACACACACACACACACACACACACACACACACACACACACACACACACACACACACACACACACACACACACATGTTGATCTCTTCCAAAAGAGACTATCCCTGTATTAAGCGGCTACTGGTTGGGGATATGTGATTTGTATCAGTTGACTTGGCTGGCACCACATAATGAGCTTGACGATGGAGATTGTCATCATCTCTTGATAGTTCCCATGGCACAAAGCAGCCATCCATGGCTGCCTCTACTGTGGTTTCACTTACCCCACACCAGTGCGATGGTTGTCTCCAAAAATCTCAGTCCATCGCCGACTTGGAGCGCCGTATTTCTGACCTTTACTGGATCCGAAATGAAGAAAAACTCCTGGACTCCGTAACCACACTGGGAGCAGGTCCGCCTGTCAACTCTGCTGAGCTGGACTCCACTATCCCGGCTATGGACGCTGCTCCCCCGGCTCCAGGGAGGGTTGCTCCTGCCTCCTCGTCTCAGCCTGCCCCCGGCCCCGGAGGTGCTCCTGCATCACCCGGGCTGGTCGCTTCGACCCCGCCGTCTCATCCCCAACCTGTGGACCACTGGCTCTTGCTGGGTGCAAAGCCAAAGCTAGTGCCTGCTGCTGTACTGGATTTTACACCAAACCCGAGGCGCAGGGCACACTGTTCCACCCCGCAGCATGAGTCCTGGTCCGTGGCATCCGGCAAGAAGGCATGCAAGGCCAGCCCGCAACCCACCTGTGAACTCCAGCTGTCCAACAGGTATGATTTCCTGAGTATGGACGAGTTCCCGCCGCTGACTGCAGAGCTGGAGCCGAGGGCCGTTCCCGGTCGAGCCACCCCGGCTGGTGGTTCCATCCCAGTGTCTGAGGCTGACGTTTCCACCCCTGCCGCCGCAGTCGTCTCCCTCCCTGAGGCCTCGGCGCACTCGGAGCCTGGGCGGAGTACATCCCATCCTGCTGGCTCGTCAGCACAGCGCAAGCTGCTCAGGGATGCGGTGCGATGGCATTCGCGGGGGTCAAAGCCGCTACCTCCAGAGAATTCCAGGTCCTCAGCTGATCGTAGCAAGACACAACCTGCACCCCATCATCCCCTCTTCCCACCAACCACCTTAATTGTGGGGGACTCCATCACCAGGCATGTCCGCTTCTTCAACGCAATCACTCGCTGTTTCCCTGGAGCTACTGTGCCTGTCATCCTAAATAAACTTCCAGAACTTATAGGCTCACTGCCCTCCACAGTCAATAAAGTCATTGTCCATGTAGGATGTAATGACACCACTCGCAAGCAGTCCGAGTTGACGAAAGCTGATTTTAAAGACCTTTTCAGCTTCCTGCGCACCACAGGTAAATCAGTGTTCATATCAGGCCCAATTCCAACACTGGCTCGTGGAGCTGAGCGATTCAGCCGAATCCTCAGTCTTCATTCCTGGCTGTTTTCGATCTGCAGAGACCTCGACCTCGGCTACATTGACAATTTCAATCTGTTCTGGAACCGCTATTCATTTTACAAGCCGGACGGAGTACACCCAAACGAACTGGGTAGCAGGATGTTAGCTGCTAATTTTCAATATGCTGTACAAACTACCACACATGCTGCACGTGCCTGACGGTTGTTTACAACACACACCCCCTTCCAGATCTCTTCCTCCCCGCCCCCTGTGGCAGCTCAAAGTCCTGTTTCATCCACCACTGCCCCCTATGGGCCCCATCTGCCATCGATCTCCCGACGACACTGCACAGCACGGCCCAGCTGTAGTCTCAGCAGCACCCCTTGCAATCAATACACGAAAAGCCCTGCCCTGTCAATACCGGTCATGATCACCACCAGACCATTTTCCAGAAAGACCTCTGGAGCTCGTTCTCGTTATCTTAGACCGATACAGCTACACAGACCAAATACACCCCAGGACAGAACTCTGAGCATGGCTCTTTTAAATGTCAGATCCCTTTCAAACAAAACATTTATTATTAATGACCTGATCTCCGATAATAAGATTGACTGCATGTTTTTAACGGAGACTTGGCTTAGCACAGATGGACCAGCTACACTCCTGGAAGCCTCGCCAACCAATTACAATTTCTCATTTTCATCCAGGTCTGGTAAGAGAGGAGGAGGCACAGCAACCATCGTCTCAGCAGCATTTAGTTTTAAAAATATTACATTTGAGGAATATGCATCTTTTGAATACCACTGCCTTGTTTTTAACAGTCCTCCAGTTCTATGTTTGACTGTTTACAGGCCACCCAAAAGATGTTCAACTTTTATTTCAGACTTCTCAGAGCTGCTTTCGATTATTCACACCGACTTTAACAGAGCAATTATTTTAGGTGATTTTAATTTACATATTGATAATCAATCAGACTCACTTGCTTCAGAATTTTTAAGTATGTTAAATTGTATGAATTTTAACCAACATGTAACTCAACCTACACACAACAGGGGCCACACTTTAGATTTAATTATAACTCATGGCCTCTCTGCCAAAATTTCCTCTGTTGTGGATACAGGTATTTCCGATCATTATTGTGGTTTTTTTTAATGTCTGTGGTTTTAATCAGGAAAATGTTTTAGAAAGGACTGTAAGGAAGCGCTATCTTACTCCTGAAGTGACTGCAAATTTTATTAATATTTTACATGACACTCCTTCCAATTTTTTACCCTCTTCCTGTGATTTTATTGTTGACTGTTTTAACAGTAAACTTGAGTCAACACTTGAAAAAGTTTCCCCACTAAAATTAAAAAAGATCAAATCAAAACCAAACCCTCCCTGGAAAGATGAAACTACCAAACACCTAAAGAGAAAATGTCGTGTAGCAGAACGGAAATGGAGAAAAACTAAGTTAACTATTCATTTCCAAATTTTCCACGAACAGCTTATTAACTATAACAAGGCAATTAAATATGCAAGACAGTCTTATTTCTCTAATTTGATCAATGACAACCGAAACAACCCCAAGATACTGTTCTCAACCACTGACCGTCTTATCAATCCCGTTTCTGACAACATACATATTTTATCATCCAGTGAGAGGTGTGAGGAATTTGCAGTTCACTTCAGAGACAACATCGACAACATCAGATTGGCTCTAGTTCAACAACGGTCAGCAAACTTTACCCAGAACACGGACTTAGAGCCTGTCTCTGCATGTGGGGAGACACTAGAAAGTTTTGTCCTGGTTAATGCTGAAATCCTTGGTAAAGTTGTCTCACAACTAAAACCTTCAACCTGCATATTAGATCCCATCCCCACGTCCTTTTTTAAGACTGTTTATAGGTTTTTATATGAGGATTTATTGACTGTTGTAAATTACTCCCTTCAGATGGGTGTCTTTCCCACTGCTTTTAAGACCGCACTGGTTAAGCTCCTTCTGAAGAGGAATGGTCTAGATTCTCTGGACTCCAATAGTTACAGACCAATATCCAATCTGCCATTTTTAAGTAAGATTTTAGAGAAACTTGTTTTTAATCAGTTGAATGTTTTTATTACGTCAAAAGGCATCCATGAGAAACTCCAGTCTGGTTTTAGAGCCACCCATAGTACTGAGACTGCACTAGTCAAAGTTGTGAATGACCTTAGATGTAACCTGGACATGAGAAAACTATCAGTCCTGGTTTTATTGGATTTAAGTGCAGCTTTTGACACGGTGGACCATGGAATACTTTTAAATCGTCTTTACAGCTTAATTGGCATATCTGGCACTGTTTTTAACTGGTTTAAATCCTATCTTAGCGATAGAGAACTTTTCGTGAGTTATAATGAATGTTCATCTAGGAGCTATAAACTGAATTGTGGTGTCCCTCAAGGGTCAATTTTAGGTCCGCTCCTTTTTAATCTCTATATGCTGCCACTTGGCGATGTCATCAGGAGACACAGCATAAACTTCCACAGTTACGCGAATGATACACAGCTTTACATTGCTGTGTCTCCTGATGACACAGGGCCAATCGATGCCCTTTTTAATTGTATTTTAGACATTAAGTCATGGATGGCAGAAAATTTTTTGCAGCTTAACCAGGACAAGACAGAGGTACTGGTTATCGGTCCTGAAGCTATGAGAGAAAAATTGAATTTTAAGCTAGAGGCATTGGCACTTAAGCCATCAGACAATGTTAAGAACCTGGGTGTGGTCTTTGACTCAAACTTAACCTTCTAACACCACATCAAACATATTACAAAGAACGGTTTTTATCATCTCAAAAATATTGCCAAAGTGCGTCCATTTCTCTCACAAGCCAACACAGAGACACTAATCCATGCTATTATTACTTGCAGAATTGATTATTGCAATGCTCTTCTTTCTGGTCTCCCTAAAAAGAATATTGCACCTTTACAAATACTGCAAAACTCTGCTGCTCGTGTGCTAACGAAGACCAGAAAGAGAGCTCACATTACACCAATTTTAAAGTCCCTGCATTGGCTACCTGTGTGCTTCAGGATCGATTTTAAGATACTTTTATTGGTTTTTAAGTCTCTTAATGGTCTTAGCCCTTCGTATCTGTCAGATCTGCTTTTACCTTATGAGCCAACTAGATCTCTCAGGTCTTCAGATAGAGGCCTTTTATTAATACCTAAAGTCAGAACCAAAACTCATGGCGAGGCTGCCTTTTGTTGTTACGGTCCACGTCTGTGGAACAGCCTTCCTGAAGACCTGAGAACCGCTGAGAGTGTGGACATTTTTAAGAACAAACTTAAGACACACCTTTTTAGCCTGGCTTTTGATTAGATCTTACTTACAGGTTTTATATTTCACTAATTTTTCTTATCCTTTTATTTATTGATTTTTAGTTTTTAGTTTAGGTTTTAGTCACTAGCTTGTTAGTGCATTAATCTTAGCCTATCTATTATTTTTATTTATTATTTTAATGTTATTTATTTATATATGTATGTATGTGTGTGTGTATGTGTATGTGTATGTATATGTATGTATGTATGTATGTATGTATGTATATATATATGTATATACATATATATTTCAATTTAACTTGATCTTTCTTCTTTTATCTCTAGTGTTTCCTCAATATGTAGAAATAGCGCTTCCACAGTCCTTCAGTCCCTTGTCTCCTGTTTAAAGGATTTTTATTTATTTACATCTGTTTAATTATGTAATGTCTGTTGTTGTTGCTGTTAAATTTCTGTTGTGTGTGACATCTTATGTTCATGTAAAGCACTTTGCGATGCAATTTATTGTATGAAAAGTGCTATACAAATAAAGTTTGATTGACTGACAAATCCTGTCAGAGATGAGCTATTCCACTCTCTTCCCCCCATGAAGCAAAAAAAAGAGCTACATGCTATTTTACTTTATATTCTGTACTGCCACTTTGACATGGGCTCACTATGGACAGGAGAAATACAAAATAAAATGAATGAAACAATCTGATCCATCATTACTACTATTAGTAACACCTGTGTTTTACATAATGCCTGCTATGATAAGGCTTATTGTGTCTGTTCATGCTTTTTTTTTTAGCTTATATCTTGAAACTTTTAAATTTAAAGGAGCAGTGTAGGATTAAGGAGTATCTACTGGTAGAAATGGAATATAATATTCATACCTCTGTTTTCATTACTGTATCATTACCTGAAACTAGTATCGTTACGTTTTTGTTACCCAAGAATGAGTCATTTAGGCTATACAGGCTATGTCTACCATCAGAGTGGGTCCTCTTCATAGATGTATAATAATATCTACATACCAGATGCCAAGATGGTGCCTATTCAGTCCTATGGATTTGCTTACCTGGTGCATATACCAAAAAAAAGTTCCTAGGTTCTGGGTTTACCACTGAATATGTGCAGTAATGTTTCCCCTGCTGGCTCCGCCTGGGAGTTCCTGCTGGGCTCATTTTACATTGTGATTATGTCACAGATTTTTATATCACTTTTCTCAGCTCAAGGAAAGTTTTACAAATATAAAACCACCATGGATCAAAATTCATAATATAAACAGTCATCACTGACCTTGTTTACAGTTGGAGGTGTCCTGTCAACAGTTTTACAGACTTCTGTTTCCTGAGGGTGGTCTACAGGGAAAATGCTTTCAAAAGTTGTTGATAATTGTTTGATAATTTCTGATACATTTTTTGATGCATCTTTTTTTAATGTTCAAATATTAAAAAAGGTCTGAAAATACGCATTAACACGAATCTAACACATTTTGCCTTGTGCAACAACTTGCCTCTGTAAAAGTGTAATTTCCTCTCTCTTTCTCTACCTATCTGAAAAGCAACCACAGGACAGGACTACAGCCTGAGGCTGATAAGGCCCTCTGCATGACAACCTCCATTCATCCTGTGTACTATGTAATGCAATTTTATAGAATATGGGTAGTCAGGGTCCCTGCTCTGTCTCTCTTTCAGCTAAGGGGTCCTTGGCCTAAAAAACTTTGAAGACCCCTTCAGTGAAACCCTTTGTCTTGCTGCCAGGCAAAAGTGATGCAGTGTGGCAGTGGGTTCTCTTTTCTCCATTAAACTGAAATGTATTTCATCATGTAAGAAACAGTGTTAATACAAATTTGCTTTTGTTTGTTTGCACGATTGCCTTTAAGAGACTGTCAGGTTTAAGTTCACAAATGAAACCAAGTCTCCATTCAAAACGTTTTGACAGAAAATAAGTCACCTAATATTAAACCCTTTTCAGCATCTAGGAACCTGTGAGTAATCTTGAAACAGTGGGCTTGGCCTGACAGGACTGGGTGGGCTGCTGTGGATGAGACCTACCTGCTCCTGTTTTCCCGGGCCAGTAACGTAGCTGCCGGTGACACTTGGCTCCACCTCCGCCGGGCTGAGCCCTCTACTGTACCGCTGCACACCGGACACCGAGCTCATACAGGCGGTGCAGCCGCTGCGGTACGGCACGTGTAGGTGTGTGTATGTGTGTGAGAGAAGGAGCGAGTGGGAAAGTTACTGTGTGTGTGTGAGAGAGAGGGGCAGAAAGAGAGGGAGAGAGGGGAGTCGTAGAAAACTACCGAGCAGGTGAGCTCTCCATCTTTTTCTTCCTCCGTCTTTGCTAACATTGGTCTCGAGACCACACCTCAGTCAAACAATACAAAATCACTGTTGTGCGTTAACGTTACAGTATATTACCGTAACACTCCTGCAGGGGCAGCGGCTGTCTCTGTAAAGAAGAGTTTGTATGAACCATTGTACTGTAGCCTGTGCCCCATGATACTTCTGTAATGTTGCTATAAGGATGTAGAAAGGTGACTTTTAACGGACTTTAGCGCGCTTTGTGTTTTTTTTTTATGCTAGGCTAATTTATCTTTCGGGCTGTTAGCTTGCTGTCATGTTGATGTAAGTTAGTGGACCACTTGTTAGCTAGATTTAAAGAAAATGTTTGTAACCAGAGACCACACTTTGCTTCTTTGAAAGGCTTTTGTCAAAATTAAGAGTCACAAACGTTAGTATTGACATGATTGTATCATCAAAAAACAACAACAAAAAAAACCCCCAGTAGCAGTTAAATTTGGACAAAGCTGTTATAAATGTCCCGCAGGTTTGGCTGGCCAGACAGCAGGTGGTTCAGTCTAGCCTACAGCCTTGGATATCTGGTTCAGCTGAGTATTGCAGCTTACTTATGACCATTTATCTTTACTAAGAGCCAATGAATCACCAGGAAAATATAAATATTACTTCACTTGGATGTATGATCTCCACAGTGCAGAGTGATGTATGTGCAGACACTACCAAGGCTGTTTTACTTTCATCTCTTTGTGGCCTCCCAGCTACTCTGGGGGCCAATTGTGATCCAGTATACAATCTACACGAGGGTAATGCACATACTCTGAGAATGGACTTTACACTTATAGGAGACAACATGACATCATCCAGTGGTTAATCGTTGAAATGACGAATACTTGCACATTTATAGATTTTTCAATGAGGAAGAAGAAGGGAGAAGAAGTTTCTTTGTGGCACAATTTAGACCAAGTCAAAGAAAAGATGAGAAGTTTTCTCTAACTTGTGATGAAGAAACTAGAATTCAGGTTAAAGAAATACTCCACCCACAAAATGACCATTTGTACATCAAGTAGTCATACTGTGTTACCTTGAATTCATGAAGAAAATGATTTTTCCCCGATTCCTCAATGGAAAATGGCGGACATATTGATTTATTTATTGATTAAGGACCATGTTTAACAACAGCAAAACTATATCAAAACATCTGTTAACAAATTCGTATAATTTGTGCAATATAATCCAAGTGTCATTCATCCCGAACACATGCATTTTCTCTAAAAAAACAACAACATCCATCTTAGTATTGGAGTCTGGAGAGCATGGATAAGTTTCACTTTTAGTTCCGTTATAAATAGTAACACTTTATGGAAAATGCATGTTTGGAAAGTACTGAGCATACATCTGGATAAACGAGATTTGGATTACACTGCATGAGTTTTGTGAGAATTTGTAAATGGGTGTTTTGATATAGTTTTGCTGTCAAACATGGCCCCCATCAATCAGTAAATCAATATGTCTGCCATTTTCCATGGAGACGAAAAAAACAAAACAAAACATTTTCCTCACAAATTCAGTGCAACATGTCATGACTAGCCTAATTGATTTACAAATGGTCATTTTGTAAATGAAGTATTCCTTTAAGAGTTGAAGAAAGGATAAGTGATGAATGTGTGTGTGTGTGTGTGTGTGTGTGTGCATGTGCGTGTACCTGCTCTCTCACTGACACCAGTGGGTCACTCATTGCTGGGAGGCAGATTTCTGACACTGTTGCACACATTCCTACCAGATTAACCAGCAGCACAGATTAATGGAGTGCAGAGCTCAGATTCACCATCAGAAAATGGTTTGAATGATTTGTTTTTGCTGCAGGTGAAGAACAAGGAATTTCATTGAGACAGTGGTGTGTTGTTCTTTCAAAACTTGTTCTCTTGTGCTCACATGATGTAATAAATATATATCTAGGTGTGACATTGAAAAGCAGGCGCTCCTAATTGGGGCTTCTTAGGTGAGAGGCATTCTTAGAAACCTAGACAGCTTTATTTTACTATTCAGTGGGGTACAGTTTGAGAATTCTCAGTATTTCTCCTTGAACTTAAGAATGTCATATTGTTATTGATTTATTTTCACTTGTCAGGGTTATTAGACATGTATGTTTGGAGGTCCATGTTCCCATGGCCCTTGTAGGTTTAGTCTAGCTTTAATCAGCTCAAGGACCTGGCCTCTCGCCCCATTGTTGAGATCAACTTTAACCTGAAGGGTTAAGAAGATCCACGAGTCACTCAGACTGGTAGAACTGGCTATCTGGGAGAGAGGGACACTGATTGGAGGCTGCTTTTCCTCTTTATTAATTGACTGTACATTGACCAATGATGCTCAGTTGTGATGACATGTACTGTATGTACATTTTCACAAAGGACCACATCAGAGGTGTTTTTTAGACAAATCAATACTATCTGCTTGCACCTTTTGTTAATACTAGTAATTTCACAAATCATGCAGCCATGTTTGAGCTTTTGTAATACTTTGCCGAATTGTTTTAATGTTTAAAATTAAATGTTCAGGTGATACACCGACATTTAAATTCAGCTTGCCAACACAAACACACACATATAAATGTGTAGCCCAAGTGTTAATATAAGTACTTGTAAGTCACAGTATTGCTCAAAAGACAATATTTTATTGTAGGAGCATTTTCCAGGCAAGCACGACAGATGTTTACAGGTAGTTCTGATAAGACAGACTCTGCTATGGGAAGCACAACACATTTCTGACCAAAACATTCTAGCTTAGAGAGATGCACAACTTTGATAACTGTACTGTGTACCTGCAAGTGAGGCACACAGAAAGGAAACCAGGACGGCCTGTCAAACATTTACTCTAAGTTAGTCCACTGCATTGATGCCTTGCTCAAACTCCTCCAAAAGCTATTCACAATTTCTCATTTAGCATAAACACTGTGTTTTGGGTAGTATACTTTGTCATGTATTACTACCACACCACCAGCTGCCATCTGCTGGCTTCAGAGGCTGGAGTTCTGGTTGATTTGGTGATGTAGTGGCAGTGTCCCCCATTCAAGTCCTTTCCCTGTCTCACTGTGCTCACCTCAGCACTGGTTCTTCCTTAGTTGCTCAAACTAATGTGCTACAATAGCTGTTCTGTAGAAAGTGGAACTGTCTACTAATCTGAGCTCCTCATCATGCTGTTCACTGTCATAGTAGTAGTGTCATTACTTTGTTACTTCTATGCCAAATACTTTTTGTTTACTAAGCAGTGTGTCAGTTTTCATCCCTGAGCATCCAATGATAGCACGCATATTAGATTGACTCAGAGAAAGGGAGCGTTTATGTGCAGTGTAGCTAAAATTGTCTTCTACTGTGATACAGCCATCAAATACATGACAGTTTTTACAGCATTCATGTCTGATCATTTTTGTATTCTCTACTGAGTTTAAAAATATAATAGCTTATGAAGGAAAATCTGTGACACGTATGGTGCAGGTCTGTTGTCAGACATTCACCTTAGCAGTTCTGCAATTCACACTATTAAACTCTAAAATGAAGTGACGCATACCAGTGCAGATGTGTTTTATTATGATGCATTAGCAATGTTAGGCAAGTTTCACATCTCTGTGAATTGATTTTGATAGCATATTGTAATTATCTGAAATCAGTGGGTAGAAAAATGCATTTAAAAGGTTGTCTGTGATTAAAGCTCTAAGTAAATTGGTGTTACGTACATTGCCAGTGGTGTAGTCCTTTAAACATTGGTGTGAATGTTCAGGTGTTGGCATGATAGAGGTATTGTTTTTCTATGTGATGGCTTCTCAGATGCTCCATGCTTGTTTTAGAAAGAATTGGTTTAATCTCACTGGTGATTTGGGCTGAGAAGGTGGGCGAAGGCAGAGGTTGGGTGGGAGTGTGTGTGTGTGTGTGTGTGTGTATGTAAGGATGTGCTTCCGTATAAGTGGTATGTTTGCCTCTGTGCTTGGATAATCTATACATCAGGAGGCCTTTCTAAAGACCTCTGGCTGCCGTCGGCTGCCTTGTGCTCTATCAGTGTGTCTTTGATATCTGAGCCTCTGTCAGGGCCTCTGCAGGCTGAGACATTCATAATCAGGTCCCCTGATATAAATCAACTCCTTGTTTGCAGCACACTGACAAGGATGCCTCTTTTTTCATGTCTGTCTCCTCTGCTCCTTTCTTGTAGTGTCTACAACCAATGATAATTTGCGTTATTAGGAAATACTTGATCTTTGTTTTAATTATTTATTAAGAACTTTACCACGTTGCACATTTTAGTTTTTCTTAAACTCTGTATAAATTATTTATGCTTCAGTATTCTCTTATCTAGGTTTTTAGGAATTGTGTGTTTCTGTGTTGTGTTGTGTTGTGTTGTTTGTTGTATGAGCAACTAAAAGTCAAAAACACATATTTTTCCTGTTACTTGCGTTGCTAATCATCACTATAGATTGTTTTTGTTGAGTTGCAGAGTGTTGGAGATATTGGCTGTAGAGATGTCTGCCTGCTCTCTGGTATAAAAGAACTAGATGACACTCGGCTTTTGGAGCTGAACTACACCCATCAACCATATATCTGCACAAAAGGAAGCGTACATCTACTTATAGATGAGAGGCTCGCGATAGCACAAGACATTAATGGCATCTTCCTGAGCTGAGCCTCCTTCTGCGCAGTGATATGTTTGATGGGTGTAGTTCAAACCAGATTGATAAATTGCTTGACAGCAAAGTGGAAAAATGTGTATTTTTGATTTACGGACGAACGGTCCCTTTAATGCCAAGAGGAACGTGACAGAACTAATTTGGCTTCTAAAAAAATGCCAGAAAAATGCAGTAAATCATGGGTTTCTCCACACAACGTGAAATATCTTTTTTTTATGTCTGTCAGCTAGTCTGATAAGCTGCAATCACTGCCAATTAACTCTCAGGATGTAACACAAATCTCTGCCTCTCTAAGTGTGTCTTTTCCCCTCTCCAATGCTCACAAACACACACATTCTCATACAGAGGGGATATTTACACTTGAAATGGCTGATGGCATGCAAATCACACCACAGATTGTCTCATCAATAACAGGAAATGCAATTTCCTTTTTTTGTGTCGCTGAAAAAGTCGGCCAAATATCCCGCCTTTCTTTGATATCGGCAGGAAACTTCTCTGAGTACTGATTGCCCCTCTGCTTTTACAATTACAAATGGTATCTTTAGTTGTTTCAAGTGCAAATTGTTAGTGCAGGTAAACGGCAGTTCTGGAGTTTCACATACACGTTTAGTCATTTTACAGTTTTTTTCTGACAAGTTCTTTCTCTTCTAAATAGTGAAAATGCCCATATGCTGTGTTAGCTATTATGACATAAGCAGCGTCAGTGTACCATTGCTCCACTTTCATGTTGTGGCCTCAGCTAAAGCTCTGCCTGGCTCACCTGCACCTCACTGACCTTCTCCTCAGGACTTAACGCTGACAACCCAGAGTTGCCCTGTTCACCTCCACCTCTCACCTACTGCTTCTCTGGCTTTCTAGTTCAAACATGAATATGGTAATTGTGTTGGTTAATGTGTCTGCACTGAATGTAATCACCTTAAAGGCTCCTCACTGGCTACTGTCTGGTCATGCCCTCACATGAGCCTTTTTGTTGGTCTCTTGGGTGTGTCCCTCAGTGCTTAGTTAAAGCTTAATTTCTGTGATAAACCATTTAAGACCCTAAACCATGCAGCTGATTTCATGGAAGATCTGATACAGAGTGTTGTTGTTGGGTGAAATAAGAGGGCATGACATCGGAAAAAACAAAGTGCCCTGGTTGTGCATGAACAGGAATGCACAGACAGACTTTCCTTTCTGTTGTGTGTGTACATAGGTGGTGTGGAACAAAGGTTTAAAAGTTGATGGTATTAGGTGTGCCTTATTTGAGGTTTGGGTCAATAGCAGTGACAGTCTGTTGTGCCGCTCACATTGGAAGATTTAACTCTCTTTGCACACCTGAAATGGAGAATTATCTTTGATGTTAATCTTTGTTTGACCGTAAGATGCCAGCAGAAATTGAGGTAAATATCCAGACAGTATCATGAGATTTCCTTTGGCTCCATAGGTGATTATCTGACAATGTATGTAGTGGATTAGGAAGTTGTTTGAAGGGAAGTTGTTTCTTTGTTTGATACTATGGTTAAATTAAATCCCTTTAATTAAAGATGTGTTTGGGTGTGTGGGTGGTCTCTCTCCACCAAATCAAGCAGATGGTTGATGTCAACCCTGTTGACTGGTAGGGAGATAATTGTTTGCTGTGGGATCTTATCATATTAGTTGGTGTCTGCCAGTGTTTTCCCTGCAGAGTTCAGGTCATAGGTGTTTCTTCAGGGTTTGTTGATTCTAGTGGCATAAACTAGGGCTACCTTCTCTGTAAGAGAGTTATGATCATTAGATCATTAGAACCTACCGAGTTGGTGTTTTACCCCACATTTAATAAAGCCTAGAAGCAATTTCCACTCTGTCTAATTTAAGGAGAACGCTTATTGTGGTTTCATAGTGTGTTACAGTAATTAGCGACTGTCTGCTTTGACTCATTTTTTGGCAATGCAGTGCGTGCAATGTGTAATGAAGCATCTGGAGTGTTGAAAGAACTGAGTCATTCCCATGAAGAAATGATCATATCTAACTTAAGGTAAAAATAATTCTATGTTTTATTTATAGGTGCCTTTCACAACACTCAAGGTCACCTGACAGGCAAAGGTAGAGAAAAACAACAGCATATAAAAAGTCAACAAGGTAAGGAATAAAGTAACGTAAATTAAAAAATAAATTTATAAAGTAATATAACAGTGGCAGGGTACACCCTGGACAGGTCGCCAGACTATCACAGGGCTGACACATAGAGCCATTCACCAACCTACATGTCTTTGGACTGTGGGAGGAAGCTGGAGTACCCAGAGAAAAGCCACACTGACAGGGGAAGAAAATGCAGACTCCACTCAGAAGCCATTCTGAGCCATTGCAGTTCCACTCTGCTTTAATAGTTGTTCACAGTTGTTATACATTACATTAAAGCAGCATAATAGCATCACTGGAAAGAGATGTACATAATATGGTTCAGATCTGCACAACCTTGCAGGCATTGCTGAAAATTTTAGTTCAAAACCCTCTAAAGTATTTGCAAAGTGTGCTACAAAAAATGTTTTGAGGATACTGTCCCTGTCAGTGCTGAATTTCACTTTTGATACCAGCTTTATGGCTTTGTGTTTTTTCACTGGCGGGTCAAGTTTGACGCCAAACATGCAAGAAAACAGGGTTAGTAAACAGTAGTAAGTAGCATAGAGGCCAGTGAAAATCAGGGGTGTGGGAAAAATCAATACAGCATAGTATCACAATATTTTTATGTGGCAATATCATATTACAGTTGGAAAAAAAGGAATAAATTGCAATATATTGCAATGTGAGTTATGTATTGTGATATTAAAATATCGAGGATCATCTGATGATTCCCACCTCTCTATGTGGAACAATATTTGAGTGCTGCTTAGAAGGAGTTGGCCAGATTTTGTGGCTGGCATGATTAAGGGTCACAATAGTTAGCGAAAAAAGCGACAAGCCTGTATTGCGCATTGCAGCAGAAACAACAAAAAATGATCATGCCCACCCAGTTATCATGTTACCATCACTGCTGATTGGAGCTGGAGCTGATAAATACCTGTGACTACTGCAGAGTTATTTTGCCTGGGATTGAATGCAGATTTTTAACTTTGCCTTTAAAGAAAAACGCTACAGCGGTGGCAGGTCTTTTTTATCTAGTGGGAAAGGGACTGTACAGCAATATATACACCATAGCTGAGTGCAGCAAGTTCTCATCCAGTCTGTTGGCCGAAAGTTGTTTTCGAAAATATAGTAAATAGGCTTGGGCGATTGGACGAATACATCGCCAATTGCCCACCGGCTGAGTCCATCACGGTTTGTTTCATTTTATTTGGCTAAATTAATGGTCTGTCTCCACAGAATTCAACTCGGTACATATAGTTCATAATTACTATAGAGCACAATTCAAAGTGTGCGCGTATTGGAACTGGCAGCTTCACACTGATTTCCGACATATTTCCATATTTCAGAACTACATCAAAAAAGATGTGCAGTTGTGCACCCTGATCGTTATAGTAGGACAGGTATGCTATCCCTATCTCCCACCTGTTTGCTCATTTAGAGGCTGTGAGTAAATGCGTCCTTCTGCAGCCATCAGACTCTTTTTAAAATGGTGTCGGACCGTCGTCTTCGGCCCGTCTTTACAGCTTATTACTCAGCAAAGATCTCAAGGTGATTTATTTTTTGTTAAATGAGTAAGAGTATAGCCTATAGGCTGTATGTTTCAGTAAACTTTCAATTCATTAAATTTGACATTAGAGGGTAAGGCGCAGGTTAATTTATTCAAACAGAATAAACAGTTGGTCGGTCCACAAAGTTTACACAGTAACAGTAGCCTATAATAACAAATAAGTAAATATAAACGAAGGACATTGGAAAAATAAAGTGCAAAAATCACACAGTTGCATAAAATAATAATGTCCACTCCCTTTGCGCTGTCTAATAATGATAGATAAATAAAAAAAATAATAAAAATAGGCTAAACGAAGAACAATGGAAAAATAAAGTGCAAAAATCACATAAAATAATAAAGTCCCTTTGTGCCATCTTTAACCCAAAAACACAATATTTTACATGTGTTTGGAGAGGAAAACGAGCATGTTAACCTTATCTGGCTTAAGCAAAATGCGCATATGGTTAACAATGTTACTAGCCGTGCTAAACACCCTCTCTGACGGCGTACTTGTTGCCGGTATGCACAGATATTTCCGTGCCATGTTGGACATGAGTGGGCTTGCAAAGCTCGCTGCATTTTTTTGCTACATTCATGTGGTGTCGGAAGATCCTAGGTTGCCGAGTTGTTTTTCTGACACGAGGGGGCGTTCATGTGAATTATCCCATTCTGAAAGTCATTTTTTTATTTTTTCCGACATCACATGAATGCAACATCCCCCCTCTTTTTTTTTTCTCCACCACACACACAGCTGCTAAATATATCCCCAACCGCTGGTTGATGGGCTGACTGTGGCCGGTTGGAAATTTTTAACATACCGCCCAACCGTAATAGTAAATCAGTAACTGAATTAGGGTAAAGGTGGATCCAGCAAAAGATTCATTCCAAGGTGTGGTAGACTGTGGAAGTGAGGAAGCAATAAAAATAGAAATGAAAGTCACACTCAGGAAGTAGCATTGATTTATGTCATCTCTATTTGTTTCTCTATTTGCTTGAATTTGTTGAGCAGAGCAATAGTGGAATTGTCTTTTCAACTGAGCAGCACTGAAAAATATTTCATATCTGTGATATCTATTCAAGGTCCTGTGCCACTTTCTTATATGACTAGAGTATGGCTGCTGTTGTTTTTTGGTGTCAGAAGATCAAAGGTTGGTTTGTAACCAGGTACCTAGTCTTCTTTGATACATATGTGCACTTCACCTGTTGCTAGCTACACACTGCAGGTATATTTATCACACTGTAGTAAAGCTGCATGCAAGTGAGACACTTACTGTTTATAGTGTATTTAGCAAAGTGAATTGCTCTTTGTTTGTCATTTGCATTTTTTTGTCATTTCTGTTGGTTTCTCTTTTTTTTATGCCTTGCATTGTTGAGATGACTGTACATATTTCCCCTCACAGTGGTGCAGGTAGCAGCAGCTCTAATTACTGAGTCACCTGTCTTTATAATCGAAGCAGACTTCCTCCATGAGCTCATCTGTATGATTTGATCCCGTTGCCAGCCCGGCCTTGTTTTACAGTGCTTTAACAGCAGTGTGCCAAGCTGCAGAGTATTAGCAGTGTGTGTGCGATAGCTCAGTCTGAAGCCCTTCATTTGATGTGTACACAAACTCAGACACACAGAGTCAAGCTTATCGTGTTATTGTGTTCAAGGATATGGGAGCCTGGGATTGTTTGGACTAGTGTCTTGAGATTTCTTAGCTTTGTCTGACCGCTGCACAGAAGTTATAGTGGTGGAACTGAACTTTCTGCAGGTTTCCTCTTATCTTCTAGGATTGTGTGTGTGTGCTTTTGCGTCAAAGTCTTTATTCAAGGTCTAGGCTAACCAGGTGCACTCTGCCTTTTCTCATTTGATTCATTTTAACTGCACAGTAGTTTTTTTTTACTATAAACCTGGATCTCACCATGTTTCAAATTTCAAGTTTTTATTTGTCACATACTGAACAAAGGGCTGGGTGATATGACAAGTATGTAGTATATCTATATTTTCAAGCAAGATATACATTTAGACAACAACGTTTATATCGATATAGGGTTAAGTTGCGTTACATGACACATACCAGTGTGTGTCTCTTCTCTGCCATACTCTGAACACATACTCCGCCCCACTGGCTCGCTCACAAGTTCTCCAGCAACATTTATAAGAGCCGTAGACTGACGTTCGCCTCCCCAGAAATGTAACTACACGTCACGGCGATGCAGACCTCCTGTCTCTTTATGTAAGCTGAAAACATTTCCCTCAGTTGAAACAACGCTTTTATTTACTTTAATTTTACAGATAAAACACAGTAAATTGTGAAGACAATGAAGCCTCCACAGATAGCATTTTAAGACTTGTGTTATTTATCCTGGCTTCATTTGAGTAAAGAAAATCTCCCTAGGCTAATTTATACAATGTAAAATGCCATGGGCTTGTGCTAATAACGTTAGCATGTTATATTTTTTTCGAAAAACATGTTTAGTGTAAGACAGTTGTTTTGTAGATAACCCTTGTGAGTTGTAATGGAACCGAATTTTGTAACGTTATCTTTGCAAAATGTTGCTGTTGACCCTGGCTTCATACAGTATGTGTAGATGAAAAGTTCGTTAGCCACTTTAGCCAAGTTCGTAGATACATAGATGAACATTATGCTATTATAGTTGCTATTATTAATATAGAGTATATTAAGGTCTTCACTACTGCCTCAAAAACAGATAATGGAGTAGGGGTGATTGATCTGATTCAAGATTTATTTATATTATTTATTAGTGAAATTCATCTGGATTCTTGCACATATAGGGGTAAAGGGAAGCGAACCGGCAGACAAATATGTAGAAGTCCCCACTAAAAAATTTGAAGAAAATATGATTAAGAAATGGCAGGAAAAATGGAACAGGGAAACTAAAGGTAGCCGTGACTAATGACACACAAAAGCAAGTAGAAGAAATGAGAGAAACTATAAACATGAAACTGGTGTGAATATTGTTATACTGTATGTAGGAACATGTCCAGTTGTGAAGAGTTTGCTTTAGAAGCATTTATTGGTGATTTATCACGGTAGAAAGTGCTGCTATGCTCTGTTACAGTCATTCTCCAGCTGCAGTGATGGTCCAGATACCTTGAGAATGCAGATGTTGAAGACCTGGAAACACTAACCAATCAGAGCAGACTGGTCTTTTTCAGGAGGGGGGTTAAAAGAGTCAGTCGCTGAAACTGAGTGTTTAAACAGAGGGTGAATACAGGTGTTCCACCACAGACAGTGTGAGGAAAATAAAGTGATTTTTGAACATTAAAGTAAAGTAAATCTTGTAGTAAAAACCCAAAATACCTAATGCAGACTGGATTGCCTAACAGAATATTAAATTTGGATATATTTGAGTCATTCTTTGCTCAAGAGTTCCCTCTTTGTCTGTGTGATAATAGTCCTTTTGGAGGAGGTGTAACATTTATTCACCAGGAGGATATCTCGGCTGTCTCAGAGGTCAGAATTAAATTACCAAGTACAGAACACAGTGAATGAGAGTGCAAATGAGAAAAGCTTTCTGCAGCATGTGCATTGAGCCATCTAGCCTAGAACTTGCACCAGTAGCTCCTGTGGCCTCTTCAGTGGTTGGCTGATGTGTGACATGTTGAGTCAGCCTCTTCATCTCCCTCTTTAGCAGAGGTTGAAGGTCACATCACCAGAGAGCTGTAAATGTGAACGCTGCTTTGTTCTGTCCTGCAGTTTTTTAGTTGCTGAGCCTGAATCACACACATGCATGCACATGACCCACACATGTATCTTATATGCATAGGCACAAACACACACACACCCATTCACTTCTTTTTCTTTCTTTTCTCTGGTCTAGTCAAAACAGGAGTTGCTCCAACCTTTTGAATTTTTGAAAAGGTTGACCTCCATGGCCCTGTTCTGATGCCTCAACCTTGCTAATATTGCACACCCTTTGTTTTTCAGTTGAATCAAAGGTGACAAAGATGAAACTGCACAAATTCACATGCTGAACTTGAATCAAATTGTGAAATAGAGATTCCACTAAATTTCAGCACATATAGTTGGACGCTTTGGGAAATACACCTATTCATTTTCTTGTGTAGGGTGAAATGAGAAGATTGAAACCACTCTCATGTCTGTTCGTAAAATATGAAGCTATTGCCAGTTAGCTTAGCTTAAAACAAAACTGTAAACAGCGGGTTAGCAGCTAGCTTGGCTCTATCCCATCACAAATGTCAAAAATACACCCACCACCTCTGCTAAAGCTCTGAAATCAACAAGTTATAAAATCTCATTTGTTTAATTGGTACAAAAACTGAAGTTTAAAAATGTCTTGTCTTGTGCTTAGCTAAGCTAACTAGTGGCTTGCATTAGCATATTTACATACCGCTGTTTCCCCCTTTTTTTTTTAGCAGTGGCGCAGCACCACTGCTTAATGATTAGCGCAATTTGAAAATCTCCCCATATGCAATGATGTGGTTGTCTCTACTTTAAGCAGCCAGAGTCAAGGACAAGCCAGGATAATAAATCTAACAGCCCCAGATAAGTGTGCTCCGATCAATCAGCCACCGAATGTTATAGACGACTATTTGTTCTAAATAGTTTGAGGACTGATCAGAAAAGCTGATCAGATGACGGAAAACTCACAAGAAAAGTTCTTTACACACGGCTAAAATAACTGCACTGGTCTTAAAAAGTGTAGCTTACACTGAACACTGTTACATTCATGGTTTACTGCTAACCTGACGTCCAGCTCACCTTCCTGTCCCTCGGCACACACACACTGCACTGAACAGTTCTGTGGAGGCTTGCGATACACTCAGCTGTTTCTTGACATTGTATGCATGTAGCTATGTTTTGTCCTGTATTGTTCCCACACGACAGCCATGGCGTCTTTATGTGTACCAGCTCTTTGATATCTTTATTTCTCAAGGACTTGAGCTGTTTTGTCTGTGACTGGAAACACAGGGTTGATTTGGGGAGACCAGGGGCTATTGTCACAATTTTTGGTTTTAATATCATTACTCAAAAATGTTTTGATTTATTTGGATACAATTTTATGTAGGTAAGTTGTATTTGTATTCTACTTGTTAACTGTCATCAGTTGTTTTTACGAGCAATGTAAGAGTCACAATATTGATCTGAACACTAGATGTCAAATGTCATATCTGCTTCCACATGCAGGAGCCATTGTAACAGCATATGGAATATGGGAAGCGCTTTTATTACCATTAGGTGACATCTACAGTTGTGTAAAAATATATGTCTAAAGCTTGTCTCATTTCAGTGAACATGCTCAGTATCATACAGTGGCACAAAAGCATGCTGCTGGAAAAACTCTGAGGGGAAACACTGCACATACACACATGACAGCTTTCTCTTCTCTTCTTCTCATCTAACTCTCCATCAGAAAGCAAGTGTCAGTATTTCCCAAAATGTCAACATAGCCGTGTTATGTGAGAGTGCAGTTTCAGTGCAGAGAGTGAGTTGGGGTTGGTCAGAGTAGTGGTGAAGTGTTCATCTGTTGGTTAGCTCCTCTTGCTAAGTGCCATGAAAGTGGAGTTATATGGTGGTGCTGCACTGAAGCCCTGTGGCCTAGTTTACCCCAAAGAGCCAATATGTGTCCCCGACAGTGTCAGTTCTCTCTTCTTTCCTCTTTGCCTTCTCCAGTGGGTGTTCTCCTCCCTTCATCCTCCTCTCTTCTCTCTCTTCTTCTTCTAACCATCTCTCTCGCTCTCTCTCTCTGGCCTCCTCTCTCGCTCTTCACTCTCCCTCAGTGTCCAGAAGAAAGGGGTGGTGCATTCCAAAAGCCTGGAGACCATTCCCCTCTTTCAGCCAGTGGCCCTCAGAGTGACAGAGGCATTAGAATAAGAATAGCTGTCCATTCACCCCAGTGCCCCAGTGACGAGCTGGAGGGAGCGAGGGAGGGCGAAACGGAGGGAGCCAGAGGGAGGAGAGGAATGAAGGGGGGTCCTGCACTCTGCATTCCCATTGGCCGGCGGCGTTCCCTCTGTTTTTACATCGCTGCCGTCAGTTGGGCTTTCAAGTTTGTTTTACACATTCTGGCGCACATACACACCACACATGTGCATGCACGCGTAAATATACACATTGGGGTTCAGGGGCTACTCACGTGCACACTCTGATACGGGACTCTACACACACTGTCAGACGAAATTGGCGTTCGGACTGAGCAATTTTGACCACGCAGTGCAGAGGAGAGTGAGGTGATCTGTGGCTGTGTAAGTATGAAGCCAGAATTAGTTATAATGCTGGATTGATTATGAGTATTTCACTTTTGCTGCATTGTTTTCTCAGTGTTTTACTTATTTTTTGTAACATCAGCTGAAACTCTCTCTGTATTGTTGTGTTTTTGGTGGATTAGTTAGTGAAGATTTTTGATTAAAAGTGACCCTATGCTGTTACCACCTCTGTAGGTCACCCTTGGCTAAACTGTAAGCTCTTTTACCTGTTAGCTGTTAAAATGTAACAATGGTGTCGTAGTTTAACAGTGCAGCGGGTGGTTATTCACTTCTCTTGTAAGTGGCTTGTGGTATTCATTTAAAAAATGTTTACTATTGCTGTGATAACTAAAGCTTTTTATTATCATAAATGTCAGTACTCAGGTCTCTGAGCGGCTTTTAGATCTCATTAAGAAAAACGCAGTAAAGTTGTTGTGTATTGTAATATTCTTGTGTTAAATCATTTACTAGTTGCTCCATCTCTTTGGCTCTTCAGTGGCAAAAGGGCTTCACAGGTCTTTGCAGATCTCTCCACTCAGACACAGACTGTGCAGTGACGGGCCCTTCTGCATCAGGCCTGTGGTGGTGTTTAAGTTACTGGTACTAGTGTTAACCCCGATATTACTGCAAAAGATCTGTCTATCATTTTATAGCTGGTTCCAATCTTGTGTTTTAGGTTTAAGAATATTCTTTAACAGTTTGTCAGATTGTGTCATCTGTACGTCACCTGAGTCCTGGGAAGCTTCAGTTTCTGACTCTTTTCCTCTATATTTTTTAATCTTGAATCAATTGCACTTTGTTTTCTTTCTCCATGTTTCTCTATTTCCACTTTTGCTTCCAGCATTTTTTTCCTCTTTTGTCCTCACTCTGTTCTTTCATCTTTAGAAATAAAAAGCTTCTGTTTTAAAAATGCTGTGACAGTGCATGAAGCAGCACTTGAACTTGCATTGAATTATCTCCAGCAGTTATTAATTAACAACTTAATATAATGTGTTGAAATTTGGTTGTGACATTGGGTAACCAAAATTTGATGTCAGGACGTCTGATGCCTACGTATGTTAATTTGCAAGTAATATTGACCACAACTGATGTTGATATTTTGTTGGTTTTAAGTTGTGTTATTAAATGACTAAAATCCAACACCTTCAAAAGTCTCTTGATGTAGAATAACAACATTTAGTGGTAAGGTATGGGGAACATAACCCAACATCTGCAAAATATAATGTTAACGTACATACAACGTCAATCAACCTTTGTTTATTCAGGGAACATTGATGTTTTAAGTTATCTTACAGCAATGTCCTGAGTTCACATTTATTGGGTTAGAAGGATACAAATATATAATAGCAATTGCAATAAAGTTATGAAAAAAAAGTCCATAAAAACAAATAAGTAGTGTCAAGAATTTAAACAGCAAGAGATGATGAGAGATGGATTTGATTTTTAAGAGAAGTGAGGTAGGTCCTTCTGTTTTCTAAATAGAAGCATGACCAAAGTCTGTACAATGCACCCCATTTAATTCTCACCTTCTTTGTGAGCTTAAGCATGTGTGTTTTAAATCTAGCCAGATGCCAAGGTATTTGTAATCTGTAACATGTTGAATGTGGGTGCCATTCAAGGAACGGTTGGAGTAGGCATTCAAACAAATTAATTTAGTTTGAATAGTTATGAAGCAAACTGTGTCCCTCAAGGTTAAAGGAAATATTAGCATACAGTTTTACACTGGAAGTTGGGATACAAGTTTATACAGCCATTATATATGTTACGTATCAAGAAGACAAATACTTTATTGTTGTGGATGCAGTCAACAACTTAATACACATGTAAATCTTTTGAACTGAGTGTTAAGACATGGTAGGGTCCCTCCTCAGTGCCTCTGCTTTTGACCGTGTGAGCGTGGGGCTGCATTGACCTTTTATTGCCAAGCTGAGTGTGAAAAATGCTTCCAACAGAGACCAGCTTTAGATCATGAACCTAGATTAATGAGTCAGGTTAAGCAATTTGAGATATTCTTTAAAATTAAAGACATTTGACTCATCATTTGTTAGACAACAAAGCACTTCATTCTCTGAGTTAAATGGCTTATTTAACTTGCAGAAGCAATCCCGGCAGTGAAAACAGTCTTCTCATTTAGTTTACCACTTTTATTTGTTACTGAGGTCAGATTGGTTTAGTGCGTGTGACATGAACAATGTGTGTTCTCACCTGTCAATGTGTGTACCTACACACACAAAAACACACATACCGTACACGGTGGTCTGTCCTATTCAGTGAGCAGATGTCTATGTTTGTGGAGCCTAAGTACACAAGAGGCCTTTTCTCTGTTTGGCATCACAACATAATTAAGACCCTTCTGCCTTAAAGGACACCATTGACCTACTACATAACAGCGACAGTTTTCCAGTTATCATCCTGAGAAGTATTCTAGCACAAGCCATTATCACAACACTTTGCAAACACAATAGTAATAATAATATTTACCGTAAACAAACAAGAACATTGTGAAGACCTGTATCTCATCTGACTTTGGCAGATAGTGCATAGCACTTTGGGTTAATGGAAAGAATCACTTTCAGTTTCTTCTTAATTTGTTGTTAATTTTCAGAAACATTCATTGTAGCAATACCTCTTATGTAAATTGTAAACTGCCAATGTCGATGACCTGGGATGAATACAATGTTTTACTAAATGAAGCTTCCAAAGATGGTATTGTCATTCTCTCAAATATATTGTGTCTGTTTGTTACAGCCAGAGAGACAGCCTGGTGTCTGTGTATCCAGTCAATATGGTGCCCATCATGGCTGTGTATGTGAGCCTCCTAATGCTGGGTGAGTACATCAATTTTGTCTTTGGCATGTTTTATTGTTGCTTTCATATCCAATTCGAGTTGAGCCCACCTGAAGTGGAGGTTTTGGTTAAGTTCTATATAGAATTTTGTCATAGTAGATACAGTATGTTATTTAAGCATGAATAACTGCTGAACTATTGAAACCATTGGCTGATTGTGAACCAATAAGAACGCCATCTGGTTAGGCAACCTTTATAGGAAAGCAAGATTATGTGGTTCCCCTGGTAACACACATCACCACCGTGTGTGAATAAAAAGGGCTGTCCCCAAATAAGAATTTAATATAGTTGAAACTGATTGGTCAAGTCCTGCCTATTGTTGACTGATCGTACAATAATGTTTTTTGTTTGTTCGTTTTCGCTCATTGATTCATTTTCTCATTTGTTTCCTTTTTTTCCCACACCAAATAAAAGATCTGTAGCGCCAAATTAAAAAATTGTCGTCTTGACTTGGCATAAGAATTTATTTTGTAATAGGACACATTACACCCAGTGCTATTTGTTGTGTTTAGTGGTACATGTGTAGGTGTGTGTTTGTGGCAAGCGCTGTCCATAGTCCTCAAACAGAGAGCTCCAGCCCTAACATAATGCCGATTCAAAATCAGGTGAAGCAGGCCGGCAGCAAACACAGGAAACTTAGCTTCTGTCATGAAGAGCCTGGACAGTGTCAGGTCAACTGCTGCAGTATCAGACTGCATGGGCATGATCAGCAGAGTAACAGTGTGTCAGGTCATAATGTCCATGCTGCATGACTATGATTGGACATTACTACTATCCGCTTGTCATGGGATGATATGACAATTTCATGCCACAATCAGCTTGGCCAAAATGACTGTGATTCACGATATTGTAATCCTCAAAATATGTATATGTTAAAAAATCATATAAAGGCACTAAAATATACTAGAATCAGTTTACCTTACATTTTGTTGAGAAAAATATATTTTTATTGCATCACAGATAGGACACATCTGTTTTAGTAATAAACAATCGAACAATCTTTAAAAGTCAGGCATATAAGTCAGGCAATATAAAATATGCCATAGCTTGATCAAGGTCTTTGAATAATGACAAACAGATAGGTAGAGAAGAAAAAGAGGCGTCCTGTACAGCAATATTATAGAGAATGCCTATGTCACTCACTCTCTGAAAAGCTGAAGTACAAAGAGAAGGATACAAGCACACCACACACCACAAGTTAAACTTTTTTTTTTTTAAAGATACATTTTGGGGCATTTTAGCCTTTAATTGATAGAGATATGCAGCAGGATGCTGCAGGCTGGAGTTGAGCCTGGGCCACTGCGGTGACAGCCTTGTACATGGGGTGCCTGCTCTATCCACTAAGCCACCTGCCCCTGCGTTAAACTGCTTTTGCTGTCATACAGACACAGGTGTTTGACTGATGTCTGGACTACCAATCAGAGAGTCATTCGTTGGCGTTTTGTGGCCAAAAGATAGAGACCGCAGAAAACTGACTTTGTATCTCGCTAAATGCAGCTCACTTGTTATGTGGTACACTGACAGTCTGACTTTCAAAAAGAAAAGCACTCCATGGTGCTCTGTTCCCACTTTGCACCACTTATATCTGGTTAAAATACCATTCTACTGTATATTCATTTTTTTATAAATACCTTGTTACAATACATCGTCACAAGCCATTTGGTTTGCTTATTGAGATTGTTTAACAATTTAAAAAGCTTACAGAGAGTGTGTTTACAGATCTGAGCATTCGAACAAGCAATGCACTGGTATTCTTCTCTATATGGTGGTGAATCAAGTACATCATAATTATTAGCATTATCTTTTAGGGTCCTGTAACCCATCATTTTGACTGGACTGAAAGGCAACATAAACTCAGGAGAGGAGAGTTTAATTCTCACTTAAAACCTTCACTTCCTGTTCCCTAAAGTAAACACAATCCAGCACAAACATCTGTGTGTTACAGCTCAATCCTGTGATTAACGGGCATGACATAATGATGGATTAGACCTAATGACAATGTACAGAGAGCTTATGAGTCTGTAAGTATTTCCTTTGGCTGTGAGTCTACTAACACAACAACAACAACAACAGCAAGTTATATTTAAAGTTAGTGAAATATTTCACATTTAAAGGCAGCAGCAGGTATGGCACAACAACAAACACATTCCTTTGGATCCGTCTTTTTGTTCACATATAAAGCCTGTATAATATAAAAATGTGAAATTTACAAACTGCAGCTTAACCTATATCTCACTTTTTTCAGTTTTACCTACAGTATGGCTAAGGCAATATATCAATAATATATCCATATCTGAATTGAGACTAGATATTGTCTTAGATTTTGGATATATTGTATTATCAAGTGTTGTCTTTTCCTGGGTTTATAGGCTGCATTACAGTAAATTTTCTGAACTTGTCAGGCTGTTCTGTTATTTGCCTTTACCCACTGTAGGGACCATGTCCACCAAAGTGTTTTTTTATGCTGTGCTACAAACAACAGTTGGGCTTTTTTTCCTGAGTGCTAAGAGTTGAAAAATGTTCAACTTAGGTAAAAACTCCACACTCTCACAGACACATTGACTGTTCAGTCACAGTGGAAGAGAGGCAAACTGTCAAATCTAACATGTGCTGAACAGAAACAACGGTGGAGGAGAAATTTGTTAACATACTGTATACATATTGCTTGTTGTCTCATGAACCCACACAGACCGACGGGTCTGTCCTCCCTCCCTGCATGCTTCAGCCTTCCCCTCATCCAAAGCAAGCACCTTGTGCTGAAATGCAACCAGATGCGTGCCTCCAAAGTGCTCTCAACGCTAGCAGCTGGGCGTTTCCTGAGGAGTGTTGGGCATTTTCAGCTGACTTTAGTCAGTATAACCACATTACTGAGGATTAATAATCAAAATCTCATTGTGTAAATATTTAGTGAAAGCACAAATAGTCAACCATACAATATTGTCATAATATAGATATCAAGGTATTTAGTCAAAAATATCAAGATATTTGATTTTCTCCATATTGTCCAGCCCTACTTCTAACTGTGTGGTTGGGTTCAATCAAACTGTGCATTTGCCTTCTTGGTGACGTTTATTTAAGCTGGTGTAAAAGCTGCCAATTAAACTTGAGGAGAGGACGAAATACTGATCAGAGACCGCTTGGAAGGGAGGGTCTCAATCCGCTTCCATGTGAACTCTTGTGTAGTTTGTTTGGGGTTTGAAAGCACTACAGACGAATTACAAGATTTTATAAGAGTAGATACGTGATTTCAGCCAACTCATTCTCATTCCCAGGATGTCAAATACCGATGCTTTGTGCTTCTCGGCATCTCATAGCGACACATAGGGCACGCTTAAGCTTCTCTATCTGACCCAGCTGAAACACACTGTAACTTGTGGTTGAATTTAAGAATTGGTCGTGATAATTTTTAGGTAACAGAACCCCTTAGTTAGGCTAGTTAACCTAACTGAGTTAGACTTAGTGAGGTTAGATCATGTTTTGGTTTAATTGTGTTTGTTACATAACAGTAAGGTAATGGGACAACATCAGTGCATTACAACGGTACAAAAATTACAAAGCATTACATTAAACACTTTTGGTTTGTTTCATTTGATCCATCTGCCTCCTCTTCCTCCCGCCCTATGAGGATATTCTTGCTCTTTATACTGCATTAGTTGCTCTCAGTGTCAAATATTGCAGCGTGTGGTTGATATTGGAGTTAACTGAAAGCCTGGTGCGTCTGCTAAAGGGTGCCTTTGTCATCGACATCTGTTTCAGCATGAATTTAAAAGCAAAACAACTATTAAATCCATCTGCTGACTGTGAACTGTTCAGGAAGCAATCGTAAGTGATTTGTATGAGCAAGTCGTATCAGGCTTCAAATATAAAAGTATGATCAATTCTTTGTTAGTTTTGGTCTCTTCATGGGAATTATTGACAGTAAGAAATGATATCACCAGACTTATTTTTTAATGAGACATTTATTTTATTATTATGTGGTTATGGATCTGCTTATTCAACAAGGTGATTTCTTTCCATGTACAGTAACGGATTTTGTGATTTGTACTTTGGGATTGTCCCATTATCATCAGTAAGCGTGGCCTCCCTAATTGTCCACAGAAGCATCGCCATGCATCCACACCTGACCAGCATGGACATTTGTTGCACTGTGCATTAGTTTTCCAGCAGTAGAACAGCTCCATCCAGCTTATTAGTAGGTCAGCTTGTAGGATTTGGAAACTGTGAGAATCTGGGGTATTTGTGGAATGTGTAGTAATGATGGGCTACTGACAGCAGTGCTGGATCTGAGGCAGAATGGGCCCAGGGCCCATGGCACAGGGTTAATTGGTGGCTGAGGAGCATTTCTGAAATGGGCCACACACAAAACACACACACACACACACACACACACACACACACACACACACACACACACACACACACGTAGTGCACAGCCACTGTTAAATGTGCTTTATTTAACTGATGGGATTTGTCCCCTGGTCACCTGTGTTTGGGTTTCTCAGGAGACTTAACAGTGACTCTATCACAGTTAAAGATAAATAATTCTCTTTAACATTAGCCACCCACACACACAACAAGACTGATTAAGAATATTGCACTTGCCTTTCCCAGCTCGCCTACACGCAGGTATCTAGGTCAGTCTCTGTGTTACTTATTAACTGGAAGAAGACTGTACTTGTGTGTGTTGGGGGGAGGAAACTGCCAACTGAGATTTAGTAAGGCTGCTATACATGTATGAATGAAAGAATGAATGGATCAGTGGAGGAATAGATAAACAATGGTAAGTTACCATGAATTAAATGCACCACTTCTTCCAGAGTTAAAACATAAAAGTCTTGCAGCCCCCCCTTTAAACGTCAGCATTTAATGTGAAAAATGATCAGGAAGTGTTAGGTTTAACTCCTAACCCCTATCAAAATTTAATGAATATTTGAATACTTTTTAAAAGAACACTTCCATTTGTGACTGTTCAGATAAACTCATTAGCAGATGTGCCCACCCTAACAAATTCACGAAAGGATTGCAAAAAGAAGAGAAAAAGAAGCTGAGTCATTATCAGAGCACCTGCAAAATGTGAAATGCACCCTGCACTGCAGTGCCAATAACGTGTTGGTGCACTCAGCTCCAAAACTTTATGGGCATGTTTGGGCTGTGAAATCATTTGCACAATATCTTTTGTGAAATGGACTATTTGAATTGGATCAATGCCATGTTTTACCACTTTATCACTATTCCCTCTAACTTGTATCTTTTTTTTCATTATCTTTTGAACTTAATATGAATTATGGAACCGTTTTTGTCAGCGTTTGTTTCCCCCATTTTGTACAATAAATTATTGTTTAAAGTTTCAACAAGTTTCTTTTGGAGTGCGTGACACAAGTGTGTTTTGAAAACGACTGCGGACTGTCACCTGCTCAACGCATCAGTACCTTCGGATGCCATGTCAGTAATAGATTATAGATTAATAGATTATAATAATAATGTCAAAATATCATTTACCGACCGATTTAACAGACGATCACTGCTGCCCGACCCGCAGGTCCATTTGCGTGTCCCGTGGGTTACGGGTCAACCCGCGCATCACTACTCAGCTCAGTCTGTAAGGCTGTACACAACAGTAAGGCATTATATTCTATTCAGGCCGGCAGAACCAGCAGCACATCGGCTCTACAGTGCACGGCACTGCCGATTAACCATTTTATTGCAGCACAGAGTGTCTGCCAGCAACCAATCACTTACAGAGGCTTCCTACAACTTGTTTCAACGGTTTTCGATTTAATCAGAATACAAATTAAACAGGATGACTAGCCAATGTGAAAATCAAAAGAAAGCACAGAATAATGTACTGAAGGAGACTCTTATGCCATCACATTTTTTTGTGGTTTGGTTGGAAAGATCCGGTCACTGCAAAGATCCGGTCGCCTCTGTGCAGAACTCCCACTGATTGACTCACTGATTAATGATTATTAATATAACATACATGTGATATATTTGATATGTGTGATAGTTTATAAAAGCTGCCATGTTTTTATGCCTCCTCGCCAGTGACAGTCGCAACTGGAAACATTATTTTTTCGAGTTGCCCATTTGTTCGGCCATCCGTCCCATTCATGTGAATGTCTTGGGCAGTTTTCTGAAATTTGGCACAAACATCCATTTAAAGCCACAGTGTGTAGTGATTTCTCCCATCTAACTTAGAACTCATACATTGCATTCAAACGGCTAGCGCACTGTAGCGCCTCACTGTTTCAAATGTGTATTACAACAACGGTAGCCGCTGTGTACCAAAAAACTATCATAACATTATGAAAGTCATCCGATACTTCATGGAGTATTTCATTCAGGCTCCTACACAGACACAAGTGCCATAAGTTGACAAACCCCCGCCTCACCATGCTGGCTGTGTTTACAACTTCAGACTGTTGGGGCGGGTGTAAATCGAAACAAACCAATCACGTCTTGTCTTTTGACAATTGACAAGTGGCTCAACCTCACACACCTCATCCCTCTCCTCGCATCACTGCACCGCTAACAGCGCTGGTAGCTGTTAGCTGCTGTTAGGGCTGTTAGCTGTGATTGCATTACCTTTCTTCTTCAGCAGCTCTTTCCAGCTGGGAAAGGCTACCCTAATGTTGACCCTCGTTTTTTTAATTCGCCGGTCACGTTACCTTTTTGATTCCCTTTTGAGCTTTCTTGGCGATGAGGATTCTGTCTCCTGTGATGCTGCATATGCTCAAAGAGTGGGACTTTGTTTCAAATTTGCCAGGGTAGTAGCGAAGCGCCTCATGCTCCTCTCCTTCGGCTTCTCAGTCACGCAGCGCTGGCCTGGCTCTCAACAAAAACGCAGAAGGCAGTGCTGTATGTCCCTTGCTGGCGGGTGTATTCTCAAGATGGCGAAACATAATGGAACCCCACAGACGACCTGCCCGTGCAATGTACAAACAAATCCGAAATTCTCCTTTTACAAGAATAAGTCAGATTATTGGTGGAGGTAATGGTACACCAGTGATGACATATTTATGAATGCAGACATCGATTTTTGCCAATAAACAACTGAAAATGTTACGCTTAAACTTGAGGATGAACTGATTACAATTTGGTGGTTGAAGGTTTAAGGTCAAAGGTCACTGTGACATCACAAAAAAAATTATTGGCCATAAACTCATTAATTCATACGCTAATTATATCACAGTTTCACACAAATGTCTAATAGGATAAAATGATGAAGTGTTGATGTTTCATATCCAAAAGATCAAAGGTCAAATCAAACTCAGGAACAGAAGGAGAAACAAATGGTCAGATAATGAATCTCAGACACTAATCTTGGGTGTACACTTTAGGGGGGCAGACTGTCATCTGCCAAACATTCAGTATCATGTAAATGACATTCAGTGACTGACATTTGACCCCTGAGAAGTGCAGTGCAGAAACACCACTTATCACCAAAGATGGAGACAAAAACAAACAAAAGTTGGATTTGCCACTTGTTATCGACTCTGAATACTGGATGTGAAAACTGACACATTTTGTTTACATTCCTGCTTCCACCTGCGCTGCTGTGGCACTGTGCTGTTGCATTACTAATCCAAGATGAGGAAGGACTATGTAGCCTACCATGTGTCTCTTTGAAGGCCTATTGACAAGCCTTTAGTAGAGAGTGTGTGTGTGTGTGTGTGTGTGTGTGTGTGTGTGTGTGTGTGTGTGTGTGTGTGTGTGTGTGTGTGTGTGTGTGTGTGTGTGCACGTGCGCGCGCACAGGTCCTGTGGCCACCATTCTTCAGCCTACAGTCTGTGTGTATACATGCAGAACCAGAGCATGTGTTTGCGTCCACCACGCTCACACCTGGAATATTTTCTCTAATGAATAACATTTTCCACTCTGTCCCTGCATTCCTGCCATAGTGCTGTATACAGGAGAGAGATGCCACAGGGTGTGTTTACCTGTGACTCTTCCACCTATGTGTATCTGCTTTGTGTGCGTGTGTGTGTATGTTACATTGCCACGTGCTACGCTCTAATCACACACTGGTAAACCAGCTGGTGTCAAGCTACATCTACAGTACAACTGGCTTTACTTCAGGTCATACTCACACATCTCAGCCTTGCTTTCTTTTATGTTCAGTAGTCCTGCACAAAGAGCACAGTAACTGCTGGTATGTGTCCATTAGGCACATGTGTTGGTTTGTTGAAAAGATTCCCACTAAGTTCACAAGTTTAGCAGACAGCAATATTCCCAGTATGGAAAAGCGCCTCTAAATTAAGGCTGACTTTTTGTCAAACAGAACCTTACCTCAGCTATTTAGTGTTTTGGCCTGCATTTCACAGTAGGACACATTATTTCTTCTTCATGGCTTTTCTTACTCTGAAAAAGGTATTGAAAATAGCTCATAGATTATGGTGAATAAAAGTGAATCCAGTTTCTGCTCTGCTGAATGGAATTTGAATGTCATTTTTCACAGCATTAAAATGGCGACTGATAATTAAAGCATCTTCTCCCCTCTGCTGCTACATGTGGGTTATTGTTTTGCTATATTGTCATTTCTACAATAAAATCTGTAGGTGTTCAAGTTTAAAAACATCCCACAAACACACTCTAATTGCAAAACGCACATCTATGCAATGTGTAAATGGTCTTAATGCAAAAATGTTTTACCGAATGCAAATACAGACAAACAAAGTCCTGAAAGTAATGACATCAGTGTGCGACGGCATGCACCACTAACATAATACAAGGCACACATGCAAATACACATTCTGTCATTCCCTATGCTAGTCAGGACAGGTAAAAAAAAAAACAAGTAAAGGATATGTTGCTACAGCCCACACAGAGAGGGGAATGAATACTACTGTCAAGTCTCAGATGTCAAAAGCATCTTGGGAAAAATGAGGCTCTTTTCACATGAGTGTGTGCCTAGATATCTTTGCCTTGTCATTATCAACACAAATTCCATTCTTTTCTGTGTCTGCACGGTCTGACAGGTTGAGGAAAGCCATCAGATGGAGAGCTTTTGTGAATGCCATACGTTAAAGTATAGTAGCAACATTCCATGCGTGTGTGGTCTATTTCAAAACACGATCTCAGACATTAATTAGAACTGAGGGTAAATTATGACTACTGGGGGATGTCAGAACACATCTGTTACTACTTCTATCATTCTCTCTGAATAGGTAACTCCAGTGTGATAAACTGTGATGATACACAGTTCAGTTCAAACAGTGGGAGCTGGAATTAAATGGCTGTGTCTTTGTCTTGAAAAAATAAAATACTAACAAATCAGAAATATGAATTTGTTTTACTTTGAAAAGAGAGAGGGAAAAAAAGTCATAATATTTCAAGAAAAAGTAGGAATGATTTTAGAATATTTTTTTACAGTGCCATATAGCCTACTCCATCATCAGACACACATTATATTGAAACACAAAATTGCAAAATTATCTGTAATGGCACCTTCCCTGCTTCCTAACTCCCTACTTCTGCCATCTTGAGCTGGGCCTTTATTTTAATCTCAACCAAACATCTGCATGAATGTATATAGAGAAATGGATACAGTTTTGGAGGCGGGGCAATTTCAACTGCCAAGTATAAAGTTACGCAAATGATAAACACTGCTTCGTCACTGTGTGGCCAACAGAGCAGGCGCAGTAACACTGACAGAGCTGGTTACTTCCAGTTTAGCACTCTGCTAACTTGAGTGAGGATGAAATTATTTAATCCTGCAGCTCTGCTATACGATTTAAATGTTATCAGACCAGATGGATCCAGTTCTGATGGTGAAACGAGCCACTGAGATGTTCAAAAACAATTTTCCACTGACTTACAGACGTCTCTTTTGCCATGTAGGTCTATGGGAAAAAGTCTTTTTGGGCCTGATGGCATCATGAGACGGACATTATTCCTAGGGGTGTAAGAAAATATTGACACACTGGGGTATCGCAATATTTAGTTTTGTAGTACTGTATAGATTCTCAAAAAAAAACCCTGATTTTATTTTGATTACTTTTTTTTATTTCTTAATTTTATAACTTTTTTATTGATATAGGCAGTTCCTTTGCTCAGATTGCACATATAATAAAAATAAACTTTTGTATGCATTAAGTGGTGTGTTCTTATACTATGACAGTTTTCCTAAAATTATATCATAAACAAAATGCACTTTATCACCTTGCTTATATTTATTGCAATATATTGAATTGTAACCCCTTCATCGTCAAATGTATTGTATCACCAGATTCTTTCCAATACAGAGCCTTTGTAATTCCATAGTTAAGTCAGTACGAAAATTGGCTTCAAAGCCCGGCACACTTCCTGAGGGCCTGGAGGGAATTTGAATTAGTTTATCATTGCTAGTCACAATCCAAAGCCAGATGAAGTGATATTACTTTTATTGTTTTGTTCATGGCAGGAAGATTTCTGTGTAATTTCATTGTGCCTCATCTAGGGCAGGTTATTTGACCAGTGAGTGAACCCATTGTGTAATGTCATACCTGTAAAGTGAGGTCAGGTGAAACCCGGTTACAGCTTGCAGTCAGTTTCTAAGGTTCTGTTTTCTTGAAAGGGGTTGTTTGAGTAGAGGGGTGGGACTACTGCCTACTATTTTCAGCTTTAAGAAAGACACATACAGTACATGCATGTTTATAGTTTTTCCACTTCTCCTAAAATGAGTTTATGAAGGAAATGCATTCTTTAATCTAACTTAATATGACATGCCATTTCCCTTAATGCCCGTCTCTTTCAGCTTTGTGTCTGTACATTACATCTTTGAGTTTCAGTATTGCGGCACTGCCTTGTGACATATGTTTGGTTAGGGTGTGTTTGATCTTTGTCTACAGTCCACAGGTTTATCTTAAAACCCTTTTATGTGCAGTTCTGCATGTGCACACCTGCCTCTGCAGTATGTGTAAATATATGTCTCATTTTACTACAGTCAGTCTATACATTTGCTGTATAGTATGTTCATGCAGTGGAATAATATTACAGGCTGATTGTACTGTGTACTTTCTGGCAGGTTTGTCATCAGTAGAATTGTTAACAGTGTCAGCCGGGCATTGTTAATGCCTCACAGGAATTCAGACAATCTGCCCCTGTTAAATCTTTTACTTGAACTGGAGCCAAGACATTAATACACACATAGACACTGTGTGTGTGCTTTGTGTATTTATAATCTTTTGGAGACTTTATTACATAGATTTGTACATAAAAAAATTTTTTTTCAGTATTTAATTGTAGCACAAAATAGCACTTTAATGGTACATATACAAGGTTTTTTTTCCCAGTGAGTTTTTTTTATAATCTAGGACTGGGACAGTATACTTATCTCCCAATTTGATGCTATCATGATAGTTGGGTGCTGATTTGATATGTGTGGCAATTTTGAGTAATGCCATTCTATATTATGATTTATTGGGATTTTTGTCAACTTTTTTAACACTAGACCATGGGGAAAAGGTGAATCATACACTTCTGGAGACTGTATATCACGAGACAAAATTTCAGAAACAATGCATATCTGGTGTATTTATGACTGTTATTTCTGCAGTATTGTATACTGCATAGAAAAGTGGTAAATAAACCAGTAGATGGTTTTTATGGTATATTTTTATTCCTGCAAAACACTTTGTGATCTTTCTCTGTGAAAGGAGCTATATTAACTAAACTTTACTTACTTATTCGCTAAAATGTGCATGTGCAATAGAATGAACCTACTGAAGTTAACTTATTGTGCTGCATTTAGCTGTCCCAGCACAGTGTTTCCTGTACATTTATTTGTGGGGGTCACAGCGAACTTCAGTTTAAGCTGTGTAACAGCAGCAACAGAAAGTTTGCTAATCCAGTAGCAAGTTTGCGGTGGCTAAATTTGAGTTGCTAGAGTTGCTGAAGGTCCATATCTTCAGACAATCTGCCATTTATGTTCTCACATATGTTCTCACTTTGGCTTTGGCTTTGTTCTTCTCGAAACAGATATGACATCACAATACTAATAGATTATTACAAAAAGAGAAGCAACGTCTTGCCACCTCTGCGTTTCAATTGTATCAATCCGGGGGTTTTCTGACCTAATTGTATTGCGGAGTTTTGCACACTGGCGACCGGATCTTTGCTCTCAAACCACAAAAAAATGTGATTGCACAACAGTCTCCTTCAGTACATTATTCTATGCTTTCTTATGATTTCCACATTGGCTAGTCATCCTGTTTAATTTGTCTTCTGATTAAAGAGTAACTAAACCCTAAAACCATTTTTTTTTTCAGCTGATAATCATTGTAACTGGTAGTGAAGTAGTGTTACTGACTGATCCTGCTCAAAATCTTGACAGTTTAATGTAAACTGTTGAAAATCTACATTTTATTTAAAAAATGTGGTGTGGAGTGCCCTCTACAGCTTGAAACCTGGTTACTACATTTATATTTACATTACATTACATTGGAGGCGAATGACTCTTTTTCGAGGCGAATGACGTCACTAACCGTCCACGCTAAAGCCTGCCCTCCTCCCTTTACTCCTCCTCCCCTTGCTATAAAACCATTCTGCCCGCAGTTATCAAACTGATAGCGAGTAGGTGGGATCAGAGCAGAGAGAGTAGTAGAGCAGAGAGAATAGCTAGTAATTTGTCGAATTGTATTATTAGCATAGTGTATTTTAGTGTAGGTTTACAGTTAGTAGTGTGTTTATAGTATTTAGGTTAGTTGGTCAAGGAGAGGCGCCGAGGCTTGGGGGTATATGTGCGGGGCGGCAAGGGAGGGATGTGGAGAGCCGCTGCGCAGTGAGAGAGAGCCGAGCCTTGGGGGTATATGTGTGGGGCCGCGAGAGAGGGAGGGGTGGATGGATGGATGGATGGATGGATGGATGCGGTGGGCTGCTGCACAGTGACCCCAGGCTCCCAGAGAGGGAGAAATAGAACCAAGTAGGATAAAATAAGTCAAAGTGTGGAGAAGGGGACCGGCTTAGCTCCGGCCGCCTTCCCTTCTGCCCGTGTGACACAGTTAGGGGGGGTTTTCCAAGCCACCATCTCATGGGACAAAGATCCTCTGAGAGTAAAGACGGTTCATCCTGCTCTGTCGCCAGGAACAAACTGGGAGGCAAAGATCCTCTCTGAGGAAGAGGGCTCACTTTGCTGCAGGGTTCACCAAAACGTTTTTTGTTTTTTTCTTTTAATAAATTGAACACACATTAAAGAACATACAAGATCATGTAGAGAATTAATACATATAATACAATACAATAAACATTGTGAAATTAAATGAAGGAAGATGATTTTTTTTAAGTCAAATAAAATATTGGGGATTTATGTAAAAATAAACATAGAGACATATAAATAATTATATAATTAAAGATACTGTAGGCTATGTTAGGTGAATACACCTGTCAGTGACCCTGACCACTGGCATTGGCAAAAGAACTGGAGTTGGTCCCCGGACGCTGCCCACTGCTCCCAGTGTATACAGTAGGATGGGTCAAATACAGAGGTCAAATTTCGTTTCAATGTATGTAATGTGCTGAGAAAGGACAATAAAGAATCTTCTTCTAATAATAATTTCTTAATAACTAGGAGATAACAAAAGAATAAAGAGATTTCAAAGACTTAAAAAATAAGGGACATGAATCAAAACAACAAGAAACGAGATATATCCCCAGTCATGCACACCCAGTTTTAATAAACTCAGTATTGTTTTTCAACACATATATTGTTTTGTCTTCATTCAATGTAATTAGCACATATTGTTATTGCTCCTTTGGTTTTGGCCTTGGGGCCCCACATTTTGGCCATGATGCCCCAATAAATTTGTATTTATCAAAGGCCAAAGTGGCCTTGCCCTAAAAATGACTTAATTCCAGGCCTGTAATTGGGTATTTGCTCTCCTGTTTCTGTCCTCGGAGGGGCCAGTTGCAGTGTGCTGCTTTTTTATGTGCTGCTGCCTCCATTGGCCGAGCCTTTCTGCTGACGTAAGATATAAGTCATGAGCGAAAATATGCACCACACGGCCAGAAAAAGAACCTCTTAGGCTTTTAGATGAGGCAAGTAGATTTGAGAAGTACTTGCCCGGCAGGGCAACAACAAAAGACTACATTCAGCACCAAAAAAATATGTTTAAAAAAAAAGTAAATAAAAAAAACAAATATCGAATACCAAATTTTCATAAAGAATACCTACCCATAGAAACGAATATCCGAATATTTGGGTACAGCCCTAATTACTTGATACTAGAAATCCTGATCTACATTTTATGGTTGAATGTAATTTTTCAAAAGGCGTCTCTCATGGATATACATACAGCTCTGTACAGTGGTAGCCTCGCCACTTCACTACACCAAAGGAAAACTGACTGCACAATACATTTCTGCTGCTCTAAAATATGGGTTTACCAAGGGCCAGTTCCACAGACTTTTTCACTGGAGACCTCATGGACAAGACAGTAACTATGAGGGAACATTCTCAAGCTGTTTTTTTGTATTGAGGAGTCCCATTGATAGACTCTGACTAAAACTAGTATTTTAAAGGCTAAATAATACCAACTTATTTTAACCATGTCCTACACTCCACAGGCTCATATCATTAAAAACAGCACTCTGAAATAGTGGCAGCCCTTAGGGACTGAACCTGCCACTTTAAGAATCCACCACTTTTTGTATGTAGGAGGGGTCCAATGCTGCTTATGTACTGCCTAACCTGCAAAAGACTTTGTTATCACTAACTGTGCAGTGTCGCAATCAGGGCATTATTTTTCACATCCAGGAACAGGTGAAAGATTTATGATCCCTGGTGTTCTCACATGTGACTCATGTTGTTTTCATGTTTAATGTCTTTGTGACAAAATTTAAGTGGGAAGAACCACTCGTATCTCCTGATGCAGAGAATTAGAGGGCATAAGAATGTCATCATAATTTAAGACATCGGTTTCAATACATACGATCATACAGGAGCACCAAACTGTTGTGGCGTTTGTCTGATCCCTGATCAGTTCAGTCACTGAATGGTGTGGGTGAAGGATTTGTGTTCAGTACAGCTTGTGAAGACAAAGTTCTGGCCAACAGAGATGCATTTATGTAGCTAAGTGTAAACTAACATCTCTGTATTTTATGGGAATATGAAGCACTTTGAATGACAAGTTTAAACAGGGCTGAAGGTTTCTTGCATCCTCATTTTTTTTATTCTTTTGTGCCACTTGAGAGTGTGCTGAGGTGATTTTCACTTGATAAATGAGATAAGACATAAATTGCCCCCCCCCCCATATCTGGTGCATTGTATCCTCCAATAGGAAACAATAACAGCAGCAATTATGTTTTTCTAACACATATTTCCGTCGCACCATAGAGTGGTGCATAAATGAGTGTTTGAGAGCACCCTACCATCACAGAGCTGTCTGTTTGATGCAGATATGCACCTTTATGCAGCTTTTTTAAGAGGATGTTTGTGATTCCAACTCAAACCAGCCATGCCTACCCCCATCATGCCTCAGCCTGTTGCTGCTCTGTTGTTTTCTGCAAATCAACAGGATGAAAGACCCTCAGATATCTCTGTCAACATCTCTCATCCCCTATCACTCTGTGCTCTGCTGATTATGGAGCCTCAGTTTTTTTCAGGCTGGCACAGAAGTCGCTTTAGTGTCACATGTTCCTTGTATTGTCCAATCACATATGACCACGCCCTTTTTCAAACACTAGGCGGTCTGTATGAACTGATTTTTGCTACTATCCTCACCATAGGATAGTAGGCATTGCTGCATCACTGTCTTCTTCCCTAGATATTTTTCTTTCACAGTCTGTTCATGCAGCTAGATCGATACAGTTTGTATATAGGATTCCATGTCCATTCAAAGGCTATATGTCAGTAGTGGTTGGTACAGTTTAAACCTTTCTGTATATGTCTTGATTGAACTGTCTCCATCCTGAGTTAATGACTGCTGAACCTTGTTATGAGCCTTTTGTTTGTAAAAAAAAAAAAATGCTCTGTCCACATAGTTTTTCTGTCCATCTTCCACTTTTGCTTCTCCATAATTCATCTCATTGTCTTTCTCTGCCCCCCTGACTCTTGCTGTCTCTCTCACATATCCCTGATGAGGCCTGTTATTCAGAATCAGTGATGCAGAGAGAGTGTTTACACGGAAGCGGGAGAGAGTTGGAGGGAACAGGACCAGAACATTTTAGAGAGTTATAGTTAATGTGCCTCTTCGTAGTCCATTAAGGCAATTACTTTCTGGGATGTCAGGCAGTGTCTAAAAAGTTCGGTCACAACAATGATAGAACTATTTTATAATCCACCATGCCTCCTTGTAATTAGACATGCTGTAGTGTTGTATTAGGAAGACTAAGATAAAAGTTTGTACTGCAGATGCTGAGGGAACAGGTAGAGATGTCATGGCTCAAACATTACAGTACCTCATAAACTTCCTCTCCTTGTCCTCTTGTTTCTATTATGTTGTGTAACATTATGGGTTCACTACAAAGAACAAGTGCATATATTAATGATTCCTACAAGGCAAATGTAGGATGTTACTGGAATCTTAAGTCTGATTTCTACGCCCAAACTATTAGTGTTACAAAAAATCAATGATGTAACTCTGATTTTGTTTACATAAACATCTAAGGTACACTCGCTTTTTTGTTGTTGTTGTAATTATCAGATTGTTTTTAGGAATTGTGACAAAGATATGTACTGAGTGGAGCTGACTGTGCAGTGGTCAAATTGGTCAGTGCTCTGAGGTGGATGATGTGAAAAACTTTTACTTCAAGTCAATCATTACTTTGAGGAATAACAGAATATATTAGAATGTGTGTGTTTATAACAACACATTTCTGATCTGAGAGGCTCTTGGTAAAGCACTTGTACCTGAACCGAGATTGACCAAAAACTTAAAGTAACCTTAGCCTTAGCCTCAGCCTTACAGAGAGTATTTCACTTCATACTGGACGATATTTACTCTTGCCACCCAAACAATATTGTGTAACCCTTGGTCAAGACTATTTACCATGGGAGTCTGGATCATCTACAAGGTCTCCATCTTATCTCAACCTCCAGAAACCCAAAACAAAGTCTCCTAATATTAAGCATGCCAAGAGTGAAGGACTTTTAAAAGGCCTCTTGGGTAAATTACCATCACTGGACAAAAGATGTTAAAGTGATACTACAAATTACCTCAAACATATCTTTGGCATTTCTCTTCTACAGGGCAAGATTTTGGTATCTTAAGCACTCTGTTTATGGTCTGACTACTTTCAATCACGTTTGAGTGGTGGTGAACAGTCCACGTGGAGAGCAGAGAGGCTGAACATATTGTCCGAAATGCAATGGTGCTGGTGCTGTGGTTAACTGTAATTAACTATGCTCCACATCTTTTAAGTGTTTTAAGTGCTCTTGGTTCACTTGGAACTTTGTTTGCTTGCCACTCAGAACTGTCGATAAAAGTTGTCATAATGTGGCCGTCTAAGTCAAATGGGACAGATAGTAGAAATGGGAAAGATTGTTATATGTAAAACTTGTGTCAGACAGCTCAAGACTGATTTATTAAGCATCAAGTTGGACATATTGCCTTGTCAGAAAATTTCCTAGAGTTTTGCCAGTAATTGTAACTTGGATTATGATGTGAACAGAGCCATGTGCCTCTTTGCCTAGGAAATATACATTTCTACTGTAGGTATCAGTAAGCTAGTAAGCTAGACATGCTAATGATTGCAGCTTACATTAGAGCAGATAAACATACTCTTCTACAACATGCCTTACAATTTCGCGCTTTTGTTTTTCCTCCAAGTTGAGTAACACTACTACTACAGCCCCATGCAGACATGTGGGGGAATGCAAAGCTTGACAAGCCAGCCATACTAAGCTATGATTGGGCTCTCATTGTGGGTTTACTGAATGGTCAGTTACAGTAACTCTTGAATGACATAAAAACAGCATAAGCTGTGTCAAGCTGTGTTTTCGGTCTGAATTGAAAACGAGTGAAACATGCACAACTGCCATAGTGCCAGTGTCAGATTTTGAAGTGCCCCCATTTTGGAGTCTGATCACATGACATGATTCCCAACTTGGCTTCATCGAACTTCAATCTGAGCAGTGGTTTAATTAGCGAATATAACACTGAAACCACAGGTGAAATGGGCCTTTAAAGCATGCACTTGTTTCTTATAAAGTTATGTTGAATATTGTTGGATTCACACATCTAGATCCTTTTTTTAACTTTACCTTTGATTCTTACGGTGTTTGAAGTCCTTGTTTCAGGTGAAATTTAGTTTGAAACAAATTAAGCGACCACCCAACGTATTATTACTGACATGCTATCACTTTGTGCAGTTGGTAAAGTTGGTAACATAATGAGAAGAATAATTATTGTCTCCTTTGTTTCCTCTCTCCACTTCCAGCTCTCAGTGTGTTTGGACAGGAGCTCCCATCAGGCCCTCATGGCTGCATGGATGGAAGCTGTTACCCTGCCACGGGAAACCTACTGATTGGACGGGCTGTCAACCTATCTGCCACCTCTACTTGCGGCCTGAATGGGCCGGAGCATTACTGCATTGTCAGCCATCTGCAGGTCAGAACATATATGAACACAAAGTCAAAGCAAAGTATAAAGAGCAAGTGCTTACAGAGTTAAGTCAGATTTTCCGTCTATACCTTAATGACAGGTTTATCATGCACATTAACCCTATGCACCCTGTATCACATATGATCATATTATATGATTCACATATATTTTCAGTCTCCATTGCCTCCCAGCTGCCTGTTTCATCTCTCTGTGGTTTGTTTGTTCTCTCTTTCATGCACTCATCCATCTTCATCCTTCAATCTCCGCTCTTCCATCTTCAACTGTTCATCTGTCTGTTTGTTTGTAGCCCAGTTTCCATGAACAAGGCCTCCAAACGCTAGTCAGCCTTTCAGTATCCAGGCCCAGGTGTAGACACACATGCCAGCCACACCTTAGTCACACACACACTCCGTCCATCTCTGTCTCCCTCCATCTGTTTCTGTGTCATTGTCTTTTACTCTTCGCTTTATAAAAATTTCTGTCTGTCTTGTTATTATGTCTTGTTGTCTATCTGGTTGTTATTTACATAGTTGCTGGCCTACCTCCTTCATGTTATTGTCAGGTTGGTGACACCACAACACCACAAAGCTACAATCAACTGAAGTCACTCTTTTCAGTGATGTCAGGATTCCCAAGCCTATGCATCTGTAAATCATATTCAAAATGTGCTCCTTAATACTTCTTATCCTTGCTTAGACAAAACAGATTTTGCTCTGTATAGAAACTAATTCCAGTGATCAGGAACCACTGGTAACCAAAGCAGAATGACTTTTCACGATGCAGATTTGCCAAAATGTAATGAAATACGCTTAAAAACATGGATGGGTTTAAGTTTAAATGTTCAGACTTTTAGTGAGATTCTTTCCGAATAATTGGAGGATAAAACTGAGTGATGTTCCACACTTATTTTTACCTAGTTAATGGGAAAATGACATGGTATACATGTAATATGGCCATGAAAGCTTTCTCTTTTTTAATAGCCACTTAAAAAAAACAAGTTTGTGTTTATCAGGGCCTCCTCTCATCACATGCTTAACCTTAGTTTATGAGGAAAATTCATGCAAAATGACCCAATGCATTTCTGACTATTCAAAACCTCCTGTTCTAGTTTCACCATTCATTTTCACCCAGACCATTAACAGTTAAACAACTTCTAGAGCTGGGGTTCCAGCACAAATCAGGTTGTTGTTTGTTTGTCTTGAGTTGTGGTCTGCATTCTCTCCACCATCCAATGACAAAGTCATCTCATACAATACATCACTAGTCGTGGCTTGCAAAAATGTACATTGCCAACATTTTTTTTTTGGCAACTGGGATGCTGCTATAATTCTTGCCCACTGCCCACAAAAATCCAGATAAGGACTGCATGTATATTATGATTAAATTGAATTAGATTGTGAAATGAGTCGCAATTGTATTGGAATGGTAATTTTTGTATTTTGTATTTTTCACTGTAAATAATATAAAATAATGATGATGTGAATTTTACTGGGGTCTGTACCAAGCAAGCATTTTCCCTTTTGTCTGGAATATGATTTGTAGGCTGGGGCCTCTCCGTAGCACCACAATGCTTCATTTTTAATGGTATGTTGTGACACATTTTACTAAAAAGTTGCAGCTCCTGGGATTTGGATGTACACTTGGCAATGTTGCGATTCAGATTCCATTTCAATTAATCGTGCAGCCCCAATCCAAATACAGATATTTTTGTGGAATAAGCAGACACTGATAAAGCTATAGATTTAGATAGTCGCTTTGCATCACACCCCAAGCTCGTACCCCTGTGATGCAAGACTAAATGCTGCAACAGTCTCTCCGTCACCTCTACAGTATGCAGCTCTTGTACTCCTTTCTGTCCCTACATGACGCGACTGCTGACATGTTCAACATCATGTTGACATTCACCTCTCTCTCTACACTAACATGCATTTCCATGTACGTGTTTGTGCCTGCACCTCCATTGCCTCAGGGCAGGAGTATCCAACAGTGTCAACTTCCAGCTGAACAAGATTGACATTGTCTGATTGGTGAGAGGCCCTCTATATAGTGCAGGGCAGGATATAGTGTCAACCTGTTGTAACATGGCTGGTCTGTCTGAAGAGACCCACACCAAACATTTAAATGTCCACGAGTTCATCAGTCATTTGTGTTTGACATAGGTTGTTGTTTTTGTGTTCCTCATGAGATCGGATTGCATAGTTTTTTTGCACATTTGTATCCCAGGAGAGGCAGTGCATTTAAGGAGTAGATGCCAAGCCCATTGTGTTGAAGACCTTTAAAGGGGCCCTGGTTTGACGCTTTAGACCTACCTGGTAGAACGGAACTAAAACTGTAACTTTAGACAAAAGAAAGTAACAAGAAAAGTGAGGGAGATGGGAAAACAGGGAATGTTAAATGATGAAAAAGAAGGATGATGAAGAAGATGTAGTGTAGGCAGAGAAAAGAGCAAAAAGAATGATGGGATAATAAAAAGTGAGATACGGTATTAGCAGCAGTGAAATATCACTTTCAGAGATGTAACTGAGGTGGGAAGGAAACTGGACAAGGGATACGGGGTGTACTTTCTTTTAAGCCACCATCGTAGTGTGACAAAGAAGTGTTTTAAAGTCAACATCAGACTTACATCAGTGTATTGTTGGAGCAGAAAGCCTCATAGTTGAGCTGACCAGCCTTGACTAATGGGAGATAAATAAGAGCTCAGAGGAGGGAGGGTCTTAAAGCCACATGAGTTCACACTAAGCACCAACTGAAACTGACACTACAGTGTCCTTGAAAGAGAAGATAATTAGTAGTCAGATTAATTTTAATTGTATGTACAGTAAAAGCAACCTTAAACTCTCTGAATTAAATGCTTTTTGTCTTTTTTTTTTTTGTTTTAATTTTTTCCTGAAAAATACCTGCAGTTTTGCTCTTTGATCTCAATTCCTGTAAATGGTATAATTAGGGCAGCAAAATCTTGAATGAAATTATTTTGTATCAGTCAATATTGGTAATTATCTAAAAAAAAAAAAAAAAAAAAGCCAAAATAATTATGTCTTTTTAGCTTTGCAAGCCACACCTGCAGGTAACAGCTTTGCTGTGTTAGGATTATGTTATGTCTTCACTGTGTATCTTCACATAAAAGAATACTCTGACGATTTGGGAGTTATGCCCTTTCTCTGTCATTTTGATATTGAGACAACATGATCAATATCTTTTTTGTGTCTGTACGTCCAGTGGCTGGGTCTCAGCGTTTAGCATTGCACTTATAGGGGGTCAGTACACCCTGCGCTGTGATCTGCGGAGGGTTACACCGGTGAGCAGGCACAGACGTAGCTTGTAAACAAAACTCAGCTGTTTATTTAGCCTAGCGATATCTCCGGAGTTTAGCAGCTGCAATGGACGACTTTGAACGCGATTTTGAAGAGTTTCTTGTAGCGGACACAGATCCAGAGCCATACCTGTTTGAGCCGGAGCACACAGATGAGGAACTCCATGTGTTGAATGCTGAGCAGAGATGAGAGAGGCTGAATCCTCCACTACTATTTCCTGCACATCATGTGCTACCATCGTTGGGGAGATATATCATCAGGAGGAAAAGCGCCGCAGAGAGTGCATCACAAGGAGTGAAAACTGTGTAGCAATCACTAATCCTGTCGTGATTGAAACTTTTTTTCATGTTGCTAAAATGAACTGGAAAAACGCTCCAGGCCTGCAGGAGCTGATGGACAGCTTTCAGTCGGGTGGGTAAAATCGTCCGTGTCGTCTCTTTGTTTGTTTTTACCCGAGTGACCTAGCGTACCTGTCCCAGAGCCAGCTGCAGCTGTTGCTCACCGGTGTATCCATCCGCTCAAGATGTACTGACAGTGCCATGCTAACCGCTGTCTCAATATGAAAATGATAGAGAAAGGGCATAACTCCCAAATCGTCAGAGTTTTCTTTTCACATAATAATGCGGACTCAGCAGATGACTTGTTAACTGTTTATTCCTCCTTACACTGAACGTACACGGCTGCTTCTCATTGTTTCTCAGTAGCACAACAACGGTTACTACATTACCCAGAATAACTTGAGGCTCACACTACTACGGTAGCCTTAGTAGCTCAAAATACACAACAGCTTAGATTAGATCAGAACAGAAACACGACAGGAGAATTTACTGAATAATTTTGTTGTTTCCACTATTTACTTGGACTGACCTGACGTTAGTTAATCCTCTCGTTCTCCAAAACAAATGCATGCGGTAATTTCCGGCTTTACGACACCAGGCTGTGGGTGTCATACCGCTTCGACCAAAGGGGCGCTATAATCAATGAAAACGAAAAGTTCCGCACAGCTGCTTTAAGTTGTATATGTATATTTCAAAACAAAGTTACAAAGTGCCTCACAATAAGAACAGTAGTAAAGCTGAAAATTGTACAAGTCAGAAAACAGGATAAAATAGTATAAAAGTAACAATAAATACCATCAGTTAAGAAAAGACCAAATGATAAAATTGAGTTTTACGAAGATATTTAAAAGAGGTCACTGAGTTTGTCTGCCCGAGATCCTGAGGCAGGGAGTTATACAGCTGAGGGGCCCGGACAGTAAAGGCTCTGTGACAAATCGAGATTTTGGAACTAATAATCTAATAAGGAATTAGCAGATTACAGATACAGGCAGGAGCCTGACTGTTAAAGGCTTTAAAAACAAGCAGTAAAATCTTAAAATCAGTTCTGAACTCACTCACTCTGTAGTAGAGCAGCAAGGATTAGTGTAATGTGGTCACTTCTCTTACTACAAATTAATAGCCTGGCAGCAGCATTTTGTATGAGTTGAAGTCTTTGAAATAGACAAAACAAAAATATCAACTGTGGTCAGTATTTTCTGTACCACAAGTTTTACACTTACAGTATGTAATTTCTGCCATTTCTCAATCAAAACAAAATTTTATCAAGATAATTATTTTTATTGTTTTATTGTCAAATCTGCAGCAAATACTCAGTGCTGTTACAGAGTAGCTCTCTATGAACGATGCATTGCATTGTGTATCGTGGATAGGCCACTGTGTAGAAAGGAATGTCCTTTTCAGCAGCCGGGCCCTGAGATGAGGGTTTGGGCAGATTTATGCTGGGATTAGGGAGGTATAGGTGAAGAAGACAAGCATGCATGTAAAAAAAAAACCCCACACACATTCACTTCCACGTATACATGTACAAGTGGGCGTGTGTGCACCCGTGGTCACCCACATACACACACACCACTTTAAGCACACTTTAGGCATTTCTTTTCAATTCTCGGCTGAGTGTCTTTAACAGCCATGTTGTTGTTAGCAGCTTAATCACCCTTGACAACAACCTAATTAAGAAATGCTGCCCTGGAATCCACTGTTTCTCCGTGCCAACTTACCCTCATCTGCCTGTTTAGCCCTCTTTCCCCTCTCCCTGCTCCCCTCTTTGTGCCGCCCTCTCAAATGCACCCCTTTTTGCCCTCTCTCAGCATTTCCCTCTCTCTCTGCTGGCCCCCTTCTTTGTCCTTCACCCCTGCTGTGCTGTTTGAGACCCCTCTTCACTGGATACCCACTTCTCTCACCTGCACCTTCCATTCTCTAACCACCCTTTCTAACTTTTCTATTACACCCCTTAAGATTCAAGCTCTTGCTCTTGGCCTAGGTCCCCACATTCTTGTATCTTTTCCCATGCCCTCTGCCTTGGAGCTCTTCCTCTCCTTCTGCTCTCTGCCTTGTCAATGTCAGCTTTTCACCAGCTAACTGTGTTTTCCTTTCATTCGTCCTTTATCTTCCCCTTCAATTCATTTCAGTGCCTCACTATACCCTTCTTGCATCACTCTCATAATTATGAAAGTATATTGACGATCAGTAGACGATTTTTCATTTCTCTCTGACTCACTTATATCTTATTTTCTACTGTTGTCTTTCGTCTCCTCTCCAACCCACCGACTTGAGTCACAATGCTTATTGGAATGCACAGATTTGACTGAGTAGCAAAGCTGTTGACTCCAGGGATCCCAGCACTTTCCCTGTGCCACCACGAGGTTAACACTTTTGGTTTTAAGTGAAAAATCTCAACAAATGTTGGATTTATTATTCTGGAATGACCTTGTTTACTTTGTTTAGTGCTGATTAGTAAATGTTAGCTTGCTAACCCTATAAACAAAGATGTTAAACATGATGAACATTATACCTGCTAAACATCAGCATGTTGACATTGTCACTGTGAGCTAGGGCTGCTCGATTATGGAAAAAAAAATCATGATCATGATTATTTTGATCAAAATTGAAATCATGACTATGCAAACGATTATGCGGCGCACGTGATGACTTATATTGTTTACACGATTGTTTACACATGTCATTTCTGTCTCTACATGGTCACGCATTTACAATTCTTCTCTGCTCTCTGTATCGTGCACGGTGGAGTTCGGGCCCGATGCACGCGCACACACTCACAGACCAACAGACCAACCTCTCTCGCTCTCCCTCTGCCATTTTCCGCACACTGTTTTTGAAATCTTCTGCGATCACCTGCCCCTCGCATTATTCATAGTTCACCTACTTGACTGGCTTGTGGAGTGAATAGAGGAGGGGAGGGGAGGGGAGGGGGCGGTATTGCCCATGTGCGGCTTCCGTAGAAGACAATATAACATCTCCAGGCGTCCGTGACCAAAAATCGTTTCCCCTCGATTTCATTAATTTTGAAATTGTTTGACCTCAAAATCCTGATCATGATCACCAGACGATTAATTGTACAGCCTTACTGTGAGCATATTAGCATTTAGCTTAAAGCTCATTTTAAGACTCCCGATGGGTTCAAGTACATTTGCCACATACACAGTGTGGGCACTGGCTATGAAAGTGACAACTGCTTTGGTCTGAAACCCTGCCTGCTGTGCGCTGCTTTGCCCTTATTCCTTGCCCTTCGTTCATATCCTCTCACTTGTCTCCATCTCTCCCGCCGTCTTTCTTCCTCTCTTATGCCTCTCCTCTCTCCCTCCCCTTCTTTTACTCCTTGCTTCTCTCCCTACAACCGTTCTTCCTTTTTAATCTTTTGACCCAGTGGAGACACAATCCAGTCCCCGCTGGCTTTTGTCCCATCCACACTGGTACTGGCACACATGGGTACATTACCCACATTATTTCAGCTTGACAGATGAAAGCCCTAATCTGAAGGAACAGCTCTATCACAAGGGCTTGACTGACAGTGTAGAACATGTGCAAGACACAACCTGCACACTCTGTAGGTGTTTGTAAGGAGCCACTGCAAGTTGTTTAAGTTGTTTGCAACATCCGCAGGTGGTTTATTACACAGCTGGTACGCCCTTTCTCCAGGATTAAATGTGTGTTTTCTGCCTCGACAGGAGTCTGACAAGTGTTTTGAGTGTAACTCCCAGCATCGCTACAACCCGTACCACCACAGAAACAGCCACCGCATCGAAAATGTCATCTACCTCATGGACAAAAATGAAAACAACACCTGGTGGCAGTCTGTCAACGGTGTGTGTGCTTGAGTATTTACTCTGTAACAGTACACAAGAACATGCTCAGCATGTTCCTTGTGCTGATTGCCTCTGTCCCTCTACACGTAGGAGACCATGGGTGGGAGTATGAGTTTGTTCCTCTTGTTGCATTGTTGTGAGTTAAATCCTGATTGTGAAGAACTATGTTTTACAGGGCTTTACATACAAAAGTATTTCCAAATCTATTTCAAAATGTTGCTGTTGAGATGAAAAATGCTGAAAAATTCTAAGACGGATTATAAAGGTCTTCTACAGCCACCCAGTCAAACAGAGAGTGACTTTAGGAGATGAGACTTTTACATCAATTGTGTTGTTATGACTTGAGTGACAGTTGCTTCCTCCACAGGACAGGAGAATGTCAGCATCAGACTGAACCTGGAGGCTGAATTCCACTTCACACACCTCATCATAAAGTTCAAGGTGCAAACAGTTAATTGGATGTATTTGGGTACTTGCATGTGTGTGATTGTGGACCTTTGTTTGAAAAGGTGGCTATACTGTTTGTACTTAAGCATGTCAGCATGCATACTTGACATTCCATAAAGCTTGAATCCATTATGTTACTTTTTGTAAAGCAAACATGAGACAAAAAGTCTCAGTCTCATGGTCCACAACACATTTGTTGATGTGACTTTATGTTCATACATACAACACAAACCTCACTTTAATTCCCATGTCCTATGTCATAAAGACTAATCAACATCTAACACCAAAATACTAGGAGCCTTTGCAGTTGAATTTAAAAAGGACTCATTTCTCTCTTTGGCTCCTCAGACTTTCAGACCTGCAGCTATGATCATTGAGCGTTCAGCTGATTTCGGCCGCACATGGCGCCCCTACCGCTACTTTGCTTCAAACTGCACCAGGACTTTTCCTGGCATACACGCGAACGGCCTGCACCACATCAACGACATCATCTGTGAGGAACGCTATTCAGACATCGAACCCTCCACCAATGGAGAGGTAAGAAGTAGAGGAGGTGGTGGTGGCATCAGTAATAGTAGAGACAGTTTACACTAGGAGGTACAGAGTTTCTTCTTCAGAGTCGAAACATAAGGTCGGTAATATTCAACATTTTATTGTTGCTAACAAACAAATCCCATATAAAGCAGTAACCAACAAAGCACTAGTCCATCTCTGAATACTTTGTGACTGGTTCCTCGTCAGAAACTGACTCAGGAAATGTGACAAGGAGGGAGTTCTTGCAAGAGATACACAAGGTGACATTCAGAGTGTACCTATAATTCAAGTTGTCTGCACATGGTTCTCAACATTGAGGTGGCACAGTTAGCAGCTAGCAGCTAACGGCTGTCACTAACAGTGTGAACATTATTATTAACAACGGTCACAGTGCTGACAGTGTTAACCTGGGAGGGACCCTAGGGAATGCAGAACGGCAGCGCTTAGCTTGTCAGTGGAATAAAAACACAGGGAATCATACACTAACATGCTGGGATTACAACACACACAGGGAGCGTGACTTCATCCTCTGCTCAGTACGTCATACTCCACTATTTTTTCCTCAGCAAAAAGTAATTTGCAGCAGTAGTATTCATATACAGAACCTTTAAAGCTGTCATGGCAACATAAAATACCATCATAGTGAAATTACAGTACGGACCATTATGATGACAAATTTGTAGATTGATAGACAGATGAAGTATATAGATTTGAGAAGAGGTCAAGCAACTTCATGCGTCGCCAAACAGTTAGGAAGGAGCCACACAACTTCCTTTCCACAATGGAGAGCTGGAAGAGGACAGAGTACACAAATGCACAAGAGGCAAAGCTCAAGCACACCATTCACACAGATAGGAGAAAGAAAGACAAGAGGAGAGGCTGAATCTCCTGGAAGACAAAGATCCAGATCCAAATCCATCTAGAATGAAGCTTCAGCAGCAGCAGAGAGAGAGAGAGAGAGAGAGAGAGAGAGAGAGAGAGAGAGAGAGAGAGAGAGAGAGAGAGAGAGAGAGAGAGAGAGAGAGAGAGAGAGAGAGAGAGAGAGAGAGAGAGAGAGAGAGAGAGAGAGAGAGAGAGAGAGAGAGAGAGAGAGAGAGAGAGAGAGAGATCCTAGGGCAGCTGATGGTCCAGCACAGAGAAGCCTGGGTGAAGAGAGAGGACAGAGAGTAGAAACTAGGAGAGAGAGTGAGATAAGCACACAGCTGTTTTTGAGGAACATAAACAGAGGATTAGAGAGATGCAGTGATTTCTAGAAAGTTTCTGGTACTCTTGCCAGCAGGACAAACATGGACCTTAGCACTAGGCTTAATAGATTCACTGAGACAGAGACTGACCCACTAGAACAGGTGGTAACAGGTGCAATGCCCGAAGTCATCAGAGAAGAAGCAACTAACTGAAAGTTATGGGAAAAAGTTGAGTTTTAAGGTTGGATTTAAAGACCTCAACAGGTCTTTAATGAAAATATCAAGGATTTTACTTTTAAAGAACAGATTGTAAGAAGATAACTCTCTTCATAGAAAGAATAGGCAAATTCACCACAAAGCAAAGAGAAGTGTAAACACATAACTAAACAAACATATAAAATAACTGATTTTCATGAAGGCAAATTGCCATTTGAATCTGGAAAATGTGACTCTGATTTGCTCATAATACTGTTTAAATTACTGTATCAACTGAAGCTTAGATAACTGGTTTCTTTCCAGCTCAGGCCTGCCTTTGCAAATTTGTTCAATTTGGACAGTATGCCTGTTTTTCGTTAACAGCTGTTGTTTTAGTTCACTATGATCCTCTTCAGTCCCAGGCTCTAACAGGATTTCTTCCTTTCTATACCTGCAAAATTCTGTTCTGTTTTCAAGGTCATTTATAAGGTTTTGGATCCTGCTATTCATGTGAAAGACCCATACAGCCTGGACATTCAAGGTCAGTGGACACTTCAAACTCTGAAGATAAATCACTAACACTGTTACTGGCAACACAGCATAGTTTTTTTATGATAAGCTGAAACAAAATGCTACTTACCAGAAGTATTAACAGCAACAATCAACAATGAACAGCCACAATTAAGAGCTGCTTTTAAAGTAAATAGGCTATACTACCTTTTTGAGTGATGAGTCTAATATACATTTTACATCAGTCATCCATTTTTCACAAATCAGACCTAATGAATCTGTTTTTCTCCTTTACAGAACTCCTGCGTATCACCAACCTGCGTATCAACTTCACTAAGCTAAACACTCTGGGAGACGACCTACTGGACCGACGCTTTGATGTCCTGCAGAAATATTACTATGCCATCTATGAGCTGGTGGTCAGAGGGAGCTGCTTCTGTTATGGACACGCCTCAGAGTGCGCTCCAGTGCCAGGAGTAGACACCCGGGAGAATGGCATGGTGAGCTCGTGGACATTTTCTAGAAAAATAATTTTTACATCTGCAATCATAGCCACATGCCCTGGGACTTAACAGAAACGTGTATAAAAGACAAAAAGGGGAGTTTGTGTGAAAATAAATAAAACTTCGGCTTGTCTAATTTGTTCAGTACATATTATCGTGCCATGATGACTGACAGTGCCTTTATTAACCTTTTTGTTGCATTGTGATCGGCAAGATCCACGGTCGCTGTGTGTGCAAACATAATACAGAGGGCCTGAACTGCGAGCGATGTCGACATTTCCACAATGACCTGCCATGGAGACCAGCGGAGGCAGAGAACCCACACACCTGCAGAGGTAGGAACACACAGACATATGCAGTGTCTCACAAGATTCTTATATGAGCAGGAACTGAGAAACTGTTGCCTGTTATGAGCTGCACATTTTTTTGAAGGCTTTGTTGCACACTAACATACACGCACGCACACACACACACACATATTGTCTTCATGATCATCATAAAAACACTGATCGGAATTTTACTCAGACCTGAAATGTTTTCATCCGCTGTAAAAGTATACATGAGATGCCGTAAAAATACATTTGCAATACATTTCTTTGAAAATATTAGTTCAGTGTAGTAATTTTCAATATACTGTTAATGAACTGCTTATATCAATTTTAAGGGTGATGTAGAATTTTTAGAGCAGTAGTTTCCTTCAGAAAAGCCATCTTGCAGTTTCTCCTCGGTTCTGCTACTTTGAATCTCATTCTTTGGAACGCGATATCTCAAAAACGCACTGAGGGATTTTTTTTCCAATTTAGCACAACTGTCCCCTTGGACTCAGGGAGGAACTGAATAGATTTTTGTGGCTGAAGGTCAAGGTCACTGTGATCGTATCTGTCTCATTCCTGTCAATAGGATATCTCAAGAACACCTTAAGGGAATTTTTTCACATTTGGTACAAACATCCACTTTGACTCAACGATGAACTGTTCAGAAATTAACAGTTGAAGGTTGATGTCTAATAGAATAAAATGATGAAGTGATGACATTTTATATCCAAAAGGTCAATGGTTAACTTCACTGTGACATCATAATATTCTGCAAAAACACTTTTCTGGCCATTATTCAATGTCATATCTCAGGAACAGAAGGGGAGACATTTGGTCGGACGCTGTTTTGGTGACACTAATTGGTTTCCTGTCTGCGCTGATTGTATAGATTTTCTGTGCTGCCGAGGAGAAGATGTGTGTGAAGCGTTCATGTTTTCACAGACATGGATATAAACTATGAGTGCAACTTCACGGGTTGGCAAAGGCATACAACAACAAGGCAGTAATTTTATTTTATTTTATTTTTTTTCAATTTCTTGCTTGCATCTCAAGAGTGCAACTGTAACGGCCACTCAAACCAATGTCACTTTGACATGGCGGTGTATTTGGCCACGGGCAACGTCAGCGGAGGAGTGTGTGACGACTGCCTGCACAACACCATGGGACGCAGCTGTGAGATGTGCAAACCTTTCTACTTCCAAGACCCCAACAGAGACATCAGGGACCCACAAGTCTGCATAGGTGAGTCCTTTCTCCTTGAAAAAAAAATGTTTCTAGCCATTATGTGGAATTGTCCACTGCAATAAATGGCATGTAAATTAGGTCTGATATTGAGGAGGAAAAATTTTATTTTCACTAAAACATTTGGAAAAAATCCACTAGCTAGTGGGTTGTAACGATTTCATTTGTTTTATGTGCAAGTGCACGCCTCATGGATATTCTTATTATCACTGACTGAACATACCTGCAGTCATCAGTCGGGAAAATGCCTGAAATCCTTGAGACTGCATTTGAATCCATTGAAGTTATCTCTCCCCTTTGACAGAGTTTAAAATTAATATGAACAAAAACACTTCTTTAAGAAAAGATGTAAGAAAACAAAAAAAGCACGAACAATACATGCACATACACACTGTGTTGTTCTCTGTCTATTCAAGTTTCCCATTAATAGGATTTTGTGTTTGCCTCTCATTCTTCTCCTGCCTTGCTTACGCTCTCCATCGAACCTCTGACCTCCAGCCTGTGACTGTGACCCAGTTGGATCATTGGAGGGAGGAGTGTGTGACAGCCACACCGACCTGGATATGGGAATGATCGCAGGACAGTGTCGCTGCAAAGCCAACGTCAAAGGCACGCGCTGCGACGACTGCAAGGAAGGTTATTACGGACTCAGCCAGAATGACCCACTCGGTTGTCAGCGTACGTATGTGTGTGTTTGTCTGTCGATGAAAACACCTTATGTTTTAACAGGGATTAAAAAGAATTCATGGTGTTTTGGAATATAAAACCAGATAATCTTCCATTAATATCTGTAATCTAAATCTCATTCTTTGTGTATGTGTGTGTCTCCATCAGCTTGCAACTGTGACCCCCGTGGCATCATCATGATGGGAGCTCCTTGTGATCAGATCAGTGGGGACTGCTCCTGCAAAAGATACGTCACTGGTCGCTACTGCAACCAGTGTCTGGTAAGGGACAATTGTTAATCTAAAATGTGTTGCTTATTTTTTGTTTCAGATCCAAATATCATATACATGATATTATACATGATATACGTCATCATTTCTATGAACAAAGCCACAAACAATACAGAGATGGGCTGTTTGACTGTTAAATGTTACACTGCCAGGTGTATTTTTTAAGCAAGCCCAGAGCTGTTGTCACACTCTAATGACTCACTTTTGAAGGTGGTTTTCTTTTCATCAGCCAAGGATAGCAATATATCTTGGTAGCATTGATAAAAGAGCATATATTGTATAGCACCAACTGCATAAGCTGCACAAGGACAACAGAGCTTCAGACACAGTGCAGAGTGTAGAACCTACACAAAAGACATGACACTGTGCATCCTGGTTTTGAAACTGATATCCATCCCTGCAGCCTGAATACTGGGGGCTCAGTAACGACCTGGCCGGCTGCAGACCATGTGACTGTGACTTCGGTGGAGCCTTCAACAACAGGTATAGATTTTTAAAATGTTATACGTCTCCCTTTAATCATATGCTTTTGAGAACGAGGTATCTTGTACTTTCCAAGTCTTTATCAGTTAAAGTTCGCCTCTGTCTGTTACTTAAGGTGCATGATGGAGAACGGCCAGTGTGACTGCAGGAGGCATCTGATTGGTCGACAGTGTTCAGAGGTTCAGCCTGGGTATTTCTGTGCTCCGCTGGACTACTACAAATACGAGGCGGAAGATGCCACCGGACACTCTCCCGGTGACTCTGCACTGCCGGTGAGCATGCAACTGTGATTCAGCTCACTAATTCACATTTCAGGTCACTGTGATTCAGCTCACTAATTCACATTTCAGGTCACTGTGATTCAAACTCATAATAGATCTCCAAAAGAACGGAAGCTGCTGTGTGGGGTTGTTGCCACAAGACAGTGGAGACGAGGTGAAATATTAGCAAGATCAGTTTGATGGTTTTTAGAGTCAGCAAAGACATCCAAAACCTATACACTTTAAAGGAATATAAATATATGAAAAAACAACTCTGTAAAAGGGCCACAATCATATGAACACAAACTAAATAGCTGTCACCAACAAACATTTTGGTCTTTCAGCCAAAGAAAGATCTTATATACCTGGCCTGCTGGCAGTTACTGCTGACTGCTGTGGGTGTGTATCAAGTGATTACAGTAGTTATTAGCTGCTGGATGAGAGGATGTAGCCATGCAGCAGCCCTCTCGTTCTTTGGTTCGGGGGATGCGCGCTCCTTTACTGTAGACTGTGTGTGCTACAGGGTTAGCCACTAAGGAGACTCTCTGGCTGCATGGCAGTGACAATCTTTGGCTCGAGGGGTGTGTGCTTTGTGCTACCGACTTAGCTGCTAACAAGAGCCTGTCACTTTGCAGCAGCTCAATCTTCATTTCAGCCCTTTTAGCTGACTTGCCCCCAGACTCTTAGAGCAGAGAATACTGCTCATTTTTCAGTGAAGGGATATTTATTAAAACATGAAACTGAGTTCTTTTGATATTTAGGGGTGTATGATACATCAGTCTGGTGTATCAATTCAGTGATCCTATATCATCGATGCAAAGTAAAAAAACATCCATACATGCGGTCATCTTTAAGATACACCTGTATTTTGAACTTCCCATCGCTCATCTGTGCCATACTTTACATCCAAGCGCACCTCCTTAAACATTTAATCAGTGCTAGCACCCTGGCACCAGGCAGATATTGGTAAGCAGCCAAGCCAAGTATTAATATAATACTGAATCATGATGAAACTTATGATTTATATCGCTATTAATATTCTCATGAAGCTCCTCCCATCCACAGCAAAGAGACAGCCACTGAGACAGGCCTGTTCCTGCTGTCACTGATTCATCATATCAGTCTGCATCACCGTCTCTATCCTCCACCATATCTCTCTGCCCACTTTTTCACATTCCTTACGCTGTCTGCCTGCTTCACCGCCCTCCACCCACCTCCGTCCTCTTCACTCTAAAGAGACCCCCTGTCCCCTTCACTTCCCCATCCAGCCCTTCGGGCAAGCTCAGACAGCCCGCACTTACAACATCACCACTGCAGGAATGTGGAAAAAATGCAAGTATTGACCCAGAATGTTATGAGAATAAAGGCAACAGTGCAAAACATTGTGCAAGAAGAGATAAGTCTTTGACATATGAAGCTGTTGTGTTCAGGAGGGGGAACATGGCTTGTTTAACTGACGCTGGATGGAAATTGAGTGTACATGCTGAGGGACAAAAAAAGAGGAAGGGAATGTGCAGGATAAAGTCAAAGTCCTGCATTTCTATAAAGCATTCAAATGCTACAGCTGAAGTGACCCATAAAAATACAGACAGTGCCACAGATACCAACCTGTCACAACTAATTATTGCAGTGCGGCACACACATTTACCAACACATACAAGGCACACACAGAAAAACACACTCTCAGCCTCACATTCTTTGTTTCTCTCTGTCACGCTCTGGCAATTTCAGCACAGCATGGCTCTTTGTGCTCTGTCATGTCATTTTCACTTTTGGAACAAAAAAGTTGGACAGGATGAACCGCTCTAAGTTGTGACAAGTACCGTTATAAAAAGGTCTGTGTATGATCGACATAAACCCTCCTCTCCTCTCCTCTCCTCTCCTCTCCTCTCCTCTCCTCTCCTCTCCTCTCAGGGCAAAGTTCGTCCTCAAGCAGAGACTGATTGTGTTCAACACCTCAGCAACCAGCTTAGGAGGCACCGACGTCACCGTCGTATTACCAACTCGCAGCAACATCGGGCAGCACTAAGACGTATCCGCCAGCTTCAACAAACAGTATGATATTTGCTTTGATTGGCATAATGATTCTATTTATGATTTGACAAGGTACAGATGAATCACTCATGGCAAATTTGCAGGTACAGAAGTTAACTTTATTGGTTTCCAACCTTTTTGGCTTGTGACCCCTAAAATATGTCTACTTGGGAGCCCTAATCATGAATTATGGCCTAGTATGTCATGAGTGTTTCTCCTTTTTGGGTTTGCCTTGTTTTAAGGACGGACAAGAAATATGCAAAATAAGAAAATATAAGTAACTAGTAAGTAATTTTCTGCAACAGATATTGTCTTCAATCATCTGGTGACCCCTCAGATTTTACTTGGTCACCCTTGAGGGGTCCTGACCTCCAGTTCAGGAACCACTGTTTTGGTAAACAAAACTGTAGGTATGCTATTAGCTGAGCAGTTTAAATGTTAAAAAGCTTAAGCAACTGAGAGGAATGATGTATTCCAGATATGTAAGTTATAGTAGTGATTAAAGTTAGCTGAATCTGTCAGCCAGCAGTACATTTTAGGTTAAGATCTGCATGATGATCATTTTATCATAACAAATGTATAGCCTATGTATTTGCACGACAGTACAACATTTATAGGTTTACATTATTTTAAAGTCTGTGGTCATGTGCTGTATGCACTACTTGGCAATATGAGGGTGCTTAGCCTAATTAAATGCTTGGCTGTCAAGTTAATTATGTCATTTTGAACCAGTCGAGCTGAAAGAGAGGTGAATATGGAGTGCAGTGATATTTGGAGTCTAATGTTGTAATCCCTACTGAAATTTAGATAAAGAGTAAGAGCAAAAGGAGTTGAACATCAAAATTGTATGTAATGACAGTACCTGAGCACATGTACTAACTGTAGTTACTTTTCCTTCATGGAGCTACATGTGAGATGCAGAGTCACTCAGTGTCCAAGCAGGTTAGAGAAAGAGACAATACGAGAAAAAAAGGGTGCTTGTGTGTGTGTGTTTAAGTGTGTTGAGACTCATATCAAAAGTAATGATTGCGATGATGAGCAGAGGTTCTCAATTTGATCCCTTAAAAGGTAGAGAATATTGTAGAAACCCCTCATGTTTGTAGCTTCATTTTTATGTAGACATGTTACATTAAAGCTATTACATTAGAACTATTATAAACTGAAAGATTTAAATATTATGCTTTGAACTAGGTACCTTTTGTAAAAAAAAAAAAAAAAAAAAATGTATCATGATTATTTAAATGGATGAATCTAAAAACTTTTCATGGGCCCCTTGGCTGAGTACAACAGACCCCACTTTGAGAATCACTCATTGCTCAATTCCTCAATAGCCTGGGAACATTACAGTGCTATTGTAGCTGCTGTAGCTGAATGTAGATCATATCTATATTGGAACAGAAATTTCATAACTTGTCTGAGCACCAACTGTACTGAGGAAAGGACAGGACGCTCAGTAGGGTTCATGGTTATTTGTCACCATTAATTATTCATTGTTTGTAACAAAATAAAGCCGCACTTCAATGAACAAAAACCTCCCCTTGATTATCATACCACATTTAATCATCTAACAGTATAGATTAATCTTCAGATTATTTTTTTTTAACTAAAATAGAAACTAAATGGGATTGGTAAACAAAATGGTTATATGATTGATTAAGCAGTTCTAGTCATAAAAGCCTGTTTATAGACTTTCCATTCCACAAACCTGAAATACAGAGCAGCCACTTGTCATCCTGAAGGAAGGAGAAAGTCAGGTCAGTAAGGGGAAACAGAGATTGTATGATTATAGTTAGCATATAAGTAAATATAGTATTAAGTAGACATTGTAACAGTTAAAAAAGAAAATTATTCTTTGGTAATCTGTCTGCCTCTCTCAGCCGGATGTGAGGATCGTTCATAGAGAGCACGCTCCCAGCCACATGGTAACGTGGACGGGACCTGGTTTTGCTCGCGTCAAAGATAGTGCCGGCCTGGTGTTCACTATTGACAACATCCCATATGCCATGGAGTATGACATCATGATCCGCTACGAACCTGAGGTATGTGAGGGTGTGGAGTGTGACATACAAGACTGATGAAAACTCTTTCCTAAATAATAAAGGTCTTTTAATCTAACTGTGTGTGTGTGTGTGTGTGTGTGTGTGTGTGTGTGTGTGTGTGTGTGTGTGTAGTCCACAGAGGACTGGGAAGCTATCGTTAGCATTACATCTGTGCAGCTGCCGTCCAGTCTTCGGTGTGGAAACCTCCTACCAACTGAACAGCTCTACACAGTGATTCTGCCACATCGCAACAGGTACTAAAACTTGTGTGTGTGTGTGTATGTGTGTGTGTGGGAGAGAGAGAAGGACAGAGAGAGAGGCCATTGTACCCTGTATGTTTTTACAAGTCACTAAAGTCATTCAGGTGTTGATAGGGTTTGTGTTGTTTTATAGCTCAGGAAGAATTGCATCCTTATATTGTTGTCACTTAAACCTGCCCTGGCTTGTGTGCTCTGTATGACTCAGGTCTGTACAGTATTTGTATTCTTATTTTACCGTACCCGCGGTATTTCTTTACTATTGATTCACTGATACAAGGGCAAACATACCAGAAAGCCCATGTAAGAATCAGCTACGGAGATAAGAAAGGAAGGCAGCAGCTTTGTTTACTGAAGTTTAGAGAGGGAAAAATCAGAAGACAGGCAGAGACTGGCAGATCTGTCTATATTCTCTTACTTGTAAAAATACATGTAAAAAAAAAAATGTAATGTAATATATAAGTTATTGTAGCATGTATGTCATTGTCTAGCCTACAATGCTGTGTTGCTGATATGCAGTTACCTACTACTTCAACAAGTCTTACTGGGTTTAAATACTTCTGGCCAATAGAGTAATAATAGATAGAAGATACACATCTTTCTTGTCGGAAGACCTGATGACACTTGTTGCAGCAGCAGATACTGTCACATCAGTGGGCTGAACGGATATGAAGTGTTAAATAAAATCATGTGGCTAATAAATTGCTTCTATAGTCGACAGTGGTCATTATCAAGATAAAGTTTTATGTGGCAATACTCGGGAGGACGAAGACATTATGTCCGTCCTTCTCATTCTTTTGAACGTGATATCTGAAGAGCACCTTAAGGGAATTTTTTCAAATTTGGCACAAACGTCCACTTCATGGTTCACTGTGACCTTTCATCCGTCTTGTTCTTGTGAATGCAAAATCTAAAGGATGTCTTGAGGGGATTTTCTGAAATGTGGTGCAAACGTTCACTTGGACTCAACGATGAACTGATTAGAATTTGGTCAAAGGTCAAAAGGTCAAGTACACTGTGACCTCACAAAACATGTTTTTGGCCATAATTAATAATAATAATTCAAACTGTAAGTGACTGGTTCAAGGCATTCAACTACGAGCCTAGTTCTTTTATTACTACTTTTATAGTGTTATCCCCATCCACTTGCAGTCACCATATTTCTCAGCTCTGCTGCCTGTTCCACCAGTAGAGACTGACCTCTGGTGGCGCATGCTGTGTACTACATCACCTCAGTACAGCATCTCTGTCATTATAATACAAAGAGGAGCATTTGTATTTTTGACAGTATTGAAAATTATACCTTGTGGATTTCTCAGTACTCCGGGAAATCCCATTTTTTGATACCCCCAAGCCCAGTGGTGTAGTGGCGGGTATACGCAGGCACACTGGGTATACCCTCCTAATTTTTTTGACTGTATAGTACAGTATAACAACCTATCAAAAAATATATAGGAGAGCATACTCACTTCCTCCTTGGTAACTTACCCTTCTAGTTAGTTGTAGGCTTACCTCATCAGCTACCACTACACCACTGTCTAAACCTATCGTCCAACTTGTGCAACCATACATCTGGCCCAGGTTCATTGAAGCTGTTGTAGCTTTAGCTTTTTGTCATGAGCCATGACTTAGAGACTTCAAAGCAAAGTTTTGACCTTTTGACCTGTAGGTAGCTATACTGGAATTATAGGTGTGTTTAATTTCCACTGTACCTGCCTGCTGCAATTTTGAACAGACTTTAATGTTCCCCACAGGATAAATTGTAAGAACTTTGATGAGTAAGTTAAGTTTTCATCAAGCATCACCATCAGGTCAAACCTCAACTCTGTCCATTCTTAAGACATTCTTATCAGCCTCACCTCAAACTATTTTTTGTTTAATAGATAATTATATTTCTTGCATTACACATTTTCATGTTTAATCTCTAGTCTAAGTCATTTGATTGTTCTTATATTAGGCATTTTAAGGCTTGTTAGTAGACTCATTTTATCTGCTTGAACAGGAAGATCATTAGAAGCCTGAAATCATTCAGCACTTTATTGACCTCATGTTGATCTTCTGACATAAAAAGCTTATTGCACTGTTGCAAAGTCAACACATCAGACAGATTACTGCAGATTAGACAAGATTAGGTGTTACTTATTTTTGATATTCTTGAAATGAGGGGAAGCAAATAGGAGTAGGATATAGGCTAAAGAACAGGCAAAGTCTTACACTAAAACTGTTAAGTTACAATCTTCTGAAAAGCCTTTCAGAGTCTGAAATCATCTGGAACTAAGAGGTCAGGCTCTGCCCGGATCTGGCTGTCTCAGCGGACCGTAGCTTGCCTTCCGTTTTCTTCTGTGGTTGGTCCATCAGCCAAAACCAATTAACAAAGTGGCCCAAAACACAGAGAGAGGGTTTGAAACCAAACACAGGTAGAGGGTATATCTAATTGCCTCTGGTAAAAAAAAAAAAAAAAAAAAGTGGTTGCTTTTGAATGAGACAAAAAGTCAGATGTGGAAGTAGAAAATAATGTTATAGTCAACAGATTAAACAGAACAACAGAGTTAAAATGTACATGTACCGTTTCTCTTAAATTGAAATTTGTTAAATTTCCAGAAAGATAAAAAAGGAATTGCCTTTCATATTGTGTTTCTGTAGTCAATCATTTTTAGTAAATAATGACACATACATTAACTATCTAAAATAACAATCAAACAAAATGTTAAAAGAATAATAATAATAATAATTATGATTTTTTTTTATTTTATAAATGTTACTATCTTCACTATTATTATATTGATATCACAATATTTAAAGAGAACAATATAATGGCTGAAGTTTGTCATCGGAAAGGACTGTCTGACAGCAAGGTCGTTGACAACAATACATTGCTTATCTTCTGTGTCAGTACTTCGGCCTGCTTCTCCAAACTGGGGGGCGTGCCGACTACCATGTGTAATACACTGACTACAGAAAAATACCTCATACAGCCTCACCCCATCTGAACTATCCCTTTAAACAGCAGAAATGGATGGATAGATTTCAGATCTATTTGGGAAAATATAACAAGTATCAGAAATACAGACATGACATAATGAGAAATTTACGTACTTTACACAGTCATTCAGTTTTTAAAAACCTACCAGCGACTCAGCAGTATGGAGTTAAAAAATGGGTCTGTCAGTGTATTGTTGCCGCTGCTGATTGGTTAAGATTAAGCAAAGGTGATTGAAAGTGACCTTTGACGTGAATTAAAACACAGTATGCGTGTGCTTTTATCTCTTTAAATGTTTTTTATTTATGTATTATATTTTTCCAGATACATCCAGATGCCCAGGCCATTCTGTTTCGAGCCCAGTAATCGTTACGTGGTTTCAATCAGGTTTCAGCGTCATGGTGTGTCACACAGACATCTCACTGCCTTCATTCTCATTGACTCGGTGAGCCCACCACCCTCATCATCCACTTCTGTATCTCTTTGACAGGTAGCAGCAGTGGTGGAATGTAACTAAGTACATTACCTGAAGTGCTGTACTTAAAGGGGAACAATTCCAGTATGTTGTTTCCATGGCCTGGGAAAGTTCAATCAATATTTGTGAACATGAGCTACTCTCGCTGAAAGTCAGAAACCAGAGTAGTAAGTCTCAAACTTGTGATGTCATCAAGTATAAAATCTGGAGCTGCTTCATAGACAATAACTGGGAGCCTGGTTGTGTGGACCCACATGATGTTTCTTTTCGTCTTTATTCCCAAATGAGCTTTATTCTGTTGTAATGTTCTCAGCTCTGAAACAGAAAATGTACCCATATACTCAGAACAATGCCCTGGGTGCTCTCAGTATCATCTTGAACAACAAAAACAATTCATTGTCTTTGGAGCAGCTCCTGACTTTATATTCTATGACACCACACATTTGAGTTGTAGCAACTAGGTTTTGGATTTGGGACTTGTTCCTGTTTAATGATACTTTTGGACTGTCGTAGACTATAGACATAACATGTATGAATTTTGAAGATGGGCGTAGTTCCAATTTAAGTGCAAATGTGAAGTTTTTGTACATTACGTCAGTCTTTTCTTTTCATGGCACTTTTACTCTACTACTTTTCAGAGGAAAATATACTTTTCCTTTACTACAGTTATTTGACAGCTTTAGTACAGATTAAGATTTTGCATACATAAATGAAGTATGAGGTTTTGTTAAAATTAAACTACCAAACAGTTTACACAAGAGCAGCTGAAACAATTAGTCAATTAATGTTCACAGTCACTTTACATGAAAAAAAATTTCATGGTTTTAGCTCCACAAGTGTAAGGGTTTGTGGATTTTCCTTTTAATTATTTTAATTACTGGGCACTGAAGATGTCACCGTTTTTTGTTTGGTTTTTTTTTTCAAAATTTTTACAAACAATAAATCAATAAATTGAGAAAACATTCAGCAGATAAATCTATAATGAAAATAATCATTAGTTTCAGTCTGATAGAAAGTAGTTCAAATTCAGAATGAGAAAAATTAAACTGTAAAAAAAAGTAAAATCCCAATTTTAAATTAATGTACAAGTAATAATAATCTCATATCATAGTATATAACAGTATAATATTTTTCTGCAGTGAGTACTTTAATACTTTTAAGTTCATTTTCTCATTATAGTTTTTATAGTTTTACTAGTACATTTTCAATGCAGGACTTTGACTTGTAACAGTATTTTTACATTGGTACTTCCTCTACCACTGGGTAGCAGTACGTTTCAGTATTAACATACCCATCTTTAATAAGTAGTCTGCTTTGGCTATAGCTACATCAGTGCAGGTCATTAGAGACTAACCTTCCTGGTTTCAGGAAAAGTGTGTGTATACTCATTGCTGAAGGTTTCACACTATGAGGTTTCCCCCTTGTGGCTGAAAATTACAAATGCAAATGTTGAATATATCTGGGCATGGGATTGGTTTTAATATAAGTAAGTAAAAGTCCTTTTAAGCCTCTTTTAAAGAGATTAAGGGCATTTCTGTAAACATGAAACAGATTTTGGTAGTGCAGTATTTATCTGTCCTGTTTTTACTCACAATGATTCCTGTCAAAATAAAGCACAATTCTAGAAAAAAATCTTAAGATTGTAAAGTTGTTTCCTGTTTGTGAAACCCTTTTTAAAGGCACTGTCATATTTTTACTTTTAGGAAAGTTAGGTTTACTGCCTCCTTGGCTTATAATCCCCACCTATTCACATCCATAGCTACAACTACACTAAAACCCTTCTTTTATAACCTTTGTTTTTTCACCCCAATAGCTGGTCCTGATCCCCAAATACACTGAGCTTCCTGGTTTCCAAGGTAACGAGCCAGAGGCCGAGCAGCGGCGGGACGAGATGACTCGATACATGTGTCTGGATTCCTTTATGATCACACCAATGCCCGCCCTGGCTGAGATGTGCTCCAAACTCATCTGTAGTATTTCATCCATCATTCATGATGGTGCTCTGCGTAAGTTGATACTGTGAAATTCAGAGGATGTTGTTTTCAACCTACTGATGGGTCAAATCCTTGGTTGCTTTTTAAATAACTGGCTGATTTTTTTTTGTCTTGCCTTTTATCTGTATCTGTATCCAGCGTGTCAGTGTGACCCTCAGGGCTCCGTCAGTGGTGAGTGCGATAGGGTGGGAGGTCAGTGTCGTTGTAAGCCCAACGTGATGGGTCGACGCTGTGACCAGTGTGCCCCAGCAACCTACGGCTTTGGAGTCAATGGCTGCACCGGTGAGTCTGCTATCTGATCAGCAAAGTCTGTCACATGATAACATCTTTAACTAACTAACCACTATCATCTGTCCCACAACCAAAGCTGACTTTGCTGATACCTTTTGTTGACGTCTCCAAAAATACAAAGAAATTCTGTAAACCAGTGTTCTTGTAAGTTAATAATAACATACTCATAACGCTGCTTTGTGGCCATCTGTCCAACCCACCAGTGACAATGTCTAGCGTATTTAATCACTAATTATTAGATGGCATGTGAACTGAAGTGTAGTGTTTATTTTAAAACGCCATAATCAAATCAATGTTTAAAATAAATACATTAGAATAAATTATAAAAATATAAATCCTACAATATTACACAACTGTAAAATTGAAGAAAATACAAGTAGTTATTCTGCACAAAACATGTCAGGACTAAATACGTGTAAGAGTGCTCTTGAGTGTGAGTAGATTCTGTTCATACATAAGAACAAATCCCAAATAAGAGAACACTGGTGAATGTCAGAATCTTTGTGAAAACTGCATACATGGGTTTTAGGGGAAATTTCTTCTTAACAAGGGTTGGTGAATGAGGCCTGACATCTGCATGTGCTGTCCCAGTACATAGCTGAGAGCATCCCCACTGCCTCTTCTCTTACATTCACACACTCAAACAAGTGTGGTGAGCTTGGGTGTAAATCCTTCTGCTTAACAGATGAATGTGTCAGCTGTGTTGCATGTAGCTACACCAGAAATGACACCTGATTTCAATGTATTTATCCAAGTTTGTCAGAAGTGTTGTTTCTCCCACAAAGATGGGTGATGAGTACACTGGTTCAAGCCTGTTCAGTAATGGCTGGGTAATCTGTGGAATCTGTGCTTGTTCGTTAACGAGGTTACTTCTTTGGTTTTTGTTTGTGGACATAATATAATGTGCCTTTTACACATTCTTCTGTGAGTAACCAGACTGTTGGGGAGAATGCCTGTCAGATACGGGTTGGGCTCCATTACTACACTCTCGTTGTTTCTAGTGAAACAGACACACTACTGGATTGTTCACGTCAATAGAGGAACAGTATATAACCCTTAAAATATTCCCATCCAGCCTGTGACTGCCACCCAGACGGCTCATTGAGCCACCAGTGTGACCCAGTTACGGGCCAGTGCCAGTGCAGGCAGGGAGCCACTGGGCGTCAGTGCTCAGACTGCCAACCAGGCCAGTGGGGCTTCCCAAGCTGCAGCCCTTGTCAGTGTAACGGCCACGCGGACATCTGTGACCCCCGCAGCGGGGAGTGCAGAGACTGCAGGGACTATACAGCAGGACACCTCTGTGAACGGTAAGAATCACTCTGGGTCAGACTTGACTAAACATCATCCTTGGTCATCAGACTGGTGGTAAATTTCTCCCTCATTTGTTCCAGCTGTGTGAATGGGTTCTTTGGAAACCCAGTGCTTGGTTCAGGTGAGCACTGTCGGCCCTGCCCCTGTCCTGGTAACCCTGGCTCAGATCACTTTAATGGGCACTCCTGTCAAGCTGACCTCTCCTCTAACCAGATCATCTGTAACTGCAAACAAGGCTACACGGGTAAGCTATCACGCTGCAGTGACATTCAGATATTCTTATATTGTTTGATCACTTTTTAGTATTCTATTGTTAAACTGTCTCTGTCTGATTGATAGTGTGAAAATCATAGAAACTGTAATGATTCTACAATAAAATCTTCACTACCCAACCCTCTAGTTTAGTTTCACATCAGTGAAAAGCACTTTCAAAGCTAACAGTCATGCCATGTTCTCCCTTTTTCTCTCCCTAGGGCCACGCTGTGCCCAGTGTGCCCCTGGTTACTATGGGAACCCAGAACAAGCCAGTGGGCAGTGCCTCCCGTGCAATTGCCATGGCAACATCGACAACCAGGACCCTGAGTCATGTGACCCCAGGACAGGCCAGTGCCTCAAGTGCCTGTATCACACCGATGGCCCGTCCTGTGCCCACTGTAAACAAGGTTACTATGGCAACGCTTTGGCCCACGACTGCAGACGTGAGTGATGACAGCAGAAGTACATCTTTTTGTTGTTGTAACCATTTGCAAAACTCACATTTTATTATTTTGCCCCCAACTTTGTTTTCTTGTATACTAAATTCCTTGTAAGTTGCCTTAGATATGAACAACTGAAATCTTAACTGAGCATTGTAATATTTCATCATTTGTGTGTACAAACAGTTTGTTTTAACCAAGAGGTGTTGTATCTATATGTCCCAGTGGCATGGAATACTTACTGTATCCACAGAGATGAACCATACTGTCGTCTCTCTGTCTGTGTACTGAATATATGTTTCTCTGCTCAGGCTGCACCTGTGTGACTGCTGGCACCATCCAGTCTGCTTGCAGTGATGGACATTGTCACTGTGACCGGCAGACTGGAGCCTGCTCTTGCAGGGAGAATGTTGCCGGCCATAACTGTGATCAGTGTGCTCCTAACTACTGGAACTACGGTCAGGAACGAGGCTGTGAGCCCTGTGGCTGTGACCCACAACACGCCCTGGGAACTCATTGCAACATGGTGAGGAAACATGAAGCATAATGCAAAACTGAACTCCAACAAAAAAACATTTTTTTATTCTTGATCATTAGATATTCTTAGCTGTCTCACTCCCAGTCATTGTCAATCTGTGTTCTACAGTTCACAGGCCAGTGCCACTGTCGTCCAGGCTTTGGAGGTAAACAGTGCACTGAGTGTGAGCAGTTCCACTGGGGAGACCCGCAGGTGCAGTGTCAAGGTAGCTCACTTTGTGACAAATACTTGTGAATAAATACCACTTCTGACCAGGAATGGTGAGTTTAGTCAGGGAACCAGACAAATCTGCAAGCTCATGTTTTATTTGCTCTGTAAGATGTGTCTGGCTCCCCTCTTATGCAAACTTTCCAGTTGACCTGGCCCACCTTGAGCCAAACACAATCATTGATCAAAAATGCAGCGGGTTTTAGACGATGACCGAGAACTTGCAACTTATGCAACTTGTGCAAAATACATGATGACGTCACTTATGGCTCAACCTCATGCCGGGGACTAGCATAAACCTAGTTTAGCCTAATTTAAAGGAGCACCACTGAGGCATTTTTTAAAACATCCAAGATGGCTTCAGCTGATGTGGAACTTTCTGTTTAAAGGTCCTGTGTGTAGAATTTAGGATGTATTGGTAGAAATGGAAAACAGTATAATAAGTAGGTTTTCCTTAGTGTATAATCACCTGAAAATATGATTAGTCGTGTTTTCACTACCTTAGAATGATCAGTTTATATCTACATAGGGAGCGGATCCTCATCCACAGAGTCTGCTATGTTGCACTGCCATGTTTCTACAGTAGCCCAGAGCAGACAAACCAAACATTGCTTCTGAATAGGGCCATTTGCATTGTTGCATTTTAGCTCCACCATGACAAACTGAACAGCAGCAGAAAAACACAGACTTTTTTTAAAGTGAAACTGTTTTATTCAGTGTTTAAATCAGTGGGTCCGTTTGTTTTGGACAGGAAGAGACCTCTGCAGATAATTACGCTAATGGTAAAAACCCTCCATAATAGTGAAGACTGAAAGACTTCTAACCTCCTAACTGGTTTACGCTTGCAACACAGGAGAAGGTTCAGCTGTTGCAGTAGTAGTATTATTAGTATTGCAGAGTTTGAGAAAATATATTGCGCTATATTGACAAGTGTTGCACCACATTGACAAGTTAAAAAAGTAAAAAACAAACCTTACTACACTATACTACGGGACAACTATTAAGAGTACATAAGTAAGAGGAAAAGGTAATAAAGACACAAGACAACAAAGAGTAACTCTAACAGGCTGCCCTTAGACAGCACTGAAAACAGAAAGGATTAGAAGTCGAAAATGAACTGAGAGGTTCGAGAAAAATTGCCATTTGGGAATTGGTCTGGTGATGTCAAGCCAGAGTGAGTCCTCTGTTTTGAGTAGAAACTATGCAGAAACATTTAATGAAGCTATAAAACAGTCCATTAGTGTTTCATGCCCAATCACACTAAAACCAAAATTCTTTTAAAAGAGGACACATTGGCTTCTTGTGTAAATTGATCCAGTCTCGTTCGCCTCACACAATCACTGACTGAGCAGCTGCAGCTTAAGTCCTCAGCCTGTGTCTACGCAGAGGCCCGATTCCTTGTCCATTAATAATATAATTAAATGACTAAATGATAAATCTGGATCACAATGTGGCATTGTAAAACCCTTATTCCCTACATCTTTAAGACATTACTAGATTCATTCTTACAAGCTTTGGACCTGCAGATCATTTTTATGTTTTTTTTTCTTCTGTGTTCTTCCTCCTGTCTTTCTTCACTCCCCTCCTCCGTCCTTCCATCAGAGTGTAACTGCCATCCTCTGGGCTCAGAGATGGCCCAGTGCGATCGATTAACGGGGGCATGCGAGTGCAGGGAAGGAGCAGCAGGGAAGCGCTGTGATGAATGTGCACGCGGCTTCACTGGCGAATTTCCCAAGTGTGTTCAGTGTCACCCTTGCTTCCAACTGTGGGACGATACGGTGTGCCAGATTAAAAGGGACCTGGAACACATCCAGTACATTATACAGAAGATCCTGGAGAGCGGGATCACGCCAGGAGTTGGGGACACACGCATCAAAGAGCTGGAGAGGAAGCTGAAGCAAGTGCAGGATCTGATCAGTGCGGAGGACAGTGACAGGATTCACCAGCTGATTGGACAGAGCATCGATGACCTCAGGTGATGATGTCACATAGTGTCTGGATGTTCATTTAGGATGGTAAGGATGATGGGTCACCTGCCACCAACTGCCTGGATGTTATGTAAAATATCCTGCTCTATGTGTTCCAGGGCTGAGATTGCCATGACCGACGGGCGTTTGATGGCTGTCACCAGAGAGCTAAATACAACAGCGGAAGCAGATAGGGCACTGAGGCACACATTGGGTGACCTAGAGAGAGAGCTGAGGGACATCAACACCACTGTGGCTCACAAACGACGCCTACTGGATGACTACCTCACCTCGGGATTTGCAGGTAACTTAATCAATTAAAGTAATAAAGATACATTCATATTAAGTAAACCGCAATCAAACAACTGCAAAATATTATGAAAGAAATTCTAATATTAGTTATTATACATAAAAGTATAAAAACTTTGGCTTGTTTTCTCACAGATCAGTTTGAGAAAGTGAAGAAATACTATCGGGAGTCAGTGGAGGCTGAGGAGAAATGCAAGGCATCAGTGTCCGGTCCTCTCAGTCCTGTGGAACAGTCCAAAGGAACCCGTGCTATCACTGAGGATCTGCTGGACGCCAGTAAAGACAAGTTCCTTCGCGCTCTGGCTGCTCAGAATAGATCATTAAACGAGCTGCAACAGAAAGCCCACGACCTCGACAAGAAGGTCCATCACCTCAGTCACAAGGTAGGTAGTGTTGGGGATTTCATTTATTCGTTATTTCGTCAATTTATCCCAGAAGGTGGAAAAACAGATTGAAATTTTGATTTTCCTTGAGGAAAAAATAGGGAGCGCTGCACTGGGTTAAGACTCTGTGTAGTTGGTTGTAGAAAAAATCAGGTGCTCTTCAAGGATGGCGCAAAGAGTCACTTAAAGATTAAAAAAAAAAACCCTGATGAAGACCCAACATTAGAAACGTGCTGGTCTACACATGTACTAATAAAGGATTTTAAACTACAGTTAGATTGCCTGTTGATGAAGTTTTTGACTTCCTGCCCGTACGATGGACTTTTTCACAGAGTGAGCTGGCCAGTTTTGTTTTGTTTGTTTTTTTCCTTTTTTTCCTCTGTTTTCATATTTAGGTGGATAATCTAGTAAACAGGAAAGCTAAAAACAAAAAACGTTTCTGTTTTTCTGTTATTTTCTTTTGTGCTGCATGTCTCCACCACACACAAACAAAGAAAAACATTGAAGAAATGTTTTATCCTCTTAATGTTTTTATTTTCTGACTGTAGGTTGATTACTGGCAGCTTCAATACAAATAATAAAATAGATAATATAGAAAACAATGCTGTTTCCACTTTGAGATGTTTTTTCATGAAGAAATACTTTACTTTTATTGTTGATGTACTGAAGTCATCGGTGGCTGCGTTTAACAACAGCAAATTTATATAAATGTTATATAAATGCTCAGTACTCAGTACTCAGTCCAACGGAGAACTAAAAGTGAGATTTATCTATGCTCTGTTCAAAGCCAAGTGCTCAGCATATGACTGGATAAATGAGACCTGGATTAAACGGCACAAGTTTTGTTGAATGTTCTGATACAGTTTTACTTTGTTAAATGTGGACCCCTATGACTTCAATTCATCAAGAATTTTCTCTATTTTTGGATTCTTCATTCACCATTCAGGCATGTTAGAAAAACAAAGTTTTCTTCACAAATTAATCATAACACAGGCTGAGTGATTCATATACGAATGGTCATTTGGGGATAAGTATTCCTTTAAATTTGTTTCTGAATGTATTTTTAATCCTTTTCTCATTCCACTGACCCAACTATTTCATGTGATTGATAATTCACTGGTGCTTCCTCCAGGTATGTGGTGGTCATGGCAATGGCAGTGTCAATGGCAGTTGTCCAGATAGCCAATGCGGAGGTGCCGGTTGCCGTGACGATCAGGGCAATCCTGTATGTGGAGGAGAGGGATGCAACGGGACAGTGAGCACCTCTGTAGCAGCACTGAATCTTGCCAGGAACGCCACTGACAGAGTGAACGCTGCCGATGAGGAGCTGCAGAATGTGGCGAGAAAGGTAATTTTTATTTAATGCAGTGTAGAAGTGGTGGTGTACTCTTTTACCTGCCATGACTATAAAGTATAAGGTCTTTCTGTTGACATCTTGGTTTCCTGTGTCCAGCTCCAGGATATCGCCTCTCTGACACAGGACGTGAAGAACCAGGCGATGAACACACTGGAGAAAGCCCAGAAAAAGAGGGACCACTTTGAAAACAACAACAAGAAGCTCAAAGATTTCATTAAGAAGATCAGAGATTTCCTCACTGGTATGTGATAATAATAATCATTATTTCCATTGTGGCAGAAATTATTTTCTTGTATTAAATTAATTGTTTGTGACTGATTTTTTTTCTATCTCCTTCATCCCTTTGGTGTCCAGAGGAGGGAGCAGATCCAGAGAGCATAGAGAAAGTAGCTCGGCAGGTGTTGTCCATTACCCTGCCGGGCAACAAGACTGCTCTGGACAGAATGGCCATGCAGATAAAGACCAGCCTTTCAAACCTCACCAACATTGAGGAGATCGTCAACCAAACATCGCAGCACATCAGCACAGCCAAGGAGCTGCTCAACAAAGCTAAAGATGCCAAGTAAATAAGACTTCTATTTTCCTTGTTTGCTTTTTAAATTAAGGCCACATTTTGCCTAAACCATCTTGCTTGCTGTCAGAAAGAGCACAGTTGCTCAGTTCACAATTTTGGTGTGAGACACCGACTCAAAGCTGCCTGAACAAATACAACACACATTGGGGGTGCTGCTGGGAAGCTGGTCCATGCAGCCACGCATCTCCGCAAACATTGGACCACGCAAACGAGTTAGACATTTTTTCCCTTGTCTGCTGAAAATGACATATTGCAAATTTTGTACCACTTTGTGCGTCTGCTATGTAGCGCTTGAGACCACAACGTAAAATTCATGTGAATCAAATGATGTTTGTCACACAAGGCTTACTTCCTGTACCCAGTAAGTGGAGCAATTAAATTGACTCAATATTTGCAAGCAGGTGTCATCAGGCCAGAACTCTTATCAAGCATGAGAAATTTGGGGCAGACTGGACAATGTACACTGAGGTTACAGTAACTTCCTGCCATGAAAACTGAAGATTTTTTCTGTTTTTCCCTTTTGTATGATAGAATTTTTAAGTTTTGTTGGTGTCTCTCATGTTGGTATTTTTATTTGACTTGTTTTGGTTTTTTGAGTGGCAGTGATTTTATGTTTGTGTAGAAATGCTACAGTGGTACCTTCAGTTAAGGTAAACCTTACCTACTGCATCAATTACATCATAATCATAACAACAACCTCTCATTTCTGGTGACATTGTGCAGGAGCCGAGCGGAGGGAGTGAAGGATGCAGCCAATCGCACCCAGCAGGCACTGGATGTGTCTGAGAAGGCCATACAGAAAGCACGAACGGCCCTGAGCGAGGCCAGAGACAACCTGAACAGCACAAGGAACGCTACAGATGAGGTATAGCAAGCTTGAAAATTAGTTGTGTTTGATATCTTATTTGCTGTTTCACATACTCTACCTAGTTACAGGTTACAGGCACCTGCCTGTGCTTGCTTTTCTTTCCAACATCAACATACTACATACCGATATATCTCCTCGTTCATCCCCTTAATTGTTAACCTTTGTTGTGTCACTCCTGTCTAGGTGAATGAGAGGCTAACACAGCTGCAGGATAAGCAGATGGATGTTATGATGCGTTTAAACAACCTCTCCATGGAGGTAGAAGCTCTCAGGAACAAGACAGAGCAGAACAGACAGATGGCAAAGGACGCCAACGCACTGGCTAACAACGCCACCAACCTAGCAACCTCACTGAAGCAGGTGTGGGCGGATTTTTTTATGATTTTATTTAAAACAATATATGTCATGCCTGTCCCAAAATGGATAAAAGGAAGCTGATGTTGTCGACAACATCAGGATTTTTTGAAGTGGAATCATATCTAATTGTCAAGAGCATTGTCTCTCCCAGAGTCTCAACGACACAGAGAACAGGTACCGGGAGCTGCAGAGGAAGGTGGACTCTCTTGGTGGAGAGTCTGGAGGTCTGAACAACATCAACCAGAAGGCCAAAGACATGAAGAAGGAGGCAGAAGACCTCTTAAACAAGGCCAGCAAAGGGATAGAACAACTCAGGAGTGAGTACATGAGTTTTGTTGGTGTCATGAAGCTGTTCTCAGGGCTGACTGTCTTTTCATTAGGTGGACTGCGTACAGTAGTGGAGGTGTAATGAAACAGTTTACCTCTCCTCATCTGTTCTACTGTCAGGATATAGTGACCGCTACAGTTCAGTTGTTTTTGCAAAAGTTACAAATTGCAGCTTTGTTGATTCCTGTGGATACTTTGATTATCCACTGATGGTAGGCTATTCAGCTGTTGAGATCCCCCTGTTGTTTCCTATTTTGACTTCTCTTCCTGTCCGTGGTTGCAGAACTGGAGAAAAAGTTCAAGAATAACGAGCAGCGGATGCAGAAGCAGCGCATGGAGCTGGACGGGCTGAAGGAAAACGCTACTTTGGTGCGGGATGAGATCCGGGAACAAGTGCAGAAGTACAGTAACTGTGTGTGAGGATGCTACAGTTCCCTGTTTACCATTTGCTGCTGTAGTTCAGAGCAGAGTTATGACTGATGCTGTGACCGGGACAGAAATCCATGAAAACAAAACCCTGCTTGGGCACCTCCAATCTTTCACTGGTATATCAAGTTTTACATATTACCTGTCAAGTGTTATATCACAGAAATGCCTTCCTCTGTCCATGTACTGTACCACTTTTTGACACTGTCCTGTATGGTGTTTATGTCTCTAAGCTATTACAACAAGTGGATGACCTGTGGAGAGTATTCGTTTCATTGTATAGGCTATGATAATTGATTACATGAATAATAAACAGAAGAAATATATCAGAATATGCTATCAAAAAAATTTTTATTTTGACCAAAAGTGCTCATAATATTTTGTGTGTTTTGCTGTAATTTGACCACATGAGTATATTTACGATATGATATTCCTATTAAGAAATATGTTTGATTTTTGAAATTTAAAGTTGTTTATTTTTATTACAAAAGAAACTCTTGATTAAATTCATATAAATACAAATGCAAGTATTCTCTTAAGCAAAATTCATTCTGAGCTGTGATGATGGAGACGAATAAATTTGATACTGTTTATGTAAATGTATCACATCATGTGTCCTGTTTGTGTGTGCAGAATTTACAATATGAAGTTTATGTTTTTTAGCACATTTGCGTCAGTAAATGTTGTTTTAATGTCATAGTCACAAGGGGGCGCCATATGGTTAGCAAGTGTGTTCTTCCTGTCTTCAGCCTCATCTATGCTCTCTTTGACTCTGTTCTTGCACCTGTTAACTTTTCACAGAGCAGTTTGACATGTTAGCAGGAAAAGCACTGGTGTAATTGATAAAAGTAACTGCATTCTATTAAGGTGAGTGATGGATAAAATGGCTGCTTGCACATGAAAGGGTCGTTCATGATGATGACCCCGCAGAGAATTATCACCTGACTCTGCAGCTCCCCTCAGCTGCCTACTTCAACTCAAGAGTTTCTCAGCAACTCCGGAGAATTTCCTGTGCCTTTTCTCCAGAGTCTTTTAAAGATAGAATGAGATAAATATGAGATAAATCTCACGACTGAGGGGTTGTGAGCTAATTAATGGGGTAGGAAAGGAAGAAAAAAAAACTAAACCTCTGGTGTACTGGTTTGTAGTCAAATTCTGAACTTTTCTCTAAGCTTATTTTTTCATATATATAATTTTACCTCTTCGGGCCTCAAACAACTCATCTGAAATGTGACGAGAAGCTGAAACAAGACATGACCTTTTTGTTGTGAGGGTCAGAAGCCAAAAGGTTGAAACTGGTTTAACGCTGCATTCGTGGTGTCAGAATGGTAAAAAAAAAAATTGGTTCAGACCACAAAAAAATCCCATGAATGCCCCCTTGAGTCAGAACAACTTTGAAAGTCAATTGATGGTAATAAACTTTTTATCAGTTCATATATTGCATGTCAGTTTTTTGTTCACATGTAATGTGTAATATGGTGTTTGATTGTAACTGTTATTGTCCACATAGAGTGACTTAGGTCATTTAGAAATGTTAGTTATTAATATAAGTCAGGTTACGCTATATTGCAGTAGTTCTAGGGGATGAACTGATGCAGCAACAAGTCTGGGACAAAATGACTACTGTAACGCTTCAAACTGTTATCAATGTGTTGTTTAAATACTCTGAGCAATAACATATAACACATCATCCTTGTAACATCCATGTTGTTTCCATATTATGACTTAAAGCTCAGGAACACACCAGGGGGGAGGATCATCGCATGTTGACCACAAGCTTTGTTCAGTTATAGGTTCCTCAGCCACACATCTATATGGACGTATGTGTGGAGTCCCATTCATTCCCCTGCTGTTCTCAGTATGAAGGAGCTGTGCTATTCTCTGTTGGGCTCTGGCACTGGATCCTGAGCTCTAACAAAGAGCGGCTGTCCTCTGGCTGTGCAGGGAATGTGTAATATGACAGAGATTTACAGCAGGCTTTGTTCTGGAGACCACAGCACCTGTACACATCTGACATGCTGTGTTAGAGAGTGATCCCAAAGAAAAAAGTGATTTGATGACATGCACTTAAAATGTGATAGATTGTGTTCATATGTTTTGTCTAAAGCCTTCAGAAGATCCATACACTGAATCAGATAAAAGCTACATGAAAATAGAGTCTGTCTCTGTTTCCCACAGTACAACTGCAAGCAGCGGAGATCATCTCAACCACCTATTGGATGAGGCTGATGTTTTGAGACTGAGCAGGCAGCCTGGGGATCTGTGATCTGTGCGCGCCCACAGGCTGCTCATTGGGTGCAATCAAAGGGAATCTAATCCGTCCAGCAGGGAGCGCGCATTCCTGCTCCCAGACACACACAGGGGCTCGTTGGAAAACATGAGCTGGGTTTGCTGAGGAAAACCTGCAGGTCTCCCTGAAAAATATTACATTAGAAAATGACATCAATGATAAGGTAATATCATTGTAAAGACATGGAGCAGAGTGTCTGTAAGATATCAGTTTATGTACCTCATATCAAAGCCTGCTTCATGTTTGCCTCATACATGTGTTTTTTCTCTCTGCAAAGTTACTGAGAGAGACAACTATACTTTTTTTAAAATCAGGAATCAGCCCACCACCCTCTAAAATATCAATGGTACAATGTAATCCTTCCTATCATTTGGTAAAGCACATTTTTAGTTATGATAAATTGTTGAAAAACAAGTTGTGGCCTAAATTAACCTGAGAGCCAGCACTTGGAGTATGTTTTTGGCCCAAAAAACGCCCTGCAGTTTTCAGAACCACAAATTTCCAAGTGGCCTGCTTTCATGAAGTCAGTGTGAAATGCATAAAAAATCTTTCATTGACATGTCACCTGTTGTGTATGTCTACCAATGGGCTGAGATGACAATTAATAGTAAAAGTTAAAGCCTAATGGACTCATAGGAGCAATGGTTTTTGAAATAAGTCCAGTACTGAGAGAGAGAGTGCTCATCCACCAGAAAAAACAACAAACTGTTGAGCTGTTCCACTAAAAAACACTGACAAATAAGTCTGCTCTAGATCTATAAAGATTGCAGTGTCCATAGAGGTGGCCAGATTGAGCCACTGAAAACCTTAGGTGGCGCACCAAAACCAAAATCCATAACTGAATTCCAAGAATTTGCTGATGCTGTTTAAGTATATAGGCTAGTTAAAAACTATATCAATATGCAGAGCTAAGGAATTATATACTGATGTATTGTATGTATTGAAGGTTCCTGACATTGACTGTCAAATATTCACACAGGAAAATTCATCTTCTTTTAAAATATGTTGCATGTCTACACTGAATGTATGTATCCATTGAGTTTCAGGCCTACATTGCTCATGTCCATAAAAAGACATGGGGCCAAATCTCAAACATTTTCCAGAGGGTCTTTATTAACACAAAGTCAATAAATAAGAAGAAAAAAATGTTTGTGACCATTAAAGGTTTATTGTCTTTTTTTTAATACTTCCGCCCACCCCGGGACTCGAGCACGCGACCGCCTGTCTCCCCCGCGGCTCGCGCCCTCCCCCGTCACTGTCCCGCTCCGCTCCGGGAGTCCAGCTCGGGGTTTCCGGCGCAGAGGCGCAGGAGCTGAGGACTCCTCATAGCTGTAGCACCGCTCAGCCTCGCATCCGTCCGGCAACTCCGCAGCAAGTGGACCGAGAGGGAGACTGAAGTCGAGCACAACACAGGAACAGGACGGTGAGTGTTGTCTTTGTGACTCGCTGACTAACGCGTGAGGACAACAGTAGTTTAACTTACCGGGCTGCTGAAACATTTTGCTTTAAGGAGTGAAACATGAGAGGAGAGGGGTTTTTTTTTAATTTGCCGGTTTAAACAGCACAGAGGGGCTCAGAAAAATATCTGCAGACATTTTAATATCGTGGAAACTGATAGTGAATTCAGAAAGCAGTCAGACAACTCTTGGACCCCCGGGTGTTCCCGACCCAAACACTGGGGACCTCCTGCTGGCAAACAATAAAAGCCAAAGTGTGCGCTCCTCTCCGGGGACTAGGCTACAACTTTGTGAACTTCACATCAATATTTCATGTTTTAATCCAAACTCGTGCTTGTTGAACCTCTTTGTGGTGTTTCACTGTTCGCCTCATCCCAAACTGTTGCATGCCGCAGGTTGCCTGCAGCCCCGCGGGTTGATGTGCGCTCAGAGATGCAAGCGTCACTGCTAATGCTCGTCTGCGGTAAGTACTGTACACCACCGAGCCCTTTAAAGTCAGTCCATGTTTTCTGCTCCATAACAGATCCTCAGAAGTGATTCACTGAGCGGGTATGAAGGCTTACGACTGTCTCCAGGTCACTGGGCTTCCTTTGATTAGTCTCTGGAAAATATGGAGCTTATGTATTCATGTTAAGGCCATGCATGATGAGCTGAAGTCTTACTTTACTTAAAAAGCCACTGAGGTGATTTGATGTGAATCCATGTATGTTTTCGGTGATGGTTTCTTGTTCCAGAGGGTCTCTGCAGGTGAGGATGCTTTGAAGAGAGGCACAGTCTCAGCCCGCTGGTAGAAATGTTCACTTCTATTCAAAATAATGGGGAATTAATCCTTTTTAAAAACATGTTTGCAGCACAATGGCTGGGGGAAAGAAAAACCTTTTCACTTCTGTTACCTCAGCAAATGTTAATTAAAATCCCCATATGTTTTCCTATACAAACCCGCACTTACATGTATTTCATTCTTCCAAATTCTTCCAAAGTACATAAAAAGGTATTTATAGTCCAAGCCAAGGCCAACAGAATTACATTTGCCACACTGACTTCATAGTAGCATCTCTTATTTTCTGTCAGTATGCTAAGCAGCCAGCACAATGCAGAAAACAAGCAAAAGCTGTGGTAGAAACAGTAGCCTGAACATGCTGGATGTGAGGCTGATGGGAGTGTCGGCCCCTGCACGGAGATAAGATAGCTGCTGTTTCTTTTTTAGGGCCCCTGGTGCCCTGCGGGTCTCTGGGGTCGTCCCTGCCTCTTTCTCTGTCTGTCGGTCTCTCTCTGTGGGTGGTGTCGCTCTGTTTATGGTCCTCCTAAAACAGCCCAGCTGAATCCGCAAATAGAGACACCCACTCCACACCTACCTCCAGCTCTGTTTAAGACCCTTCTGGATGCGTGCGTGTCCACTGCTCTATGTATATATGTGTGTGTGTGGGCGACTGGGAAGGCTGGGAAATGAACAGATTTACCATACAGTATCTGATGGGCTACTGTTCACCAGATCAGTTGTTATCTTGTTTAAAGCAGGAACATTACACTGAAAACTTCTGAAAAGTCCTCAACATTGCTGTCTGACACCTTCACTACTACAAGCAAAGTGGCTGTGTGCTGAGGGCTATCAGTTAGCTATAGATTCATCTGAGTAATGAGCCTCAATAAAATACCTCCTAATGCTTTGTCCCCTGTAGCTGAAGACAATGGGCTCATTGCTTCAGTTAAAGTCTATTAGTGCCTGCTGTTAGCACCCAGGGTGTCCCCACACACGATCACGGCTTCGCTTTACGGTGGCTGGGGTAGTTTTCCGGACACACAGCACCCATGGCAGGTTTTTCTTTATGTTTTTGTAATTTTTTTCTTTTGTAGATCAAGAGGACAGACACTGTGAAGTAACAATAAGAACATGTACACACTTAAAGGCTATGTCAATATATGTATATTTTAATTTTGCTTTTTACCATGAGTGATAGGATCCTTAATAAACCAACTATTTCAAAGTTTGGACAGTTTGGGATTATTTTCTGCAATTGGGTTTTTTCTCTGTGGTTTTTCATTTCTAGTAGTTTCTACTAGTTTTAAATCGACCTGGTCTGTTTGTTTTGGGGAGGAAGAGACCTCTACAGATAATTCGACTTCCGGTAAAAACCTCCTGAATAATGAACACTGAAGGAATTCTAAAAAGGAGAAGTTTCAGCTGGTTGCAATCCAATATCCTCACCGCTAGACGCCACCGTATCTCTCTAAATTTCACACACTGTTCATTTAAGTAGGGCTCAGTTGGAAAGTAGTAGTTTTTCTACTATTTTTTGGGCGTGTTAGAGATCGTTTTAAGAAAAAAATGTGAACCTATCTTTTAAAAGACCTCTTCAAACAATGCGTTGATTAAATGGAGTAGATAAATATTCGTAAGAATCTGAATACAGGTTCAGGTTTCCACTAGGTGGTTAAAGACAGTATCTTTTTTATGTAGTGAGTATTATGCAGTATTATGTTCTTGGCTGCATCCATACCCCACATTAATGTGTGTTGGTGGCTATACAAAAAACTCCTCGTCAAACGATATGATTTTATTTCATTCTCAAGATCATCTTATACCTCAGAAGCCTGTTTATCACTAACATAAGTACTTATAGTGTACAATAGAACAAAGAGACTCAGTCAGAGGAGAAGGAGGACATCTTTGCAGCCTCTGAGTGGTGTGGAAACACTCAAGTGTCTGGAGAGGAAATAAGTAAAAAGAGCTCCAGAGAGAGAGAGAGATAGGATCAGCTGAGAGTGTACGAGAGGAAAATCAGAGGGGGAAATGGGTGATGAGGATGTGTCTCAGAGCGGAAAGATGAACAAGTGTGTCTGATATGAAGTGTGTGTCTATAAACGTCATGCACTGTCATTATACAGATAGGGAGCTGTCCATTCAGACCCCCGACGCCTCTAAGGACAAGCTCCAAGGTCAGGGGTCGTGTCCAAACCCCCAGGACGAAGACGGGGTTAATTGGGGTGTGTGTGTGTGTGTGTGTGTGTGTGTGTGTGTGTGTTTGGGAGGGAGAGAGAGAGCGAGAGAGAGAGAGAGAGAGAGAGAAGGAGAGAGTGAAAGGACTCAGGCTGATCACAGGGACAAAAGAATCAGCAGTGCCTCCTCTCTTCGCCTTCTCTTTTCACTTTCTATTTCTATTCTTCCTCTCTGGGGGTAGGGGTGGAAGGAGGACCTGTAGGAGGCTTGTCGCGCGCGTGTGTGTGTGTGTGTGTGTGTGTGTGTGTGTGTGTGTGTGTGTGTGTGTGTGTGCGTGTGTGTGTGTGCGTGTCTACAAAGGTTTTCTCAAGCAAATTTAATTTCGAGGATAAAATCAGGCATAGTACTTAATAATATAGCCTTTATTTCAAAGTAATTGCTTTTAAGTGTCATTTAGCAAATTACTTTTCATTGAGTGATGTTATTAAGTCCAACTGATGGGGAGGAGCAACTCATAATTTTGGAAAAAGGAAGGAAGGCAGGGAAGATGGAAGGAAGCAAGAAAGGGGACATGAAAGAGGGTGGAGGTAAATCCTCTGTAATTCACCTTTCTTAGAGGTGTGTGTGTTTTGCCAAACTACCAACATTCTCCTCAGATGTGTGTGTGGGCAGGTGAGGGCTGGCATTAGGCAGTGGGAGTGAGAGAGTGTGTTCCCGAAGCCTTTGTAAGCGACAGCCTCCGGAAATGTGCGGATACCAGAACAATGGTGTGGTAAAGCCTACTAACCACCAGCACTAGAGACAGAGAGGGAGAGAGGCTGAAAAATTAGAGGAGGGGGGCTGAAAGAGTTGGGACAAAGAGAAAAGAGGGAGAGAAAGACTTTAGGCTTTAAACAGGGGGAAGGGGTGGAGAGAGAGGAGAGGGAACAGGTTTGTTTTTATGAAAGGACGGTGAGTTAGGTTTCTCCGTCCTGTTGGCAGGGGCTTTTCTGGATGAAAAGAGGAGGTGGAGATAGAAGAGGAGGAGGAGGACTTGAGGGGGAGGATGAAGGGGCATGAAGGAGGAATAGGAAATGGAGATGGTCTCATTAAAAACAATGGGCTGGCTGGTACAGTGGTGAAGCTGAGGGGAGCTGCCATGTGCTAACAGTGTGGAGTGGAACAGTACAGTATACCACCATGAAATAAAAAACACCATCAGTTTTTGGACAATATGACATCATGCACTAAGATCATTTTAGCATCTTAACTTAATGTTGTGTATATTTTTTTTGTGTCGTTGTATGTTGACCCATCATAACCAGTCCTGATCTTTCACTGTCAGGTGCCGGACCTACCATATGGTATATGTAAATTTCGTCTTCTTTTTTCTTTTTCTTTTTTGTACTGTGATCTGAAAAGCTTTTGTCTTTTTATTCTCTGTCTCCCAAATACGTAGTGTACACCCCCTCATCAATACCCACCAATGATTTAGCATGTTGTGACTGTAATGATTAGTCACAATGTTGCCCCCTGCCTCTGTTAATAGTGAAGTTAATGCTCATCTTTAATAAGCCATTATTACACAGATACAATCTTCATAGTGTCTGTTAAAACAACAGCCTTGTGTCCTGGAATTCACATTTATATAAAAATAAACTGAAACAGCAAATATGATTTGAGGGAAATGTTATGCAGAGTGAATTATGTTTTCTATTCACAGAATGAGGAAATATTGCTAATATACCTGGCGCATCACAAAAACGTTGATGCTGAATGTATCAGCAAAATGTTCACTGAAAATGTATTTCAGTTGTTTTCCGCCAAAATAGCAAATCTTGCAGTACAGCATTCACTCGTAGTTACTACCACAAAATGCTTCCATGAATCCCCTTTTTATTAACATTAAGCTGAAATTACAGTCATACCTTACCTTAACCAAAGTGCTTTGTTGTCTAAACCTAAGACAGAGGTCTGGATGTGAACCTGATGTTCTTGTGCCAAGGTCCTGGACTTTGTATGCCCCCCACCCTCCCCACCCACCTCCATCTGAAACCTGTGTGGCACATGAATGTAGTGTTTTGTTAACTGATAGAAACTACGTCTCTAAACATAACCCAGGCTGTGATTACATTGCCACAACAACATGATTAAGAAAGCAGTTATAGTAACATACCAATGTTACAGGGTCATCAGGGTGAAAAACAATCACAGCAATCAACCTTGTTCACAGAAGATACTTTAACACATCACAGTAAGAAAAGCACAAGTGTAAATATTGAAATGAATGATGGCTGGATTCCATTTAGCTGCTTCAGTTTCAGGGTCCTGGTCCTGTGCATGCTGGCTCATTGTCACACTAAGTGTGTTTCCATCCACCTATTTATATTTGCATTTTCAATTTATGTTTGTGTAAACTCTGGGCTTAGTTGGGGATATTAGTATTGATTAGTGAAAGTGAAAAGGAAACAAAAATGGACTTAATCTGTTGTTTCCACAACATAATAAAAGAAATTGAACAAGGTGTGAGAGGAAAAGCTGAGTTCACAAACACTCTCCAAAATGTCACCAGCCAACCAGTCACCTCTACATTCTCACTGAGTCCTGAACAATGTTGGCGAAGTTAATAACTTATCACGTACCAGTTTTTTCAACAGCAAAAGTAATCAGTGGCATTAAAAATGACTAAAAAATAGACATGTTATCTGAAGGAGTTTGTTCCTGTTGGAAAGACTGCTTCTGTGTTTAATACAGTGAGAACACAGAGATAAATGTCTCTATGTCATGTCCACCCCATTTACCTCTCACATGTTATGATTCTTGTATGGCTCCAGGGCACAGGCCAGATCTAATGACAGGTTGCGTTTTGCAGCTTGTTAAAAAGCACTCTCAGACACCTCCACACCTCTAATTATCTAATAGCAGACAAGCAGCAATTACAGCACAATACTGCAGCATGTCGGGATGGAAGGAGGAATAAGGAAGGAAGGAAGGATGGAGGGCAAGAGGAGAGAAACAAAGCAAGGCAGGACAAAGAAAGGAAGGAAGAATGAAGGATGGAATGCGATTGTGATAAAGATTTTCTTGATATTTCTGATTCAGATTTCATTGTCACGGAAGGTTACCAGACCTCGAGCCACAAGTGTAGTGGTTTCGTCTTGTAGCCCTATAATTACACACACACACACACACACACACACACACACACACACACACACACACACACACACACACACACACACACACACACACACACACACACACACACACGCACACAAAGGTCTACTATAACCTTGTAAAAGTAGGCCAGTTCTCTCAAGTCACCTGTGTTTGAATGATACTGAAATGAGAAATTCTCAGAGAGCTGGGATGTTGTACTGTGTATTGTGAAAAAGAAAAACAGCAACGTTGGTTCGTGTATTGGCCACCCACGTGTTATAGGTCAGTATTTTGCCAATACATGTTTTAATAGGTCTGGTTAGTACACATCTGCACTGTAAAGTTTACAGCTGTACTTGGCCTGAAGGTCTTGGTTTCAGTCTTATTTCAAACTAAACCTAAAGGAAAGTTATAGTATTTTTAAACACAGGTCTTATTCTCATGCATTTTCATTACTTAGTCATGTTACTGTAACTTTGCTACCTCAATTTCACAGATTTGAGAAATGAATAGTTGGTTTGCAAGTTGGCTAACTGAACAATTAGCTCGGTTAGCCAGAAGATCGCCCTTGAGTTAGATCTCTGTTAGCTACATAGGCTACATCCAGAGGGCCAATTTCTGTGTTTACTATTGGCCTTACTCAGAGACGAGCACTTGAAATGCTTTATGTAAAATTGAAGTTAATTTGGAATGCTTGAGGAGGCTTGTGTGGCTTACCCTGCGATTTCCCTGATCTGTATTACCAACACAGTCACACAGAAATATGTGAAATAAACACAACTTCTTAACAACACATTACGTGGTGGTGGGCATGAAATGTGTGCGTGTGAAATTGCGTGCTGGCAACATGAAAACAATGCCAATGCAAAATCGCTATTTTGTTGTGAAGCGGCCGCAGTTTGGTTAGATTTAAGCAAATTTTAAGTTTTTGTTGATTTTTGTCAAGTCAAGTCTTAAGTCATCAAATTGGTGACTCAAGTCCACACCCCTGCTAAACAGTCATCTCCTCTAAACCTCTACAGATGCTGTACCTGAAGAAAAACAAGAATCATATTTAAGTATTGTTTGGCAGATTAGTTTTCTCCCCCTCTCTTTCCCCTGGCTCCTCTCTTGGGAGAAACACTGGGTCATCATCAGTTCAAATTGAAGGTTGAAAAATGACTTCACACACAGACACACATGCAGTACTCCCCTGTGTGTTCTAAATTATACTCAGAGTATGTAGCCTTTGCCTTTGGCCACACAAAGGTCACTTTTCTCTTACACAGGAAGTTATTATGTTATTAAGTTTGTTGCTGGTTATAGGTTTACAAACGGACATGCATACGGAAGAACACAAATGCACTTAGATGCACATAAAGATAAACAGAGGCATACAATCAGTAGACAGAAAAGTATTTGTAATTGTGCAAACACACACATTAGCCTGACTCAAACAGGTCAATGACACACATGCAAACACACTAAATGCTTTAACTAATGACACGTGTGCTGTAGTTTCCTCTGCACTTTCCCTTTTAAGTCAAGCCAGATTTTCTTCTTCAGAGGCTCTGATTAGCACCTACAGTGAACGCATCATGCACTCTTCTCAGCACTACATGTCTGCCTGAGCAGCTGCGGAGTACCAGGAAAAAACACACACGTCCATAATCACTAATCAAACCCACAGCAACTCACTCTCTCCGGCTGAGTAACTGATGGTCAAGCTGGTTGACCGACGGGCTGCACCCAACATCTGCTGGCCATGTGTGTGCTTTAGGCAGCATGGCAGTGCAATTTGTTGCCAGCAGCTGGCTGCAGAGGAGAATTATACAGATATGATCATCATAATCATCTAAGTCCCACTGCACCTTGTAAGTTTTTTGTGCTGTGGCTGCACTTTTGTGCTATTAGTTGCTATTAGTTCTCTCTATTATATTCTGTTCTATTGTTTGTGGCGGGGACTTCAGCTTTTATGACCCACCATTAGCAGCATTTTAGTGATAGTTTTTTGAGCAGAGCTCAGGACTGAAAGCAGTTGTTTTTTATTTGTATCCTAGAAATAGTAATTTCCAACTTTCAGATATGGTCTGAGGATACAAAGTCACAACTGTCTGATCAGAAGTCTGTATTTTCCCAGGGTGAACATAGAAGTCAGACAGACTATTAACACTGTTTCACAGTTACAATGTTAGTAAATCATCAGTAACTGCAGACGTGGGAATGAAGGCTGGGCAGAAGCAGGATGGGCAGTGAATGTGCCTCGCGTGTCTGCTGCATTTCCACCCAGTGCCACTGTCCACTGTCCACCTGTTGCTGATGGTATTCCATGTTTCCTCTCTGACGTGGAGCGATTCAGATGTCTCCCGGATGAGACAGGAATGTGAATGTCTCCTTCAGTGGGACCAGCTGTCTCCCAGTGCCATGCCTTGTTAATCTAACAGCCTGTGTAATGGCAAGCGTCTGGCCACTCTCACTGAAACCCTCTGTCTGTTAGACAGCCAGACATAGAAACAGCTGAGGGAACTCAAAGACTGTGTCAGGCCAAGACAAACTATATAATGAATGAAGTCTAATATATGAACAATGACAAGTTTCTACAAATAAGCTCTGCTTCCTAGCTTTTTAAATATATGAATAATTGTCAAACAGGTCTGGGCCATCATGTTTTTTCATATAAATTTAATATTTAATACAAATCCTCTGAAGCCGGTTAAGTAATATTTCATAGGTACTTTTATAAAATAAAATGTAATTTATATTATATATCATTCAGAAAGATCAAATGCAGTTTGGGACAAAAAAAAATAAAATACACATAAGAGAAATAGGAATATTGAAAACAAAGCAGAAAGAATAATAATACTGTGGGGTGTGAGGTAAAATTAAGTAAAAGTGTCTTGCTCAAAGCAAGTTTGAAAAGACGAATTTCAAGTTTTCCTTTAGAGGTTGTAAGAATGGTGAGGTGCACATTAGAGGAGGAGGAGGCTGTCCTGAGCTAGTGAAATCACTAAATGTTGCATCACTGTAGACTTAAGTCCTGGACCGAGGTGCAGTTAATGGGAGCAAATGGAGTGGAGAGACAACACAGTGACCTTCTTGACGAGATCCACTTACAAATCAATTTTATGGTTACAGACGGGAGAGATTTTTGCACGAGGGTGATGTGTGCTCTCAGTTTTGTTGCAGTGTTATTAGCTAGTTGTAGATGTTTGATCAGGTTCTTAGGCAGGCCTTTGACCAGAGAATTACAATTATTGTGGTATGTGTGGTAGTTTAAAAAATGGTGTGGAATTTGGTAAGGTTGTTGCTAGATACAAAATGAGGTTGTCTATTTTGGCTTGTTTCTTGGAGGCAAAATCTCTGTTTTGTTAACTGAAAAGCTGTTTGAGCTTCAATTACTAAATTATACATCTATACATATATACATCTGTGCAGCATTGGAAATATAGATAGATGGATGGTTTTTGGTTGACAGACCTTAATGGCAGCATGTACAAATAAAAAACATTGGGGCCTAGGATTGAACCATGTGGAGTACCACAAGAAATACTTATCGCACCTCCTGGAGAACCTCAATGTTTTATGTAAATTTTGAGATTTTGAGATGAGAAATATTGCTGCAGATTAGGGCTGTAACTACCCTCTGTGATATATCAAATGCTAAAATTACTTGTGTTATCTCCTAATGTGAGATGATGAATGTTCTGTGGAGCAGGCCTGGGCACTATCATCTATTTCCTGATATCTGATGTTTTTCCTCTCCAGCTGTGGGTCTGGAGCCTTGTCACCACCTTTTACACCACTAGCCCTCTCATTCTTAAATGATACATGACATAGGGTCAGTGATCATGTTTTTAAGAAAGGCCTTGGGGGCTGATTAAGAAAGGGAGGAAGTGAGGAAGGTGAGCAGCGGGGCACAGAGAGGAGTCAGAACTGCTGAGATGCAGCAGACATCAGAAGAAGGAAAGATGGGAGGAGAGAGCTGAGAATAATAAAGAGGCGAGGAGGGAGGAGAACAGCTGGATGTTTGGCAGTGGGGAGTTGACCATCCATCAGTTAAGTGCAGAGCAAAGAGAGAACAGTGAGACAGTGAGGGAGAATGTAAACTAATTAGCTGGGGGGAGTTGAAAATAAAAGGCTGTTGACTTTTCTCTGCTGGGGTTTAAAGTAGCTGTCTGACGGTGAGTGCTAAACATATCTGTGCTGCCTTCTAGCCCCGCACTCACTCAGGTCAGGTATGCAGCTCATTGCCTGTCTTAAAATCATGCTATTCTTGTCTGTTCTCTGTCATAGGCAAGCTGATATTGGATCTGACCATGCTGTCATTTCAATATTCTTGGCAACATGCTTTGTTAAACTCATAATACTCCTAGTGTCTGAGCAAATGTGTCCGTGGTGACCATGTGTACTTTCTTGTCCATTTGTTTGTCTGTTTTTCTTGGTTTCCTTCGTTGTTTACGCTGCTAGATGTGACAGCAAACTGTGTCTGGCCAGTCAGTCCCACTGGAATGTGTTATGTTGATGCCATATCCCCCTAACCCACCTCCCACCCTAACACATTGAGCTAGAGGAGTTGGTTACTTTGTGGGATTAGATGGACACAGATGGGTAACAGTTTGAAGGTAAAGCCAACAAAAATGAATAAGTACGATATTGGGCCGCCACAAGCCTCTAGAACAGCTTTAGTTTTTCTTGTGATAGATTCTACTAGTCCCTGAACCCTACTGCAGAAGTGAAGACCACCCTTACAAACTATATTCCCTGAGTGAGTATTTTGATAATGGTGGTGGAGAGTGCTAACATATTGGTCCAAAATCTCACACAGGTGTTTGAACAAATATGTATCTTTGCTTTCTCATGAAGAGTTAGATGAGAAGATTGATACCACTTTCAGTTTGTATGCTAAGTAAAAGTTACAGCCCTCAGCCAATTAGCTCAGCATTTAAACTGGACAACAAGGGGAACAGCCATCCTCCCATCGAACTCTCGATATAAAGGTGGAGGTCAAACTTTTCCTTTAACAACAGTGGCTACACCCATGAAGCCTTCATAGTCATTTTTGAACGTTCGCTGTGATTTGAGACAGATGTAGACATAAGCAGCCTCTCATTTTTAGTCGGCGATAACTTCCACTGGCAGATTTTATCAGCCATAGCAAGTGCTCTGTCCCCTCATGCCTAATTATGAATGTTTCCAGCTGACTTTCGTCAATATGTACCCTGCAAAATAGTCTTAAACATATATGCAATACTAGATACTGCCTATGTAGTCAGCGCTGTCTAATACTGTGTCCTAACAATACACGAGCGTCCAACTATTGTGCTGCATTGCGTTTCATCAGACTCTCTGTCCATACTGAATCCATTAAATATGAAACTCTGTACGTCAGGCGGACAAGTACTATTTCCAGGGGTTATTAACCTTGTTCAACTCTGACAGACAATATTAGTGTACTGAACCAGCTACTCTCCACCAGCTGCTACAACTGTTACCAATTGACAGCAAACAATGCAGCAAGATGACTGGATATCAATTGCCCATTGAAGCACACTAAAGAACATAAATTCCTTTTCCATAAATTCATATTAACAAAAATACTATCTTGGGCACCAGGGTTGATTATTACCAGCTGCCACCCAAATGCTAGTAAAATACGCAAGTGGCTGCTAGATTTGCTTCACTACCAGCCAAAAAACTATGGTAACCTATTGAGTGGCTGGTAGATTTTTGAATCTAGCCAGTTAGGACATTCCAATAGAAGAAAATGCAATCAAACTGATTTAGTTGCTGATGCTTGCTTGCGTTGCACCCAGTTATGGTGTAAAGTGTTTTTTGTTAAACAAAAAACTAAACAGATTAAGACTCAAGCTAACAGGCCGAAGGTATTGTAAAAAGTCTGCATCCAGTTGCTAAACTTAAGGTTAGACTCGATTAAGATCTGGGCTGTGTCCAAATTCTATAATAACATGCTATGTAGTACGCTAAAACATGTGAGATTTTTTTAGTATGTCCAAAATCGTAGTATGAAATCAATAGTATGTAAATTGCATAACAACTCTGGTGAAATATGTAAACACTGTACACTACTCTAGCATAATTATTCCAAAGTTCAATGTGGTAGCTGACAACATTCATAACTGACAGAGGACAAGATAGCTCATAACATCAACAATGCTTCAGTGTAAGATTTAATAAAGTTTTTAAATATTAAACTTTTTGGAAAGAAAAATGTTGTTGCCATCTACTCAGTTTGCCCTGCAGCTAACTCCACCTGTGTTGTGACTATCCCAACAAACAAACTGACCAGGCCTGCTCTGTCTCCCTGATTGTCTGTTGGTGAGAGTTTTTCTTCCGCTGCATCACACACAGTAGCCTTTTTGTAAGCAAATGAAAGACAGGTGATTTCTGTCACATGTTGGCAACTGGGGCACTTTTGACAAAGTTTGGTGTAGGCCGCTCTTGTGTACTGTTCTTTCTGTTTACTGACTGGTCCAAAGCAAAGAGGAAATCAAAGGCAAGGATGAAAGCTAGGAATAAGAGTGGAGCTCACCTGGGGGGAAGGGGGCGTGGGTGCAATTCATTTGTGGGAATGAATCTTGGATGCCCTGCAGACTGCACTGCGCGTTCTATATCACTGCCTCTGACAGTTAAAGCATTGCCTCATGTGGAAGACCTGTTGGCTTGGAGTCACATGTCTCTGTCCTTTGACATGACCATAATAATATCATGCCTTTTTTTAATGGGAAGCCTCGAATAGGTTAACAACAGTGGACAGTTTGTCACCTGACATGACATCTAAAGAAAATGGTTGCCTTTGTAGTGTAATATGAGGATTGTCATAAACATGATACCAAAAGCAGCTCAAAAATAAACCCTAATGAGGTGTGTGGCTACATGAGGCTAAACAAGCTGAATAGTGCACAACATGGTGCAGCGCTATAGTGCATACCCTGCTGTTACAGGCTAATGGCTGGTTGAACAGCAATGCTTTGTGAGCCGAGACCCCCCCCATACACACACGCACACAAACACACACACACACACCAGCAGCACCACCGCCGCAGCCCCTTTCTCTCCTCTCAGCTGTCAGCCTGCATTCCTCTCTGCTTCTCCATTTATGGCTGCAGAGGAAAGAAAGAGAAAAAGAAGAAGGAAAGAAAGTCTTATGTCTCATCAACTCTTATATCATCCCCGTCCTCAAAGCTACAATGTTCACTTTCACTTAGAGGGATACAAAATCTGTCTCAGAGTCTTGCCTATTTCCTCACAGTTGAGGAGGAGCCAGCTTATCTTGTATCGTAAGCCACATTGCCAACACTCAGCCCTCACCTTGTATCCACAGCAAAAATAGCCTGCACTGGTAAACTGCCATGGATACTGACATCCAATATCAGGCAAAATTGGGAATTCTAAGGATTGGTTCAGGATTTTGCAACATACCCATGTTTTTGCCAAGAGTTAGATGAGAAGAATGATACATGTACAGGTTGCATTGATTTAAATTTAAATGATTTAAATGTCTGCTCTGCATTCCTTAACAAAACATTAGGCTACATTGTATTCTAGCTAAAAGTCAGTCAGTTAGCTAATCATGATGGGTCTGCAAATAAACTCTAATTTCACCTCCTTTAAGAACACATTGTCCGCTGAATTAATGGAGCAATACAGCAGAACAATAAAAGATTTAGCTCTCACACCATCTTAAAAAGGCACCCACTTTAAAAGTCAAACCTGCTCAAGTTTAAGTTTAAAATTAACACTAAAGTTTAATCAAATTTTAGAGTTAAAAACTAAACCAACATTTTAAAAGAGGTTCAAATTAAATCGTTTTTAATTTGAAGCCAGTTTTAAAGTTTTGTGCAACATGATTAAAAGTTAAACTTTGTTTGAGTGGGTTTAAAAATGAATCCTTGTTGGTAAAACCCTGCACAACAGACCAATGTTTAACACAAAATGTCCATATTGTTCATGTCATAAAGTTGCATATGGCATCTTAAAGCACTTTTTAACACTTTTGGCTTCTCCCAAATTCTTTGTGTTCACACTGTCATCTTGTCTTTCCACTTTCTTCACTTCTTTCCTCCACAATCTGAGTCTACAGCTCCTGCAGTTCAAGAGTGTTGCACTAACAAAGCTAGAGCCTCCACACTTGAACTATATATATACACTCCCTGAACTGTAAAGTGCTTTGAATCATGTCTACCTAATGATAGGTATCGTCTGTTTATCTGTCCTTCATCCCTCCCTCTGTCCACTGTGCTCTGCCTCCTTCCCTGGTTTACATCAAGGCAGCAGCGGTCTGATCACTGTCAGCTATACGACCCATGACAGCTCTGACGTCACCTCACCAAGCACTTGATGCTCAGACAAATGTAGCTCTGGATAGTATCACACATACATATAAAAATGTGAAAATGCTCAAGTTCATACATTGTTAATTTGTGAAAACTAACGTGAAGTGGTTTAAAAATGTCCTATATGTTCACCTTTTCATTTCGCACTATCCAGTGTGTTAGTTAGTTAGTTATAATTCTGTGTATCTTGTTTTCATTAGATTGTGGTGATGTCAGCCACGCATACTAAGCCTGTGTAGATTTTTACAGACAAACAAACACAGGCAGAAACACAGAGATAAAAGATGACAAGAAACCTGTGATTATACGACACATCAGACGTCTGCTTCACTCCTCCACCCTCCCTGCACCTTTGAGTGCGTGCCAGTAGTTTCCAGCATAGATATCAAGTTGTGTCTGGATGGGTCTTCCCACTGTCTGTACAAAGGCTCTGTACTGTGTCTGTCTTTTTCTCTCACCCATCAAATCACCCATGTGACCTGCTCTGTTTGTGTTTTTCACACTTTCTTCCTCGCTCTCAGATAAAGGGTAAGGGAACAACATCAGGCCTTCTTTGTCACAGGCAGGTCAGTGTGTTTGTTGATAATGATACATGGGAAGCAGCTCAGATCTTTTTGTTGAACAAATCCTCTATTAGGTGTCTTTCTTGTAGTCAGCAAGCACCTAGTTGATGCTTAAGTTTGCTTGGAAATTGGAGCATCTGCACAACATTGTGTACTTGCCGGGTTTAGGTGTCAATTAAAGCATATAAGGAACATTTATTTTCTGCTGTTTTTGGCAGCCCCTGTGGAAAAAGAGGTATGTTTCCATGAGCACCACCACCTCATGTTGTAAAGGTCCAACACTCTCTCATATCTAAACAGGTTTTTCACTGACTTCTAAAACAACTTCTATCATTGTCTTGATTGTCGCAGTTTCACACACGTCCTTAACATTATGAAACAGTCGGTTAGGTTTGGTTAGGTTTAAGGAAAAACATCATAGATATTTTATGTTTGTCATGTATGATGTATCTTAAGCACATTGAGTTTACGCTTATCATATGAAATGTGCTGCATAGATATAATTGACTTGACTTGACAAATGTAGCGTGACATATGTCACATACAACACATCACATATGTCACTAGCGTAGCATGCTACACATACTAGGCTATTAAGCTACGTAGTCATTGAAAAAAGTCGACTTTGACTTAGTCTCCTGGGTGAAAGTCCTGTGTTTGTTCGACCCATCCACCATCCCTCCCAAACACACTGTAAGGGCTTCTTTGATATTAGTACATTATCCAGACCTTGTTGCTTTTATGCTACATCATTGCTATGTCACAGTGTATTCCATAAATAAGATAGACATATGACAAACCTGTCTAGGAGGAATAGGACCTATTCAGAATCAGTTTTAACCCTTTCAAGTCCTGCAATTCTCACCATCTGTTGAATGACTTACCAAGGTTGACTCATGTGTTTGCCTTGTGCTCTATCACTATCCCCTTTTAGCTTTTCTTGTTCTTCAGTAAATTATCTTCTTTTAACTGGCTAACAGACTACTCACTGTGAGTCTTTGCCCAGTAAAACGCAAACATAGGCTTTTCTGAGTGCTGTAACTACTTTGGTCTGATTTGGTGGGAAATCAGAGCCAGGAACAGGCATTAAAGATGACTATATAGAAATAGCCAGTCTTCTGGCTGATGGTCTCTTTTACTCATATAGAGGCATCAGTATTACTGTTTCATAATCAGTTAAAAACTTCTTGTAGCTGCTTTTCGTGCCAAGTGTATCTTAAGTTATGATTATGTAACTATGAATAAGTGTGTCAATATGCAGAAGTGGGTACATGTCTCTTTATAGATGCACAGGTGCACATTATGGCCTCCATACTGTATGTGTCTTTGTGACCTTTAGTATCTGCATGTTACTCACTTGGCTGGCACCGACGTGAGAATTGTCCCGATGCCAGGCAAACACAGGTTTCCTCCCGACTGAGTGTGTATGTAAAATCCTCCTCTGCACTGTTCCCAGCAGGCTCCCTAACACACAGCTGGCCTCATGGCAGTGTCAGGCTGTGATAATGCACAGACTATAGACCTTCACAGCACATCTAGGCATTGACAGGTGCAACAGCCGGTCTCACTGTACTCCTGTACAGTGTGCAGGCAGCAGAGGCATCCAGTTATGGAGAAGGTTGACATCATAGCAGGCTCACAATATTAGTACTTGTTCAGTAGTGATATATTATTGAAGTCTATAAGTTAAGGGAAAGTGTCATTGTCATGTATTATATTTAGTTTATTTTTGATTTCAGAAATAATAGCAGTGCAGCAGTGGTGTAACTGCCTTAATGTGCAGCTTATATTGTGTTTGCCAATGAAAAAGATGTGCTGTGCTACTTTTTAAATAATGCTGTAATACACCCTGGACAGACAAAACATGAAAACCACCAGCAGATGAAGTGAATAATATTAATCATCTTGTAACAGTGCAATGTTTTGCTGGGAAACCTTTGGTCTTGCCTCTCATGTGGATGCCACTTGACACACTCCACCCACCCAAAACCATTTAGGTCCAAGTACCTCCCTCATGGCAACAGCCCTGCCTCAAGGTGTCGACCTGGCCTCCAGTTTCCCCAGACCCCAATCTGATTGAACATTCCTGGGATGTGCTGGTACCCCAACTCACAACACAGGATTCAATGTGACCATCGTCCTGGTACCAGACAGGACACCCCCCCATAAGTCCTGTGTCAATGCACCAAAATGTCAAAGCCAAGTGCGATCCAAGGAGACCCCAGAGGGGATCGGGGGTACCTCTGGGGTCCCACAAATGCTTGATCAGATTGGGGACTGGGGAAATTGGAGGCCAGGTTGATGCCATGAGCTCTTTGTAATGTTTGTTGGGTCATTCAGTTTTGTGGTGTGACATGGCGCATTGTCCAGCTGGGGGGCCACTGTCATCAGGGAGTGTCATTGCTATGAGAGGGGGTACTTGCCCTGCAACAGTGTTTGGTGGGAGATGTGTGCCAGGTGGCATCCACATGAATGCCAGGATCAAAGGTTTCCCAGCAAAAGACTATGTTCTAATGAGATTGAAATTTTGATCCGTGAAGTTGCAGTCCTGCGTTAAATGCTTAAGGTTAGTGGGAACATGAGAAAGGTGACAGAGAGTATAATTCAGGCATTCAAACAGGTCAGAGCAGTGCAGTAATGGACACAAATATTATAAAAAGTCATATGATAGACTCTAGGCAACCTTGCCCAAAGAATCTTCTCCGAGCACAGTGAGACTTTTTTTTGCAAGCACATACATTTCAGATAAATTTGTAAAGCACAAAGAGGGAGCCAAAACAAATAATGATGTATTTCTCAATTAATGTATTTGCATATTTGCTGGTATTCACATAAGTATACAATAACCTTTCTCACTCCATGCAGGCTAACTGGGGCGCACACAGAGCAGGGATGTTAGAAGAGCAAATGAGTAAAACTGAGTGAGAGGGGGTATTGCAAATAAATGTACTGAGCGCAGAACAGATTAAAGTTTGCTCAAATGAAATGATTCTTTGTATGATCATAATTTCTCTAAAAGATATTAAGTGTGCTTGAAAAAACAACTTATTTCTGTATTCAAAATGTAACGTCAAAAAGTGTTGGAGTAGCATTAGCTGCTGCAGAAAGTACCCTGATGTGAACTGTGCTAATGTAAAGCACACTGATCCAGGAAAAGAGTTCATCTTTTTATCTTTTGGGAAATACAAACCTTTTCCAAAGCTTGTTTGTTCTGTGGAAAAGTAAATGTTGCTGTGTAGTCTGAATATGATGGGAGGATTAGAAACACCTGTTGTGGGCAGACCAGAGATTGACAGCAGGACCCCTGGGTCTCCACTCTTCTCATACCAGTTTCCTCATAGCAACAGACACAGACCGCAGGTCCCAGGGGTATGTAGGAGGAGAAATTCACGTCAAGATGTCCAGTGGAATGTGTGATGGCTGCTGCTGGTTGTCATGAAAGTTTATAAGGTTTATTTTAACTCCTACACATAGTTACTCAGTCACACCAGGGCTCCAGTGCTGTATCATAAAATGACACATTATCTCTTCACTCAGTGACTCAACATTCGTACCAAGGTTAAAAAAAATAACACATTTCTGTTACGTATTTTTATCACACATCTCCATCTGGAGGATTAAGCTATCAGTTAATAATCTTTTGTTCATTTCCAAGATCTTATACTCCCAAATGTTGCTGGTCTTTGTCGACCTCTGTGTGACCTGCATTGGTTGGTTTCTAGATTTAGCTTGTAGCTGGGGCCTCTTGTCAGGTCACTTCTTTGGGACTCCAGCAGACAGCAGAGCCTGTTGACCTGCAGGGTAGCCTTGAGATAATCCCCCTCCCACTGGATGTTGTCTCAACATTGAATGGGCTCTTGATCAAGCAGTGGCTGTCTAGTTGCGGGGGCCAGTGTTCCGCTTATTAAGCCCTTCATACCCATGACCTTTGTGAGGCTTCTACACAGGAGGTTTGCAGAAAATGAATGAATGAAAATATGATAATTTATCAAGAATGGCCTTTTGAAGGCCACAAAATCTATAACATACAAATACAGCTTTTTTCTGTTTCTGTGTCTGGTATTGGTGCCCCCCTTTTGCTTGTCATCATCCCAGTAACTGGCCATTATCACTACCATTATAATGCTTCAGACGAGGCAAACTGCACCTACTAGAAGGCCAGAAGGCGAATATCCAACCTTTTAAATGGTTACAGTGCCAAAACTACTTGGTTAGGTTTAGGAAAAGATCATGGTTTTGGTTAAAATGACGTTTTAAATTACGTAACTTAACATAAGTTTACTTACATTGTAATGTAACGAAGAAAGTTATGTAGGATAACATCCGTATGTCAGCTGAAAGTCAACACTGACTGTTGGTTTTACACGGAACATGAATAGCGGGCTCTTGGGTAAGAGTCTTGTGTTTGTTTGAAATAAGTACAATTGTTGTGTAACTTAAGTTACGCACATAAGCTAACTTACGTTATGCATGTGATGAAACCTAAGACCGTTACCTACGTTAAAAGTCCTGTATTTGTTTGACCCTTCTATTCACCCTGATCCCCTTCCTATGTGGACTTTGTGGGTCACTTGACTTCCTTCTTTGCTTCCATCATAATTACTACGACTACGAGAAGTCGCCACCTAACAATAAATGTAAATATAGGAGGTAGGGTGGGGCCATACTACGTTAAATCTATGCTCTCACTGACAACTGATAACAGTTATTTAATGGACTGAAATCATCAAAAGCAGGTGATTGGTTTTAATTTCTAAGAGGTTAAAATAAAATGTCTCATACATGACCACAAATTTCTGAAATGTGCCTAACTGTAAAACCCATCCATGATAGCAATTTGCTTGGTGAGCTCATAACAAACAAAAATGAACAAACAGCAATAAACAATAAAAGCTTCACCTTTCTAATAAGTCCATAGTCTTCCAACAAGTTAACAAAACCTTCTTCTTCCCAACCCAGCCTACAAATTTAGCTTTCTTTAGAGTTTCCTGCAGTTTCACTTTCCATCTTGGAGTCCTTCAGTTCCTCAGGAAGCAATATGAACTTTTGATGTCATCTCTTTTTTTAGGACAGAAAGAAGGGCACTGATTTCAACAAATGTATTTGCCAACACAAGCTTGTGAATGGGTCCTCTATTAGGGGACGATGCCATTCTGCACTGCCTTTTCCTGTTTATTGTAATCCATTTTTCCTGTTTCTGTCCCTTCAGTCCTGGCTGCAGCCGTTGGCCAGGAGCCTGACCACAGCCACGGCTGTGCCCATGGCAGCTGTTACCCAGCGACAGGGAACTTGCTGGTTGGACGAGAGAAGAACCTCAAGGCCTCGTCTACATGTGGGATGAGGAGAAAAGAGCCCTACTGCATTGTCAGTCATCTGCAGGTCAGTGTGTGTGTGTGTGTGTGTGTGTGTGTGTGTGTGTGTGCGTGTGCGTGCGTGCGTGTGTGTGTGACATTGTGTTTGAATACACTGGTGATATGAAGTCAAATTAGAATTTTTTGTTTCTCATTGATCCCTGGGGTCCTTCCCCTTTGACCATGTGACCCTGACCTTTTTCTTATCTTGTTGCAGGATGAGAAGAAGTGTTTTGACTGTGACTCTAGGCGGCCATATGACCCGGTGTACAACACCATCAATCACCGGATAGAGAACGTAATCACCACCTTCAAACCTCACCGCAAGAAATCGTGGTGGCAGTCTGAGAATGGTGAGGAGATTAAGTGGTCTTAAGAAAATCGAGATTTGTCGCACACGATGTATTGCTGCTCTCGTGCTTTATTCCCACACCAAACAAACAAGCAACGTTTCATCTCACGTAGGAGGCTTCATCAGGTTAAGTGGTCACCTTTATTCTGCATAGAAAATATGCAGTTATTTAAATAAAATTAAATATAGTATAATTTTTTACTTCTAATTTGCCCACATCCATCTGTACCCACTGTTTTAATCATCCGTCTCACACTCAGGTGTACTCAAGTGTGTGTGATCAGCAAAATCCAGTTTTAAACCAAAATAATATCTGTTGACGCTTATTTTAAGGCAGCCTGTATAAAAGGTTTATAAACTGTTAATATAATCTTTATAATGATTAAAGGTATACTGTGCAGGAATTGTCACTTATTGTATGTAAACACAACCCTCACACTAAGCCCCCTCTCCCTACACTGCTTGTGCATACACTGCAAGCGACTGTACTATTGACCAAACATTACATTTGTTATATAGAAAAGCAGCTACTTTAGCAAGCTAACTAAGCTAGCTACCAGAACTTTACCTTTTCCACAGACAACAAGCCAACTCCATGTCGCTCTTCATTACCATCATCTCCTTCAGTGCCAGCCCGTTCTCATTCCCAAGTCCTCAAATTCTGCTGTTGGTCAGTAATTTCAGCGTCAGATGCTGACGTTGAAAGGTACCTTTAGCAGCTGTATAATACGCTGCTACACACCACTGCTCAAAGGTTGTAGCCCAACCACAACGAAATAAGAAGGAAATAAGAAAATACAGGCAGAGGTCAGAGTCTCTGCAGATAAATAAACTGCCACACACTTCTAGTGTCTTTTGTCTGAGTATGCATTGTCTTTAAGAAAATCCTGCATGGTATACCTTTAATAAACGATTTATTATTTTTGATAGGCTGAAATAAAAATGTACAAATGTATAAGGAAAGAGCAAACAAATACACCTGGCATGCCACAAGTTATACTTACCATTACATTACTGATCTGTGAAACATTAGTTAATGCTCTGTTAACATCAATAAAGCCATTAGTTACAATGTTTAAACCCGTTTTATAAAGAGTGCCTGACCAGAAAGTAGTATCTTATATATCTTGTTGTAGTGAACAGGGCGATGTATGAAGGATTGTGTGAAATGATCTTTAACAAGCATGGATGCACTTTAGTGTAATGGACTATGCTGTCAGCTTTGCATTCATGCATTTCAAAACTATTCAGCAAGCATCACTGTTATATGGCCTTAGATTATATTCAACTTTATTGCCATTGCACAAAGTAAGTACAAACATTGGCATACAACCACTGCACTGCAAACAGTAGCAAAAGATATATATATATAGCATATAGACATATGTATGAAAATGAATTAGTGTACAAAATGAATAATAGACCAATGAAGTACTGCTAGAGAGAGGGGACTGCATGTACAGTATAAACAGAAGCTTAAAGATATTATGCACAGTAGAATATGTTATGCACAGTATATAAAATCCCTGTATACTTCCATCTCAGTACTTGGTGTTTGGGATAAGAAAACTTTGTAGAGAACTTAATTTACTCAGTAACCTATTAGTAACAGTGTGATTTCAGCTGCCATGTTCATGGCTACAAATTTGCACTGAACCTTTAATTAAGGCTGAAATAATTAATGGTGTCCTAAAAGCATGAACAAACACACTGCTCATACGGTATGTTTTAAATCAGCCCTGTACCCTGCCAAAGTTTGTTATGTGACAAACTTAATATGGCCCCTTCTTAAATGTGCTGGTTGTTAAAGCTCTTATTATTATAGAGAAGAATGGGAAAGATGGAGAGATAGAGGGGAGAAAATGAAGGGAAATAAAAAGATGAGGTAGTGGATATCTTGAAGCAGAAATAATTTGATTGGAAAGAGGGAAAAAATTGGAAAAGGAACAAGATCCTAAAAGTTCATTGAAACCACAATCAGCAAGAAACTGGTAGCTACAGAGATCTTTAAAAGCAGTATTACATTTGCACACACACACACACACACACACACACACACACACACACACACACACACACACACACACACACACACTGAGACCAACAGCCTCTGACCAGCTACAGATGGGCTTAATAACAGAGTAGGCCCTGCTCTGGCATCTCACAGAGAGAGAGAGAAGAGGGATGACAGGGAGAGGAGAAAAGTAAAAGATACAACTTGAAGTTGGGGGAGTATTCAAGACTAAGTAAGGGACAGTAGTTAGGACAGGGAGGGGGACACAGTGGAACTGATTTATTTCACTCACAATGACAAAGAGAGGCTGTAAAACTTTGTCCAGAGAGTTGGACACAAGGCTCATTTCAGCTGTTTGTGAGCCATGTTACTGTTATGGAGTGCTGTTGATGACAGCACTGTGCAGCAGTGCCAGGCCCAGAATAGAACAGAGAGAAACAGAAGAAGAAGAAGAAGAAGGGGGACAGGAAGTAAAGTGGCTATTTTTACTCCTGGTTGCTACTGCTTTTCCCTGGCATCTTTGTAGTGTTTCCATGGTTCTGGTGGCACAGTGCACTTATTTGATATGGGTTACAGAGGTTCGATTGTGTGCATTTATTAATTGGAATTACGATTTCATGGGATTGCATGCAGACATGCAGGCAGAATAGGCACTGTGGGTCAGTGTCAGCTAAACAAAAAAGTTCTGCATGTGTTGGTTGTGTGTGTCTTTTCCATTCCAATTTAGTATGTATGGCATGCCCAACAAACTTCTCTATTGGCAAGGCTTAAGATTTACTCTTTGAATTGTTCTCTCTTTCCCCTCTGCTGTAGCTGTGTCACACCCTTCCTCCTCTTTCTTTTCCATCTTTTCCTTCCTGTGCCTTGTCAGCTGTTGATTTGTGGTTGATTATGGAGGTGTTGCTGCTGCTGTGTGTGCATGAATTTGTTGTTCTGGTTTGGGAAATTGACCCATTAGTTAGCTCAACTATTTTTTAAAAATAAACCTGTTTAAATTACCTGTTTACAGAGGCTCCAGGCTCAACGCTTAGTGCACTATTTCTAAGTTATGGGCCACTGTAAAGGCCTGGCTGCCAAAAGCACAGGCTAACTTAACCACATCACACCTGTCTGTATATGTTGACTCTGACTCTCTTGATCCAGCACATACAGAAAATATCCAGGCTTAGTTTCTTCTTAGCGCTCAAAGCATACAACTTCCTTGCCTTTGGTTGGACTAGTTTTTAGGAATGACATTTAAAAAGTTGGGAAAATCCTGGTCCGATGTATGCTATAGTAAGTTAAGAGTTAATGGAGCTGTGAGCCCTGGACCAGTGAGTACTGAGGGTCTATTAGTCCAAGGCTGAGAGTAGTGTAAAAGTTATTAGAGATAAGTAGGCGCTGTGTTAACACTGTAGTGTTACTAGAATATAAAGAAAATGGACATAGCCACTACTGCTAAGTGAAGCCATGCCTTAAACCTGCATTCTGTCAAATAGCCAGCAGGGGGTGACTCCACTGGTGGCAGAAAGAAGTCTGGCTGTACAGAAGTCAAGGAGAAAATGACCCCACTTTTTTACTTGATTTATTTCCTCAAGTCTTCTTCAACACTGCATGATGTTTTTTTTTTTTAAATTATGGTCCCATGTAGAGTAAAATAGACAATAAAGCGGTGCATGCTGAAGGGCGTTTCCTCGGATTTTCAGTCAGCTCCACCCTGTTATCCAAATATGGTCACTTGTGGCTCCAAAAAGCCAAGATGGTGATGACCAAGATGTTACAATCAAAGCTTCAAAACAGGAGTTCAGGCTACACCCACTTCTCTTATACAGTCTATGAGTGATGTCAGCATCCAGTCTTATCCTGGCTTTTCATTAACTCAATACCTATAGCGTGACCTAGCATACGTAGCAGCTTTAATTTGGAACAATTCCATGTCAGCATTTCGAGAACTTCATATAAGCAAACTGTAATTTTTCAAGTATTTTGATAAAAAGTTGCTTTCAGCATAGCAAATACTGAAGTGTATCTCAGACAAGTGTTTATATTCACTCCCAAAATGTACCATTAAACAGGTTTTTATGCTTTGACGCTGACACCAGCCACTGCTTGGAGGCATTATGTTTTCATGTTATCCGTCTGTCCCATTCTTGTGAATGCGATATCTCAGCAATGTTTTAAGGTAATTTCTTCAAATTTGGCACAAATGTCCACTTGGTTGCAAAGATAAAATAATTAGATTTTTGTGATTCGAAGGTGTGACCTCACAAAACTTCAAAATGAAAAAAATTCACACAGTCATGTCTAATAGGATAAAATTATGAAGTTGTGATGTTTTATATTGAAAAGGTGAAAGTTCAGCTTTACTGTGACAGTTATCTGTTTACTCATCAAGTAGGTTGACCATATATATGGCATAGGACATACACTGTCTCCTTTGCTTCCTCATGCACTCCAACTGTGGTTTGAGCTTTTCCTATCATGCCTCAGGTAAGTACTGTGTGCCATATGCATTCACACTGGCATTACCTCCATGCTATAAATGTTAAAAAGGTGATTATATATTATATATATATCAGAATATATGAATGTGTGTAGAACATGAATTTTCACAAAACTTGTAACTGAGTAGGCATCAAAACATTTTTTCCCTTTCACTTGTGTGTATGAAAGAGCTGGTTTGTGGTCTGTCTTCAGATCACCACTTTAAAAGTAAAGTTGTAAATTACAAAATTCACATGGTGCCACTTTTCTGTGTTAGTACGCAGGGATGGGAAAGTCCTCTTGGCTTTGTGCTGCACATGTAATATAAAACACAGAGAACAAGAGTGAAAGTGGTCCTTCAGAGTATTTGGTGCTCTACAACTCAGGAAGTGTGTGGGCTTTTCCAGCACGCTCTCTCCATTTCTCCTGCCAACATTGAGTGCCTTTTCCTGTCAAGATGCCATTCCTTTAGCCAAAAGCTTGGTTGCTACTCCACTTATGCTGCTGGCCGTTATTCTCTGTCATCCATTTGTCAGAAATAGATGATATAGATGGCAAAACCAGAGCAAAGGTTTATAAATTATTATACAACATAAGTAACAGTCATTGGCTGTAAAGGAAAATGCTGGCTTTGTGCAAACATAACATGTGTCTCTGTCACTTTGTCTCCCAGGAAAGTCAGATGTCTTTGTTCAGCTGGATCTGGAGGCAGAGTTTCATTTCACTCACCTGGTTATGACATTTAAGGTAGCTTAAAAGCTCTTGTCATCAGTTTATTACTGTATTACCAAGTACCTGAACATGAACATAAACATCAACTTTGGTCTGTGACATTCTTCTCTTGCAGACCTTCCGTCCGGCAGCCATGCTGATTGAACGATCTGCAGATTTTGGTCGTACGTGGCAGATTTACCGCTACTTTTCCCATGACTGCGCTTCCACCTTTCCCGGAGTCTCCCAGGGTCCTTTGCGTAACATTAATGATGTCATCTGTGAGTCACGCTACTCTGACATTGAGCCCTCAACGGAGGGAGAGGTGAGAGATTAGTTAGTGGAATAGAGCAGGTCAAATTGTTTGTTCAACGTAGACTCCAAAAATTGTTCTATTTTAGTGAATAAAAATACAAATTTGACAGGCAAATTGTTTAATTTTTTAATTTTGTCTAAAGTTTTGATGGGTTTAGCCACACAAGACCTGACATGAAGGAATAGATTTGCTTTCTTACTTTGAATTAGATGAGAAGATAGATTTCACTCTACTCATGAGAGTAGTGTCAATCTTTTTATCCAGCTCTCATCAAAAAAGTGAAAAAAAGATTTATTTTCAAAATGGCCAAGCCTTTTCTTTTAAAATTGACTTGCATAGCACATCTCATGGTCAGTTTCCAATATCCTGTGACATATTTCCCAGTGAAACAGAATATTTAAGCAGAGTACAGTTAAAAGATGTAAAAACAGGCGTTCTTGGAGTTTAACGTCATGCAGAGCTACAGTGGACTGTTACCTCCACACACTGCTTCATCACCATTTGATCAGGAGGAGGACAAGGGAGAGATGAATGCAGTAGACCGTAGCCACATTGTTTTGCAATGCAGGATGGAGTTATCAAACATTCGAAACTGTTTTACTTTGTTTAACAGAAAGAGAAAAGACAGAGATTTTGCTTTTACATTTTTCTTTTCACTGGGTCTTTAAAACAGTGTTTACCAAAAAGCCAGCATACAAACAGAGAGAACAAAGAACCCAAGCTTTATAATAACCAAACACAACTTTATTATTATTTCAAGTCTTGAATACTTTGAATATGTAATGGGTGTGTATAATATGCACATATATTCTGGCCTAGGTCATCTACAGAGTGTTGGATCCAGCCATCAAGATTGAGGATCCATACAGCCCCAGCATCCAGAGTAGGTCACACTCATATTTTAACAGCAGATTGAAGCTGTATAACATTACAAGGTGAAGGGGAAAAAATCAAGCTATGAGGGGTTACGAAAGCCCTACAGCCAGCTGAAGTTCTGTACATGTTGTAAAAAGAAGCTGTTTACAGACATATGATGAAATACATCATATTTGAAACTAGAAAAGTGCACACAATAGATTGTAGCTCTCCACCAGGTGTGCCTGGGGACATGTGGGTGGAGAACAACGAGTACGGGACAGGCTGTGTGTCCAACGTGTATGCATTACAGTAGTGGAATGCAGGTTATATTATTAAGGTGTAACCAGAGTAGACAGGCTATATGGTGACAAACCTCTGACACAATGTCCAATAAAACCCTTCCTACCTCCCTCTAACCTCCCAAACAAAGAAGATTTAAATTGAATTGTCCATCCTGGCTTCCTTACAGTTACGTTGACAGCAAAGATAGCAAAATAGGAGTTTATTCATCTTGTATTGTACATAGCTTTAGTGGATAACAACACACACATACAACTGAACACATGATCCCCTCCAGGCTTATGCCTTAAGGAGATAGTGACAGAAACCAAGCCATATTACATGAAATATTACATTTAGGAAGTCAAACTGAACTAAAATATTTTTGTTATAAATTCAATAAATCCTTTATATTTGTTTTGACATATTTTGTTTCAAGTGTAATTACCCCAAAAATTGACCACGTCTCTAGGTAGCGAGGATGCTTGGTTCCAACTGACCATGACAGTACTTTCGTTTGACTGGTGCAACATCTGTGTTTCATATTGTCGTGATTCAAATCAAGTAGCCGACCAAGTGCAAAGGTTAAAGAGCTTCCTGCTCCTGTGAGTTTTGACAGTCTGATCATTTGCCATCACAACATCTGGACAAAGAATTAACAGTACATCTCGTAGCCACCCTGACCCTCGGGTACCAGTCTACCACTGCCCTGCGAAACATCCACCCAGAGGCTCGAAACTTAGATGCCTTCTCGACAGTTATTCTCTTAAGAAAAAAAAAAGCACAGTAGCTGCAATATCATAATACTCTATCTACAAAAAGTGTTCAGAAATGTAATTTCTGTTTGACTTTAAGTTTAATAAATTATTCCACAGAAAGTATAATCCCTTTCCTTTGCAAGCTGTCGTCACATTTGTCACCGTAAATCAAACTCCAGCCGACACAATTAGCTCTTGTTACCCAGCTGTGACACATTACGGACTGTAACAGCCCCTCTCTCTGGGGTGTGAAACATGGCCCTGCTGTGTGGGAGACATGGAGAGATGTGAAAAGCAGCTGTTTCTCTCCCACACAGCCTCAATGTCCTAGCCCTCATGTTTAGACTGGCAGGACATTAGAGCTTTTCCCAGAAACCCGAGCTTGGTTTCCAATGCAGCAGCAGAGGCTGTCTTGTTCTGATGGTAAATATCTCACTGCAACTGGCCCACATGAAGACCCCTGACCCCCTGACAGCTGAGCAATCAATATTTACTGTCTGCTGTTGTCAAGACAATGAATCAACATCCAAAGTCAATCCTGTTTGGTAGCTTTTTGTTTGTTTCTGCATCATTTGAGTGAGAGACTTTATGCCGTGGATTTAGGCAAACCTTCCTCTCTGTTCATATCCTGCCTCTTTGATTAACGGACCTTAGCACAAATCATAGCCCTGTCTCTACTCTTCACCTGCAAAATGTCACTCAAATTAACACATACCGACTAGTAAGACTTTAAATAACTACAAAGTACACAGAACGACTTCAGAGAGACACAAAATAACTAGAAAGAGTATCAAAACAAACACAAAAATACCTTAAAGAGACACAAAATTGCTTCAAAGAGACACAAAACAACCGCAAAGAGATACAAATCAACCACAGACACCAAACAACTACAAAGAGACACACATTACCACAAAGAGATACAAAACAACAAAAAAAGGAGGCAAAAACACCATAAAGTGTGTGTGTCCTGCTCCTGTGTGGGAGAGGTGGTGGGGCTTCCTCCATGTCTGTGCCCAGAGGTCCATTATCTCGTAATCCACCCATCCTTAACAATCTATAAACTAAAGCATTTGACGGGAAGAGCCTTTTAGGGGTAATACGCAGTCTTCTGTCTGAGTCTCTTCGCTAAAACAAACTGGAAAGAAGTGACTTGCTACATTCTGTCTAACTTACTCACAACATTTTCTTGGTATTTTAAAGTAAAACCAGTATATAATCCAGTGATAGTCCTGTGTGCATCCATGGGAACAATGCACACAGGAAAGCTAATGGTGCCAAGAAACAGACGGTGTCTTAGCACAGTGGAGCTGGAGGGTTAAGCTCTTGACTGTCAGACAGGGGTTCTATTACTGCAGATAAAGTCAGCAGGGTAGGGTCAGAGTTTGGACAAAAATAAAGCCTCCTATGAAACATTTCATCCATCTCCAACAGGATTTAAAATGACAGGAAACTCAGGAAGCTAAAACGTCTCTAAATGCTGGTCATGACCAGGGCATTTCCTTTTTTGTGAGGGAGGACTTTTTTTTTTTTTAAGAGGACTCAGTGCAGGCTGCAGCTGCTCTGATGATAAGTTATCATTTTTCATAGTCCTCAGAGTCATCATGTTGGTAATGATGGTGATACAAATTTATAGTAAAATTACCACATTTTCTGCCTCATTTACTCATCCCTAAGTGTTATAAGAAGAGTTATTTCTAATCTACTACATGAGAACCAGTAGTTTTATATGTGGGTAATAATTATAACAGTTTATAATTTGTATTCAGTCTGTGGCCTATCAGTGGCCAAGGCAAATTTCCTCTGCTGTTGGGAAAGTCGGCCCCCTGGGGAGAGGAACAGTGCCAGTGATTGTGTTTGACAAAGCAAGGAAAGGTGTATGTACCCGTGTGACATTGTGTGTCAAGTTTTGGTACGCTTGTGTGTTTAGGTACATCTGCATTAGTGTGTGTGTGTTTGCTGATGACTGCAGGTGAACAGCTGGACTGTGTCAGTGCAGAATGTTCTGGCAGATTGACAGTGTAAAGAGACGGACAAATCTCTCTGGAAAGGAGTTATCTTTCTCCCTATAGGAACTCTCACCAAATAGTTTGAGAGGATAAAGAGGCAGGATGTGGGTAGCACCATCTCAACACCACATTCCACGGTCAATGGTCATTTTTGGGTTTTTCCTCTGCTGTAAATGAACAGGGAAGTCACTGATGACATTTGGATGGTGTATTGCTTTTATAATTTCCTCATTGCAGGTTATATGGACAAACTGTTCAGTTCAGTCAGAGACACCTACGTCAAGGAATCAACTATTTATAGCAAATGTTTATACAATAAGCCTCTGCAGATAAGGTTCGTTTTGAGGCAGCTCTCAAAAAAATTCAAGCAGCAAAGATAATTCAGCTAGAGAGCTAATCCTCCTTAAACAAACATATATGAAAATCACATTTTGAGAAAAATCAAAAAACTGAAATAAAGAGGCGGTCAGGGTGGTGGACAGAGTTGCAGCTGCAAACAGTGTTGGCATGAAGGTATCAGCCGAACAATGGTGAAGGATCAGGTTATAATATTCTTGCTGCACACCTGCAGTATCATTGGATGTGACAAATCAGCTGATAGCCACTGGCCTGCTGAATGAGCCAGGGATGCCAATCAGCCAATGGAAGCACACCTTAAGTGCTCTCTCTGAATTATTGCTGTGTTGCCTATGTGAAAGGTTTGACAAATTATAAATTCTTTTTTCACTATTAGATTAAGATCTAAAAAAAGAAAGGCATTTGTTTTTCATGGAAGAACACCCAGTCATACATCTCCTTATCAGGTTTCCTGTCATGTCACATGGATGTGATGTTGCAGTTTTTGGGTTGTAATGTGCACTACAAAAGAGGAACAAAGTGTGTGAGCATCTTGGCAAAAATACTAATGTGCAAGACAAAAAGAAACTTTACTGCAGGGCACAAAGGAGGTCTGCACACTGTTAGGATCCAAATAAATTCTTTGTCTTTGTCTCTTTTTAGGATCTTGAAAAGAGAAAAGATAAAGAATCAAGTCCTAATTTGTGCCTCAAAATTTGGACGAATCGTACTAGCAGCGTGGCTAGTTAATGTTAATGTTGATCGATCGGTCAGCTGGTCCACTACTTTTGTCTTAGACTGTAATATCTTAAAAACTTTTACTTGAATTGCCATGAAATTTGGTACAGATATGGTCCCTGGAAGGTGATCCCCTAACTTTTCATGTAGCGCCACTAGCAGCGCAAAATTCAACTTTTTCCTGTACTTGAAAAACTAATGCCATTGCCATCAGCCTCAGCTGTACTGTGTTTCGTGAAAATGAGCAAATATCAACATGTTTAGCATCTACAATGTTTAGCTGAAAGCATTGCTGTGCCTACCTGCAGCCTCCCAGAGTGTAGCTGTCGACTGGTTTTATATATTTCAGGTTTGTCTTAGAACAATACTCACAGGCTCATATGCACATTGACAGAGTTGCTGGTCATAGTCATCATTCCTCCTGTCTATACTGCTCATGACTTAATCCCTTTCTGAAGCAATCCAATGTGAGAGATGGGAGACAAATTTCTCAAGTCCTCATCCTGGGTAAAAATACTTTCCAAAGTTCAGCTGAAGCTTACACAATCAGAACGTTTACATGCGCAATTGAGGCGAGCTACAGCTCGACTAGGCCATTTAATCCCAGTATACAAGCACAGGAGGGGAATTGATTTGACCACTCTACGATAGGTTGCGATATGACCCCTTTCACCTTGTTAGTTCTGGACCTTTTTCCGGTTGACCTATTTCGTCACAGACCAAACACTCAACAAACAAGGCAGCTACAGTCAGCTAGCAGCAAACTGGTACCATGGCGGACAACGTTACAGCTCTGTACATTTCATCTGTCCAAAAATGCACAGCTCTGAATGTAGATTTTGCCATGTTGTTGTGGGCTTCTTCTTCTGTTACGCATTTAATGCTATTCGACCTGGGGCAGACACTGTTGGTCATGCACAGAGCACCTAGGCCAGTTTGGTTCCGATGTACATGCAGGATTAGTTTGACTCCCAATCACATTATCTGGGTGTGTTATACAGACTTTGAGAAATTAGATTTAAAAAGATTTTCATCCAACTAATATGTTAACATGTTTTTTAAAAGTCTGGTTTTAGTCTAACACAAGAAAGGTAATGTGTAAAAAACGTTCCGAGTTAGAAACTTAGGCAGTCTGAAGTAGTCTAATCAGGTGGAGCTCTTCAAAGGTTATAGTCATTTTTGTGCGAAATAGCAAAGTGGGAAATTGGTAGTAAAAACACTGTAACTTTTAGAGGATAAAAATAACACATGCACCTATTAAAGGTCTCCTATATGACATGGTGACAGCAGACATTTTGACTTCGTATTAGTATCCCCTAATGGGGAATGCAGCTATCATTAATGTTATTGAATACACCTGTGCTTTTCCTTATATTACATGTCAAAATGTCTGGCTCCCTGTCCTTCCCTCGATCTATGTAACCTCAAGTTGCCTCAGACCTCTGAGGATTAACTAATCCTCAGACCATCCTAGATCATTAACTGTTGTTCACCCATAATGCTTTGCCACACACTCAGTTCTGTCATGCTCCATCGGCCTTGACTTCCTCTTGCTGGTTCAAAGGGGCTTTTGTGAAGTGTGTGTTAAGTTTGGGTGTGTATTTGTGTTTTTAAGCCATTTTTTAGCTGCTGACTTTTATCCTGTGCCTCACTAACTTGTGTCACACCATCCACCATAAGACCACCAGCCTTCCTATGAGAACTTCGGCAAAGAACTTGACTAATACTCACTGTCCATGTGAAAAATATAAAAGCATTATTCTGTATACATACCAGCATTATGCTCTTCTCCCTTATATTCTCTTTATGTCTTCTCCCCAACAGACCAGCTAAAGATCACTAACTTGAGAGTAAACTTCACCAAGCTTCACACACTGGGAGACAACTTGCTGGACCCCAGAGCTGAAATCAAAGAAAAGTATTACTATGCCATATATGAGCTTGTTGTACGTGGAAACTGCTTTTGCTATGGACACGCCTCGGAGTGTGCCCCCATCACTGGCATCAGGGATGATATAGAAGGAATGGTGAGTTATGAGGCTACAGTTACAGTGGAGATGTTTAATTTGCAGTTTGCCCTTAGTTTTTGTCCTGTAATTTACTCTCATAATTTCAAAGCGGATGATTCTTCATCCCATATAGATTGCTTTAACTCCCCCTCCCCACCATCTTCTTTTAAGGTTCATGGCAGGTGTGTGTGTAACCACAATACTAAGGGTTTGAACTGTGAGCAGTGTGATGACTTCCACAACGACCTGCCCTGGAGACCAGCTGAAGGACGCAACACCAACGCCTGCAAGAGTGAGTGCAGAGGAGGAAGCACTGTAGACATTAAAGGAGTGCTTCAACCCGCAATTGACCATTTTTATATCAACTACTCACCTCTTGTTACACTGAATTTATATATATATATCTTACTATCTATCTCAGACACAGACAAATGGCATGTCTGCAGAATGTTTTTGAAGAAGTGTTTTAAATAGTATGCTTTTAGTGAAAATGCATGTGTTTGGGAAGTACTGAGGATACAACTGGATAAATGAAACTTGGATCACACTACACGAGTTGTCTGAGAGTTCTTCACGAATTCATTGTAACATGGGGTGAGTAACTGATAAACAAATGGTCATTCGGGGGGTAATGTATTCCTTTAAGTGCCGTGCAACCGTATCATTCATTTATTAGCTAGTAAACATTAATGAAAAAGAGATCACACGTTATGCCACTTTTTAGTTGATTGTTTGTCAGCAGGCTAGTGTGTCTACAAAAGAATAATGTCTGACAGTTTGGGGTATTTACAAGTCTTAAATCATAACCTGGGCTCTATCTGCCCATGGACAGAGAACAGAATAGCAATATGTCAGCAATGACTAATTAGTTTGAAATAAATGTCTTTTTTTCCTAGAGTGTACCTGTAACAGCCACTCAAACATGTGCCACTTTGACATGGCGGTGTATTTGGCAACTGGAAATGTCAGCGGAGGAGTATGTGATGACTGTCAGCACAACACCATGGGACGCAACTGTGAGATGTGCAAACCTTTCTACTACAAAGATCCTTTTAAAGATATCAGGGACCCACGAGTCTGCATTGGTGAGTGTGTGTTTGGACATTGTGGTTTTCCTACAGATAAAACAATCTAACTTTTCAGCAGAAAGCAAATGAGCATATTTTCTAAAATGTCAAACTACTTTGCTAAACTAACTTAAGTTATACTTGTACTGTTCGACCTGTTGGTGATATGCTGTCACAGAACTGCAAGGGGTACATACTGCTTATGTCGTCCGAGTTTGATTACAATTGCATGCTCAGTTTTGCAAAGTGTTTGTTCCCAAGGCCATGTCTATTAAATTTTGGCAACCAATTATATTTTAAAAAGACTTTATAGAATATCAAAGAATTAACTGATAGTATTTTCTCAGGTTGATTCATATTCTGTGCACTAACATTGGTGAAGGTTTGATGAAACATGTAGAGTAGAAGAAGATGCAGAAATATGCGTCCTGTGCATTAAAACTCACTGGCACTGGTCTGTCCGAAAGCTTGTGACTGCGACCCAGATGGCTCTCAGAATGGTGGGATGTGCGACAGTCACACCGACCCCTCCCTTGGCATGGTGGGAGGTCAGTGCCGTTGCAAGGCCAATGTCGAGGGGCCGCGCTGCGACAAGTGTAAGACTGGCTTCTTTGGCCTGAGTGCGGAAAACCCTCAGGGTTGCCAACGTGAGTATTGTCTCTGATTCATTTCACACAAATGTACTACGATACTGAATACTAATAGTAATACCTAAAGTGACTGGATAAATACGATGAATTACACAAAAATGTATAAGTGGTGTGGTGGTGAGCAGGACATGTCCCCCACATCCTTGGTGGAAATTGCAACCTTGCCTGCTAGGTAATAATTGACCTGCCAATCAGGGTCACATAAAAATTGATTTAGTAATTTGCTTGACAGTGGTGGCAGTTTGTTCTTCACCTTAAACCCTGACTTTAATGTGCTGCAGTAACTAAATATCTGTGAGAAATCTCATCAGTTTTGCCCTCTATCTTATGCCACCAGCTTGCCGATGTGACCACAGGGGAACAGTGTCAGGTAGCTCCCAGTGTGACCCAGTCAGTGGAGACTGCTTCTGCAAGCGTCTTGTCACTGGACGCAGCTGTGACCAGTGTTTGGTAAGACTCGTATACTGGCTTAAATGGACAATGTCATGTATCTTTGTCTGTCTTTTTCTCTGTCTTTCTCTCCTTGCCACTCACTCTCTTCTCCTGTAAATAAGCCTTTATGGTAGTGATGAGACAATGAACTAACAACCTTCTGATGTATTTTCTATTACCCAACCAGACTCTTTTGCTGACCTTATTGCCCCTGGTTAACACTACTGCTGCTGATTTTCTTTCTCTCTGTTTCTTTTATATATTTTTCCAACACCCTCTCTGCCTGAGATGTCAGGTGGTGATCAGCTTCCTCTTATAATTTAACCTCTTACCCCAAACCTTCTCAGCCAGGAATAGTATAGCCAGGAATGTGAGCTCCTGCCTGGGCCCTGTATCTAAATTTAGCCCAGGGATTTGAGGCTTGTCCGGTTGGTGCGGGTTACAGCAGGCCTAAAATGGTCAGGCCCTGGACCGCGTCCGAAAGTGGATCCTGACTTAACGTTTTAATGATCCCTGTGAAGTCTCATTTTGGTAGCCAAAGAGTAATGTCAACATTAGACAGAATTAAAAAATCCCCTAGGAAAAAAGCATCTTACTGTTGCTGCAGTGAAAGTGTATTTAAAACAAAAAGAAATAAAAGTAAAAATATCAGTATAAACTTGCACTTATACATAAAACAAAGCTGCCTCGCCAAAGAGTCATCACTGCCTCCTCGTATGAGCTTTCCAAGTAGGTGTCAAGTCTAACTACAGGCTGGATAGATGATTAAGCTGTGTCCACAAACTTGAACAGCATTATATAGAAATGACCAGATTCTTAAAACAGAGAAACCACAAAATTTAGCAGAGTACAAATCCATCGTCCAAAACATACTCAAGAAAGAAAGTAAAATTGCTGACTGCAAAAAATCCAGTATTGACATCGTCGAGTCAGCTCTTCTTGAGGGAGAAGAAAGTCTTACAATGCCAGTTGAAAGAAATGGGGCAGCAACAGTATGCCCCACAGCTATGTATGTTGTTACAGCATGTAGATACAGTATGTATGACTCACTTATGACAGTCAAACTGTAGTGGAAGTTCCCTCTCACTCTTTAATAGCATGGAGAGAGATACATCATGTCTGTCTGGACTGTCTGTCTGTTGAGTGGTCCTCTTCTGTTTCTCTCTGTCAATCACTCTGCCCTCTGCCTGTCCTTCTGTGTTTCTAGCCAGAACACTGGGCTCTGAGCCACGACCTGAACGGCTGCCGAGGCTGCGAGTGTGATATAGGAGGAGCCCTCGATAACCAGTGAGTGACGCTGTAGCTTTAATCCTGAGTCACAGGTCACATATGAAGTATGAGACAGTTACAAATGAGATGACATAATAATACTCCAAAACAGCAGCTGCAGCTTTGTGTACTTAATTCATTCATTCATTCATTTTCTGTGCCACTAGAGGCTAACATCCTCTATTTAAACCTCTTACACAAACACTTAATTTATGCTTCACGCATCAGTGACCGTCGGCAAGGCCAAAGTGACGTCACACCACCAGATACAGCCCTTTGCAGGGTCTTGTCCTGCAAGTTTTCCCCTGTCTGTACACATCTGAGATTTTCTAACTACACAGACGTGGAAGGGTGGAGAACCATGCCGTAGTTTTCGATACACTGCCCCTACAGATTAGGAGAATATCAGTTTGACATGAGGAAAAACCACATGGACTATAGAAGATCCAAAAGTTTCCTCATCACCCATGTCAGCACATATGCCCCAGTGATAATGGAAACTTATTGTGTTACTTTTTTGATGTTATAAGCCACCATAGCTCGACACTGTCAGTCAACAAATTTGGTCCAGACTTAAATATCTGTAAGAACTGCAACCTTAAGATCTGTTGATAATACATTTTGTACACACTTTCATTTAGCCCAATGGATGAGTCTTACTGACTTAAATGATCTCCTGACTTTTCCTTTGGTGCCATCACAAGGTAGACATTTGTGGTTATGAGTTAAATTGACCAGCTCCCAATTTAAGTTGTTCGTTACTTTGATTTATAAACAAATATTAATAAAACTACTGACAATCCCACCATCCTCAGATGTACTATGAGTGTAATGCCAAGGTTAGTTGGGTTGGTCCTGTCATGAATGTATGAAGAAAAATAGATACAACATTGGAGGCCATTTATTCCTTGAAAGTTGCTCAGTGGAACATGTAGCAAAAAATGTTCAACTGCCTGAACGATGAATTATTGGCACAGCTTCTGCATCATTGGACCCACAGAGCAAGAGCGCTACAGACTGGCTCTCCGCTGACTGGGATAAAATGATTTACTTGTTTAGCTCTTCTAGACTTTGCAAATGTTATAGGACCGAATTGAGTTTAGTTCTGATAGTAAAACAAGTCATCTTGCGGAGGTTGTGACACTCAAAAAAAATGTATCTACCCATTTACAGATGAGTTTCATAATGTTAAGTCTATGCGAAAAAAGATATATATTGTATTTACACACATACACCTTGTGGCAGCAGTATTTACATTGTTCTAAAATGCATTATGATATATTATTACTATTATATATAATAGTTCACCTTGTTAGTTTGTAGATTCTCGCTTCCCAATGAAGACCTGTTTTGTTTGTTTCTTTGGAGTAAAGTAAGGTTAATCTGTTGTCACACTCATGAAGTTCCACCCTGAAGAAAGTTGGTCCAACATTTTAAAACATTTTTGATGAAGTTTTAAAAGTTGTATTTATGTGTAGAGGGTTAGCTAGCCTAATCTGGATCACTGACGGAGCTAAGGCCAACTTAGCTCAAAATTTTCCACCCTGTTAGGTCTGGAGACCAGTTCAAACCAGTCCACCCAGAGCGATTATTATTTGCAGTTATGTTTTCCTGACAGGTAAACATGTCACTATTCATATATAATGCAAAACATCACCATGTTAATGGGAATTTCACTGAAATTGTGCTCATATGATTTCATGTGATTGATTAATTGATTAATGGATTGTCATTGTGAGCACATAAGCAGGCCGATAGCATTTAGCTCAAAGCACTGTTGTTCTTGAGGACAGCCTCACAGAGCAGCTAACATGATTGAAGTTTCATTTCAATGTCAGATTGAGAAGAAGGAAAAATTAAAATAAAAATAAAAGTCATTGTTTACTGATGAAAGAGTAAGCATTATTGGCATCGAAGCCACATTAAATCAACTGTAGCAGTAAAATAACAGATCTATTCATGTGTTCTCTGTAGCTGCTCCATGGAGAGTGGCCAGTGTCGCTGTCGCAGTCACATGACAGGACGGCAGTGTTCACAGGTGGAGTCTCGATATTTCTTCATGGCTCTGGATCACTTCCTGTATGAGGCTGAGTTGGCCAAAATGGGGCAGGTAAACACCTGTATTCTTCAGCATCACACATTTGTATTGGAGCAATTCTGTGGCTTTAGTATGGAAATATGTATTTTAGAAGTATATATCTGAATACGTCTGTGTATTCTCAGGGCTGTACAGTGGAGATCAGGGAGCACCAGCTGGGTCGCCCTGCAACGTGGACGGGCACTGGGTTCGCTCGGGTACCTGAGGGTGGCACCCTGGAGTTCCTCATCAGTAACATCCCCTACTCCATGGAATATGACCTGCTTATCCGCTACGAGTCACAGGTCTGTGTGTTTGAACATGTACCTTTATCTCCTCCACTTGTGGTGGCCTGCTCTGATCAAAATGAAGTAATTCAAGCAGTACTTTATGGTTTTGTGAAATATGCGTGTTCTCTCTCTTGTTGAGAGTTACATGAGAAGATTGCAGTCACTCATGTGTGACCATACCTTAACTGGGAGTTTTAGAGATGTCCTTCCCCTTCCCGTGGACCACCATGGAACCTTATTATGGAAAAATATGTACGATAGTTAATGACAAGAAACAAATCATTTTTGAAAGACTGCACAAGTCAACGTGACATTTTAAGTTTAAGACCAAGATTCACTGAATAAAAAAACACATCAGGTGGAACATAGCTCACTTACCTAGCAACGGTCGCTAGCAAGCTGGTGTTGGTGAAGTATAATGTGTGTGACAGGAGATGTTGTGAGCACTGAGCAGTTTCACACAAATCTAAATCATAGCATGGAAGACATTCAAAAAACCTGCAAAATTGTCTTTTAAATTGACAAACATTGTGTGTGTGGTTCATGGCTCAGTTCAAAAAGGACTGAAAAATTTGTTGTATCTTGTTCCTGACTATCATACACATTTTTTCTGAAATGAGGTCCCATGATGGAAGGTGAGGGACTTCTGTGTTCTTGACTGGACTATTTTACTGCAAACTCAAGGTGAACAGAAGACTCCAGAATGTCGGCCAGGAAAAAGTCCTGCACATGACTTTGTAAAATCCCAATTGTTAACACATTAGCTTGTGCAGATGTAACATGATATGATATAACATGTTAATTAGTAATTTAGATGTGCTTGTTGGCAGATTTTGTTACATCTAAAGAGAGCCTGGCTTGCTGTTTCCAGTCGTCATACTAAGCTAAGCTAACCGTTGTCTAATTCCAGCTTCATATTGGGCAAAATTTCAAACTATTCCTTCACCCGTGTCCACTCTGCCCTGTACAGATATGCAACTAAAGGAACATGCTGATGGTTTTGCACGTTTCAGCCCTTTGCCTATCTGTCATGTATATTTTACAGGTTAACCATTTTCCAAAACCTTTGTGATTGATTTCCTATCATTCAGGTGGTGATAATTTTGGAACAGTCCTACTCCTGTTTTTCATACTCTCATATGTCATAATGAATATGCTTTTGGATGCATACTAACCAAATATTCCTGATTCTACCCAGATGCCCAGAGACTGGGAGGAAGTGCGAATAACAGTGATCCGACCAGGGCCAATTCCTACCAGCAGCCCCTGTGGAAACACCATCCCAGACGATGACAGACTCACGGTTTCCCTGCCGGCGGGAGCCAGGTCTGTGGCTCAGACACACACACACACACACACGCACAGACGCATGCACAGTCCCTGAATGTTAACTGTGTGCTGACTGTGTTTGCTCCAGGTTCATGGTCCCTCATCAGGCTGTGTGTCTGGAGAGAGATGTGACATACACCCTCCGCTTTGAGTTCATACGCTATCAGGATGCCAACAGTATCCTCAACGGCGCCAATGCTATTCTTCTTGTGGACTCTGTGAGAACAATTTCTTTTTCCAGTCCTCTAAAAGAAATATCTAACCCATGAAGAAACTGTAGTTTTCATTCCACACACAACCATCTTTCGCTCTCTTAGTCATAACCATCTGATCCTTGCACCAGATTGCCTTGATGCCACGCCACTCCTCCATGGAGATGTTCAACGCTGGCGATCCAGCTTCTAACAACAGGAAGCAGACCTATGAGCGGTACCGCTGCCACGAGGGGGTGAAGAGTGTAACCCGCCCACTGATGAGTGACACCTGTGCCAAGCTAATCACCAGCATGTCAGCCATCATAAATGACGGGGCTCTGCGTGAGTAAAGAAAGCCTCATTAAAGAAGGCTTCTGCCTCATTTAATTGACAGCCACAATGTTTATAATGCAGCAGCAGCAGGGTCTGACTAGACTGAAATACAAACATAGCCTCATTATTGGGATCAGTGAAGTTAACATTAAAGATTCAACATAAACAATTATTTATTCATCTATAGGACATAGCCAGGTCTAGCCATCAGTTTATCCTATATCCTTAACAAAGGTTATAAACAGTCATAAATATTAATAATCACACATTTGAAAACATTTTATGAAGACTTATAAGATTGTCGTCAGTCACTGGCATTCTTTTTTTTGTATCGTAGTGTACTATAATTCTCACAGCACATAATCATTTTGAAATACATTAAAATCACAGTTAACACCAGTGCATGGTTTGCACCTCTGTCGATCAAATGTAACATAAAGTAAAACATACAGCAACAGGTTAAAAAGAATTGTCTCATATCAATAATTTGAGTCTTTATATTGACTTTTTTTGAGAAACATGATATTAGTGAAAAGTTAATGTCAGAATTTAGCTGTTGATCATCAAAAAGTTGTGTCAAATTTGAATACTCAATTTATGTTCACAAATGTAGGCAAATACATACATTTTACTTTATGTACTGTTATAGCATTGATTTATTTATTTTTTTCACTTGTATGGTATTATATCTGCCTGTACATCAGGAATTTCATTAATCCACTTAAAGCACCCAGTGAGGACTTATAATTAAAATTTACAATGCATTATAACATTGTAAAATCACTATTAGAATTATAATACACTATGATCCTAGCAACAAATGTCAGTATTAGTGAAGTATTGATGAAGTATGATGATACCTGAACTTGTAAATCATTAAAATGCCTCACAATATGTTGTAATTGCTGTTATAAAGCATAATTTATATATTTATGAGTGCTTATAACTTTAACACTTTATACTGTAACTATGTTTAGAATGCAATATTGACATGGGTATTATGAAAAATGTTACAGATATGGAGAGGTTTATATTAACATTAAATAACTCTGTGAAAACAGTGTGACACAGTGAATAGGGTCGCTAGTGATGAACCTACAGAGAATTATCAACTGAATTTGCAGCTAACCTCTGCCCTATGGAGCTTAGTGAGTTTTAACACACTGCTTTGGTTCAGTCTCAGGGCTCCACGAGTGTTGTTTTCAGCCACAGCAGGCACTTGTTTATGGTGAAAAACAGCAGATAGACACAGTTAGAGACAAGCTGGTGAAGCATTTAGCAGCTAAAGGGATAGATATTCCCTTCAGGAGTTGATAGAGATCCAAGACAGAGCTATGAAATGTTTTACTATCTTTGTAAAAATTGATCAATAGCTCCAGTGTCATTATAATTTCTATTTAGCTCCACAAAAAGTCAGGAAATTTTCAGCTCAACTTTAAGCTGTAAATCTGTGCAACATAGCTGAATGACCTGTAAATGTTCTAAATAACATTAACCTGACAGTCAGTCAGATATTTTAAGCAATCGTTCTTTCTTTGTTCCTTTTGCTCCCAGAATTCAGTGTGCAGGATGTTTCCATATGTTGTGGTTCATGACATCATGTCTGTGCTTCTCTGTTCTCCCCCAGCTTGTAATTGCGATCCCCAGGGGTCCATCAGCTCCATGTGTGATGTCCGCGGGGGCCAATGTCACTGCAAGCCCAATGTGATTGGCCGACGCTGTGACCAGTGTGCTCCAGGAATGTACGGCTTTGGACCATCAGGCTGCACAGGTGAGAAACCTTTCAAAGATTTCTTGAAAGTCAGACCTGTTTGCGGAGGATATGACATCACATAACATTTTCGATATTTCACACCCCTAATCTGGTTGGATTTGTCCCTGGAAGGGCTTAGTAGTGCCTTAAGGTACAGATACAGCAACAGCCATGAAATCAGTTTCCCCAGAAAACTTCAATCAGATCTCTTGGATCTCACACACTACTCACAATATTTGCATTGTGTTTTTTGTAAGCTTAGTTTCTGCTGTGCACCTGATGTGTAGAGACTTCGATAAGTTAAATGCTACGCTGTTAGCGCCCTCTACTGTCTTTCAGTACACAATTACAATTCTAAAGCCCCTTTACTAAACTTATGTATTCCTAATCTGTCTTTTCTCTTTCTCTCTTCTGTATCTTCTCCTCTCCACTTCATTTTCTCTTATCCTCGTATACCCTCCTTTTCCTCCTACGGTCCAGCCTGTGGTTGCAGCTTGGAAGGCTCTGTGACTCGACTTTGTGACAAGTTCACCGGTCAGTGCCAGTGCCGTCCCGGAGCCTTTGGTCAGCGTTGTGACGGATGCCAGACGGGTCACTGGGGCTTCCCCAGCTGCCGACCCTGCCAATGTAATGGACACGCCGACATGTGTGACCAGAGGACTGGAGCCTGCATCAGCTGCAGGGACAACACAGGAGGAGACAAGTGTGACAGGTGATGTTTTCGGTGTGAGGTGTCCAAGCTGTATGAGATCAGCTTCCGTTGAAAATCTATCATTGGGATTAAGAAGGGATTTAAAGAATAAAATTACAAGCACAAACAAAAAAACCCCAACTGTAAATATGATAACTGAAGGTTGCATCTATGCATACGTCCACCGTGTTGTTGCAAAGTAGTTAGTTATTGTTCTCAGGAGTTTTTTTTTTTTACTAGTTTTTAACTTCTACCTTTTCATCTCTGTAGGTGTGCTAATGGTTACTATGGTAATCCAGTTTTGGGCAAAGCATCCAGTGGTCAGTGTCGTCCGTGCCCCTGTCCAGACGGCCCCAACAGCGGACGCCACTTTGCTGCATCTTGTTACCAGGACAACCGCAATAGACAAATCATCTGCAACTGTAACCAAGGTTACACAGGTAAACCTAAGACAATGCTTGTACCAAGGCTGTGCGTCTTTATTTCTTCCTCTGTTCTTCCTGTTCCATCAGTCCTTGCTTTCTGCTCTGGTTCGACTCATCCTCAGCAGGTAATGCTCATGACTTCATCGGTGTGTCCAGATGTGCGTGTGGCGAATTCATTTTCTGTAGAACAAGTGATGTTGTGAATATCTGTTGAAACAGTTGCACATCATCAGCATCATCACACCGCTCGTTATGTCAGTGTTTGAGTTTTAAAATGTTACTACAAAACTGTGATGTGTTTAATCAAGTCAAAGGGCACCTCAGTGGATCACTTTAAGCTATAGATGCCCTTCATATTAAAGGAGAAAAAAATAGATAATTCACCTCACGTAGTATCAGTGTATCAGTCATCGAATTTTGTTTAAAAGAGAGCTGACGCTACAGTATAAGTAACCTGAGTAATTGAGATAAACCTCAAAGAGTCTGCAGCCATGCTTGCAGTCCTATGCTTACATGCTGATGTTTAGTACATATACTGCTTACCATCTTCACAATCTTAGTTAATTGAGTCAGCATGGTGTACTTTGTGTTCACTGCTCATTAGCATTCTTACAGTAGTAAAGTACAGCTGAGGCAGATGGGATTGTCATTAGTTTTCCAAGTATTTGGCCGTCAAAATTTTTGACCTGATGATGGCATCAGTTGAATTTGTAAAGGAAGTACCAAGGTTAAAGGGATAGTGCACCCAAAAATGAAAATTCAGCCATTATCTACCCACCCTCATGCCAAGGGATGCTGGACCAACTGACTGACATTGCCAACCCTAGAGAAACTCAAACGGCAACCTCCACATCTGGGAAAAAAAAAATCAGTGGTAGCATGCTAACATGTTAAACAAAGATGGTGAACAGGGTATCTGCTAACCATCAGCATGTTAGTATTGTCATTCATTAGTATGTCGACATTATCATTTAGCTCAGAGCATTGCTGTTTCTAAATATAGCAAAATGTAGTTGGGGGGGAATGTTTGACCTGAGGAGTCTATCTAGTCAGAGGAGTCCAGCAGAGTCCATCTTTATTACCACAACTTCATATTTTCAGTCAGCTTGAGGTTTCTTAAATCAATCTGTTGAGTTTGTCACTAAAATCATCCGCTAGAGGAGTTTTGGGGAAAAAATAAATAAATCTCCAATCTTCTACCTTGTGTGACAAGGTAAAGGATATAACTCAAATGAGGTAAGCATGATGTTTCTCAGTGGGCTATGGTGAATAGTAACCTATGTCATTTCCTCCCTCCCCTGTATTACTGGCACAGGGATTGTTAAACGCTCCGGGGCGACCATCTTTAAGCGTGAGTAATGATGGTTGACCCCCGTCCCTTCCTCCTCCTCCTCCTCCTCCTGCTCCTACATTTTCCACCAACCCTCCACTTTACCAAGCCTACCCATGCATGGCTTCAGCACCCCTCCCATCAATGGTGCTGTGCCACAGAGCACTTCTGTCCATGTGTGAGACCTGGCTCAAAGAATAATGTCAAACCCTTTTTTCAGTGCTTTACCATGACTGCCTGTTTTATATGGCAATAAAGAGACAAATACTTGTCTCTGAAATTATATTGACATGCTATTACATATGTGGTTAAATGCTTATAAAACAAGATTTGAACCAGGTCTGTGTAAATGTCCCCAGTACAAGGACCTGACCCAGAATCATATTTTGATTGTTAGATTGTTGATGCTGAGTCTGGGTCAGCTTCTGTCTCTTGTGTTTGAAATAGGTTTAACTGTTCATCTTTATCTGTGAATGAATGGAGGCTGGGAGGGGGTTGCGCAGTCATTCCTGGAGAGAAAGAGCTTCACTGATACAACAATACAGCCATACAGCCAGGATAACAACACTCATGTCACTCTTTTTACCAGCCTGGCTTTTCAGATACAGCACAACGGAGCATACTGAAGGCTACTGACCCTCAGATGTCCACTGTACTATTAAGTCTGTTTGATTAAATAGGACATGGTGCTGACTTCTTCTACTTCCCTTTGCCCCCTTCCTGTTCTTCATCCAACTTTTTTTCTCTCTCATCTATTCTTCCCTGTACTTCCTTTACTCTGTCAGCAGCACAGCTCTCCTCTTTACCTCTCCCCACCTTCTCATTCCTTCTTTCTCTAATTTCCTCCTGTGCTCTGTTTTCTGCTCAAATATGCCAAGTATTTCTCCTTTTGACTCTGACCTGAAGGGACAACAAATGAGATACAACAGTGAAACAAACTAAAATAATAGTGCACAGCCTGACTGTTATTGAAGTTGCATGATACAGTTTATAGCAGCAGGTATGGTTCAGATGCAGCCACACATAATACACAAAACAGTGTGGGACACCACTGTGCAGACCAAAATGGGTCTGTAATGGTCTCGTGTGACTCTGTGGAGTTTGTTGAAGCAGACTGAGATACCATGCAAAAATCATAGAGTGTAAATGACTGTTAAGCCCTGTTCAACTAGTATCGGTTTGTATCGCTTTTTCCCAGTCGAGAATTACAGAATGGAGGCTGCGTTGACAATTATAAATGAATGTTTTAACAAATCCATCAGAAGAAAGAAATCTTGAAAGATGAAGAGATGGATGACACGTGACAATATTTGAAGGAATTGGTTCTGTTTGCTTAATAGAAAACTAAACACAGGTGTGGGGGTTAATTTCAAAATCACATGACGTCCCCAGGTAATACCAGTCCTTTGCAAATAAGATTATATTCTATTATGTAATCAACAAGTATAGTAATATGTTGTATAATTTCCTGAAGAAAGCTGTGATGACAATGACACTTAACTAATGAGAGCTGGTTAACCCAACCCGATTGAGTGATGATGCATAACATAACTGATTCTAGTAACATACGGTATTAATATAATGTAATGTTCATGCTTTGCAGAGATGAGTTAAGTTTTGGACTAACATGTTTCTCCACTGAAAAAATTTTGGAAAAATGTTGCCATATGAGAAGGAACCTAATAACTCTGTTGAACCAAGATCACCTGTTGATTGCGCAGCTATTTCCTGCTTCCTGTTGTTTCATACATCTGCTTGGGAACTCCTGCAGAGCACTTCACCCATTATTACTGCAAATATAGTTCAGTTAAAAGTAGCAATTACTCAGTTATAGCTCTTTTCTCCACCCATTTATTATAGTAACTCTTGTTCTTTTTCCAATTTGCTTTTTCTCCCAATTCAGGAGCCCGATGTGAGGAATGTGCTCCGGGTTATTATGGCAACCCCTCTCAGCCCGGAGGGCGCTGCCAGCCGTGCCAGTGTAACAACAACATAGACATGTCAGACATGGATGCCTGCGACAGGCAGACCGGAGAGTGCCGGAAATGCCTTTACAACACAGAGGGCCCCAACTGTGGCATCTGCAGGAGCGGCTATTTCGGAGACGCTTCCCGACGCAACTGCAGAAGTGAGTGACACGTTCATTTAAAAAAAGAATCTACAAAAAGACAAAGCATTGACTTACATGTTAAAGTTGGTTAAAGAACAGAAGTATCATGACGATGCACGGTTGTTTTGCCCTTCAGAGTGCACATGTAACTTCCTGGGTACTGACCGGAGCCAGTGTATGGAACGCGAGGACTGTGTGTGCCAGCGTAACACAGGGCAGTGCCAGTGTCTTCCTAATGTCATAGGTCTGACATGTGACCACTGTGCCCCAAACCACTGGAACTTGGCCAGCGGGGGCGGCTGTGAACCCTGCGGCTGTGACCCCAACAACTCAGTCACCTCTTCGTGTAATGAGGTACGGTACACTTGGACTTGACCCATTCAAATAAACACATGTCATGATGCAATACAAGCGTACATATGTTCACATTCATTCACACTGACAGAAACAAAAGAAACTAACATGTCATGCTTCTATTTTTCTATTTCACTCTTTTGCAGTTCACTGGGCAGTGTCAGTGTCGTGATGGCTTTGGTGGGAAGACCTGCACAGACTGTCAGGAGAACTACTGGGGAGACCCCAGGACACAGTGCAGAGGTTAGTAACATAAAGATTTAATGTTAAATGTTTTGGTATTAGTGGGTGCACATTAGACAATTTGTAATATTAACTGTAAAACAGGAAACAAGTATGTATATTTTCACAAGCAAATTCTTGCCACCCCAAGATTTTCAGTAGACCCATGTGGCCACCTCTATTCAAAATTTCTGGGGGTGCCACTGCATTTCAGTACCAAATAACTAGTCTTATAAGCCGTTTCACAGCCTTATAATCAGTAAGATTTTCTCATAATAAGATTGGTCCATATTCACTGCACACTCCCTCCTTCTCTCCCCTCCAGCTTGTGACTGTGACTGGCGTGGCATTGAGACCTCTCAGTGCAACAGGGTGACCGGCCACTGTGTATGCCAGCAGGGGGTGTCAGGTGTCCGCTGTGACCAGTGTGCCAGAGGCTTCTCTGGGCAGTTCCCCAACTGTCAGCCCTGTCACCAGTGCTTCGGGGACTGGGATCGTATTGTGCAGGTGCAGAGTCATGCCAAAGAGGCGGTCTAATCCTAATAAGCCAAATGTGAAATACTGAATAATGATTCAACCATAAATCTTTCTCTGCTCAATGTTGTCTTGTTGCCAGGACCTGGCAGTGCGCACCAGGGCTCTGGCAGAGCGTGCCCACGAGATTCAGACCACTGGGCTTACTGGGGCCTATGAGAAGGCCTTCAGAGACCTCGAGGAGAAACTGGCACAAGCTCAGGGCATTGTCAACGCACGCAACGCCACTGCTGCAGCCGTTGCTACCCTAATGGAGCTTATTGAAGATCTGAGGTACAGCTGTTACATTTCACTGCATTTTAAGAGTTTCCAAAGTGAAAATATCCATCTGAAGTAATTCTTTGTGTCACATAAGATAGAAGTATAAACATCATACCCGATTTAGTAATTGTTTTTGAAAAACAGAAAGGGATTCAACAGAAGTCTTTTAACTCCGTCAGCAGATTGATTCAGTTTGTCTAAGAAATTCAAAATCATATGAGGATTGTAAATTAAATTCCCCAACAAATGCTTGTCTTGCTGTGCAGAGCGCAGATCGGTGAGACCACGGACACCCTGAACCGACTGGAAGGAGACCTAACCATCGTCCAGGACAGCAACTCTGAGGCAAGCAAAGAGCTGAGTGCTCTGGAGAGAGAGGCGAGAGAACTAAACCTCACTTCAGAGCAGCTACACCGCCAACTGGATATTCTAAAAAACTCCAACTTCCTAGGTGAGAAAAAGAAGGAAAATAGATTCTCATTATTCAACCGTTCATTCTCTTACCTCAAAGTTTCTGCTGCTGCTGTTATTCGTGCACACTCTAGGTTCCTTCACTACTCAATTTCCCTAAAATACAGCATTATTATTTCTAGTCCTCTCCCAATCTGTAACCCCTAATAATAATCAAATTTACTCCAGCACCAGTTGGGTTAATGGGGTAGGGCTGGAACTAACAATTTTTTTCATTGTAGCTTAATCTGTCCATTATTTTCTCAATTAATCGATTGTTGGTTGTTGAAGAAAATGGTGAAAATGTTGATCAGTGTGTCCCAAAGCCCAGGATGGTGTCCTCAAAGATATACATAAAGAGACAGATATAAAAATATAAGGATATTCAGTTCACTGTCACAGAGGAGTAAAAAAAACCTTGAAACTGCTCATTTAGTGAGTCAGTTACATTCAGAGAATTGTGACTTATGCAAACCAGTTAATGGAATATCAAATGAAATAAGTTGTTGATTAATTTAATAGTTGACAACTCTAAAATGTGGAAAGTTGAAATATACTTTACTTCCTCCTCTTTGCTTTAGGTGCATACGACAGCATTCGCAGCTCATACAACAAATCCAGCGATGCAGAGCGACGCGCTAATGAATCAACAACCACCAGGCCCAGCACAGTCAGCCAATCTGCAGACACTCGCCGCCGCACTGAGCGTCTCATCTCTGCCAAGAAGGATGACTTTAACCGTAAAAATGCTGCTAACAAGCGTGCACTTGGAGAACTCAACACCAGAGCACAGGGCCTGGACTTGAAGAAAATCAATGAGAAGGTTTGATCATGTTCTACTTTCTGTGAAGCAGCTGTTAACACTGATGAACTTTGTTAGCATTCGTGTGTATAGCCATACAAAAGCAGAGAGAAAGAACTACAGAGGCAGTGAAATTGGGGGAAAAAATGTAATCTCTTCAGGGCGATTTTTTTTTTGTGGATGATTTTTCTATTATAGACAACAGTTAAGAACATTTAGTTTCGATTTAAGCTTAAGCTAGCCCTGACACTCACTGGCAAACCTTTACTTGATATAGCTCTCCTGCTTTAAGTAGCTTTCTAGTTTCTCACCTCTCTGTAAACACTTCACATGCTGTTTTCAAAGAAATGATACACTTCCATGGAGTAATTTTTAGTTACATAATAAAACACACCAAAAAGTCACTTTCTGGTCTTGACTCAATATTGACTTAACGTGTACTTGTTTTGGCTTTGCAGGACACTACAGGAATGAAGTTTTTCAGTGCTACACATACACATTCACCTGATCATTTCCAGACAAATACAAGTACATGTTCACCTGTCCCAACAGGTTTGCGGGGCCCCGGGTGATGCTCCCTGTGGGGAAAGTCCTTGTGGGGGCGCAGGTTGCCGTGACGATGAAGGGAACCGTCACTGTGGAGGCCTAAACTGTAACGGCGCTGTAGCAGTAGCTGACAATGCTCTGGAGAGAGCCAAACATGCAGAGAAGGAGCTAAACAAAGCTATGAGAGAGGTGGAAGGACTCTTTACTAAGGTACGGACACAAGTGAGAACTATAGTTACTATATTTTTGGCCTGCAGCTGTTTCAGATATATAGCATCACATCTGTTAAGCCAGACCAGATGTTCATGTTTTGAGTTTTGCTTCAACATACTTTAAGAGCTGCCTCTTTGGACAGTCATAAACAGTCATACAGGGGGAGAATCATTGTATAAGAGGCAGAAAAAGCTTTGTGAGCTTCTCATCCGACCAGAATGGGATGCAGATGTTCCAGCTAAATCTACTTTGCAAGTGTTATGTTTCCTCCCTTCACATTAAGGAGGATCCCTTGCAAGTCTTTTTGAATTGTCTGTAGTTAGATTTTTGCCACTGTGTCGAGTTCTCACAGTATACAGTTTTACATCAATACAAATCGATAGTTTTTCACTTCCATTTTTTTCAGCATCCCTGCACAGTACATGAAAGACTGAGACTGAGACTCAGACATGTGTTTTTGAGGAAGCAGTGCAGCTGCTTTCTGGGATATGTGTGCAATAGACACAACAGATTTGAGTGAAAGTGGGGACCCCAGAGGAAAGGAAAATTCAAAATAAGAGCTCTTCTTTTTCTAGCCTATTTCTCCCAAACATAACTGAGCTCAATATGAGATCAATGTGAGATTTTGACCATTTTCTTATACTTAATTAAATTTTCCTGAGAAAAAAACTTCCTCTTGTCTCAGCCTGATCCTAATTCAGGATCTTTAAATGCGTTTTTTCCTGTCTCAGTGATCAAAGTCGTGTCTCTAAGCCACCAGAGCCCCCAGCTCTGTGTATTTTGTCTGTTCTCAGAGTTGAGATACCTGTAAGAAACCTCTGAACACTGCAAAAGAACTCCTTCTGATTTATTCTTCTGCTCCTTATTTCTCCTGAGGGGGTTGTAGGAGAAACAGATCAGAATTAAGCAATCTCCAAATATGAAGTTGATTTATTTCTGATGAGACAAAATAAAGACTATTGTGAGCAGCAAAGTTTTCCTAAACCGCAAAACTATATCACATAAAGAAGTCTTGGAAAACGCTTTTAAGAAATTGAAGCTATGGAGAATGAGTTGTATCCATTGGCCTGTGTGTCCTGTATAAGCATCTTTGCCTTTCATTCAGGTGGCAGATGCCAAGACCAAAGCAGAGGAGGCCAAAGGAAAAGCCCAAGCAGCTCTGGACAAAGCCACCGCCACCAAGAACAAAGTGGAGCGCTCCAACAATGACCTGAGAGACCTCATCAAACAGATCAGAGACTTCCTCACTCGTAAGTCTGACAGTCTGCTGGGTTTACACATTACGATATGTTTAACATGTCCATTTTACAAGTTTACAGAGAACATGTAGAATAGTTATGCTGCCTGTTAATCAACCCTTCTGTGTCAACCCTGCCACTTCTCATGTCTCTTCCTCAGAGGAGGGAGCAGACCCAGACAGCATTGAGGCAGTGGCAAATCGTGTGTTGGAGCTGTCCATCCCTGCTTCGCCCATCCAGATCAGACATCTAGCTGATGAAATCAAGGATCGGGTTCGGAGCCTTTCAAATGTGGATGCCATCCTTCAGCAGACACAGGATGATGTCCGTAGGGCAGAGCAACTGCTGCTGGATGCCAAGAGGGCAAGGTAGTCAGAGAAGACTCAGACTTAAAACAAATGTATTGTTATAGAATTATTTGTACAAACACAGAGCATCCCATATTTATTAATTCTCTCTGAAATAACTCATTTTTTAGGCATAGTGCTGAGGGAGTCAAGACCACAGCAGAGACAGTAAAACAGGCGCTGGTGGATGCCAAGACTGCCCAGACTTCAGCAGAGAAAGCAATAGCAAGAGCCAAAGCTGACATTGGGGAGACAGAAGCCCGACTGGCACAGGTAACCAGCCACCACTGCCACATAGTTCAAATAGTCACCTGTACAGGCCCAGATGCATCAAATCAACATCAAAGAACATGGTGACAAAGGCTGACTGTTGAATCGCCTCCTGGGCTTACATCTTGGCCAAAAAATTGCACTTAAACACACCGCATAGACTACAACCATCAGCCAACTAGCACGTACATTAATTCGGATTCAAGATGCTAGTTAGCCAGTTAGCACATCAACAAGACAACCCGATGTTGAAAGAGCAAAAAAATATTTACCATGCCCTAGTGAACAATAACACAAACAATTACAAACCGTCTCTGCTAAAGAGCTTAATGGCAAAAATACACCCAATATGATAACTTTGTTTCAATCTCACGCTCCCTTGACTTGATTCGTTTGCTGACAAGGGCCAAGTGGTTAACGGATGGGTGTCTGACAGCTTGGTGTGCTAAAATCAACATTTTTATATGGATCAAATGACTACGTGTAATGTGAAAATTGTCACTAAAGACACACCAAACCAACTTTGGAGAACGAGCAGTGAAGAAGGCCTCCTGCTGCATCGCCTGACATCACATGTTGCACATGAACACACCATAAAGACTTTAACTGACAATCATACGTTCTGCACCTGCGTGAGAGGAAATACCTCTCCCTACCAGCAGGCAGCAGTAGTCTGTATTCGTTATTGAAAAAGAGTAACCAAGACTGACACCCTTTATGGTCTGTATGACATGCATCAGGCTTTCAACTGACTCCAATGTCTACTCATTTGTTACACACTTAGGGCAACTTGTATAGCATGAGAAAGTCCAAGCAGAAAGGATGCTGGGGAAGTGGATGGGTCAAACACAGGACTTTCAACCAAGAGATCGCTGACACTGTCGCATGTGAAAGCAAAACTCAACTTCAATTTTGACGAAACTGACATGTCCAAAACTGATGCTAAAGAGTTCAATCATAGGGCCACTGACCAAGATCACGTATTTGAGGAGTTGGGAGTGAGAACATGTTGATTTGCGATAAAGCTCCTCTGTACACTTTCTGCTCAGTACCAAATAGCAGACAAACACAATTAAAGACCAGCTGGTAAATAGTGTGGAGCATTTAGCCACTAATGTCAGATTTTTCCAGATATTGTAACATGGGGTGGCTGGGCTCAGCCTTAGAGATAGGGTGAGGAGCACAGACATCCAGTGGAAGCTCGGAGTGGAGCCGCTGCTCCTTCGCGTTGAAAGGGGTCAGTTTAGGTGGTTCCCCTGGGTGCCTCCCATTAGAGTTGTTACGAGCATGTCCAAGTGGTAGGAGGCCTTGGGGTAGACCCAGAACATGCTGGAGGGATTACATATCCCATCTGGCCTGGGAATGCTTTGGGGTCCCCCAGGAGGAGCTGGAAAGTGCTGCTGGGGAGAGGGACGTCTGGGGTGCTTTGCTTGGCCTGCTGTCCCCGCGATCCGGCCGTGGATAAGCGATGAAAATGGATGGATGGATAGATATACTGTAACACTGATACCCATGTGTTGACAGAATAGTGCAAAAAAAAAAATATGTTTAATGTGTATTCAAGTCACACTGGTTATTATATAAACATCAGTTTCAGTATTAAGAAACCACACCCTTGCATGTAATGAAAACACATCACTGAATCCAAGGCAAAGCAAAAGCAAATGATTAATGCAATGATATTATTCCAGAAGATCAGAATTCACTTTGCTCGGCTGTGCTCTCCTCAGATTGAGTCAGAGACATCCAACAGTGAGAAGGACCTGAATGACGCCATGGACCGCCTGGGCACACTGGGACAGGAGCTTAATGCCCTGAAGACAAAACGTGCAAACAACAGCATGGCTGCAGCCCGAGCTGAGGAGACAGCCACCATGGCAAGAGACAAGGCAAATGAAGCCAAGCAGGTGTGTGTGTCTATCTGTGTGTGCACGAGCTTTGCCTCATTCAAGTGGAAACAACTGTTAAAGAAAAAACTCTCTCCTGTCCTGATGATCAGATTCTAGACGGCCAGCTGACAGATAAATACATTGAGGTTCAGCAACGGGTTGACACGAAGGCAAAGGCTGTGCAGGACGCCAAGAAAAGAGCAGAGAGCCTCAGAGATGAAGCGAGGGAACTACTGAGAGATGCCCAAAACAAGCTCCAGAGGCTAGCAGGTGCTTATTAATCTGTGTGTGTGTGTGTGTGTGTGTGTGTGTGTGTGTGTGGGTGTGTGTGTGTGTGTGTGTGTGTGTGTGTGTGTGTGTGTGTGTGTGTGCGTGTGTGTGTGTGTTTGTGTGTGTCAAGAGAAAGACAGGGTTTATGTGTTTGTATTTCTTTGGAAGAAGAAAGTTGTGGGTTTATAATGTGAAAGACAAATGTGTTGAAACGTACAGTGTTTTCCACTATTCCTATAGATTATTTAGATGCAATTTATAATAAACAAACATAAGACAGAAGGTAAACTGCTAATTGGATCCTCAAGGTATAGTTTCAAGTTCAGACTCCAGTATGATTTGTTTAGTACCCTTCATACAAGTTAGTGCAATTCAAAGCAGTTTACAGGTGACTGGCATTGCATATGTCAAACTATTCCTTGAAAGTGTCATTCTGAGTCAACATGACAGAAGGTTCCTGTCAAGAATTACTTAAAGTTGGGGTGTCGGTGGCTTAGTGGTAGAGCAGGCGCCCCATGTACAAGGCTGTTGCCACAGCGGCCTGGGTTCAAATCCAGCCTGTGGTCCTTTGCTGCATGTCATCCCCCTCTCTCTCTCCCCTTTTCACGCTTACCTGTCCTGTCCATTAAAGGCAAAATGGCCCAAAAAAATATCTTAAAAGAAAAAAAAGAATTACTTAAAGTAGCATCAAATGTGGCCAACGCCTGGTGCCGTAACCATTCCTGACATTCCTGCTTCCCACAGAGCTGGAGAAAAACTATGAGGAGAACCAGAGGAGGCTGGAGGGGAAAGCTCGTCAGCTGGACGGCTTGGAGGACAAGATGAAAGCCATCCTCAATGACATCAACAAACAAATCCAGATCTACAACACATGCCAGTAACTCACTGCTCCATGTCCTAAAAAACAGGTGCATCATCGTATTATTCTGGCATTTTCTCCAGATACAGTAACTGTACAATAGACTCTGAAAGAACAATCAAAGAAGAGAGCACTGGGGTGGTTATTTTATCACTGTGCACATGAATTTAAAATGGTTGCTATCATATTTAGGTATATATAAATATATAAACATACCCACCTGAACATGAAAAGGTTGTCTGATATCATTATTGATTTAAATCTGTGCACATTATTTTTGTTTTTAATTATCAAAATAATCTGGAAATGTATCTGTGTTTAAATTTGTATTTTGAACATAAAAAAATGAAGATTATGTTTTAGAAGGGTCAATAATACTCAGATTGGGGGGGAAATAATGTACTGCAAACAATCTGTAGTTTAAGTTTTTTCAGTTTTTTTATATACTTTGACTGACTGTTGAACAATCAGCAGGTCAATATCATTTTCTCCTCAAGTTTCTATGAAGTCTTCTGAGCTGTGCTCACCATGAAGACTTCACTTAAACTGCAGTGGACAGCGTCTTCTTTTAGTATGACACACAACAACTTTTGGGTGCATGAGAACATAAAATCAGCATGGAAATCTGCTCAAATGTAAGTGGATTTGTGTGTGTGTGTGTATGTGTGTGTGTGTGTTTTGTTGTTGATTTGTAAGATTGCTAAAAAGTTCAAATGAAAGGCTTTAAACATTTTTATATTTTCAAACAAGCCAAAAAGCAGAGATGAGGGCACAGATCCTTGTCCCCTATGTAGTTTTAAGGATTTTAAGATGAACAGGGTTATTGTACCAACTGTGGTGCTTGGAATGCATTTTTGTATTGTGTCTGTCTTTATATTCATAACAGGGAAACAAAAGATATGACCATTGTTAAGTGGACATAAATTGAAGTGCTTGACTCTGCTAAGCCAACAGATGAAACCAGCCCAAAAACAGATGAAACCAGCCCAAAAACCACCTCTGCCTGGAGTAGGAGGATGGCTTGTAATACTACAATGTAATCATGAGAGCAGTGGCAGCTAACAGTGTAAGCTAGCGGCACAGCTCTAGTGATGCTATTATCAGTCGGTCTATAGGTCTGTGTGGGTGAACTTTGGTCCAGAGTGAAATATCTCAACTACTGTCAGATAGAATTGAAGAGACAAGAGGATATTATGGTCTAGCTGAGCCTGACATGTTCACTGTACAGAGGATACACCCTCTTTATTTAGGTAACAAAATGGCATTCCCTCTGGCACCACGCTCAGGACAAACTTAAAGGACAGTTTGAGAAACAGTCTTATTTGCTTTCTTGCCCAGACAACTGATACCACACAGTAGGACTTATGATGCCACAGCCAGCAGTCTGTTACCTTAGTTGAAGAAACAGCTACCTTGGCTCTGCTATAAGGCTAAATAAATTCTCCTCCCTGCAACTTGAAAGGTCAACAAGTAACACATTATATCTCTGACTTCCTGGAGTATTTTTGCCGTTGTGAAGTTGCCAGGCAATCAGTGGAGACTCCAGCTAGTCACATAACTCTGTGTAAAACCACAACTTACCAGTTTTACACAAGATACAACATGTTAATTATTGAAGGCAACATTTTTTACATTTTACATCAGGCTAGTTGTTTCCCCATTTCCAGTCTTTATGCTGAGCTGAGCTAACTCTACTATAATGAACAGATAACAGTGGTATTGATTTTCTAACTCTCTCCAAGAAAGCAAATAAGTGTAATTCCCAAAATGTCAAACTGTTCCTTTTAGTCATCAACAGAATTCATTTTTGTGAAAGCTAAACTTTCGATGCACAGATTGTGAATGTTTGTATCAAATGTACTGTGATGGAATATGTAAGAGTTACAATAATGGGTGCCTCACTGTAGTGACATATGCTCTACAGTATGTAGTGTTTAATTGTGCCTTATAGTATTCCAGTGTCTTGGACATTTACTCATGTACTATTTGCATGACATTTTATGTTTTAGTTAACATGACAAACCAAAAAAAAAAAAAAACTAACTTTGTACACATAATTCCCTCAGATCACCCACCAACTGGCTGCCACTTGAATTTGATAACTAATTGCCAAAGCAAAAAATACCAAAAGAATCTTGTGTAAAGTTTAATCATGTACAGTTTTGTGAATAAAGGTTGGATAACTTAACATGTCTGTGTCGAAGTAGCTATTTTGAGCATCTTTATCAGGAGTTGGTTAGAAATCAGAATACAGTGTCAATGTTTGATTTTGTCCCATTTTCAAACCTGGCTCTCTTGTGGTGTGAATGAGCGTGCTCAGCAAGGATGCTAAGTGCTTGCATGAGTCCTTGTTGTGCCCTTTGATTAAGTCTGTGTCATTACAGACTTTACAGCTGTCTTGTACCCAAACTTTACAGCAGTGTCTGTGAATGGCAGTATTAACAGTATAGTGCCAAGAGGACAGGAAGTAACAGCAGGGGCCAAGACCCTAAGAGCTGGCAGAGGGGAAACGCAAATTCAGAGAGAAAGCAAAAGTAAAAGAGCTGCATCACGATTAAGGGAGATCAGAGACATTTTACTTGTATTACTGGCTTATGCATGTTTTTTTTGGCTATACAATTAGTTTCATTTTCTTGTTAAATTAGTCACTGTTAGAGTGAGGGCATGACAGTAATATCTCCAGATCAGATATGTACATATATGTAAGGACATGTTGCATCCCTGGAAATAATCAAATTGAATCTTAAACTATTATCAAATTATGACTTTCCAAACAAATGTATCCTCTTGGCTCAGCTTGCTTCTGATTAGGGGTACATCTGAGCATAGAATGGTTCAAAGTATAACATTTAGTTTCACTCCCTCTATCAGTCTGCAGCTGCCCCAAACACTAAAAGTGGGCGGGAGTACTCACCTTGACAGACAAACTCCTTCAGCCAATTGGCGTAACAAAACACAGGAACATCGTCATTACCAACAGAGTTGATAAATCAAGATTTTGAAAATCCAGTCAGAAGAACAGCAAGAAACGCCTTTTCCTCAGAGAAACTCTTCAAGTGCATACTGTTGTTCTTGATTAATTGTTTTTATTGACTCTATTTCTGCAGCAACTTCACTTGTTGCTTCACTTTACTCTACAATGGAGTGGGAGCCACCATTACTGGTCTGCAAGCTGTAGCTTGCATTGTACGTAATCGACTACAGCCCAGTCCTTGATTGACAGCTTATGTTGTCATCTATGGTGTGATTGGCCCCAGTGAGATTTTGATTTTAAGTGTTTGGGGCAGCAGCAGGCCAGACTGATAGAGACAGCGAAGCAGAATTTTGACCTCATATCATTAGTATGGTCTTACCAGGCAAGGTAAATTGAGCCTAGGGAACAGAGACTTTGTAGTGGGGTGAAAGGTGGGACTGATTACCCAGGGCCCCAATGGGAGGGGGCCACATGAGAAGCCATTAGTGCCACAACTAAATTAAACATTGGCGGAATAAATTGGTTTAAATGCCGAATTTTGCATAAAAAATAGTGGAAGCTCTCTGAGGCCCCTCTCATCCACTAAAGGCACAAAATAGCTTTGTCCGCCCCTGCACTAGGATTTCTCTCTAAATGCAGCCAAAGTCAAGTAAATGACTGCTTATGCTGCTGGAGCACCAACGTACACTGTCATGTCTTTCCCCAAAAGAGGGAGATCAGGTTTTCAAAAAAGAAAGAAAGAACAGGTAAAGAAAGAAAACTGGCTTTGTGAAAAAAAAATCAAAAGTGAGTGAGAGAGACCTGATCAAGAGAGAAAGGGCAGGGGGCCCACAGAGACTGCTTATGCATAGGGCCAAACATTTGGTGATACGCCCCTGCAAGGGTTAGGATATGTTGAGCCAGGTTATAGGTTAATCCTATACCATGTTCTTTTTACTTCTCCTAGTTATTATCTATACATATACATGTTAGAGTCATCCTAACATGCCTTGTCACCTGACATGTGAACTTTGTATTCTGTACCCCTCCCAAAGTTTATGTTTGTTTGTTTTGTTTTAACTTAAATTAGCTAATAGCACATTTCATGGGGCTCGCGCCATCATTGGTTGAGTAAAATGGATGACTCTTTAAACTTTGTGGTCAAGTGACCATTTTTTTCTATGTTTGCCGAAACAAGGGGTGGCTCTACTTCCCAACAGGCTAATCACCCCGCTCTCCTATAAACCCAAATGAGGCCAGGGTTGAAGTTAACATAAATGAACAGTGCTGCACAGTAAACAGTGTTTGCAATTGGGTGCTTTTGATACAAAGTATATAAAAAAACTAATATATAGTAAAATGTTTGATTTTTTTATTTTTTATTTTCATTAAATCAGACGTCACTGTTGTGACTATTTATGTGGATGCTCATTGTGTGTAGTCATACTCTCCCACAGGAGTTGCACAGGTTTGCATCATCACTGTCAGCATCATTTTAGTGCAGACTTAGAGGATGACATAAAGCCCCTGGGTGTCATGTGGGACAAGGGCCCTGTCTAAAAATAGTAGGGGTCTTGATGTATTATGCCCATGGCCCCTACAGCCCCCTCCTTTGGTTAAAAAAAATATATCAGTGTTCCTATATAAAGACTTGACACATGAGCACCATTGAATGTTGACTGGGGGATGTGGGGTGGTCTTCAGTTGTGGCAGAAGTCCCAGAGTCCATTCTGATCAGAAACAGACCAGTATCCTTACACTTGGATACAATCCTGCCGCAGGTTTGCTGTGTGTTTGTTAGTTTGTGATAAGAAATGTATTGACACATACGCTGCATATGCGGTATATCATCCATAATAACTGAGATGAAATCTGATTGTGGCCAACTAAACAGGACAGGGCCGCAGGGTAAGGTAAAATACAAAAGTCACTTTAAAGGAACGGTGTCTAAGATTTGGGGGATTTAGTGGCATCTAGTGGTGAGGACTGCAGATTGCAACCAGGTGAAATTTCTCCCTGTTAAAATTCCTGCAGTGTTCATTGTTCAGGAGGTTTTACCAGGAGCTTAATTTTCAGCAGAGGTCTCTTCCCCTCATAAACAAATGGATCCGTGACTTTAACCGGCAAAAACACTGATGAAAGCAGTTTTACTTTTTTACTGCACAGATCGGTGTTTCTCCCAGGCTTTTTGGTATGTTGCAGACGGGCCGCTAGCCCAGCACCTGCTAATGTGTGCTGACCATTTTTTCTCTGATAATTTAAAATCCAGACATTCAGGAGGTATTTACAGAGAGCTGAATTATCCACAGAGGTCTCTTTCTCTTCAAAACAAATGGACCAAGTGATTAAAACCTGTCAAAACACTGAATAATGCAGTTTCACTTTTAAAAATGTTTGACAGTTTGCCCACACTTCAGTAGTGAAGGGGCTTCTAGCTATGGTGGCCAACGCAAAAAAAAGCAAAACACGCAAAAATGCAAAATTGTGAATAGCCCTATCTGTAGCCTGTTTTTTGTTTGTGCGTTCTGGGCTAGTGTAGAAACATGATGGTTTAACATGACAGTCTATGTGGACAAGGACCTGCTCCTTCTGTAGATATAAATGGCTCATTCTAAGGTAACAAAAACAAGAGATTTTTATTTTCAGGTAATTTTACACCAAAGAAAACATGCTTATTATATTGTGTTTCATTTCTGTCACTATATCCCAGCTAATCCTACACTCTGGACCTTAAAGGCCCTCATCATGTCAGATGTTTTTTGTTTTTTTGTGCTGCTCACTGCCCCAGCCTCAGTTTCCCTTCATCACCTGTTGACAATCCGATCTTGGTAAATAAATACGCTACAACAAAAGATTATTATGTGTACTGTAAAATGTTTGCATCCAAAGCATTGAGAGAGAAAGAAGAGAGGGGTAAAGGAAGGGCTACAGATCACGTGAACGCGCCAGCCAGGAAGTGGCAGTCTGGCCGATGCGCGCACTCATATCACATCACGTATGGCCGGGCGGCAGTGTAATTTGTTCCAAACAAAGTAGGACTCACCCCGCAGTAGCTGAATGATACAAAAAGACCGAGGAGCGTTTCAGTTGTAGTCTTCTGTTTGAATCTCTGAAATAAATAGTCTAAATTTACCAGAAATGGGTCCCGGATAAAGGAAAGAATATTCCAGAAACACCGTGGACTGCGGGGTTTCGAGTGCGGGCAGGAGCGAAGCGGCCCGCGGCCGTGAAGGAGCTTAGCAGCCACGGAATCCATTTCTCGCCAAATTGCAGCCCCGTAAGTCTCCCCTTTTAATGTCAGTGTTAACTTTGTATCTGTTCACAGCCGGGAATCAGGTCTCACGGGATGTCATGTTGTGTTGAGTGTGTAAAGGAGGTAGCCATATCAACCCTTCTCTACCAGCTAGCGTTAGCTTGCTGTGGCTAATGACATTAGCTCCTCGAAGACTGTAGGAGCGTTTGATTGTATGACCTGTCCTGCGCTCTGTTGGACACAGGTTGGAGATCAGACGTAGTGATCGGACTGATAAACGAGTTTCAACATTACTTCAGACATGATGTTTTAGTAATGCGGTCTCTTATTTCTGTCTAGTAAAGTCACGACAGTTATTGTGGATACAACACACATTTAAACCTCAATGTGCTGCCTATGAATTGTATAATCCCACGCTCCTTTGTGTGGACCAGGTCCACTCAGGTAATATAACGTTGTCAGTGCTATTGATTAAAGACACTTTGCTAATTCCGATAAACGAGGTTAGCAAAACAGTATCTCTAGCAAAATGACGATACCCGAACACCAATGGTAAATATAACGCATACGTCTCATCGAGAGGCACATGACAGTCCAAAACATATGTGCCTTAAAATGAGCGAACCTCTGCAGTCGGCCGGCTAACTTAACCAGTAACCATGCTAACACCTCCCGGTACGGGAAGCTGCATTGTTAAGCCTGCTAGCCAGCTTAATGAGCATCACCCATGTTTTAGTAAATGTGCTGTACTGAACGCCGAATAAGATGGCTGATGTAGCTGTTGTCCTTTGTTTGTCATTTGACTGTCCAAGCTAGCGACTTGGTGCTAAGCTAAGGAAACGAGGCAAGGCTCAACGTCGGTGAAGTTCGGCTAACGTTATGGGCTGCCGTGTACTTCCCTTTGCATAACATAATGTCCATGTCACATTTGGTGTTGTTGTTACCTTAAACCTGCTTCTAATTAGTTGAAACACTCTCCCTCCTTGTGTGTGTGTGTGTGTGTGTGTGTGTGTGTGTGTGTGTGTGTGTGTGTGTGTCATAATAAAGACAGATTATCATCAGTTGTTTCTCCACACTCTGTTCAACCTTGCACACAGCACATATTGATGTCAGACACATACAAACATTATTATTAATTTCTCCACTTGACTATTTCTCTCTGCCCACTGCCTCAGGTCCCCATCCCTCATCAGCCTTCCTGATTCTGTTCTGGGAGAGTTCAGGCCAGTATCATCGCCAAGATAGCTGGGCCAGGCAGGAAGAGGCACACCTCAGATCCAGACCCCAGCAGCGGTAGTGATTCCAGCGACGGGCGGCCTGTTAGTGCCAAGTGCCCAAAGATGGCCAGCAGCGGTGGTAGCGGTGTGGCTGGTAACGAGACAGTGGGCCGTCGCGGTGGGGCTCAGCATAGAGGAGGCAGTGGCAGGGACAACAGCTCAGACTTGTCCTCTAGTACCAGTAAGAAGAAGCAGAAGGACAGGGCCAACCAGGAGAGCAGAGAGGCCAAGAGGGCAGCCGCTGCAGCAGTAGATGGGGTTATTGCAGAGGTCAAGAAAGGTAAGCAGGATTAACTGTGTTGTGCAAGTAAAAAAGCATTTGTTATTGATGAATTTACTGATTATTTGTCAGGCTAAACTGTTTTTTATAAACAAACAAACAAAGGGAAAAACACATTCTAACCACACTGCGGTGTAGATATTGCTGTGTATTATAAGTCTAATATATGTTATGCAGATATGGTAGTGCTTTTCAATTATTACCATTTGCATCATATTGTAATTTATATACCTGTTTGACAATTAAAGCCCAACCATGTCAGCTCAGAAGCTGAGTGTGTTTTGTTGGACACTGGCAATGTCAAGAGAATCTGAAATGACTTTAAAATAATACCATAGTCATAATAAAGGTGCCTTGGGAAGTTTCTTGTTAAAAATGTTTGCCAGTTATGTTTACATTAATTGTGCGCATCCATGAGGTATTCAAATGTACTGAATGCATTTTCGGAATGGTTTTTGAATATGCAAAGATTTGCATTTTTTTCCATCCATATTTACTAGCTTGCAGTCTTATTATTCTTCCTTGCCTTTGAGGGTGCATCACTGTGTTTTTGTAAGTGCCACCAGTCAGAGGATTAGCATGAAACCCATGGCAGAAGAGTGTTTTGCATTGCAAATGTGCATGTTTGCACAACACGAAGTGGTCAAAATCTTCACAGGATGACCACAAGTTACAGTTACAGTTTTGTTTGTTATATTTACAAGTAAGCATGTGATGCAGTTCACGTCCTGCTGCCAGTGTCACGCTATAAAATGGTCAACAAAAGGCAAGGGAGAAAAAAGCTAGCAAACATGGGTTGGAAAAATGCATAATTTAAACAAATAATTGGCTATGCAAATGTTTGAAGAAGGAAATGAATTTGTCATGTTTGTTAGACCTCAAGCATACACACAATGAGTTTTGGTGGGAAAAGCTTAAAAAATACTGCTGTTAGACACCATTTGGTTGTTCAGCAGCTAGTACTAGTTCCCTGCTTGCAGAATAACAAGATTTCAAAACAAGCAATTTTCTGATTGCCTGATTCATTGAAATAATAATTATTGCAAGAAATATTAGTTTGAACCCTATACTGAAATCTGATAATAGTGAAAATTTTATTTTCACTATTTGATTTACTATAGAAATGAACCCAATGTGAGTAGATCATAAGAGTGACATCTGATCATAGGATTCACGCAATGGTTATCTCCGTAACTATTGTTGACATCTTCACTATTATGGTCTCAATGATATCTTTCGACCAAAATCTTTGCAGATGGAGGTCCCCAGGGGTCTGTGACCTAATGTGCATCAATTGAGAGGTCCTTGATATGAAAAGGTTGAGAACCACTGGTGTAGATCACAAAAACTGTTAAAAAAGTTTCACATTTATGGGTCTGTTACAGCTGCACAGTGCTGGCCATAAATTCTGTTGTTATTCATTAACACATTTATGATATGAACTGTTCAGCAAGTTGATGCAGCAATTTCTGCTCTTTTTTTTTTGAGCTTTTAAAATATCACATAACACACTGAAACATGCAACACTTAACACATTGCACTTGAATTACTCAGAAATTGCACTTTTCTGGACAAACCAGATTAATTATTAGGTTTTTTGTAACATTCTCTAATAAAATGAGTTGCAATGTTGTCCTTTTGCTGTTAATTTCCTCACTTTGTTGCATTTAATGCTCCTGCCTGAATGCCTTTTTGCTGTGAGTGACCACTTTGTACACAGTGTACTTTCCATTTATTTTTGGGTGTGTGTGTGTCTGTCACATAATTCTTGTAGTGGTAGTACTCAGTAAAACTTGCTTTTTGTTTTTGAAGATACAGGGAATGTTTCATACAGCTACAAATTATATAGGACAAATCTTTTTTTGTTCAGCTTGACTTTAAAAATGGAGGGAAGTGTAGGTTGTCTGTCCTGAGCACTCAACTATATATTATTGGGAATTAAGTATTCTGCATAATCTTTGTGCAACAGGACTTGTAAATTAGATTAATGGTTTCCCTTTGCTTCTGGTACCTATTTTTGCGTTTACTCCGCTTTGTTTTCCTTCCTCACTCTGACATCTCTCCACTTTGTGCATGTATAGGTCCTGTTTGTGCGTGTGTGTCTTTCGGACCTGTGTGTAATTGACAAGCAAGAGTGAAAACATTGCATCTCCCCTCAGGGGGATTAATAAAAGTAAATAAACTTAACTTAAACTTAAAGTTAGTGGGAAAAATCTGCATGCTAATCCTTATAAGTGATCCGATGGGAAAACAACCTTACGTCCTCATCCTTTATTTGTTTCGCACAGGAATCAGTGCAGTATTGTGATAACATTTATGTGATGGATATGCCTGACACTGGTTCATCCCTGAAGGTAGAAATGCTGATGCAAGACATAACCACATTCCCCATAAGCCCTCGACCAAAGAGGCTGGTAATTCACAGCACTGTCTCATGCAAGTCATAAGTCAGTGCAGATAGAAATCACTCAAACAATGCAAAGCAGCTCCACTTTAATTATTTTGCCACAGAAATGGTTTGTTCATTGTTGAGTATCGGCCAATACTGAGTACTTATCCAGTGTTGTTAAATTAACTGTAGTCTGCTTAAAAGTCAAGCTAGGATCAACCCAGCATGTAATTTTCACGCATGTGGCTTAGGACAAGTGAGAACTATATGTTGTGTGCACTAGTTGCATCTTCATTCAGCCCAATATTGTTAAACTGGTGTTATTCAGACAATAAACAAAATGTGAAAATGGCCCTCTGCTTAAAACAGAGCTAAACTGTGGCTGACCAACCACTCCATATGGTAAAAAATGAGGAGTTTACATTGTGTGCACTTAAATAACCAGGAACAGCTCCAGAACGGATACTTGATTTGAATCGGTGTATTCTTTGAGAGATACTCTATCACACTCATCATAATCACTTGGTGTTTGTTCTCTATGTTGCCTTGCTGATTATTAACAGTGGGGTTCAAACTATATCACAGACTGTGCTGCTTCATGCTTTTGCAGTAAACACAAGTACACAAGAAGAATAAATAGGCTTTGTTTTGATTGGTCAGTGCTATGTATTGCTAGTGCATGCACGTTACTTTGCTGTCTTGCCTAGGGCGCTGAATGTGCTAGGTCCGGCTCTGGGCATGAAAGTACACTGTGGCGTGGCTCCACTGGAAGTGCAACTGTCACCAGCTGGAAGGGATTGGGTGTTGCTTATGACCTTTATAGAGCGATTAAGTTTGAGAGAGGGGGTGAGAGAGTGAAGAAGTGACGGTGGGAAAGTCGACGTTCTCTAGCTGCTGTTGAAGACCAAAATAAAGTGTGCTTAAGATCCATACATGACTTTTCTGCCGGCAGGGAATCTAGTGCTCGCTTTACTTCTGGGATGATATTTCCTTTTTAATCACTGCTGCAACTTTGAGGTCACTATGAAGAATGGTACGCATTTGTTTTGTTTTTCATGTAGGGATAGTTCTGTCAAAGTTTCCACTCTTGATTCTACCTTGAGAAGCGTGTGTATGGCTATGGCTAGTCGCATGTTTTCTGAAATAAGTTAATCATTTGCCTTAATGTCATTTGTTTACTTGGTCTACAGTTTATGTGGCGCAGACAATTTTAGATTTCCCATCTGTGATTGCTGAGTTCACTGTACTGTCTGCTTCGGTCTGTGCCTGAATGCCCCGGACTGACCCACTTGAGCGTTAGTGCGATGGTATGCCCTATGTGAGTTTGTGAGCAGGTGTAAATCAATGTGTGTATATTCTCTCAGGGTAGTAGAGACACAGCATGTTCAGCGCTGGTCTTACCAACACCTGGTTGGAATTTTGCTGTCGTGCTCTTTTAATTTTTTATTCATTCTCTGTGCCCATATTTGTCTGATAGGATCGACAGCTCATTCTCTCATTTGATGTTTAAAAACTTAATGTCAATTTTGCTCACGCCTGTGACTAATAATTTTGAATGCATTTTAAAGATCTGGTGGGAAAAGGAAAGTCCCTTCACTGGTTTCACGTCTATGTGACTGTTCATTCCTTTGCGTTTTTCAGATGTGTTTGTGGACTGGAAGCAGAATGTCAATGAAGTGACTGTCAGGCTGCGCTGTGGGGAGGGGGTGCAGAGGATAGAGGACATCAGCACAACCTTCACTGATACACACTGCCATGTGTGCTTCCCAGGTGAGTCTTGGTACAATATGTAACAGTAAAAGAAGCTACAGTGGAGCACAAATGAAAAAAGTGGGTTGAAAAATTACAATACAACCACAAAAGAAGAACAGGCACAGTTGCAGGTTTGTGTTTATGCCTTATTGGACTCTGAACCTGTCCCCAAAATATGCATGTTAACCACATATTTAAACTTAGACATACTGCTTGTTGACTGGTATATCTTGTCTTTGTTGTAATTGTATCATATATATTAAGTGAATGAGTCTAGTTCAGCTCTAATACCATCTGTATATATGTTTATCACTGTTCAGATGGACGCCAGTGGAGCTGCCAGTTACAGGAGGAAATAGAGGCCTCTTGTAGCAGAGTCCAGTACAAGGAGAAGGGCGGTTTCCTGCACGTCATCATGCACAAGAAGATTCCCTTTCACATCTGGCCTTCGCTTAAGGTGAGTCACGAAAGATACGATGATTTGTTTTTCTTAATATCCCTACCTGAGGACATTTGTGTCTTGTTTTTATCCGCACTAAGAGATGTAGAATTATTGCACAGTATTTTACTATTTCATGAATACGTGTCAGTTTACAGCCCCACCAGGATGTTGTCAGGCTGTAATCGCAACAATTATGCAAATTCATTCAATCCCTGTGCATTTTTTGTGACCTTGCAAATTTGTGCAATTACTGCAACTGCAGTTTACTGAAAAATTGACTGAGACAGCATTGTAACTTGCATTGCAATTTATAGAAAAGCTGCAGTGAAATCAGGCATTTCAGGGCACAACAATCTCCAAAACAGCCAAGAAAATTCTGGAGGGACTGCATTTTAGTCATGAGTGACACTGTAAATAGGGTCTACAGCTCAGTCTATGTTTGGTTTAATAAAATGATTTTGCTTGTGTATACTCTGCTTCAGTCAAACAAGAAGGAGAAGGAGAAAGAGAAGGAGAAGGAGGCAGCACCTACAGAGACCAAAAAGGACAAGGAGCTGGAGATTAAGCCTATTGTCTCAGAGTCGTTAGAGAAACCCAAACTGTCCTCCTCGCAGCCACAACTCCAGCCCCAGCCCCCCTCCTCACCCGGACACAGCGAGTCAAGACGCAGTGGCAGCAAGGCTGAGCGTGGCGTCAAGCGTGGCCTGAAAAACAAACCAGCGTGTGACAAGGCCACTATGGACCCTGTAGGGGTGAAAGGTGGAGTTGGAGATGGCTCAACCACCACCAGCAAGCCTGTTATAGTCACACAAAGCGAGCAGCAGCCTCAGGAACCCAGTGCCAAGCGCACCATTGTACGGCTGCCCAAGACCACCAAGGAGGCTACACCACCTGCCGACAGGGACACACACTCTGTTGAGTCTTCAGTAGCCAGTGGTAAAGCTCCACACACACACCTGCCCGCTGGTCGGAGCCCTCAGATGCAACGCAGAGATGGAGACAATAGAACAGAGAGATTAGGCAGTGGTCAGGAACAGCAACCAGGAGTTGCTGTCACTGCCGGCAGCCATACCAACAAAACTCAGGTGAGAAAAGCTGTGACATCTCAGTCGCTGATGTGAACACTCCAACTGGGTTGCTTTTATTGAGAATGTTGAATTGTACTTATTGATTATTAATTTGTTGTTTCGGTAATGTACATGAAAACTGAATTTCAGTGCCTTAATATTGGCCATGCTATAATGTGTGTTTTACAACATACTGTATCATTCCGTAAAACATAGAAACTTACAGAAGTAAAATTTATCTTAAAGGTGCTGCATGTAACTCTGGAGAATGATAGTTGATTGTTGAGTCTCATTCTCAGGTCGTCATTCGGACCATTTGGGTTGGATGTTCAGTCTGACGTCGGTATTTGACGACCTGAGAATGAAACTCAACAGTCTTTTCAATGTCATAATTATAATTGATTATTGAGTAATGTTACTCAACTAAAGTACATACTGTTGGCTTGCCGCAGTACTCGGTGTTAACCAGTGTTACATGATGCGGGGGCACACGCTGATTACTTGCCCACCACCCTCAGTATCCCTTTGCTCTTGTTTTTGTCAGTATTCAGTCAAAACACAGTCACTACCGTTAGAAACTGACAGAATCTGCTCCGTGCAGCAGCAGCAGAGTCGCAGCACAGAGTAGCAAGAGTAAAATTTCACTTATCACTTACATAGAGTTGACGGACAAGACAGTGTTGGAGGTACTGGCGTCAAAGCAAAAAACAAAAGCTCCTATTTGGCAATATTTCAGATTTAAACCCACTGCTATAGGGAACCTGATAACAGTAATGAGGGAAAGTGAGTTAGTTACATCTCTAAGAAGTTGGAGATTATTCAGTCTGTTGCCTGCAGTTCTTCATATAACAGCTCACTGTGGCTGCTCCTGACAGTTTCATTACTACCTGCTTTATTTGAAACTGATTAACTGTCAACAAATCCTAAAATGACCGTTGTCTTGTTGTGTAGGTGTGTTTTTGATGAACAATAGCAGTAGTGCTAATCTCACAGAAAAACACATAGCATTTCTTGTGACTACTTCAGAACAAAAGTCAATTTGTGTTTTGCCAGTAAATGCTTTTAACCTGAAAATACAGCAATAGGAAGTGTTGGGCTGGCAATGGCAGTAACTTTGTGAAGCGCTCTACAAATATTGAGTGTTATCGACAAATATCTTTTCCTGTGAAATGCACCGGTAACACTGGTGTTGTCATTTGTTCATAACTGGTGGGGAAATTTCCTCACCGTGGAATCCCTAGTATATCACAAGAAAAAAATTCTCAGTCTTACTGTTTGGAAGCTTTTCAGAAGCTCAATGACAAACAGTCACCTGATGGTGTCCATTTAGAAACAAGGAGAATTTGTGATCATGGTATATCAGTATATGTGTAAAAATATCTTATTTCAAACTACATAGATCACAGCTACAGGACGGGAGTTTAATTTGTAGAACAAGAAATCACAGTTCGAAGATTCATCCAAATCATTTGGCACCATGAGTGAATAAGATTACAGCCAATAACACCATCTGGCCTGTGTGGGCTGTGCCTTTTCAAGAGCTTGGAAGAGACTTGTAATTTTAATAAACATTATTACAAACAGCAAACACACTTCTTTATAACTGCTTCTGCAAATCAACTCAGTGCCTCTGTCATCAGTCTCACAGTTTGTTCACACAACAGATTGCCCGATGAAGAGAACTGAACCAGACATGAGAAACTGTTCTCTGTCTGGATTGTATAGTGTAGTGAGGTGTCTCCATAGCATCTTGTGTCAAAAAAGTCAACTTTTGATGCTTAAGCTCTCACGGAAGAGCTTGTCACTGTGAATGGTCTTGGTCTGACCTGAAAGAGGTTGTTCGCTTTCTTCTTGATAACTGCAATGATGAGAGGGAGAATGGAGTTCCTACTTGGTCTCTAGAGCATCTAATCAGGGATTTAATGTTTTTTTTTTTACTTACCCTCTCAGGAAAGTGAGTCACAAATCTACTTAGCCCCATTAAAATTGTTTTATTTAGTAGTGGTTATCAAAAAACAAAGACTAAAGTTAATTGTCATGTTGTGATTTTTATTCGGAAACTTGACATGCCTTTGAAAAATGACTCAGTTCTATCCACCTTTCTTTCAAACTTGCGACAAACTGTGCAATACATAGTTGGAGTTTCGCCCACATCTTCTCTCATCAAACACTTCAACTCCAGTTTCCAGAATAATTGAAATTCTAGCTTCAGCTCATAAACTTTGTCTTTACCTGACAATATTTTCTCCTGAGTGCCTGCGTGCAACTCTCAACAGAGATGAGAAGGAAGCAACATGACTCACTCCTTAGCTACTTCCATCATCAGTTTGGGAAAAAAATAATGGGCATTATTGGACCCAACATTTGTGGGTACTCCCTGGGAAGCTCCCTAGTGAACTACATACCTTCAAGGATCTGTTTCTGTTTGCATTTACATCACCAGTAGGAATGCTGAAGTGACGTAATTTAAGTTGGACTGCACAATAATTCAAATATTAATCACAATTGCAATTTTGGCTTCCTACAATTACATGAACATGATCATATGTGATACTGACATTTGAAATACCTGCTCTGCTCACGGTGAACTGTGCTGCATATGAAATCAAGCAGAGTTGTCTGCTACACATGCACCCCGCAGCAGCAGCCTGTGAAAAACTTTACTGATTGTTGAGAATGCAGACAGGCAAAATGAAAAGTATTTGTCGCCATTAACGATCATCATCTGTAGTTTGGAAGTATGTCGGATTTAGGAGTGAAGAAATCATATGCAAAGAGTGTGGTAGTAATGTAGCACAGCATCGAAGTGAAAGCAGTACTTGTTTTTATTTAAATGTGTTGTTTGTGTTTTGTGTTGTCTGTCATTAACACAGCTAATACGTTTTTTTCTACTTTGAAGTAGGAGCTAAAAATGTCCCTCAAGACAGTATTGTAAAAACTACGACTGTTTCTAGTTTAAGTGGAGACACAACAGAAAGGGGGATCCTTGAACTATGAAAAAGTTCCTCTGATCCAAAAATGCCTAATGTGCTTAATTATTTTATTTTTTTTAACCACTTCCCCAACTGGGCAAGTGACTTGCAAGATTTACTTGCCCAACATGACATTTTACTTTACCCTGGGCGGTCAGGCAGTCCTTATTGTTGAGCCTTGCTAAGGCCCTAGAGAGTGAACATTTTTCTCTGGAGGATTTGAGGTATAATTCCTTGTGTCTTTTCTGATTCAGGTGCCGGAAAAGAGCAACCAGTCTTCAGACAGGTCTCGAGCAAAAGCACATGGCAGTGATAGCCAACCAGCAGCTCCCGTCAGTACCAGTGACTGCCTCAAACCTGTCGAAGTGGACTGTGCTTCTCCAGAAACACAGGGAGATAGAAATGACTCTGAGCCGGAGAAAAAGCCTGTTGAGCAGGAATCAGAGCAGGATACTCTGATCCGCCAGCAGCTTGAGTCAAGAGAGGCAGGTTCAATACCAGCTGTTGGCGTGCCTGCCAAACAAGGCCATTCACCTGGTCCAGCCCAGAGGCAGGGCAGCTGTGACGAAGAGGAGAAGCGGGACCAGTCAAAGGAGGAGCCTCCTCTGGAAATGAAACAACAGGAAGGTTAGTTAAGAAGGTGTGGGGAGTGCAGAGGGCCTGAGGGTTGGATTATCATACACATGTTAAAACTACCATTGTTTCATTGTAAACGAACTTACTTCCATCTGATTCATGTAGAACCTTTTGTAATGCCACATTGTCAAACATATACAGTGTATACACAAACAGTATATGTAGATAGATGGAGCAATAACAAAGTACTACACAGTCAGGTTTGCTGCTCTTCAGTTATTAGCACTGATTTATTCAATTTTTTGGTATTTATTTGATGAGTTTGTTGATACATGTAATAACTTCTTGCAGCCCCAGAGCCAATGGTTAACCTGCAATTTGTGAAGAATGATTCTTACGAAAAGGGCACGGACCTGATGGTGGTTAATGTTTACATGAAGGGGGTCTGCAGGGAGACAGCCAGGGTCATCTTCAGGGAACAGGACTTCACCCTCATCTTCCAGACAAGGTAGTGAATGGGAATACGCCATAGGGCTGAATGATTTTGAAAAATGTCTAATTGTGATTTTTTTTTTGTGTAATATTAGATTGAGTAATCATTTTTTGATATTCTCATTTTCAGTGAAGAAAAGTAGAATATGATGTATATGCCAAGACATCTCCTCAGCATGACAGTATTTAATTTAGAATGGTAATTTGTTATGCATTTTATTCTTTAATGCTGTGATTTAAAAAAATTTCAGTAGACCAGATTGCGAATTCAGTAAAATTTTAATTAATATTTCAGCCCTTATACACTACCAACAAAGCATGGCTGCCATTTCGGGATGCTTTAATGTCTTTAAATAACAACAAGCGAATGATCTTTCTGTGTCATCCTTCCACAGTGATACCAACTTTCTGCGGCTTCATTCAGACTGTGGACCAAACACAGTCTTCAAGTGGCAGGTCAAACTCAGGTAATAGTCGCAGTCACTGTGGCCATTCGTGTGTTTGTTAAATGTTTTTCAAAGTTAAAAATATAATCTTTAAATGGGCAGTAGGAGAGAGCAGAGATTGCATGATTGTTTGTGCAATTTTGTGAACTAGCTTAGGTTCCAAAAAAACCTTCTTGAGCTTCTTCAGTATCAGTAAATAATTGTTAAGCACTTATTTGGGCCATGAGTCATGAATAAAGAGAACAGTGCCAAATTACTCATGCTACATCAGGTCAAACACATGAAACTGATAAGGTGGCACCTGACTTAAGCTGGGATCACAGTTCAGTTCAGTATGTCCCAATATTCTCCTTTTATTGTATTAAATATTCAGCCCAAATGTATGTAGTGCAGATTAGAGACATTCCTGTGTCATATTACTGAAGCACTCAAAAAAGCTATCAGACCATTCATTCAACTTCATTCAACTATTTTAAAAAATTAAAATCAAAATGAAATCACAACTCACAAGTCTGGATTTTCAAAGAGAGTGTATGAAAAGGAGCAGCTCTTAATGTGTGAATGTTTCACTCAAATGAGATAATCAAGACAGACCTTGTGTCACAATTCAGATGTTTTAATGTATTTAAAACACTCATCATGTTAAAATAATAAGTCATCCACAGACTTTAGTGGGTAAGACACTTGTAACAGATCAGTGATGAACTGCAGCTTCATGTCACTCTTTTGTCTTTTAATCTGACCTGTCTACATTTCTCTCTCCTGTGCCTCAGGAACCTGATCCAGCCTGAGCAGTGCAGCTACTCCTTCACCCCGTCCCGACTGGACATCACCCTGAAGAAGAGGCACAGCCAGCGCTGGGGGGGTCTGGAGGCCCCCGCCACACAAGGTGTGCAAGGTGTTTTTCTCACACAGACAGGTGGCCTGTATGTCTGTGTGTTTATATAAGAAGTCAAACTCCTGGCATGATTTGTGTGTGTGTGATTTTTTTTTTTTTAACTGTATGTGTCAAGAGCAAATGTATGTGTGCTTTAGGGTAGCTCTCAATGACAGGAATTTGAACTCTGTAACTTATCCAGTAAATAGATACGGGTGCCAGTCTATCCTGCTAGCCTTATGTGGCCTGCAGACTCCGTGACCCCAAGGCTTGCTGCCCTTGAGAGCCCATGAAATGCTTCCAAAGTAGATTTCAGTAAGGGGTTATATTATGAAGTCTGCAGTTTTAAAATTACTTCCTGGTAAGTTCCTTGGAAGAACTGTGTTAGTTTCTCCTAATTATATTTCCAAATAGAGACAGTGTTCAAGTGGTACACACAGGTCAGCCAAACATGTAAAAAATATGAACAAGCAAACATATGATTTAAAATATCCAGATAACAAAGGTTCCAATAACAAAATAATACTGAATGTATGTATTTACTTGGGTTTTAAGGGAGTATCTTTCAATGAAATTCCTGTTTTTCCTGTAATTGACACCAAATGACATACTAACAAGTCATTTTTATACAAACCTCATAGGAAATAATCTGAAAATTGCAGACCTGAAGAATAAAGCATTAACAAGATTATATGTCAATACAGCAAAATGTGGAAATTAGCTGATTGTTTAAATTGCAGAAACGATGTGATTTGTCAGCACTGTTAACATTAGCTAAAGAATAACAAGTATAAATTGCTTAGATTTTATGATATGATTTAAAATGATGAAAAAGTGATTTTTCAATACTATGTCCAAATAAAAAGTCTTAAAATGCTATTAGTTATGCACTACAGTTTACATTTATTCATGTCCAGCAGTGTTCAGTCTCTTGATGTAGACCATCATCCTCTAACTACAAGCTCCATTCTCCTCTGTTTAAGGTGCAGTGGGTGGCGCCAAGGTCGCCGTGCCCTCCAGCCCTGCCTGCATGGAGAAGAGCCAACCAGGCAGCAGCCAGCACAGCCTCCCAGCCAAGGAGGAGCCTCCGAGGGTCGGGGAGGAGAAACCCAAGCCCCCTAAGGCCTCATCCAGAGTGGAGGATGGCGGTCTGGATACTGTGGCTCCTCGTACTGTCTCTGAGCATGTTGCTATCACTAAGCCAGAGCCCACTGTTACCACGGTGAGCAGAAAGATAAATATTTAAATCATCTAACCTAAAGAGAGACCAAACTAGTTTAAGGAAAATGTATTGCAGAACAGTCCAACACTAAAAATTTAATTGTTCTAAATTGTAGAATTGGTGTGTATATCTTTCCCCTGTCAGCCTAAACCTACTTGCATGGTGCAGCCCATGACTCATGCACCTCCTGCCAGCAACGAGCGCCATGAAGAAGAGGAGGAGAAGAAGGTGTGCCTGCCTGGTTTTACAGGATTGGTCAACCTCGGCAACACCTGCTTCATGAACAGCGTCATCCAATCCCTGTCCAACACCAGAGAACTCAGGGATTACTTCCACGGTAAATAATGACCAGATTGTTTGGGCCTACTCATATTAAAAATAAATTAAGTAGTACAGATATATTTTAATGCCAGTCTGATTAAAATGCTCTTAATGTTGACCAAATGCATAATTATTTATACTACTTTATTCTACTGCCAAAACCAGTAACCTATTAATGTTACTAAGGAATAGGACACGGTGTGTTGTATTAGGTTTTGGGTACACAGATGAACAGTTAATGCTATGATAATTATTGGCTCATTAATTCTGGTGATATTGGCTGCTTCTGCTCGCAGATAGTCCTAGCAACTGTTAACATGGACACAAAAGCTGTTGCCCACAGGGGCAAATTTAATGAGGACTTGTCTTTTTATCTGAATATGCCACATATACTCTAATTTTTGTAGTTCACACATTCAAAACACTGCCGCAATATCGATGTTACTTTGGACATGATATACTTGGCTAAAGGTTGAATGACAATGAATGTTGTAGGGATGATACATGAGCTGATAAAACTATACATCGCTTATATACAAAGGGCTATATAGTTTTTTACATTCATTATAGCAATAACCAGCAGCAACCACAAGGAAGGTTTTTCTGAAGTTTTTTTGAAGACCTTTGGCTTGTTTCCACATTCATCCACTTGAAATCATTCCAAGATAGTTTTTCCATGATGTCTATCTATGTCTAAGCTACAAGTGACTTCTGTGATTGATGTCTGGTTCCATTTCGTAACACCTGTATTTTGTGTGCCCCTGCAGATCGAGCATTTGAGGCAGAAATTAATTGCAATAATCCGCTGGGAACAGGAGGCAGGCTCGCTATTGGCTTTGCCGTGCTGCTCAGGGCCCTTTGGAAAGGAACACATCATGCCTTTCAACCCTCAAAACTCAAGGTATACAAGCAGCACCCAGAGATTTTCCATTAAAAAAATATGTTTTAATTTTGCTGTAGCTGCTATGAAGTGTTACTTTGGAAGTATTCAATCTGTCTTTGACTGCATGGATCACAATTTTAACATTCACTCTTCCCTCAGGGGAAACTTGTTTATGCTGAACGTAGCAAGGCCAATATGATCAGTGTTTTTATCTCCACTTCCACCCTCTTTGTCCTTTGTTTATAACTGCACAGGCAATTGTGGCCAGTAAAGCCAGTCAGTTTACAGGCTACGCCCAGCACGATGCCCAGGAGTTCATGGCTTTCTTGCTGGACGGGCTCCATGAAGACTTGAACCGCATCCAAAATAAACCTTACACAGAGACGGTGGACTCTGACGGACGCCTTGATGAGGTGGGTGTTTCCCTTACCTATGAGATATCTAGAGGGGATCTGGTTTTGAAGTCTCCGGCACAAAATGTATTGCAATTTCTGCTTTTATTAGTGACTTCGTTTTGAGTATAATGACTTGCACTTTTATCATTACTTTACAAAGGGTGCGAGCAAAGTAAAAGACAATTCTTTGATATAGATATTTAATTGAAATAACAACTGCCTCTCCTTCTGCAGTCTAGTGATGATGTGTTTTGTCTCTTGGCACAGGTGGTGGCTGAGGAGGCATGGCAGAGGCACAAGATGAGAAATGATTCCTTTATAGTGGACCTCTTTCAAGGCCAGTTCAAATCCAAGCTTGTCTGCCCAACATGCTCCAAGGTAACACACAGTAACCCTTCACAAATGTTTTACTTTCTTTGAAGTAAATGCCTTTAAAATGTTTGCCTTGTTATGACTAACTTACCTCTTTCACCTCCTCCTCACTTCTTTCTCCTCTTCTCCAGGTGTCTATCACCTTTGACCCTTTCCTCTACCTGCCTGTGCCCTTGCCCCAGAAACAAAAGGTGCTCTCAGTTTTCTACTTCGCTAAGGAACCTCATAAAAAACCCATTAAGGTAAGATAAAATAACTGGTTTAGATCCTCCACTTAAATAGTCATACTACTCACAGTGTCAGTTAACACTGACTACGTTAACATGCACAAAACAATCCCATTTTTTTGTTTTGTTTTGTTTTTTGGCTAATGAAAATGAATATTCCACTAATATTCATTTTACATTAACATGTACAAACACAAACATTACATGTTTTAAATTCAGACTATTGTTATATTCAGAATAGCAAGTTAATGTTTGTGTGCACGTAAACATAGCCAATATAATGCAGAAATATGACTTTGCTTTGTCTTGAGAAAATGTAAAGGTATCTTCCCTGTGATCTACTAATGTAAAAAATTTTATGTGTGCGTCTCAGTTTTTGGTGAGTGTGAGCAAAGAGAACTCAAGCACTGCTGAAGTCCTCGAATCCATCTCCAGGAACGTCAGGGTGAAACCAGAGAACCTCAGACTGGCGGAGGTTTGTTTTTTAAAATACTCAGGTTTTCATAGGCTGACAAAAATTACTAATATGATTCACATGTTTTCTGCACTCACTATGTGGGTGTGCACCTAAATAGAACTCCCTACAGATTTAGAGTAATGACGAGCAGTGGAGGTCATTGAATACTACTCACTCTCACTCTTCACTTTAGGAGATGATTTGTTAGAGGATACTTAAACACAAAAGTGGACTTTTTTTTTGTCCCTCTCAGGTGGGGAAGAACCGCTTCCAGCGCATGTTCCTGTCATCCCACTCCCTGGACACGGTGTCCTCCTCTGACATGTTATTCTGCTTTGAGGTGCTTTCCAAAGACATGGCCAAAGAGAGAGTGGTATTGCTCCGGGTGCAGCAGGTAATTACCACCAGGTCCTGATTTTATAATTCTGCAACGTGTTAAATATGTCGTGTTGTTCTCTGCGTGGATTACATCAGACTCTGACTCTTGCACTTTGACAAGATACATATTTGCACAATGCCTGGAAAATTCCATTTTTATGTCTGGCTTCACTTGGACAAGTATAACGCATTGCTTGAGAAAGACCAGGACCCGGGACGTGCAAAATGTGGACTGTAATTAAACGTTTGAGATTTTGTACATGGGAAAGGCAGCGCTAGCTAGCCATGTTAAAAAAAAAAAAAAAAGCTCATGTTAAGCACCAGGGGACAATCAGACAAAATCAAACAAGGTAAATTGGGTGACATTTTGGGTGCTATGTCTACAAATTAAGCCAAAACCACAGAGGTACTATAGGCGCTAAAGATAGCCTATTCTCAGTATTCCTGCAAGTTATGTCAAGACATAAGCAAGTTTTTCAGGTCATGTCCCCCAACAGCCAGCTAGGTACCAGATTTGCATGCGGAAAATGCAAGTGTTCATATACAAGATATATATATATATATACCTTTGGACTGGCACCTCCTAAACTTTAACATGGCTTTTTATTCTTATTTGTCATGTATACACAGATGTTTCAGAGAATATATGGTCTTGAAAATTTGCCTCAAAGGCATGAAAAAGTCATGGACAAGCTATGGAAATTTATTGGTAAAAATGTGTATGAACCCTGGTCAATGTGAACAGATTTTGACAGGCCTTTCTTTGCCCACTGTTTGCCCAACAGAGACTCCAGGTCCCCAATATCCCCATCTCAAAGTGTGCTGCCTGCCTGAAGCCTCCAGTGTCTGAGGAGGACAAGCTGAAGCGATGCACTCGCTGCTATCGTGTGGGCTACTGCAATCAGTGAGTTCTACTAGAATATGCCATTTAGGCTTGCTCAACATCAAGATTGTTAGAAACAGATTTGTTGGGGGGAAACTGTTTATAATGTATCTCTAATTTGTTCTGAAGTCAATTAAGTTTTCTATGAACATGTTAACTCCTTTCTCAGAGCTTGTCAGAGGAACCACTGGCCCAATCACAAGGGTTTGTGTCGGCCCAACACAGAGAACGTTGGCCTGCCCTTCCTGGTCAGCGTGCCAGAATCCCGGCTCTCCTATGCTCGTCTCACCCAGCTTCTGGAGGGTTACTCCAGGTACGCAGTGTAACTCACAGTCCTTGGTGCTCATCATCATTCAGAATATAACATTGCATAAATACATACATACATACATACATACACATAAAGTTCTTAGGACAAATGAGTAGGATATTTGCTTTTACTCATCTGTATATAGCCCACTTACAGACATGCACTGTATTACATAAATGTGATGACAATCAAACGAGTCGATCTCATGTTTGGATAAACACACCAGTCACTTTAAGTCATTAGTCACTCAGTTATCCTATTTTAAGCACACAAAAAAATATCAGTTTATATATAAATATAATCATTTATTTGTTGAGCATCATCTTATGTCTGATCACTCTACAAAACATATTTTTTCTCCTCACAGTGCAGGAAAAAAAAGAGGTACAAAAAAAAAATCATGTTTAGTGTCCACAATAATAATCAGACCGGCACTCCCTCTCTGTATTTAGAATTTGTTGTTTATACCAACTGCATTGGTGACTGAATGACTATGTAGCCAAGCCCTTTACATACAGCATGTGCAAGTCCCAGCTGAATGTCTTCTTGTTTATTGTTTGTGCAGAATTCACTATCAGATGATCAGGTGTTCAGTTGATCAGAAAATTTGATTATACTCTCAGTAGTTACAATGTAAGGATTCAATGGCAACATATCCTTTATAGGGTGTCTGTCCTAAAAAGTAACCTTAAATTTAATGTTCAGAAGTTTTGAATATTTTCTCTTTTCTGCTGTATTGACATGTTAGTTGTAAAATGTTTCTGTATGTGATTAGGGGCTGTCAGGAAATAACATATGCCTGTATACTAAAAGTGGGATTGTTTCAACATCTAGAAAGCTCGTTATGTTAGCACAAAGCGAAATTGACTTAATTGAATAAATAATTTTGATTGGTTAATCTCTCCATCGATTTGCTGCTGCTTATCTGAGCCCATGTTGCATTAGTTAAATTAATCATGACATTTGAAATTATTACTTTTCTCCTGTGAAATACTAAAAAATGTGAGCTATTGGAAAAATACATAGTTTAAGCCCTATTTCTAAATGATAAAAAGCCATAACTGTTGACAGATGAAACCAGCTTGTTACTCGTTGGATGACAAATAGTAACAGAAAATACGACGACTAAAATAATACTACTAGTATATACTAGAGCTGTCAAAATTGCTCAAAAATGACGTTCGAATATTCCTTCTAAAAATAACTCATAGGTTCTAACCATTTGAACATTTTTTTTTTGCATTTTGTCCACAAGAGGGCAAACTAATACAAGGAAACATAACTACCTGTAGGTATTTTTATTTCAACATAAACGTCTTTTAAAACATTTGCATACCTACACATTAAAACAATTATCTATAACATTACGTTATAAACGACTGTGGACCTCTCGCTCGCCCCCCCTCTCTGACTCGTCGTGCAGTGCGTTCAGTGCAGCGGCCCAGACCAACACCCACTCACAAAGAGGACAGCTGTGGTGGTGGGTTTTTTTTCTCCACAATCGAATATCAATTTTCACATTCGAAGGTCTTTTTTTTTTCTTTTTCTTTTTTTTTTTTAAAATTTGAATTTAAATTCGAATTTAGAATATTTGTTGACAGCCCTAGTATATACTTAGTAGAGATGAATAAGTATGCATTTTTCACTTGAGTTCACAGTAAGCTGTTAAAGTATTCTCCCCAATATCTCTCTGTGCAGGTTTTCTGTCAACGTGTTCCAGCCTCCATTCCAGTCAGGCAGAACATCCCCCGAAACATCCCAGTGCCGGGTTGACCTCCCCCCGATGCCAGCAGGCTCTTCTGAGGGTCTTGGGTCGGGGGATGAGGCCATGGGTGGTAGCAGTACTGTAGGAGCAGGTGATCTGGAGTCGGAGAGTCACTCTCCGCTGCCTGAATCCCAAGCAGAGTGTGCTCAGGCCTCAGCCCTTCACTCTGAGGGGCCTGATCCCCTCTCCTCCTCTCAGACCTCACTGTCCACCACGCGGACTGCAGATTCAGGATTTTCTGAGCCACTCTCCTCCACTTCCTGCTGCTCTCTGGACCCTCATGCTGAAAAAGAGACGTCATGTGAGAAGGCAGTGCGACCAGAAGGTAGTAACATAGCTATTAACAGACAGATGCCTCTGTAATTATTAACCCCTTGTCTCTACATTCACTTATTCCTCCTTCTTGCCACTTCTCTGCAGCTGCAGTAACAGGGTATCAGCATCCGAGTGAATCAGCATCAGGTCACGCCAGTCAGTTCTACATAGCTCTGCTGGACTCTAACAACAAGGAACAGAGGCTGGATGAGAAAGGTACAACCAGGAATGTCTAATGTACTTTTTTCCTTTTCATCGTTTTTTTTTTTTTTTTTTTTTTTAAAGATATTTTATGGGCATTTTTTGCCTTTAATTGAGAGGATAGTGAAGTGTGAAAGCGGGAAAGAGAGGGGGAATGACATGCAGCAAAGGGCCACAGGCTGGAGTCGAACCCGGGCCGCTGCAGCAACAGCCTTGTACATGGGGCGCCTGTTCTACCACTAAGCCACCGACGCCCCATCCTATTTTCATTTTGCAAAATTTCATATTCATTATTAATTTTCAGTTTTTGTAGAGACCATCAAAGAGGTGTTGATCACCTGTTACTCTTAAGTAATGACAATTTATGACAAGTTAGACAATGTGTTTTTTATAGGCTATAAGCTTTTTTTGCTGTGTGTATTGTTACACAATATTGTTCTTGAAGAAAGAATTAGAGTCTAACACACCAGCACTGTTTTTCTTCATCACCCCAACCCCTCTGCAGAGGACCTTTTGGCAGACCTCCCTGAAGACGCCACCCTGGAGCTGGTGTGGAAAAACAATGAGCGTCTGAAGGAGTATGTCCTTGTGAGCTCCAAGGAACTGGAGTACGAGGAGGACCCCGGTTCTCTGAGTGAGACAGCCAGAGCAGGACACTTCACCCTGGAGCAGTGCCTCAACCTCTTCACAAAGCCAGAGGTGCTGGCACCAGAGGAGGCATGGTATGGATCTGTGTTGGTCATAGCCACTATCTAACCACAAACCAAACAACAGTGCATGTTTTTAGTTTAATGATGCATTTGAGGTCCTAAAAAATCCTCCATGAACCAATCAGACACAGAACTCTGAATTCATATCATACAAAGCTCAAAACAAGTTGAGTCTGTCTCCTAGATAGAGCTGTATAGCCATGATCAAAACGACAGAGCTGGAAAATGCAAAAATATTCAACCTACCAATTTTTTGGTGAGTAGTATATTTCATAGTCAAATTTGATTCTGCATGAAATAGTATGCATTTCCAGTCTGTAGATAATAAACAAATAATACTTAAGCCATATTCACTAATGGCTTTTGCTTCCTGGTTGCCACAAGTTAGGGGGCCTTAGGCTTTTTGGCATGCTAGGGAATTTGGATACCTGCTTGCCAGTTACACGTACAATTTGTTTGATTTTTTTACTTGAAACCGAGTGACTTCTTTCAAAATTTGTCATATGTGTAATTTTTTCCCCCTTCATTTTTACTGGGAAGCAGGACAATGTAGCAATATTGTGTTTATCCACACTGTGTCTGTTTTTAAGGTACTGTCCAAAGTGCCAGCAGCACCGAGAGGCCTCCAAGCAACTGCTGCTGTGGCGCCTGCCCAACGTTTTAATCATCCAGCTCAAACGCTTCTCCTTCAGGAGTTTCATCTGGAGGGATAAGATCAACGACATGGTTGACTTCCCTGTCAGGTAAATGACAGGTTGAATTTCCACCACATATCAGTCTGCAGCATATCATTTATTTTTATTTAGTTTAATGTAAGAAGATGTGATATTTTTTACATGCGCAACATCTTGGTGAGTAAACTCTAACTTCTTCAATCAATCCCATAACCTTCCCTCTAATTTAATCCTGTTTTCTAGGAATCTGGATCTAAGTAAGTTCTGTATTGGCCAGAAGGATGAGATGCAGCAACCCCCTATTTACGACTTGTACGCAGTCATCAACCACTATGGAGGTATGATAGGAGGTCACTACACGGCCTATGCTCGCCTGCCAAGTGACAAGAACAGCCAGCGCAGTGATGTTGGTGAGTGTGAAGTCAGTGAGGTTTATTCCCATCTTTATACAGCAGTTGGTAGTTCTGACAAGTGTTCATCCTTTCTTTTTTCTTTTGTTGTTTTTACCATCCGGCCACCAATCTCTTCTCCCTTCCTCCCATTCCTCTACCCATCCTCCTTGTCCCACAGGCTGGCGTCTGTTTGATGACAGTACAGTGACAATGGTGGAGGAGAGTCAGGTGGTGACGCGCTACGCCTACGTCCTGTTCTACCGTCGACGAAACTCGCCTGTCGAGAGGCCGCCCCGCTTCCTCAGGCCTGTAGGAGCCGAGTCACCCACTGCTGCAGGAGCTACTGCCAGCCAGGTGAGAGCGCCACAACAGTAAGAGACAGAACATCACATCTGTAGGAGGGCTTTTCACATTGTAATGTGCCAAGGTTAAGCTTTATCCAAGGTTATGACATCCCTTGGCTAATTCATATTTACATCATTTTTCTGTTACTCTTAAGTCAGAAGTTGACCCCTGATATAAAGATTAATTTACAGTATTTTACCCTGTATAAAACATGCGTTTCCTTTGATCAGAATCCAACTTAACAGGGATATAAAAGCAACACTGACTGTTTAAAATGCTAGTGTAATGTATGGCAGTGTAGTCCGGAGCTGACTGCAGGATATATATGGATTGGTTTGAGTAGTAGCATGCAGCACCACAGTTAATGCCATGTAAGTGTTGCTGTGAAAAAAATCCTCAGGTTGTTTGCAGATGCTTTCCTTGTAAAAACAAATCTGAGTTTTGCATGTGTTCATGCTTCTTGATGTAGAATCAGACTGTGCCTGCTAGGTTGAAAAGTGATTACAAATACTTCATTAGGCATTTTGTGTTGTAAATGGATTAATATACATGAATGCAACCAAAACTCAAAAGTGTTCAAATTCACCTGTCACAGGGTTTTGGAAATAGTAGAATGTGTCAGCCACTCATCAGGAATTCGTTGTATTTGCATTTATATTTATTTATGACAGAAGCCTGTGTGTGAGGTGTCTCTGAGTACCAGTGTCTCTTTTCAATAAGTCCTGCAAGAGCTCCTGCTGTGAGGTGCTCAATAACTACAGCCCAGAGAGATCCTTCAATGAGATAGTCTGTTAATTTTCTCAACAAAGTCCAGCTGTCAGGAAGCATTTGCATCTTTAGACATTTTTGTAGCGTCAGTGGCGTGCACTTCTTTAACTAGATAGATTATAAGGATTTCTGTTCAATTGTTGAGGCTGAGAGAGAGCTGTGATTGCCCTTAAACGTTTGCACATCTGTATGGAGTCGTTAAGTTCAATGGGGAAAAACTGCAGATCACTCTTGATGTCTACACTTTCTGACTTCTGCCTCTCTGAATGTGCACTTTAATTTCTGTATCCAGATGAGATTCTTCTCTCTATACAGAAATTAAACTAATGCTGTGCTCTGTTTGTACACTTGCCATATAGATTGTCAGATGTGACCCTGTAATGCAGATATTGACATGAGACTGTATATGATCTCAGGGGATAAAAGGGATTAATGGTTTTCTTGTTAAACCAACATACATACACAAAGACAAAACTGTTTCTGTCACTTATTTTATATTATTTTGAGTGTATCAACTCTTATATCACTTTTACAGTGAATGTATGTAAGCCCACAGTCAACTAAAACTGTTCGCCTTAACATTTTGTCACATATGTACGATGTTGGTAAGTGTTGTAGTGAGTATGGGTGAAACCACAAAACTACACATTTCTCCCCATGGGGTTTGACAGGAAAGGGCTTCATGGAAACAGTTGAGATGTTGTTGTACTTTTAATTTACTCAACTGTTTGTTTACTTTTAAATCATGTAAATATTCTCCACAGTTAACTGACCCAGTTTGTCCTAAAACTGTCAACAACAGAAGGCATGTCATTAGCTTGTCAGAATCTCTGTTGATCTAAAACTGTGGGGTAGACCAGCTAAATGATTCTAAACATAATCATAGTATTTGTTAGACTACGCCTTTTCCCAGAAGCTGACACCGGTTTCCGCCAATCGCAGGCCTCTCTAATATGGCGGGAACTGGAGGAAGAAGAGGAGGGGCTTGACGAAGGCCCCCGCGGACTGTTCCGCTCTGCGCTGCGGAGGCGACAAACATCAAGGAACCGAGATGAGGAAGACGAAGACAGAAGTGAAGGGTCGGTGCGACGGCACCGCAGGCAGAGGATGTTGGACTATCCCGACGATGACTGTGTGCGCTATTTTGTTCTGGGCACCCTGGCAGCTGTGTTTGCTCTGTTTGTCAATTTGGTCTACCCTCTTCTTTACAAATCCAACTGGACCTGAGCAGTGGCTAGCTAGTGACTTGCTTTAGCTGGGGGCATTCAGAAGAATGAATGTGGGGGCACCCCTGTAGCTCACCTGGTAGAGAGCGCACTAGTTTGATTCCAACATGCGGCCCTTTGCTGCATGTCATTCTCTCTCCCCCTTTCCTGGCTATCTGTAATATCTAATGAAGGCCAAAAAAGCTCCAAAAATAATAATTTTTAAAAAAAAGTAGTACGAATGTGAGGTTGGTCAAACAAATAGGTTAGACGGGAAAGTTTGTAAGAGGTACTTTAAGTTTTAAAACTAAACCACTTCTCTTGAGTAAAAACCAAGTCATCCATTGAGCTTCAGCTAGTAGAATGGTCCTCTGTTATTCCCAACACTACAACACTTAAAAGTTCCTTTTTCTATCAAACACTTTCAGTATAGTACCCGTGGAACCATAAGTAACCCTTCAGACATGGTACCTAGACTCTAGGTTCTTTAAGCGTTTCCACTGCAGACAGTTGTCTTAAATTTGGGCGAGATTTTGTTGTTATTTACTGCTCCATCCAGCTTTCACAGTATTTCCTCTTTACTGGTGACACAGAGGGAAGTCTGAACCTCATTTATCGTCCACGGAATGGGGTTCCACACCATCATTTTCAAAATGAAATAAAACAGGCTACAGTGAGAGTCTCCCTTGATGGGATCATTTAAAAATAGTGGGATTGTGCATTTAGTCTTTCTCAGGCAAGTGCAGGGGTTTAGTGTTGCCGTAGCCCACAAGGAATGAAGCTCCACACCATTTTTTGTTTTTTTTTTCTCATTTTTTTCTCCAAGTGAGGATTAGAACATATGCAGTTCACGTAATCCGGTCAAAATTAATACATATATTTAAATGCTTAAAGAGCCACCCATTACTAAAAGTGCATGCCATCTAAGGGAGACAAAAAAATTGTCAGAGTTGTCATATTGAAATTTAAGATGTGCTTTCACGTCTTCAACTCATGCATTGAGTAACATTGCAGGTAAACATTCCACTGTAAAAGTTGCCAGCATACTACCAAGTGAATACAGTGATTTTTTTTCCCCCTCAGTCTACAGCTGCTGTTTCTGGTTCACCTTTTAGTACCAGATCTGTGTGCTAGGTCCCCAACAGAGGGGGGGAGGGGGCAAAAATGGGGACAGTAACAGTTTCATTGGTTCCATCCACAGCTTTTAACAGTGTAAACTGAAAAAAAGACATACTGAACTGAACCGAAGCATACTGCTTGGTGGAAACAGGGCGTAAGTGTATGTATAGCTTTAAATGGCTCAACCTTTTAAAATACATGGACCACTACTTGATACATTAAAATGACACTGAGGTGTCAGTAATGCCCCAGTCTTCATAGGAAAACCTTGTAGTTAAAGCTGAGGCAGAGCGATACCAACAGCACACTGTACCAGAACATTGAGTGTGAACTATTCACTACATTACCTCTATGCATCGTATTGATTCTTACTTCCAGTGTATGTATGCTGCTTTTCAACAACTCTGCGTTTTTTTTAGTGTCACATTTTTGAAAATAGTTCTCAGATGATGAGCTCTAACAGCCTTAATCACCAACTAATATTTATTCATGGAGCTATATTCATTCTTCACCTTGGAAAAAGTAGCCTGACAGAAAAAAAACATCACTCAAGGACCTGGAGGGCTGTGAATTCAGGTTAAGAGCTCTGGAAAGAGTTAGTAAATGGACCTTTAGTTCAGATTATTTTTCAGGAGAAACTATGTAGTTGTGCAGCCATGTATCCAGTTCTTGTAAACTGAGAAATGTCAGGTGAAGCCCGTCTAAGGCCGCCTTTTGTTTTTATTGCACTACACTCTTAGGAGAATGAGACTGAGGATTCCTGCAATATGGATGTCAGAAAGATGAATGGAGTATGTATAAAGAGGCACTTCAACAGTGGCTTGTTTTAAATGTTATATCATGAAGCAAAGAGAACCCTCTATTTTCTTGTGTGTCCAATTGCTGTTGCCTTTTGTATGTCCTTAAATTGAACACAAATTGATTTATGGGCCTTAAAATAACTGTTTTGCCTCCAGCAACCAACATGTTTTTAAAAGGTCTCTTTCAGCAATGTGTACTGCAGTTGATTGTAATTAGATTTATTTTATTTCCCACGTTTGTTATTGTTTTCAAAATGCCAGTCAAAGTCTGTTGTAGTTGCTGTTTCTGTAACATATTTTGAAGCCATAGCCAGGTGAGGATTTTTAATTCTCAGGATGAAATGTAGTAAACAATGTGTTGCTCTGTGTCTTTTAAAGTCCTTCAAAATAAGATGAGACATTTACTGATAATGCAGGCTTGTCACAGCCAAGTTAAACAAGGAATGTGCAATTACTGATTAAGGAATAACCGTCCACCTCTGAATGTAATGTGTTTTAATGTGTTGCTCTGTTTTGAGGGGAAAGCTATTGATTATGGACAGTTTTGAGACTCTGAAATACTAAATTTTACATTTACATTCTAATACTCAATTTGTGTATAATTTAAAAAAAAAAAAAAAAAAAATCCCAAAAGATAATTGCACACAACAGCCTGTAAGTTGTGTATGATTTTATTGTGTCATGATGAACTGTTAAAAACCTTTACATTACGTAATCACTTTGTTGGAGTCCGAGTTGTCCGTAGAACATTCCTTTACTGTGCTGCTGCAGTGATTGTCTGTGTGTGGGTCTCAGGGAAATCCCTCTGGTATTAAGGCAGTGTAGAGTGACCTATGTTTGCCTTAAATGCTCGGCAAAGCTCAGAGCACCGTCAGACTGTGTATACTTGACTCAGATATATGCAAGGCTGAAGTCCGTCTAGTTTTAAAATTCTTTCTGAGGTATAGCTTGTGCACAACATACACTACTTTCTGAACTGTGTGATATCTCCTGGTACCCGAAATAAAACAGCAGTAGTGGGATTAACGGATGTCAAAGTCATATCTGGAAAGAATGTTCAACTCAAAGGGGTTTTCAGCACAAGCTGCGCTGTTTTTAAATGTTTTTGTTAAATGGAGCGGACTGAAGGATGAAACTTTGTATGTGTGCTCTGCTCTGCTATGAAATCTAAATTGAAATGATAATCATGACTTGTATATCATCCAAAATATAGATCACTATCTGTAATATAATTCGAATCACTGAGTTGGTGATATTGCAAGTACTCTATTTAAAAGAAAATCATGTAACCTATTTTAATTCCCTTGCAATAATGTATCTAGATACCTCCATCTATAAATGCTGCTTTCTAATATATAAAGCATTGTACTCCTTTTGGAAATAAACCCTCCATCAGTTCATAGTCTTGATGCATGTTTTTATGCAAGTCACGCTACTCCTTATTCTCTACAAACAGATAAACTCTCCCAGATGACTAAATCAGCGAAACTGAATTGGTAATTTAACACTGGTTTATTTTACAGGCCTCTAGCCAGTCACTATTTGGGACGGACCTGGATCCTGAAGGACCACCTACGTTGACCCCAGAGGTTCCCTCTGACCTCTTTGCCCACTCAGGAGAGTGTGCAGCACCATCCTACAGCAACATGGAGGAGGTGGACTAGTCATGGAGAGGACTGAAGGAAATCCAGATCAGAGCCAGCTGATCGAGGGAAGTGGAAGCTACTCTTCAGCTTAAGACAAATCGGTGCTCATTAATAACACAGGCACCTGAATCTGTGTCAAAATAACGGTGCAATGCTGTAAGATCTGGAGGTGGTCTTTGAGGATTCGACTGCACTCACTTGTGAAAGACCTTCAGAAGCACATAGAGATGTGTACTAACCTGACACAGATTGATATACTCACATTAATATACTTACCCATTGATAAACACTTAACAAGCTGTATAAGTAGTTATCCTTTCAGTGTATATAGGGACACACACAGAAGCCAACGCACTTCGGTAACATCTGAGCTTCTGTTAGCAGCTCATTATGAACCGCTGCTGCAGGACTTCATCCTCAACCACCTAACAGAGTTCAGCTGGGTGCCTGCCAGGCTTCCACACAACAACGCACCTTATGGCCTGGTCTCAAGCTAAAAACCTCTGCTAACCTTGACCAGACCTGTTAATCCCTGGCTAAAGCTACGGTGGATTTTTAGGGTCAATTTGGGGAGTTTGAGTGAAGATTGTTGTAATGTGTGTACATTTCTTTGTTTATTTGAGGTATTGCCTGGGTTGTTTTGTTTGTGGCAGGTATTCTGTAACTTGGATTGGAATTGTAGCAATCAATGAAAAGAAAATCAATGTGAGACGGGTGCTGACCTGCTACTTTTTTTTTCTTTTTTTTTAACACGGAGGGCACACGCTTCTGTCTTTTGTCGCTTTATAAATTTTGTTTGGCTTCTGTTTCTGTAGCGTATTCTTAATATGTTTTTGTATTTGTTTAGATATTCGATCCTGTGGATGCAATTGTCAAAGGCTTCAGTATAAACTGAAATGTGCATGACTGCATGTTCATACAGGCTGTAACCCCTGCCCTTGTTAAATACCCTCCTCCCCCTGAAACTTTTTCATTTCATTATTTCAGTTTTGCGTGAGTTGTCCAGTCTCGCCCCTCCTCTCCTTTGTAATAGACTGCGTATATAAAGTGGGGATCGTTAAGAATGCTGCTGTGGATACATATAAATGGTTAATATAAATAAAAACAATTTTGAGAACTGCTTACATCAGTGGGGTTGTTCTTTTTTACAGTTTTAGTTAATGTTAAACTGTTTTCGTAGTGTAGGTTTAACTGTATAATGTACCACTAATGAACACACACTATTTTAATATCTGAAATATTTCAGGTGATATTCATCTTTGTCTAGCTACATGCATGCATACATTCTTATCTTATCTGCACCTTTGTATGCTTACAATTATGAGCATAAAAATGTGCACATAGGTATACACATTCAGATTTAATACAAAGATGAGAAGCAAAACCAAGGCACAAACGAATCTACTTCTCCACAAACTGTTCACAATACAATGATCATGTCTGTCTTATTCATAAAATACATTATTTAATTCATTTGATTCATTAATGACCTCATAGCTAGTCCACTTAATCTATCGTCTTCTGTGCTCGGATTCTTCATTTCTATCTCTATAACTTACCCTCTCCATTTCATAAATTTCTCTTATAGTTAACATCCATTTTTTAATTGATGGACTTCCAGATTCAACAGCAAATGTCCTCACGCTACAGGGCCTTCTAAATTTAAGGAGGGTCACTGTCCCTTTTACAATTTTTGAAGAAGCCATACTCCATGAGAATGTTGTAGCAGTCATCCGCCACCTGAGGGTGCAGCAGAGCAGCAGGGTGCAACAAAACATGTCAGGGAGAGAGTCACAGTTTGGGAGTTCAATGAGGAAAAGAAGAGTAAAACCTGGAGGTAATCGAGGACCTCCATGAGAGCAGATGCGTACCTTACTTGTATTGTTTTAGTGGAAGAATCTTTTAATGACTTTTATATCTACAGACCTGATGAGCTACCAAGGCTGCTGTTATGTCACAAACAGATGTTGGTCTGAATGCTCTGCAGCGTCTCCAAACATCACAGGCAGCACAGGAGCACAAAAAAACCCTGTCACCCACGATATTAGTATCACCAGCATATCTGATACCTCTGCTTTTGTTATCACAAAATCCTTTGATGCCTCTGTGCCAGCAATAGCCGTGACCAACAGCGTTGTGTTTTCAGGTTGTCAATCTGTCTGTCTATATGTGTATATATATACATCTGTCTGTCCATCCATAAGTATCACGTCCGATTCTCGTGAACACAATATCTCAAATCACCTAAAGGGAATGTATTCAGATTTGGCATAAACATCCAATTTAAATCAAGGAAGAACTGATGAGATTTTGGTGGTCAAAGGTCACTGTGACGTTGCATCTGTCTCATTCCTGTGAACGTGGTATTTCAAGAACACCTTGAGGAAATTTCTTCAAATGGCACAAATGCTCACTTGGGCTTTATGATGATGAATGATGATGAATGCATGAATGATGAATAGATTTTAGTGGTCAAAGGTCAAGGTCACTGCGACCTTGCATCAGTCTCATCTTGTGAATGCCATATCTTCAGAACATCTTCACATTTCGCACAAACATCCACTATGAGACAAAGATGAATTGATCAGAATTTGGTAGTCAAAGGTCAAGGTCACTGTGACCTTAACTGTCATATTCTTGTAAACTAAGTATCTCAAAAATACCATAAGAGAATTTATTCAAATGTGGCATAAATATCTACTTGGACTCAAAGATGAACTGAGAAGAACTGTTGGTCAAAGGTCACTGTGGAAGGAATTTATATGCTAATTATCACAACATTTCACGCAAACATCTAATGGAATAAAATGGTGCAATGATAACATTTTATATCCAAAAGGTCAAAGGGCATCTTCACTGTGACATTATAATGTTTTGCAAAAACACTGGTCAGATACTGAATTGGTGACGCGAATCTTGGGTGCTCACCTTGAAACTGTGCTGTAAAGATCTTCTGTGCTGCCTGAGAGCATCCATGTTTTCAGATATGTATGTAAACTGTCACTGCAACTGCAAGGCGGTAATTCAAATTTCAAATTTGTCACTGGTCACTTCTCAAAACTCATCTTAGATACACTGTTACAGTAAATTATGATAACAGAAGTGGTTGTCTCATGGTGGCTAAAACCAAAATAAAAGTTCATTCTATAAATGTGCAAATGTAATCTTTCTTATCATACACAAATCCCCAAACATTTCAATTGTGTTCCTGTTTAAAGGGGGCATTTATTCATGTGACATTTTAAGATCAGTATCTCATCACCCTATTTGAACATTACCAAATAAGTGAGTGGCTGACTACTGCTAACTCGTGGTCCTGCCTGATGCCTCCTGCTGCTGCTGTTATCATTAGTCATACTTCTACTTCTATACACATGTGATTATTGTCACATGTGTATAATATATTAATATATATCTACAGCATATTGTACCACAATAGTTGTAATTATTATTGTAATATTATTACTTAAATTAATGTTATTGTGAGCTACTGTCATTACTGTCTGTCTCTGTCTGTCTCTGTCTCTCTTTCTGTCTCATTGTGTCATACGGATTACTGTTGATTTATTATGTTGATCTGTTCTGTATGACATCTATTGCACGTCTGTCCTTCCTGGAGGAATGGAGTTTTCCTTATCCACTGTGAGGGTCCAAAGGACAGAGGGATGTCTTATGCTGTAAGGCCGTCTGAGGCAAACTGTTTTTTGTGATATTAGGATTTATAAATAAAATTGATTGATTGAATTGATTTCCAAACTGAATAGGGTGATGATACGAAAAGAGGCGCAACATGTTTATCATCTGCAACAGAGGCAAAAAGAAAATGTTTGAAACAACATAGTGAGATTATGTTTAACTTAAAAAAAGTATTTTACTTGGCAGTCCACTATCTGCACACAGGATGTGTTGAAACTGGACACTAACTAACCACACAGAACTTAAATGATGCTTTATCACTGAGGAAGAGTCATATAAAGGAAGCCAGATTATGATCAATGGATTTATGACAGGCTGAACTCAGTGAACACATGAACTATGACCATGGTCTGAAGCCAATCATGAGGAGCAGCTCTCTCAGTCTCAGCCATGGCTTTAAAAGTGCTGGAAAGCAGAGCTCTCTAGACGGGTGAAGTGTCTCAGACTCATGCAGGTGAGCACAGATTAAATTAATTTGAATGTGGAGATATAAAGTGAGCTCTGCTTTGGGTGACAGTTATCAAATTAATGCCTATTAGTCTGATTATTTCAGTCATGTGGTCTGATTTAGCTCTGGGGCTGATTAAACGGTGACTAACATGATTTATATGCACCTTAACTAAGTTTAAATGTCATATTTTATATGTAATACCACAAAACCATATTCAAGTCAATATTTGTCAGTGTTTACTGTAGTCACGTTTATGTGTCCAGGCTAAGCAGTGAGTGAAAAGCAGAGCAGAGAAAGAACCTCCCACATGGACTCCAACACTGCCAGTGGCGTACAATACGATCGCTGGAACGAGGACAACATTAACATGAACGTAGAGGCATCACAGTCGACTGCCATGAGGTGAGACTCAATAATGGTGCTGGACATAAAGATGCAAAGATCAAATGTAAAGTTTTCATACTGTTGAGAATTTTCTGATGCTGTACACTTGTGTATGTGTTTAATGGGGTTAAAAAAGGTCCGTTTCATATCATAAAATATAAAGTTAGCTTTTAAAATGTGACACCAGTTGAATTCTACAATACTGATAAGCTTTGTGAAGCCTTAATAATAAAAAATAAAGTGACAATGTGGTCAAACCAGGTCATAAAACAATGTTTCCTGTTAACCAAATGCTTGATCTGACTGCCTCCCTCTCTGTTACATTCACAGGCTGTACAACAGACTGTGTATCGGCACCACTGGAGTAGCTCTGAGGGCGGCAGGAGCTTTGGCTGCACTGGTGGCTGTTTACATGATAGGATACGTGACAGGATACTACGTCCATAGATGCTGATGTTTTAGCCTTGTCAGGAGAGAGAGGAGCTTTAAGATTCTGGATAATGCACAACTTTAAAAAGTTTTGTAAATAAAAAACACTGTGTGTCATACTCATTATCTCTGTCCTGCCTCAGCCTATGTGCTCAGTTTTTGTTTCAGTATTTAAATCATCGGAAGAGAAGTCTCTCTGTTGCTTTACTTCACAAAGACTTGCAGGATGTTAAAGCCTGCATCGTCACGCTGCTGTCACTGGCTTCAGGATCACTGGCATGATTTTCTTTATAGGGCTCTCAGCTGCAGGGGTCAATGCTGCAGCTGGTTGTGCATCAAAAGTCTTTTTCATTTTGATGATCTCCAAACAGCAACTTTCTCTTTCAGTAACATTCAGCAACCAACATGGCATTCATCCTGCATGTAAAACTCATTCTAGTTACTAGCTTATTTAACAGACATATGATCAGACCAAAAGGCACAACATGAAACCTACACACAGTGTCTGTAATAACTTTTCAAGTAGAATATCATCTTCTGCACAGGAGATGATGCATTTTAACAGCTTCAAAGAACTGGGTGGTCAGTATGAGCAACTACAACCCCTGCAGCTGAACAAAAAAACAACAGCACAACCAACAGAAACCCAAACTTTGACGTTCTGCTTAACTGTTTGGTAGAGAACATTTTGCATTCCAATATAATGGCTCTGTGGTGAGGGATTGTCAAAGATAGGCATAGTTTTTCAAAATGTCATAGTTTCAGAGATTGTAATGAACATTTGTTTAAAAACGTGCTCTACCAAATGTTTCATTTGTCCATTAATGGTGCAGGTAGTAAAATTAAGCTAATGTAATTAACGATTTAATTAACGAAAAAACTAAAATTACATTATATATTTGATGAAAAAGAAAATTATATCAGTAGGATTTTTCACCATTTCATAGATGTTTTCAAAGTACTGTCATGGTAAATATCTAGTATAGGCCTAAATATGTAGAAACTATTACTGGTAATACTACTAATTCCATGTCAACAAATGTCTATATGTTGGTATTGTCACGTATTACAAGCAATATAACAGTATATGGTTTGTCATTTTTGTTATTATTGCTGCAAGGAAATAAAAAAAATGCAAAGAAACAAATTCTCCATTGCTTTTTTTTTTTAAGTTAAATGGCTTGTGGCCTTCATCAGGGTCATCATACAACATGTTACAAAAAACACTGAATAAGATTATTAATATGTTCCATTTGAACCATAAGACAATTTTCCTTCTCCGTGCACCTCCAATGCAGTGAAGTTGTTGCAGAAATTTCTATATCAGCAACTGGACACATTTCTTTTATGGGCAAAGGCCTGGTGCATGGTGCATGATGGTGCAGTGGTTAGCACTGGCGCCTCACAGCAAGAAGGTTCTCCTGCTCCCTCCCAGCCCAAAGACATGCAGGGTAGGTTAATTATTGACTCTAAATTGCCCATAAATTTTAACGTGAGTGTGAATGGTTGTCTGTTCACCTGTCCAAGATATACCCCGCCTCTCACTCCATGTCAGCGGGGATAGGCTCCATGAATAGGATAACCCCACGACCCTGAATAGGATCAGCAGTTACAGATAAAGAATGGATGGATGGATGGAGTAATAGCCCTGGGGTTCACAGTTTTTCAAGTCTGAAACAGGTTGTGGGGTCCTCAGTTTTCCCAAAAAATACATTTCAAGGTTTATCTGAAGACAAAATGAGGTAAAAGTCTGAGTTAAACAAATTAGGTGGATATCTTCTAAAGTTATAATCTTTTAGCACCAAATCCCATCTTTCTGTTAGTGTCCTTCCACTGAAGGTCAGCGCAGTTGGTTGATAATGTAAACATTTATTCTCATACATATTGTACAGTATATGTATATGCCAAGCACTACTACCGTAAAGCAGAAACATACTGGACTACAATATAAGACAGTGTGGCACATAAAAAAGCTGACATGCATGTCAGGTGGTTTATTGAGTTCATTTCTAATTTGTCAAATCAGCTCCACCATATCTGCTCCAAGTCACTACTACAGCATTTAATTTAGAAAATTAAAAAAGCCTCTCTTATCTGGGGGAAATGATTTTAATATTGAGGAAGCAAATGTAATTCCGGTGGTGATAAAACATTTCAGTCCTACCGGTGTAGTTAGCCAATGTGCAAAGTCCAATAACTACAAAATATGCACTTTGCTGCTATCAAGCAATCCTATTATCATTTATAATACATTCTTACAATCAACCACCGAGGTGAAAATAAATTTATAGATGAAACAGAGGGTCTGCTTATTTAATCAGATTATTAAGAACAGATTCCTTTCACCACTGAGAAAGACAAATGTCTGTGCTGAAATTAGACTCTCTCTCTCTCTCTCTCTCTCTCTCTCTCTGTCTCACACACACACACACACACACACACACACACACACACACACAGTGGCTGTGGCTCAGCAGGTAGAGTGAGTTATCCACTGATCGGAAAATAAGCACTTCAATGTTCCAGTCCACACATCAAAGCATTCCAGCTGGTTTGGAAACCTGACTGTGAAATTTAAATCCCAAATTGCTAGGTTGATTAATATGGCACCCACCCCTCAAGCCATTTTAGAACAATCAATGATAAGACAAGCTTGTAACATTTATTTACTTTATATACTGTATTAGTCCCCCTGAGTGGAAATTCAATGTTTTCACTCTTGCTTGTCAATTACACACAGGCCCGAAAGACACACACGTGCACAAACAGGACCTATATACATGCACAAGTGGAGAGATGTCAGAGTGAGGGGGCTGCCCCGAGCGGTTTGGGGGGTTTGGTGCCTTGCTCAATGGCACCTCAGCAGTGCCCAGGAGGTGAACTGGCACCTCTCCAGCCACCAGTCCACACTCCATATTTTGGTCCGGACGGGGACTTGAACAGGCAATTGTCCGGTTCCCAACCCAAGTCCCTATGGACTGAGCTACTGCCGTCCCCATAAAATCGTATCTGATCATCACCATGTGCTGAATCCTGAATATGAGTTATTGCATTTGGGTAGAAGGTACAGAGTACCACGCTGCAGGTATAACAGATACAAGAACTTGTTTATTCCACTGTCAATCAAGTTGATTAATGAGGAGTGTACTATATATTATGTATTTAATTTTATGCTCCGAGGCTAACTGGGTGGCTATGTGTTGTAATGTGACAAATTTCTCTAAGGAGACCAATAAATGAACTGAACTGAACTGAACATTCTTGGGCAAGATACTGCACTCCAAATGTGCCTGAGTGCCTGTGAATGGTGATGATGATGATGAGCAGGTGGCACCTTGTATAGAAACCTCAGCCACCAGTGTGTGTGTGTGTGTGTGCGTGTGTGTGTGTGTGTGTGTGTGTGTGTGTGTGTGTGTGTGTGTGTGTGTGTGTGTGTGTGTGTGGGTGTGTGTGTAAATGGGTGACATGCCATTGTGGCATGTAGTGTAAAGCACTTTGAGTGGTCTGAATTTTAGAAAAGACGCTGTAGAAATGCAAGTCCATTTACCATTTACCACTTACACACACACACACACACACACACACACACACACACACACACACACACACACACACAGCCTGTATTATACTGTATATGTATTACAAATGATGGGCTAGCGTAATTTACATTTTATTGTTTTTATGCTCTGATGACAAACAACCAAAAACTCCCACTGTTGTATTTGAACTAAATCTGACTGTAACATCAGCAGCAGTCCAACAAACCCACACTGCCCTCATGTGTCCAAACAGAAACAGTCATACAGCAGCTCTAAAAACTGAGGGGGTGCTTAATGAGACAATGTTTTCTTGGTGACAAGAACAGAACAAGCCAGGTAAGCTAAAATGTGACATTTTTTCTGAAGTGAATCCAGCAGGTTTTTAGCCTACCAGGTGCCATAAAATCACATGCTACTGTGTGCCACCCTGTCATATTACAGACATATTTAGTATATTTGTCACTTAAAAAATATTAAAGATGATGCAATGAGTCTGTGTCAGCTGCAATAGTCGAGAATTAGCCAACAGTGTTAGCAAGCACACTCATTGTCCATAGCAGACAATATGGCACTAAGGAAACAGGCAGCAAAAGAACAGCGAAAGCATGGTAGAAAAGATAGATGATCTTTCTAATGAAAGGTAAGGTTAAATTAACGATTTCATGAATTAATGACTGAACTAATAAATGGATTTAACCATTTAAAGAACACATAAACATTTTCCATTTTACCTGAACATTGATGGGTTCTTGATGTGTTTGAAGGTCCAAAGTTTCTTAAATAATTTATTCACACCACAGTCTCTGCAATGTGAGTTACACACAAGTTAAGCAAACATGCAATTACAAAAAAAAAAAACATTTTCAGAAAATCTTACTTGATAGATGACAGAATTGTTAAAAATGTTTCATGCTCTGTTTGGCTGCAATCACCATATTCACTTTCACATTTAGGGAGGGAGCAGCAAAGAGCAGTTATTACACAGACCTGTAGCCTGTTAAGAGCAAACACTTAGGTTTGGTCTTTGTTTACTAATATAGCTGTACTGAAATGTAGTTCGCCACCTTTGGCCCGTTTCTGATCAGCTGTGTGAGGGGTTATCATGCGGTGGGGAAATCCGTCAGTGTGATGTCAAAGCCTGTGGACAGTCGAGAGGCGGGTCTGAAGGAGCCCAGGACGTCCAGCTCCACAGCGTGTCTGAGCAAAATGAAACATGGATGAGGAGGTCGCTGAAAGTTGGGAGGAAGCTGCTGATAGTGGGGTAAATAATTAAAGTCCAAATGTACCTTCTTATGCTTAAAACGATTATCTTTTGGGGCAGATCCTTCATATTTACAGGGTTGCTTCTAGAAGTTCTCATAACGTTGTTCTACGTTAGCGACTCCCACGGGCCAACAATGTGGCTAAGCTAGCGTTAGCTTTGAGAAACTTGGCGAGCTAACGTCAAGTAGCTAGCTAGCGAGCGAGACGGGCTTAACATGGACTTAGCCAACTAACTAGCCAAGTGACGTTTGCCATTTCTAACAAATTTCTCATAAAATAACGCCAGTGTGTCTTATTATTAGCTAACGGTGGCTGGCTAACGAATACAGTGATGTGACGCGGGCTAAACCCACGAAATTAGAGTTCCTGGTGAAATGCTTAGGCTGTGGTTAGCTAATGCTAAGCTAGCTGTTAATTGCATGGCTAACATGGGAAATGTGTTAATTGAATCATAGTTAAGGCTGCATGTTAGCAAATGTACGTTACACAGCTCGCACAAGACTGAAGACACTTCCTCGACCCACTCGTCTCATATTCCATTCGGCATAACGTTACGTTACATTTTGTAAAGCTAATAACTCTTATTAAACATTCATTGACGCTGTTCCCCGATTAGTGACTAACGTTAACCGACCTACTCTGTGGGAAACGACTAGCAGCGTTTGGATCAGTTCAAATTGTCGAAATGTTACTGTTAAAGTGAGCATAAGTAACTTTACAAGAGCGACTGTTGAACTTATTTTGGTCACTATTACACTGTGGTTTATTTAGCACGTTTTTAATAGAGGTTGCCTGTACTATAATATCAGCTTGCCTTGCTAACTTAGTGATTTCCTGTAGTTGACAAAGCCGTCAAGGGGACAACAATTTCGGCCATGTTGTCAACTACTGGCCGGGGCAGGAGCTAGTTGTGTTGCCAAACTGGCAAGTTGGTAACATTTAGCTAAAATTAGCCACCGCCGCGGTAGTTTGGCAGACTATCGCTAGCTCGTGACGTCAAGAACGTGGCTCCGAGAAGTTGGTCAAAACGTCAGCAGCTTCTTTCCATGTCTTCATGTGGGTGGTCGATGTAAAACTCAGCTCATCAAACCTTAAATTAACAGTTTTCGCTGGCAACATCAGCCGGCTAATGTTAGATAGTTGAGTACTTTGTGTTATGACTTGTCAGCTGTCTAACACATGTATAAATAGCTTGTAACTGAACCCTGCTGTCCATACACTCTCCGACTCGCTGAATACCTGCCACACTTGTCTTTCTACCCCAAATTAATGGGACTATGTTGTTTATTTACACAAATACATGTTTGCATTATTTTTTCTCTCCACAGGAAATGGAAAAACGGTTAGAAGAGAAGCTTAGGATCAGCCAAAAAGAAAAGTAAGCCCTAGAAGGAGAAGAAACATGGTCCATATTTGTGACTTTTAAAACGTTTGCTTAAATTTACATTCAAACTATGTTTTTTTCCCCCTATGTCTCTTGCTTATTTGTAATAGTACATACCTGGTCATAACCTAAACCTTTTTAATAATTATTAAGAGCCCCTCTGCAGCTCACTGTACAGGTGATTTACCAAGTGCCAGTTTATTTCTAGGGATGCACAAATTCGATCCACTCATGCTGTTACTCTTCATTCATTCATTTTCTAAGTGAGCTTTATTGTAGCGCAGATCCAAAACAGTTCAGAAATTGTCTTGACAAGTTGTACTAAGTTTGTAACTTTATGTAGGGAAAACGAGAATCAGCAATAAATATATTTGTATTTCAAATCTTTTTGCTATAAATGTATCATCTAAGCTTTAATCAGTGCTGCCTCCCTCACTTCATGGCCCCTTCTTGTCCGTCGTATCATTAATTTTGGGTTGACTGTGTCCTGCTGATCTGCTTCTAGGGAGTCCAGCAATATTTCCTCACGATCTCCACTGAGGACAACCATGGTGATACAGGACGACTCCCTACCAGCAGCCCCCACACCTCAGATACGCATTTTGAAGCGGCCTGCAAGTAACGGGTCATTGGGATCACAATTAAATCAGAACAGGCCTACGCCACAGGTCAAGTCTCTGGCCCAGCGTGAGGCAGAGTACGCCGAGGCTAGGAAGAGAATACTGGGCAGTGCCTGCCCAGAGGAGACGCCTCAGGACAAACCCAACACAGACAGGTAATAATACACAAATATTGACAGTTTAACAGTTTTAGTTACAGCCCGATAAGGCCTTGCTGAAGGGCACTTGCAATTGAGTGTTCAACATTGTGCCGAAGACAGTGTTTTACTTTTTGTGAGCAAAGTAGAAGTTGGAGAGAAGTGCAGTAAATGAGTAGGTATTATTTTAGGGTTGCTCCATGCACCTTAATTCTAGTAATTAACATCTTTGGTTGTTGAGTTTTGAAATGTGTTCATCATCAAAGCACAGTGTCATATTTTACTCTGATTACAAAACAGTGTTTTTCATTCACAACTTTATTTATCCTTTGTCTGTACTACTTTTAGAGTACAGTCCTGAATTAGATGGAGGGACAAAACATAACAAAATGAAAGTCAAGCCTTAAAGAAGACATTTAACAGTAGCAACACAAGCTAACAGTCAGAACATTAACTAAGGCAGTGGCCATTAAAAAACAAAACTACTCCCAGCTTTAGTCTTGACGACTTCACTTCCTGGAGTTACTTTTTGTTTCTTTTATAGACTACTGCTTGGAGAAGCACATTGCTTTGACAGGAGGTGGAGCCTAACAATTAGAATGCTTGCTTCACTACATAAGTTAATTGACCGAATAAGAGGAAGTTCTTTTCATTTGTGTTCAGTGGGATTTTATTGGTGGTGAATTGTTCCAAAATTTTCTATTAAAAAACAAAAACAGAAGAATGAACAATAAGAAGAAAAGAAACAATAATAATTTTCAAGCTAATTCCCTAAAACCAAAAGGGAACACGAAACTCATGCATGGATCCCGTAATAAGGATAGTTTAGGAGAAAGATTTCCATTGAAAACAAAGCTGCTGAAACTTGCCCATTAGAAACAAGTTGCGAGTCATTTATGTGCAGCAGCTGGCACATGTCAAAAGGCTGCCGTCACTAATTTATTCCCATTGCCTCTTTTTCTCCCAGGGCAGGGCGCAATAATTCTACATTGCCTTCAGAGGACACCCGATCAAACAATCACACTGTCCGGCAGCCAGCCGGCCCAGACGGCACCCAAGGGTTCCGACAGCACAGATAAGTGGACCCTGGGGCCACCCAGCCATTGAGGGGAGAGAGGTCAAGGGCCACCAGAGAGCAAAGACAGTACTGTGTTCTTAAAACTTCCTTCCTTCAGTTCCAGTATATCAGATGGGCTGTGAGTACAGCCGCACCTCTGCCCCACTCTTCCCACTAGCAGTTGCGTGGAACTGTCAGGGAGCGAGGAACTCCAGGTGGAAGTCAAATGGAAATATGCTCTCTTCTCTCCCCACTCAAGCCTGTTTGACACTGTGATTATGGACATCTTCTGGACTCACTGTGATGATCCCTTTAAAAGACGCCCTCACCTCCATCTCTCCTCCTCCAGTGCCCAGTGGCTCCGTCTCAAGATGCCGGCAGATGCAAAGACTTAAAGTGAGAGGAGCCGTAGTGATGGGCCCTTAGCAAAATGAGATGAGCTGGTACTCAGGCAGCAGCTTCTCCCCAGCAATAATACCAGACATCACTTACACACCTTTTACATACATGTTTTTAATTTTCAGATGTTTGCTCACAAAATTTTTATCTTTTGTTTTCTTGCTTGTCTTTAATCATCTATACTAGGGATGCTCTGATATCTGCAGAGTGCTGATAATCATACTTCACATCATACATACACCACAAAGGACCTGTTTATTAAAACAGTATTTAATACTGAGATTTTTTTAAATAAACCTAACAATATCTGCAGTTTTTATGGAATAGGAAGCTTTCACATTTTTTCACCTTTTGTTTGATGGTTAAAAGTCTCTACGTCGTGTTTAGGTTTCTGCGTAAAGTTTAAACACAGACAGCTTGTGGTGCGCTGCAGGTTGTGGTGTCAGATGCCCCACAGTAAAGTCACCATTAAAGCCGAGTATCAAACCGGTACTTGTCTGGTAACTGAGCTGTGAGCATTATCAGTGCACCCCTACAATGTAAAATTGCCATTTGTTTTTAAAAACTGAGGATCATGAGTGTCAAGTTGTTTATCTGACAAGTTCTGTTTAAGGTTTGTCTTTTGTTTTTTTTAATTGAGCTTTTCAGCTGTCTTTCTTGGACCGTCACGTCATTATTTCTATTTAAAAGCAAAGGCAAAAAAAAGATATGAAAAGAAGATTGTGGATTCAAGTCTGATTTTAGGTAGCTTTTCTGCCTTTTGTATGAGATGGCAGCGATGTCAGAGCAGTATTTTAATCGAAGTGAACCAAAATCCCATTTTAAAATCAGCCTGTATATACATCAGTTAATTCAGATGTCATTATTTGAAGGCGGTGTTGGCAGAAACTCCAGGGAGGGTCAGATGGGAGGAATGAATTTACTGCCGTAGTTCACAAACCTCTCCATCATATAACCACCTCGTCAGCGGCGTGCTCGTTTCTTCATGTCCTTCACTGACGTACAGTACGTAGGAACTCAGGTGCAAGTGAACGAGACTGAATGAATGATATGAACTAAGATTGTATTTTTCCAGTGGGTTCCATTGCTCAAAAAGCAAATGTCCGTAATAAAGCTTGGGTTGGCACTTTGTTAGAAACAGTGCCATTCAGTGAAATGTAACTGAACGATGTCCACGTCCCAAGATGAATGAATGCCAGGGTTTCTTTTTGTTTTGTTTGGGTTTTTTTGTCCGATTGTTGGCATCACATCAGAAACGGTAACATTACCCCACGTGATTGTTCAGTGACTGATGGTCCTCTGCTGAAATAGAAAATGGAGACACAGCTGTATGTAAACCAGAGAGGTAGTGACTAGTTGTATGACCAGAACCATTGTGCCCAATAGATGTTCTTTATTTGTCCAAACAGAGAAGAGATCTCAATAAAGCCATATTCAGTGGTGCACATCAATAGAAACGTTCTTGTAATGGTCAAATTCAGCTTGTGCCTCCCGTATCACATCTTTGCTTCCTGGTTGTCGATTTTGTTACTGTAGTTCAAGAAACTGAATATATCCGAGTGAGTATTCACAATACTGGTAAGAGATTCTAGTTCAGGAAATAAAGCAGCAGAGCAGGAGACAGACGGGTGTAGCTGAGCTCTGAGTGAGAACACAAACTGCCTGTAAATACTGATTTAATAAAATGATTTGCAAGAAATGTCTTTGGTGATGCATGTCCATTTCTCTACTTAAAATTAGCAGGCTGGTGGTTTTGTCCAAAGCAGCTGTTGATAATGTTTGTTTGAACTCAACAGGAACATTATTCAGTTTAACATACTTCCAATTGACACTGATCCCACTGAGAGCTGTGGATAATTCAGAGTAACAAGTGCCAGCTACAGTGTAACTTGAAAGACGTGTTGCTGTTGAACATTTTAAATGTTATTTTTCAAAGCTTTGAGCATTGCAAATGAAACTCCATTCACCTCTGGTATATTGGGGTGGAGGTGGAAATCTGAAAACCTGGATAAATCCAAACCTAAGCTGTATGTATGGTCAGATGTAAGAGTATATGGTTTGTAATCTGGCTAAACTAATTGGCTAAAATATGCAACCAACCAGTACAATATGCTTCTCTAACACCCCCAGGACCACACTATTAATTCACACTGAAAATACAAACATCTTCAAACCCCCAAACTAAAGTTTGCATAAAAATAGTTTTTATTAACACATACATAAACAGCTCAGACATCCACAGTATTTTTGGCTCAGGTGACTGACAGTGTCCTACAGAGGGGCAAGCAGATGCTAGCTAAATTGGATGACTGTGTGATCTGTGGGGTACAGGGTTTGATTAATGGGCGGCCATGATGGGGATTCAGACAGAAGGAGGTTCAGACGTTTATACTGTTTCTTGGACTGACGCTTCCTGCACAGCAAACGTAGACAGTTCAGGATACCCAAGTCTATCAGCACCTGGGACAAAAAAAAAAGTACAGTTAGGAATGTCTTTTAGGCATATACCACGATAAAGAGACTGTCCATTTGGGGCATTTATTTATTAATGATGAAAACGGAAAAAATGGTCTTTTAGATTAGACATTTTTGACTCGTCATAGCAGGAAACGCACAGGTGTCACTAAACTGTGAAAGTGAGCCAGAGCAAAATTATGCGCCTTTTGCATTTAAAGCTGAGATTAGTCTTTCCAGATAATCTTTTTTCTGAATATGATTGATCTGATGCAGAGAGCAGACACTGACCCACCCCTGCTATGTGTAAATGGTGTTAGCATGGAGCCTACTATCACCCCGCGTCGTGTTTGCTGGTTACACAGTTATATTTGGGAAAGAAAAGGCTCTGCTTTTGTCGGAGCTCTCAAAGAACAGGGATTCTGCTGGGAGAACTAATCCCTACTAACACATGATGGTACAGGAGGATCTGAGATGGCTGATAACATACCTGAGTGCCTTCAAGTCAATAACAAGTCAGCTCAGCAGTAAATGGGGGTAGGGGAAGTATAAGGAGTTGCAGCAGCAAGCAGTGTTAGCATGAGGGACTCAGCAGTGTGTCAACAGTAAGGCGTGTACAAGTGATTGGATTTTACTGATCAGTTCGTAGCTGAACAGATACTTCATCAGTACGACAATGACCGTGAGATGGAGGTGACACTGCACAGAGCTCCATTCAAGATTACGTTTAAACTAGAAATGCATTCAGAGGGTGTACATCTTTTATAGGTCTAATGACAATAGGTGGGTTTCTCAACAGTTTCCAGAATAGAAGTGCTCATGTAGTTCTTAGAGAAATCTCCAAAAGTCCAAAGGTTCTGATACATCGCAGCATGGAATTTTTCTGTGGTGTTCTTCAAGGTCTTTGTGTCTTAATGTGGTATTTTGAAAGGAATTTTTGAACATTTTTAGCAATTCTCAAGTGGTCAAAAATGTTTATATTTAGCACCTAATTTCTGTAAAAAATGGTATCAACTCAAAAGTTGCTGGGAGAACTTATAAGACATAATTAAGTATGAGAATGGCCAACATATGCCTCAGTCATAATGTTCTAAGCCCCTATACGCTCTAAACATTCAGTTCTAATAGGCCCCTAACCACAACACAATGTTTATTACAGATTTATGGCTAAAAAATCTGAGACAGTGCTGAGCACTTTCTTCTGCATGACAGAGAACATTACAGACTTTTTAAAGCAATTTGCCGGCCTGTAAGGGGTCTTCAAAGACTGATTCTCCATGATGCTTAACATTAAACTTACACTCCAGATAAAATCTGTTATATCCATGGTGTTAGAGCTAATGACTGAGTCAGCTATTTTTCATTTAAATGTAAATTAACAATGGCCCAAAGTCATCACTCACCTCCACAACAAAACAGATGAGGAAGTTGAGAGCAGCCACAGCAACGAGCAGCAACTTGAAATCCATATCAGAGAAGTTGTACAGTTGAAGTACTCTACCAATGACAGGCCCAGGATACAACACCAGCCAAGTCATCAGGCCGAAGAGGACAAACAGCAGACAGAGGAACATCACTGGAAAGAAAGAGGAAAAAAAGAAACACTTCTGAGTTCATGGTCCTAAAATTTCAATATGTTTTACTTGTAATATTAAAGACATGTTCTAAATAACATAAAAATACTCTGCTATGAATAATATTTTGTTTTTCATGGTTTTCACACACAAAAGCTCTGAAAGGGAGCCGGACGCAAATATTCTCTTTCTCCTTCATTGAGAAATTCTGAATCTGTTCTCAGCCGAACCACCTCCGCTGCTTGCGGCAGGTTTTGCTTTCGCTCTCCGTTTTCTGCAGTGCTCATACAGCCCTGAACACAGTGTGGAGATATGTCTGTCTGGCTGTGCAAGTCTAGCGCTAGTGTGACCAGAGAAAGAACAGGTGGATAGTGATGGCGTTGGGGGAAACTTTGGAGAGATTTAGCCATACATGCGTCTGTTGAGTCTGTTGAGCACCAATGTCAGCGACTAGCAGGCATATCAGAATAATAAGAGTAGTTAGCATCTTTTATTTGCTTGTAGACTGAGCAGCAGTGGCTGACAGTGTTAATTGTTGTTCAACAAACAATAAAATCTGCTACAATGAAGTTTTGGGTAGATATTGAAAGGAAGCTCCACACACTGCACACACTACCATGTTTGTTGTCAAAACTTTCATTATGATAATGCTAACGCTGCTCTCTGTACTGACAAGTCCACTCTGCACTGGAGGTTTCAGGTTTCTTTGCAGTTGCTCAGTCAAAATCTGTTACCCCATTGATTTGTGTTTCCCTATAAGACAGCAGTTGACTTTGTATTGGTGATGTACCTAATCTGGCTAGCCAGGCGTATGTTTGAATGTCAGATTTTAGGGAAGTGCACAGATATTGCTCCCTTCAGAGGAGGAATGTGAAAACAACTCTAGTGACAAACTGCACAGGATCAAGTCAGTATGGTCAAGGTAAGACTTAAATGAAGCTGACAAGGATGAATAGCCAACCAGTTTGTCAGTGTGGGTCTATGTGCATCACCTTTAGACCCCAAATCATCATCCTTTGACATTTCTGATGACTCACCATTATAGTACAGAGGTTTTTTGTAAGGGTAGCCCTTGGTGAGCACCACAGCCATGATGATGTACTGGTAGCCTGACACGGCAAACACGCTGGTGTCCTCCATGTTGGGCAGATTTTCTGTGCCATGCACTGTTGAATTGAGTGGAACGTACCTAAAAAAAAATATAGGGAATGAAGTTTTACGACGGATCAAAGTGCTTCAAGTGTAGATGGGATGCTGTTCCTTTTCTAAATCTGATATTGGGTTTTGTTCAGTGAAAGTAGCAACACATGTTTCTTCAGGATATTCTGAATTGAAATAAAAGCTATTTGCAGCTGTGTCTTTTTACTGACCACTCCTGTGAGGTGGTGATGAAGAGTGCTGCCAGTTGGCCCAGAACAATCATGCAGGTATGGATGAAGAGGCTGCCTACGACAGGCAGGGTCAGCAGACTGGCTGAGGGTCTGGAGGGGTACAGCTCCTTACTGGGGCCTCCTTTCCCCATCACGATGGCCAGCGTAGTCACCAATAAAAGGTCAAAGTACAGGAACTGCAGGTCACCCAAGTTCGTCCTCACCTGGACACAGGCATCAATGTGTTACATTCATTGCAAGTTATGTAAGCGATAAAGGCAAGGGAGGAAACTGCAGTCATGAGAGAACTGAAGCAACATTTATTTAGGCAGTGTACTGAATGTGATTTAGATTGTAATCATGCACAGAATTTTTCTTCATGAGAAGATCAACATGTGAAGGCAATTGTGTGCCTTAAACTGCACAAACACACAAAATCAAGTCCTGGAAAATGTTCATTATTTGAAATGGTTTCAATATTCATTTCCTTATTATTGATTCTATCCATTCTACTTTCTCTCTCTGACAGCGAGTTATCACACACCCCGACAGTCTCAGAGGCTTTTGAACATGTGCACTACCACAGGAACAACATTGTTTCCATTAATGTAGAAAAACTGTTAATGTTTACTGAAGCCATTCTGCTGTTGTCTGCAACTGACCAAGACAGGAAAAGTCATCCTTGTCATGATACAGCCTTGTTATATTTATCCTATAATAAACATTTTAAATTGTATAAATATCTACTCACTGTGAGGAGGATGAGGACAGTGCACAACTGAATGAGGCTGTACAGGGCCATGTATCTAAAGAGACTGAAGGAGGTGACCAGGGAACATCGGCCCTCTCTGCACAGACAAGGAAGAAAAATGTGTTATTGTTTCTTCCACTGCAGATACTGTAGCACAAACGTTAATGGTTTGGTTGTTTTTCAAAGACGTCTTTCATATTTCCCCTCTTTTCCTACTTGCTCACCTGATTAGCAGCGGCACACAGCTGATGTTGTTAGTTTTGGAAGTGAACGGTGATGCAACTGAAGCCTCAGCTTCAGACAGGGAAACCCCAACATCAGCAGCTCTCAGGGCTCCGCAGTCATTGGCCCCGTCCCCACACATGCCCACCCGGTAGCTGCGGTAATAGAACAGAGTCTTATTCAAAGGCAGGTATTAGCCAGTTTCGTTCATCATGCAACTATGGGAGGCCCTTAACTGCTGTTGCAACACATTATGTGGATTTCACACATATATGATACACTGGTATTAAGTGTCAGTATCTCACAGTCCTTTATAGGCTTTTCCTATGAAGTCTTGATTCAACCAAATGGACACTGCAGCGGAGTGGTGAAACCAGTGTGGATATGCTCTAAGATGCAGTTCCTCTATCAGCCACTAGATGTCATTTAAAAAAAAAAACCAACTACACAGAAAAGGCTGAGAAAACACTGGGTTTTTCTCCAGAAATATCATTTTTTTAGGCTCCTTTTTGTTGCTTTTGTAAACACAACACTGTTATTCACAGTGCCAACTGTATCTTTGCAAGACAGACAGTGATGATACACCAGGTATGTTCACTGTCTACATGTTTTGGGGGCTTTAAAAAATACAGGTCACCCCACTGTCACAAATCCATATTTTTTTCTTTTACCTGTAGTACTGTTTATCATTCTAGATTGTTTTGATGAGAGATGCTGAGTGTTGGAGATGTTGGCCATAGGGATGTCTACCTTCTCTCCAATATAATGGAACTAACTGGCACTGGGCTTGTGGTGCTCAAAGAAATCCAGAAATCATGACCTGGTTACTTAAGATAATCCACAGACCTTGTTGTGAGCAGTTTCACACAGGAACTATTTCTGTATCACCACACAGATGGAGGTGTGCATCTACTCATGGACAAAAAGCTTGTGCTCGTGACAGCATGAGATATACACTGAACAAAATTATGAACGTAACACTTTTGTTTTTGCTTCCATTTTTCATGAGCTGAACTCAAAGATCTAAAACATTTTCTATACACACAAAAAGACCATTTCCTCACAAATATTGTTCATAAATCTGTCTAGATCTGTGTTGGCTCTCCTTTGCCGAGATAATCCATCCCACCTCACAGGTGTGGCATATCAAGATGCTGATTAGACAGCATGATTATTGCACAGGTATGCCGTAGGCTGGCCACAATAAAAGGCCACTCTAAAATGTTCAGTTTTATCACACAGCACAATGCCACAGATGTCGCAAGTTTTGAGGGAGCGTGCAATTGGCATGCTGACTGCAGGAATGTCCACCAGAGCTGTTGCCCCTGAATTGAATGTTCATTTCTCTACCATAAGCTGTCTCCAAAGGCGTTTCAGACAATTTGGCAGTACATCCAACCAACCTCACAACGGCAGACCATGCGTAACCACACCAGCCCAGGACCTCCACATCCAGCATGTTCACCCCCAAGATCGTCTGAGACCAGCCACCCGGACAGCTGCTGCAACAATCGGTTTGCATAACCAAAGAATTTCTGCACAAACTGTCAGAAACCGTCTCAGGGAAGCTCATCTGCATGCTCGTCGTCCTCATCAGGGTCTCGACCTGACTGCAGTTTGTCGTCGTAACCGACTTGAGTGGGCAAATGCTCACATTCGATGGCGTCTGGCACCTTGGAGAGGTGTTCTCTTGTTCAGGGCAGATGGCAGACAGCGTGTGTGGCGTCGTGTGGGTGAGCGGTTTGCTGATATCAATGTTCGAGTGATCGAGTGGCCCATGGTGGCGGTGGGGTTATGGTATGGGCAGGCGTATGTTATGGACAAGGAACACAGGTGCATTTTATTGATGGCATTTTGAATGCACAGAGATACGACCATCACCTCATGTTGCAGCATGATAATGCACGGCCCCATGTTGCAAGGATCTGTACACAATTCCTGGAAGCTGAAAACATCCCAGTTCTTGCATGGCCAGCATACTCACCGGACATGTCACCCATTGAGCATGTTTGGGATGCTCTGGATTGGCGTATATGACAGCGTGCTCCAGTTCCTGCCAATATCCAGCAACTTCGCACAGCCATTGAAGAGGAGTGGACCAACATTCCACAGGCCACAATCAACAACCTGATCAACTCTATGCGAAGAAGATGTGTTGCACCGCGTGAGGCAAATGGTGGTCAGTGTAAAAACTAATGTGTACTTCAGTAGAAAGAAAATAGTTGCCACATAAAACTGCTCACAACTGTCACTATATCCTGACAGTAGTATATGAGGCAGATAATCCATGAAAATCAGTCATAGCATTTGAGAGAATCAAAAAAACAATTAATCAGAGCCAAGGAGTTTCTAAAGCAGTTGTCAGTTATGTCAATAACTGCTCGTGAACTGTGGTCAAACTGTCAAACTAAGCAGGACTGATCAAACATAAATCAAGATTTCATTCATTTTTAGCTTAACCTCACAGCTAAACAGTACACTAAAATGAGTTTCTGAAGACACTGAGGTGAGAAATAGACAATGCAGTAACAGCATTTTGATTTATATTTCATCAGCGCTGCCTAGTTTGACAGTTTGACCACAGTTCACAAGCAGTGATTGACATGACTGACAGCTGCTCTCACTGTTGATGACCCGTGATTGGCCAAAGTCTTCTGTCACTGGCTAGATTTTCTAAAGCCTGAGAACAGAGTCAAGCAGAGGCTCAGAAGTCTAGTGTTCTCTCTTGAATTACAAAATGCTCAAAGGTTATTATTTTTGCCCAATGATGCTAAAATTAAACTGCCTACCCAAGATTTTAGTTGTAGTGTGTTTATTGGGGTATTTCTTTAGCCAGTGTTTGAACCCTGACTGGACAAGAAATACATCTCAGACTTGTATATTTGCCAGTTTATCCATCAGTGTATGTATCCATATCTTAAGTAGGTGTTGGGACTGCAGGTTAATGAGGGTTACATTTCCCAAATACTCTATCTGTTGCTCTTAATATATTCCCACTGTGTTTTATTTTCTTTCTGTTCTTCCTGTGTGTTTCCCATCTTCCCCCCTTTTGTGTCTGAACTCACTTCAGCTTCTGCAGCTCCTTCACCAGCTGGGTTTTCTGGTCAGGAGCCATTCGTGCAAATATTGTGGCTCGCAACAAAATCTGCAATGACAGCATGTCAAGAAAAGTTAACAACCTCATCACACCTTGATTTGACTTCCTACAATCATCATCTTTGTTATTCAAAGGAAAACTGTGCTTGAAATACGGCCTGTTAGCTGAATGTCTCAGTTAGAACCAAATTATATTTTAATCAAATCGCCACCCCTGTCACTTCTCCCCTTGTTATTGTATGCATGTGCCATTTTATTGGCAGATTAGCACAGTCATTGTCAGGATATTCCTAATGGGATGATTTAGCATACATTACCTTTGGCAGATGCTCAGGGAAGTGATCACAGAGGGCAGCAAAGGACTTGCCATTTATAGCCAAGTGATAGACAAAACCACCCTGGTACAGGCCCTGAGAGGAGAAAAGGAAAGCATCAGTAACAGCAGCTACTATTCATCCATGTTTAGAAATGTAGGTCATGACTACTGTATGCTCACTATGAGCCTATTCCTAACTAAATAATCAGTTAGTAAAACCTTGCATGTATCAATACTTAGTTATTATTAGCTTCTTGAAACACAGCTCAAGCTGTATGAGAGATAATTTAGGTTCATTTTCCTCAACAATGAGTTTAAAAAAAAGGCTCAAAATAGTAAAACTAAAACTGCCACGTGACCACACGATTACGTGAGAATCTAGTCCTGATTTATTATGTAGCCTGCCCCAAGTAGCTACCATGGTAGAAATGGTAAACAGACTGGGGAGCAGTGTACTGCAGTGTGTGTGTTGTGAGCAGGACCAACCTGAGTGATGACCTCTGCAGAGCTTTGGGCGACAGAGGCCCCTCTCTCTTCCATGGTGAATTTCAGGGTGGGCATGGAGTGGGCAGTGTGGGGGGTTGCAGTGACGAATATCACCTTCTCATCAATTCCTACCATCCCACAGCTTTTTGCTACATTGACTGCTGTTAAAATGTTGTCCCCTACAAGAAGGACAAAACAAAATTTGACATGACGTTAATAGTACTGAAGTTGATGTCTGCGACTTAATAATAAAAAGGAACTGCAAAATATCTCTCACCAGTGACCATGACATTGCGAAGGTGTGCCAGTCTCAGGATGTTAATAACCTGGGCGCTCTCTGGCTTCACCAGATTCCTCATCATCAGCAAGCCCAGGAACTGCATGTCTTTCTCTACCTCCCCTCTGAGGAAGAACAAACAGCTGTATTTTAGCATAACTGGATTTACAACATGATTTACAACATGCTTCTGGTATGAGAAAATCAGTCTGTATAGATCCATGTAGGTGTAGGCAAATGAGTCTGTATGGAGCTGTGGAGCAACAGAAAAGCCAGAAACACAGACTGGGTTCTCACCGTTCAATGGTCCTAAAGTCAGTGTTTCCATCTACAGGTTTATAGGCAAGTGCAAGAACTCTGAGGCCATCACTGGAGAACTTGCGTAGTTTGTTGGAGAACTGTGCTGGCACTGTGTACATAAAGCATCCCCTTTTATATAAATGTAATGTTAAGGAGTAGACAGTAGACACAATGCAAAATTAATTTCATTCCAAACCCCTAAAAACGCCACACTACAGCTATGTATTCACACATTAAAGGAATATTATTCTAACCATTATGAATATAAAGTTACTGACTGGTGTCTGTTCGGCAGAGGCTAGCGACCATCTCTGGGGATCCTTTGATGAAAGCAAAAGCTGAGCTTCCGCCATGGGCCACTGTCACCACGCTCATCCTCTGCAGGGCTGAGGAGAAGGGAAACCTCTGAACAACGGCCACCGCCTCGCTTGATGACTAACAACAAAATAAGAGAAGAATATCAGTTGTGCATAACTGGAACTTTAGACATATAATGACACAGAAGAGACAGTAAAAGATAAATACATAAAGAGCAGATTACGCTACAGAGGTTACATTACTTAATTGTTGATATACCAACTTTTCTTCATCTAGAATTAAAATTAATTCATTAATTCAGCTTCAAGATGGGCACCCACAATTAGTGTCACCAATTCAGTCTCAAACCAAATGTCGCCCCCTCTGTTCTTGAGTTTTGACGTTGAATAATGGTCAGAAAAGTGTTTTTGCTGAACGTTATGATGTTACTGTAAAGTTGACCTTTGATCTTTTGGATATTACATGTCATCACATCATCATTACATCCTTAGACATTTGTAAGAAATTTTTGTCATTACTAACATTTGAATTACTGCGACCTTGTCCTTAAACCGCAAAAAATCTTATCTGTTCATTGGTGAGTCCATGTGAACCAAATTTGAAGAAATTTCCATTACAAGTTCTTGGGATTATCTTGTTCATGAGAACAGGATGGATGTACAGACAGACAACCCAAAAAATATAATGCCTCTAGCCATGGCTATTGCCAGTGTTGAGGCATAAAGAAAGAGAAATAGACGACTGATACCTTTACAAAAGTTGTTCAGTGGTTGAGGGGATTTGATGTTACAGTGAAAAAACACAAATAGTTATTAGTGGTAACAGCAAAGCAATCTACTGTGGTTTTAATGAAGAAAACCAGAGTAATCGTGATCTGATTTTCTGTTGCACATAAACGTGAGTCTGCAGACAGCAGGGTGCAGTGAAAAGAGTTGGTTACCTCGCTAAGTTGGTGTGTAGTCTGTCACCTGTGGCTCTTTATTTAACAGCTCACTGTGGCTGCTACCGACTGTTTCATTACTCCCTGCATAAACTCAAACTGATCAGCTACCAACAAATGCCAAAAATGACCATTGTCTTGTTTTGTAAACAAATTTTTGATAAACATTAGCCCTCAGTGCTAAGCTCATTGAAAAACACACCGCATTTCCTGTGACCCTTTCATAATTAAAGTCAACCTGTGTTTTGCCAGTAAGATGCTTTTAATGTGAATCTTAAGTTTGCATTAGCAGTAGTATTACATTTTTTCTGCCAGTGTCACCCTCAACACCCACTTCTTATTACTGCTGATACATTCATATCACAATACTTTCATCAGTGGGCCACAGCCTTAATCACCACTATGTTACCTCGTCCGGTGACAGTGACCTCACTGATATTTTCTGATGAGTTAACATGAGAGTGATGATATAGATTACTTACATGTTTAGGAGGTCTCAAAACGGCCAAAACTCTGTGGCCTCCAAACTCTGCACCCAGCACCTTTCCATCTCCTTCTGGCTCCTGGAGTGTCTGGAAAATCAAATACGGTGTAAAGATACTGATTTCGATCAACATGTTATACAGAAGATCACAGTAAGATGACACGTTATGAGTAAGAGATTTGATCACCTGAGATGAAAGTCCCAGAAGTGCAATGATGTTTTTCAGTAACAGAATTTACAGTATCTTTTCATATTGACAGGTGATAATGACAAAAATAAATAACATGTTTTACAATTTTTTGTGCACCTGATACCAACAGAATATTCCAGTAAGCTGTCAATATTGCCATGTATTCACAAATTCTTTCAAGTCGACTCAAGCATGGGGCATGATATCCAGCATTAATGCTGTTGTAGAACTGAACAAAAGGTGTTGTAGCATTGAGGACTGAAGACCGAGGATGCCGAAAAACCGGCAGCAAATGTCTTATTAGATTTATAGTCTTTTTTACTTATTCTTTGATCAGATACTCATTCTTTGATCAGACACTCAGATGCAAATCTATTTTTTTTTCCAATTTTAGAATATCATAGTTCAATTAGTTAAGTATCAATCCCAAAACTGTGGTGTTTTTTCAAACAATACCCACTTCTGGTCAAATACCTTTTGAAGTAAATAATCAAGCTTTTTACTGTCATACCCAACCAGTGGACTCGAGCATCTTGAGCTCCAGAGGGTCTCCGAGATGCTGTCCTTGCAGCAGTGTCACAGTGTGACAGCAAGCCAGGCCTGATAGCATGGGTCCTGGGGGCAGGAGTCTGGGCTCTTGGACCAGCTCGGAGAAACCAGCTGGTCCCCCCTCCATCACTCCCCACATATCCAGACCATCCTCTGTAAGAGTTCCGGTCTGAAGAAACAAAAGTACTCTGATGAAAGACAATTTCAACCTGCCAAGTAGCCCCGACGGTTCTCCACATACACAGTAAACTTCAAATAATGGGTCCCCCCTCACCTTGTCAAAGCAGAAGAGTGAGACCTTGCCACAGATGTTGATGCGCGGTGGACTGATGCAGAAGACGCCCTGGCTCTTCAGCCTGCGCTGAGCGTATATAGTGCCAGCAGTGATGGCAGCAGGAAGGGCAGGGGGCACTGCAATGGTCACAACATCCAGGCTCCTAATCACTAACTCCATCAAGGTTGCCTGGACACATATTCAGACACAAGTCAGTGATGTCACTTTCTTCATTATTGGAATGTCAAAGAAAAACAGGCCAAAAAATATTTGGTCCTTGCATTGTGGCTTGCACTTACATTGGCTCTGAAGAGGACCACAAAGCTGTAAATCGTGGAGAAAAAAGCTGAGGCAAGAAGGACAACATAGGAAAAAACTTGATTAATGTTCAATTATTGTTGCCTGGGTCCAGACCTTTGAATCCCTTCACTCTACTGAGTTCAAGTTGACTGATTCGTCTGGCATCATGACAAGAAAAAGCAGTTTCTCAGTTAGAATAAAAAAAATTAACCAATGAGTGCTGCAGGGGGACTCGATTAGCCAATCAGCGCCACAGGCAGGACTATAATGTTGTCAAACTGTTGTCAAGCATTGCACTGCAACCAATGAGGAGTAAAAAAAACCCTGGAGAGCACTATAGATCGGCATGTCTTCTCAATATCGCCCGACATTGTAACTGGTTGTGCTTCACTCCACTTTTAAAACTTCTGCAAAACAAGTATGTTAACATGGCTGTGCATCACTGTGGTATTACATTGATGTTCGATCCGGGTGGATACGTTGGTCTCTAGTGACTGCTTAGGGAAATCAAATCTCCACCCCCACAGAAATCAGTTAGAGTGGATAGCGTCAGACTGAAGATGGAATAGGACGATGTAACGAGTTGACAATTCTGTCTGATGTCAGGCAACAATTATAGGTCAAAAACACTTGAAATACATAATCAGAGTAACTTCATATACTCTTGAAGTTAGGCAGGTTGCTGTTAAAGCGCTTACCAATAGCACCCAGGATGAGCAGAAATCTGGCAGAATCTTGGTAGAAGCGGAAGTCTGTTGGCTGAGGATACAAAATGGAGCTGACCAGGTTACCTTTGGCTGTGAAAAACCCTGAGAATGACATACAAGCAGGAGTAAGAGTAAGGTAAGGTAAGGTGAGGTGAGGTAAGATGATGTGAGATGAGGTGATAACTCCATAACTCCACAGGTAATCTTTGACTGTTGACTGACATCTCACTAAAATGTCACAGACTCAGATCATAAGTGTCTCTACTCACCAGTGCTTGTGACCACGGCAACAGCACCACTACCTCCCGGCCCACCACCTTTGGCCTGAATGAGCTGGGTACCACAGAAAATGGTGTGTCTACGCTGCATCTCTGAGCTGTACCTCCCCTCACCGGCTGGCAGTGGGGTTTTCAGTACTGGGACACTTTCACCTGGACACAGGAATGATGAGAACAGATTAGTACAGTGACTTCTCACAGGAAGATTTAAAACAAGCTGCAGGCACAGGCCAATAAAGGGGTTGGCACCACGTACTTAATGGCTGCCATTTGCAAATGCTTTTGTCCTGATGCTAAATTGGATATAGGGAACATTTAGGGTTCATACCAATAAACTTTCACTCTAGAACAATATGAAACTAAAAAGTGGGAGACTGAGTATTTTTATATCTGGGCTGGGAAATTACGCTGAATTGCAATTTGGTTTCATGTCAGTTTTTGCAAAGGCCTTTTTTTTTTTTGCCATTTTTACTTTCTTTTATTTATTACCAGTTTTGGAAAAACATTGAGTGGTTTGCAAAAATCAAAACAGTTATTCCTGTAGATGTAAAAAAATATGTCATCTAAAGTGATTGTAACTCATGTAACATCTTTACTGAGAGGCAAAGAAATCAAAGGCTTGAACCCTCACATACAACAAGGTCACATTCCTTTGATGAACTAGCACCAGTGTGCAGTCAACTTGAAAATCACTTTTGATGGCCAATTTGTGACTCTAATCAGCTTCAGGGTTGTGAAATGTGACTTGAACCAAGATTTAAACAGCTTTTTAGATTAAATCCTGCATGAAACATGAGAAACAGTTACACTCTGCCTGGGGGTGTTGTTGAGATGTTTGGTGATTACCTGTGAGCATGCTCTCGTTGACCAGACACTCCCCAGCCAGCACGGCAGCATCACAGGGCAGCAGTAGACCTTCCTGAGGGATAATTAGACAGTCGCCAGGGACCAGCTCCACCGAGCTCACACACTCCTCCACTGAGAAAACACACACATGTACACATGCAACACATTGTATGTATTCCTGAAGCCGGAGCCATGCAATCTGGCTTCAGTGCAAACCACTCAACAGAGACGGCTTGCTTCTACCTCTCAGACACCATCAAGTTCAAGTCAAACAAAGAAAGTATTGTGGGTGCAGTCTTTCTTAATCTCCACAAAGCATTTGACACTGTCAACCATAATGTTTTACTCCCCAAACTTTCTGACTTTAATTTTTCTATTTATAAGTAGTTTAGCAGTAGTAATTTAGCAGTTATTAGACAGGAGCCAGTGTGTACGGATTAATAATGTTCATCTCCAAGAACAAACATGATAACCTATACTCATTCAATCCCAAACATGCCATTAATTCACAGAACATCTCCTCATGGCTAGATAGGCCTACTCTTGAAAAACTTGAAAAACTCGTGGATGATGCCATCTCTGTCTGCACAAGGCTTTCTGTCCTACGAGGCCACCGTCACTTACCCGACGGGAGGGGTGAGTGAGTGAGTGCGAGTGAGCCCTGCAATCTAGAATTTGACCGCTGATGTCACTGTTACTCACCATTTTTACACACTGAGGCTTAAAGAAGTAGATGCACAAATGTATGCTGATGATATTGTTACCTACACTTACGGAAAGAGTGCAGAGGAAGAGTCAAATAAACTAACATCAGTTATGTTTGTTATATGTTCGTTTGTATACTTGCTCGTCGACACTGTAAATGAGGCTTGCCTCAGTGTACTCACCAGTTTAAATAAAGGTTACATACATACATATGTGGTCCCAGTCAAAACTTTTACTTTAGACTATCTACTTTTGATTTTCAAGTGTGAGACAAGGGAAGTGAAACATTGGGGCTTTAAGAGATGCACCTATTCATAGAGAATACATGGCAACTATTCATCTCCAACAACACCTGGGTACAGTTTTGGTGAACAAAACCAAACTATATTTAGTATTTCTGACACCCTTACATTTATATTTATTTAATTACATAAAACCCTGGTTATTAATCAAAACCCTAAACCTCTTCACCAATCCCTCAACTTCCCTAGAAAAGAAGGTTTCTTTTATCCTGTCAAGGCACGCTGTTCTCACTCTGCTTCTGCCTTGTTCCTTTAACAGACTAAAACTCTCTCTGTGCCAAGAGTCCTAAGATCTTATTTTTTAAGAAATAAAATGCCACTGTTTCACTTCAGATGAAGCACATTACTGCGAGACTCATGTTAATGACCCTTACTATTGACCGGATGACAACTCCACATGGATCATTTTCTGAAACTACAAGAAATTCACATTAGAAGAAGAATAAAACTAGTATTACTGCCCCAGACTTGTACGCCTCTGCGCAGCAGTCAGGTTTCTCTCACAGTTTACATCCATGTCTGTGAAAGCATGGATGCTTTACACCCCATTGTCCCCCTAACAGCACAAATCTCAACAATCAACAATTTTTCTGCTGCTGTCTTGGCCAGGCTTCCCTTGAAAAAGAGGCCATTGTGTCTCAATGGGACCGACCTGGTTAAATAAAGGTTTAAATAAATAAAAAAATCAGCACAGTTTGAAGGTGGACAATCAAGATGAGTGTCACTAATTCATTATCTAGCCATATATTTAGCCTTCTGTTTCTGAGATATGACATTGAATAATTGCTAGAAAAGTGTTTTATTTATTTCAATTTTATTTATAAAGCCCAATATAACATATCACAATTTTCCTCAGAGGGCTTTACCGCATACGACATCTCTCTGTCCTTTGAACCCTCACAGCTGATAAGGGAACCCTCCCCCCTCTCCCCCATTATGATTGTAATGTACTCTTCACTCCAAGTGGACATTTGTGTCAAATATTAAGAAATTCCCATTAGATGTTCTTGAGATATCACATTCACAAAAATGAGACAGACACGTTTACAGTCACCTTGACCTTTGACCAACAAAATCTAATCAGTTCATTCTTGAGTCCCAGTGAATGTTTGTGCCAAATTTGAAAAAAATCTCTCAAGGCATTCTGGAGATATCATGCTCACGAGAATGTGACAGACAATTCACAGTGAACTTGACCTTTGAACAACAAATTCTAATCAGTTCATCACTGAGTCCAAGTTGACATTTGTGCCAAATTTGAATAAATTCCCTTGAGGCATTCCTGAGATATCGTGTTCACAAGAATGGAATGGACGAACAACCCGTAAACATAATGCCTCCGGGCACACACAAAGACTCACCTCCTGAGCTTCTTCGTATTGTGACATTTGTGACTAACCGGGCCATGTTGTGAAGAGTGACGCTTTGCTGTGGAGTAAGGTGAGACAAGGTTTAAATAATATTATTTACATTTATATCCAAAGCTAAAAATATAACAGATTATAATCACATTTATTTATTCCACTACAGGCTCACCTTGCGGATCTCGTATAGTGAGATACAGATGGAGAAAACGGAGATAATAAATATACATGTGGCATAATAATAATAATTGTCGATGGTCCACAGGATGATGCTGAACACTTGGAACACATAGAAGGGGTTGAGGACCTAAAAATATAGATACAGAGAGAGAGAAAGGGAAGGAGAGGGTTCAATTTGAAACTTGTCTTAAGTATTACTTCAAGATTTTTTTAATGACAGTTTGGAATGTTAACCATCATGCAAATATAATTAATCTGAGGCAGAGCAAAACACATATTGTCCACCTCACCTCCTCAAACAGCAGTTTCCCGTAAGGCTTCACAGGCACATCAATAAGGTTTGGCCCATACATGCGTCTCCTGAAAGAATTCATGTCATGAATGACTCAGCAGTGGCCTCTAAAATTAAAGAATCAGTTTACTTCTCCATCCATTCATTCTTTCCTACCTCAAGCTCTGCTCCAGGTGACTCAGGCCCATTTGGAAGCCATACAGGTCCTTGCAGGTCCAGTCCTCATTGAGGACACTACAGACGAACATGGAAGGTTTTAATATTGTTGGTAAAAAAAAAAACAGGAAACACGGATCTAGCTGATCAGTACTCTGTACTACATTCCTGGTTCTCCTGTTTCAGTACCTGACACGACAGTAAGCTCCTTTCTTGCTCAGCCAGATGTAGCGCAATCCTTCAAACAGGTAGTATCGCAGCAACGTTTTCTGTAACACAATAAAAGGTCACTTTTAGTCACTCAGCACATATTCTGCCAAACGTTCACTTCTTCCTTACCTCCTCTTTGTGCAGCTGAACTGTATCTCTCCATTCATTGTCCTCCAGCTCGACCGACATCTCCAAACTGAAAGGGACAAACCAAGTAAGTAGAGCCGACATACAGTTTTCCTTTTGTCTATTTCACAGTTTTCTCTGACGTGCATAGTGCTGAAAGGCTAAAGGTGATGATGTCAGAGGGTAGAAATGTAGCTGACCTGCCATCCTCAATCTCCTCTGTGAGGATCTCCACCACATGCTGCTGGCCAAAACTGTCCTGCAGGAAAGATGACACAGATATATCTCTGCAAGCTGAAAACTAGGCATGTGACCAACCAAGGTATGCAGTAAATCAGAACATAACACAGAATACTGCCAGAAACATGGTCCTCAGAAACCGGTAAAGGAAATTAAAGAAGTGCTACAATCTAACTGATATTTTTGAAGGCCAATATTTTGAACTGAAGCTGGTAATCCCTAAGATTTTTGTGCCGATCTATGTACTTGTCAAAGATTTATTTCTTGCCAGTGTGGAAAAGACTCTGTAAGAGCATTTTGGACATCAACCATTCAAACTAACATTCAAAGGTCAAATGTGTTGGATTTAGAGGCATATATTGGCAGAAATGGAAATATTACAATAAGTATGTTTTCTTAAGTGTATAAATCACCTGAAAATAAGAATTGTTTTGTTTTTGTCACCTTAAAATGAGCAGGTCCTTATCAACTGAGATTGGCATGTTGCACCACCAACATTAGTCCAAAACTGACAAACCAAACACTGGCTCTAGATAGGGCCATTCACGTTTTCATGATGACCATAGTAGTTTAGAAGCCCCTTCAACATGAACAGCTTAAAAAAAAGGACATACTTTTCACATGAAACTGCTTTATTCAGTCTTTTTACCTAATTAAATCATCTGGTGAGGTTGTTTTGGAGAGGAAGAGACCTATGTGGATACTCTGGTTTCTGTTAAAAACCTCCTGAAAGTCTGGATCTTAACGTTTCAGGAAAAAAGGTGAGCACACATCAGCAGGTGCTGAGCTTACTGCCCATCTCTGACATGCCAAACAGTGTCAGAGAAACACTGATTTGTAATGTGATACTGCTTTGTTCAGTGTTTTTACTATTTTAGATCACCTAGTCCATTTGTTATAATAATCCTCATCGCTAGACCACATTAAGTCACCCTAAATTGTACACACTGTTCCTTTACGCATAGGTTTAATTAAAGAAAATAAAAGGATAATGTGGGACAATCTGACATACAGGTCAGTTGCAGTTCTTAAAATGCCACGAGAAATCCAGTTTCAGTAATAATGCCAGGTTCCAAGTGGATTTCAAATATGGGTAGGAAATAATTTATTTTCTCACTCTTATTAGCAGAACATCTGCCAAAGCCAGAGGGCAGGAGCAGCAGCGGGCAAGGACAGCAAGCCGCGGGCGCCAGTGAAACACAATCAGGACGAGACCCAAGGACAGCACTGCAGCCAGACGACACAGCCACACCCGCCAGCGCACCCACTTATACCCCTGAGCATCCTGGTGGGGCAAAGGAGTCAGACAGTCCACTGAGATTCAAACACAGGTTAATATCCATACCGCTGGTTAGCTTATCAGCAACCATATTACATGATAAAAGCTTCAGTCAAAAGCCAGATTGTGACACTGGCTTACAACAGTGATACCTGAACCAAATGTGACAGAGGGTATTCAAAAGTGCTGATTCCTCTCTATCTGTAAATACAGCACGGGTATAGAGACCCATGCACATGTCTAAGGTACACACCTACGGGAAACAGATGTCATCGTAAGTTTTCACACCGCATCAAGCAAGCGAAGCACACTACTACTACTGCTTCACCTGTTCATCTGTCAACAAAGACTGCACCTTTACTTATATTGGTAACACTTTATTTGAATAGTCCACCTGCGGATAGTTCAGAGTATCTGTAAGATTTCAAGTACTTAAAGTTGAGATTCAACCATTCATCTGTTTCACTCGTTTCTGTAGATGTTATCTATAGAGTATGTGAGACAATTCACTCCTCATTGTCACAATAATTTAGTTGAGCTTGAGCTATTCACTCAGTCTGTGCCACATGGGTTGAGTGAGTAGCTCAAGTTTAACTAAATTATGCTGAGAATATGTAGGTATGTCCAAGAACTGTCACATGTAATCTAGGCGCACTATCCAGATAGAGCGTTACTTTTATATTTGCTGTTTTTATCCTATTTTTTTTTTCGTCTTCGGTTCTATTATCTACATCTAATTCTTTGAAGCAAACATTATTTATCACACATTCTCAGTTTAGCAGAAATATTGTGGAGGCTCTTACCATGTGTGAGTCAGGGCTGAGCAGGGGGTCTCGTGGACACGGTGAGGGGAGTCCACTCTGCGGCTCCACCACACTACCTACAGAACAGGAAAACACAGAGCAGCACCACACACACACACACCCTCTAAGTAAATACTAACAAAGCACACAGTGCAAAGCGCTAGTCCAGTCCAGGCTGCATACTGCAATCATGTCTTTGTCGGCTTGCTTTAAATCCCATCTTTTGAATGAACTGAGTAGCATGGGAAGTTTTTGCATGTACAGTGGGGTCTATATTGGGCTCCTAGTGAACTCATTCTTCAAGACTGACTTATCAGACACTTTAAACTCTACAGCTCGACATTTACAGTCCAGGCAAGTGCACTTAACACTGCAGGGTTTTTTTTTTATGTTCAATTAATCCCTCTTCAAAAAGTTCCAAAAGTGGTAAAAAGAGGATACAATGCAACCACAGCCAAACTTTAGAAAAATGTGTGAGAAAGTGAGCTAGTGGGACTGAGATCTCCTTGGTCACACCTGAGTCCGACTGTTTCCTCTGGACACATTACCTTTAAATGGCTACAGAGAGGAGTCAAAACTACCCTATAAAGTTTCACACGCTTGCTGTAAACTTGTGGTTAGGTCCATAACAGTAAACATAACTTAGGAGATAAAAAATACCATAAAGTGGAGAAAAGTATGTAGTTTGTTTAACCATAATGTCGCTTCCGCTTGCTAAGGTCTGGAACATACTAAACTAACACACGTCGTTCGTACTAAAACACAATGGAGGAAAAGCTGAGCTTACCGTTAATAAGAGTCCGTAACAAGACCCTTAGTCTAACATAAATACTTCCCCGACATGATAAAGACAGTGGACTAGAGACTGTGGACTAGCGTGAAGATTTTTCAGTGCTGCCGCTGTTGTATCCCACCCCCTTTTCTTTCCATTTTGAGTTCACCTGCGTGTCACTATCGTCGGATACCTGACTACTTGTTTAACCGGCTTTGAAAGCAAATCTGACACTGGAGTGCTAACCGCCATTTCAGACGACGAGTGACCAAAAATCAACAAAAGCGGAGAGAAACTATATTTAATGCGTTTATTCCGCACCGTGAGCACCACGGGTGATGGAAGCTGCACGAGCTGACAGCCAGACTACAGCTGTATTTCTACACCTTTGCTGGGTCCGCGACAGGGGCGTGAATACAGCCAGTGCAGGCAGTGCTGCTTCACTGGCCCCTGAATGATTCAGATTACAACCTGAGAACTACAGGTATCCTCAAAGACGATATCATATTAAATAAAAAATGGTGCCATTTGCTATAGGCTGTATGCCCTAAAAAATGCAAACCCACCCCCATCATGATTTTCTTTCCTTGCAGTAGCAAACCATAACAAATGCATATGCTTATTCTACATGAACTAGAAAAACAATGAATAAACTATAAACGCTGCTCAAAAAAAATCAAGGGAACACTTGTGCAATGCACTGATTGATATACATAGCATAATTTGCTGAGAACAAAATCACACAAAAAATAACAGGCTGATCCAATCTGCATGAATTTTATCATGGCAACTTATAATGTGACTCAGCAGTGTGTATGGCCCCTGGGTGCCTGCATGCACTCCCGACAACGATGGAGCATGCCAGCGGATGGTGTCCTGGGTTTGGACACTGAGCTCATTAAGAGAATGCCAAGAGTGTGCAAAGCAGTAATCAGAGCAAAGGGTGGCTATTTTGAAGAAACTAGAATATAAAACATGTTTTCAGTTATTTCACCTTTTTTTTGTTAAGTACATAACTCCACATGTGTTCATTCATAGTTTTGATGCCTTCAGTGAGAATCTACAATGTAAATCGTCATGAAAATAAAGAAAACGCATTGAATGAGAAGGTGTGTCCAAACTTTTGGCCTGTACTGTATATATATATGTGTGTGTGTGTGTATATATATATATATATATATATACATACATGTAATTAAATGAATAATTCTTTTTATTGTCTTTGATGATTTTGTCATGTTGATGCAAGTCTATTTGATCATGTGACAAGATGATACAAAACAGTAGCTAGTTCAGTTCATCTGCACATTGAGCGAGCAGCCATGCCATTCAAACATAAAGGTAGCAATAAGAAAGTTCAAGAGAGAAACGAACAGGAGGAATAAGTAGCATCAACTCCACCAGAACACAGGAAATTAAATGTTTTTGCTGCTCAAACTTTTCTTGCAAAGGACCCCCAAACCCCCATTTCATATGTACCCTCCCAAATATTGAAACAAAAATGATGCCATTGGGTGCTGGTATATCTCAACGTTGTTAGTTTAATATTATTGTTTGCCCATTAAATATGATAACACCAAAGACCTGATAGGCGAGTCAGACAGCTTAGCAGTGAAGTGTATTATGCTAATGAGAGTTAAACTAGTTTCACTCTCCCTTTCCATCATCATATCAGTCTTATCACCCATACATCAAAATAAATATTAACATTAGTAAAACTTCAAGTTATTGTTATAACTCAATAGTTCACTCCTGAAAAGAGATAATGTTTGTTGTAAGGTTGCAGCAACATACCAGTTTCAAGGTATACCGTGATATAACTGTTGACGATTAGCTTATTGTGTACATTTGCTTATCTATGATACTGAAAAAAATGCATTACTTACTCACAGTTTTAACAAAACCAGCTTTCTGAAACAGGGCTCTGGACGAATGCTCATATATGTACTGCAACCTACTTGTTGTTGTACTGTGTGGACATGAATCAACATACACAGCACAAGAAACCAAAGAGTTGAGTCATCTGTTTTGTCAGAACGCACATGACTGTGGCACAATCATGGGAAAGCTTATCAAGGCAATTGCAACTGAGTTATTTTGCCCAATCACATGCTTCCTTTCTTCTAACTAGGCCAATCTCTACCAGAAGTAGCCTAAACAAAAGTATGTGGTCTGCAATCAAACCCCACTGGCTTTTCAGTTTTAATTTGTGCCTAGTGGTTTGCTGCGTGTAAGACTAATAACCTGGTTAAAGACCCATCTCTTAATAAAAATAAAGCTACACCATGGCCAGTATTCCCTTAATCTCTAAAGTGGTACTGACTTTCAGCTGTTTTGGAGTAACCAGTCCATTCACATACTTCACTGTTTCAGCACACACAGGAAATCCCAGCATCAAGAAGTCATTATTGTGTCCCTTTCAAATGACCTTTGTCACAGAAATCAATAATAAAAACTCTGTTCAAAGGGCCACCAACATTTGGAGGAGACAATAACTGAGGCCACAGTGGTTATTCCATCCCTAAAAATATGACGCTATAAATCCTACTCTGTCCAATGAGCTGTGGATAATTACTCTGAGAAAGTCCAAGCTTTCAGTTTCACCTTCAATCACATCATTACACAGGGCAAACTGCTATGTCAAAAAAGAGGAAACAAGGACCCACAAATGACAAGACAGTCATTTGAGCTGAGGCTGCAAAAAACAACCCTTAACCTAAAATAGCAACTTCATCTACAGGCCGTGCCGAGGCTGACAGCCTGTACACCCAATTGTTTGGTGGCCTGACACCTGCAGTACCCACCCAGCACTATTAAATCATGGCCTTTGCAACCTTGTTACATTGTCATAGCAGCATTAGCAACTAGAAAAGTGGCAGTAGCAGATCAAGAAGTGGCAGCAGAAGCAGTAGTAAAGTGCGCTGACTAGAGCCAAACCAGAACTGGACTTTTGAGGCCAATATCTATGTAAAAAGTTTAACGCTGCTCTAGTGAATATTTTTAATGGGACACACGACTGTGTATAATGTGAAAGAGTTGGCTCATACAAATGCAATCATGCAATCTTGGCTCAATTTATAAATTTCCCCTCAGTTCTACAAAGTGTTTCAGTGTCTTTCATTATTTTCCCGGTCTAAAAATGTACTCTTTTGGTTCAGTCTCAAAGCTCTCATCAGTGTCATGTTCAGCAGCGACAGTCCACTGCTCTCAGCAAAAAAGGTTTCATAAACCCACTGCATGCTACCTGCCCCTTGCAAACGACACACAGACGAATATAGGTGTGGCAACTATGTGCTAAAATATGTAACGTTAGACTATTTCTCTCTGGCTAACAAACTGCGAAGCGGATCAGTTTTGCATTTCCTGTTACTTATTAGTAGGGCTGGGCACTGTGGAGAAAGTCAAATATCACGATATATTTGACCAAATACCTTGATATCGTGATGATATTGTAGGATTGACTATTAGTAATTAACAAAAAGCAATATTATGACTATGTGGGTAAATACAAATAATATAACAGCTAGAATAGTCGTAAATTCAGACAATGACATAAGGCTAAAGAAGGCAGAGTTATCAGTCAGGCTCTGAGTGAGACACTTTTGATTTTTGCACTGTAAACAAACATATTCACCTCCTAACAACAAAATGGCGCAGGTCTAGCTTTAGTAGTGGTAGCAGCAGCAATAACTTACTGTTACTGAAGCCACTGTAGTAGTAGGCTAGAGTAGTAGTGAGGTCTGTGGATTACACAGATCACCAGGGGTAGTTTTGATGGTAAATTTAAATGTGACACTTCAATTCTGTTATGACCTGAAATTAAATTCACCCTCCATTGTAATGGGGAGGAAGCACAGATGGATATCTCACCACCAGCTGTGCAAATAAAACCTTAACCTCCGCTTGGCTCAGCACCACCAAAAGTAAGAAGCGAGAACATGCTTCTTGTTTTTGTAATTTAGATGGAATACGCCTTTAAAATACGAAATAAGAGCTTATTAGTGGCTTTGATGAGAAGATTTTTATACCCAAATTGATTATGATAGTTTAATTAAGGTCTGAGCTAAAGTCAGCTAACCCGGGCAACACTAGCTCCATTAATGAGTGATAAACACAGCAAGTGGGGAAGTTTGTTTAGCCGAATACAGGTATAAAGTACAGATACATTTAGTCGGCGAGCAGACAGTAAATTGTTTAGACAGTTATCACCACAATATAACCTGCAGTCAGTCAGTCAGTCAGTCAGTCAGCACTTATCAGCAGAGAACACACATTCGAGTTGTGTTTAGCTAACGTTAATGATTAGCAAACACGTCTGTTTAGCCTCAGTCTGCTTTCCGTAATGAAGGGATCGTTGACTAATTAAATACACTTACCACGCCTATCCATCTTTGGGTCGGGATGGCAGCGTCCACATTATCCCCTTTCACACCATCGTAACTGAAGTTAAAAGACAGACTGTCCTGTCACCAGAGAGGAGCTCCTTTCAAAACATCTCGCTCTCTCAGCTACAAACTACACTCCTCTACGGGAAGTCGCGTTGTCCAAAATAGTAACACGCCTGCCCATGTGTGTGGAACAGGGCCGTAATTGCATATTTGACATAGGGGGCATTTTTAATCGGCACCTTCTGCGTCTCAACCCTGAGGATGGTCACCCTGGATTTTTTTTTTTTTCCCCAGAAACTTAACAGCTCAACCGACCATGTCAGGGTGTTTTGAAACAAAATGTTGGATTAAAGGTTGTTAAAGTGCTGATGACTGAGTGCCATTTTAAAGAGTCAGTGTATGACTGAGGACAGTTAACAGTGACACAGCCTACATAACACTCATACTACACTCTAGTTTTCCACTTTTTAATACATTTTAAAGTCATGAAATAGAGACACAGTGGTGTTTGACAGTAGTGGCTTCTGCTGGGGCATGGCAACACCACTTGCACAAACCATATACTGAACAGCAGTACACCCCAATATTATGGCCGGTGGTAATAAATAATAAAGTCATGAATTTGTCTGTTTATTTGTGATTATGATTAAATTTGCTAATAATTATCCAAGACGGCAGTGCGTGGTTGCCTGTCCTAACATTGGAACGTTTTCTTCTTTAACCTGTATATTTATCGATATATTAGAGGGGCATTTTGAGCTTATTTGAATATTTGACAGTGCAGGCAGTGTGACTGCACAGGGGCCTATGAGGTGGGGGGCCCATAGAAAGATGACATGAACTGCAATGTTGACCCGTCATGGGTGGATTATGAGACAGTGAGCCCCTGGACACAGATATGCACAGCCCCCACCACGTCTCCTACAACCACATGTGAGCAAGGCACATAGATGTGGTTTTGCATCTCTTTGTAATCAGTTTGATCCTTTTTCTTGTCAGTATATATTTCGATAATTTCGGTGACATTTTGCAGATGAGGGGCCACATGGGGCCCTGACACTTAAGGCTCCTGGGCCTGTGATCAGTAGGCCTGTAATCAACCATGGTTACTGTAGAGTTCCTGTTGTTATGCAGCTGGTCAGTTATTTCTCCACAAACCAGTAAATGCAAATTGCGACCACATCCCCATCGACCCGTTTTTCACAGCAGACATTTTGACTCGTTAAAGCAGGAAGAGCAGAGATGGAAATAATATTTGTAACTGCTTCATTGTCAGTGAGTGAGTATGGATAAAACCAGAGCCCTGGAACTGGCTCACTCAAATGAAATCCAGCCATCATTAATGTTACTAATTCCACCTCTCTCTTTCCTGCTTTGACAAGTCCACATTTCTTCATCTTTCAGTGATTAAGAATGTCTCATTTGTTGCTTCAGTATTGTTTATTACAATGTAAGTTGCACAGGCAATCAATGAGTGGGTTATTTGTTCATCCCTGATCCAATAAACATACATTTAACTTCTTCAGTGAGCTCAGCACATCTTTAATTACCACATATTTAAATATTTACAGCCTGAATACAATGTCTTGAGCTCTTACCAAATACTACATGCCTTTTTGCTCTGCAGACAAATAGCAGAAATGTGGTCCAACATGTTGCATCCCACAAAGTATTTAGCTTAACAGTTCTTTCCAGCACCTTTCTCTCACAATTTCCTGTCTTGTTCTCCCTCAAACAAATCACACTTACACACATCCACACACTCACATTTCACTCACTCATGGAAATCACATAAAGGTGCTGATGGAGGTAAAAGTTCCCGGTTGGCTCTTCACTTCCTCTTAACTTAGTTTCAGTTTTTATTACTGATTCTTGAGCCAGCTGGATTTTCATATGTTCACGAAGCTGCTGCTTTCTTCTCTTTGTAAGTCGCCATCATTTTCTTAATCTCTGCAATGGCCTTCCCTGGGTTGAGTCCCTGTGGAGCAGCATGTCAAACAGACAGTGAGAAATTAAAAACTGCAAGAGAGTCTGCAAGAGAGTGTGTGTGAGAACGTTTTAAAGTACCTTGGGACACGTCTTAGTGCAGTTCATGATAGTGTGGCAGCGGTAGAGCGAGAAGGGGTCCTGAAGTTTGGACAGACGCTCCTCAGTGAATTCATCACGGGAGTCAATCATCCACCGGTATGCCTGTGGGATAATAACACAGTTGACATCTGTTCTTTGCTCTATCATGAATAATTTTTTGTACTATATTTTAAAACTTGAATTGTAATGTCTTGACAACTAAGTTGTGATTCATGACATGATTCCTCTAAACTCGTGTCTGTCTTTGCATCATGTCATGAATTGACACGATCCCTTAAAGTACAGTTTCAGCTGGAAAAATGCTGAATGTAACCAATGTCAGCATGTTAACGTCTGATAGTTCACACTCACAGCATTTAACTGAAAGCTAGGCGTGTTATGATTCATAGGTCCAATATGATAGATACAAAGCGAAAACATTTTGTGTTGTCATCTTTAAAGGTCTTGTGTGTGAGATTTTCATCATGTGGTGAGGTTGCAAATTACAACCAATGGAAACTTCTTCCATGTGCCAGGGGTGTAGAACTATGTTGGCTGACAAAAAAATGCAAAAATGGCCTTTTCAGGAGCCAGTGTTTGATGTGTCCATTCTAGTATACTGAAGTAAAAACATGGTGGACATCACAGAAAGAGGACCTGCTCTGTGCGCAGATATGAACACACAACAATTCTTAGTTTAAGGTGATTTTACGTTTTCATTTGTTTGAATTTGTTTAAAATGTGTCTCATTTTAAACGAATGAAAACATAGTTATAAATATTAGATTATATTTCTGCCAATAAATCCCCCTAAATCCTACACATTGCACCTTTATTTTGAAAATTAAAAAAAACAAAACAATACAGTCACCAGCTTAACCACATGGCCTTTGCTCTGGCACCACCTTCAGGCTAAATTCCACATTATTTGCCACACAAGGATCTACTCAAGTTTTCTCTTTATGGTTTGTAATGAGCATCATAGGCCCACAAGGCCCCAAATGTGGCTATAACTCCTGTTACCACGTGTAATATCTGGATTCATTTGGGATATGCATCTCATAACCAAATAAGATTACCCACCTGCATTAGGACAGCAGGTCCCAAGTATTTGTCTCCATTCCACCAGTAGCTGGGACAGCTGGTGCTGCAGCATGCACAGAGGATGCACTCATACAGGCCGTCCTGTTGGGTTCAGAAGACTGTGACTACACTGGCAAATCACAATGCTATCATTCAAGTGTGATTCTGCTGAAGATTTTCACGAGTAATACGTCTGAGACGGTTAGATTTCTCGTGATGAAATGATTTCTAGGGTCAAAATATGAAGATCTCCAGTATGGCTGCCACAACGTGTGTTATTATTTGTGGGAGATCTGCATTTCTTACAGTAATGTGTTGGTCTATTTACCAGTTTTTGCCTGTCTTCCACCGACTGGAAATACTGCTCCTTCCCTTCTTGAGTTTCATCCTTCTTTTTCAGGTAGGGCTCGATGGATTTGTACTGTGCATAGAAGTTACTCATATCCTGGTGAAAATTATATGAAGGAGAATTCAAAACAAGCACTCAAACAATCATGAAATGCACCATATATGAATGTATTAGAACTTGCCACATTTTCACACTTGAAGTACTTACAGGCACCAGATCTTTGACCACATACATGTGTGGGAGGGGGTAGATTTTGGTTACTTTGGTTGTGTTGCTGTCAATTTTGTTAAGACACGCCAGTGTGTTGCCTCCATTTATGTTCATGGCGCATGAGCCGCAGATACCTGAAAAAATACACAATCAATAGGTCACTGACATCTGGCACAAAGGTCAGTTTAAAATGCCCTGTTTATGTGTTTCATTTGTTCTGATTTTTTAAAATAAATCTGGAAACTGTTAACATTATTATGTGCAAGCTTATTTTTATACTCCGCATACAGACTCAGTACAGTGAAGATATATATTTGATTCTTATTATCTTAAGTACTAGTGTTGACATTGTAGTGTACTGCACATTTCTATTTCTGTTTTATTGCATTTGATTATTTTATATTTACATACTTCAATTTCATACTCTTATTATTACTTCTTATAATCCTTTATTCTTTACATCCAAGTGACTATAAATTATTATAATTTCCCCTCAGGTATCAATAAGTGTTTCTGTTTCTGATTTTGATTCTGAATCTAGGTGTGTTTCTTACCCTCACGGCAGGAGCGTCTGAATGTGAGTGTGGGGTCAATCTCATTCTTGATCTTAATGAGGGCATCCAGAACCATTGGACCACAGCTATATCAACAAGAACATGTCAATAGATTATGACACTGAAATATACAGCTCCACAGTGTTCTTTTCATGGACCTGGTTATGACTTACGTGTTGAGGTCGATTTCATATGTCTGCATTCGTGGTTTGTCTCCAGCGGTGTCTGGGTCCCAGCGGTAAATTTGGAACTTCTTGATCCTGGGTTCAGGAGCCGGGGCAGCTGATGTCTGAGCATGCCGAACCATCTGTATCACAGATAACAAACAAGAGAGGCAGGATATATGAATCACTGACAAGTATCATATACCCTTTTATTCAATTTCTTCTTCCTCTCTGTATTTTCTTTCTGCACAGGGTCACAAGGGAACACAACATAATGTGACGTAGCTGCTGTTCATGTCAGCTGAGGCTAAAATAGGAGGCACTCTGTAATTCTATCCTGTAACACCAGAGGATACTACTTGTACTAGTTCAACAACTCATACAAATAGCTACAAAACTGACAATAGATTTGTATTGCCAGATCTTTAATCATTAAAAATGATTGCTTTCCAGTAGAATGAAAAGGCAAACTAACAAAACAAAGGTACCATAAGATTAACTCAATCAAATTAATCAATTCCAATTACAGCCTTTGAAAATAACACTACAAAACATGATGTAGGTACTGAATATTATATTACATCATTTGGCCAGCTTACAAAATCCAATACTGTTTAGTCCTTTTGTGTAAGAAGGTGTGGAGTCTCCCTCTAGTGGTAGCTTGGATGAACTAACGTGAAAGTGTTACATCACTTCGTAGTCTTTGGTTACCTAACTGACTCTTCAGGGACAATGAAAGACAGACTTTAGCACAATAAATTCAATGTTTCCATTTACTTATGAGAAGTAAAATATCTGTGTGTGCCCAAACTGCTGAAACAACTTTTAGATTTGATATATCAGTCTTTAAAGGAAGGTAGGAGTTGAACAACGGCTCAGCTTGTCACAATGGACAGGTTTACTGAGCGATTATTACACTACATTGTCAACGAAACATTTGTTAAATGTAAATATTGCTAATCTAATGCACACTTAACAGTGAAGCACACAGTACTAGAACAGGCTTCTCCAATATTATGAGACATTTACACACAGCCTGAGAGCAGGGTGTGTTGTTTTAGTTCCTCTGCACTAACTAGTATTAAATACTTTGGGGATGATTCACTGTAGCCTAGCATAAACTCAGCAGTCAACAAATCAAAACATAGACCCAACTGTTAGCGTTGGTCTTTACATTAATTAAAGTAACCTAGCCTTTATAAGACATGTTGGTTAACACTGAATTAATATATCTCGTACTCACCACCATCATGCCAGAATTCCTAATAGCCAAAACATTTCGGCACAGGGCGCCACTAACCACCGACATTTTTCCAACTAGTTTTGTTTGAGGCTGTAAGTCCACTACAGGGCAGCTGGCAGGACAGCTCAGTTTTATCTCAACTACCCGCTGTGAGTGCCGTGTCGAGCCCTGTACGTCGCCCCCAGCACGCCCTCTACGTCCATCCATGTGACGTAAGAGACGTTGGCGTGCGCAACGATTGCTGCCTTCACTACTGCCCATGGCTCCCACTTAGCTCTTTTATCCGGCTGTCATACCACAAACTGGCACGCAGATAGTTTTTGCTGCAGCTGGAGAATAAAATGAGCTTCAAGCATGATTGTGGAACCTATTATATTTCCGTACAAAAACACATGCTTCACTTAATCGGGTCATAAATGTACACTTCCGCAAATCACCTAAATATCCGACAGCCCGTGAAGGCATCATATGTGAGCGCCTCTTTCGCAACCCTCATTGCTGAGAGCGAGGGTCAGTTACATATGTATCCATAAATGAAAACACTGCTGTGCAGGGGCAATTATTTTAATAGATTTATGCCGATAATATTTATAATATGTCTTCGCCCCTTTCACGTAACCATTTAGTGAACGTTTATTGACCTAAAAAATATAAATGTTACTTTTTTTCCCCACTGGATTTGTTCCATTTGAAGGTTAATTTTGATACTGTACATTTTCTCAGTAACTTCTTTTTTTGTCTTAGAAAGCATTTTGTTCCTGGCCATGTAATGTAGAACTTTTATTGGGTTATAGCCTACGTACCGCGCAATGTTACTCCATATGTCCTTGACCCTTCTATTATCTATATATATATGTTATTTACAACATATATGCAATATACCATTACTGTTGCAATAGTTCAGTATCTTTAAAGGAATCACTTAAGTTAGTCTTAAATAATAATAACAGCACCTTTAAATAGACCCCTTACTGTATGTTGCCTTGATAAAGGTCATTAAAAGACACTGGAGCCACTCTGTGTTATTACAGTATGTCCATTTTATGTATGTAGTATATTAATGTAATGACTGCCAGTCTGTTCTCATTTAATATGCACGACATAACTGGGGCAGAGATGTACACAATAACCTATTCAGATGGTAATGAATTTGAAGGTCGAGGGGAAAACTTATGTTCTCGCGTATGTTTTAATATCCAGTGATCTTTGTCCACATGGTCAAAAATACTGAACATTCACGTCTCGACTCTCCAGATCAGATATAACCTGAACCTCTCATAATAGTGTAGTTATACAACTACACTATTATGAGAGGTTCAGGTTATATCTGATCTGAACCTCTCATAATAGTGTAGTTATACAACTACAGGGCTACCCAAACATTTCCCCTTGCTCAGACCAGGCCATAAAATATGTTACATTAGATTAAATGTTTTCTGATGTTATTTACTTCAGTTTGAATTGAAATACTATCTATCACACAAGAAAACATATATAAATAAAAATAAAATAATAGTAAGGACGCCCTGGATGTCATCATAATAATACATAGCCTGCTGTGATTTTTATTTTCCATACTTTCAGAATAAAAGCATGTAAAAAAAAAAAAAACAACAAGAAAAAACAACAGCACAAAATTACTAATTCTTTGATATTATAGCACTCCACTTAAACAACGGTTGAAAGTGATACATCCATGTAAAAAACATCCGTCTGAATTTTTTTTAATCTTATTTCTTTTAAATAAATATTAATTTTAGATCATTTTTTTCCATAGATGATACAAATAACAGACCATGTAAACAACAATAAAACAGGTGGTGAATGGGACATTGTGTACAAGAATATAGAACTTGATCAAGCATAAAATCCTCCTTCCTTCTTCCGTTTCACGTTGCCTACAATGTTTCAGACGGCTGTTCATATCCAGCAATACTTGTTTTATTTTGAAAGTTTTTGCCGGAAGTGTCTTTCACCTGTTGTCGTACTTGACTCTGGTCCAACAAGCATGGGCTGGACCACCACCACCACCACCACCACCTCTGTAGAGTATCTTAAACTCAGAGTGTAGCCTGTTGCTCGAACTGTGGAAGCAGCATGTCGTGGCTCTTCGGCTGGGGGAAGGGCTCCGGTTCGCCGCCGGCGGAGGAGCAGACGGCGGCCGGTCCTTCTGAGGGGGCCGGGGGTGCACCGGGAGGTCCAGGGGGAGACAAGCCCGGAGACAAGTGGAGTAACTTTGACCCGACGGGGCTGGAGAGAGCTGCAAAAGCTGCAAGGGAACTTGACAAATCGCGTGCGTACTAATTTTTACCAGCATTCAACGAAAACACCTGCTTTCTTTAACTTCTGTGATATTATAAGTACATTGTTTGTTTTTCTGGTTTGGACGAACTTTCCCGTGCTGGCACGTTCTGTTCTTTATGCCTGAGAGCCCCGCGTGCTGAACCCCACACAAAAACCTCACGCTGAAAGTTAACTTTCTAACTTGCACACGTGCACTCTTTTAACATCACTCTGTATGAGCACTGTTAAGTGTCGGGTGCCTTTCTGTAATTCGGCATACTTTTATCAAACTTGCTGCACAGTCCAGATAACATTTAAACTTTTTAAACAGGTTTACCTCCACCAATCACCGGAGGCCAGGGGCTGACAAATGTACAATGCTTTGTATGTAGTTCTGAGTTAAATGTGTTTTGGAGGGTGCTTTAAAATTTGATTTTTTTTTGCTGAAATACTGGCAATGATGCACGTGGTCATACCGGCCTGTTTGACCTCCACACAGTCTGCAGCAAAGTTAAAGAGCTTTTGGTGGGCGTGTCAGGGAGCACAGATGGAACAAAGTGTCCTCGCGAGCTCAGCCGCTCACCTGTCCCACACACGTCATGCCTTTCCATGTCAGTATGTGCAGATGAACATGCTAACTGCTGTTCATTCTGTGGGGGTATACTTACCCAGTGTGTGTCATGCACATGTATGTTTCATGCACTGTTTTAAATGTCTGCTATGCTCTCTACAAACACACTGACAGGCTCAGGCCCAGCACCTTGTGGTGGCAGTTTTAAAGGTCCATTGTGTAGGAATTAGTGGGATATATTCCAAAAATGGAATCTAATCACCTGGAAATAAGAGACGTTGTGTTTTTGTTACCTTAGAATCAATCCATTTTATGTACATAGGGAGAGGGTTCTTTGTCCACCGAGATCACCATGTTGCACCGCCATGTTTCTACAGTAGTCCAAAACAAACAAACCAAACACTGGCCATTCACATTTTTGCAGTAGTCCCTCCATGACGAGCAGTGTCGGAAAAATGCAGATTTTTGTGAATGTCAAATTGCTTTATTCAGTGCATTTATTGGTTTACATCATCGGGTCCATTTGTTTTGAAGAGGAGGAGACCTCTGCAGATAATTCAGCTTTTGGTAAAAACTTGTCTGGATCTTACGTTATCAAACAAAATGGTGAGCACACATTAGTAGGTGCTGGGAAGTGCTGAACACCATAGGAGAGAGAAACACTGATTTTTAACATGAAACAGTTTTATGAAGTGTTTTTTTCTGGTTTAAAACAACTGGTCTGTTTGTTTTAGAGAGAAAGAGACCTCTGAGGATAATTTGGCTCCCTGTAAGACTTCCCGAACAAGCAACACTGAAGGAATTCTTACTGGAAGAAGTTTCAGCTGGATGTAATTTGTAGTCCTCACCACTAGATGTCACTAAATCCCCCTAAATCTTATACACTGTGCCTTTAAAGCATATTATACCCATAAGTGTAACTATATTTGCCCTGGTGGTTAAAATTTAGACAGTTGAATGAACAAAGTAGCATTTCTCACTGTTATACATATATATTTTTTTTTATTTCAACAGGACATGCTAAAGAAGCGCTGGAGCTGGCTCGTATGCAGGAGCAGACTGTACAGTTGGAGCATACCAGTAAAGTAAAAGTAGGTGTTGGAGAAGGTGGATTTATTTGCCAAAGTGCCTCGATGTGATCGTCTGATAGCCTGACTACACCCTGATGTCAGTGAACATAACACTAACCAAACTCCCCAACAGGAATATGAGGCGGCTTTGGAGCAGCTGAAGGGCGAGCAGATCCACCTCCAGGGCGAGGAGAGACGCAAAACACTGGCAGAGGAGACCAAGCAAAACCAGGCAGTATGGAAATAACCCTGAACACACTATCTGACAGTAAAACAAGTTTCTCCTACAAGATATATTTAGTATATTTGAATATAATGAACTATATCCTGTATCCCCTCCAGAGGGCGCAATATCAAGACAAACTTGCCAGACAGAGGTATGATGATCAGCTCAGGCAACAGGTAAACCCTTTCAAATGGAAGATTGAATTGACCACCTAAATATCTTAATGGAGCATTCATTCATCATATGTATTCTATTCTCAGCAATCCCTCAATGAGGAGAACCTTCGCAAACAAGAGGAATCCGTTACGAAGCAGGAGGCCATGAGGAAAGGTACAAGATAAAACCAAACTCACTTTTGCATTTACACATTATTCATCCACTCATAATGTCACGTAAAAATATCTTTATTACCCTTTTTAAAGATGCAATAGCGATGTGTGCTGCCCTGAAGCGAGGAGCGACCATAATATATCTGCAGCGGTCAATAAGATGGTTGATCAGTGCTGATGACTCAGAGATTACAAGGCTCACTGTTTCCCTAAAGTCTCCAAGGGGCCCCTGTACTCTGCGCTTACCCAGTGGAGTTTAAAGACACTCACAGAATATTAACATTATTCTAGTATTTATCATGATGATGAATTAGCTCTTCATTAGACATCTGCATTGGGTCTCTACTCTAATTAGCTAGGTTACTCCTCTTTTTATTTCCTTTAATTTGAACCACCAGAGACAAAGGCGCAACTAGACCTTTTGTAATGGTGTCTTAATAAGTAAACCAAGAACAAGTAAGTGTGTGAAGTACTGAAGGGTTGCGTAAAGTATTATTAAAACAAAGCGTTGTTTTTGTTTTATGTCCTAGTGAAACACTCAGAGAATCATCATACGACCCTGCAGTAGGGCTGGATATCAGTGCTAAATACCTTTTGAGGTATTGACTGAAGTAACCAAGTACCAAGTAGTATTGAAACATCTCCAGTCAAACAATGCCTGCATTTGATCATATTTGTGCCAGGGATCTGATTCGTCCCGACTTCCCACAGAATCAGCACACTGTCTGTTGCTTCAGTCTCCTGAGCTGCATGCCTCCTGACAATTGATCAATTTAATGTTGGCACAGTTAGCACGAGCTAATAGAGGGGCTAACAACCAACATCAAGCTGTTAAACGGTCCCAGCAAGCTCATACTGACACAGAAATGGCTTGATCTGTCAATAAACCCATCAATAACCATAAAATAACGTGAGCAGTGTGATGCTAACAGTTATCTGGAAAATGCGACTTCCCAGCAAACACTGAAACACTAAATTACAGTTGTTCAAACAGCCAATCAAGACGTCACATTACAGTTCCAAAATGAAAGTTGTGCTGATGTTTGCAATGTTGCCTGGCCGTCCTTCCCAAGCATCCTAGCAATGTCGAAACACCATTTTAACACGACCACATAATAATCAAACATTGACCTGAACATGATATGAACCTCAGTCTCGTGGGTGAAAGTCCTGTGCTTTATCCATTCATGCACCATGACTTTCAATCTATGTGGACTTTTCTGGCAAAAAGCCTTAAAGGCTACTTTTCCCGTGTGCGATCAAAGACAATTTGGATACGGACGTTTGGGTCTTTCAAACACCACAATCTTAAACGATGTGACAGAAATATAATTTACATGTAGATATGTATAATTGGCATAAATTCATTTTTTTTGTACTGAAAAAATGGGCATCAAGTAATACTAGCCTTTGGACATGGATTATTATGAGACGTTTGAAAGATGTTGGATTTTGGTTACTTAACAACACAGTGTAAAATCAACAAAATATTAATGTCATCTGTCATTAGTGTTGTTGTTGTTGTGACATTGAATTTTGGTCACCCAACAGTACAACATAAATTCAACCAAATATCAACATCCAATAGTGTTGGTGTCCAGCTGGAATCTGGTTTTCTACGTCATAACCATGTTGAACTTTTTAGCGTCCGACTGGGACCATTGCCAGCCAGGGACACGCATCACTGTCCAACTAATGCTGGCTGGGTACTTTTTTGAGTTACAGGTTATTTTAGGGCTGAGCAAAATCATATATTACTTAACAGCCAAAGAGGTCAAAAGGTGCACGGTGGGAACAAAGAGCAGCGCTCTGAACTGCAAAGCGCATTGGGTTTCCACATTAGAAGGGCCAATAAGTACAGAGGACCTTAATATTTCAAATCAGTTCAATCTAGTTTTGACACAGTGTTAAATTAAGTTAAACCACACTGATTAAAGTAGGTCACATTCTCAGGGCTGACAGAAGTGGTCTTATGCACGTAGTTATTCATATCTGCCTTTTTTCCTTCCAGCTACCATTGAACATGAAATGGAACTGAGACACAAGAATGACCTGCTTCGCATTGAAGCGGAGGCCAAAGCCCGGGCCCAGGTAGAGAGGGAGAACGCAGACCTGATCAGGGAACAGATCCGCCTGAAAGCTGCCGAACACAGACAAACTGTCCTTGAATCTATAAAGTGAGGGCAAAATGACTTTCTACTTTCCTTAATCCTCACAGTAACTGGCATGTTATCTCCTAGTATCTCTCTCAGCTGTAAGTAAAGTCCCGGCGGGCGGCAGTGAGTTCGGCTGCCACAGCGGAGGCAGTCAGTGTGATAATTGTGTTTTGTTTCTGGCAGGACGGCGGGAGCAGTGTTTGGGGAGGGATTCAGGGCCTTCGTCTCTGACTGGGACAAACTCACCGCCACGGTAAATCCATGTCAGACCTGTCACGCTTTGTCTCACTCGCACAACAGGAGGACTGCAGAGGATTATGGGAAGCAGTGGTCTTTATACAGTATGTTTGAAGATGTGTGTGTTTACTTTTTTGTCCCCCACAGGTTGCTGGGTTGACGCTATTGGCAGCTGGAGTGTATTCTGCTAGGAATGCCACAGCAGTGGCTGGGCGCTACATCGAGGCTCGTCTGGGTAAACCCTCACTGGTCCGAGAGACCTCCAGGATAACCGTCGCAGAGGCCATTAAACACCCGGTCAAGGTCAGACCACATCCTAATTTCCATGTTGTTGCTATTTATTGTGTGGTTGGTGTCCCATTGATGAAATCTAACTAACCTCACCCACACAAGAACTGGACACACGTTTGCCCGACATCAGACAAAATAGTCAACTCGTCACACTGTGTGTCCATCTTAAGTCTGATATCGTATCTACCTTAACTGATTTCCGGGGGGGGGGGGGTTTCAATTTTTCCTAACCAATCACTAGAGACCCACATATCCGTCTGAGTTTATTGTCATTTTAAGGCCACTGTGGGTCTGCACCATTAGCATGCTGGTGTATGGCTGTGGTGCACCGCGTAGGCGGAGTCTGCACACCATTTGATTGGTTATCAGAGCCAGCAGATTTCAGAAATTTCAGAAAGCGGTGAGCCGGTTTACGTCACCATGACCACATGACCCATACAAACACAAACAAATCAAGGGAGATTGAGAAGACAGACAAAAATTGACGATTGTCATTCAGACTTACGTAACAACTACAGCAAAGAAAGCTACCATGGATTTTGCCCTGTAGGCTGACATTGTTGTTTGTTTTGTCTGCTGAAAATTTACATGGCTGCTGCTGGCTGACAGATTAAACTCCAGCGTTGGGCAATATTTAAAGGATATGTCGATTTAGAACTCTCTTCATAGTAGCGCCTATCTTGTCTATAACACCTGCCATTGTTCTTATTACTCCTCATAGGTTCCAGTACACCACTTGACAATGCTTGACAGCGTGTTTGTTCCACCCATGGTGCTGATTGGTTAACCGTTAGTCCCCCCACGGAGCTTATTGGTTTTTTATTTTAACCACGAAACTGCTGTTTCATGTCACAATACTAGACCAGATTCAGTCAACTCGGACTCAGTGGAGTGGGTTGGATCTCAAGTCTTTGCAGTCATGTTCCAAGTCAAGAGTGACTAGTCCAAAGTCCTAGTTCTTAGTCCTTAACAAGTCATAATCTGCTCTCCACCCAATGCAGTGCCATTTTAACAACAGAGTAATAATATGTTAACTTTACAAATGTCATGATTGTGACTTAAAAGTGGTGTTTATCTGTTAAAGCAAGTTTGTGAAAACAAGTGCGAATAAACTGAAGTCATTAGAAGGGAATGCAGACATTGCACTTTCATAGCACATAAAACTATTAACCAGCACCATAACAGAATAAATCTGGGGGGTTTCTGTCCTGTCTTGTTGTTTTAAACTCCTCATATTGGAAAAATGTCTATAACTTTGTCTTCCCAAATTTGTAAGACATATTCTGCAAGAATATTCCTTATTTAAAGTGATATTGTATGTTATTGCATGCTTTATGCTTTATGTCCAGGTGAAATAAAATTGTTAATGCTAATGTTGGTTGATTAAGGAAATGAAGGGAAATAAATGAATCTGGGGCACACTTTATAAAGAATGCTCTTTTTAATCTTTGGGTTTGGGGGACGCTATCAAGAATTTTCACGTCAAGAGTCTCAAATCCAAGTGAAGCCATGAGCCTCTGGTGATAAAGTCCAAATTGAGTTTCAAGTATTTTTGAGTTGTCAAGTCAAGTTTAAAGTTATCAAATTTGTGACTTGAGTCCAAGTTATGTGACTCAAGTATATTTAATGAGGCAACTTTAAATGTAAATAAATGCATTCTTCAAGGATTATTTCATTATTTTGTTGTTTGTGAAAACCACTGTTCATAAATAACAGTGAAATGTGTAGGGTCTTGTTGTAATTGAGATTTTCAACATCAGCCTCCAACAGCTGGTAGCACATCAAATTTATTTTCTTACAAGAAACTGTCGAGATGGATTTGTTTATTCATGTATTGTCTGCAGTTTATCCGGCTAATTAATGTGGGAGAATTTTAGAAAATGGTTAAAACTTCAAACATGCCATCAGTTATTCCATTAAAGTGTGTGAAAATGAATGAGAATATTTACCAAGAAATCAAGGAGGTTTGTGTGTACTGAATGTGTCAAGTGGTTATTTTTTTCCGAACTGCTTTAATTATATTTCACATTTTTACCCCCAAATCTGTTTAATGGAAAAGAAACTGAAAATTTGAATGTATGTGTAGCAGAGCAGAAGAGTCACTCTTTGGTAATTAAGTGCTGAAATTATGTAAATTTTCTGTATATGATGACTAGATAATAAGAAAATGTGCTTGATATTTCTAAACACTCAGATTTCAAACATAATTTCTGTGACTGCCTTGTAATGATTTGTGCTAAAAAGAGTCGTCATGCAATTCCCTCTGTTTTCCTCATGTTTAGACAACCAGGCGTCTGAGAAGCAGACCGCAGGATGCTTTAGAGGGCGTGGTGCTCAGTGTGAGTCATTTACTCGTCATGGTTTTTGTTGTATAGATGTCCTCTAAATTCAACATTCATGTAATCTGATTTTGTAAACAAAAAAAAACAAAACAAAAAAAAACAAGCAGCTTGCTTTCATGTACTGTGGATCACACAGGCAAGCCTGGAGGAACGTGTGAGGGACATTGCTATCGCCACTCGTAACACAAGGCAGAACAGAGGCTTGTACAGGAACATCCTGATGTATGGACCCCCCGGAACTGGAAAAACACTCTTTGCCAAGGTATGGCTGAGTCAAAACCTTCAGATTTTCTGTCTCTTTTCTTGTTCTTTTACATTGTATATAGTATTTACATTTTTTGACAGGTTTGGAGGATATTTCTTTCATTAATTAAAGATGCAGTTCAACTGTAAAGCAGTATATTTACTGAATATTAGTGGTGGTGGTGGGGGGGTTGATATAGCATAGTATCCTGATATTTTTGTGTGGCAGTATTGTATCATCACACAGAATAATAAATTCAGTTGCTTTTTCAGTCCACTAAATACATTTTGCTGCTAAGGTGAGATGAACAGACTGAAAATTTTGTCTTATTAGAAAAAAACAGATGTTGACAAAGTCGTCCTTTGGGGACATAATTTACAGTTGAAAAAAGGTAATCAATTGCAATATATCACAATATATTTTATCACAATACTCAACATATTACAACATATTTTAAATCACAATAATTTTGTATCATGACCTCAGTATCATGATGATATCGTGGATCCTCCGGTGATTCCTTCCCCTACTATATATGTAGCTTAGAGGTTACTTAAAGTTGTACTATGCAGAATCGTTGGTTTCGTTTTTTAGACATGCTCGCTAGTGAAAGTGAAAGTTAAAGCCAACAGACTCAGTCTTGTTTGGCGTTCCACCTCACTATGTTTGCGTTTTTCAGGCTCTTTGTCTCTTGAATGCGTGCTGCTTACAGTCCGGCGTCTGGTTGCTACCTTTTAATGAAGCCCTGACCCCACCTGAGTGCTGTGGGCGTACATGCCCATAAACATCCCAAACACAGAAAATAGAAGAAAATAGAAGAAAATAGGAAAATGTAAGCAGAGGGCAGAGTCTCTGCAGATAAATACTCCTCATAAATACTACTCTTCTAGTGGGTCATTAGTGATAAATGAGAGGGATTACTTCTGCAGGAGTGTATACATAGTTTTTTAGGAAAATTCTGCATAGTATATCTTTAATATTTATAAGACTGTTGTGCATTTCTGTTTTTTCTTTAATCCTCTCTGTTCTGTTTTAACAAAGCTCTTTGCATTGCCCTTCAGAAACTGGCTCTTCATTCAGGGATGGACTATGCCATCATGACAGGTGGGGACGTGGCACCCATGGGGCGCGATGGAGTCACTGCCATGCACAAGGTGTTTGACTGGGCCAACACCAGCGGGCGAGGGTAGGGCACTTTAATTTGCTCCTTTAACACTCAGTGAAGTAGTCCTATAATGTGTATCAGCTATCGTTAGCATAGACTGTATGTTGTGTTACATACAGTGTTGCTCTTATTCTGTTGGCTAATTACATTAAAGGCCTTAAAGAAGGCCCTTTTAAGCTCATTCTCTTTGATGTTCTCTGATCCCTGCAGCCTCTTGCTGTTCGTAGACGAAGCTGATGCATTCCTGCGTAAGCGAGCCACAGTGAGTTCAGCTGCAGTGCCATATGCATGGTGATGATGCCCTGTGTTTTAATCATATATTCATGAGTCATGATTTTTGCATTGCAGGAGAAAATCAGTGAGGACCTCAGAGCCACCCTCAATGCATTCCTCTACCGCACTGGGGAGCAGAGCAACAAGTTGGTATCTTAACGTTATTCACTGTGCATGGCTGGGCATGAAAAGGTCACTGACGTGACTGAAAAGGTCATTGGCCGGGTCTAAGTACACTCATTCTCTCTCCTCAGGTTCATGCTGGTGCTTGCTAGTAACCAGCCAGAACAGTTTGACTGGGCCATTAATGACCGCATTGACGAGATTGTACACTTTGCATTACCCGGCCTGGACGAGAGGGAAAGATTGGTGCGCTTGTATTTCGACAAATTTGTGCTGGCTCCTGCCACTACAGGGAGACAGTGAGTACACTTATTGTATTTTAATTTCAAACGGCTACTGTTGCTGCTCCATAGAAGAGGTGATTTACCACCGCAAAGGAAAGCATTGGTCCCTCGAGGTTGCCACGCTAGCTCAAGTTGCATAATGGTGTATGTAATGTGTTCAGTCCTGAAACCAAAGTGGTGTCTGAGTCTTTACTTATTGCTTTCATGAAATGGTGTTAAGTCCTCAGGAAGTGTAGCAAATATGCCTTAGCAGACTGCATTGGCCAATTGAAACCATTTAATGTACGGATGATCAATTATGAGAAACAAGTTAAAGCTCAAAGCTCACTTCCTGTACAAACCTGCTGTGCTTTAACTCAACAGGAGATTAAAGTTGGCTCAGTTTGATTATGGACAGAAGTGTTCAGACATTGCAGCCCGAGCAGAAGGCATGTCCGGTCGTGAAATCTCCAAACTTGGTGTGGCCTGGCAGGTGAGTAGAAAAGCCTGTTGATTCAAAATATGAATCTGTTTCAAAACAAATCCAAAACCAACCTTTTATTACATTTATTTTCCTGGAAGGCTGCCGCATACTCTTCTGAAGATGGAGTTTTGACCGAAGTGATGATTGACTCAAGAGTTGATGATGCCATCAAGCAGCATGCACAGAAAATGGACTGGCTGCTGATGGAAGCAGGTGCGGGGGTTGGCAAGGTCGGTGTAGTCCTCCCTAAGGAGATGGCTGCAGGAATCACAGCCCAAGAAACTGCTTCACTTGCAGAAACTGTAGATGCATCCCCGACTGTACAACAAGTCCTTCCAGTCCTCGAGGTTGTGAACAGTGCTGCCCAGGCAGAAGCAGCCGCTCTACCTTCAGAAGTGGAGGCAGGTGCTATCCTTGAAGAGGCAGCCACTTTGGTTAAAGAAAGTGAAACAGTTGCTGCTACAACTGTAGGAACTCCAGTCTTGAATGAAACAGTTGAAACCGTTGTTGAAACAGCGACTGCTGTCCCATTGGAACAAGAAGTGGAGGCCATCAAGGACCTGACTGAGGAGGTTCAAGGCACAGCAGTAGCTACAGACACTGTTGTTATTCAGGCTAATGAGGCTGAGGGTATACCATCTTCCACCATCCAAGACACTGCTGCTGTGAGTAAAGAAGAGCCCACTGCTGATGTAGCTGCGCAAGAGACAGAGGTCATCGAAGTAGTCAAGGAGGAGATAGATGTTGTAGCACACTCAGAAACAACAGTCTCTGCTATTGCTCAGGAAAAGGATTTAGATGCTGTTGTGCAGGAGTCAGAGGCTACAGTAGGCGGACTTTCCCAGGAGACAGTTGTCCAAGAAACTGAGTCAGCTGCCACATCTGTTGATGGTGTAGAAACTGAAGTAGTAATTGATGCTGCAAAGGTCGTGGAGGAAATTGCAAACAATGTAGCTCAAGTGTCTGAGTCCCTGGCAAATGTTGCAAAAGAGGCTGAGGCAATAGCAGCTGATGTGGCCAAGGTGGCTGATGCTGCAGCGACCATCACTGAGGAGATTAAGGCAATAGTCACCAAGGAGGCGGAAGCGATGGAAAGTGTTGTTGCCAAGGACCCAAATGAAGTTGTAGTGGAAACTGCGTCTGAAACATCAGAGGCCACTAAAGATGTTGAAGGGATAGTGGCAGATGTGGTCAAGGAGTCTGAGAGTATTGCTACAGAGGCTGTGAAGGAGGTTGAACCTGTGATGACTGAGACCGCTGCCAAGGAAGCTGAAGTCCTCTCAACAGAGTCTACAATTGTAACTGAGGCCAAGGAGACTACTGCCAGTGAGTTTGTCGCAGAGGGTCAGACTTTGGCTACAGAGATTGCTGCCAAGGAAGCCGAAGTCGCAACTGCAGATGTTTCCAAAGAAGCAGGGGTACCACCTGCAGAGGTTTCCAAGGAAGCTGAAACAGTGACTACTGCTAAGGAAGATCAGGGTGAAACAACGAAGGCTGCAGAGGTGGCAGAGACTGTCGTACCTGAAGTTACTGATGAAACCAAGGTTGATGCAGAGACTGTCGTATCTAAAGTTACTGATGAAACCAAGGTTGATGCAGAGACTGTCGTACCTAAAGTTACTGATGAAACCAAGGTTGATGCAGAGACCGTCGTACCTAAAGTTACTGATGAAACCAAGGTTGATGCAGAGACTGTCGTACCTAAAGTTACTGATGAAACCAAGGTTGATGCAGAGACTGTCGTACCTAAAGTTACTGATGAAACCAAGGTTGATGCAGAGACTGTCGTGTCAGAACAGTCTGAGAAACTTGAGAGTCCAACCACAGAGAAGACAGCTGCCTCTCAGACTATCAGCCCTGAAGAAGCTGAACCCACTCACACTGAGAAGCCACTTTCAAACAATCAGAGTGGAGATGATGACAAACTTCAAGCCAAGCCTAGTCCAAAGAAATGATCACTTGAGAACTTTGATGAAATGCTATCGTGAACGAAGAGCTGTTGTGTTTCACACTTGAGCCTCAAGTGTGAAACCTTCACCTTGAATTCTGTCTCCTCCTCTATCAATGTGTTTGTAACTGGGGTACTGTAAATGCCACAATTAAGGTAATAGTTTGATTATGGCCTGTAGGTATGCAAGAGTCTGAGTAAAAGCCTGTGTGGACCACTACGATTGTCTGGCATTGTGCTTTCTTCCTCTCTCTCTCTTCTGGTCGACATTGACATTTTTAAAGTCTGTGCCTGTGTGACATTTTGAAAATTTGCCCTCTGTACGGATGTTCTCGCATGTTTGCTGACCGGCTCTGGCAAGAGTTCAAAAGCACGTCTGCAAAATGTTCGTTGAGAACATTTCTTCCCTGGCACTTATTAGCATGAGCGCTGATGCAGTCGGGACCTGCCCTTGACAAATATTTTTTTCACCTTTCATAGAATGACTGTGGGTTCTGCCAGACCCTTGTTAAAATGTAGTTTGGAGACACTCTGTAGGTCTGACAATGTGACACTAGGTCCACAGTAACCCAGCTTCCCAATAATCACCATTTACATCAGGTGTTTGAGATTTGTGTCTACGGCTGCTGCAGTCAAGGTTCCCACACATTTTCATGAACAAAATTTCAAAACCTTTCCATGACTTGTCAAGCACTCATAATAAAATTTCCATGACCTTTTACAACGTATAACACTAACAGGATACATATAGCAGCCCTATGCTTTACTCTATTATAGGCATTACTTGGAAACAGAGCAGCTGATTGTTAAGTTGGCCAGTTGGTTAATTTGTTCATAAAAAAGATTGCTCCGTACCTTTGAACTACCATACTGTACTTTCAGAGCAGTTAAAACAAAACCAAAGTGTGCACTGGTGCTCCAAATGATGACTGAATGCCCTAGGCTGCCCGTGTTAATTGCTCCATCTCAAGAATGCAGTACAGTTTAAAAGTATTAGTGTGGCATCATTATGGCAACTCTGGGATTTATGACCCTACATGTTAAATCACACCGTCACATCATTATTTTTCTTGTTGGAATCATCTAAACATAACTCCGTAAAGCTGACATAAATGAAGGGAGAGACAGAATGCAGGGAGAAACTAAAGATATATATATATATACTGACAGTAAATAAATATTGGCGCGTATTAGAACTACATCATGTCAACGGCTACAGAAAATAAATTCGCCTTCATGTTACATTATGTGTAAGGTTATCCATGGAAGATGACTGTAATAGTTTTATTGCATACAACGTAATTCCATGACTTTTCCAGGTTTTCCATGATGGTGGGAAACTTGTGTCATACGGGTGATGTACAAACGCAGTGCTGTAGTGCCAGGTGGCTGTGTGACCTTTCTCACACATGCTGAAAACCCCCCAGAATGCACCACTTATGTAGTTTATAATTGTTCTAAAGTAGTTTGCTGACTAATCAATAACTCAGCAGCATCAAGGGAAAATTAACAGTTTTGGTAATCAGTCTTGAAATCAGGTTTCAAACTCACTGCTTCCAACTTCTCAGATTTGAGGATATTTTAGTTTTAAATCACTGAATGCTTTAATATTTTTAGTTTTGAGGCTGCTGGACAGACAGTACCAACAATTTAAAGATGTCAACTTAGGGCTGCAGAAATCTGTTATAATGCACCATTTATAGATCAGAAAATGATGACAAAAGCTATTTCACAGATTAATCATAATGAAAAAATTTAGCTGTTTGCATTTTCAAACAATACTGGACATCATGGACACTTGTGGCAGGTACTATTTGGGACAGTCCATTCAGATTGAAGAGGTATGCATGCTAAAGAATACCCAACCAAGGTGAAAATATTCTTTTAAATGCCCTCACTGTCACTGGAACGTGTCGTATTGTGCCGGTGGACAATAGTGGAGGGCTTTTCTCAGTTGCATCAGCATGTCATTGGCATTGTTAGTCATTTCACAAGTGTTGTTAGTCAGTGCTTATGAAATTTCTATTAGAATTATAACAAACCCAACTGAAGTTGTCAGCAGGACCTCTCTGTATAATCTGTCTGTTGTTGCTGCGCTGAAATAACCTCTCGCTACGAGAATGTGTTCTCATCTTCGCTCATATGATTGGAGTGACACAATCAAACATCAGAGGTCACTGTTGTGCTTCAATGGCACTTTTAATAAAACAGACATTTCATCCTCACAACAGCAATGTCTGGACAGAGAGGACGAGGGGGGGCTGGGTGAGGGTTCCCTCTGCTGATAGGCTGGTTGCTCCTGATAAGTGAGAGGGAATTGGATAAAGAAAATTGAACTGTGCTGTTGAGCACAGTGTGGGGAAGATGGAGGAGTGTGTGTGTCTGTATGTGTGTGTGTATGTGTTGAACTCATCTTGGCTGGCATTTATTTCTCCTCCCGTGTCTACTAAAGAATGATAATATAGCAAAGAGAACCCCGACCACAACCGTACACGCTCCCCTCCCCCTCACATATTTACAGGAAAAATTAATACATTCAGTTAATTCACTAAGTAACAAAGCTAATTAATCTGTGTTTTAGCAGAAATCACATGGTTTCACATCCAGTTTTCAAACAGACTCATCTTCCTGTTCCATTCCTATAATCTTTAACCACACAGTCCATCATTAGGTTTTCTATTGATAAACGACTCACACAAAAATCCCCCCACGCACCCCCTTTTTAAAGACTGTTAAATCCCACTTGCCCGTATTTATAACTATTTACAGAAGCAGCAATCTAACCATCACAAAAACCCACCCACCCACCAGTCTCACTCACCCCAACCAACGCCAACAAAGTCCCACTCCCACCCGTTAGAGAAAAAAAAAAATCCTGACACCCGTCTTGCCGCCCGTTCCATACGCTGCCCACATCTTACCCTGTTCTAAAAGAGCATGCCAAGTTTAACAATGAACACAGAAAATGTCTCTATACAGAAAAAACACCCTTAAAAATGTTTTTTTTCTTCCTCCTCCCACAATGGTGGACATGGACATAAGACAAGATTTCAGTGGCAACAAATAATCATCATCTTGCTCCATTTTTGGGATTTTTTTTAGTGCTGACAGGGGCCGGGTTTAGTCATAAGAAAGTCCTGTCATGGGGTATTAAGGGGGCCATGTTATGAACAGTGGGAGGGCAGTTTTCCAGGGTCTCTGAGGCAACAGTTGGCCAAGGGGCAGTTTGGGAAAGGGGATGAGGGCTTTTGGAGAGGAAGGGAGAAGGGGGTTTAAGGGGAGGGGTCTAGGTTTTTTTTGTTGTTATTTTGTTTTTTAGAGTCAGAGGTGGCGGGGACTAGGGTGGCCGTTGTGGTAGAGCTTCTGCTTGATGTGGACCATGTTGCCGCTGGAGTCTTCCAGCTGTCTGAGCTGGGCTCGGCGACGGAGGTCTCGAAGATTGCAGAACTGGGGCAGCCATGACCAGGACGGGGTGTCTGGAGGGAAGAGATGAGAGGTAACAGGACAGTGAGAGGAGGCAAGTGTTAGAGTGTGACCAATAGCTGAAATTGGCCTCTTAAATACTAGATATTCTGCAGTCTGTATCTGCCTCTGATGGATGCAATAACCTCATGATGGATATGCCCCTTGAAATGGTCATCTGTTGGAAGTCGTTACCTTGGGTTTTTTCTAATGGAAAATTTTGATTCCTCAAAAAAGAGCATGAAATTACAGGGTAACTCACTATTGGTATGCTATTACATTTGCAATTATATGGCAAGAAATGCATCAATGAGCCGAAAGAGGAAATATACTCCTAAAACTGCAAAAATTGCTTCATTACAAATAAAGCAGGGATGAAACTTGTAGTGTAGCCTATTTATTTACTGCATTATCACATTCTTTGAGTTGCATTTTGTTTTTTAGACAATTGAGATGAGGAAGAGTCAGTTCTGTGGCCTGGAGTTTAGAAATACAGAGTCCAGCATACAGCTTTTAAGAGTAAGATTTATTTTGCCAAGTTAAGTTTTTGCATGCATTGAAGCCTAGAAGGCAGGTACCTGTAAATAAAGTTGTTGGTAATGTATTATCAAATGTTCATTTTGATTACAAACATTGCTGTTGAGGTAACAGATGTCCTAAACCACATAACACAAAAAATATTTTTAATGTATAAGGTCATATACTGTAGAAGGTCCCAACCAGAACTGAACTGGGGAGGTTACGATTATGTCATACTTTATGTGCCTTAGATCAGTAGTCCTATATCTTTTTTTGTGTCAAGGACAAGAACCCCTAAATTGATACACATTAAGTCACGGACCCCATTTGACAATATTTTGGCGCAGCGACCTCCATCTGAAAACATTTTGGGTGTTAGATATGATTAGGACCACAATTCTATAATTGACAACTACAGTTGATAATTAGACACTGATTTCTTCTATAGTGAATTAAACAGTTACAATACACTATTTGCCGTTTTTCTAGAGGACCCCCTGGAACTCCCTCAAGGACCTCTGGGGGTCCTCTGACCCCTGGTTGAAAACCACTGCCATAGATAGCTATGGCAAAACCCAGAGTCTAAGCATTGTAAACACACAGAAGCATGAACATGTGCCAGTATTTCAATGACAAACAGATATAAACTGACAAAAGACTGAGCTGAAAGAAGAAAACTTGAGAGTTTAAATGTCCGTAGGAAAGGAGGCAAACACTTCTGCATCAGTAATGCAAGGCGTTCTGCGACACAGAGTATTGATAGTTTGCCACAATCACAATATGTCACAATACAGATTACTTCCTTTCCTGCTCCAATACTTTAAAAGTGACCCTACGCACGTGGCTTATGCCATTGTGAACATTTCTACTTCTGTGGTGGTGTGTCTGTGTCACTCTGCAGTTACACCTCCAAAACACTAGTTGGCAGCAGAGGGTTCTGTGAAGTGCCATTAAGTTTAGTTGATTCAAAAACTCATTAAACATGGCTTAATAGAGACAATTTCAAACACAAGTACACAAATCAGCTTCACTATAACTCACAGCATTCACAGACAAACACTTGTGTTAATCCGGACACATTTTCCCTACAAATACAACATGCTAACATTATTAGCACAAGCCTATGGCATTTTACATTGTATAAATTAGCCTAGCAACTAGCTATCTTTTCATCAAAACAACTGTCCTGTACTAAACACGTTTTCCAAACAAATATAACATGCTAATGTTATTAGCACAAACCTAGGCACTTTACATTAGCCTAGTGGCCGGCCATCTTTCCCTCTACTCATATAAAGCCAGGGAAAACAGCAACATGTAACAAAAGTAATGTCACACAATTTGGCTCCATTACAACTCACCAGGCTCACCGACAGAACAGCTGTCACACTAAACACGTTTTCCAAACAAATACAAAATGCTAACATTATTAGCACAAGCATATGACATTTTACATTGTATTAATTAGCCTAGCGACGAGCAGAGATTTCCTCTGCTCACATGAAACCTGGATGAATCCCTAAGTATAAATCCCTGAAGGACACACAAGACTTAAAATTCTATTTTAATGGAGGCCTTAATGTCTTCATTATTTATTGTTTCTTATCTGTGAACTAAAAGTAAATACGAGCTCCGTTTCCACTGAGGGAAACGGTGTCAGTATACAGCAACAGACAGGAGGTCTGCATCACTGTGACGCATAGTTACAATTCTGGGGAAGTGCAGGTTAGGCTATGGCGTAGGCCCTACATCGACTCTTATTACTCACGAGTACACGTGGCAAAGTGTAAGAACAGTGTAGAGCCAGGTAATATGGAGAAAATCAAATATTACAATATTTATAAACAAACACCTCGATATTCATACTGTGGCGATATTGTGGGGTTAACCATTGGTGCTTTCTCAAAGTATTTACACAATAAGACTTTTGATTAATAATCATCAGTATTGTGAATATAATGACTGTGGGTAAAGGCAAATAACAAATCAGCTAAATTGCATCACTTTACTGTAATGCAGCCTTTAAAATGAGGAAATGACAACACTGACAACATTACGAAATCCAAAATCTAAGACTAACCCCACAATATCGATATAATGTCGATATATTGCCCAGCCCTTCGACAGCATATGTAGTTTATTGTTAACCAGCAGTATCTGGCTGTTGTAGTTGTGCAGACATGAGCAAAGACAACTGAATGGAGGCTTTCGAGAACGAGTCAGCTCGACAACGCACTCATGAGATCAAGACACACAATAGTGTAAAATCCCTCTTAGCCTGGTTTTCTGCCTCTAAATCCAGTTAGAGGCAGACAAGACACATCAACAACCAGCAACACTGAGGACTGATCTCTGTGTTGTGTACTGGCCTTTTCCATGCTGACGTGAATGAGTCTAAGCGCCTCTTTCACACTAATGTCCTCCTCTATTAATGTATGCTTGAATTTAGGGCTACGCTGTTATTGGCTTTCTATTTAACAATGTCATTTTGTCCATCTCTGATGTAATCCTTTTTTTCATTGTCATAAATGTCATTGTCATGTATTTTCAGCCTACCCTGCCAATACTATCCTGAGCAAAATGTTGAATATGTATTTTTCCAGTCAAATTTTAAGCAAACCCCCAAAATATCTTCCATACAACATCAATCCAGAAAATGTCCCAGAATCAGATGAACAGAGGTTTTTGTACTCTAAAAGTGAGTTATGAGCTCCACACAGACCTCAGACTGGAAAAGCTGATGTTTAATATGTCTTTAAGCCACCGATTTCATCATAGCTGTAACAACTTTTAATTCTGGGAAGTAAGGGTGAGCTTTTTGCGGTAAGGGCAGAGTGACAGAGACGAGATAAAAGATTGGAGCACTGAAATATTGGATGGGAACAGTAAATGGCATCAATCTCCTCAAGTGCACCATGCTGTTGCCCTTGATTCTTCACATTTGTGTTTGGGCTGTTGCACATGTGACTGCGTCCTGTCATTATGTCTCCACAGTCACAAGGATTTTACAGGTGAGATTAAGGCTGACCCAGCGCTGTAATCACACATTTACACTGGGGGGGACCATTTGCAATCTACACCTTCTGTGACCCAAACCTTCCAGGGGGGTCTGGGGAGATGTCCACCCCAGGAGAAATTTTAGAAACTTAATAGCTAAAGTGACCAATTTAGAGCAGTTTAGAACATCTTGTATCAGGGGTTCTCAAAGTCTGATGACTGAGTGTCATTTTAGGGGGCCAGTATGTGATTTAGGGCCACACATAAGTGCTCACACTATGACCTTGTTGTGACACACTAGCCTCCTTATTCCTGGGCCCCATGATACCTTGCATGTATTATGGGTGCACCTTGTGGCACTGAACTGGAATAGGCATTTTCCAATGGTAATTGTTAGCTAACAATGCACTAATCATCCTTACTAGAGTGACTTGGAAATAAAAAACTGAACACATCACCTGTTACACTTCAGATAACGTGATCATACCTCTGCCATCTCTGACAGTCATCTCAAAGCGTTGCTTTTTTCCCTTTTAACCAAGCGCATTAGTGATTAGCTTGCCTTGCTCAGTTAAGATACTGTTATATTTAACAGAGCCCAAACTAGGTAATGGTAAACATCTATTCCTTCTAAAAGATGTTTATGATTTTTTTTTTGTACAATTGATAAACAGATGAGTTTGGCAAACATTTAACATAATTCAGTGTTAATTTAGCTCCATGTAAAGTAAATCATGTGATGTCTCCCACATAATGCTCTTAAAGGGATAGTGCACCCAAAAAAGATAATTCAGCCATTATCTACTCACCCATATGCTGACGGAGGCCCTGGTGAAGTTTTAGAGTCCTCACATCCCTTGCAGAGATCGTGGGGGGAGCGGCTAGCACACCTAATGGCAGACGGCGGCCCAGACTAACGTCCAAGAACACACTTGGATCACTATGGATGAGCATGTTGGAGATACTTTGTGGATTCAATTTTGTGTTCTTCGACATTAGTCTGGGGTGCTGTCAGCCATTAGGTGTGCTAGCCGCTCCCCCCACGATCTCTGCAAGGGATGTGAGGACTCTAAAACTTCACCAGGGCCTCCATCGGCATATGGGTGAGTAGATAATGAATTATCATTTTTGGATGCACTATCCCTTTAACAACAGTTTTTTTTAAACTGCTGATTGATAAATTGGAGTTCTACTTAGTGAAACATAATGCCGAATTCAGACCTCAGTTATATCAATAATATAAAGTAGTAGTAAAATAATTAACACATTCTCAGCCAAGATGACTAAGGTAAACACGTAATTCAAGATATGCTGCTGAGTTTATTTTGTATTAGGCAATTTTCTAATGTAGGTTGAGAATGCACAGTCCCTTTTTGTTATGGCTGCATGTTTAACACACTGGTTTTGAAGCCACAAATTTAGCTTAGTCATGTTGTTAGTATAGCCGCAGACAGCGCAACAGGCATCAGAGCTCTGCAAAGACATTTTAGAAAATGCTCGTTTAACTAGGGTAAATATTTATTGAAAAACAAAGTGGTATTTGCTAAGCTGAAGGCCAATTACAACATATGTGTAGAACAGCCAGTGGCAGTTAGCTGTGATTAGCCACAGGAACTAACCATAGAGTCTATGGGCCCTATTTAGATGGTCTAAAACGCGAAGAGCCAGGCGTGCGGTGCATGGGCGTGTCCCAGTCACTTGCTAGTTAGACAGCACGTTTTCAGACTGTGCGCCATGGCGGAGAGTCTGAAAGGGTTGGACTTACTCTGTGAATTAGTCATGGGTGTGTTTTGGGGGTATCATTCAATAAGCCAATCAGAGTGTCACCTCTCATTCCCTTAAAAAGAGGCGCGATTGGAGTGCATGGCGGAGAGCTAGTTAGATGGCGGACCTACCAACTGGAAAGAGTGAGTGTTTTACAGCTGAGGAGACGGATCTCCTCGTTTAAATACCTACGTGTGTTGCCATGATTGGTCAGATAATTTCACAATTTCATTTGTCATTATTACAAATTATGATGAGCATTATTACTGCGATTAGATCATTCTGATTAATGACCATTAAGACGTGTTTCTGATAAATATTTCAGTGTGCACAATAATAACCTTTCACATTGTAATCATATTTTTATTTGTTATCTTTTGCATATGTGTGGCTGCCCCGTGTGTGTCTGAGCAGAGTGCACGTGCGTTGTGCACCCGTCTAGAGACGCATATTACTAACTTGTTTAACAGCGAAATACTGCGCCGTTGACTTTAGACCAGGTTTTTGTTGGTCACTGGTGCATTTGCTTTTTATGTCATCTAACTAGCAACGCGCCATGACTGCGTCTGACCACTCCTCATTTTTAGACCAACATACCCAGATGAGCGCAAGTTCATTTGCTAGTTAGACAATGAAGGCGCAGGGCGTGAAAATGACAACTGCGCCTGCATCTAAATAGCAATGACGCTTGCGCCATGGATTATCCTCCCTCTGCTGTCCGCTTCAGACCATCTAAATAGGGCCCTATGACTAGCTAACTGCCACTGTTGCTGTCTCAAAGGAATTTGTCCACATAATCATTTCTACAGTGGCATCCTCAGGAATAAGACATAGGATACTATACTTTGACTTTTTTCTGACCTCTATACGTAACAATCAAATGACATTTTAGTTTTCCACTTTTTTAAAGAGTGCTCCAGGTATGAGTCCTAAAACCCCGAAAATGAGTTAGCATGTTAGTACTCCAAGTTCCCTCGTCTTGAGGTCTGCCGGTTTTTTGAATGGGTTTTTGGTTAGATGCCTGAAATAAGGTCTGTGGTAACAGGCGTAAGAAACTTTCATGTTTTGTTCTGCAACATAAAATATGTCAGTAAGTACCCCACTTGTGAATTCTGAAGCTTTTATGTCTTAGAAAAGGTGGTTCCTAACAAGTGGCTAAATAAGACTAGAAAACATTGTCACACTAAACATGGCTTTACAGCCTTGTTGTGGTTGGGATGTTAAATCATGTGACCATGGTGTAGTTCATATATAGCCTAACGTTAGCTTTCTTCTTCTGGTTATTGCATTTAGGCTTCAAAAATCATAAAAGTGGCGTTCATTGGTGAAGCTTATCTTGCTTAACAAAACGTATCATAAACATTTGTTAGCCACTGAGCTTATTTTCTGCAATAATACAAAATCTAATGGAAATCACATAGGCTTTTTGGCAACAGAACCAGGCATTTTGAGCAGATTTAAAAATTGGGGGGAGATGTGTCACCTCTCTATATATTCTAATGACTGCCTGAAGCTGAAGGTTCAAATGCATCTTTCAGTCTCTGACCAGTTAGCAGTGGCCGTGCTGTAAATACAGAATACACAGGCCTGCCGTGAAATCAGTGACTGTCTGGAGACAAAGTGGGATTTCATGAATGTGAGGTGTATGACACGAAGAGTGGAATGGCGGAGCAGACGGTCGTGCTTGTCGGGTTATAAACCGGAGCCGGTGAGGCGGAGCAAGGTCCACAGAGACAGTGGGGGGGGGAGAGAGAGAGCGGGAGAAGGAGGGAAGAGCCCCAGACAGCAAACCCAGTAGCAAATGGCCCTACTAGAGGATGAGCGAGAGGAGGGGTGGTGGTAGTGGTGGTGGGGAAGAGGGGATGAGGTGTTGGGTGGAGGGGAGGTGAGGAGAGACAGAGAGAGAGAGAGAGAGAGTTATTTATAGCTGTGAATGGGTATGCTGTCCACAAGGACTGCTCTGAAGGGTATCCAAAGGAAAAGGGGCAACGAAGACAGGTTTCTCATTTGAATAAAAGGATGGGGATGGAGTCCGAAGAAATGGTAATGCAAAGCAGAAAATGGGTGGTGGAGGCACAATTGTTATGCTCTGTTAGAGGAGGGGGGGTGGGGGTAAATGCTGAACGCCAAGTCATCTTTTTTTTTTGAGGTAGTTTTTGTGTTTTCCTCCCTTCAGTGTCTTTGGAAAAAAGACTCTGGTATCAGATATTTACAGTCATTAGCGATAAGGAGAAAAAAGTTGCAGCAGGAAGCATTGTAAAGGAAATGGCCAGGAGTAGATTCAATAAGTGAAGAGGGAGGGGGAGGAGAGGGAGGAGCAAGAGATGGAATTAGAAGGGGAAAAAAGCAATGGGAATCAATGTGCATCTCAATGCACTGTGTGTGTGTGTGTGTGTGTGTGTGTGTGTGTGTGTGTGTGTGTGTGTGTGTGTGTGTGTGTGTGTGTGTTTCTCACTTGCTATTCCAGCTGCTCTCTCTCATTCTATTTATAGCTCTGGAGGAGAGAGTGTGTGTATATGTGTGTGTGTGCAAGTGGGGGTGGGGATGTGACAGCATCTCCATCCCGCACCCCCAACACACACCCTTCCCCACTCTGTCAGCCTCACCTTCACTCCTCATCTCGGGGAGGCTAAACGAGTCTGACCTAGCATCAACGTCACAGTCGACACACACACACTCACACACACATAAGAGAAAGGGGCATTCCCTCCCAGTACAAAATAGGAAGCGTATATCCCCCACTCTATAACTGCTGCTAATGAATATGGATGCTCCCTCCTCTCTGGGTGTTTTTTTTATGATGATGTATTTTACACTGTTGTACTAACGCACTGGAGAAAATAGCATCGTCTGACTCGCTGCTGCAAAAACCTTCCACACCTCTGAGCACAGCAGCAGCCTGCAACTACCAAAGCTTGTACAATTCGAGCACCTTTCTTTAGTGCAGCAGCTCGTAAAAACACTGAAAAATCCAAACACCACATGATGTTTTCTATCCTAAAACACCCATATTAGTGCGCGTTCAGTTCGATTTCAAATAACGTTTGGTTTTAACATCACTTGATACTTTCCCGTACTGCCTGAGGAGCTTTTCCATGGCGGTCCTCGTATCCAGGTCACATCACCTACTTTATCCTTAAAACTGAAGATCCAGGCCACCTCCACAATACAGGCCTGACACTGAGCGCAGACAGAATACTCTCCTGTTTTTAAAGCCACATTGCTCTATTCAGTGTCTTTAAGGAGAGACACCACAATTAAAATATTTTTATTTTTTGCATTCCCTGGTCCATTTTATGATTTTTGGGGAATTTTGCATCCAGGACTAGTGGAAATATCCAAAATGTATGGAATTTTAAAACATATCTTTTCAAGGCCATTTTTAGAAAATTTCTACTTCAGTAGTTCTTACACCAGAATTTCCAGTTTTATTCTTATCTATATTCTAAAGGTTTCTACAGAGGGGTTTGTTATATATTATTTGTAACCTGATTTATATAACATTTTATTCCTGAAAACATGGACATTTTTTTTATGGCTATTGACATTTTTTTCCGATTTATGGAGGGATAAAAAGAGGTATCTAAAATTCCCACTGTACAAACCTTTGACTATAATATACTCACCAGCTACTTTATGAGGTACACCTATTCAGTTGCTTGTTAATACAAATAGTTAAGCAGCCAATCGTGTGGTAGTAACTCAATGCATTTAGGCATGAAGACATGGTCAAGATGACCTGCTGAAGTCTAAACCAAGCATCAGTATGGTGAGGACAGGTGATTTAAATGACTTTGAACAAGGCATGGTTGCCCCAAAAGGGCTGGTCGGAGTATTCTAGAAGCTTCTGATCTACTGGGACTTTCACACACAACCATCGCTAGGGTTTACAGAGGATGGTCCGAAAGAGAGAAAATATCCAGTGAGCAGCAGTTGACTGGGTGAAAATGCCTTGTTGATGCCAGAGGTCAGAGGAGAATAGACACACTGGTTCAAGATGATAGAAAGACAACAGGAACTCAAATAACCGCTGGTTACAACCAAGGTCGGGAGAAGACCATCTCTGAACCAACAACACGTTGAACCATGAAGCAGATGGGCTACAGCAGCAGAAGACCACACCAGGTGCCACTCCTGTCAGCTAACAACAGGAAACTGAGGCTACAATTCACACAGGCTCACCAAAACTGGACAATAGAAGATTCTAAAAACGTTGCCTGGTCTGATGAGTCTCGATTTCTGCTGCAACATTCAGATGGTAGGGTCAGAATTTGGCGTAAACAACATGAAAGCATGGATCCATCCTGCCTTGTATCAATGGTTCAGGCTGGTGCTGGTGGTGTAATGGTGTGGGGGATATTTTCTTGGCACACTTTGGGCCCCTTAGTACCAGCTGAGCATCATTTAAACACCACAGCCTACCTGAGTATTGTTGCTGACCATGTCCATCCCTTTATGACCACAGTGTACCCATCTTCTGATGGCTACTTCCAACAGGATAACGCACCATGTCACAAAGCTCAAATCATCTCAAACTGGTTTCTTGAACATGACAGTGAGTTCACTGTACTCCAATGGCCTCCACAGTCATCAGATCTCAATCCAATAGAGCACCTTTGGGATGTGGTGGAACAAGGGATTTGCATCATGGATGTGCAGCTGACAAATCTGCAGCAAATGCATGATGCTGTCATGTCAATATGGACCAAAATCTGTGAGGAATGTTTCAAGCACCTTGTTGAATCTATGTCACAAAGAATTGGGGCAGTTCTGTAGGCAAAAGGGGGTCCAAGCTGACACTAGCAAGGTGTACCTAAACAAGAATTTTGAAGCTGCCTTCATCTAATGGTCAGATTTGTGCTCTGGAAATGTATGCAAATTGGAAAGGATTTAACTAGATAGATAGGGCGAAAAAGGTATAGTATAGTACAGTCTGGAGAAGCAGGCTGGAGTCCAACACAGAGGCTAAGCAATGTGCTGCTGCGGACAAAGGTCAACAACAAAATGTATTTTAGCCTCCTAAAAAAATGTCCCACCCAAAAATATTCATATCAGTTTAAGTGTATGCTTTGTTGGGAGTATTTTCACAGCTTTACCTTTTTGTCAAATTGCCCACTTTGACATGGACGATTTAATGTCTTTAGTTCTTTATCTATGCTCTCGTCAAAGCCACCAGACCCTTTAGACAAAAGTAGTTGTAATTTAAAATTACAAAAGTCATTTTAGCTTGATGAACAAAGGAGCTGCTGGTCTACCACTGCCTTGATCAGTTAGTTAGTTTATGTTACTATGTGACTGTAGGGAATCCAAACTAACCCTTAAATGCCAAAGTCACACAATAACACAAACAAGCTAACTAATCGAGGCAGCAGTAGACCAGCAACTCTTGTGTTCAGCAGTTTTAAATCACTGTTTTCCTCAATGGAATCTGGCTCTGAAGAGAGGGATACAACCGCCTCATTTTACTATCAAACAAATCACTGTCTGATGGTCAGGTAAAGCGGTGAAAATACTCTAAAAACATTATACACTTTAATTGACATTGACTTTTTTAGTAAACTACATTCTGTTTCTGACCCCTCACAGCAGTATATTGCTTAGCTTCCATGTTAATCTCCAACCTGCTTCTCAAAACAGTGGGCGTGTTGACTGACATCTACTGTATGTGACATACTGTCTCTGGCTAAGTAGCCCATACAACCCCACTTAAAAGAATCTGAACTATCCCTTTAATAAAGTAAGTAGTCAACTTGACAGAAGTTTCACAGTAATATCTGTTTGTTAAAAGTTTTACCTGATTCCCCTTAAATTGAGTTTATTTGTTCCCAAGAATGCAAAAACGTTGTTAGTGTTTTCCCCACAGAGTTTTATCCTGGCTTGGTGAGAAAGCCTGTGAAACCGCCATGACCGTGTGAAACTAAAACACTGTAATCCAGGATGCGAATACTGAGTTCATCAGTGAATATCTTGGCAGTGCACAGAGATGAACCCTCTGCGTTGCCTCTTTAGCAGAGCGCCAGACTATGAGGGATTTCACGCTGCCATGTCATGATTTCACACGTGTGTCTATAGCCGCTTAGCTTTACCGTCACTGAAAGCATTTTTTTATTTCTTTGCTTGTGTCTGCACAACCACACAAGCCAAGTGCTGGTGAACTATACACCGCATGTTCTGTCTCATTAAATCTGCCACATTTTTCTTCTTTTACTAAAGTAACATGCATCCTTCATCTGTCAGGAGGAGAAAAGAAACACATATTTCAACGAGAGCGCTGACGGGAGACAGGAAATTAAGAAGCAACTATAGTATACTCAGTTGGATTAAAACACATGGTATGTGGGAATGTAGCTTTCACTACAGCACAGCAGATGGTGGGAATGAAGTCATCTCTCAATCTCTGTTTCTCGAGCCTGGTTTGAACCAGTCTTTGTAACTGCTGTGTGTGTATTCATATATGTATTGTATTGGTTTTCACACAAAAGCAGTGCTTCTTTAAAACAAATAACAGCTTGGCCAGATTTTCTCATTAGACAGCACATTTTCAGCAAGTACTGCCCATTAATTCACATTATCGTCAGTGTGATGTGAAGTGACAAGCTGTGTACTTATACCCGTCTACACGCTAAAACACTTCATGTATCTATCTCTGGCCTTCTGCAAACCTATAAATATTATCCATATTTTACAAATCATACACAGTAGCTGTCAATTAATGCTATCTTCTTTTCTCATGCTGCAACTGCATGTAATAAGACTAAAGCAGGAAAACCATGCAAATAAGCAGAGAGCATACAGTAACTCCTTACAGGAGTTCCAGGACCAGAGTTCAAATCAGGACCCTCTTTCTGTGATGTGACAGTGCTAAGCACTGAACCACTGTGCAGTCATAATGTTCTCAGTGACTGGCCTTGACACACAGACATTTCTGGGACATACAGCTACTCTTGAGGCAAAAGTAATATCATTAGTTGAGTTAAAAGCCCTGCACACCCATGGTAACCCAGCAGAGGTGATTTTAGACAGATTAGGGCTTCATCCACACCAATGGATCAGTGATGTGACACATTTTTTTTGTATCCCTGTGAGGATACATGGCCAATACATTTTGAGAGAATATTTTGGTGATGATGACAAAAATGTCAATGTGGTATAACTGTAAAAAAATTGCACTAAATAATTAAAATAGCTTAAACAAGATAAAATTCTCAATGAAACGCCCTATTAACTAGTTTGGCATAGTCTTCCATTTGAATCTTTTAATAGTAAACAAATGTAAAGGAACACCACTGATCTGAATATTATACATAATTTGGAGAATATTTATTGGTCAAGTCAACATGCTGAAGTGTCATGGTGGTGTAACCATCATTCAGGAAGCCATTTAGTTACTATTGTGCAAGAAGATCATGTGTCAGGAAATCACATCACAGAGAAGGACCCCTGATGATACTAACGACTAGTGCCAAAGTTAGTAGCTCTCTTAAAAATAATACGTTTTCCTTCAAAAGTTAGTTTTAATAAAAATAACGACCACTGTATCACAAGCGCTTCAGCACTTCAGAAATAGTCTTTGTCCATACTGACACGCCTGAAAATGACCATTCATGTACCCTGGGCCAATATAAACAGAGAGCAGATTGTCTACTCTGCGGATGGTTGCTTAGTTACAGAAAACACTAGGGAGATGGCAAAAAGTAAGACAAGATTTCTTTGCTTGGACTGACAACGAGGTGGAACTGTTACTGAAGGTCACACTAAGATGGTCAAGGTGGCCAAAGAACAGGTTGGAAGTCGTTGCAAATCAAATCCGGCGATATGTTAGAGCGGTACCGAAAGCATTATCCATCAATCAAGGAATTCGTGGCAATAGAAAAGGAGTACCTACACAACAAATACAAAATAGCACATGTACCAACAGCATCAAGTGAAACTGCTTGGCGTTTGCTGAGTTTACTTGAATAAACATTGCCACTGTCAACTAGCTGCATAATTATATCCACTGCTAACAGACTAGACCAGCACGTACGAGTAGTTTGCACTTTTCCTTGGTGTGACAAACTGACATATATCTATTTTTGTTTTACCCAAACATTTGTTTTATGGACAGGTCTTATTATTGTTTGTGACCTTTCCTGAACCTGAGCATTTGCAATACCTTAATAAATTACTGCCCCTGTCCAAGTGGGCGGATACTGCTTATCTGGACATCTATACATATTTGATTGAATCACCAGGTATTGGTAGGTGCTGTCTGTAAATAACAAACTATTTGATCTACAGGCTAAGATTTAGTTGGAGATAACTGTGTGACTGTACTGCAGCAGCATCATTTAGTCATTTACCACACTGACAGTGAATATTCAGTATCTCATGTGCCTCAAATCTCAGTGTGAAAGCCTTGGTTACAGACTACACAACAGCTTTTCTGCATATTTCTCTCCTGATGTGACAATGTGTTTCTATTCCCCAAAAGGGGGCACTGTCTTGGCATTGACGCCAAGCTGATCTAGTCTGTGTGTATCATGTGATACTAGCAATGTTTCAGCAGGTTTTGGGATTTTTATATATGTTTTATAAACATATTTTAGCAATAGTCAAAACAATCTCAATTCAAAACTTTTCCAAAACACTTAAATCCAACCAATTTCCAGGCCTGGAAAACATTTTATTTAATTTCATGACTGTGGGAACCCTGTATATAACACACATGTCCATCTCCTCAGTCTGAGTGTAAAACGATCAAAGCAAGTTTCTGTAATGGGGAAAAAGGAGGATAAAAGGATTGCTGTGGGACTATTAAAGGAATAGTTTGACATTTTGAGAAATATACTCATTCGGTTTTTTTTCCCAATAAAGTATATGAGAAGATGATGCCACACTTATATCTGAGCATTAACTATAGAGCTATAGCCAGCAAGTGGGCAGCTTAGAGGTAACAGCTAGTATGGGTTGATCCAAACTTAAATACACCAACCAGCACCTTTTAAAGGTTCATTTCTACACTGCACCTCATTTGGTTAATCAGTTCACTGATATATAAAAATGATATTTGTCGTTTTATAGTTACGTGCTGAAAGTATTTTCTGGCCAGGTGCAGTGACTGGTGTCTTGGTTATACTGTGGGGTTGCCAGACAACTAGTGGTAGCTCCACGAAGTCACTGCACCCAAAAAAAAATGCTTTCGTTTTCACTGGCCTCAGCTCAGCCTTTGACAGGGTGGATAACTATATTTGGATCAATTCTATGGACTCGGTGTGGTGCAAGATTGGTTTACTTCATACCTTAAAAAACATTTTTGTTCTTTTGAGGTTGATTGGGTCCACTTACTTGTGGCATCCCCCAAGGGTCTATCTTGGGTCCTTAATTGTTTGCTATTAATATGCTCTCCTTGGGGTATATCACAGATGACATGCTGTTTTAAAGTCCAATAAAGCCTTGTGTTATACATGTATCTGTATTATGTCATATCTCTCTCATATTAGCAAGTGCTGGATATCAAAACATTTTTGAAAAAAGTTAAAAGGCTCAAAGTCAGAGATCCTAACAATTGCCCCTCCTGGTCCCTGTACTAGAGCTTTCTGGTATCTTATGTGAAATCTGTCAGCCTGTCAAGAAACATGATGCCAAAAGCCCATAATCTCAGTTTGTCTTTAGATGTTTTATTTAATAACTTATATCAGTTAGATTGAGTACTTTCATGCATGTGCAGCTCTGAAGAGGGTCAGATTCATGCTTGTATGTCCTCTAGGCTTGATTGTGGTGACGCTCTTTTGCTCTTTGGAAGAGAAATATCAACATGCTACAGTTAAAATGAAACACTGCTCCCAGGCTAACCATGCTCTCAAAGAGAAGTGACCACAAATCCTAGTCTCCCTTTAAAGATTGTCTGTCAATTGTAGAATTGATTTTGAGGGTTTTAGGTCAGCTTATTTGTGTGATTTATTAACCCCCAAGTGAGCCTGATTGCTGCTTGAGTTCCTCTTTCAGGGCCCTTCTAGTGATTCCCAAGTCTCTCCTCATCACCATGGGAGACGTATGTTTACTGTCCCCACTCCTCAGCTGTGGAAAATCTATGCTTGAAGTTAGTGTCCTCTTTTAAATCCTTACTCATATCTTTTATTTATAATAGATTTAATAATTTGAATATTTAATAAATTTACATTATTGTGTTATCTTTACCTTTACACTGTAATTTTTTGGGGGGAGAAACTGCCATGAAAGTTTATTCCTTATTATTAACATACACTCATGCTTAGATTAACTTCGACATTTCAAACATTACGAGCCAACAATCAGCAAAACAGGTTATTTAGCCATGAATGTCATAATCATGAATAAAAATTGAGGGAATTGCCATTTTGCCTGTTAGCTAACTTGTACCCTGCAAAGCTTTTTTTTTGGTCTCCCCCTGAGGTTTAACTCAACCAAATGATAATTGTGGGTTGCGTCATCTTCATTATTTCATCTCCTATTAATATTCTATTTCACTTGACTGCATTGCGTTGCTATTTTGCTCTTGCAGTGTTCCCAATGAGATCATTTAAGGTTTACCTTTGCATTTACACAGCGGTGCACAGAAGCTTTGTAGAGCGGAGGCTGCTCTGTCAGACCTGGCTTGTAACACTAACTGTTTGATATTTAATACAAACCATTGCTGAAAACCTACTCAACCAAAAATGCTGAGAGGTGATTTTGTTTGACATCAGCTGCCACATGGACATTAACTTTTCTGTTTGGTTCAATGCTAACACAACATAGCTAACAGGCTAATATGGAAAGACTTGCTGAAGCATAGCAAAAGTGCAGTGATTACAATACTGTATGTAATCAAATATCATTTACGAATGATGTGTTGAATTAAATATCTGTAGCAAATTTAATGTGAATCAGCAGTTTGTCAGAGAAACAAAAAAATGGCATAAATGAATCATGTCGTTGGCTTAGATTTGTTTTTTGACAAAGACTTCTCTATTAAAGCTGCATTTAACATCATAGGCTGTATCCCAAATTTGTATTTAAGAAGCTCTATATGATATTCAAAGCATTGATATGACAGCAAACAACTATGTGTTATGTAAAAATATAGTGACATAATGGCGTCCTGAGCAGACAGTCCAGCTGTGTGTGCATTTTAGTGCATGAGTTTGTGTGTAGGCTACTACTCTCATACTGTGCTTACCACTGATATTGAGACAATGTTGACATAGGCGTGAAGCGCACACTGTTCAGGTCCCCACAGGTTAATACTGTTAGCTCTGTCAGCACTGTTGCTGTTGTTAGCACTGTTTGTGCTGTTAGCATGAATAGTTGCTATCCACTGGCTCAGCCACCTCAACATATCCCCATACAACGGTTTGTATGATATCACATGAATTAGCCCCCACGAATACATACTTAATGTAACATATGTTCGTTTGTTAGATTTAGCAAAAGAAACTGGTTGGGCATCTTTGGGTTTAGGAAAGTAAAGTTACATAGGTTGGGTTTTGTAAAAGAGACACGGTGACGACGTACCTCTCCTGGCGAAAAGTCCTGTGTTGTCTGACTCTCCCACCCTACATTTCTCCTTATATGGACTACTTCCTTATTTACTCCCATTAGGGCATTGGTCTTGTGAGCCTGGCCTTCCTGATTACGTGGGTTATACACAAATTACTGGCTTATGATTACATGGGTTGTATACAAATTGTGGTACATTACTTTTTGTAGGAAAACATACAAACAGTGCATGAGAACAGCCTGGCCACCTCCATGTTGAGAGCGTTGTGCAGACAACCTCTGAAACATAGATATGATTTGAATATTGTAAAGACCTCTTTTGAATGATAATTACAACCGCTTTTGAAAGCCTATATCATTGCAGTCCTCCTTAAAGTGTGATTTCACTGTATCTTTTTAACAATTCTCTCATAAATAATGATTTTCATATATTCAGAATATAATAATTATACTTAATGATGGTGCTCTTAGCCTTTGTCTGCTGCTGTTTCCTAAAACAATTCAGATTGTTAGTGAAATAAGGTTTGAGGTATTTTGGCTGTCCAAAAAAGAAGACAACAATTTAAAGTTAGTTTTACCTTTAGTGATAGCCTTCGTCTGAATCATCACACAGTTGGGAGGTTTAGCTGTGATTTTCCAAGAGGTCACAGTAAACTGAGAAAAAAACAGCGAGGAGAGCCAAAAATGGGCCAAGTAATGGGGGGAAGGTCATTTACCAGAGCTCCACCAACTGCTGTGTTAACCTGGCAAACGCTTGCACATGCAGATACATGGCAGATAGATGCAGATACATATATGCATTTCTGCACACAAGCATTTTACAACAACAAAACCTGCTTTAAATCACAGATTGTTATTTGTTTGTTATTTGTTATTAAGATTATTCAAGCTTCCATTAGTGCATTCAGACTTCGGCACAAACAACTGAAATGCATAGAGAAAGATTTTTTATGATACTTAAGGGATTACTGAGCTCTTGTTTGAGTTGTGTTCATGTGTATCTGCAGCAGACCAGCAGACAATGTCCACCTTACCGTAGTAGCGGCTCGCCCTCCAGGCCCTGACGGCACAGTGTAGGACTCCGTCCAGCCACAGCAGCAGCCAGCTGATGCAGAAGCCCAGCAGCAGCCCCAACATCAAGTCCATCTCCTGCTTGGTCACACTGTCACTCACAAAGTAGTTCTCTGATGAGTCCACCAAGGAATGGTCCCCATCATATGGGATTACATAGTGGACATGATGCCTTGGGGGAAGACAGACAGGGGAAGCCGATAGAAATATAAGTTATAAACCAACATAATTCTGTGAATCAAAGATACAAATGAACATGTTTTAGCCATCTCAGAGACATACAGATGGGTGCCAAATTAAAGGGAAACATAAAGTTAACTGCTGGGCTAACACAGGCCTCCAAAACAGCGTTCTTTGAAAACACCATTCTTTCAATTGATATTCTCTCATTTGGCGTTTTGATGGTGGTGGTGGTGAGCGCTGTTTAACATGTTGGTCACAAATCAATCAGAAAATCAAATATCACAATAATTTTGACCAAATACCTTGATAGCAATATAATTATCAATATCAATGTCAGTCATGACCATTGTGGGTATGATGACGAACTGAGTAGAAGTAAATAATGACACAGCTAGAAGAGTCTGGTAAGTTCAGAAAATTACATCACATACTGTAATAAAGCCTTTAAAACCTGGGAGAGACAACAATTGATCTCCAAAATCCAAGACAATATCTAGTATTATATCGAGATAATATCGATATATTGCCCAGCCATACCTCATATCCTGTGTGGAAACACTCTATATATTATGTTTTATCTGCTCCTATATTTAGGTATTAAATTCAATACTCTTCTGTATAAACTTACCCTGTAAAATGGCCTTCCAAATGTCCTTGACCATGAACAGTGTTTGATAAGATCTAGTGTGTTGAAGCCATTTGGAAATGTTGGTTACTGTTTATCTTATGAATAGTGTTTTTATATTCCATATACCCATTCTAACTTGGATGATATCTGGAGATTTCCATCTGAATTTTAATCAAATTTCACTAATCTACACTTTGCTGGAAACCCCCTGAAGCCCTCTCAAGGACCCTTGGATGTCCCCAGGCTGCACTTTAGGCAGCTGCGGCTGGAGAACTTTAAGGAGACTGGCTTGGGCTCACGGCCTGAAATAAGAATGAGCAACACTCCACTACCTTATTCAATGCAACTGTTAAGATGCCTTTTAAAAGGCATTTTTTTTTGAATATCCATAGCCGCTCAGTAAAATGCATTTTGGATTAACCAAAATTTGCCAAGACATACACATCATCTAAAATGCTCCAAGTGTGCAAATATAGCTCTTGAGATATCTTATAACTAGCAATTATTTGTCAATGTGGGCTTCTTCTTTTTCATTTTGGAAAATTATCCTAGATCCAAATGGGTTATTACTAGAAAGTCTCTTTGAATTTGTTCCAAGTAGGAGAGACATGAAAGGACTAAACATGAATCCAATTTTAATTGTTTTTTCCCCAAATCCACAGAGTGTGTGATTACCACTGACCTGGTGTTCACATCTCACAGGAGAAGAGGTGAAAAATATGTAAATGTTACACTGATAGAATTCAAATTCAAGGACATCTGATGTTTGTAGTAGATCAGTGAACACATCACTCTGTTGCATTACAACTATGTGCATGGTAGCACATATCTCTGTATATCAGCTGTTGCAGCGGCTGCTGATCAACAGTCATCCTGTCCCTCACATTCACTTGTGCACTTTGTCCAGCATTGACTCCGCTTAACTGTGAAACAGATACAGCTGCATGATATGGGAGTCTTACTATACTGGTATTACCCATCCTCCTGAGAGGGGCTGAAGGCTTTCTCCAGTCTAACAACACAGGCAGTTGTCTGACAAACACTGTTAGAAAACACAGTGGGAGCTGAGAGATTGGACTGCTGGAAGTGAGTACAGATACACACCTCTGCGCACACACTTTGGGACATTATACTGACAACAGGTTTGAAGTAATGAAAATTTTTAATGCTATTAAAGGGACAGTTCACCCCCAAATCAAAAATAGATATTTTTCCTCTTACCTGCAGTGCTCTTTATCTTTCTCAATTGTTTTGGTGTAAGCTGCCGAGTGTTGGACATATTGGCTGTGGAGATGTTTGCCTTCTCACTAATATAAAGGAACTGGATGGCACTAAGATTGTGGTGCTCAAAGCAACATATTCTCACTGCCAACTCATCAAATACAGATGGTTGGTCAGTGGCTCTACACATCAAACTATGATACACTAGGTACACATACAGCATCAGCTTTAGACTCTCTTGCCCAGTGTGTCAATTTACGCTCTTTACCTGCATTATGTCTTTTCAAAATAAACTTCTGCTTTCACAGGAAATGTACAGTTTCCGTTTGTTAAATGCATACAGACTCTTTTCAAAATAAACTTAGAATGTAGGTACAAAACGTGTTTAGGTTTTACTGCCTTAGGTTAAGGCAACAAAAGAATGTGGTTTAGTTTAGAAAAAAACCCCATCATGGTATAACTAAAATAGATTAAAAAAAACCACAGATAAAAGTTTTACTAATGTAATGTAACATTACATGATATATGTCACATAGACTACGTCACATGACATACATCACTAGCCGAGTATGCTGCACATACTAGCACACTGCGCTGTTATTAAAATAACTATTGACTTTTGGTTTCACACGGGAAATGAACAGCATTCTCCTGGATGAAAGTCTGGTGTTTGTCTGGCCCATCCATCTCTACTCCCACCAACCCTATGTGAACCTTCTCACTCTTTATACTACGGCAGTTGGTCAGAGCATCAAAAAATGCCGCTGCCTGATGTGACTCATAATGCTGCTAAAGGGTGCCTCAGTGGGTCGGTACCTGACACCAAGGGCCACTAACCAAGTGTTGGTATTGGAGGTGGGACTAAGTCAGTGTTGCTCCAGGTCCAGGCTCCAGCAATATTTCTTTCTAGAAATCATGACCCAATTACTCAAGATAATTCACAGAGCAGGTTAATGTGGGAACTGTTTTCTTTCTTTTGAACTATACCCACCAACCAAATTGCCCTGCAGAAGGAAGAGTACATCTACACATGGCCAAGAGGCTCATGATTGTGACAGCTCAAGATGTAAACATCAATGGCGTCGTCCTCGGCTGAGATGTAACATTAGCTAGCTCAGTGGTGCAAGGTGAACTAGCAGCAAATACACGCTTCCTTCTGCATGGTGATGCGGTTGGAGGGTTTAGACAGAAAATAGTCCCCACATGTCAGTGTCAGTGATGACTAAGGAGTTTTAGAATAAGGTTACAGCGCTAACGTTACATAGTAGCGTTAACGTTACTAGTAAGTGGAAATGCACAAGGAATTTAACGTTAATGTTTCGGAGACTACGCTACAGTAGGCTAACGTTAGCCATTAGCAACTGGATGCTGTGTTGTCATATTTAACGTTATAGCCTATGTTATATTAGAGACAAACTAAAAATACCTGTCCAGCAGAAACTCTGCAACCATCTTGTTCCTTTTTAGCTCAGGATGAAGCTGCATCAGTCTTTGGCATTGCTTGATGTTGACCCTAGATGTTACGTGAGCGGTTACATCAGTCAGAGGTCTCCACGTGGGGAAGACAGACAGGACGCTCAGCCAATCATTGCATTCAGTCCGAATGCAATGATTGGCCGGAGTTTTCTTAGAACCATATGAGAATGGTATAATTATGAGTTTTTTTCACTTACATTTTAGTGTGCCATCAGCTTATTAATAGCATTTTAACCTAAACAAAGAAAAGCGTAAAAATTTCCATAAAGTTAAGCGGCGCTTTAAGTAACCTGGTCTTGACTTCTGGAAAGAGACATTGCTGTTGAGTTTGTCAAATGTTTTTTTGTTTGTTTGTTTGTTTTGTTTCTTTTTTGGAGTTATGAGCACCACAAGCTGAGTGCCATCTAGTTCCATTATATAGTAGAGAAGGCAGACATATCCACAGCTGATATCTCCGACACTCAGCAACTCACACCAAAACAATCTATATTGATAAATAGCACTACGTACAAGGAAAAAATGTGTGTATTTGATTTTTGGGTGAACTGTCTCATTCAGACTTTTTGCAGTAAAAGAATATTCTGGCATTCTATTACACATCTATAAATTTAAAAGACATGCAAGAAACAAAAACCAGTTGTCAGAATCCAAGCAGCAGAGACTGAGATGTTCAGACTGTCAGACTGTTGGTTACTGCTACTGTTACTTTCTATCACTAACTGACATAACTCCTCTTTTATGAAAGCTGCTGTGCTTAACACGGGTCTTTACTGGAAAATCCTATGATGCACAGGAAATTAACTGGAAGCTTTAGTCATGTTTCCAACTTGTCTGTTGAACATTGGGGAAGAAGTGAAAATGTTCCAACTACAGGAATGCAACTTTTTTTTAACAGAAAATTCACCCACAATGTTTGGTTGACAGATGTTCTCTGTAAAGTGCAGGGCAGAAACACCACAGCACTTAGTACAAATACGGAGAAAAAAACAGATCATAAGTATTTTACAGAAGAAGCAGTAGGGCCACAGGGGGGATCGAACCCCGTTGGACCTCACTGACTTGAGCCATACAGCCGCTGAGGTCCATTAACACCAAAACATAAAAAAACAAAGCCAAGCTATGTGTAGCGATAAGCCAGAATGTTCCTCCGGGTTTCTTTCTTTTCCCTGAAGATGGCCTTTGCCCAAATGCCTGTGAACAAAATAAAGGATTATTTTATGCTGCCTGTAAGCCTGTTAAATGACTTAAAGGGACAGTTCACTACAAAATCAAAAATTCATATTCTTCCTTTTACCTGTAGTGCTGCTTTTCAATCTAGACTGTTTTGATGTTAGTAGCTGAGTGATGGAGATATCAGCTGTAGAGATGTCTGTCTTCTCTCCAATATAATGGAACTATGGCACTCGACTTGTAGTGCTCAAAGTGCACAAAATATCTCTTTCCAGAAATCATGACCCGGTTATTCAAGATAATCCACAGACCTTGTTGTGAGCAGTTTCATGTAAGGACTATTTTCCTTCTACCGTACTACATCTGCCAACCATATCTACTGCTAACTGACCTAGCACTACTGAGCTAGCTAGCGTTACAGCTCAGGCCAGGAGGATGTCATTAATGTTTACATCTCACACTGTCGTGTGCACACGCTTCTTGTCCATGAGCAGATGCATGCTTCCCTCTGTGTGGTGATACAGTTGGGGGGTGTAGTTCAGTAGAAAGAAAATAGTGTGCCGAGTGTCATCTAGTTCCATTATATTGGAGAAAAGGCAGACATCTCTACGGCCAATATCTCTCTGCAACTCACAACAAAACAATCTAGACGGATAAATAGCACTACAGGTAAAAGGAAAAGATGTATTTTCTTTTATTTTCAGGTGAACTGTCCCTTTAAGTCCTGTTCATCTGGACCCTCCAAATCATTCTGTGTGTGTTGTCTTTGCTAGTATGAAAATGAAAACTATTCAGTTTTCCTCTAAGAATTTTCAATGAAAATGCCCCAATGAGAGCATTTAACTCATTTTAAGAGAACTATCCTGCAGCCTCTCACAGCAACCATGGCACCAATCAGCAGGGTGCACCCAGCAACACGCACAGTCCACTCCTAGATCTCACCCATGCCACAGAGGCAGCTATAGGCCAGGCCTTAGCCCATCAGAGAAGCTACAACTACATCCAAATCAAAGCGCAGAAGCTGCCAAGTAAAATGACACTGGCTGTGTCCTCAAGGCTGATAAGGTGAGCGCTGTGGGCGTCATGACACCTCCACGTCTAAACGGATGGAAGGGCGGGCAAGTGAAACCCAAGCTCAGGTCTGCTCTATTCATCCATGTATCCTGCTCTATCTGCTGTTTAAGTGAAAACACATGACTGACTCTCATTCAGGAGTGTTTCCAGGTCAGTGAAAGACACTGTGTGGGTACAGTTACCTAAAAACTAACAGAAGAGGCAGAGGTTTGACTGTGCATACTACCCGGTGGTTTACTGTTTTATAAGTGCACATGCATTGCTTAATACTTATAGTGGACAAAAAATACATAATTTTTGGAATTACTCCTTAATGCTGCTGAACATACTTTATTTTCTACAAATTCTGCTTGCATTCATAACCAGGCTGCTTTTGGCAGTAGCAAGTATGATATAATTGTCAAAATATTACTTAATAAGACATCATCTCATCACAAATCCTGTCTCCAAACATATCTTCCTCAGTCTATATCACATCACATCCGCCAGCGTGTGCAAGAGGCCTTTCCAAACTTTGACTCAGATTATCCCTCTCTGACAAGCATAATCTAATAACACCTGATGATGACCCATTTCTGGATTTACAGGCTAAAAAAAAACAGTGGAACTGGCCTCTTAATGCTGCTAATGAACTGCTAGTACATCAGCCCCCTCACTGCAGTATGCACAGTATACACTGCTGTTTTGTTTTAATGTGCATCTGTTCAGCTTGCACCAACATGAACGGTGACACTTCCCTTCCCACAGCACCGACTGTAGCTTGGTTTGCCAGCAAGACATGGGTCAATCAGGATCTAATGTTTGAGGACAATATAGGTGTGAAGCTATTGGATAAAAAGGACTCTTACTTTAAATCTTGCTCCAACACTGTTGCCATACCCCCGGGCTCTGTAGACTTAACACCAGGAAGAAAAAAAAAACAGAGGCCCACTTGTGTCTCTGCTCATCCTCACAGCCTACAGCCTGCTGTATTACATGCTTACTGTTGATGGAAAATGCACAAAACTGCTGATTAAATCCGGATCCGTTTATTAATGAGTGTCTTGCTGCTGTTTCCCCCCACTTCAAACCTGCTCTCACTGAGAAAGCAAACAGCAGGTAGGCTGATGAGCAGCCCCATAGCACTTCCTAAGCCATAACCACTTCACTTCAGCACGCATATGTTCATAATTGGCCCAGCAGGTTTATATTGTCGCCGACACCGTGTAGGCCTGTGTTAATCGCTCAGCGCACTTGATGCTCAGATTGTTTTTGAACGGCCTTATATTGCTCATAGTTCATTACCTATTTATGGCTCCGACACACACCTTCGTATATGCAGCAAATCCTCGCAGCCGATATATATCTAAAACACACACTCTCAAACACACCGCGACCAAACGTGTCATCGGGCTATCTGTTAGAGCGAATAATAAAACGTCTATGAAAACATCCGCGGCTATGTAAGCGCACAGACAGGCTGATATCAGCTTGCGGGGCTTCACCGCCAGAAATCTTCGAGGCCTCTTCAGCAATTAAGAATTGACGGGTATAAAAAAACACAGCACACACACCACCATGTTTATCCCAAATATTGTACGAGGATGATGGCATTTACCTTCCACAGTTGCAGTGACAGACGCGGTCCTCCCCTCGTAGATGCGGTAAGATGTAGTTGTGAAAGCGATCCAGTAGTGCGTTCATGTCCATTAAACAGGCTATCGCCTGCAAAGAACCATGCAAGTCAGCTGGGACATGTCAAGCAATAGGCTAGGCTATTCCTACAGACAGCGAATTATTCTCCTCATCATTATCAAGAGAAATAACAATCATACGGATCATAAAGAAAAGGAGAGAAAATAGCCTTGGCAGATCCTCCCGATCCTAAGAGGGGGGACTCTTGCCTCAAAACGGACTTAGATTATTTATTTATGACAGCAGGTAATTATAGGTAGGCTAACCTACTTCCACATGTCATTGATAGGCCTGCTGTAAGGTGCTTTCCCGCAAAATGCGATACATTTAGGGCTCATTTGTAGTGATCTGCTTCAATCTTAGCCTCGGCGGGTAGTCTATAGGTATTAGAAAACCTTATTGTGGCTGAGGGAGGTGATGGTGTCTTACCATTACAACTGAAGCACCAAGAATCATAAAAATCATGGTGGTTGTGATCATATGCATCAAAACTTCCAAACTGGCCGCCGTCCTGTAGCCCGGGGTTCTACCCGCGGCGGTGGAGACGCTCCGGCTCGGCTCTGGGCGCTCTGTCCCGGCAGGAGCCGCTCATGGAGCCGCCGCGCCTCTCCTGGCTCCCCGTCCCCTTCAAAGTGCCCGGTCTCCCTCCGTCCTCCTCCTACACACGGCAAGCCGCTCTCTCAGCCCTCACTGCGCCCTCTCCATCCAAGTAGGCTATCCCCCCCCGGTCGGTCGGATGCGGCTGCCGCTCGCTCCAACGAGAGGCAGTCCTCTCCTAATTACCGATGCAAAAGTGAGCCGTTCTTCCAGGTGCGTTTCTATCTCTATCCCACTTAAAAAAGAACATAAAGAAAAGAAGCCGGGCTCCCTCGATACCCTCTAAGGGGTGCCTCGGTATCCTCTCTCCCCCCTTTTCCAAGTTATTCCAAACCCTGCGCTTTAATACCGGCCAATTCTGTCCTCCATCGGCGGAAACGGTCGATTTCTGTCGCCTGGACGTTTCAAAGAGCTGCACCAACTCCTCTCGCGGCCATCGCCCTCGTCTTTCTCGGAATGCTTGATAACATCGACATGAGGTCCAGATAGCTCCAGTCGGGAACTAGACCCACCCTGCGCCCCGAGTCCAGTCCGGATCCAGCAACAGCAGCTGCATCAACGCCCGGAGCCAGACACGCATGATTATCCCATCCTGGCTTCCAGCAGCTACACGAGCATCCACTCCCACCTCTAGTGCATGTGTCTGTGCACGCGCCTGTGTGTGTGTGTGTGTGTGTGTGTGTGTGTGTGAGAGAGAGAGAGAGCGAGAGAGAGAGAGAGAGAGAGAGAGAGAGAGAGAGAGTAGTGGGCGGTGAGAGAGGGGAGAACTGCAAACTGCCTTTGTGGCATCGGCCTATAGGCTCATTATTTATAGTGGATCCCTTCAGATGCACTAGAGGGCTTCAAGAATGGCACTCCTCATGATGATTTAACCCTCATTCTTCTTCAGTGGCTTAACCCCCTTCTGCTCCTCAATACCGCCACTACTACAAACACACAGCACACACACACACACACACACACACACACACACACACACACACACACACACACACACACACACACACACAAACGCCCTTGCTTTCTATTTCTCTTCCAGACATTGCAGCTCTCCAGTTTCTGATTCTGCGCCATTCCTGCTGTGTGTACTCCTACCATCCTGCATGTTTCATGTCCAAAGTGGGTCTTTGATAAAAATCAGACAAACCCTGCACTGTAAACCTGCTTTTGGAACATAACGTTCTCTCTTTAAGCAGCCACAGGAGTTCAGATTCACATTCAGAATCCCAAATTGCCATTGTCTAACATAGATTTCCTCCAAACTTTCAGACCTTACAAAGTTTCTCTGGTCACAGTGAAACAATGTTCACTGACTGCAAGGATTACATAATATTGTATCATGTTGTGACACAAAGATAAAGCTCAATGAGCTTTCTCAGAGAAGATACTAGACAGGAAAGCAACATTGTATAAAATGTACAATATCAAAATGGTGGATATGTCAGTTTATTTCCCCCTCTGATTGCTTAGGCACCATCTTTATAACTTTAGGCTGTTTGGCAAAACACACTAACCACAAAACCTCACACCAAACCAGCAAAACATGACACATCTCTGGCAAAAGCAAACCATTCTTGCAAGACTCGTGAAACTCTTTAATGTGTTTCAATGTATTTTGAGTCAATACATAACATAACATTGTCTGAATAAAGCGAAGCACCCAGCCACTCCTGGGTATCTGTCCTACTGTCTCAGGTGAGAGCAGACACACTCTGGACTCCAAGCTACCAGCAGAAACTGAGACACCTAATACTAGCGTGAACTGATAGGCCAGAAACTCAGCTTTCCACCCATTTCTTTTATTTGTATGTTGCATAACTAAAAACAGTATGGTAAAAGAAAAACGACAAAAGAGCCAAAACACACTGTGGATTTCAAAACTGTGAAAAAAATGTGAATAATAATCCGAATGTTTCCACTTTAAAGTTGTTTACAGCTGCTTTCTATCTTGTTAAAAAGACGCTGTCCCAACCAACCATGCCCTCCCCCAGTAATGACACATACACACAGGTATCCACACGTGTCAAGTATGGATGTGTACTGCAAACATAACATGCCATTGATACAAATAAGAGTCATTTTTTTTGGTCAAAAATTGTTTAAATGTTTTGTGAAAGCATCAGTAGTCAACCCTACAGTATTATCACAACACTGATACTGGATATCTGGTCAAAATATTGTGATATTTGATTTTCTCCATATCACCTAGCTGTGGTTCAAAGAACTATTTGAATACATTACAACTTGTATTGCATTTATCAAGTGTGCCAAACTGAATATACATTCTCTGCTTTACACTCAGTTTGAAATTTTATAACACACTTCACTGGCCAGACCCAGTGAAGGCCAGATTTAGCCATTGTTGTTGTTGTTGTTTTCAAACACAAATGTTTCTTCTACTGTGCTTTTGTTGAGTGTTAGAATATATGAGAAAAAAATCTTTGCCCCTTATCTGGGTAAAGACAGACACATTTATCTGATTGCTTCAGCATTATCTTTTAAAGTTATTGCTATTTTGCCAAACTTTACACACTAACCCAAGGACATAGGTTTCATTTCAACATTGGAGATACACATATGAAACAGGGGGATTTAGGAGTCCTCCACCAGAAAACTGAACCTCTAAACATGTCTAAAATATTGAAACACTTCTCAAACAATGAAATCACTGTAGAAGAAAATCAAAACTTTTGTTTTAGTTGTCAATGTAGTGTAGCAATGCAGAGACCAGTGTTTACAGTTTTTTTTAAGTGTCATTAAATTGCAAATTGAGCATAAAGGAGTGAGTTGTGTTTACAGTTTTGCAAAAAAGTGTGCTATAAAATTACAAACTGGGTGTAAAGCAGAGAATGTGCATGCAATTTGGCACACCTGGTAAATGCATTGGCTGCACTTGGTGTTTATAGTTTCAAAGATAGTGCATCAAAAATCACTGTTAGTGTTTAAGCATGTAGAGAAAAAAAAGCTGTAATTTGACAGCTAAAACATTTTGGTAAGTCCCGAAAATTACGTCACTTTATTACTGGAGTTACTGTACTGTAATTCAACCTTTTAAACCTGGAGAAGACAGACCTTAGGCCACATTACTGTATGACTATATCCAAAATCCAAGACAATATATAATCTCCTAACACGATATTGATATCATATTGTAATATCGCCCTACTGCAAGCGCATTGTCAGTGTCTCCCTGCAGTGCCATACAACCTAGGCCAACAGTTTCCAAAGCTCTAATGTATCCCAACCAATCTGCCTCAGTAAACAATTTAACAACAACAACAACAAACCCAGCAGGTTGTCAGAGAAACGTTTTTGTTCATCTGTGTAATCACTTCAGTGAGTAGTGACATACATTGTTTCAGCACCATGGACAACGACCGTACAGCAGCCTGGTGTAAAAGCCATAATATTTTACATGCATGTTGCACTATACTAAAACACTTTGACAAAATAATCAATAACCAATCTCATGGTATTTTTTTATAAAGTGCCCTTTGCTGGTACAGACTTGAAAACATCTGCTGTCATCACCCACAGACATGCTGTGAGTGTTACTTCACTTCAGCCTCCCCTGGTGAAGAAACACAGCCAAGCTGGGCACCAGTGTAGCACACTCTAATTAAAATCTACAGGGGGTAGAATGGGGTTAATGTAAATATTTAATAGTAAAAGGACTTGAAACCAGTACAATTGCAGTTATGAGCACATGGCTACAAACTCACAGTTGAATGAGAGTTAATAGCATTTTTCAAAAGTGGTTAGCCAAACCCTGACGCCACACAAGACAACTAACAAAGCTCCAGGTAATAGTAGCCAAACATACATAGATTAAAAACAGCAAAATTATTTACATGTCAAGGCCCTCAGGAATCTAATGACCTTGTCTCTGGATGGACACATAGCTGCTGACTAACTGCACGGGACAATAACACCAGCAGCCAGCCAGAAAATGTTTTGTTGAATTGGGTGGACTAACCCTTTAAAGGTCCAGCTTGTAGGATTTAGTGTAATATAAAATGATTTTTTTTTGGTGTATAATCACCGAAAAATTAGAATTATTGTGTTTTTGCTACCATAGAATAACACAAAGAGCTGGTCCTGGTCCACACAGAGGACCCCATGTTGCACCGCCATGTTTCTACAGTAGCTCAGAACGGACAAACCAAACACTGGCTCTAGATGGAGACATTTGCGCTTTTGTGCCATGGTTAGCAGCCCCTCCGTGGCGAGCCAAACATTAGTGGAAAAACGCTTTATTCAGTGTTTTTACCAGTTGAAATCGTCTGGTTCATTTGTTTTGGACAGGAAGAGACCTCTGCAGATATTTCAGCTCCTAGTGGAAACCTTCTGAACATCTGGATCTTAAGTTATCAGAGAGAAAAAAAACTCTGATTTGTAATGTGAAACTGCTTTATTCTTCGTTTTTACCGGTTTCAATCACCTGATCCTTTTGCTTTGGAGAGGAGGAGACCTCTGTGGATCATTTGGCTCCAGGTAAAAACCTCCCGAACAATGAAAGAATCCTAACCGGGAGTTCATGCTCGACACATGGGAGAAGTTTAAGCTGGTTACAATCTACAGTCCTCACCACTAGATGCAACTAAATCCTACACTCTGCTTCTTTAAAGTCTCTTTTTCTTGAGTGTGCCTACAGTACTTTTGTCAGCCTCCTAGCACCCACTGCATGAAAAAACAAAACTTAAGGAAAACTGCAGTATTTGCATTTGGCTACAAGCAAAAACTACAACTTTACTGCACTGGAAGAGGTCAGCTAGGAGGAAACTTATATTACTTTATCAAGGCCATGAGCTGTAATGTATCAAATATGCAGTGTGTCTATGTGCTGAGCAATTCACTGGTTTTGGGAGAATCAGATTTTCAGAATTAAAAGAATCTCTGACTGCACCAAGATATTTCTTTATATTGGATATTGGCAGGCAAAGAGGTGGCCTGTGTTTCAAAACCATATAGTTCTGTAGGTGTCACCATATAAATAATGTGAAGAAAGCTCTTGAGCAAGTCAGTGAAGCTGACAATGATTGTAAGTGCCAGCACCCATCATAAATAAAACACTGTGAAATTAGTTGACATAATGTACTATTTCAGCCTGATATCAAGTCAAAACAGGTACTTCCTGTATAATTTGATGTGCCCGGTTAGAATCTCTCTCTCTCTCTCTCTCTCTCTCTCTCTCTCTCTCTCTCTCTCTCTCTCTCACACACACACACACACACACACACACACACACACACACACACACACACACACACACACACAATCATACTGTACGTGTATACAGTATGAATGATATGTTGTCCATGCTTGGCTGACTGCTCTTCTGCTCCACTCAGGTGATTGAGGCTGATTGCTACGCATGCACAAATGCATGGCAAGCCTTCGGGCCATTACATCTGTTAACACACAATACCATCACTCACTGAGGTCTATAATAAACCACACACCAACTAACATCTGCAGATGTATGTCCGGTGTCTGTTACACCGGCTGGTTGGTTATAATTTTGTTTCTCCTAGTTTTAGGAAATAGAATAATCCCACCGCTTCCTTCGGTTTTTTGATGCAGTTTTATGTCTCGAGGCTATATTTTCTTTTTTTCCCCCATCTCAGCTGTGTCTGCTGGTCTTTTTACATAGCAAATATCCTGTTTATTGCTTCTCAGCCTACTCCTCCCCCACATTATTTTCACCAACTGTGTGGAGTCATCAGAAGGAGTTGGTGGTGAGTGGATTTTCTAGGAGTTAAGGAGAGCACAGGGTGGAGGGATTTTCAGAAGCAACATTTCTTTCAGAAACGTAACTCAACCTCCTACTTTGTCCTGAGTCATAGTCTGCAATATACGATGACTCAGAGCTTTTTCACTTGACAGATAGACAGATAGATAGATAGATAGATAGATAGATAGATAGATAGATAGATCTATTGAACAACGTTCATCTTTGATTTGATTTGATCTGATTACCTCAAAGAATGGTGCAGAGGTGTGGACGGGAATCGCATGACTTGGCCATGAGTCAGACTCGGATCACAGATTTGATGACTTTGGACTCGACTTGACAGATTAAAAAAATACTTACATCTCAACAATATTAACACAAATGACTCATGACTTTATTTGGACTTAAACCTTTTGACTTGAAAATACTTGATACTTTCCCTCAAGTGAATTTGGGAAGAGAACATTTTAGACATCTTTTCAGTATGAAATGAGATAAATACAATAAGACAGGGCAGAAACAGACAAAATTCATTCTGTTGTGGTACTCGTTATTAGTGCTATATGCTACGAAACTCCAATGTCAGCACTACTTTTTATAATTAAGTTCAGTTGCATTTGTTTTAGTAAACTTGTTTTAACAAATAAATAGCATTCTTAAAAAGCATTTATGATTTTTGTGAATAAGCCTTGATTTATAATGAATAATTAATGGATTATTTTGCTGTTGGCATTGCAATAGCTTTACATTTGGTGAAGTGCACATTATGACTTGTTTAGGACTCGAGACTTAAAGTTTAGGACTTGTGTGCAAAGACTTGAGACTTACTCGTGACTTGCAAAACAAAGGCTTGGTCCCACCTCTGGTATGGTCATGGATGGAATACTGAACGGGCCTAGAGAGACTCAAAATGACCATGAGGAGACGCAAAAAGACCACAGAGAGATGCAGAGACACAAAAAGCTCAAAAAGGGCTAAAATAACCAGAAAGAGACACAAACTTACCTGCAAGAGACAGATATGCATACAAAGAGATGCAAAACATGCGTGTATTGCTTTGGTGTAGTAGATATAGACATTTTGTTTTCATGGAACAGAACTGCGGCTACATTGAGCCGAGGGCATTTTTTAATCGCTTTTGCAGTTTGGCCCATTTCACCTTCCGTATATTTTGACGTACACGTCCAAACGTATGCGGAACTTCAGTTGTAAACAAAAACGGACAATCACTACATTACTCTTCTGACCCCCAAAAACAGAAAAATAGGAATATTGTCATTTCTTGTAGAACGCTGCTTGTTAAAGGTAAGCATCAATCTATTGACTGTTCAGCTGTCCAGTTGTTTTCTACGAAGTGAGTGCTATAAGCGGAAGGATATGATTTTGTTACGTAATGCCCAGTCGTTTAATGCTAGCTAGCTGCTAGCTGTCGAACTTCATGTTAGCTAACAGCTATCAGCGTTAGCTCACACCGAGAATACTGCGTTTGTGTTGACTGTTAGCTAACAGGTAACGTTGCAGAGGACTGGTTAGTTCGTGGTTATAGCTAGTTAGTGGTATTAGCTAGTTTATTTTCGCTAGCTAGCTAGCTAGCTAACAAAACTGGTTTTATTGTTTAGCGTAGCTTCAGCAACAACGTTACAAGGAAATTAAAGTTAACACACTACATTTAATGCTAATGATTGATTCAGCATCGGTCACATCACATTTTATCTAAAAAAACAGATTCCCTGAAGTTTTATATGTAAGACTTATTCTTTTCTTAGTTGGATGCAGTCTTCAATTTGTAAAACTTTGAAACAAAACACCGCTTAACTAAGCTATCCTGTCACTCAGACCATATGGATTTACTTAATTTGCCAGTATGTAGCAGACAACCAGACACAAAATAGCCCATGGGGTAGTGGCTACTATCCATATAGTCTAAGAATCTCAGCAAAAGTGTTTAAGTTCATGATGGAGTTTGGCATAATGGCGTCTACATCAGTGATTCTCAACCTTTATTGTGTCAAGGTCCCCTAAGTTTGATACACATCAGGACATGAACCCACATGTGATAAGTATTCACTACAGGGACCTTTTCCTGGAAAGATATTGGTTGTTAGATGTTAAAATATTTACTGATGGAGACCAGAATTCTGTAGTTGTCAACAACAATTTAGGGAAACGAAAGGAAATGAAACCCATGATCAAATGTCACTTCCATGACTCTTACTCACATTGGGCCCAGTTCTGTGGTGAATTGAAATTACCACCTTGGTCTTTTACAGTGTTCCAATAAAATAATGCATCTCTTTACATATTCTGAAAATTTGTCATTGCCCCACCCCCATCTCTGTGTCTTTTTAAATCAATTCCAGATGTTTGGCAGTGGTTGATGCAAGTGCCAGTTCATTCCTATAAGAAGACATAATTTGGTGTTGTAGGCCTGCAGAAACGATTATAGCCAACATGTCTAGGAAGCAGACGGCCAAACCTGTACGGAGCAACAAGAAAAGTGAACTGGAACGGAAGAGAGATGAGAGGGCAGCACGCAGGGCCATCGTAAAAGACCGCAAGAACCGGCCTCAGGATGGCGATGAGGGAGCAGAGTTTGTCAGTTTCTCTAATCAGCTCCAGGCCCTGGGGCTCAAGCTGAGAGAAGTCCCTGGAGATGGGTAAGAGCCGTTAAAAGACTGTTGGGTCTAGCTGGGCTGTCTCTCCCTCTGTGTTGTCTTTTAAAATGTATCTCTTAAATATAATTATATAAAGAAAGCTTGTTTTCAAGCTGGAGACAGCTGTCTCATCATGAGTAACCAAGATGTGTTGCTGGAGGAACATAATGTCTTCAGCCTCTGTGCCTACATCTCCCCAGCCCACAGTCAATCACAGTGTACAGTAAATTAAACTGCAGAGTATTCATAGCTGCATAGTGACTGCATAGCAGAGGCAAATGTCACTAGAGCCATAATTTGACAATCCTCATCTTTGTTGTAACATGATTTGTCTTCCCTAACTGATCATAAAAGCAGTATTGTACCATTTAGAATAGGAAAACAACAAGGGAAATGTCTTTAGGTCTCTGTAGCTCAATGAAAAGTCAAGATGGGAATTTAACTGATTTGCTGTACAGTCTTACATCTGTCAGTCATGTTTAATACTGGGCAGAATGTCTGGGAGCCTTGTGATTGCAGGGCTTCAGCCAATGTTATTGGCCAAAGTCCAGAAACTTGCCAGCTCATGAATGCACCAATAGGTATAATCCTTTGATTTAAACATAACATAAACTTCATATTTTCCAAGCACGTTGTCACTTATTCATTAAACTCTGGGCAGTTGTGTGTGAAGTGTGTGAGAGTGAAAAACCGGTCACTGTTTTTATCTCTTGCAGGAACTGCCTGTTCAGAGCTCTGGGCGACCAATTAGAGGGTCACTCCCGGGGTCACCTGCGACTTCGACAGGAGACTGTCCAGTATATGATGTCCCATCGACAAGACTTTGAGCCCTTTGTTGAGGACGACGTTCCCTTTGCACAGCACTGTAAGAAAATTACCCAGTGAGGGACAATTAAATGCTGTGATTTGAAAGGAGACTTTTACTTGTGTATCATTAACAATGAACTATTCTGACATATTACTGTGCATGGGAAGACACATTTGACCAGCAACAATACAGTGACCCCTGGTGGCCCTCAGTTCAGTTGGCAGTGACAGATGTTGTATGTCAGTGTGCAAGATAAATCTTTAACAACAGAATTGTGCTGCACACAATAATGTGCTTTTTTCAGACTTTGCTTGAAATGCTTACTTCTTACATGTGAACTGCTGGATAATTTAACATTTTCAGGCCTGAAATAAACCAAATACTCCCTCTTTGGTTAAACTGGTAACAGTGTGTAGACATCTGTGACTGTTGATGAAAGGGTGGTCATAGACATTGCTTCATTTCAAGTTGTCACAAGCCAGCGAGGTTGGGAGTCATTGCTAGCTGTCTGTCTTGACTTCATTCATTCAATCAATCGGAAATTATATTCTTGACTGATTTTGACAGCTAGTTTAAATGTTTAAGTCATTTCAATAAAATGCATGTAATTGTTTTGTAATCAATATGAAAAAATGGCACCATAGAGAGTTCAAGAAAAATGTTTTGTGATCACAGCATAAGATTATCTTGTGAGTAATTGTTTTTGTTTCTTTCCACCCAGTGTCCAACCTCTCTCAGCCTGGTACGTTTGCTGGCAATGACGCTATCGTGGCTTTTGCTCGCAGTCAGCAGGTGAAAGTGGTCATCCATCAACTCAACACACCACTGTGGGAGGTAGGGAAAGAGGCAGAGGCAAAGATTTTCAAATGATGTCACTTAATCTAATGATGAAACATAACTCCCTTCGGCACACTACATAGTTTATATGTTCTGTTCTCATTGCAGATAAATGGTGCAGAGAAACAGGTGTGCAGAGAGCTACACATTGCCTACCGCTACGGAGACCATTATGACAGTGTGAGGCGGATTGGAGACAACTCTGAGAGTCCTGCTCAGCTTCGCATAGAGGTATGTAATTCACAGTGGGCATTCAGTGGACCAGCGTTTGGGGAAAATGTCCCCATTCCAGGTCCACATCTTTACTGTCAAGAATGCATCATGTCATGTTTACACCTATTGAGGCACCCTTTACTGATGTGTTTCTGATGTTTCCTTGCTATTGCTGAATAGAATCTGCAGAATTCACAAGGCCAGCAGCGCGAGTTTGGGGACGGTCAGAGGGACAGACAGAAAAACTCTTCCCCCACAGCTTCAGAGGAGGACAACGTGATCCTGAGCTCCATCAAGAATCGAGGAATCCAGGGTCAGAAGTTACACATAATTCATTAGCTGCTGGAAGGATAAGACCAACAGGGCAAAAGAGAACAGCTAGGAATCAACTTTATCAAAGACTTTTTGACCATCATGCACTCAAGCTCTTCTATTCAGCTAAATTTTCCATTGATCTCATAGGAGGTGGACGATATATGTATTATGCTCTATGTATCGTGGCTTGTTCCACATGGGATGTATAACATGATTATAACGCAAACATAGAATATAAATTGTCACGTCATGTTTTAAGCCACTGGAACAAACATGATACATCACACGCACTCCCCTGCCGATCCAGACCTCTCGCTACTGGGCAGTTGTGTGCGAGCAACCAAGGATTGTGTTTATATCTGCAGGGCTCCAGATTGCGGCCACTTAGTCACATTTTTATACCAGTGCGTTTTACACACATTGTTAATACATGAACTGGAGAGCTATTAGTATGTGTCCCACTCACAGTGAATAAATCCTGACATTTTACAGTGCTATGACACTCTAACTTTCTGCTCACTGTGAACACCTAACCGTTGACCAGCACATTAAGCAGGTGCTTCAGAATAAAAGCTTTAATTCATCATAACAGTACATTATTCAACTTTATCCTATCAGTACTTTATCTTTATCACAGGAGTACGTTATTTAACTTTATAACAGTACTTTAACTTTAAGTTGATACTTTATTTAACTATTATAACAGTCAATTATACACATTATTATAACAGTATTGAATTTAATTTTATTGTAACAGTACATTATTTACCTCTGTTATAACAGTACTTTTACTTTAATATGACATAACTTTATTTAACTTATTATAACAGTATTTTAACTTTATGATATCATTATTTAATTGCAACAGTATTTTAACTTTATTGTCATACTTTATATAACTTTATCAAAACAGTACTTTATTTAACTCAATTATATCATTACTTTATCTTAATCATAACAGTACTTTATTTAACTTTATTATGGCTGTACTCTATTATAGCTACTATTTTTAACTTTATCGTTACAGTACTTTAACTTTATTGTAACAATACTTAATGTAACTTTATTATAACAGTACTGTATTTAACTTCATTGTAACAGTAGCCTTTTTAATAGTTAAGTAGTTTTTTAGTTTATAGTAGATTAGAAGTGATTTCAAAATATCAAAATATATATTGTGTGTCATGATATAGCCTAAAAATAATTCACAGGCCATATTGCCCAGCCCTACATCTCATTAACACGCCAGTTTGCTTGACGTTGATGGTAATGATTGCATCACACTGATTGACTTCTATTAATTTATTTATGTGTGTCTCAGGTGATGAGGAGAACCTGCTCCAGCTGAGTGCAGCAACCATCAATGCAGAATGGCTTGTTGGTTCCATGCTGGGCCAGTCCTGTCAGGGCCAGTGTGCCTCAGGATCCTGCTCGGCCTGCAGAGGTGCAGCCACAGACTGCAGTGAGCATAAACAGCCAGCAGAGGGAAGCAACATACAAAAACCAAAGGTAGACTCCCTATGCAGCCTGTCCTGCTAAGTTTAGTGGAACCTAAGTCCATTTTTATTTCAGGTCTCACTTGAACTAAAAGGTAGTTTGTGTTTCCCTCACTCTCAGGTATCTAACAAACAGAGGAAAGAGCAGCAGCGGCACGAGAAGAAGAAACGTCAGGAGGAGAGGCATCGGCAGAAGTTTCTCCAGAGTAAAGGAAGTCAGGATCAGAACCAGAACCTACCAGAGGCTGTTACTTTAGTACCAGCTCTCAACACTCTCAGTATATAGACTGGAGCATGGCCAATATTACCTACTGCTACTCTAGCTACCGGGGGCTGACGCTGTTTTGCACATAGTCAACTTTGATTCAGTCACAGTGGATGACTTTTCCTAAAGAGAACCCTATAGTTTCTTTGCAAATGGTATAAAGGTGCCTGCAAACTTGTGTGTGTGTGATGTGTGAAAGTTGTAAAAGAGGGAGAGTGAAAGAGCACGACCTTCAGTGTTATTGTCGGGTATTGACTTAATTCTATCCCTGGTTAGTGTTGGTGTTCGCAGAAACTCCTCAGATCTGGTCCACTTCCACTGCTACCTAGCCCCTTTCTATGCTGGACATCTGGCTTTCCATGACAACCATGCAGATAATCTCATGCAGCTGGGCTTTTTGATTTGCCACAGATTGAGTTTATTCAAATGTTCAGATCGTTCTCTTTGTTCAGTCTGACCAAAGGAGGAAGTAAATGAAGAGTGGGAGATGAATGATTGTTACACACACTGTGTAAGGAATGTGGCAATAAATAATAATAAATGATAATTTACTGTTTCTGTGCATCAGATAATACATGTTATCCAGGGTGACATGCTTTTGTGTTTTTCAAATTAGAGGTAACTAGATCTCAGGATGTTGCCCCCCTTGTGTTAAAAGTTTCCTGTAATGTGTTACAGGGTATATAATGTTCGCCCAGCCGGCAATATATGATCACATATTTGACTGGCTGTTATTATTTAAGTAGATTATAGTATTGGGTCAAAGTGTTCATTTCAGTTAGTTGTGTAATTATTAAACCAAAGTAGATGGATGATAAAAAGCCTCACAATTGGGAATACTCTACCAGCAACGTGTGATAGCTCCACCTGGTGTGCATGGTGATGCATCAGCTTAGCTGATGACATTAGTGTTTTTTCGAACGGTAAGTGTGTCCTCAGTTCTTGGCATGTTGATAATTTGATGAATGGGGTTTCAGAATTTTCACGAGAACACCATGATTTCTGCCAAATTGGAGCCTGAGTTGACTGTGATGTAGCACTCAAAGGCTGCCTGTTTATCATATTGGGAGGGGACAGCAGTTTGAATATAGCATCCCTTAATTCAGTTAAGAAACTGCCCTGTTGCATAAAGGAGCAGTAATCTGAGCCACAGTAATAAAATAATAAATGGAAGTTAAAATAAAACTGAAGAGACAATGGATTCCAAATAATTCCAAACAGTATAGGGATATCTGACATGACACAAGTCCAACCCACCACTAGGAAATATAAGAAATGTTTATTAAAACAGCATAAAAATGACATGAATGGAAGCCAAGGCAGGGCTCACAGAGAGAACTGACAGACTTGGAAAACTATGTACACTTCATTCTAAACACACCTGTGTAGGTAGATAGTCTTGAGGACTGAAACCTACAATGCTGGTATAAAATACTCTTTGTAGCGAGGTCAGGTAACGCTTGCTGAATAATGTCACTTGTGGCATTTCTGGAATGATGTTAAACAACACTTTGACAATACCACAAAGAGAGTAGACTTTATAATGTCAGGTACAGGAACAATATCAAAAGTTTGCTACTAGTCATGCAAAGATATGATTTACTCCTTGTGTATTCAACTTTCAGTTTGTAAAAAGATGAATGTCTTCTATGTGGTGCAAACAATACGTCGTCTAGCAAATAACAGCATAACAGTGTCTTGCCCTGTGTTGACTTTGAAACTTTCTTGTGGGGATGCAAAATAATATCGGCACATTATCTGTATCAGTCAACATTCGTCTAAAAACGAACTACCGGAATCAGCCAACATCATCGTTATCGCCAATATCGGCTTTACAATGAACTATCAGAACTGACCAACATGCTTCTTTCTTTGCACAATGAATGAATGAATATTACATACATTGAAAACATCTGCTGGTGGGCCATCATGATAACAGTATGCATGTATAATATGATGTTAATTCCACTACAGAAGAGACTTGATGATCACTAAAATTAGGTAGGGAAAACTATATATATTTATATATGAATATCGAAATTAGTGTTGGTTCTCGGCCAAATAATGTTATGTATTAGCATATGGGATATCAGTAAAGAATCCAATATTGTGCATCCCTAGTTTCTTGCACGTCTCTAGTGTACAAAGAATCTGGTGAATTAAAGTCATAGCTGACAGTATTTAACTAAATATATATATATGTATGTCAAAACATCTGTTACCTTTGGCACAACCCTTGCAGAAACTTCCAAGTCTCATTTATCCTTCAGTGAATCTCAACTAACCCTTTATAAACACCAAACCAACCAACAAACTGATGGAGGCAGTGGTAGACCAGAGGCTCCCGTGCTCAGCAAGGTACGACTACTGTTTTTGTCAGTAAAGTCTTGCTTTGAAGAGAGCATCGAAGTTTCCCTTTCAGTTCAGTTGCCCATCGTCTGGGAAGTGCTGATCATATGACTGGGTAAACAAGACATGTATTACACTGCAAGAGTCAAAGTTTGAAAACAGATGTTTTGATATAGTTTGGCTATTGTTAAAATGAATTTTTGATTCTTTGTTCACTGTGGAGGCATGTGAGAAAAAGCAATGTTCACAAATTCAAGGTAACACAGGGTGAGTTACTGATATACAAATGGTCATCTGGGGGGTGCAGTGTTGTTTAAACATGTGACCCTTTGGGGAAAAAAGGTAGAGCTGCATCATACCACATTCTACCACTGTTTTTACTGTAGAATAAGAGACAAATTGTGTGTTGTCATTGAGGTTTCTGGACCACTCCTGAATGTCAAAGTGATTTAACGATACAGCTGAACAGGGCGGTTTCAACTCTCCTCCATACAGGTAACTTTCCCTCCTCTGGTTGCTGCTCAGTGCAGTCAGCTAAGAAGACAAGATGACATCATTCCAAATGAGGGACCATTAGGTGAACATCAGTGCTACAAAGGTGTACGCTGCCGCTGCTTTAGAAGTCCTGTCGGATGTTCTCCTTATTCTCGTCCCCCTGCTGTTGTCTGAGCTGAGTTATTTCGTTCTCCAGCTGGACAATGGCTCGCTCGATCTCGTAGTTCTTACTGACCAGAGACACCCAGCTGTTGAAGAACAGATACAGATGTTATCTTACCTACATATTCCCATGTGCAGCAATATAATCATAATAACTCTTCAAACAACATACTTTGACTCCAGCTCTCGCAGTTTGCCTCCTCCTGCTAACTGATCATTCTTGCGCTGCCAATTTAAATCTTGAATTTGCTTCCTGTGTGGCAAAAAAAAGTGTAACCAGTAAATACTGTGCATGAAAACTTGTTTATTATCACTTTAATACAGTACAAATGTTCCAGTGATCAGTCACCTGAATTTCTGAAGTTCCTTTTGAGCCATCTCGATCATGAAGGCGAGGTTACTGAAGGAGGGAAATAAGATGACATGTTAGCAGTCGTTAACCATGCACTGAAGTAACGTCTGTGAGAGACGGCTGCTGTCACATACTCGTTGTAGACTTTCCATGCGTTGGTTCCATACTGCGACATGAGCTCCAGGTTCTCAATGCGGACCGCCTGGTGCTCTAGCTGAGCCATCGAGTTGTTCACACACTCCTGCCACGCTGTGATGTCATTCTTCTGTCCTGATGAGGGTGCTGGCAGCTCATATCTCCACAGAAGAAAAAGGAGGAAATTATCAATATTTGAGGCCACAAAGCAAAAAATGATTATGAACAAACAATTTTTTAATAAAAATGCACCCATCCTATCATTTAAAACAACTGCAGCTAATGATTGTTTGCATTATCTATCACTTATTTTAGTTTTCATCATTAATTATAAACAATGTCATACACGCCTATAACAAATATTTTCAATTTATTACAGTTTTGGTGTTATTAAATGAACACTGACAGTGAATCACATGCACACACTTTCAGTAACTATTTAACATTTGAGCAAAATACACACTTCCCTTTTTTTGTTTAGATAGTTCCCATTTTAGGGCCGTTTGGTGTACACTTGTGGACTTCTCCATTTGATCTGAACCAAAACTACAGGTGTGAAACCTCCCTGAACAGTAGGCTGGACAAAACAACTGAACCTTGGTCTGACAAAAAGGGGTGGTCTGGGTCCAGATCAAACTGAAGCATGATTCGATTTGTTTCTGGTGTGAAAACCTTTTTTGTGTGGTTTCGACTTACGGACCAATAACAGGAAGTTTTGGCAGGCTAAAGTGATGACAGTAGTGTGTGTGCGTGGTTTAGTGACAGTGACAGGGACAGTGACGGTGGCTGTGCTCAGAGCAGACAAGTGAACAGAGCACAGGAGAAATTAGCAGTAAAGTGGTGGTAAATGTACCGTATAGGTTTCAGTTTGTCCATAAACAAAGCAGCGTAACAAAATGAGCCAAGGAAGCACATGAGAGAGGAGCAGAGACTTTATAAAGAGTGAGTTGGAAAAAGCTCTCAAAAACTCGGACACTTCTTTTCGAGAGGATGACAGAAAGAGGAGAGAAGAGGATAGGAGAGTCGTCTACAAACCAATCAATGTCAAGAATAGGGAGATGCAGCTCATGTAGGTGATGAAGACGGGACATAGATTGACATATACAGTTCTTTAGTGAGCTTGCATTATGGGAATGTAAAACCAAAACTAACCTGATCAAATGTATACCATGTAAATATACCGACTTTAGTTTGGGCTTTGGTTCTGACTTTCGGGTGTGCAAAGGCTGTCAATTTATTTGCTATTTGCTGACATCCTACTCCGAATGATAACTTGAGGAAATAATTGGTAGATTGATCAATAATGAAAATAACAATTGGTTGCAGCTCTGTTCCTAACTGGCTGATTTCTTGGCCTCTGGCAGGGGTGCATCTCTAGTCTTTTAAATTACATCCACGTTTCCCTCACTTGTATTAGTCCCTCCCACTGGGGATGCATGGAGGGTCACAAGGAAACCATGTGGGGAAAAAGGAAACAAGGAAATATGTTTTTACTGAAATAAGACATTGTCTCCTCAGAAGTGTCGGGTAAAGCGACGTCTGTTTCCAATGACAGCAGCAGCTGATCATAACTGGATCAGTTGTCAGTTGGCTTTAGTAGCTGTGGAGACTTGATGGAGTTTGTGTTTGCACATGCATAAAAGAATTAGCCTATATATAATTAAGGCGCACAGTTATCACTGCCAGAGCAGCAGCGTTTACTCTCAGTTTAAGACGCCATCACATCGATAACATCGTGCTTTTGTATTTATGCCGTGTCCTGCTCAGAGGCAAATAATGAGTTTATATTATTAACTGATTATTTGCATCTGTATTTATTGATATTCAGATTGTGAACTCCTTATCTAATAAGTCAAGACATGATTATGGTGTATTTTAAACTGTGGAAATTATTCATTATGCTGAATGTTTCAGGGAAAATTGATTGTGTAACTCACCAAAACCACAGTCAAGAATCATCAGCCATTCATGTGACTGAATGAAGCAGACAGACTCTGCTACTCTCTGACTTTAGTTGTATCCATAATGAAAGTTAATAGGAGAAATTACAGATCGTGATTCTTTTGTAGTTCAGACCTACAACTTATACATTTGATTTTTAAACTACAAGGTGAGTCAGAAAACAAATAAAAGATAAAACTTGGCAGTGATACACCTGAGCTTAATCTCTTATCTCCAGACCACCGAGGTACTGAACGTTTTGCTCATTTCTTACTGCATAAGATATGGGTGAAACTTTCTGCAAAGTATTATCACCATGTTGGATGCAGCAGTATTTTTGCATGACTGTGTGTGTGTGTGTGTGTGTGTGTATAATGTGCATACGCAGGATGTTGATGCAGGTGTTCTGCTGTCTGAACACAGGCCCCTGCAGAGTGTAGGGGTTTACCTCTTCATGCTCAGGAGATCCATAGGCTGCCGAGCCGCCAGCCGCTCAAATTCATTCCTCATAATTTCCGTCTAAAGGGGGAGGAAAAAACATAAGAAATGCTGTTATTTCTGTCACACTGACGCTGAGGCTGAGGCTGTGAAGAAAGATTTAGAGGTCGGAGGGGTTTGTCACCTCAAAAGCAGAGAAGTCCGGTGTGGGCAAGTAGCTCAGGTAGTTCTTGGTAGGTCGGTATCTTCTGGTCTCCTCCTCCACCAATGCTGCAGCCTAGAAGAAACATCATCTTTTTTTTCTTTTTTTTTTTTGCACAGGATGTTGCAGACCAGTTTTCTGGTTAAATTTCATTACTCATTTTTTATTGTTTCCCCACCATTTTATCTTTTGGCAGAGAGGAAATGCACTGCAATCAGAATTCAGACCCAACATGAGCGATAAAATAAAGAGGAGGCCTGGGTGTCTGTATTCTAGCCAATCAGAGACTAAAAAGACTACATCAGCTTGTTTCACTCTGTAGTCGAAGACGTATTTATCAGTGTCATGTCATCTCTTAAGAATCAGTTTGTAGGATTTAGTGGTATCTAATAACAGGGAGGCCTCAGACTGCAACCAACTTTGTCCTATCTGGGCTACTGCAGGAGCATGGCAGGGGTGAGGTTACATGGTGGAAGAAGACCCGCTCTCTGCACAGATAGAAGGAGCCCATTCTAGGTTAAGAAAACCACACAGATTCTTAGTTTTAGATGATTATACACTAATGAAAACATAATTATGAATACCACATTCCATTTCTGCCAATAGATCCTGCTGAAATCCTATGTTCTACAGGGTTTCCCACACTTTCATTCGTTCATGGCAGCCCACCACGATAACATCTGCCGCCACATACTGATCTTTTATTTTTGGAGCTGGACCGTTCAGGAGTGCTACTGGATTGTATATATCGTTCAGTAATTCATTGCACCACACTCTCAAAACGCAGTGTGTATGGGCAAGGACAGAGCATAAGAACACCCGGAGCAGTGAAATTGAAATTTGACCACTCATTGCACTGGGTCTAAAAGTTTGCTTTCATTCGCCTCTGCAGCAGCTGCTCCTCTCATCAATCAATCTGAACAGCACTTATTGAATCGACTGATCAGTTTTCCAGCTTTGCAACTCAAACTGCTGCTGAGGAAAAAAATAACTTGAAGAGTTTCGCCTGCACTGTGTTCAAGGACCCACAAAAGCCTCTGAATTTAGAGAGGAGATACAGAATACAGGTCTATGAAGTGAAATCTTAAGGGCCTGTGAGCTACTGTATATCAATTCAGGGGTCCTTGACACAAAACAATCTGACTGACACAAGGAATTATACTATTTTTTTTCTCCCATGTTGAAATATTCCATTGTGATAGCCTAGAGTGTGTACTCGGACACACATGATCCCAATTAAATACACATGGATGATGACAGATCATTCTGAGTTCAAAGAAAACAATGTTTTATATATCCTGTCTGGCTGATGTAAGGAGGCCTTAGGCCATTAACATGACAGACTAATGGATGATGAGACATCCCTGTAGCGTAAGTAAATAAATGTGACCACAAAAAAAAAGGAAGCTCAAAATAACCCACATGGATAGAGGCTCCTACACTGCACAGCCCTGGAGCTTGGAGATTACTTTTCAGTAAGCGTAGAAAAGGTTAATGTACACTGCATTAACTGGCCCTCGAAATAGAATTCTTTACAAATTCATACTACCCAACACCCAGATCTAAGAGATGATAGAGTGGGCGAAGGTGACCAATGCTTCTCCAGCTGGATCTGAAGAAATGTCTTTGTTTCTTTTTGCAAGTCTCTTGACAAATTTAAGCTTCTTTTATTGATGCCTCTGCCCTGAGATGTATACGCCAGGAGTCAGGAGTAAGCCAAGTCATTAACCTGTAAATGAGCAACTGTTCTTTGTAGAAGGGGAAGGAATAAAGAGGGAGCCTTGTGCGCGTCATAATTAACTTGCAAAAGCACCAACTGTTTTCAGCTGAGATGGATACATTCGGTTTTTAGGGGGACAAAAAAAAGTTAACTTCACTCCTCTATGCAGACACTGTACACTCATTCTTGTGGGTGCATCATAGGAGTATTGAAGAGATTGTTTATCCATTACTGGGATCTTGTAACCTGCAGTTTTAAGAAAGGTGCATAAAACTAGGCCTAGCAGTAGCAGCTCTCTTGTCTTGTAAATACTGGCTGACTACTTGCATGGCTTACTGGTTCATCTAAATGGAACAGACTCATCGATAATGTTGTTTGTCAGATCTGTGCTTTTTCTACTCTTTCATGTCACAATATCTGTCTGACAATGGTCTGAAGAGCTGCTTAATGCACACATCATTAAGAGTGATCAAACTGGTCAATTTTAGGTGTGATGACTGATTATTGATCACACACTAAGAAGGTCTTACGTCTTGTTCTCTGAGGTGTTCTGCAGTAACCACAACCATATTAACATTTAATGGATGTTGAAGTGGTGGCAGTATCAACTACAGTGCTGCAATGGAAGACCTTTGCACAGCAGTACGGAGGACGAGAACGGCCATGTATTATCCATTTTTTTGTGCGCAGTTGTCTCGTGATAACGACTTAATAATTCCTTATCACGAGATAACAAAACAAAGATTGTTATCTCGTGATAATTGTCAAGTCTGATGATTGCGCGCTGGTTAATGTGATCATCCTGATTTCAGCCTACAAGAGCTGCCACTGGCTGGTCCAGGTGTCCCAGGGAGGTGAAAATGGCAGATCACATTATTGATCAACGCATCAGGGTGTACTTCAATCAAGGTCTAACACAGGCAGAAATTGCATTGTGTCTTTCTGTTAGAGATGGCATTCAGATTAGTCCTCGTCATATAAGGAGAAGACTAGCGGGGTTACAACTTCACAGACATCCTGCTCATCGACAGGAAATCACATCATCTGCTATATGTGACATACATGCCCTTATTTGGATACCACATTGTGGTATTTCCCACACATAAAGCCTATTGACAGCGTAATGCGCTCTGGCTGCAGATGTATATTAAGCATTAATCCGTTCTTGCAGCACCTCTACAGAAAATATTTTGTTAGAGACAAACCATCCATGTGTCATCTCACCTGTACTGTTTGGCCTGCCTTGCCAAGCAAATTCATCAGCTTGTAACAATTCACCAACAACAGAAACTGAGGCTTATGTCACAACGCTACTTTTACAGGTCACAGAAGGCACAGGTTCAGGGTGCCAAGCTGAAACCCCTGATGTAACATGAAACCCCGAAAAAACTTGCAGCAATAACTTGTATAAAAACGAAAAGGACTCATATGGTTAGGTTAACTCAACAACTTTAGTGTAATTAAATTAAATCAAACTCAAATTAACACGCGTCTGGCTCGGACGATTCACTCAATTAACACAGCGCGTCAGGAAGATACAGAAAACAAATAACCCCCATTGTGCATTTACTGCTTGTTTATTAATTCCAGTCATGTCTAATAGTGGCTGCAGCAGCAACAGCTAGTTGCCAACAGCTGTCTTGTTTTTATTTCTTTATTACAGATATGCAACGTTACTTGGCCATGGTGATCACTGCTTGCTGTTGGTTTGCAGGACTTCTGTTTTTCTGCTGATGTTTTTTTTTAATCTATGTACAGTGCCTTGGTTCGTCATGTCAGAGGTAGTGAGTTTTGGAGTATAGACATTTGTTTGTTTTTGCATCTTCAGCACCAAGGACAGCGCTCAAACTACAGTTTCTTGTCTACTTTTGTCATAGGGTGAATTCTACTGTTGGCCTCCTTATGGAAAAAATGTAATAAAATTTGCATTTGTTAGAACTTCTTAATGTTTTATTTGTGTGTTGCTTATGGCAGCCAGTCAGCAGCACAGTGAGTGGCATTGTGCCATGCGCTATACAGCAGGAAAAGAAAACAATGATGTCACTCATTCATTCATCCAGTTGGCAGTCTGCGCTCCTGACTCATGCATTTCCAAAAGTGGACCTTCTCTCAGTTGACCTACTGATGAAGACTTTAAGCAGGGTCGAGACATCACTTTCATCCATAAGGTCACTGTGAGCGTTCATAATGGCCAAATGTGTTAGTCTCTCCTGCGTCATGGTGTTGCGCAGCCAGGTTTTCAGCTCGGCAAGGCTGAGAAAGAGCGCTCGGATGCCGCGACAGATATGGGCAGGGCCAGACAGAGCTTCATAAGCTTCTCCACCTCCGACAACATGGAACGGGTTTGGGGCTGCAAGGTTTGCAGGATGGACACAACATCCGGATGGTGCCAACTTCTCGTCCCTACACACATCCCTCAGTATGTCCAGCTCAAGGCTTAGCCGCTCTCGTGGAAAGGGGGTCAGTTACAGGGAACCCACATCCACTCGTTTCCCCTGAGCCGCCTCAAGAACTGCCTGCTCTCCCCCTGCAGCTACAGCACTGGTCAGGCAGGCTGCATATCACATTCAAAAGCATAGATCTATGCATTAATGATATGAAAGAGATAAATGAAGCCTTGGCTGTGGAAGAGAGAACTGTTGGAGGCCCTGGACCTGCTGCACTCAGAGGTGGAGCGGCGTTTTGATCAGGAGGGACTCCGCGTAGCTGCAGGGCGAGAGCAGGCAGTTCTTGAGGCGGCTCAGGGGAAACGAGAATTGATTTGTTATCTCGAGATAACATCTTTGTTATCTCGAGATAACAAATCAATTAATTCGTTATCACGAGATAGCAGTCTTTGTTATCTCGAGATAACGAATTAATAAGTCGTTATCACGAGATAGCAGTCTTTGTTATCTCGAGATAACGAATTAATAAGTCGTTATCACGAGATAACAGTGCACAAAAAAAGAGCAATACATGGCCGTTGTCGTCTTCCGTACAGCAGCCCTTACAAACATTACATTCATTTCGCAGAACCAAAGCAACTAACAACAAGCTCATTCAAACCACACAGGGGAAAGATACAGATATCGTCACAGGATATAAAAGTCATAATTATAAAATAACAGCTCAATACTTCTACTCTTTGATGACTGCAATGCATGAGCAACTATCAATGTTATTTATGACGAGGGGTGGGATTCACCAGAGGCCGCCTGATATATTATCATGATACTTATATCATGATACAGTATTCTTGTAATTCTAAACATTTTGCAATATGCAGAGTATTGTAATAAAATATTCTGTGATATATTGTGATTTCAACTGCTAATTATGTCTCCAAAAGACATCTTATAAAGTTTTCATTTTGTTCATCTCACTTCAGCCATTTAGATTGCAGCAAATTGTAGCTAGTGAACTGAAAAGGCAATTGATTGTATTATATACTATATACTGCTCATCATCATTATTATTGTTATTATTTATTAGTTTCTTGTATCTTTTGTACTTTTTTCTGCATGCCTAGTTTTTCACATTTTTAAATATTGAAATCTTTAATTTGACTCTTTCCCCTTGACTGCTGTAACACTGGAATTTCTCAATTGTGGGATCAATAAAGGTGTATCTTATCTTATCTTATTCTAGAAGGATACCAAAAGTTTAGTTTGTATTTATAATATTAAAAACAAGTGTGAAAATGTCTGTTGTAAAAAAAGGTCTATATGTTCATCAGTTGTGTGAAGACTGGCCCCTAAATAGAACCCAAACACACTGCATCTTAATGGGGCAATTTAAAAAAGCCACTGCATCTTATTAGGATTAATAACAAATACATGGCATTTTAATAAGGTCAATAACACAATGTGCTCAGGCAAGGTTGGATAAGCAATCCTACAAAATGGCCAACAGGGGCCTCCAAGGCCCCAAATTCACTGTGTCACTAATACTTTACATTTTCACAAAGTATTAGTTTGGTATATACTGTGCTGCACCTGCATTTATTGTTATACTGTGGTAATATAGTAGAAAACAGAGGTAGGTAGAGCATTTAAAGTGATTTTCTAGCTGTAAAGTAACACTTTTTAGAAAAAAAAGACGCAAGCGATTCCTGCTGAAAGACTCATGTCCTAATGCTGTTAATTTAATCTTCCGATCTTGAATTGGTCTCCACAGATTAGACTGTCTCCAGGCTACAATCCTAACCTCAAGAGTTATGAGCTAACTAACGTTATATCTAAAGACTAAGGTTACCTAATGTCGGCAAAATAATTCCCCAAACAAATTAGCATGCTAAACATTAGTATAGCTAACTTCGGTAAAACTCATTGCTGTAGTTTCTTAGAGCAAAATGTCCCAAGAAGATGTTAACAACATTGTACAGTGAGCCTTGTGCCTCTGGGTTTAGCCGGTTTAGCATGCTTAGCTAACACGCTGCGTTTAGCAAGTTCCCTGTTTACTTACCGCTTCCCGGACACCTGCTGCATCGTAACCTTGGTCAAAGTACGGCAGAGCATCGACGAACACTTCACCAGCTACTGAAGCCGTCCCGGCCATTTTCAATCAGTCTATATTGTTGAATTTGTTTGATTTGTGCCTCACTTTAATTCATAGAAGACACTCTCCAGCTAACTGATAGCAAGCACTTCCGGTCACGACCTTCAAAATAAATCCATCGGAACCCCGGCCGCGAGTTTTTGTTAATGACCTCTAGTGGAGTGGAGTGTAACTGCTGCTTGATCAAGCTGTAAAGAACAGAGGTCAATCCTATGTGTTGAACCCAAATTAAGGCATGGTACTCTTGTAAAGGCTTTTGCTTTGTATTGTTGTGCATTTTTCTTTATTGTTGACTTAAAACAAATAATCAAGGCATTAAAACGCCATATGATTTGGTTCAGCACCTTCAACTAGTTTTTCTACTTGAGAATGACTCAACTCTGCTGGGACTGACACTGTTAACACATAAACATACAGGTGTTCATGCCGTTCAAGCTTGAAGAGAAAACAGTTTTAGCTGACTGGTCCTACTTTGTTTGATTAGTGGATGGCTATTTTCAATACACTCAACTTGTTTGACAGGTATTTTTGATTTGGACTGCTAATGTCGGCGACCAGCATCAGTCCTGGTGGCTGTGTAATCTATACCTCACTCTGAGACAGTTAAAATGGCAAGATTAAACTTAATTGTAACAAAGTAAAAAAAAAAAATCTTCACCTAGGGTAGATAGATAGATGATTTTTTTTGGCATCAGTAGCTTAGTCTGTGGGGACTTGGCTCAGAAACAGCAGGGTCACCAATTCAAGTCCCAAATATGGAGTGTGGACCAGCAGCTGGAGCTGTGCCAGTCCGCCCCCTGGGCACTGCCAAGGTAGATAGATAGATAGATAGATAGATAGATAGCTCAATTATAGACAGTAAATATGTCCCCCTCTACATCATAATGGTCCTAAAACTAACATGGGAAGGTTATGTACAAACTATCTATCAATATTATGTCAATTACACAACGAGCCATGTAATAGCCATTTCCTCCTCTGTCGAGCATCCTGAAACACACTTATGCCAAACTGTGAACAGTAACTCTTTTAAAGCTTACTTTTAAAGATGCATTAAAAAAGGAGGAACCAGGAGGAAACAACCTTTTGACATTTTGTCCGGGGTCACAACATTCTGTTTCAAATCCATGCATCCTTAATTATACTACACCATTGTTGACTACTAAATGTGCAGACTCAGCAAATAGCCACAGTGCTCGGCCACCATTTAGTACAAGGCCAATATTCGCTCCGGCCTGTAAGCGCTCCTTCTCAACAAGTCAGCTTTCATTAAGCTAATTCATGTTGTTCTGATTGGCTGCAATGCTTTTTTCACTGTCAGCAGTCTCTTGAACTGTGTTCAGCGGTTTGACTTTTTCCACTCTCATTCTGTTAGGCCTGCTAATGCAATCACATCCCTGACAAACTTTGAACTATGAAGCTGCTTTAGCTGATGTGAAGATATTCTCAGTTTACTCATACATTGTATACATTTCAACTAAATTAGCTTTGATTTCAAATCACATTTAAATGCATGCTCATGTTGCACTTATATAGCAGGTGATGTAATTGCTGACAAAAAGGAGGCCCAGATGTGGGCCAGCTGTGCTAATTACACACACAACCCCTGCCTCCTACTCTCTCTCCCTCTCTTGTGGTGTAAGGATGGGACAAATAGTCCTGGAAGCAAACTTTGTGATATCTGAACACTTTTCAAAATGTGCAGCGTTTACAATGTAACAGAAATTCAGACATTCAGGACAACGTTACATACACTAAAGTTCAACATACACAATAATACACTATACAGTACAACTACAGTACATAGTGTACTATAATGAAAGAAAAACAAGTCGTTACAAAAAAAACATTAAATGTAAAAGAATACACAGGTAGGATTAGACATAGTTTAATACACTGATACCAATACAATTATACCTTTGAATAAAGTGATGCAAATGTTTTGTGAACAATGTTTTGATTACATTTTTTTTTCAATTTTTCAATTCAAACAGGTGAATCTGGACTGTTCTGGTCATTTGGCCTTTTGCCACTGTATAGCTTTTGTTACACTTGAGACTTGTGCACAGTATTGACAGTGCGTACAGTATGAATATTTACTTTATTGCTCACTGTTTAATGTGTGCTGTGCATAAATCATCAAACTTGAATAACTTAAAGGTCCAGTGTGTATAATTTAGGGGCAATTATTGGCAGAAATTGAAAATAATATTCACAAGTATGATTTCATTAGTGTACATTCGCCTGAAAAAAGGATTGTTGTGATCATGTTTCCATTAACTTAGATGAGCTGTCTATATCTACATATATAGTGGGACCTCTTCCACAGAGTCTGCCATGCTGTTTCCACAGTACACCAGAATGGACAAACTGAACACTGGCTCTAGATCGGGCCATTCACATTTTTGCATCAGCCACTGTAGTTCTCCTACATGCTTGGCACACAAGTTAAGTTTCAGTTCTGCCACCTCAACGCTAGATGCCTCTAAATCCACACTGGACCTTTAACCCTTGTACTGTAATGTTATGGTGTTCACAGCCAAAATTGATGGGTCTGTTTTAACTGTACATAAAGCAAACATGAATTATCACCAGCTGACATGACATCTTTTAGATGCAGATTTTAATATGTGTCCTTGTGTGCGTTCAAATGTAGGGCATGGCACTTGTGGCAGATGGGGCTAGTTTTGATGTCTGTTGGTGCATCTCACTGCCAGGGTTTCATACTCCTCACCAGACTGGCACGAGAGAGAGAGAAAGCTATGTTAAGAACTAAAGCTCCTCTCTTCTGCGTTTGTGTGTGTTGGGGGGTGCAGGGTCTGGCCTGTGTGTATGGGGTTGGTAGGGTTGGGTGTGGTGTTGGGGTATATAGAGAAGTTTTCCATCTGCTGGCTGAACATAACAAATTCTCACACATTAATTTCCTAAGGGCAATCATAAAACCATAATAAATTAATACTGAATTGAATAAAACCATTAATTATCACTTAACTTGCTCAGAATCCAATTATCAGTTATGTTCCAAATACACACACACACACACACACACACACACACACACACACACACACACACACACACACACACACACTATGCCCTCATAAATTATTAGCAAAAAAGAAAAAAACCTGATTAGGATACTTTTTGTTTGTGCTATTTTTCTGTCTATTCCAACAGACAAAGATTGCTAACACTAAAAAAAATCCCCTAATAGGACAACAACCAAAAAAACTATTAAAATTATTTATTTTTCAAGAATGGTTAACTTATATCAAATGCATTATAAATGCATTATATGCCGATTGTATCATTAAAACTGTAAATCCTACGTATGCTGTTTTATACATGTAGAAATAACATCTAATGCTTATTTCAATCACAATTTAAAAACAAATTATGTACTAATTATGTATATGATTTATGGACTAAAATGTGCCTCCGCACTTCCCACCTTGCCGTCGCCATGCTTGTTAAAAAAGTGGGCATGGTTTTACTGCAGTCAACTTTAAATGATGTGGAACACTGTGACTGACTTACAGACATCCCATCCAAATTAAGTCTGTGCCAGAGTCCTAGAATAGACAAGGGCTAATCGGGGCTGTTTAAGGGCTCTGGTCTGTGCAGTCACATGACAGTATTCATAGACCGGATGAATACATGAACTCTTTGATCAGTCAGCTGAAATATATGTGACAGAAGTAAGGTTTTAAATTGTAGTGACCAAATACTGTATGTGCGCGCACACACACACACACACACACACACACACACACACACACACACACACACACACACACACACACTTCGTAAACATTTCTCACCTGTGTGCTGGATATATGGCCTCCAGCAGATTGACCCGACCGACCCGACGCCATCATCGCAAGCAAAACGGACACTACGCCATATTCACAGTGCTATGTGGAAATCGGACATATCAGCACTTAAAATGTCGCTATTGAACTGCAAAATCTGGCATAATGTATCGCTCCGCAACTGGTGCTCAGTACTACGCCCCCCTCATTTGATGCCACGCCCCCCACGCCACATCAGGGTCAAAAGTCTGAAACTCAAAAAACAGATTTGAAAGTGAAAAAAGATTTGAAACTGTAAAAAATAAGATCTGAATCTGAAAAGATAAAACATGCAACTGAAAAAAAATAAGACCTCAAATGTCAAAACATATAAAAGTGAAAACAAATTATTCATTCAAAAGAATTACCGAAGTGAATCAAAATTATATTTAACCTGAAAAAATGTTTCATATGCTAATTTTTATTTTGAATACATTGTTGTATTTTTCAAAATTCAAGATCAACGCATGAATTTTCAGTTTCAAATTTTATTTTTTCAAGTACAAAACTTTTGACCCTAATGTAGCTCCACAGCGCTATGGCAATCGATTGAAATTGCAAACTTTGAGTGGGCATATCTCATGCCCCGTATGTCGTAGAGACACGAAACTTTGCACAGAGATGCCTCTCCTCATGAGGAACAAATTTGCCTCAAGAACCCATAACCTCCGGTTATATAGATTTTCCGCCATTTTGAATTTTTTGAAAAACACTTAAAATCAATCTCTTCCTAAGAAGGTTGACTGATCTGCATGAAACTCAGTGAACATAATCTAGGGACCAATATCTAAAGTGCCCTCTTGGCAAAAGTTGGAAAACTTACTAAAACTGAGCTTCTATGAGGCAATGAATATTGCGGAGGGCGTGGCTCATCACATAAAGGTGTATAACATCTCAAGGGTTTCATCGATCACCACGCAACTTTGTAGGCATATGACCACACATACTCTGAGGGGACCCTTGGTAGATATGTAGAACAGGACGCTTCAAAGTGACTGGAGAAATGTAACTCTAATTGGCAACTGGGTGGCACGATAACAACAGAAAAATGCTTAAAAATGGCTAAAATGCGACCGATCGCTGTGGCTCCCCCTGTGGCTGAATGTTTTTTGTTTCCTAATTTCTGGTATGACTAAGTCATAGTATGGTATGCTGTACATAATCACGGAAACTGTCAGTGTGTCATTCTGTCCGTCAGTCAGTCATTCTACCAGTGCGCCCCACTTTTAATTCAATACAACATATAAACACTTTAACTATCTGCCTTCCGACATGCTACCTCAACTACTAATGTACAGTTTTAACCCACTAACTATCCCACTATTGGCAGTGGTACTACTGTACTTTCAATAAAGCAATCGTACTATGAAATTCACAAAAACTCTGTCTGAATACATTGCTCTTCTTAATGGGTTCAGTTGACTATCTGCAATTTCCTATGACCTGTATCCCAAACACACCATGTGTACGTGGGCAACTGTGCACTCAATGGGTATGTACTAATATATGTGATAGATAGATAGATAGATAGATAGATAGATAGTAAACAAACCAATGAAGAAAGTAAATGGCACAAAGACAGACATTCAAGATTTCACATATTGTCAAAAAACGACAAATGACCGACTAAAATTTAACAATCAAGAAATGAAAAAAAACGAGCAGCCATCTAAAATTATGTAGAAGACGGACCACCAAATAATTACGTATCTTGATGTATTGTAGATTAACTTTTCTTACTGTTTACACGTCCCAGAGACTGCGTTAAAACAATCAAATCTATCAAGGATCATGAGATATATCATATGAATACACAATGTCGGGTCTTGGTCTACGTCGTGACGTCATCACACGTACTAGTGTCGAAAACTTACGCAGGACGTGCAGCGGTTCAAAGAGGAAGGAAGATGGCGGATAACAAAGGCGAGGAGGATATGGAACCGTCTGCTAATTCGGACTCAGTGCCTTCAGCGCAAGAGAATGAGCAGCCAGAGACGAAAGTCGACAATGCGGTAATAGTCATAGAAGCGAATACAAATGGCGGCGAAGAAACAATGCCCCCTGATAACGCTAACGAGGCACCTACACCCACCAGCGACGGTGGAGACGTTAGCAGTGGCGGGGCTGCTGGAACGGGAGGGGAAGCCAACGGTAGCGCTAGCAACGCCGTCAGCCCGGCTACGACCAGCAGCACCACTGCAGAGCCAACGGCCCCCGAGACCCTGACCGCCGGGGATGCTCCTGCTGGCGGACTCAGCGCTGAAATGTCTCCCCCTCCTACCGCTCCAGCGGCCACGCCGGTATCCGCTCCCATTAATTATTTGGATACGTGCGCAGTGTGTAAACAAAGTCTTCAGAGCCGAGACTGTGAACCCAAACTTCTCCCTTGTCTGCACTCTTTTTGCCTAAAATGTATTCCGCAACCAGACAGACAGATAAGCGTACAGATGCCTGGACCACACGGGCAAACTGACACACACATAGGTGAGTTTTTCACGACTAAGTAGCGATATCCACCTGTGAACAGTCCTTTGCTCTGTCACCTGACTTCAGTTGAGATGGATGCCTGTCTGTCAGAAGTTGGAGCTTCAATCGTTAAACCTGAACGTTAGATTTAATGTATTTTCGGTTGGACCTGAGATGGTCGCACCACACCAGGGGGTTACATTAAATACACCGATGCTGCTTACCGGTCAGTCAGTTGAATGTCAGTCTGATGCATCGCACAGAAGAAGGTGGCGAATCTGTCTGTGGCTAGATGCACTCCCATGTCCCCCGGGAACCTGTCATTGGTCTGACCGTTCATCACTTATTCCACCGTAATTATGATTATATAAACAATTCAATGACGGTGCCTCGCCTATTTGACTTCACGCTTATGTTCTATCATAAAATGCTATTGTCAGTCGCGAGACAATATTATAATTTGACAGATTTCCAAAGCTTCATGTCATGCCAGTCTCTGTTAGGGTTAAACTTAATTTCCCCCTCCCTCAAGAAATTTAGTAATTTTATTTTTGTTACGATTTTGATATTCATCAGTAGATTAACATAGGGTTTGATGATATCGAAAAATCAAATATTACAATATTTTTAACCATATATCTCAATGTCAATGTTTTTGTGACATAATAAGGGCGACTACTGGTGCTTTAATAAAATATTTACACAGATTTTTGATGAATAATCAGCAGTAATGTGGATATGATATGGGTAAAGGCAAATAACACAACAACTAGAGTAGTCTGGTAACTCCAGAAAATTATATCACTTCACTGTTATCCAGTCTTTAAAACCAGGAAAAACAACAACACTTTTGTCATTATAATATCCCAAATCTAAGATGATACCTTGTGTCATATCACAATATCAGTATAATACTGGCATATTGCCCAGCTGCAGACTAACAAGTAGATGATATAAACACAAATGGATGCTGATCAAACACTGTGTTGGCTACTAGTCAAACTGATATTGCACCACTGCATATCCAGTAACAACTAGTGACAGTCAGTGAGATATTCTCTAGTGAAGAGACAGACTGGAGTAGAAAATAATAATTAACAACTATCTAATGTGCAAAAGTATTTGTACTGGATTTCTGGAAATCCTAATGTAATGGTAACATGTAAACAGCATGTATTAGTTATGCTCTGTTGTTATCTAAATGGCGTGCATTAGAATACTGTAGGACATCTGTACTAACTCTTTTAATACAATCTTTAGATCTCTTCTCAATTATGACATTTTTATTGAAATTATGAGGTCCACATTGCCTAATAATATCTTTTTTCTCAAACTGTGGGGTGGCAAGTAACATAAGTCATAACTACAGGATATGGAAGGCATTTTTACAACGTCTACAAATCTTCTTTCTTTGGTGAATGTAATGCAGTATAATTTATGATGCCATGGTGATGGATCCACAAACTTGTCTTGTCAAGATGTTTGCTACCTCTCTGCTTTTGATTGTCGCACACATCTCTCATCTGCCAACTACATTTGTGATGTCAATACATTTTTGGAAAGCCTGATTGTCAGATACCTGGCAAAAGCCCCAAGAATGCTGGTTTAACAAAGGCTTCATTTTGAGAGCACCAAAGCCAAACTCTAGTTTTTGCATGGTTTTCACTTCCCCTCAGTGAAAACAGACCAGGTTGAAAAGAATCCTATTGAATCCTTAAGAGTAAAATGTCTTCTGTACTGTTGTTGAATAAGTAATTATCCTCACTTTTGGAGGTAGACTTCAGCAAATTAAACCCCAGCCTTTGCTGCCAAAAATCAACATTTTGTACAACTCACCTCAATATACCGGCAGGTGTCTGGACTCATTTCATGTTTATGTGAACCTCTACACATGAATCATTTTATTGCAATGCTGAACCGAAAATGTCGCTACTGCAATGTTAATGTAAAACAGATTGACTGAGCACTGGCAGTCTACACAAAATAAGTGTCGTATTTCAAGTTAAGCTAAGGGACTCCTGCAAGTGTCTCATGGTGACGTCTCATATTACTCTTTATACTCCACTTTTTAGCTTTGCGTGTAGAGTTTTACCTTCCCACAGTACCTGCCGCTAAGCTATAATTTTATTAGTCTCAGCCTCAGTGGAGAGTTTTTATATCCCGTGGTCTAAGTGCTGTTGTCAGGAATTACATTAGTATTGGTTTCAGGAGAGGTTCAGTGTCACATGGTCTGAATTATATTTGTAGAACTGCCCATTATCACAAAGGATTGCTTCTTGGGTAAAAATGGAATATATTTTGTTTTAGGGGGGCTTCTATTTGAGTATAGTCGATGATGTGGTTAATATGATCTCACTCGGCCCTACAATTTGACATGGGAAAATGTTTTCACTTTAAATGTTCCTTTGGCCACAGTTGCTGTGAGACTCAGTCATACTCTGGCTGGAGTTTTGGAAGGTGGGGTCTCCCAGTTCACATAATAATGAATTACACAGCATCAGGCTCAGTCTCTCAGCTATACTTTCCTCAGTTGGTGGAAGCTCTAACATCTCAGAAAATTATTAATCAACCACTTCCACTTTAAGAGTTAAATCCTACAAAGAATTTGTAACTTGATTTATAGTACTGATTAACTTGACTTCACATAAAGGATTACAAATTATGTCATCCTGCTCTTGTCCTAACACTTAGCCAGGCTACTGATTGATAGTATTAAACCTAGTCGGAGAAAAGCTGGGATAATAATAAGTATGAGAAAGGCTTTTATGTGATGGATCCGTTAAACGGCATGTTTATTTCTGATGTCAGGTAAATAAAATGAGGAAATGGAAAAGCCAGGTGAAAATGCTGAGTTCAGAAACAAGTTCACTGTTTCCTCCATGGACTGACTAATTAATTCATGATTTCCTCCTCAATTTCTACTTCTCCTTTGCAGTGTCTGCTGTAATAGATGGTAGCAGTTTGTAATGTGACATGTTGTTTAGCTTCTTACTAATGTAGGCCTTGAAATACCCAGAAGCATCAGTCAGGTGTGTGTGTGAAAAATGCCTTATTGGATGCACTAAGTTAAACGTGTATTATCCTGCACAATACTACAATAGTCTCTCTTTTTCTTATCACAGCGTTACTCACTGCATGTTGTAAAAATATTATGCAAAGATGATTAAATATGACTAAGCTACAAATGACTTCCTACTGGACCATAATTGCAGTTTCATATTATAATGTAAATATATTGTGGCAGGTTTCAGCAAAGCCAAATCCACTTTGTGGTTTCCATCTTGTTGTGATTAAGTGAAAGTAAACATTGACACCAAGCAGAGTTGAAATGTGATGATATCTGTCACCTCTCCAAGATAAGTGATGTCCCGAGATTCTTTCTTTTCCTGTATTTCAGGGAGATTTGGTGTTATCTTGACCCTGGTGTAAGCTTTGGTGGCAGCTCGCTCTCATGTATCACTTGTACTAGTGTACCAAGTACTGAGGTTAATATTTGGCAAAGCAATAGTCATAGTTGGTCAAACCGACCTCTTACTGGGGTTAAATATACTATTATGGGCTTGTTTCCCTTTCATATTTTCTCTAGCAGAGGGATTTGTTTTTCATGAATTTAGGGAAACACAGCCCAATTTAAAATAAGGTTCTGAACATATGTGTTTGTGTGTTGATTTGGGGGGGGGGGGGGGGGGGGTGCAGAGGGGTGAGCCGAACATGGACTGCTCCAGTTCAAAGTGACAGCTGTGTGGTACATTTGTTTGTACATATGGGGGGTGGGGGGTGGGGGGGGTGTTGTGTGGGTTCCTTGACACAATCCCAGTCCAGCTGCTTTCACAACCAATCACTCAGAGACCCATGCAGCTGGAGCTTACACAAACCGGCTGTGTGCTGCTCAAGCCAGTGTAGACCGGCTCAAACCGGCTTCAACCGGTTTTTACCTCAGCTGGCTGGTGAGGGGGGAGTTTATGGGTTTATGAGGTAGAGGAGGAATGACATATTATGCTGACTCAATTTAAAACATAATGTGAAGTTTAATATTGTGCATAATATTAGACCTCAGAAAATAAGTGGCAAAGTTAATACGCTGAACTAATTATTTGTTGGGGTGTATGATTATAGCAGTAATTCAACTAATTCCATTAACGATGCCAACTAAAGTGATTAAGCGAAACAGTCCTCATTGTTTGCCCAAATTGCACATGTGATTTAATATTCTAATAAAAATGCCAAGGATGACGAGATTGAATCTTCTGGAGACAAGCGCTAAATCAATTAGCACCCATGAATAGGCAGTGGTGTCCCATGGTGCCAAGAATTTTTAATAACAACAGGAATTTACCTAAAGGAAATTATGGAAATAAGCAGAAAATGTGCTGAGGGCCTCTTATTAATCCTCTTGTTTGAAGCAGGACTATTCTTGGCCCAGAGTTATGGGGGCTCCTCAGGTAATAGCTTTCATATGGGCTTGTCCTTGATGGTCAATGCTTCTTTGGCTTTGTTTCCATTTTTCTTCAGAGATCAGTTATCAATGAACTGTCACCAAGCATTGAATATGTAGCCCACTGTTTAACCTTTGGATGTCATTTGACTTATGTCCCCCCTCATTTTCTGTCTTTTTCTGTCCACAGTCAATGTTATGCGCTGTTCAGTGTGCCACCAGGACTACAAACAGAGTGATATTATTGACAACTACTTTGTCAAAGATACCACAGAGGCCACCAGTACATCTGATGAAAAGGCTGCACAGGTATGTTGAAATGGTTGACCTTGTGGCCATGATGGTTTGTACTTGTACTGCATCAATGTTTTGCCATGTTGTCCTCTGCTGTTTGGAGGGGTTGAGGGGCTGTTGAAAGACCGGCTCCAGCCAGTGTCACTTCTGTTTTTCAGTTAATCTTCCTTCTCAAACAGAGAATGGAGCTGTGGTTAATACTTGGATGTAAACCATTACCATGAAACCAGATTGCTGTTTAGGCTACGTTTTTGATATAGCATGGATGTTAGCATGGATAGCGATAGCAGTCACTTGAACCTAAGTTATGAGGTAGATGAATTTTCTCCACCTCCTTCATTAGAGGGAAATATGAATGAATAATAATTCAACTATTCTTAGTTAACTCTTAACTAGTTTATGAAGTCTAACTAATCTAACTGACAGTTAATACGGGCAACTAGTTTGTTTGGTAGTTTCGGTAATGCCAACAAGTTAATGAAGTACCCTAATTTTAAATATATATTTCAATTTATAATTATCTTTGTGAAGTAAATTATTCATACAGTATATTGGCTACTTTGTTTCAAACAGGGCTTCTGCTTTGTGGTCATGATCACCCTGTAGGTGTTTATTTTGCAAGTACCACCTGGTGGTTGATTAGTACCTTTATCCCTTACATAGCCTATTGTAGTCTGTAGATTTTAACTCATCCATAACTCACAACCTCAGTGAAAAAACTGAAATTTCACATCCTTGTGCTTAGTTCAAACACAGAATAAACAATTTCAAAACGAAAGTATACCATTTTGTCTTGCCGGTGACTCATACAACCCTAGTGTGTATGTGCACTGCAGGTGTAACCGGTAAAAACAATTCCTTCTGTTGCACATCTGCTCTGTGACTGGTCCGCAGCCGAGCAGTTACATCATCAAGGTTGCTGAAATACAAGATGAGTTGACTAGCTAGCTCACAACAGTGGTAATCAATTTGCCTCTCAGATGCAAAGAGGCATGACAGTGCACCTGCGCAAGCTTGGAGGATGACGTATGACCTGCAGCTGCTGCAGTAGTCATCATGCGTCATCTTCCTATTTTAGCAACAACCTTTTTGTTTTTTGAACTTTGAGCATACAATGAAGTTTTTTATTAAAAATATATTACAGTGTGGATAATTAGCATTGTCAGAAAATGGCTCAAAACATAAAATATCATGAACATGCCAAAATACACTGGAGTGGGGCTTAAACCTTGGGATGCTGATTAATAGTTTTTTAGTAAAGCGATTCAAAGTATTATTTGTCCACGATTCAGGGCAGTTGTATCTAGATGGGCACCAGTTCCATTTTGTCAAGCCTGCAATGATTTTTGTTTGATAACATTCTTGCGCCATAGGTTTGTCTGGGACTTTGCTAAAATAAAATGAAAGAAAAAGTCATCAACCTCTATTCCAAATATAAGAAGAAGCTTAATTTTTTGTTTTGATTGCACTGTCTGTCCTGTAGAGCCTTTACTCTGACACAGATGTATCTATATCTGATATAGAGGACCTTTAATCATTTATTTAGTGTCACCATCAGACCACACTTTTGTTACATCTGACCCCTTAGTAACTAAGTAACAGTCATTGGCAAAGTACTGGGATGACTGGAGAGACACCACTGTAATAATATATTATCATAGTGCGGTTCACCATATGCTATTAGGTTCAGGTATTGCAATCAGAGTTTGCGGAGCAACACTTATGTAAACAGGTAGTTTAGGCCTTAATATACCAGAGTGGGCTTTTTAAACAAAGGTGCAACTCTCATTGAACCACTAGCATTTGTCAGCATTTTAATACCAGATGTTTTTCCTCAGCCCAGGAATGTTTTACATTGTCCCCTGTTTTATTCAAGTACCTTCTCTTAAGGCATCATTTAATGATCAGAGCACACGTTTGTAGGAGCTGTATCGTTCTGCACCAGTAGTGATTCTGGAAGGCCTATGAGTCCAGTTCTTTTCTATGCTTATTGGTGTGATCTATTCAAGGTGTGCACAAGCTGTGAGGACAACGCAGGAACCATAGGCTTTTGTGTGGAGTGCGGAGAATGGCTGTGTAAGACTTGCGTGGAGGCCCACCAGAGGGTCAAAATTACGAAGGACCATAAGATCCGCACCAAGGAGGATGCTGATGCTGCCTCTGGTAAGATGGCTGACCCTCACCGTGAAGGGCCGACCAATGTTTATAGAAGCTAAAATTGCAAAAGCCTAAATAAGACCAACCCCAGTTGAAGCACAGTGAATGTGGTGCTGCTGATAGGCTGTTGCCATAGTAACAGTGCTGCAGAGTCTGATACCTCTAGCCGGGGGACCATACACCCTAAAGCTCTGACCAGAGCTTTCTGAGACCTTTTCTGTCTGTTGCAAAGCTGAACTGTCTTTGAAAAGACTTTTGCTGTATATTTTTGTCTTTCTTTAGTCCTGTATTTCTTTCACTGGTTTCTATGATTTATTTGCCTTTCTATTGGTTTCTGTCTCTCCAATTAAGCATCAGTGGTGTCTTTCCTCCCATGTGTCTATAGAGTCTGTTGGTACGTCAGGACAGAGGCCTGTTTTCTGTCCCATCCACAAGCAGGAGCCACTGAAGCTTTTCTGTGAGACCTGCGACACTTTGACCTGTAGGGACTGCCAGCTGCTGGAGCACAAGGAGCACAGGTAGCTCAACATCTAATTCAACTGTATCATTTCAGTTCTGTCTGGCGTTGGATTCATGATTGTGCAAATGCAATAATGAAAGCATACTATTGTGTTCTGCTATTTACTGGGCGTCACTCTTGCATCCCCCACCCCCTTTTATTTATTTATTTATTTATTTTATTTTTGTGTCTTTTATTTAGTGTTCAATTGTAGGTTTATTTTGCGTTTTATGTGTTAATTTGGTGATTTGTCCGTTTGTGTTGTCTATGTTTAAATTTGTAATAAAAAATCTTAATAGCAAAAAAACATCTAACACATCCCACACATCTAATTTGTTACACATGGACAGTTGTTCTCCTGTCTGCTAGCTCCTGTTATTGGTATGTTACCTGTATTTTTTGACTAATTTTGCAACAATCAGTATATTTCAACAGTGGGCATGTTTGTGCATGTTAAGTTTGTGTACTGCTTTTATACTTGTTAGGCATGTTTTAGGAATTTAGGCCCTGATCACACAGAAAGTGTTTTAGCAGCTGGAGGGGTTTTTTGTAATTGTTTTAATGAGGATTAAGCTTTGGCTCACCGTTTTTGTTTTGTTGCATGCTTCGTGTTTCTGCACTCTATGTGCCTGGAATCTTTGCTGGGCTCCTGGAGTTTAAAAAACTTTAACTCAGACCAGAAAAGTGCCCCATGTCATCTTTGCCTTTTTCCCCTATTGTCTAATCCGATGATTTGAGAGGCAGGCCTTCTCTGAAGTTTACAGTTGGTTAATGGTGGAGGAGTAACTGGTGATACTCCGATGGCGTTTAATGTGACGTCTGACAGAGGTTTTCCTGAGACCTTATGCCTTTTCATCTAAGGTCTGACGCTGAAGCCTGACACCTGGGGATGTCCTAAAATGTATGCCGTACCCGTGATCCACTCTCTGTTATAGTGTCTCATGTACTCACACAGATTTCTATTGCCCTGTGCCCAACAAACTACTTACAGCCTCTCACCTTCAACCAGAGCTAGAGCAAGTATCCTCTGCCTGTCCATTTTAGGAACTAGCTACTAATTACTGTGAAAATAAGTAGGTAGTTTTAGCAAAATAAACTGAATACTAATTCCACAGGGAAGTTAGGGTAAGGAGGCGATGGGCTGGTTGCCTAGCAAGAATTGAAACGTGGAGCTTTTTTTTTTTTTTTTACTAGTGGCATTCAATTTAAAAAAAAAAAAAAAAAAAAGGCAGTGCAGAGCGTCTCACGTTTTGCAATCTGCAAAATACTTCATTTGTGAGCGGGGGCCTAAGAGTTTTTGCCTACCCTGCAGGCAGCCATTTGTTTTTGTTCACTTCAGTACATTATTAGAATAAGTTGCAGACCAAATGAGCACCAAACATTATGTAAATCCAACCTCAAGATTTTAAGATGTGTTAGTCTTAAACACACTGACAAAGCAGTCACAGTAGTCACCTGCTTGGTAGAGGTAATACCAGCTCAACAATAGACCACCAATGTCCTGTTTAAATCATTTCCCCCCCCATTATGTTTTTTATTTACATATACTAGATAGTTCATTAACTATACGTGTCTCAGTGGGCTTCACAAGATCACATCGACAACAATTTCTGACTGAGGACAGAACTTGACAACATAAGCAGGGAAATGTTTTGTTTTTTTAAATCTCAGGAGAAGGAATTCAAAACCAGTCCAAGCTACTATATGGTAGGACAGAAAATGGATTCAGATCTGTCTCACCATAAAGCAAAGGAAAGAAATCCCTGCTCAGATTCTCATAAGTCTTCTACACTTTACAGCAAGAGACACTGATTGCATTCACGCATGATTCTTGAGTACTGATGAACAAAATGTGAACATACCCAATTCATAGGGTGTCTTTTTGGCCCACTCAAACATCAGTCATGGTCAATGGGTTTATTAGCCATTGTTGGTAACTATAAGAGTGTTACCCTCTCTCCTCTCAGGTACCAATTCCTGGAGGAAGCTTTTCAGAACCAGAAAGGCATCATTGAGAGCAGCATGGCCAAACTACAGGAAAAGAAGAACTACGTCCATTACTCAGTCTCTCAGGTCCAAAGCAGGTGCGAGTTTCCGTCACCAGCCTCAGTGCTGCCCGTTGACATAGTATACCCATGGTAATGGGCTACCAAATGCACTCAGCATTTTCATTAGTGGCTACGTTTCTAACTGAAGTGTTTTTTCATCCAGGTTAAAAGAGCTGAATGAGACGCATCGAAAGGTGGAGCATGAGATCAAAATTGCAGTATTTACTCTTATTAATGAGATCAACAAGAAGGGCAAGTCTTTGCTGCAGCAGTTGGAGGTAAGAGAATATGAATGAAGTCAGTTTGGCTTAGAGCTGCATAATACTGCATACTGCAAAATCTTCATGTAAACATTATTGCATTTATTGTAATGCATTGGTTTGCAAAAGGCTTCTGTGTAGTTTGTATATATGGACTCTGGTGTGTACATATCTGTCCATACATATATGATGAGACATCCAACAGCACATTTTTCACACTGTATACTCAACACCTTCTCATTTGCTATAGATATTGAATATATCTTTATTGTGATGACTTCTGTTTACTAAATGTGTTGACACACTAGGAATTTTACAGTTTCCTCTTTTTCATGCCAACTTCTCTTTAAGAGCCTTTCTTTGACTTTTTCCTCTTCATATCTTTACTTCTGTCTGTGAGTCCAGGTTGTTATATGCTATGTACTTGACTGCTTCCCCATTTGCTGTGCTCTTATTTATTTAATTGTTTTTACTGCATTGGAATATTGACTGCTGTAATAACCCAAGCTCCCCACGGGAACCATTAAATTTTGAATTAATCAAATCTAATTATCTAATCTATCTCTATGCATATGCTAACATTTTTGTAATAACTTGGAACATTCATTTATCTAGGGTGTTCAGGCTCTTTCACTAGCAGTCCCTTAACCAGAATAATCTCACTCTCTGTCTAGAGTGTGGCCAAAGAGCGCAGTATGAGGCTTGTGTCTCAGCATAAGGATACCACCCAGCTGGCCCAGCAGATCCACCATGTGCTCAACTTCTGCCACTGGGCCATCACTACTGGCAGCAGCACAGCACTGCTCTACAGCAAGAGGCTGGTATGTTTCTCATGAGCTCCAGATGTTCAGTAGTTCAGGAGACTAAAGCAAACAGTGCACTATCTAATATCTGTTTTTTAGCAGCTGTCTAGAAATCTGACAAAATATACTTCTGGACTGGTAAAATTGCATAACCATCTTTTTTCCCATATTATGTAGACGTGAATTTCTTTGGGCTCAAACAGTGGAGGCTTCTGCCACGTGGTTTGACTGCTTACCACAAGACAGTCAGCAAATAATATAATTGAGATATCTTAATGTGGGTTTGCGGAGTAATGCTCCCAAAGGGCAACACGACAAATGGGCTGTTTGTTGCTCCGATAAAGCCAGGCTCACTAACCAAAGAACATTATTCTCCGTGTGTATGTGTGCTCATGTGTATGTAGATCCTGTTCCAGCTCCGCCAGCTCTTCAAGGCTAGATTGGAGCCAGCGCCCCAGGCCAACGGAGTTGTGCGCTTCTTCTGTGACCCCACCTTCTGGGCCAAAAATGTGGTGAATCTAGGTGAGAGAGTATTCTTAATATCCCTCATCAGTCAATATTTCTCTGTCAAATGTATTGACTTTCGGTTTCTTTTTGACTAATTCCACTCAAGGTTAGGAGAGAGCCGTCTTAATTTGCCATTGAAATGTGTTTCATTACAAATTCTAAGGTCCTTGCATGCTTATTTCTGCACGACAAGAATAAGTCTTGCCTTGCTGCACAAGCAGCACAAACATGAAAATTAAGCAGTAAGCAACTGATTAATTTGCCCTGCCGCATAAATAAAATAAAGGAATATTTCACACCTGTCCAGAGCATGTGCACTTCTGTACATTATGCTTATTGTTATCCTTCTTTTTCTTAATGTAGGTAATTTGGTAATCGAGAAGCCACCTCCACCTGCACAGCCGCCCGGTGTGATGGTAGGAGGACCACCCATTTCTCCAGGCCAAAGTCACCACGGGAAACACCCAGGACAGATCAACCTGGCTCAGCTCCGGCTGCAGCACATGCAGCAGGCAGCCTACGCACAACAAAAGCAGCAGCAGCAACAACAGCAGCAGCACCAGCAGCAGATCCAGCAACAGATGCGCATCGCCTCCCAGATGTCCCAGCAGCACGCCAGACAGGCCGGCCCACCCATGGCTCAGCAGCAGGTACGGAAAATGTTTCAGTCAAGGTACCACTGTTGATGACAATGAAACTCTGTGCTCCAACTGATCCCCATAGTGACTTGTCAAAATATTGGAGCATTCTAAAGCATTTTATTCTCAGTGCACCAGACAGTCATTTTATGTATTTCTTATCAAAGTATTATACGTCCTCAGACCTCTGAGAGCTTTATCAGGTGGAGGTCTGTCAATACAAGATTAAGAGTATTTAGAATGGACCAGCCTGAGAGGATTTGGTGACAAACTGCAATGAACCTTAATCCTAGATAAATCACATGTGGGTCACTGACTGAAATATCTAAAGAAGATCATATTTATCATTGGCAGTAAAAAAAAAAACAACAACAGCAGTTTTTAGGTCATTCACTATGAATAATTGCATAATCTACTGTAGTAGCCAATTATTTTCTAAGGCAAATGGATTTAGATTGAAAAAATAACTTGCAGATACTTTGAACTGGACTGAGGATTTGAAAATTGTCATGGGCAGTGGGTTAAAGGGTAACTTCAGTATTTTTGGACCTGGATCCTATTTTCCCATGTTTTTGTGTCTGTGTGACTAATTGAACTACCATTTTTGAAACTGGTTCAGTATTGAGAGAGTAGCAGCAATGAAACAGGCTGCAATGTAATCACTGTGGGAAACTGTGTACCGTCAATTTGTGTCAGTGTTTTTGCCACTGACAGGCTCAGATTGTCATTATTAGTGTCAGACATCCTATGGAAAGGATTCCTACAAGGTCGACCTCTTTGTTAAAGAATAAAATCATTTTGTTTAAACAGAAACAGACATAAAAAATTGCTATCACCAGACCCACCAGACTCTATTTAAATAAACAATAATTTAAGTGTGTATGGACCCAGCAGATTTTCACATCTAACTGGGTGAATTAAGGGTTTATTTTAACCAACCACAGTTGATGATGATTATTGAAACAATGGAAAGACAAACCACAATGGCTTTGTGAGTTTTATTTTGCTTCTATTGACTTTGAATGAAGTGTGTTATACAAAAATAAAATTACAGTTGATTTAAATGGAGTCTGGTGGCTTTGGCAATGGCCATTTCAGGTCTGCTACTGGTTAAACAAAAACGGTCCTCTTCAAACAAGCAGGTCGACCTCTGTAGGGATCCTTTTATAATGTTGTCGATCTGAGCCTATCAGAGGCAAAAACAAGCACTTGCAGTGGATGTAAACTGATGGTGCTCAATTGCCTGCAGGAATTACACTGCAGCCTGCTCTGCTGCTGCAGCGGTCTTAGTCAATATTGACTAATTTCGTAAGCTGTTGTTTTGATAGTCACCTAGATACGAAAACAGTTATCTGGAAAGTAGGTTCCAGGTAAAAAGGAAATCAAAACATCCTTTGAAGGGACATTATGTTATTCAAGAATTCAGAGACAGCTGCAAAAAATATTGAATGCGTGGTATTTTCACAAATCAAACCAAGAAGACAACAAGTGGGCACAGATTTTATGAAAAGGATAACTGGGATTTCAGTGTTTTGCTTGAACTTGTTGCTGTTTGGCAGCAGCCTTGAACTCACAAACAGGCTCCCTATTTGCCAGCGCACCGCCACATAACTATCACTTAACTTGGGGGGAAAAAAAGAAGTGTTGCCTGTGTTGGAGAATGTGTTTCAAGCAAGAGACAGGTCTCTGGAAGTTGATTTTCATCCTGCAATTAAGTGGATGAAAATCAAACAAGTTAATGACCTCTCTTCCTCTTCTTTTTTAATTAGTCTGTTAAGCATCATTTTAATCAACAAAATCAAAACAAAACAAATGGCTGTCACAAGAGGCAGGAACCCAGAGTGATCTAAAATCCTAGCCTGAGTGTCAGGCTGAAGCTCGCAGAACCTTCAGTCTGACATTGCCTCCATTGAAGGCGATTTACAAGGGGGAGGGAATTTCATTTTTTCCCTAACCAATCAGTAGACATCAACGACTCACCCAGAATCTGACGTCATTAGTATCCATGCCTCGGGGGTGCCGAAAACAAGCGAGCATTGCCCGTTTAAAATGTCTCTGTCGTCGTGCACGCCCAGCTGCATCGCCATTAAATCCAGTTTAGCAGCTTCCTTAATTTGGTCCTCCATTAACACGAGTAGTGGCGAAATACCTTGATAGCATCATTAATGTGGTCTGTAGGATCTGCAGCGGTCGCCATTGTTGCTATCCTCAACAGTTACCCACCGGCGTACAGCTTGACATCAGCGTGGCGCTGATTGGCTAATCGCTAGACCCCCGACGTTCATTGGTCCGTCCATCGTTTGGACGAGATAAATCGCAAATTCAATAAGGTATACCAGACCAGTGAGACAAGCCTACTCAGTTGAGTGGGCGGGGTCTTTGGTCTGGAACCAGGCTACTAAAATCCCTTAATTTTTCCAACCAACAGTAAAAAGCCTCAAAAATATGTGACTTGGGGCGTCGGTGGCTTAGTGGTAGAGCAGGCGCCCCATGAACAAGGCTGTTGCCACAGTGGCCGGTTCGAATCCAGCCTGTGGCCCTTTGCTGCCAGTGAACCAGTGATTATTAGATATTTTTCAAGAATAAATGTCGTAAGTTTCTGTTGGTCGAAGAACCGATGAATCTACTTTTCATGTCAGTGGCGGTATATGATTGCATGACCCTGAAAATTGCATGCTCTTTGCATAAATTGCCATGGTTATGGTTTTCCAATGACCTCATTTTTACATAGTCTCTGTATATGTATGGTTTTGACAGCCTCCAAGGCTCATCAGTATGCAGCAGCTACCGAGAGGGCCTGGGGGTATGAATGGTGGGCCAGGTCCCCCGATGTACCCTTCCTCCCACCATATGCGTCTCGCGGGTCCGCCGCAGGCCCGAATGCCCACGGCTCAGCCGAGACATAACGGACAGCAGTATCCCGCCATGATGCAGCCTCAGCTACAGAGACAGGTCAGTGCAATCACACTCTGGTTTTCACTGTATGGAAACTGATAAAAAGATGGAGTATTTTACGGCATACTTACACTGTTTGGATTTTAATGTGATTTTGTTGTTTGTCTAACACATCTGTAGCTGTAAATGTTGAAAAATGGTGTGCTGCTGTGCAAATGTGTTTGATAGTTTAACCCAAAATGTAAAGATACCCAATGTTAGGCTGGTTTAAAGCAGCTTCACAGCATGCCTAAGACAGAAAAATTCAGTATTTGGAGTGTAATGTTTGTGCATCCTTTTCTATCTAATGTAGAAGAAAATAATAGTGATAATTTAGTTAATACTAACATATTATTGAAGTGAGGTTTCTTTTGACTTTTTACACCTAGTCTTTAGAAATGCAGGAACAGTCAGGCTCCAGCAAATATATCTCATTTTTCTTGTTTCTGGGTATGATTGTGGTTTTTATTCATTGGATTGTGTTTAGAATGAGGTCATTATTGAGTATGTAGTTTGTCCACCAGAGAGCACTAACAGGTTTATTTTGTCAAATGTCCCACTTATATATACATATTTACTGTACAAATATTGATCACAATTGTATAAATAACTGACTTTTAAGGGATTCTCATAAAAATAGTTGTTTAGGATCTGAGTTTAAGTGGTTAAGTGAAAAAAACCTATTGCTCAGTTGTTGCGATCTGGGTATTTAAATAACTCAAATAACTACTGGTAAAAATTGGCATCAATAGTAAATAGTCCAGTATCAGTCAGCCAATACTTTTTAGACAGAGTCTTAAGTTAGGCTGATTTTGATGGCTGACTATTTGTGAAATCTTTAGATGTTTATGGTTAAAACCAAGGCTGGTAGCACTAATATCCATCTTAACTTTATAAAGTGTTCAGTTCAGAGCTGCTAATATTAAAATAGAATCATTTGATCAAAGTAAAAACATAAATTATGTTTGAAAATGCATTGTTACTCACCATATTAAATTTATTCAGTAAGTTCATTCAGCCAGACACATACAAGCCCAAAGAAAGCATTGACTGATACAGAAGCGAACAAGCCCAACCTGAAACCAGACTACTATACCTTAATTGTTTTTTGGCTCAAACATCTTTTACCTTAGTAGATATATCTCAACCTTGGCCAGAAACCTAAGCAGGGTAATGGTGTCCTCTGACTGGTCCATTCCAGCTAGTTAAAGTCCTTTTCTGCTACAGGAACTTAAAGCAGCTTTCATGGATATTTTTATAATGTCAGTATATCAAATAACAGTGTGTCATGCAGGTGTAGTAATAAACCTACCGAGATTTATCACCCAAATCTGCAGCTCCCCTTGGCCTTGGCTGCGGCAAGTTTCAGCTTATTGTTTCACTCTTATAGCACCATTTGCGACTGCACCAGGCAGCTGCTTACAGCAAAAAGTTCTGGAAACTCACTGTACACTACCTGCTCAACGCTAAACAGCAGACAGACACAGTTAGAGACTAGCTGGTGAACACTGATAAGCACTTAGCAGCTGGAAAGCCAGATATTTCCCTCAGGAGTGGGGCAGGCAGAAGTTGGTTGGTGGCCCACAACAGCGTCCAATGTGTTAAATCACTTTCTGGTGTTGGGCTGTGAGTTTTACCTCCATTTCTGCCAGATACTTGGCATGCTATTAGCTGTAGTCACCCCTGAGGTGATGTAATGACACATCTGCTTGATAGACAGTACTGCTGGCCATCCCTAAAAGTATGTCGAACATGCATACAGTATCATCACCTGAGCAGTGCTGAAATGTAGTTCCAGAAACTCGTTCCTAAAGCAGATAGATAATTGTAAAAACAAAACTGTAGCCTGCAAAAAGTGGCTACACATTACATTACATTTTGTGAAGTTCCTGCAGTGGAAAAATGCTATTATTCTAATCTGCTAGTATTGATGGGTAACCACACAGGTTCCACAAAACAAGCCTGGGAGAATGCTGCTTTAAAATCAAATGAAATGCAAACTGCTGTGTCTGTGCTAAGATTCTAACACAACATGTCGCTGCAGAAACATGGTGGCCACCCTGTGTTCTCCCCCTAGGAAGCCCCAGTGAGTTAGCGGTTTCATTTTCAATCAAAATACCCCTTTGGCAACTAGATACGTGCCACCTGGGTGGTGCACAATGCAGAGCAGTCAAGGCTAGCGAACCAGTAAAGCATACTATACTATACTACTAATACTTTTTTAGCTTATTAGTGCTAGTACGTCTACTTTACTGAAGAGTAACAAAATTAATCTACAGACCAACATTTGTAACCAGTCAAAAATCATCTAGGCAGTTAAGCAATAACTGGTAACCGTGAACATTCCTACTTTCAGTGTTACTCGCAGAAAGTCATTGTGTGTATCCTTAAGCTCTAACAAATGTGTCAGATGAAATGTTCCTTCCTCATAAAACATTTGCAAAGCCGATTTCTGAAGTATTTTCAATCTAGCATTGATTTCGTCCGTGTTTACTAGCTTGCAGTCTTTCTCTCTTCCCTATCTTTGTTGTTGCGTTGTGGTGTATCTTAGTGTGTTACCTCCACCTGTTGATCAGTGGAATAGTGTGACACCATTGGTAGGACTGTGTATTGCATCACCCACATGTATGCACAAGAAACAAAACAGGGACCCAGACATAGCAAAATGGCTCCGTAGTGCTACTAGAGGTTTAATTCTCCACAGGGAACCCTTTTAGAATAGAATAGAATAGAATAGAAAGCTTTCATTGTCATTGCACAGAAACAAAAGGATGCTAGGTATACAACAGAAATGTGGGGCCTACTTCTAAGGTGCAGACAAGTACAGATAGCGTTTACATGGCAAACTAACATTTATGCAACAAGATTGTTGTGTGACAAACACCAAGACAATAAATGACACACAATGTAAAATAAGTAACGTGTAATGTAAAATAAGTATGGTAATATGATCTAATTTGAAAATTAAAAAGCACGGCCCATTTATAATTTTGGCAGGGTCATACTTGGCAGTGCAGTGAAAACTATTTCATTATGGAATTTTCAGATTAATGGTGCATATTCCAAAATGGAAATGCAAGATTTTGTGCATGCAAATTAAATTTTAATTTAATCAAATTATTTCATTTGAATCCTGGCATACCTGAACTTTCAAATCCAAGGTGCAGATCAGCCAATTAAAACAGAGTTAGATTTCAAATAAAAAGTGTTTTGCATGCGTTTTCGTGGAAGGGTGCAAATGTACTGTGTCCTCATGTAGTCCTGCTTTGCACTGCGTTACCACTGTATCTATAAATGAAATTGTGATGATTTGGTGAAATCACATAACATGTACAGTATGAAAATGTACATTTACTGCCTGCATGTAAGACTAGGTAAGAACCTCCACTACATCCAGCCCCTTTTTCTTTGTGTCCAGATGTCTATTGAATCTGAGATGAGCCACCAAAGGTTTCGTTTCTTACTACAATCAGGGGTTTGGCACCTTTTTCCTACTTTGTCGTTTGTGTGTCTTGTGCAGCATGTGTTGTCACCCAAATGCATGATCATGCAACCATATTGTTTTTACAAATTATTATTTTTTGGACTGAAAGACAGTGAATGGTTCCTGTCATCCTTTCTTTCTTCCCTTTCTTTTACTCTCTTTCTTCCTGTCATTGTCCTTCCTTCCCTCCTTCCCACGGCCCTCTTTTCCTCAATCCCTCTCTCTCTTTTTCTGTGCAGCATTCTAACCCAGGGCATGCAGGCCCTTTCCCGGTGGCATCCCTCCATAATGCAAACCCCACAAGTCCCACCAGTGCCAGTATGGCCGGGGCCCACGCTCATCGCGGCCCTGCCAGCCCCATCATAGGCCCCATTGAGCTCATCCCCTCTGTCACCAATCCTGAGAACCTGCCCTGCCTACCTGAGATCCCGCCCATTCAGGTGCGCACTTTCTAACAACGTAAAATTTGTAACATTTTCTTGTTCACCTGCCACTTATAGATCTTTGTCGGTCAAATAATTTGAAAAATAACATTAAAGTTAGAAATGTTTTACTAACAGTTCTCTCAATGAAGAAACAAATGTCAATGTATACTGGGAAAATTATTTAAAGTTCTTACATTATTTTTTTTAATTTTTATTTTGAATTATTATAGTTATAATGAGAAAATGATAGGAAATACGCAAATATTTGAATTTATTTATATGTAAAATGTGCCATTCACTGGAAAAGGTATAGAGAGGCACAACTATAAAATGTGATGTGGTGCATGTGAAGACAAATTGAACACAAAATTTCCATGTCCTTTGACCTCTTTAATAACCAGATTCTCCATTTATTTTTTCCCTGCCACTGTACTTTTCAAGTTGGAGGATGCAGGTTCCAGCAACCTTGGACACCTCCTGTCTCGCTACATCTCAGCTAGCACGCAGCATCACCTCGGGTCAGTGGACATCAATGCCTCACCTGGACTGTCCACACACTCTCCTGGATCTTCAGGTAACCACACGTTCAGGGACATGGATTCACAGTCACATCTAACAGAGCTTGTGTTTTTTAAATGCTTTATTTCCTGCTTTTAAAGCTGTTGTGATCACATTCATGATAACATCAGGCCCTTAAGGATTCAGTGGTAGGGCCCAATGTCACAAAGAGCAGCCATTGGTCATAATTGTAAAAAGCTGCCAAATAATTAAATGTGACTTTTCAATTGTATGAAATACACTAGATTAACGAATTAAAAATAATAATAATAATAATAATATGCCATTGAAATTTAATCTTCAGAAAAATACCCTATCACAATGTGTCATTACCATGGTAAAAAATATATATAGTGTAAGATATTGGAAATGATGCCCACTCCTTCATTATATCCTGCATCTCCTTTCTAGATATGTTTACATTATGTCCCTTGAGGAATGAAATGAAACTTTCTTGTACGTGCACAATATAAAGTGATCACTGCTGCTTCATCATCACCTGTTTCCATGTTTTCCATCTCATGTCTATCCAAAGGTCTGTCAAATGCCCACACGCCAGCACGACCTTCTAGCACGTCCAGCACAGGCAGCAGAGGCAGGTGAGAAAATAGGAAAGTATTTCTAGAAAAAATTAAGAAAAATATGAGTCCAAGTTTAGTAATGCAATGAATTGGAATTGATTGGTCAGAGTGACATGAGTGGAGTGAACAAATAATAATGATCGGCTCAGATGGGACTTGCTCAAGCTGTAGACACTCAGAATTGGCAGGAGCTTACTTTCTAACAGCAGGATGGTGATGAGGTCATGCCACATGACCCTGTCTGTGCTGCACCTTAAACCAAGCCCCCAGGAACAGGGGCCTGAAAATGCCTTTTCATGTAGACTTATGTTATGAAAAAGATGTCTGTAAGTCAGCAGATTTTTTTTAGGTGCATCAACTTACCAGTACAAACACATAAATAGCCTTTATTTAAATCATTATGTCCAAAATGTTGTAAAATTCACTAACGGCCAAATCCAGAGTTATTCTGAACTGTTTTTAATGTGAGCGAGCCTGAGACCGGCATCTGGGAAGCAAGGTTAAAGGAAACACTATTGTCCTTATGGATGCAGAAGAGCTGACTTATTTTATACTCCGAAGTTGAATGTTTTTGCTTCATGTGCCCCTGAGCAACTTTCATAGTAATGAATGGGGCCCATCTCCAATGCTTATCCATCCATGGCTTAAATCAGATGCTTGAAAATCAGCTGCTGTCAGTGACAGAAGTTAGATGTGGAAGTGTGAAACCTCTTGTCTCATACTAGAAATCAGCATTTTATTAGTTAACAATGACTGCAATCTTTCCCCAACCTTGAGAAAGTAACAGTAACCCCAGTGCGTGTCTTTGTCTAACGAGAAATTTCCAGACCCCTTTCAAACTGTGTCAGTTTAGTTTTTCCTTGCTTTACTTTGTTAAATGCATATGGCCAAAATGAAACAAACACACTATGCAAGTGTACAGTGCCCAATATCAAGACTGAAGTCATAACAGTTATGATCCCTGTGCAATCTCAGTTCAGTTAATGATTAGAGTCATAATTAGTAGTTATTTGGTTTGATGATGTTTATGTTTAAACAATTACATTAATGTTTCTGCATGGATTATTTTTGTGTGTTTAAGCTGTAGCTCTGCAGGGAGGGCGGGACCAGGAAGTAGTACTGCAGTGGAGCAGGTGAGGGTGAAGCAGGAACCTGGTACAGATGACAGCTATAGCTGTCCAGCTTCTTCTCTGAAGACTGAGCGGGGCGCAGATGCCGGAAGGAGTGCCTGCATGGTATGAATACTTTATATATTCAAAAAATATCTGTCTGATAACTGGTGACAGTGGCTTAATAGGCCAGAAACAGAGAATCTTTCTTTTGGGTAATATTGAATTTTTGTTGTGATAACATTTTCAACCACATCACTCTGCACCATGTATGGCCTGGTTTCCACCAAACACTTTTGGTATGGTACTTTTGGTATTATTGCTCGGTGGAAACGGCTTATGACATGCACGATGATTTCAGAGTCCATCAGTCTTTGCCTTATGTGCTTTGTGTTGTAAGTAACAGAAAATTGGGAAGATGGAAAATGGGAACGCAGTATAGACAAAATGGGAGATGGTTAAAAGATCATCCATGTGCTAGGACTGAGGAAAAAGAAAAGTGAAGAAATAACTGAATTGTTTGTCCTAGGTTTTTTTTCCCTGAAGTGTATATGAATTTATTTTAGATTGTGACAATAGCCCCTGGTCTCCCCTGTTGCTGTTGTTGTTGTTGTGCTGTCCTGCTTGTTGTTTGTTATGAGACCAAAGACAAATTTCCACATTGTGGACAATAAATGAATTAACTAACTAACTAACTAATCAACCCAGGTTTTCAGTCACAGACAAAGCAACTCAAATCCTGGTGACATGCACACAAGGAAGAGCTAGTATACATAAAGATGCCATGTCAGTCGTGCGGGCACTATCACGTCAAATCAAAACTAAATGTAAACACTCTGAAGAAACAGCTGAGTGTATCGCAGCCCTTGCAGCACTCTTCAGTGCGGTGTGTGTGTGTGGAGAGCCAGGAGAGAGAGACAGCGGGTTTGCACTCAGGACAGGCAGATGAGCTGGATGTCAGGTTAGCAGTAAACCATGAATGTAACAATAAATGTTCTGTGTAAGATACAGTTTGACAGAAATTTAAGACCACTGAAGCTTTTTTAGTGGCGCATAGAGAAACAGTCTTGCGGGTTTTACGTCTTCTGATCGGCCTTCAAACAACTTAGAATGAATATCAGCCAATAACAATTGGACCACCCTTACTTGGGGGTGTTTGATTTATAATCCTAGCTTGTAGGAGCAAGCTAATAGTGAATGGGGAGATTTTTATGTAGCAGCAGAGCTAATCATTTAGCAGCAGCCCTGCCCCCTATGCAGATGGGGAAAAAAACACTGAACCTTGCTTCATGTCATTTATTTTTTGACATCACTTCTGCATCTCCATACTACTTACAGACAGCATTGTAAGATGTGTTAAATTAACACAGTCATTCAGAAGATTATCATACTGTCTTAAAATGATCTAATTTTTTTTTGTGTGTGTGTTGTACCCTTAGATGAGCAGTCCAGAGAACAGCCCCCTTCCTGTGATGGGAGTCATATCTGCCGGCCAAGATGCTCTCAAGGCTTTAGGGGAGCGCATCAAAACAGAACCCCAATCTGAGACGCCTTGTTCTGGACTAAATGGCTCCAGTGCAGCCACTTCCTCTTCCACTACGACCTCCACTACCTCGTTATCATCTGCCAACAGCAGCACGGCAGGCGCTCCGCTCACTAATGGAAACTTAGGCAAGGGGGCTGAGACCAAAGAGGGCAGGGCTTCAGATGGAACAGGCAATTCTGTTGGGAAAGAAGACGACCCTAATGAAGACTGGTGCGCTGTTTGTATCAACGGTGGGGACCTGCTGTGCTGTGACCGTTGCCCCAAAGTGTTCCACATGAAATGCCACGTACCCACCATAAGAATCTTTCCAACGTAAGTGATCAGTACAGGTGATTTCTTTGGTGGTGTATTTTGATAAGAATTTTACTGCTGTTGCAGATTTGTCAGTCCAGACCTAATGTTCGAGTACACCACTCCATATTATTTTGAATGTTCTGGATCTTCTCGAAACATTTGGCTCTGGCTGCCATTATTTGTCCATGCAGATGAAAGGTAATGTTAACATAATGTCCTCTGTGTTATTTTTGTGTTTCAGGGGGGACTTTCTCTGCACGTTTTGCCGGAGTCTAACCACCCCAGAAATAGAGTACTGTGACGACAGCAAGAAATTCAAAGCAGTGCAGGGCCTGAGTCCTGAGGACCAAAGGGTCAGTACAGCCACCACACCGTTAAAAGCCTCTATATGATTAGCACAAGGCAGCTAATACTGTCTCTTTCTCTCTTTGCAGAAATGTGAACGCCTCCTGCTGCACATCTTCTGTCATGAGCTCAGCGTGGGCTTCAGGGAACCTGTCCCTAACTCTGTAAGTAGCTGCACATGACTTACACACACACATACACAGACGCAGGCACGCACGAAGGCCCAGATCATATGCCTTCTGTCCTGTTCCTACCTTCTAAGTAGTGGCAAATAGGGATTTGCACGATGAGTCGACTAGACCATTAAACATTGCTACCTTTAATAGTTGATGCCAGAATTACTAGTCTGTTAAACTTATTAAGATACCTGGAGCATAGGTGGCTTAGTGGGTAGAGCAGGCACCAATCCACTTTTTTTTGCATACATATATATATTTATATATACAGGCATGGCCCTCCTCAATATGATGTAGAAACAGACGAAAAGAGAGCTATCAATGCACAGAAGCATATTAAGTGACATTAACAGTATCTAATAATAACACACACTATCTCTCTACCAGCATCTCCCTCTCCCCTCTCCTCCACACACACATGCACACACCTCACCTCCTGATGCTTTCCTTATACATCAGCTACACAGGATGATATAGTTTTATACAGTCCATGGCAGCAACAGTCAACAACAAGTCACTATTTAAAACCCAATAATATCTCACTGGAATATAAATATTCCTCCTGGCATCACAATACTGAGTGAAGAAAGTCACGTTATCTCAGCATGAAGACAAACATCAGTATAAGGCATTCATCCTGTTCTCTGTCCCTCCTCTACTGAGGAGACTCACTGACTGCAGGTCGGCTGCCTCAGGTACATGTTCAGATAAAGTGTTAGCCTACATACAGACAGCTTTCATTTAGTTTTTCTTTAACACTTTGCTGTTGGCACCGCGAGCGCAATGTGCTTGTGTCAACTGCGATCATAAAACATAATAGCGGTGAATTGAGACTGCGGACAGAGCAGATTGAAATATGGCTTTCTACATACTGATCACATGTATTGATAAAGTATTGGCTTGGCTGGCAGAGGTTTTATTGCACTTACATGTAACAAGCGTAGTTGTCGTTAAGTAGACAAAGTTATATTCCCTTCATCTGCACCACGGCCTCTCTGCTGTTGAGTTTGTGTGTTTGTGTGTGTGTGTGCACGCGCGCTGTGAGGGGTGACATGCAGAGAGCAGGAGAGAGGCTGCAGAATGATGATGAATCCGAAACTTTAAAAAGTAACGCCAATAATGGCGGAACTTACTATGGTGTTGATTAAACGTGCCTTGGGTTGTTTAATACTGGGTCTTGGTACCGATCCCTGCCCGGACGTTTGATGAAGTCTCCTGGTTGGCCGGTGATAGATTGGTGTCAAACTGTCGTTACAGCCCGTCCGAGCGGTTCATGCCAGGCTTGAATCAAACCCACCACTGGTGATGTACCCATTGTCTCATTTGAAGTTGTTCAAAAAGAATCCAGAATGTCATCGCATTATTTTTTTCTCAATAGACGCAAGTGTCAAAGCCGTGTTGACAGGAAAGAGGCAGAGGAGAAAACTGCAAAATCACATGGGGCAGTGCGGGCGGGACATCAAGGCCACTGTGGCCTTAGGGCAGATATTTTTTTAAGGGCACAAGGCCAAATTGGGAGGCCATGAGAGCCATGGCCCTCGTGAAATTCCTGCCCTGGTTCTGACTGTTTTGTGAGTGTTGTCTTCCTTTAGACTCGTCCACGGGGAAATTAGTCATCAGGAACATCCCTAGTGGCAAACATGTTTTGTTTTTTTAACCACATACACTAATCCTTATTGTTGTTCTGTTCAAACAGATTATACAGTAATCGAGATGTTTGAAGTAGACATTGTTTCCACATGGAATTGCAAAGCAAAAAATAAATGCCCCAATGTTAAACCAGAAACCTGTAACTTTTGGTTATAATTCCAGGATACTTTTTTACCTATTTTACAAACTAGGACAGTTTTGAAATGCACTGAAAACTCCTTTTTGAGTTTTGTGTGCTGGTATGTTTTTTCTTGTTTTATTGTATTACATACTTAAATGTATCATTTTTTGTTCTGTGGTTAATAGCTGATTAGTAATAATAATAATAATAATAATAATGTTATATCATCAATTCTAGTACTAGGTAACACCACCTTTTGTCAAGAAAACCAAACCAACCCCTAAAGCACAAAAAAGTTATACTTATTATCCAAACCTAAACCTCAGCTCCACTGACTTTGGAGTTGATCTGATTTCTATGTTTCTGTTGTTTTTGCCAAACTGCAAGCCACATTGTCCTCTGGCTCTCATGTTCAAGACAGTGGCGATTGCTCTAAGACTGCAAGGGAAGCTCAGCTTCCCCTAAAATGTCAAAAACAAAAAAAAAGTGGTCAAATATGTACTGTTGTGTTTACATTTCATTGACTAAATATGCGCTAGAACACGTTCAACTTTTGTTCAGAATCAGCTACTTAACACAGGTCACTGATGCGACATTCTTCTCATTCATTCCCGTAGCGTCACAGTGCATTAAACAGTGTAGAAGCTCAGCATCCAAAGACTTCAATGGGGAAGCATAGAGTGGGTTGTTCCACTGCAGCGAAACTAGACAGTCATTGGATAAATGCTCGGTTTTGTCCCGCCCATCGGATGCTCAGCGTCTCTGGGGGTCTATGGGGCAGTGGGCTGGCCTCGGCTGGCCTGGACGCTGGGCTTCTGCATGATAATTGGATGATCTGTCTGAGGCTGAATCCCTTTTTGATTGACAGCGAAATGAGCGAATCAGCGATCTTGAAATATAAACCACCACCAGAGCAATTTTCAAGTTTCATTCCCTTGTTCCGAGTTGATGTGGAGGCTTTTCCAATCCTCGTAGTGACTTTTTCTTTGTTAAAAACGACTAGCGACAAATCTAGCATCTTTTTCTGGTGTTATTGGAGACTGTACTCGTGTTTGGAGACTCTGACCTCTGTCGCTCTGCAGTTACTGTCCCCAATGAGCAGCGGGTGCTGCTGTGAGCCCTCCACTGTCCCAAAGCACTCACAGGTGGTCACACTAGCCTCGCGCAGCAGCCCCAGCTAGCGAGCGAGCTAGCAAGTTGCACATAATGGCAGACAATTTGAATATTGTCGACCGGATTTTGACGAAGCCAAACAGCAGGGCAGATCAACACCTCAGATTGATTTGGTGCAAAGGGTGGGGAAAAGTAACAGTTCTTTTCACCCATCTGAAAATCTTAGTGTGTTTTGCTGTGGTTCTATGGCATGAGTGTGGTTGAAAACAGCTTCAATTAAATGCTCCTTTTATAAGTTACTGCCTCGCTACAATATGACAACTTTTATGATATAAACTTAAAGTGAGCTTCCCCTGTTTCAAAGACCAGCAGCCGCCACTGGTTCAAGGCAAATAAAAACTTTTTGATATGCTCTGAAATAGTTCAAGATGTTGTCTGACCCAGGTTTTTTTTTTTCAACAAGGTGCCGAACTACTACAAGATCATCAAGCAGCCGATGGATCTGAAGAAGGTGAAGAAGAGGCTGCAGTTACGAAGCTCCCAGTACTACCAGTCTGTCCAGGAGTTTGTGTCTGATATGCGCCTGGTCTTCAAAAACTGTGCAGAGTACAATGAGGTGAGCAGCATGAGTCATAGCTTTGCTTTGTGGAATGGCACCTGCTTGTGTGTGTGTGCTTGTGTGCGCATGCAGAGAAGGGTTAGACTGATATGAGTTGAATTTTAAATTGCCACCAGCTAATTAAATAGCTTAGATTGAATCATTTGACCACTTTCATTTACAAAAAGTTTTAGGCTAATGCGGTAGGCCTTTAAAGGAATAATTCTTTAGTAAAAACATAAGTGAACAATGAAATGAATGCATAAAACAATTTATTTGTCAGTGTTAGGTAATATGGATCCCCTCAATATATTGGTCTAACCTTATGTGAAGACAGGGTGACGTTGGAAAAGGAAGTGTGAAGGGGTGCTAATGGCCTGCAATGTGTGTACAGTTTTGTACCCCTACTAACACTGGCTGTTGGAGGACGTAGTATAGAGGTGTCACTGTGTTCTCTTTACACTGGCTGCAGGAGGACTGTCTGAATCCTGTTAACACCGTCTGTTTGGTTTTTTATGGGTCACTGTGGTCACTTTCATATTCTTCTATGGGGGACTTGTTAATTTCACTGTATGTTGGATGTATTTATTTTTGTTTGATTTTCTGTAGTGGGTGTCAGCTTATGCTCCCCTGTACCCTCTGTGTGTTAAAAAAAAGACCCAGTCTTGCTTGATATGTCACCTAGAGGGGTCTGCTGTGAAGCATACTGTGTATGATCATCTATTCCAACTTCCAACCACATGAGTGAGCTTCTATTTTATCAAGAAGTGAACAAGGTAATATCTCAGATTACCCCGAGACATCACTTCATTTGACTAATGTTGAATTTTAAGGCTGTGAGCTGCAGGACAACCTCACCATACATTTGTTATTATGCAACCAAATTTAACAGCAAGCAGGGTCGTCACTTGAGGTAGATGTTGGTAATGCTCGATACATCTTGTGTCATTTTAGTTTGCATGACTTTTATAGAGGGAGACATTTCAGCAGAAGGACGTCATTACTGTAATGTAATTAGATTAAAATAATTTGTAAGTCATTAATTAGTGCGTAATTACTCATCTGACTATTTAGGTAACATAGGGCACCATTCATAGCAACACAAATAAAGGACTATATTTTCAAGATAGACTGAAGCTCGTTTCAGTGTTACATCTTTCTGAAGGCAGACAAACTGTCTGTGGAGCAGCTATTGGTCTGTCTAACTGTTGTGCAATTACTCAGCGTTGGTCGGTCATTTTTTAATGAGAACCTATGTACACATAGCATAGACACACAAGAAAAATCTAATAATTCTACATATGGTCATTAAAAAAAATTCTGATGAGCTATTATCAACAAAATACAGAATATTAACTAAGTATGGCTGTCCTGTTAAATGCTCAGGAAAAACAATTTCAAGAAAAAATCTGCCTATAAACCTACTAATAGACTTAAAGGAACAGGAAAAAAAGGAAAATTACATTTTTCAAAGGCTATCAGAAGTTATAATGGAGTGCTTTGGAGAGCAGCAGTATGTAAAGCACTAGTTGATTAAAGTCTTTGACGATGTTAATAGACCAAATCACAATGTTTGTTTACAGTAACTTCCGGATAGAAACTGAAGCTGTTATCTCAAAGCCACAAGACTCCGTTAACATAAACAGTCATTTTGCAGAGCACAGGAGTTGACGGCCTATTGCTGCCTTGATCAGTTAGTTAGTGTGTAAGGTCAAGTGGTGAAAAAATCCAAATATGGCGTATACTCCAACTGATTTTTTTTGGTGGCCTAAATACATTTTGCTGTGGCTCCTATCCATAGCAGCACATTGCTTAGTACCTTAGCTACTGTGTTTATATATTTTTTTAAAGTGACAATTATGGCTGAAAATAACAACAGAAATAAACAAATTTCACATATCTGCACAATTTAAATCAATTGCCAGTTGTCTACCTGCAAGTAATTGTTGTTGTTAGTTTGATGTCGCATTGAGTCGGTCTAAGGCGTTCCCTGAGAATATTTTTTTTAAGAATTAACTTTTCTCAATCAGTTACAGTTACATAATCTATGATGAATTCATGTCTGTGGTTACACCAGTTGTAAGGACAACATTGTTGACGCATACTATTAACATACAAAACCTTAAATAACTGTACGTGCACAAGAGCTGCAAAGGCGACCGATTCAATTCATTTTCAATGGGCACCAGCGACCACGGCTGCAAAAGCTGCAAAGCATCCGTGTTTTGGCAACCAGAGCGTCAGATGAAAGTTGGAGAGTCGTGAATTTTATGCAAATTGGCTATGACGCATTTTGCCTGTAAATGACCAGCCACCAATCAAAAAGTAGATGTCCATCGCTTGTGTGGAACCCAGAGAATATCCTCGGAAACTTTAGTTTCTACCACACATTCGTTCCTACTTCAAAATGAGAGAGAAGCTAATCACTGCTGTAGCTGGACACCGAGTCCTTTTATTCAAGCCTGTTTATATATAGGGACCAAAATCAAAAGGAGCAGGAGTTGGAAGCCGTGTCCCAAGTAGTTGGTTTGCCTGGTGAGTTGATATTGAGAAAGAATTTTTTAGACAAGGGGCAAATATATCCGTGCTAATACAACTTTCTTTACTCATGTAGCCTAGCTTTTTTGGGCTGGGCAGCCAGCAAAGGCACTGTGCTCCAGACAGTAACCTGCTTTGTGGCTCCTTTAAATTGACAAGCACGATCGAACATTCAGATGCATGATGACATGAGCGACTTGAGCTGCCAAAAATATTTTGGACGCCGGCACTGCTTGGGCGACCTCGGCGGCCTTTGCAGCTCTTCTTGTGCGCGTACAGTAATGCATTTATTTACACAGAAGTGGTAAAGAAACATAAAAGACAGAAATGACATTTGGTAAAACAGGAAATGTGTCTGTAAAAAATAAAGCAGATTGTATGTACCACCATAGAGATGGTAATGTAACTAGATACAAAAAACCAGGGATTAACTAAAATAATCTGTTGTTTCCTGTAGCCCATGTGACTAAATGGACTGAAGAGTACAGACTTTACTTGCTGTTAATTTCTGCAGTAACAAATTTGTTATGCCCACCTCTTCGCTTGAGCACAGTAGGTCGTGAACAGATTTCTGATCTGTTATTATCTAACCTGCTTGTGCTGTGAACTCTTTTTTCCCCCCCTGCTGCTTCACTGTGTTTGTTATAATGTTATTGCCCCTTTTTAGATGTCTCGAATAATCCAGGTTTATGATGAGGACAAACAGATTAATACGCAGGTAAGCCGTTTCAAATCGAGAACAGATGTCCTGTCTCCTCCCACTGAGGCTCCAAGAAATGTGTTTGCCCTTCATCTTAGCATCCAGAATTCATGAGCAGCAGACTTGGCAGTCATACAGCTTTAAACTACAGAAATGATGCATAAAATGGCTGAAAAACTAATTATATGCTTTACACGAAACTGTATTGAGAGGTGGTAAGAGCAGTGTGGTTGGTTCCAAGGTCTCTGGAGGTGTTGAAAAAAAGTTTAAAGGCATTTTCCTATTAGGTATGATTGCTTTGTATTGTGCCCAAGTAAGAATGCCCCCTCTGCTACCCCGCTGATCACTTTTCAAATTAGCGATGTTGTTTGCACCCAAGTACATTTGCGTCAACATGTATGTGACTTTCAATTTTGTTGTCACTGCAGTGTAGAAAAGAGTGCTAACTGAAAGGTCAAGCCATACAGTGGAGACTATCTTTGCATTATGCCTTCGATGGTTTATATTAATGAGATAATGTCAAGAACAACCCTCTTGCCTGACTTTCTAGACATTCTACTTTCTCACCCATGGATGCAGTTCAGAGGATGAGACTGACAGGTGCTGTGTGTGTATGTAGATTTGGAAGGAGACCACTACACTACACACTAACTTCCATACATTATATACATGAAACCACTGGAGATTGGCAAATAATGTGATAAATGTGAAGGCAATACTTACTTTAATATAGAAGTGAAAATGTATGGAAATTAGTGTATATGCATGTTTGAAAGTAAAGTGTATATACATGTGAGTGGTACATGCATTTGAGACACGTAAAACAAATTGGGGCTTGTAAGGTCACTCATAGTATTTGGTTCATTTCAGTTAATAATGTTTTTAAGCAAACAGCTGCACATGAGCATCAGTCCAGACTCCATTTTGAGACCAAGAAACCACTGACAGCGATAACAGTCTTTCTGTTCATATGAGTGAACACCTGGGTTCAGGGCTCCTGTCCTATAACTGGCTCAGATTTTATTTTGAATTTGTTGTCCCACTGTGAAGACACTCTTAAATTTATATTAAAGGGGAACTAAACCCCCCTCTCTGGGCTCTCTGGGGTGGGGGGGAGTAGCTGAGGAAGGGGGCGGAGTGAAGATTGTCCCTCGCTGCAGGGAGAGGAGATAGGGTTTTCATTGTGCTGATGGTGGCTTGGAAAAAAAACCCTAACTGTGTCACACGGGCAGAAGGGAAGGCGGCCGGAGCTCAGCCGGTCCCCTTCTCCACACTTTGACTTATTTTATCCCTCTCTGGGAGCCTGGGCTCACTGCACAGCAGCCCACCATATCCATCCACCTCTCCCTCGCGACCCGCACATATACTCCCGAGGCTCGGCGCCTCTCCTTGACCAGCTAACCTAAATACTATAAACACACTACTAACTGTAAACCTACACTAAAAAACACTATGCTAACAATACAATTTGACAAATTACTAGCTATTCTCTCTACTCTACTACTCTCTCTGCTCTGATCCCACCTACTTGCTATCAGTTTGATAACTGCGGGCAGAATGGTTTTATAGCAAGGGGAGGAGGAGTAAAGGGAGGAGGGCAGGCTTTAGCGTGGACGGTTAGTGACGTCATTCGCCTCGAAAAAGAGTCATTCACCTCCAATGTAATGTAATGTAAATTCAAATGTAGTAACCAGGTTTCAAGCTGTAGAGGGCACTCCACACCACATTTTTTAAATAAAATGTAGATTTTCAACAGCACTGAACTGTCAAGATTTTGAGCAGGATCAGTCAGTAACACTACTTCACTACCAGAAACAATGATTATCAGCTGAAAAAAAAATGGTTTTAGGGTTTAGTTACTCTTTAAGTTTTTTGTTCGTTGGTGTGCTGCCTGGACCTCAGTGGATGTTTGATAGGCATTAAAGGGCAACTTGGCATTTTTCAACCTGGTCCCATTTTACCATATTTCTGTGTCTAATTGACTGATGTTAACAACAGTTTTCGAAATTGGTCCAGTATAGAGAGAAAAGGGACTGTATCCAGTAGCCATGCAGTGCCTGCATTGTAATCAGATGGGGCAATTGTGCACTGTGACTATATGTCGATTAAAAGGTGTTACTGTGGCAGAGATAAGGGAGACTATCAAATTCAAGGCCTCATCCACATTGTCAAACTCTGCTACACTTTCTGTACTCCAGCACGACACACTTTTCCCTCTCACTCCCATTTACAGCATTTTCTTGCTGAAACAAGTCACATCTCTTGAGATTTCAGAATGAGACCTTGAGTAAGACTTGGACACAATAACAAACAGACCTGATCAAGTGAAAGGTAAAGGGACATTTCAGACACTTAAAATAACAATCTGAACCTATCTGTGGCAAAGATAACTTACAATAGGTGCACAGTGACGGCGCACAATTGCCCCATCTGGTGACACTGCTGGCACTGCATGGCTGCTGGCCGCAGCCCTCTCTTGCAATGTCGGACCAGTTTTTAAAAAATACCTCACATTAGTCACTTAGATGCAAAAACGGGGTCCAGCTAAAAAAAATGCTGAACATAATCTTTTAAGCATTTCCTTTTCATGTAACATCTCCAGAATTGGTTTTCATGTGCCAGTGGTATTAAAATGTTTGCAGTGATCATGTTGTTTTAACTAGTATGCAACAGCCAGTTTTCAACAACCATTTAAAATGCAGATTCTTTATTTTTGCCCACTCATTGATTCATTGACCCTTAAATTGTATGGAAGTATTTGAAAGCAGCCTTGTTGAAGTTTTGACACATTCACTCTGACTGTGGAAATGCTTCATGGAGCCACAGTGGGACGGGGCGGCAGGATATCTGTGCTCTGTACAGCAACGTTGAGCCGGGGCCACCCTGCCACAAAGAGTCTTAACCAGATCTAATTTGTCTCCTCATTCTCCTTCTCCTCCTCCCTGCTTTAACCCATTCATTTCTCCCGCTGAATGGCATCAACCTCCTGCTTCCTCCATATCACTCTTCACCCTCTTCTTCTCCCTTCCCCTTCTCCTCCTCCTGCAGGTGGGATCAGAGATGGAGATATCTGGCAAGGCAGTGAGCCTGTACTTTGAGGAGAAGTTGCAGGAGATTTTCCCAGGGCAGAGCTTCCCTGATACACCTGAAACCGAGAGCATGGACGCAAAGGAAAAGGAGGACGAAGACACAGATGACTCTGGGGAGGACTTCATACAGCCCAGACGCAAACGGTTAAAAACGGATGACAAAGTGGTCCACATCAAGTGAGAACCAACCGCAAAAGAAATGAGAGAAGTGGAAAACTGTCTTCCTCACTTCCCACACTTCTCCTTTGTTTGAGGCAGCAAACAAAAAGGACGAGATTCGCTGTATAAACTGCTTGGTTTATCTCATCCTTGCCTTTGAAAGAATTACTGTCAAGTACATTAGACGTCTGCCTTTATCAGAACTCTTGACAACAGAAACATAGAAGAGCTGCATTTCCTCCTTATTTCATGAACACTCAAAAACTCGCCTGTACAGATTTTGAAGTAGGACTTGTTTTGCAGTAGTTAAGTTAAAGATCGTCTTTTCTTTTCTATCATCCATTTTCATTTGTAGATTTGTTGTGACGGTTGCTTTATAAAACATTTGAATCCCATGTCCTCAGTTCTTAATGTATTATATCTATACTTTGACATGAAACCTACCAAGTATTTGTATGACTTTGTGGAAGCGTTGTGTAAATAAGAGAATCTAGCCCACTGAAGGTATTCCTACAGTATAGATGTTTGGGTGCGTCATCAATAAAACCTGTTCTTGAAATATATTAAAGAAAATGTGTGGTGTGGAGTAGGTTTATGGTTGCGAGAGAGCTCTTGAAGGAGCTGTTTGACTAAATTAGAAAAGCAACAATAAAACATCCCCACATACCCTTGTGCTGTGGTGTCTGGCCATGGATATATTTTTTAATGTTTCCAGGTTTCAAGATGCCTGTTTTCAAAATGTCTGCCTTCACCGCAATGCAAATGGAGGTGGATGGTATTTCCGTTGTGGTGCTTGAAGATTTTCAGCCACATCTGTCTGCGGACATAGTGCCCCCTTTATTTTGAATAGTCGACAGACTTCACTGTCAGCAGCCCAGGAGTTGGAGATATAACTGGCAAGGAAAGTTTATTTGTATAGCCATTTCATACACAAATGCAATTTGGAATAATTTACAGAGTGCGTTTAAAACAACAACATCCTGGAGGATCTCCTCCCAGATCTTGATCAGGGCAACAGTGAGCTCCTGGTCAGTCTGTGGCGGTACTTAGCAGTGTCGGATGTATCAATACATAACATCCCAAAGGTGCTCAGTTGGACCTAGGTCAGGGGAATGAGAGGGCCAGTCAATGACATCATCATCATCCAGAAACTGCCTACTGACTCTGGCCACATGAGGCCAGGCACTGCCCTGCACCAGGACGATCCCAGGGCCCACTGCACCAGCGCAACATCTGACAAACAATCTTCGGATTTGATACCCTGACAGCAGCCAGGGTATTATTGGCTATGACATGAAGGTCTGTGTGGCCCTCCAAGGATATGCCTCCCATGACCATCACTAACCCACCGCCAAACCGGTCATGCTGGATGATGTTACAGGCAGCATAACATTCACCATGGCGTCTCCAGACTCTTTCATGCCTGTCGCGTGTGTGAACCTGCTCTCATCTGTGAAGAGAAAAAGGCACCATTGGCAGACCTGCCAATTCTGGTGTTCTCTGGTGAATGCCAGTCCAGCTGCATGGTGAGCACAGGTCCCACCAGCAGACGTCAAGCCCTCATGCCACCCTCATGGAGTCTGTTTCTGACAGTTTGGTCAGAAACATGCACACCAGTAGTCTGCTGGAGGTCATTTTGTAGGGCTCTGGCAATGTTCTTCCTGTTCCTTTGCACACAAAGGAGCAGATACCGATCCTGCCACTGGGTTGATGCCCTTCTACCACCCTGTCCAGCTTTCCTCCTGTAAAGGCCTGTCTCGTCATCCAATAGAGTTCTGAAGAGACCTCTTGGATTATTATTTAATCAGATTATTTGATCAGCAAGGGCCAATAGTTCAGGTTGATGGGGTGCAGATATCTGAGCCTAGACTTCATGTTCTGGACTACGGTCATTTTGGTTGATTTCTATAAACACATATCTACATATGAATGCAGATATATTTTAAATAAAAAGCAAATTTCAAACTAACGCATCTCATTTGATAAGTAGTGGATTCCACTTCTCCACATGGCTGTTTGCCGTCATTCAAACGTGATTGGTCAACACTACTTGGACTACAAACAGAAACCAGAACACATGATGACAAAATCATACATATGCAGAGGAGCATGATATTTGTCACATATGATCTGTCTGGTGTACTGACTGCCAGGATGTTGTGACAGCAGAAGAAAAAAACTTTTTTTTTTGTCTCATTTTCTTAAAAAAAAATTAATAATAGGACGTGTGGCTTTAATCTCAAGTGGGCCTATTCGAGTTAAACAAGGGTTCATTTAAGTTGAAAAAAAAATCATTAAAAATGAAAGGTTTAACCAAAGGTAGCGCAGAATATAGAAGTTTTAAACCCGGGTTTAAGGGTGTTCAAAAATATACAAGTCTTATCATGTTGAAGTTTGTTAAACTCTGATGTCCTAAATGTTTCGATGACGCCTGGCTCTGTGAAAAGAAGAAGTCAGCATAGACTCGTCTCTGCAGTGTCAGTTTCAGGCCCCTCTTTATGTTGTTCCTGCCCTTTCTTGAGGCTCTCCACAGAACCAGAGGTCGGAGCCAGTTTACGAGAAGCACGTGAAGTCGGTGGGAACTTGACTCATGACAAACCTGAAAATAAAACGCAGCAGCTGACATCAGCTCAGTGAGGTGCTGACTCGTCAGTCTGGCAAACTGTCAGCTGACCCATATTTGCATCGCCTCAAAAAAAAATAAATCCGGAAATCGCCCGTACTATCTTCTCTTTTCCTTTTTCATTCAAAGTCTGACATCGGATTTTAATCGTCTCCTCCAGGTAGGATGTTCTCTTTTGACGGTTGTTATCTTGAAAACAAGATAGTACAGGACAGGTCGTTACGATTAAAAGTAACCTCTGTTATATTGTGATAATGACAATTAACGTGGCATCAGGTGATATCTGCATTCAACAAAGCAGAGGAGCTGTTAAACGATTTATATCGAAACCCTTACAACCTCTTTGAAGTCCACTGAGTATTAACATTTGCATACAAGCCCCGGTTACACGTGGACTTGGTTATCATACAGTAGCTGTATTGTTTTTCACGGCCGCACACTAAAATGCAAAGCTAGTTGAAGAATGTAGAAGGCCTCAGAGCTAATGACGACTTAGGACTAATGACTGAATCACCATGTGGACCCAAATAATCTAATTTAACAAGGCTTGTAGGTATTTGATGAGAGTATGTGAAATGTATGAGCGCCCGAACATGGAATTGGCATCGTGAAGCTGCCCCAGTTCTACAGATAAGTAATATTAACATAAAAGCATACCGTTAACTTGTTTCACAGAATTAATAAGTGTTTAACACTTGTGCATAACAGTCGGGGTCAGATATTATGTTGATCCTAAACTTGAATCAGAATGATTTGTTCATCAACTTTCATAGCAAATCTTCAAAGTGGATGTTTTTGAAAGATCTATAATCAATTACAGTCGTTTTGTTCCATAAAATATAATTTTCTAATGATCATGATGTGCAGTAGATAAACTGTGACATAACATTAACCGGATACAACAATAGAAAATGCTTTTTTATTGTCAGCACACTCCCCTGTGTCTGCTTCTTAAACCCACGGTGTGTTAAATGTATCATAGAGTCATCTCTGCTTCACATATTCAACCCATGACGAGGAATATAATTCTTATTAAATAAGCCCAACCCAAATTAAACATTTATTTTGGAGGCCTGTTGTTGCGCTAGCCACCAGTCACGTGCTCATTTTGATGACCGCTGCAGTGACGTTTCAGCCTAACGACCAATTAGCTCACGAGCACAGGTCTAGTTGTTTATTGCCTGTTTCCGTGTTGTTTGTTCAGTCCCGGGGAGGTTTTTATTCGCTTAAGGACTCTGCTGCGACATGTCAGCGGCCACACAGGCAAGACACATTTGTTTATTTATTTACAGTGAGGTAGTTTGTCGACGGTGTCGACCTAAAAGCCACAGGCGAGTTCTAGCTGTCTGTCTGTCTAGCTGTAGTTGTCGCTGCTGGCTAGCTAAGTGGCTAACAACCGGTTGTTGTTTTTTCTGTGGTGTCTGCTGCGTTTATTTGTGTGAAAAATGTGTGTGTTTTCTAGTGTGACACAATCTATACATGTAGTCACACACATACACCACTTTTTTTTAACGGCCTTGGTTTAGCGTTAATCGGTGTAACAGCAGAACACGGATCTAAACAGGTTGTTTTGATGTTGTTGTTTTAAGTGTTCAGCAGCCTCTGACCCCGTTACAACCGAGGCACCTGGAAAATGTGTAATTTTGTCGAGATGAATGGTCCGTATGTGTTTTTTTTTCTTGTCGTTTATATGGCTGATTGAGTGCGTGTGATGAAGCTATGAAAACTCAAAGTCTGTAATAAATGGTTAGCTAACGCTATATTTATGTAAACACTGTCTGTAGGCCGTTGATGTACAGATAACTCTACATGTGGGTATTTATGTTTTTTAATAAACTGCATATTTACTGAGCCTTTTTGTCTACAGCAGAATATGTCGGCAGCAGGAGTCCTCTCGGGCAGTAACTCAGGATGGACGACTGAAGGAAACTTCACTTCCCTGTGCCCCAATGGGTCCAAGTGGGTTTGGGAAGGGCTTGGGGAATGTGCCCAAGATGCGAGAGACATGGCTAGCATCTACCTAGGCCTCCTGTCCATCCTCTGCTTCATGGGGTCCTCACTTCCGTAAGTGTTTGTGTTGGTGTCTGTGGCTCTCAAAGAGGACGTGCCCTTTTATCTTAACATCATTCTGTCTTCTGTCTTTGGTTGCAGACAGTACTACAGCTCATGTAAAACAGGAAATATGGACAGTGCCCTCTCTATTTGGTTTCTGCTGCTGTGGTTGGGAGGTGACACCTGCAATTTGGTGGGGTCCTTCTTGGCTGACCAGCTTCCACTTCAGGTAACTTGTAGTGATAGAAGGATTTTGATTGTAAGGATGTTGCCCATGACAGAGGAGGGCTATAACTAACAGTTGGTTCTATATCACTTATGCTATAATTCATTGTTCAAACAACTATTAAGGCAATAAAATACAGTATGTATTTTTAAATGTTATAGAATGTTATGTGTGTAATGACTAAAAAAGATATGTCCCATTATTAGAGATATTACCAGTTTATAATGTTTGTACCTTTATCAGTGACTTAGAGGATTGATTATTCAAATTCTTATTTGTGTCATTTTTACTTGATTATTCCTATCAAGTAATAATACAAATAGACTTTTAAATGGAATTCCATTACAATAAAACATAAGACGCTTTGTCATTGTAAGCATACAAGGAAATGATTTTTGGCAACATTCAATGACCAGCAGCGATGACTTAAGGGTTAAACAAGATACTATGACTTTTAAAAAAAACAATTCATGACCCGATACACGTTTTTTTCTCTTTTTCATCTAGACATACACAGCGGTTTATTATGTGTTAGCTGACTTGGCGATGCTGGGCCTGTACTTATACTACAAGATGAGGAACAGAATGGTTGAAAGTGAGTGATTTTGTGTGTTTGTTTTTGTTTTTTTCCACTTCTCAGTTTTCCATAACAGAAAAGAACCAGGTTCTTGTTTTGTGCTCTTGAGTTTCAGAGCCTCATTTGGAGTCCTACACACAGGCATTTCTTATCATATGGATAATAAATGATTAACCCCAAACATGTATTTGATCCCTAACTGTAAAACTGCAGCCACAGTCTGTAGGGATTCAGCTATTACTAATGTGCTGCTCATTTCTAAGATCAGTTTTATCTGATGTAGCCGCTTAATGTGCACACTTCTCATATCAGTGTAGATGAACAATGATCCAACACTAGTCCAGACAGAGAAGGAGGTTAATCGCTGTACACTGTCATGATGTCATCACGTGCCACATGTAGTGTGGTGTTTGTTCCCTTACTGGTGATATTCAACACAGTGACCATTGTCTGGAGGAATGTGCTTAGATGTCTTTCCCAGTATTGATGTTGAACCCAGGTGTTGTCTTTTCCTCAGGCAGGAGGGTTTTGCTTGTGGTGGGTGTAGCCTGTGTCCTGGGCTTCACCACAAGCCTGACCCATCTCCCCGGGTTAGATGCTCAACAGGAAGTTATTCCTTCTGGGTTCAGAAGTCGCGCCTTGCTGTCAGTCTCCAATAGTAATCAAATCAAGGTGAGACATGTTTATTTGTTTAATTATTGACCTGAGGGGAGTGAACAAGTTACGTATGTTTTCTTTTTTTGTGCTACTGTAATGTTGTCATGTCTGCCTCTCTGTCACTTCAGCCTTTTACCCCCAAAGAGATAGTTGGTTTCTCCATCGGCTCAGTGTCGTCAGTGCTCTACCTCTGTTCCAGACTTCCCCAGATGTACACTAATGTGAGTATAACAAAGTGGGTTCTGCTATAAATGTGTAGATTCCTCAGTACCGTTGGCTGCATATTGTAGGTTGGAGACATTAACTGATACTAATACTTGTTCTAATCCCCAGCGTCACTGTATATGGCATGCTTTCACATTATAAGTGTTAAACTTTTTGTTTTGTAATGGCACTTTGTTTCTCATTGTACTGATTTTGGTTAAACTACATACAAGTTCAAAACATTTAAACCGAGATAACTCAGTATCAAGAGTCTGACACGCAGTTGTGCGAGTTACCGAAAATAAGTTATTAGTTAGAATTACTAGTTGCGTCTCTCAAAAGTAATTGAATTACTTAACTAAATACTGCATAGAAAGTAATTTGTTACTAGGGAAATTAACTTTTGTGTTACTTTTAAATATCTGCTTCATTGCTCTTGATAAATACACACCATATTATTCTAGTGCTGTAAAATTGTGTGACAAGACATTTGTAACCACTATCACAATAATGAAATATTAGTACTGCAGTTGAACATTAAAATACAATAAATATGTTTTAATAGGCCTGTTAATTGTAGCTTTGACAGGCCTTCAAATTAAGTACACAAGTCTTTTTTTAACACTTCTGGCGGATGGAGTAAAATAAAATAACAACTGTTTCTTAGACATTTGACAATAATTTCTTAGTGATAGGCCTTATAAAATGAAAGTGTTAAAGTTATTCACAAAAACATGAACACACTTTATTTCTTGTTACCTTAACCGTAGTGCACACAGACTATAACTCACCACTGTTGGCCTAATTTTGTCTTTATCTTGATGAGGGAAAAATAGTCTCCATATTTCTAGTAGAGGAAGCTCATTTAAGCCATTGTGTGCAGTGACATTCTTTGCTGATTTTTTTACTTGAATAATTCACGCCATTTATTGTGCTGCTGTCAGGTTTGGTGACTAGTGATGCGCCAGGGATCCCGCACCGTTTGAAGTAACATCAAGTTTAATAACTTACAGAAACATTGCGTAGTCCAGGAAATAGTCCACGTTCCACCACCTTTTCCCCTCCCTGTACATAAAAAATGAATGCATCAAAAGTTTTGTTTTGATGTGTAATTATGTGTATATCAGAGTTAAAAATGCTGAATTTATTTTAACTGAAAATTGAGCAGGCAAAAATGAATATGATGCACTGACAGCATGGACAGTTGCCTCTGCAATCTGCACATATCACTGTGGTGGAAAATATGTAGTGACTGTGTGAAACATCCTCTGTTCCTTTAAAAAAAGGTTCATGTTCTTCCCACTTCCCCTCCCGTCCTCTCGTTTCTCCCCTCAGTTCAAAAGGAAGTCGACAGAGGGAGTGTCTTACTTTCTGTTTGCACTGGTCATCCTGGGAAATACTACATATGGCCTGAGTGTCCTGCTGAAGAACCCGGATTGGGGCCAGAGCGAGAGCAGCTACATAGTCCATCACTTGCCCTGGCTCATCGGCAGCCTCGGCACCCTCTCCTTAGACCTTATTGTATCCTTTACAGAAACAAACATGGCTGCCGCTGCCAGGCATCTGGGCTCTAGTCCCACGTACATGCTACATTTTAGGTAGAGCTGAACTAGAAAAGGGGGCCTTCATCAGATAGGTTTATTTCTCATGACTGCATGTGTGGAAACACAAAAGTATCAAAGGGCCTTAACCAGCAAAGAAACTAGACCGCAGAAGTTTAACTAGACTGTGTTTCAGTTTCAGTGATTTGACTAAATGCTACTTTATTTATGCAACACATTTGCAATTCATTAAAGTAGTTAAATCCATGCAGTGAACCTCGAACTTTGGAGTCCTGAGAGTCTGGAGCTACGTGGCCCAACACTGTACAGCAGATGACAAGGACTCACTGTCTGGTTACTCAGTAAGATATATTTTTTTAATACCATAAATTAGGTTGTCGGCAGGTATTTTTTCACGTTATGGTCAAACAGTATCTTTTGTTCCTCATAGCCATGTGTGTTTGTAGCTGAAATCCTGTCTAAGCACTTGTTACATTAAACAGACTCTCTCCCAGGATGTCTTCAGATTTCCTTAACGCTCTGGTTCAGATCTCTGTTCAGTTTATAATTTACCGTAGAGCTAAGATGGAGGTGGATGCCAACCATGACGAGACATCGCCTCTGCTCGGGAGCTAAAGCAACAACCCCAGAGTGTACTGGTGGGACACGAACAGACACTCGCCTCCAGTGAATCTTCAAAATCACATTTCCAACCAAATCAGGATGAAAGAAAATATTACATTTTAGTTTGATTTTTATAGTTTTATTTATTATGCTCTTTTTTTTCAAGATGTTTACAATGTGTTTTTATGTGTTAAAGTACTGTGCCAGGTGATGTTCTTCATTTGGGTTCAGCTGCAGTGATATGACTTACACTGCTCTTAATGTTCGAGTTTTAAATGTACAATTGAGGGTTTCAGGTGTCGGACATGGATGGAACTCCCCGTCAGCTTGAACTTCTTCGTCTGATTTTAAGCCAAAAACTCAGTTTGATGTCAGATCTCACATAGATGTCAGAAACCTGCTTACTGCGATGACCCCACCACACACAGATTTCTCTAAAATTATTCTTGGTGTGTTTAAGTACTTTGACAGTTATGACACTAATGACTGCATGGAGCCTGACCTTGTTGCAGTGATGTGTCTGAAAAGAGGAAATGTTTGTGAAGCATTTCCAAGTGTAAATTGTAATTAGTCCATTTTTAATTGGTGTTTACACCAAGTGCTGTAATCAACAAAAGTGAGCATTTATGTTTTTTTGTTCATTTAAGATATCTTTTTAATTGTAGCCATACGATTTTATTGTACTTTTTATTTTTTATTCCATTTTTTAATACAGACTTTCGACCAGCTTTGTTTGCACTGGTGATAAAAGTCACTTAAAGGTTCTGTGTATGACGTTCAGAGCATAAATATAGCAGCAAAAAACTATTTGCTGTGTAAAGATACAGTGTAGGAAAGGGATCCTGAGCAGAGAATAAAGTACATACCTTTGTGTGTTGTAATCTGAGCTTCTCTGTTGTTGTGGTAGATGGTCCGGCCATGCGTGCATGTCAGTGTGTGTCCCACTGGCTAGCTCATTGCCGCAGCTTTGCACTGCGCTCATTTGACGGTTACCACTGATGACACCATCGTTTCAAAAGTACAGTTCCCATCCTCTGCCCCCCCATGTTAACACAGTTAGCTCTATCAGCACTGTTGGTGTTGTTAGCACCGTTTATGCTGTTAGCACTGTTAGCTGATAGCTGCTGGCTTAGCCACCTCCATGTAGAGAGCCATGTACAGGCACTCCGCACCAGACCTAATCACAGATATGCTCTGAATGTCACAAACAGCTCCTTTAACACAGTTTTTTACCACCACGTTGAATTTACACGTTTTTTGTTTTTTTTTCATTCTCACTGTTTTGCACAACAAAAGTTTGTTTTGTACTTTGAGAAATATTAAATATGTTCAGTCGATCAGTATGCTGTAAAGATTAAACAATTGAAAACACATTTTCTGTGTTCTGTTTAATTCTGTGTAAAGTGTATCTTCATAATGGTGTTTTTTATTCTTTATTGTTATATATATTCTTTATTCTTCTTTATTTTATTCTAACTGCTTCTATTGAGGAGAAAAACTGGAAATCTCTTTCTCCTCTACAGTTTACTCTCTTCACCTCCCACTTATTTCAGCTCAGCAGAGGTCAAGACCTGCCCTTGGCTGTGATGTTGACCTTTGACCCTTCGCTATTGCCCCATCCCCGTTGACTACATTTGACCTGCTCCTGGGAGGCCTTGACAGCCATGTTGTTTTTCATCATTAGCAGATTCACACTGGCCTCTCAGTTGCACCCTTCCCCCTCATGACACCCACGCACGCACACTTTCCCTCACTATTAAACATACCGCAATCACACACACTCAAAACAGTAAGGGCCCACCCACCATGGAAGCAAGGTCAGTACAGAAAATATCATGGGTTCAGTGTGTGTGTGTGTTTGTGTGTGTGCGTTTGGGGTGGAGGGTTGTGAAACAGTGGCAGAGAGATTGTCAAGCGGGTTGGGGAGTTAGCAGGAAGAGCCAATGATAGGGAGCATCCATCTATCACAAGGGATGAACAAGAGGCTGTTTATAAACACTCTATACTGGGAATGTCTTAATGAGATGAGTCCAGTTCCTACAAGCAGGGCAGGGACGGGGTCCCTTGTGACTCAGGGGTTGCCAGTTCAAATCCCTATTGCAACCAAAAGGCCCGATGCTGGGAAATGTGATGGTAAATTTAGGCTATTTTCTGTTTGCCAGTGTTGACAGTATTCACTTCTCATGGAGACACATTACCTTAAAATGCTACTGTTCCCCAACTTCAATTCTCGTGTTTTCCCAATTATTCCCCATAAAATGACTGAGAATAATATTTTGTTCTTACTGACAGACTTTTGTCCTGCAAGAGATCGTTTACAGGAAGAGAAGATCTTTGGTCACGTCCAGCTAAAACACACATCAAGAGCAGCTGTCTGTTTACTCTGTGTGTGTGTGTGTGTGTGTGTGTGTGTGTGTTTGGTGAGTATGGAGGCTGGGCTGGAGTCAACATTACAAAAAGTAAGATAGTTGGACAAAGGGAGAGGACGTGGGGACACGCAGCGCTGCAGGAACGCTCCCACCATCAGCGGTGAGTCCACAACCTCCACTCCGAACTAACACAACTGCAACATTAACAGAATTGTTTGTAAGCCGACACAGTGCTGTTAGGTGATCTTTGACCTCAAGATCAGAACTTTGCGATCCTGCACTCTGAATCAGTCTTATCTATAGGGTTTTTTTTAGCATTACATTTTTGTATTTTCACTGAGTTCAACATTTAATTGCCTCATGCATTTTCAGCAACGACAGATCTTCATTGCATCTCACACCAGCTGATTAATGTTACAGGTGTTAATTATCATGGGCAGTCATTAGGATCCAGGAGGGTAGTATGCTGTTTTTAATTATAAAGAATTAAATGCATATTGATTGCATCAAACATACATGACCATAGAGAACGTAGTTTTCACAATAACTTCTACAGATGAGACAATTTACATTCCTCTCATGACAGCCAAATACCCCCCAGCAACTCTCACTCACATATGTTCAGACATAAGCTATGGACTTTACTCACAAGTGCCGAGGCCACTTTAATATGAGCGTCAGTTTCCTGCGAAGATCAGTAAACAGTCCAGGCCATTATCGAGCTGCAGCTACCAGCCAGCAGCTCTCTGATAAAGAGACGAGCTGGACGACACATGGAGCAGACGTCTTGAACAGGATTTATGGTGTGCTGAATTTATCTCCAGGCTTGTACTGTGAGTGATTCAGGACTAATGAGTTCAGGAGGGTTTTCACATGCCATCAGTTTGTTTAAGGAAAAGCTGACTTATTTGCCTCTCTCTGTTTAGTTTGTTTGAAGTGGATTAAGTAAATGTTGATTGCACAATGTAATGGCTATAGAATAATGACACCATCTGCGTTTAGACTGGTTCACTATAAGACTTGCTTTCTCTATGCAATACTGTCTGTCACCAGGTACGATTTTCGGGGAAAATGAAGACTCACTTTCCTACTCTCTCGGAACCCATCAGCTATTGGTCTGATGACAATAAAGCCTCTGGGGGCAAGGGCCAATATTTCAGGCTGATCCTGTATAGCCATGGGATATCCAGGACAAAACTCTTCCTTTGGTGCGCCGGTCATTTCAGCTTATCTCTGATCTCTGACAGACCTCAGAAGAAGTCCTCAGAAGATACCTGATTGGTTCCAAGATGGCATTATAGCCAGCCCACTCCCCCTCCCCACACAAACAGTTACCTGCCATTCAAATTTGATCAATGGTCAACACTACTCGGACTACAAACGGGCAAGAAATAGTAACCAGAACACTTCTGATATTGAAGTCTTGGCACGTCATGTACATGATATCTATATAAATATGCAGATATTTATTTATAGAGATTAACCATCGTGCAATCAAAACAGGAAAAGGATAGTGCCTTTGTTTTTCCTGGTAGCTATCAGCAGCTATGTCCAGTTACGTTAGAGTATCAATGTACGTTTTTTTGCCATTACTTTACCCAGTAACGTAAATGGCGGACAGTGACACAGCCACAGTAATTGTGGAAACTCTACCTGTAAAAAAAAAGAGCAATGTTGCATGGCTCTGAGGAAAAGTAAAGCGATCCGGTGGTCTTTGCGACAGTGGCGCCAACAATAATACAATGCTGTGGGGTGAAAGGTGGAAAAGTGTTACATGGAAATGCTAGGCTTTGCTCTCTTTCTCTGCTGTTCATTTCACGAGTCTGTCTTTGGGCACAGATTTTCAGCAATTTTTTTGCCTTTAGTTGGTGCAAAGAAAACAAACTAGTCAGGGAACATTCCAGAGTCCAACTGATCTAACCATGCTTGATGTCAGCACGCCCAAAATTCTTCCCCCGGCTCCCTCTTCTTTCATGACACCCATCTCCCATGAGACGAGCCCTCATCGTCAGGCCTGTGTCCAACAATGTGTCAGACAGTGTGACACCTCCAGAAGATCCATGGCAACATTTGCACACTCTCAGATATTGTCGCTATCATTTAGTGTCATTCTGAGCACTGCTGCCTGCTCTTTACTCTCCTTCCATTCCTCAGAGGTCAGAGACAGTTGGAAGAATGGTTGATGGCTTGTTTTGCTTCATATTTTGGGACGGGACACATTGCTGTTAACTGATAAATAACAGACCTTAGCAAGGGATTTATGCTTCTATCTAGAATATTTTAGTTAACAAGTTGGTTTGAATTGAAATAGAGTAAGTTGACTGATGAAGCACCCATTAAATTTTGGAGTGGATCTGCATCACTGGGTAGATACATGAATTGTTTTTTTGCCTTCATTAACATTGTGAGATAGGGAATTTGGCCTTGGCCGAGGTCTGTGCTCTGAGGTTGATGATTTTGGCTTTTAGTGACATATTGCAAGAAGTATTCAATGTCTTGCCATGGGATTTGGTACAGATATGTACAGTGCCCAGAGGATGAACCCTACAAACTTTAAAGATACCCTGACCTTTCCTCTAGTGCCACCAGCAGGTCAGAGTTTTTGCTTATCATGTGAAATATCTCAACATCTACTGGATGGATTGGCATAAAGTTTGTTAGAAACTTTAAAGGTTCCCAAAGGATGAATCCCTCTGATACTAGTGATCCCTGAGTTTTCCTCTGGCCCCACCATGAGGTTGACACTTTTGGTTTGGTCGATTGCCATTAAATGTGGTGCACAAATGATGAATTGTAATGAATTATGAGGTCGACATATCATGTCAGATTTTTTAATTGTCCAATAGTTTGGTTTATGACCAAATACCTGCAAATGACCAAATACCTGCAAAACTAAAGAAATTATTTGGTCTATTATTTCAGACTAATGTATTTCAATTACATATGAAATTTCCATCCAATCGAGTCAAGTAGGCTAATTCTAACATAAACCAAAAATACAGATTATACAATTAAATCAAATAAAACTGAGTTTAACAGACTATGAGAATTAACCTAACTGTAGCTCAATAATGATATTTTACCTAATTTACTGAGTTTATGTAATTGCTCAGACCTAAGTTTATGTAATTACTGATAGTAAATTCTATGTATTTCAAATATGTTGATGAATATATTATTATTATTAGTAGTAGTAGTAGTAGTAGTAGTAGTATGTAATGACAGTAACTACACGTACTTTATTGAAGTAAATTAGGTAAATTCTATGTGGTTTAGTTACGTACATTTTCCTAGTCTACTCATCTCAGTTTTATTTGAGTTAATTACATAGATACTTTTTTTTGTTTTATGTTAGAGTAAGTGCACTCAGTGCGATGGAAATTTCATATGTAATTGAAATATGTAAACTTGACAACAGACCAAATACTTGCTTGGTGTTTTGTGCTAATTAGAAATTGTTAGCATGCTGACAAGCTAACTAAGATGATAAACACGATACCTGTTAAACAAAAGCATGTTAGCATTGTCATTGTTAGCATGTTTGGCTATCATTCTGTTGTTAGCATTCAGCTCAAAGCACTGCTGCATATAATAGACAGAAATATGACAATATTACATCAATAATGCACATTTAATTGCTACTATAATGATGTTCATCATGACCTTTAACTTATATTAAAACTTTAAAAGTAATATTATCAATGTAGTCATTAGTCTTTTTTTCAGGCTTGTGGTGTGGGACACAAACTGATTTGTTTCGTTGAATGACAATTCAAAAAACACTCATATGGTGTCATGCCATGTACCAATTTCATTTGGGCCCCCTTAAAATGCATATTTTAATCTTATGGAGTTGAGAAAATATCAACAGCATGATGAAGTACTGTAAAAGATTTTGAGACATTTATGCAGTTTAAATCACAGTGCAACATTTAAATGTGGGTAACAAACTTGAACAAGTAGGGCCATGTCTAAAGCAAACACATTATAATGACATAAAATGATTGTGCAAGTTTTATTTTCTAAGCTCTAAATATTGGTTACTGCCTCAATTTATGCATTTAACAAGTATTATTTTAAAAAAAAAAGATAATATTTAGAGAATTCATTAACATTATCCCATATGACACTTTGTCTGGTGTTGTCATATGATTCTCAATTAAAATACTTTTAGTAACAAGTAAATAACATGCTCATAAAGACAAAATCTACTTTTAGTCTTTTATATTTTTGGTATACTTGAAAACCTTATTCGTAAGTGGGCCACCTCTTAACATAACATAGCGTTTGCTTTGAATATATGACAGCTTAAGAATGACAGGAAAAGGTGCAGAGAAGGAAACGCAGCAAAGGGCCACAGGTTGGAATTGAATCTGGGTCGCTGCAAGGACTCAGCTTGTATGTGGTGAACACTCTATCAGGTGAGCTTTAGGTCGCCCCTGAACCTGATATGTTTAAATAACCTCAGGCAAGTGGGGCAAGAAAAATAATGTGACCATGTGATTTAACATGTAGGGTCATGAATCCCAAAGTTGCCATACCTTTGCCCTGCTAATTATTTTAAATTGTATTGCATTTTTGAGATTGAGCAATTGACATGGGCAGCATCACAGAAAGAAACAGTGGTAATGCCATTTTCAGGGTCCGTCATGAGATGCCCTGTGGCCAAAAAACATGTTTTGAGATGTAAAAAAGATGTAAATCAGTGGATACATTTCTTTAAGAAACACAACGCCTACATTTCAGGATTTGATCCATTTGGTGCTTAAGCCCAGAATGCAATTCATCCTTAGCTCATATTAACTTGTGTGTGTTATTCAGTTCAGTAGAGAGGGAGACATATGGGCATGCTAAGACACTAGAGAAGGGCACTCAAAGTTTCTCCACAAGAGTAATAGCTCAGATCTATGTTCCAGGTGGGGATGTGAAGAGCATGACAGCTTCTGTTCAGCAGATATCGACTTTGTGACTGTTGGCAGTGCAAGTACAGCAGCAAAAGGAGAAGGAAAGGGATCAACTCAGGTCTAAGATGGGCCAGACTCTGTGGGTTGCAAGACAGAGCAGGCCAGGTATCATGTTTGATGCTAACAACTTGGCATCTGGCATAAAAAATGCAACTGTGCAGACTGTTCACAGAGCACATGGAATAGTATGCAAACTAAAGTCCAAGAGGGTAGTTCTAAACTTCCAATACTTGGGCAGAGACGGTGCTCTGAGGGTGACTGTTTTCAGTGATGCCTCATTTGGAAATCTTTCAGATGGTGGTGCACAGGGAGGACAACTCATTGTTTTAATGGGAGAAAATGAAAAGTTCTCCCCTCTGTCATGGCAGTCAGAGAGAATCAAGAGAATTGTGTGGCGCACACCTGCTGGTGAAACATTGGCCATGTCTGATGGAATTGATAAAGCTATCTTCCTGGCTACACTCTTCTCTAAGCTAACAGCTGGTGATGCTGAACATGCTACACCAATAACCTGCATCACTGACAATCATTTGCTGGTTAATGCACTCAAGTCCACAAAGTCTGTCACTGAGAAAAGACTTTATCTGGAAGTACGCAGCATCAAAGAACTTACTCAAACCCAAAAAGTGGAAAGAGTTCTGTGTCATAACACAAAAGAACAGCTTGCAGACTGCCCCACCAAGAAGGAGGCATCAGCTCTCCAGTTATTTAAGGCACACAGGTGATGAAATGTCCCACGCCTGTGCACATGAAATAGGTGAAGCACTATCTATTTAAGATCAGTGTTTTAAAAAATGGTGGTAAGTGCCCCTGACAAAGGTCTACAGTTGGAAAAAATAAGGTGCACACTGAAAGGGTCTACAGACAAATTTTGCACTACATGGGCCCCTTTTTTCTCATATGTTAGGCTTGGTTTCCCTGCGGTTCCAGAGTGACGTTTATTTTTTTTATAGTTCTATGTGTGTGTGTGTGTGTGTGTGTGTGTGTGTGTGTGTATACGTATGTATGTATGTGTATATATGTATATTTTATTTATTATTTATTGTTTTCTCCCTGCTGGATGGATGTGAGAATATGACACATTTTAGTGAGAGACTTGTGGTGCTTCTACACGGTGAATAGTTTGATTATGAGGATTTCACTGTATCTGGTTGAGCTGTAACTTAGTCAAGGTGTACTGTACTGTTGATGTGTTTTTCTTTGTGTTTCTTTGTCTTATAATTATTTCTGTTGTTGTCTTTTACCTATGCATAACGATTTACAAGTACAATGAGCAAAAAAACAAACCCAAAGCTCTACAGGGTATGAAACGTTAGTATTCATTTATTTTTTTAATTTAATATACTTTATTAAATATTCATTTTTTCACACACACACACACACACACACACACACACACACACACACACACACACACACACACACACACACACACACACTGCCCATGGACAGGCGCCCCAAGCAGTTTGGGAGTTTGGTGCCTTGCTCAAGGGCACCTCGGTGGTGCCCAGGAGGCGAACTGGCACCTCTCCAGCTACCAGTCCACACTACATATTTGGCCTTGACAGGGACTTGAACATGTGACCTAGACTTCCTAACTGAAGTCCCTTTGGACTGAGCTACTGCCAATAAATTGTGAGGCTGAGCAAAAGCAGTGTGCGTGATCTTCTTTTCAAGACTCAAGTGATACTTTCCTTTGTCGTGTTAGTACAGTTAGATGCTTTGTCTGTGTTTTTTTCTGTATTTGTTTGATTGTGGGAGGAAACCAGGGCACCTGTGGTAAACCCGAACGAACAACCTGATTAGGAATGGTGTTTGTAGGTGTTGGAGACTGTAAAAGGACCTCAACTTTTAATGTCTTCCGATGCTAAATTTTTTGGTGAGCTCTTCATAGCGTTCGGGCAGCCTGTGTTGAGCTGAACTTTGTGTTGCCTGAACTGGGTCTGATATTGTGTTTGCCAAAAGCTATTGGATATGGGTGGCAAGTGTACATGCTTTGGTGTTTGCTCAGACCTCTGCTTGCCTGGCAGGGTGTTTGGCGGACATGGCGTGAGGCGTCCTGTTCTACATATCTACCAAGTTTAGTAAAAATCGATATGGCGGTTAGGCCTAGGCCTAAGAAATTAGCTCTCTAGCGCCCCCATTTTGTTTGATGGGGTCAATAATGGAGGGGTCCCCTCAGATTATGTGTGGTCATATGCCTACAAAGTTGTGTGGTGATCGGTGAAACCCTTGAGATGTTATACACCTTTATGTGATGAGCCACGCCCTCCGCAATATTCATTGCCTTATAGAAGCTCAGTTTTAATAAGTTTTCCAACTTTTGCCAAGAGGGAACTTTAGATATTGGTCCCTAGATTATGTTCACTGAGTTTCATGCAGATCGGTCAAACTTCCTAGGAAGAGATTGATTTTAAATGTTTTTAAAAAAAAATCAAAATGGCTGAAAATCTATATAACCAGAAGTTATGGGTTCTCGAGGCAAATTTGTTCCTCATGAGGAGAGGCATCTCTGTGCAAAGTCTCATGTCTCTACGACACATGGGGCATGAGATATGCCCATTTAAAGTTTGCAATTTCAATCAGTTGTTATAGTGCCCTCCTTTGGCCAATAGATGTAATATTGCTACATTGGCATCCTCCCATGACCCTCTACCACTGTGCCAAATCTCAAGTCAGTGAGGAGAAAAACATGGAACAGAGACACACAGACAGAGTTTTCGTCATTATATAGTAAGATTTAATTACATATTTTTTCCCAGTAACTGTACCAGATAATAATTATATTTATTTTGTAATCTGATAACGTAACTCAGTTACATCTAAGTAGTTACTCCCCAATGCTGCTCATGAGTAATATTCACCATATAGTATTTACAATCTTACAAGTAGCCTATACAATACACTAAAAAAGTTAATCATTATTGTATTATTGAATAATAATAAATAATTTTATTTAGTTTATACGTACTTGTGTTGTTCATACCAAATATGTGTTATCATTATTATTATTATTATTATTATTATTTTATTCTAATATGCCTAGAGTAAGAACAGTTCATCAGAAGTAGCCACACTACCCTTAGAGCAGTTAGGTGCCATGCTTAATTAACTCTCCTTTAGTTTGTGCTTTTCCCCAAAGTACAACTTATCTGGAAGCTGTGTTGTCCTCGAACACTGTGATCACGTGTGTACCAGTTTACCCTTTGGACACAACCTCAAAGGAAAGACACCGTGTAGCCAGCAACCACATTTTTGTGTCATTTGTCACTGCGATCGATCGTGATTACTCCAGTGAAGGCTACAGCTTCAGTGAACATTGCTAGCTCTCCTCTAAACCTCTGCTATCCACTGCTCAGTCCTGGTTCCCATAACGAGTCAGCAAAGGGATGATATGCGGGTGGGAGGACGCCGTTAATCCACACTAAGCATGCTGCATGTCAAACGGTCCTGCTTGGAGATTTACAGGCCAGTGTTGAGGTCACTCCTCTGTCTCCTCAGGGCAGTTCACGCCTCGACTCTTTTTGCTCTGCCCCGGCCTGGTTAACTGTCTGTGGGGGAGGCGGAGGTCTCTGAGCCCCTTAAATCTAACTGCTGTCCAATATTAACTGCAGCACAAACAGAACAGTGGTAAACAAAAGGCAGAGTAAACACACTCCCAAAGGCTTGAAGGACAAACATGGACTGACATGTGCGCGTGCATGCACACACACACACACACACACACACACACACACACACACACACACACACACACACACACACACACACACACACACACACACACACACACACAAAATATAGCAAGCTTCATAAGCAGCATCTCCAGGAAATCCTCATAAATAACTTTTAACCATTGATGCAATGATGGAAATTATTTTATTTGACTGATATTGAGAAAATGTTTCTTCGGCCCAGCTGTTGCACTCTGGGATGGATCCATTCAGCCCAAACTTCAACACACTCACACACATATGCACACACCATTAGTATCGAGTGTTCCTCACTGTGCCCATGAAGGATAAAATCTCCCTCCATCCATCCATCCATCCATCCATCCATCCATCCATCCATCCATCCATCCATCCATCCATCCATCCATCCATCCATCCCTGCCGCCTTCTGATCTGTGAAGTCCGGGCCAGGTCCAGCTGTTTGGACCACAGTCCCATCTCTGTCCTTCCTGGGTGTCCCTGCTTTCCCTTTCGTCTGTCCCCCAGGGACGGTTAAGACCTCCTCCAGCACAGACTCAGCTGCACTCATCCTCTCTGCTTTTTAAAAATAGGCTGGAATATCAGCCTGGACAGCTAAGAGACCTGGACGCATCCTGGGGATTGGGGAATGTCTCTGCACTTCCCAGATCCTTCATATCTGTGTAAATCCTCTGAGTAATTGTCTGTGCGTGTGTGTGTGTGTGTGTGTGTGTTTATGTCTTTGCATATGTGTGTGTGAAGACAGATCCCGTAATACTAGCTGGAGAGAGGACCTTCTGTCCAGATGAGAGAGTGGACTGAGTTGGAGATGAGCTTTTCGGCAGGGGGGTTTCTCTCCGCCTCGGATGGTTACTGCTCCACAGAGCAGCTCCAATATTATGGTGAGTCCACAGTGACACTCCTGTCTGTGCTTCTGTGTCTTCTGGCTTTCTTTTTTTGCCTTTACTTTCTCTTCTTCTCCTGTTTTTTTTCTCTTTTTCTTCTCTAAAACAAGTTGTGTGACATTTATATTCTTAAAATCTAGGAAGTGTAGGAAAGACTGAATATTTACCCATGAGCGTTCATGTCCTCTGTGATCTGAATGAGTGGAGACATTTCATTTGCAAAGTACTTCCAGTGTTATCAGTCAGTGGTAAATGAATTCAAATGATGCTATGTAACGTCATTTGTTCCACTGGCAGGTGGATATTTCTTATCTGCAGTAGCAACAACCGGCACACTTTGTTCTCTACTGTTGTAAAGAGTTGGTTCACTCAAATTACTAAACAAATTTTCTCACTTGCTGCAGACAGCTGCAGTTAAATTTGTCCATTTCTTTTTAGATAGTCACTTCTAAGTTTTCAGACTCCATATGAACACAATGAATGGAATAAACAAATATATAATAAAACATTTCCTTTGTGATGCCAAAGGCTTTGACACATTACATCTTTATGAGTCTCATTCTAGCATCATTGTCCCTGTAATTGTAGGTAATCCACAAAACACACAGTTGGCCATTTTTAAAGGGACTGTTTCTTTAGTAGAATGTAGTTACCGAAAACCCTCCAAATGATCTGCATTGTGAGGTACTATCACCGTAAAGACAGAAAGTATATTTAATTGTATAAAAAGTATAAAAATTTATTTTCTAATTTGGATGGATCGACCCACTAAGGTGACACAAAAGTGTCAGGCCTCTCCTGACGTAATTGCTCAGAACCTCCCCTCATTACTGTCTTAAGGATGGTAGCAAAGGTAGTGGTACTTTGGGAAAGTAGTCAGTATTTAGGATATCAAGTGTTTTTCTTGAAATACTGAATCAACCCCCAAAACAGTTGATATGGAAATAATTTTATTAGGAATGATCTACCGTGCCTGATAATGTGCCTTTGGCCCGTGGATATTTAAGACGTTGTAAAACCATCCGTCAGCTTATCTTAAGCAGTAATGATCTGTTGGGCTCTGTAAACTTAGGCTACTAGAAAAATACAAAATTATCAACTGTCAAAAAGTGACAAAGCAGCGCCCCGAGTAAGTACAGAAACACTGGGTGCAGTAGCTCACCTCCTACCTTCTCTTCCTCTCTCCATCTCAGTCTACTCTGATCACTGATCACACAGCTAATGAATCCATCGGGACAGTGGAGTTTTTCCTCACAGCACCAGAGTGTCAAATGTTCAGCCAGACTACTTTAGGTTTCAGTTTTAGTAAGACTTTGCATGATAATGGAAGACACATCCCTGTGTGTCTCTCCTTTAATTCAGCTGCTTTTTTATTGTCATTGCCGCAGGCAAATTTAGGGCAGGTAAATGGCCTTGCTTCATTTCCCCCCTCTCTCTAACTGGGAGTGTTGGTAGGCTGTTGGCAGCTGTAGAAGAAGTTATCAAAACGTTTTTCTTAAGTAAAACTATTCAAGTCAAAGTCCTGCATTCAGGAGAGATATTATTAGCATAATCTATTTAAATTTATTCAAGGTCTGTTCAAAGCGGAGCTGTAATGATGGGCAGTTTGATGAATATTAATGTATCATATTTTAATTGCTATATTTTGTGAATTAAAAGCTGAATCTGCAACATAACCAGTAACACTGATGTGTCAGGTAAATCTAGTGGTACAATGTTTTCCTCTTTAGTAGATGTTATAGTTGTTGTTTTTCAGCGACCTTTTGTGAGTTATTCTGGGGTACAATGAGTTAGAAGAGTAACATAGTTAATGTTTTTCATATCTAGATATCATGATGGATCTATAATTGTCTGGGCCCTCCTAGCTGGGGGCTGATAGTTAAGTCCACCCCCTAGTGCAGATGATGTAGAACTGCAGGGAAATTGTTTAAATTACTATTTTTTTCTGAGGGAGCATCCCCAGAACCCCCTGCCGATTATGTATCTCTCTGGGTTTGCTCACCCATTTTACAGCATAACCAGACACCCACATAAATATATAATTTGAAAAAAAGAAAGAAAAGAAATTGCTTAAAAATTCTGGCCCTTGGACGAATATAGTTGATGGCCCCTGACCTATGGCATCCATTGGTGGTACCAACCATGTCAGCATAGCTTGTCGGAAACGGAAAGGGGCTAAATAACGCCCCAAATTTAGGCCAAATTTTGATGAGAGGACAACAGGCCATTTTTAAATGGGTTCTCCGGGTACCCAGGAGTCTCCCCTAAAGGGGAAGGCCTAGGAATGCCTGTTAGCATTAAATGCTTAGTTCCTTACAATCGTTGTACTCCTTAAATTCTGTATATTTGTCTTTAAGGAAAAAGACAACCAGCCTATTTGAAGAATGAACCACCTAACATGTATAGATACAGATGCGTAACACATTAAGACATGATTGTTGTTGAATTCAAAATGGTAACTCTACTGGTTTTAGTCCATGCACATTTGATAAGTAGTAACATTCACTGTAAAATAAGAAACCAAAGTATATCAGTATGTGATTCCTCATATTGCAAGAGTTCTCAACTAGCCTATGTACCTCAACAGCGTAATCGAATTGCCGAAATTCAGTTATGGCTTTTGGTTTTGGTGTGCCAACCCAAGATTTTCAGTGGCCCCATCTGGCCACCCCTAAGGAAAATTTTGGGGGGCACTGCTGGTAGACAGGCCCATTGAACTGCTGCTGCAACTACAACTTCACATGGTCTGGTATGACCAGTAGCTTATGATGGCTAATGCTAGCGCACATTAGCAAACTTTAGGTGTATATCGCTGTAAAGCGGACATTTCTGAGTCCCACTGCTGACTTTGTGGCTCTTTTCTGCTATTCTACTTCTACTGTAACACCACATATGCACTTATAACTTCATCCTGTAATCATTACTTGTGTCAAGCAAAGGTTGTGATGCTTCTTTTTTAAGTAAGTGGGTCATTTATACATTATAATGTTACACAATGAGGATGTGACTGCACTGTGTGTGCAATGCAACCTCATATCACTCACTCTCACAGTTGATGAATGAATGAGAGCGTTTATTTACCTCCTTTGAGAACTCGCTGACATGAAAAAAAGATAGTTCTTGAGGAGGTACAGCCGTCTTGCTGCATTCACAGCACGCAGGGAGGCTGAACGTGCATTGGAGGATCTATTTATACTGATGCGTATCATCAACAAATTCCCAATGTTGTCTCCCCTCCTACCCCTAGGAGCAGAGGGAGGAGGGGGAGCTATGGGGGGTAGTTTGCTGCTGTTGTTTGGCTCCCCAGTGTGCGTGGGATGGAAGGGAGGCTGTGGAGTGTTTAGACAGTGTTCAAATGGTTTACAAACACTGCGAACCACAGCTCTGTCACATACAGTGAAGGCAAGGACCCCCCCAAACCATCGCTGCTGGAGTCTGGGGAAGACAGGAAACATCTGGGGAGAGGACGAAAGAGAGGACAAAAGGAAGGAGTGAGGAGGGGTTAATAATTGCCCTAAAAAATGATGACTCTGTCATTTAGGGTGTCAAGAGCAAGGGTGTCAATCAACTACACCAGTTTTCTATATCTACTGTCCTTTGTCATCACAACTTACAGACGGATGACTGTTGGATGATTCTTTATTAGTCATCAGTCTTCAATTAGTCAAGGTTAAAGACTGATGACTAATAAATAGTCACAATGTCAAAGTATTGGGAGTACCAGCCCTTACTATTTCCTTTTGACTTTTTTTTGAAGAGGGAGAAAGTCTGTCTTAACACCTTGAGAAAACAAGGGTGAGGAATGTATCGAGCCTTTAAAAGTGATGAGGTGATGAGCAGGGGACGTGTTTTCTGAGAATGCTGCCACTTCACAAGGGAGAGGGAGGACGCTCAAAGACAGAAGCAACACCAGAGAGTTTGCAAGTAGAACTTTGATATCACTTTCATGTCATGCACACTGTGTATAAAGCTGTAGCCAGGAGACAGCTGGCTTAACTAGCAAACAAGACTGGAAGCAGGCCTCCAGAAAATTTTACACAGGGGTGGCCGAATGGGGCAACTGATATTCTTGGGGTGGCACACTAAAAACAAAAGCTGCAAACTGAGCATAGCGTTAGTTCAGACAGGACACAATGTCAAGCTCAGCTCACATCCCAGCTACATCAGCTGGTCTCAAACAGCCCGATCAACTGATGGAGCAGCTGATTGATGGAAGGGAGTCAGCTGATAGATCACATCATTCCTTTCTATGCAACCAATTGGCAGATCTCATTCAGGGCGCCCTATTTAAACTGCTCTGGCCTGCCTACTGTTGCTACTTCCTCTGCAAGCTGCTTTGCAACTCGCCTCCACCCCAGCTCCTCCTTTTCATGTTGTATCTGACTTATCAATGTCATTTCTGTTTGTCAATGATGCCTTCCCTGTTCTGTTCCCGGGGGGATCTTTGCTGCTGCTCTCCCTACATTAAGTTTTCCTTGTAGGCGCATGGAAGGGCAGAGAGGTTTGCTTTCTCTGCCTTAAGGTGTTCTACAAATGGAAAAAAAAAGTTTTCTTTGACTAAAGATTTATGCTGTTGTGGTATATAGGCTAGTTGAAAAGTTGCAAACAATATGGAGAGTTAGGAAATCAATTACTGATATAGTTTGGTTTTTTATTTCACATTCAAAATTACTCATTATCTGATGTGTATAGACTAATACTGGTACAATTAACATTTTGAGTTCCATAACAATCCTGTTTTAATGTGTTCAGTTATTAACACACTGAATCTGGTCTGTTTCATTAAAAAAAAAGAAAAACACACACGCACATCTGTAAAATCAACATGTGTTTTATTTTTCCAATTTTCCAGTCCAGCTGATGTTAGCTTACTGGCTGCTGGCTCTAACTTCATATTTAGCACACAGACATGAGAGTTCTCATCTGACACTCAGATCAGACTCTGTATCAGCAGATACTTAATATTAAAGGATCAGGATAGAAGAAAAACTGTGATGAGGACATCCCTATCCTCGTGACTACAGTAGCTTATAACAATCACTTCAAATCCGGGCTCTTGCTCACAGGCCCAGAGCCCTTAGGTCTCTGACCTTAAGTCCTGTCTGGCAGTCCATTTACTGTCATAGGGGTTATCTCTAAGCCATACTTTTGACTAAAAGTCAGAAAACCATGACATTTGCTGATTTAACCATTATTGACCATTATTCATTTTTAGTTTATCTGTTTACCCTTTATGGAAGTGCACTTAAGTACTCATTTGACAATGCTACAGAGCTACACTAATCAGTTGGTTAGTTTCCTGCCAAGTTAAAGACACACTTCAACCACCATTTAAAAGAAAACGCATTTCCCACATATCAGAGTGATATTAGCCCTCTTCGTGCAACATGTTTTACCCTTTAAATTTCCATGTCCATTGGTCCTGAGACTCCTGACATTTGGGTGGGCTCTGTGTTTAATCAGCGCATAACAGATCTGACTGCGGTCCCAGTCGTACTGGTCCAGCTGCTCTTTCAGAGTCTGCCAGTGGTCACACATGTTTTCTCAAAGGAGACAGGACTTGCAAAACACAGGCTGCTGATCTACACTCAGAGACGTTTTAGTCCGTCACAACACTGAATGGACATTACAGACTGAATGAAACATCCACAGAAGGGGATCAAAAAATCCTTAATGGCAAGTGGGAGCTCTCAGCTGCATCCTGTTTGAGCAAGTTCACAAGGCCTCACTCTCAGCTTTTTATTATATCCCACAAGAATCATAAAAGCAGTGAAGTCACACGAGCCACGTAACACCACATTCCTGTGACGCTCTTTGACTTCGGAACAGCGTAATAGTGATGCTTCAAATATTCACTTAATAGGCTAATACCAACTGCATCCTTCAAGAATGAGTGTGTTTACTTGTGCAGCTGTGTCCAAATTTTGAGTTTGTCCTGGTTTTAATCTTATTTAGGATGTGATCTTTACATGGGGCATGAGAAACTTGCTTTTTAATTTCCCTGTATACATTATATTCTGCAGGTGTCCTTCTTAAAAATTAAATTTGGTCAATACCATAAACAGTTATAAAACAATAAGCGTCATAGAAAAAAAGGTGGATTAGTAAGAATATAAACTTATTTATCTTATTTTAAGCAAATTCAATGAAAATATCAAACCCCAACAATGGCTTTGGTCATCTCTCTACAGTTTCCCACCTCCCAACCCTGTCTGTGGCACTCAGCCTCAAGCCCGCTGGCTCCTGCTGAACCAATGTATCCTCATACAACTGTTCCCAACCTGCCTCCTTACCAAGAACACTTCTTTCTGTACTCCCATCAGTGCATTGATCATGTGATCACAGCCTTCCCAATTACTTTGATTATATACAAATTATTGGCTCATGACTGCTTGGGATGTATACCTTTTGTAGGTATACATACTAACAGCACATGAGAACTGCCTGACTGAAAACATGGGCCCTGTTTATACCTGGTATGAACATCTTTCTTGGGTGACTGGATCGCAAGAGGACAGCTGTAAGTACTGGCATGAACGTCCTCAATACGTCTTGAGATCTGATCGTTCAGACCACATTTGGAGGTGCCCTGGGCCACATTGGCCACATTTTTTCAGCAGTTTGTACACTAATGTGTCCTGGGGCCACAGTGAAGGACTGCCCTCTCTGCTGACATCTTATCTGACACAACACTGTAAAAGAAAACTTTCTGTTGTTGCTGTTAGATGCAGAGCTGAAGGGCCCTATCCGGAGCCATTCTCTTCCTGGCTAATGGTCAGTGCAGCATCTGCCGGGTTAGCACGAGCTAACACAGCAGCAGCCGTTAAACAGTCCCAATGAACTCACACTGACACCAAAACGTTAAACCCATAACATTTGGTAACATTAGCCATGTGATGTAACAGTTAGCCCTGTCACTGTGTGTGTACGGGTGGACTATCACCAACTGTAGCCTCCTAATGATGGTAAATTATAAGATGTATGTGTTTATTTGCATATGGAGTGGGGGGTGAAATCCGATCACAAGTGGTCTTTCGAGATGCTTGTGGAGACACATTCTAATGCTAGGTGTTGACAGACAGACTTAGCTGTCCACTTAGGATCAGATCAATTAGGACGCATGTTAATACCACGAGTAAACAAGCTGTAAAACCCTTTGAATGCCAGATCTAAACGTCTTAACACTCATGCTTGCATCCTTTTCCAAAGTTTCACACTTCTTTGTAGGCGCAGCTTTGGCTCAGGAAGTAGAGTGGGTCACAAATCTGAACACAAAATTACGAAAGCCATATTGATGTGGTTTACGTCTGTGTGCATAGTTCACTCATTAGTTTTTAAACTTGCATCTTTAAACTACAGAATAGTTAATACAAGTTTTTGCCCCTGGACTTCATCCTTTTCTGTTTCAGACATGCTGGCTGACCCTCTGGGCTACCCCCTACAGGACCCTGACCCCCAGCTGCTCCCTTACAGCCAACAACAGTACAGCCCCGCCAACCTGCCCTTTTCCCTCTATGGTTCTCCACCCTCCTGCACTTCCTCTCCCTCCTCCTCCTCTTCTTCCTCGCAGCCCTGCCATCCTCTGTATCACTACAGCCCTCATTGCCTGGAGGCCCCCTGTGACCCCAGTCCCGAGACCCACTGTGGGGTCCTAGCACAGGGGCTCGGAGCGGTGGGACTGCCTCTGGGGCGGAGGACACGGGTGGGGTCGGGAGGGAAAAACAGAGGTCAGGATGAGCTGTGTGTTGTGTGTGGAGATAAAGCATCAGGGTATCACTACAATGCTCTTACCTGCGAGGGATGCAAAGGTATTTCTCACTTTTCAATGTTGGATGCCATCTTTTTATTCTTTTCTCCAATACTTAACAGTATTCTGAAAGGTAATCTATCCTGGTTCTTCTTTCCCCCTTGTTGATTTGTAGGTTTTTTTAGGCGTAGTGTGACAAAAAAGGCTGTGTATCACTGTAAGAGTGGCGGCGACTGTGAAATGGACATGTACATGAGGAGGAAGTGCCAAGACTGTCGGTTGAGGAAGTGCCGCGCTGTGGGAATGCTGGCTGAGTGTAAGCGACCTCCACTGTACTTTAATTCTAACTTAAAGTAAAGTATTGATGGGAGTAATCTATACCAAAATGGATTGAACTGATTTAGCTGGTTTGACATGGGTCAGATTATTTTTTCCAGGCCTTCTGACCGAGGTGCAGTGCCAATCCAAACGACTAAGGAAAGGAGGTAAAGGTAGAGGACAGGAGGAAGAGGAGAACACAGACAGCCGGAAGGTCAGCTCAACCAGCAGGATATCTGGACAGGTAGCAGGAAGACTGACTCAGTCTGTCATTGACTGGCATACTATTTTCTGACATTTTTAGGGCACATAAATATAAACGGTTAGAAAATGGATGGATAGTATACACTATTCTGACATTTATTATGAATTTTTTATGGCATACTATATTCTGACATTTTTTTCTGACATTTTTATGGCATACTATTATCTTTATTATCTTTTTTAAGCATACTATATTTATATCCTGACACTCGTATGACATAGTAAACTATGACTTTTTTATGGCATATGATACTGTATGACATTCTTATGACATACCACAGTATGACTTTTTAAAATAGCTTTTGAATAACATTTTTATGGCATCCCATACTTTGACTTTTTATGTATTTTGTATGACATATGTTATGACTTACTGTAGTTTAGTGTGTCATAAGAGTCCACAGTGTAGACTAGTAGTCTTGTTAAGAGATATTTGAATATGAAGTTGTTTAGTTTGAATGTTGGGGTCAAAGCATGCTGCCGTTACAGTTCTTTAAATCATGAAATGGTTGGTTGGTTAGTTGTTACATGATGCTGTGAAATCTTCTCTCACAGTACACCAGCCTCTATTGGTGTTTTTGTTTTAAGGGTAGGCTATGACTGGCTGGTTTAATTTTGGCTGTTTGTTTTATTGTTACATAATTTGGTTTGTGCAATGGTTGAGTAGAAATGTATGTGGTCAACATGTTGATTTATTGGATTGTGGGTCGTTTTGTAGTTTGGCTTTTGACTGTTTGAATGGATAGATGATTAGCTGTGTAGCTGGGTTGATGATGACAAAAAAAATAATTAAAACAACTTGTAGCAGTGTAATCTCTCCCTCTGGTGGCCAAATTCACACATTTATTTTTAATTTCAGAACACTTTCTAAGGGACCTCATAATCCTGACACTGGTTTAACTCTGTGTTGTGTTTCACTTCCATCTGCTCCAGGTTTTGTCTGCCAGTTTAACCCGAGAACAGAAATACATTGTGGACAGGATGGTGGAGGCCCATCGACTGTACAAAGCACAGGACAGCAGCCACTGCAGGGTAGGTGACAGTGGGAAAACATCCCAGAACACAGCTACACTCTCCATGCTGCCCTCATGGTTTCTTATTTGTGTCTGCTCAGTTGTTTGAGTGGCCGTGCACAGAAGAAGGGGAGGGCTTTTCTGATGTTGTATCACCCCACCTGCAACGACTGCTACAGTTTGCCAGGACAGTGCCAGGTAAGACCAGTGTTAGGGGAGTAACTAGTTACATGTAATTAAATTACAAAATAAATGTTGCCATAATCAGTGAGCATTACTGCGAAAGAAATATGTAATTAAATTAGAGTTACTAATCAAAATGTTGGTGATCACAAAGGGGTTACATCAGAATACATTCTTTTACGAAAAAAAGTTCACATGTAGAGTATAAATTCTGCTCCTTTGCATCATTTCGCCATGCAGTAATGTTTTCTGTTAGCATAGGTTATTTCTGGACATTTTTCAGCTTTATTGACCAGTTTAAAACATTTTTTAGAAAAGTAATCATGAAGTAATCAAATGTAATGAGTTACATTAAAGGGTAATATGCTCAAATTACAAAGGAACTTTAAAGGGGCTCTGTGCGAAGTTCAGAGAGCATGAGTTGACTCCACATGGTTCTCAATTTGGAAGTTGCTGAGACACCAGCTAGCAGCTAATAATGCCAACTCCTAGCTAGCCAGTGGGATACACACATGCCTCAAAATGCACGTGCAGCTTGACCAGCTACTAGAACAAATCACAGGGAAGCTTGTATTACAACACACAGAGGGAGCATGACTTCATTTCCTGCTCAGGACGCCATTACTCCATATTGTACAGAGCCCCTTTAATGAGGCAGGAGATGCACATGGTTTGACCCATATGGAATTACATGACAGGTGATAATACCACATATAAATAAAGACTTCCAAGAACACTCCTGTAGGAATACTGCTCTTGTCAAGTTTTGTTTTTGGTTTCCAAACAGACAAATTACACTTTCTGCTTGATTATATATATATAAAAAAAACTACAAGGTGAAAAGTCAAGTGGGCTAAAGGACATAAATCCTGAAATAATCAAATAAGCACATATTGTAAAGAAATAATGATGTTCCCCTGACAGGTTTTGACCTCCTGGATTTTTCCGACCAGTGCTCTCTCTTGTCTGTCTCTTCACTGGAGGTCATGTTCCTGCTCTCAGCTCAGCAGTTCTCCCACAGCACAACAAGCCCCAGTCCAGGTAACACACAACAACACACATGCTATTATTGCTCATACCAGTAAGTTTAACCTGATATTTAGTTTGAAAATCTTTTCTTTTTCTCTAGCATCTGCCCTCCAAATTTTTAGTATGTCAACACACAACTGGCTGAGAAATGTAGAGTCAAAGGAAAACATCCACAGCAGGACGCTGGTCAGCTCAGGTGAACTCAGAAAAACATTCACTCAGAAAATATCTGAGATCTTACAGGCTGTGGGGAGAAATTAATTAAAGTTAATTCCATTTTCCCATTTGCTGGTGTGAACAGGAGGCAGCGAGGATCTTCTCGGGCCAGTGCTTAACTTCTTCCACAGCATGGTGACGCTGCGGGTGACGGAGGCTGAATACACCCTGCTCACTGCTACAGCTCTGCTCTGCTCAGGTCAGACCAGGGACCGTATTCACAAACACTCTGAGAACACTCTCAGAGAGCTTCTAACTTAGCCGAAAGTTTTAGTGCAAGAACCCAGAGTATAGAAATCATTTAGGAAAATTCTCAGACCATCTCTGAGCAAGGAAGAGACACTTTAAAGGGATAGTTCAGATTTTTTAAAGTGCAGTTGCATGAGGTACTTATCCATAGACAGTATGTTACATGCAGTAGATGTCAGTCAGTATGCCCCCAGTTTGGAGAAGCAGCCTGGAGTCTGACATGGAAGCTAAGCAATGTAGTGCTGTGGAGGGGTCAGCAACAAAATGTATTTTAGCAAGGGCCCAACTGATATGGATTTTTTGGGGCCGATGCCGATTCCGATATTATGGAATAACCCAACCCCCCTATAGTCTATATAAGCAGAGGTCTTTAACTCACTGTCATTCAGCATTTGGAGAATATAGCTCCTACCCTTCTGTCATTTTCTCCTCTGCTTAAGAAACTCTTAAGCCTCTCAAAGCTCTCAAATGTTTCACCCACAAAATGACCAGTATTGTCGTCAGAGACAGACTCCAGTCCTAAGGTTTTATTGAAAATGCATGTGTTTTGTAAGTACTGAGTATACCACTGGATAAATGAAGCTTAGATTATACATCTCAAGATGTGTGAGAGTTTGTCAGTGGATATGCTGATATAGTTTTGCTCTTGTTAAATGTGGCCCCCATTCAATCAGTGTTTGTCATTTTCCATGGAGGGGGAACACCATTTATCTCAATAATTCACAGCAACACCAGATGACTCACTGATCTACAAATAATCATTTTGTGGGTGAAGTATTCCTTCAAAAGTTTTCCTCCTTGCTCCTTACACATTTTCACCTCAGGAGGCCTCTTAAGGGTTTGGATGCTTTGTGAATGACTTAATCTTTGCCAGGATTAAGTGATTAACTGTAGAAGTCATTATTCTGAGATTCTTGTTAGAATTTCTACACAGGGAGTAAGTCTTTGTTCTGGGAAGCTTTATAAATATGGCTTCTTGAATCTGTACAAACTGGTCTGAAATAATCCAGTCAGCTGCTGAGTTACGATATGCAAATGCTCCATGCAACTGTAAATAATTATTATAAACCTATCTGGAGCTCTTCGGCAGGTTGTGACTGTAAAATGATGCCTCTGAGTGACTGACTCAGTCTGTCTCAAAGGGTCTGACCACAGACTACATCAAGACCTAAAATGGTTCTGCAGCTCTCCTGCTCTGAGGCAGGGGGTCTGTCAGCTGTATCAATCCATAGCTGTTTGGCAACCTGAAAGCATCGGTTCATGTTTGGATATAAACACAAACAGATCTTTGTCGTAGTGTTATAAGCAGTGTCCTTCTGTGACCCCTGTTCCCGCAGACCGAGCGTCCCTGCAGGCAGCCAGCTGTGTTGAGAAAATGCAGGAATTGATCCTGGACCTGCTGTCCAGAGTGTGCGGAGCCCAGGCTGGAGCTGCGCGAGGAGGACCGCAGCGGTTTGGTCGCCTGCTTGGTAGACTGACGGAGCTACGGACCCTTCGTCACAACTACCTCCTCCTGACAAAACAGCAGCCTGGACACTGACAGAGAGGACACACCGGAAATGATGAAAACCACCACTATCATCTCAGAGGAGGTTTATGTTTAATAGAGGGACTAAAGGGTCCTGAATGAGCTGAGAAATTCTACCAAAACTTTTATTAATGCAAGCTTTCACCTTGATTCTTAGGTCTCACACACAAATCTGCCATATTCTCACTTCATTCAGTCCTGCAGTCATGACTGAATGTTAGCTTATGGTGGGACTGAAATGTGTTTGTGGACTGCTGCAGTTTGTTGGGACAAAAGATATTTTATAGGTCTTTTTTTATAATTGTTGTATACAGCTAACATGTACACAGTACTTTTCACTATGCCCAGTATTGGTAAAATAAAAAACTAAAATGCAAACTGTCTGCTAGCCGGAGTTATTCAGTGGAAAAGACAATTTTCTGATGGACAGGGTTCCTACAGCTTAAAGCAAGCTACATTTAAAACTTTTTAAAGCTTTTTTAATGCCACTGGGAATGAAATTTAAGGCCAATTTTACAATATAACCAAAATTAATGAGTTAATGAGTTATGTCGCAAAATACTGATTAAATAGCTAATTAGGGGCAGACCATATTGTTATCCTGCATGTTCTTCTTCTTCTTCTTCCGAGGAAATCATACTTCCCATGCACGAAAAATGACCAAACTTTGCACAAAGGTCCAGTCCCATGCCAGATTGCCACAGCAGCAAAAACAGGCCAATAGTCCTGATGGTGGCGCTACAGCAAGCCTCCAAATTTCAAAATTTTGAAAATTCACAACAAATCAACCATATGTGCTACAGATTTGCAATTTTCACCAAAATGTAGCCCCAATACTGAAGAAACATTTGTACATTTAAACCTATTGCAAATTATGAAGTCCATCACTCTGTTTTTTTTTTTCAAAAACTGTAAAACATCTTAAACCTATCTCAATTGACACCAAACTTGCTACAGAGCATCTTCAGACTGTCCTACACAAACGATCCACACAGATTTTTGATTTATCGAAAATTGAGCCTACAGTGCATCTAAATGTTTGACTGTAAACGGTTTTGTAAACATATACTTGCAAATTCTTGCTAAATACATTTTCAATGTTCATTAAAAAAATGAATTTTGAATTTCGCTCTCATGCCAACAACATCTCACCAACATCTCCATGCTGTCTAGATGCAATTTGTGTATTTTTGTCTTAACTGAATTTTTGACAGCTGTTTGAAATCTGCCTTTACACACTAACAGCTGCTGTCTTGCACACAGGTGACTGGCTTAGTCAGTTTGTGAAGCTACATGTGATATTTTTGTTTGGCAGTTAGCTCAGTGAGATAGAGGATGGTTTTTGGTGTTGAAGATTGTGAGTTCAAGCCTCAGCTCGTGCAACATTTCCATATGAGAAATCTATCTGAACTTTTCATAAAGGTCCAGTCCCATGCCAGATGTCCTCAACTGGAAACACAAGACAATAGTCCTGATGGCGCTACAGCAAGCCTCTAAATTTCTAAACTTTGAAAATTCATAACAAATCAACCATATGTGCTACAGCTTTGGAACTTTCACTTTGAAATTTGCTTTTCCATGGCATGGATGGCTACTGTCTGGCACCCTGATGCTTGGCTCAGTCAATTTGTGAAGCCACACATGAACTGTCACTTGCCAGTTAGCTCAGTGAGATAGAAGACAGACCTCAGTCTCAGAAATTATGAGTTCAACCCTCAGCTAAGGCAGAACGGACATTCTAATGTGAAAGTCTTATGTTCAGGCATCATGCTATGTGGATTAGAGACTACTAAGGTTAAAATAATTATGATCCAGGCAGTTTTGCAGAGAGACAATTACTCTTTATCATCACTTTTCCCTGTTTATTTGGCTTAGCGATCAGTCAATATGCAGAGTCTATCCAATAGCTACTTTTACATTTTAAAAAATGTTTTCATCTTGCCTAATTTTGCCTGAAATTACCCTGCCTCCACCATTGCTGCGCAGCAGCTATAATTCTTTATTGAATTTGCTCTTCCATATGTTGTCCAGGGTACAGTGACAGCTAGGTAGCAAACAGTGGATCCTCTCAGCATCCTCGCTGGAAGGAATTATGAATGTTGTTGGTTCCACTCTCCTGATCTTTGCAACGGCAATGTGAGAGGCATTTGGTAAATTAATCATGGAATATAGATGTTACCAATTATTTTGAGGTTTGTATAAGACATTTTATAGCAATCATTTTTTGATTAATGAATTCAGCTCCTCGGAAGACTCCTTTAGAATCTACAGGAACCCTCAGGAAATAAATGGACATCCCTTTCACCATGCTTGCTAGCTCCTCCAGAGATTATAAGCTAATGGTCTGAGACCGGTTGCACAGAACACCTTTTCTCCTTTAGTGGGACACTGAAGGCTTAATTCTTCCATAGCTGAGGGACTTACACAATTGCACAAAATCCCTTAAAAGGTTTTTTTTAAGGAAAAACGTTAGCTCATTTGCTGTGATGAAAGAGATTTCACAGCGGTACAAGTTTCCATGGAGATTGTTTGCTTGGTCTCATGATTGTGACGCCTGTTATCGTCTCACAAAGTTGGCTTATAGTTAGATAGTGAAAAAAATGGCAGAAGACAAGAAGACTGTATTGATTGGTGGAGGAGAAGATTACACTCCTGAAGGAATACAATCATAGAAAGTACATCCTAAAAAGTAAATTTGATCCCCAAATACCAGAATATAGAAAATGACTATAGAAAGAAATTGCAATGAAAATTAGTTCAGTCAAATCTATAGTGTAAAATCATAAGCGTATCCACTCAGTTCCCCTGGTCGCAGAACACTCTTCTCGGGGTGTGTTCATTTTTTCATTTATCACCATAAACTTGGTCACGTTACAGTTAAAATAGAGTCAGAGATACCTTATGTTTTTTGGGGTTTTTTAACCTTGCTTTGGTTGCTAAGGTCTTTTGTGTAACGGTCTAGGGATTCCTTAAGTTTAAGACCAAGACAAGGAGAAAACCATAAATAATAATGTGAATATTTTAAGGAAACCACAAAAAGACTTAAGGGTGTTTTGTGCCACTGATTTTATTATGAGTAAACCTTGACTAGAACTTTAAGGAAAGTCTTAAGGTGTTTTGTGTAACTTGCCCCTGAATCTTTGCTTGTGAAGCAGTTAAATATTTTCCAAGTGAATATCATTAAATAATACAAGAATGAGCCCTCACATTTAAAGAAAAAACACAGAACTGCAGTTAAATGTCCCAAAAGGTTTTTAATAGAGCGTTTATTTCCCAAAATGTGGAAATACTGGTTCAGACAAAATATTTGGTGAGCAGGTAAAATAATGCAGGTAGTACAAGCTTATAAAGGTGTATTTTTCCATTTGATAAAATGGGGCTCTGGACAATAAATAGAATCTTCTGGGGGGTCAACAGTTACTGATGTGGCGATGATTGCTTGTGGTTAATTTATCATCAGACCAGACGTGAACTCATCTGCTTAAAATGTTGGCTGCATGTTTTTAAAACCTCACTCCATTTGTTTTAAATAAGATTTCATTCTCCACTTTAACCAATATAACTTTATTTCTATAGTTCTGTCTTCCATAAATAAATTATTTCTCTCTGTATCAAAAAGAGAATTCAAATATAAAGAACAATGGCTCATTGTGTTGTATGCTCTGAATGTACACACACATACACACACACACACACAGCACAATGAAATTACATCAAAGACAAGCTAAGTACACTGCAGCAAGTCAGGAATTATTTCATCTCCACAAATATACATAGCCTCACATTGCCCCTTGTGGGTTGATTGAAATACGCATTTTAAAAACAGCAACATTAAATTAAATTGGGTTTGATAATACACATACATATGTACACAAAGTGTGCCTTTATAATATACAAGTGTCTTTGTAAAAGATTAAAATGTAAAAAGCTATTGTATAAAAGATGGCAGTGTTCCATTCATTCGTCTTCTGGGTTTCATATAAATATGTCAAATCTCTTTTCTGACAATTTGATTCCTTGGCAGTAGCATTATACAAAATAGAGGGGGAATTCTTTTACATTTGATCCAGACACACAGCCTCAACACATCCAGGTGGAGTAAGCGGATACCTCGATACACCCCTGAACAGGGAATTAACGCTTACCGACCGCAGCAACGTGGGACCTAAAGGTAACTTCATTCACATCTGGAGCTCCACATCCACAATGACACCAAGGCAAACACCACCGCTCTGTGTGTCACACACTAGTGGTTTGGTTAACGAACAACAGTCCGGGACTCTGTGCTGTGCAGCAACCTCTTCAGACCACAGTGTGAATACTAATTCAGCTTGCAGTGGGACTCAGCCCACCTGCTGCTTTAAGACCAAAGAGAAATGCATAATGGCTGACTGTGGGTGCACGCAGGGCTCACCGTCGCCCTCTACAGATAGTTGGAGGTCACAAAGCCTTGGCTGTGGCTGACTCGGCTCTGGTGGATCATGGCGCGGTCGTATGCCACCTGGACAGACTTGCGGATGCTGGACTTGCGGCCCTCCATTATGCGCAGCTTGTCTGCCGTGTCATCTGCACCCAAGGGTGTCACCTTGTCACGTGGAAGCCACTGCCTGCAGAACCAAAGACACACACTGATGATCAACACTTTCACTACTTTGGATCTGTTTGTATGATTTAGACCAATGTATCTGTGTTCAATTTATATAAATACATATAACTACAATATAAAAGATATGCTTGTTTTGTTCAGAATTTAAACACTCGTGTTTTTTTCCACATTAATAAGCAGCTTGGCCTGGTGGTTATGATCCTCCTTGACTGGACAGTTCACCCAGGAAAAGTGCATTTAACTAAAAACACCTGCTCCATGTGGGTCTGTAGATGACCTCTGACCTCACTGTGGCAGGAGAAGCACTGCAGTACATTCAGTGTTTCCCACAGAATGAGAGAGAGAGGGAATGCAAACTTTTAGACCTAGCAGAATGAGCGTTTCGGTTTCATTATAAATGCGACTGACATTCTGCTGCTCCTTCTCTGCCCTGAGTGCGCTCTGTGTCCCAGTGCAGTGCTATGAATAACTGAATGGTATATAGATTCCAATAGTGCTCCTAATGAGCAAGTCAGCTCCAAAAATAGAAAATCTATTTGTGGCGGCAGATCTTTTAATCGTGGCAGGCCGCCACAAATAACCGAATGTGTGGGATAGCCTGACATTTGACCCTCACCATGTGCGCTTGTTGTCAAAGAAAAGCACCAGGTAGAGCCTCTCGTTGGTCTCTTCCTGTCTCTGCTCCCCCAGACAGAGGACATCTTTGGGTGGGACGGGGATAGGCACCCCATTGTGCAGCAGGCCCTCCTCGGGCATGTCTGGGTCGATGATCTGGAACGGACATACAGTCAGTCTAACGAGGAATTTAGGTCTGTTACAAATGCTGCACTCTCACACAGCTGTTCTGTGGTCCTAGGGAACTCCTGATTTTTGTTTCTAGATTTGGTTATACCACTGTTGAACTCACTTATTTGAATTTCTCAAAATATGGTTTGGTGAAAGCTGCCCATAGTATTTAAAAGGACACTTCACCCCAAAATCAGGAATACATATTTCCCTTTTACCTGCAGTGCTGTTTATCAGTATAGATTGTTTTGGTGTGAGTTGCAGAGTGTTGGATATATCGGCGGTAGAGATATCTGCCTTCTCTCTATATAATGGAACTACGTGGCACTTGTAGCTTGTAGTGCTTAAACAGCCAAAAAATGCTTTTGGAAAAACTCCACAGACCTTGTGTGAGCAATTTCATTTAGGAACTATTTTCTTTCTACCAAACCACACCAACCATATCACTTCCTATAGGGAAGCATTCTTTTACTGCTAGTTCACCTAGCATCACTGAGCTAGGTAACATAACCGCTCAGCTGAGGAGGACGCCATTAATGTTAACAGCTTTTGTTTGAAAAAAAGAGGGAACGCCGTACACTCAGCTCCAAGTAAAAAAGGAATTTTATTTAGGACAACGTTTCGGGTAGGGATTGACTGATATGGCTTTTTTTAGGGCCAATACCGATACCGATTATTACTAGTCAAGGAAACCGATAACCGATATTTAGAACCGATATTCATTTGCAGTAAAAATTAAAATTTTGGTGTCAAAATTTAGAATAACACACCTGGGATTAGACTGAATACAGCAGTATACTGTTTGTTTGTTTTTGTACACTAAAAATCTGTGATATAAAGACCTTAAACTTTTGTAGAATAACACATGACGCAAATCTTGGTTGAAATGGTTGGTTGTTTTATTATATAAAAACCATAAAGTGCAGAGATCTCTTAAAGTTCACTGAAAATAAAATGGTTCCAATGGCTTTTATAAGATCAAAGTAAAAACTGAACTGCACAGTACTGAAATCTGAGTCTCGGCAATAAGTTAAATTATCTAAAAACAAAACATTCAGGGATCTTCTAGCAGCATTAATAAAAGTTCACTGAAATAAATACCAATTTTAGTAGCTTTAGTAGTTATTACTTTTCAGATTTTTAAATTATTTTTTTTTTTAACATTTTTTAGCTTAGCATAATTAGTTTATAAATAAAGATTAAACTTTCAGTGGTTGCCAGACTTATTTTTTATTAAAGTAATTTGTAATTACATGTATTTAATATACCAGTCTGAGATACAGTATGAAGATAGCGTGTTTATCAAGTATCAACAGTGGTGTCTTTAAAACTTTAGCACAGAGGATTTCTTATTGCAACTTCAACATTTTCAGGAAACATGTATTTCTGATTTTGGAATCAATTATCACTTTATGAGCAACACCACCTGTTGACAGCTCATATTAGATGGCGTGTCAGTGATATTAGGTAGAGTAAGGGAATAATTACCAGAGCAGGATAGGAAGGATATCCCCGACACTTGGCCCACACCAGATCTAGAGGCTCCAGCTCAGTTGTGTCCTCAGACATTTGGCCGCCACTGCCTGCAGAACAGCAGCAGACTGTGAATCATTTTATGAATAAGAAAATGAACCAGACATTCATGCATATATACATACATATACATATATATATTCCCCATGAGATGAGAGTGGTTTATTTTTTTAACGCAAAATTTCTTATGCTTAAGGGCACATTTGTAAGCAAGAACGAGGGAAAAGAGGATGACATGCAATGGTATACAGCAGAAAAAATGCTGCTTAAATTAACAAAACAAAACAAAACAAAACAAAACAAGCACAAGTTAAAACATACCAGTGTAATCTGAGTCTCCGTTGACTATCTCCAGAAAGGGAACTTTGGAAAGAGCTGGTTTCCCTAGGCTTCGTTTGGGTGTTGAGCTGCTGTGACACAGCACATTACACTGTCAATGTACTGTCAAGTATTGCTGTAGCCAAACAACTGCTGACAACACATACACCATGTCTTACATTTCTTTGTGCAGGACTGGACAAGGGCTGTACTCAGAGTCGGACCCGCCGTCTTTGTGCTTGTTGAAGCCGTTGGTCAGTCCTAAAAAGCAAATGAGAGAAATCTCAGGACTACTTCAGAATACCAGGAGGAGAGGGCACATCTAAGCACTGATTTCCTCAGTCTCATCAACAACCCAATGCTGTGTTACGACAACAATCAGGGGAAAAAAGAACAGCAAACACTCATCACAGATAATGGGGGATGTAAGGATGGTTTAAGGGCAGAGGGAACTGGTTGGTTTTGTTGATTAGGTAGACTGAGGTAAGTAAAAACAAGTTTCTATGCTGTGATCAGATAGTGCGCCCTCGCAATAAAGTGAAAGAACAAGAGGATGCTAACCTGGAGCAGGTTGCACCAATTGGTCTTTACTAAGCCTGGTCCTAAGTGCTGAGTGGATCTTTGTTAAGACCAGTCCTTAGGATGGATTTTAACAATCAAAATTAAGCATAGTCTTAACTATGCCTGGTCTCAGCGATGCCATGTGAACGACTAGTAACTCAGGATAATGCCTAGATACACTTACAATTTCCCGCTGTCCCACTAATGTACAGCTAATCATTTGGCACTCGCTGCAACATAGTTACGGAGGATCAAAGATAAAGAAATTTCACAGACATTGTGATATGAAAATTAATAGAGGTGTACAGCCTGACTACCAAGCAGTCCAACGTGGTAACTAACAAAACAATATATAGTAGGGAACTAATGACTTTGATTTTTTTCACGTCGACTTATCTGTCAATAAAGTCGAAGTCGAGTCGACAAGTCATTTGATGACGTCATCACATTGACACAGCGGAGGAAAGTGAAGTAACTCCACACATCTGATGTGTGTTTGTGACGGCCCAAACATACTCGGGCGGACCGTATGCGGAACGGACTCCGCAAGCACTGTGTGCGCAAAGCTCAAGGCCCAAACATACTCACGCGTACTATAAGCGGAGCGGACTCCGCAAGGAATGTCCGCAGTCGATATGAAAAATACATGCGACATTTTTACAGGAAACTACAACGCGGAAGTGCGCTCGACCATAAAAGCCCAAATGACTGCGGACATTCCTCGCGGAGTCCGCTCCACTTATAGTACGCCCGAGTATGTTCACTTAGTCAAGGATAAAGTATCAGCGTTATGTACACAGAGAGAGAGAGAGAGAGAAAAAACACACGACTTGTCGACAAATCGACTTTTCTGTTAATGCCCTAATATATAGTAAAGTGGTAAAACCATGGCATCCTTGTCATGTATTTAATTATACGTATAAGCATGTAGCTATGTGACTGAAATCTTATTTGGTCGTCCTTTATGGACTCAAAAATAATTTCAACATGTCGTTTCATATTATTAAAGGGGAAAACACCCTGGAAATTATCAGATATTTTCCTCTCTGCTGCTGAAGAGGCATATCTATGTTTGATTGACAGCAGCAGGCAGGTGGAGCTCCACAGGTAACTGTTAAGGGAAGAAAAAGTAAACTAACGGTGTGTTGTTAGCACTGGTATTAAAGACTAAGGACCACATCAGTGTCTGAATTGACATTTGCAGGCAAATTTATAGCTGCTGCTTAATGTGCTGCAGCTGACCAGCTAATTAGCTAGCTACCTAGCTCGATAACTGACAGCAGCAGTGCACATTTCATGGGTCAATGTTTGTAAGCTCGCTTGGCGAAGGGCAAGACTCATGTTCATGTTTGCAAGTTAGCTAGATAAAAAGGAGAATTTAGCAGGAAATTTAATGTGAGTTGTTGTAGCAGATGTTTAGAAACGTCCTGGAGATTTTGACTTCACACCTGCTCCTGAGTAGGCATAAGATCAATTCTTAGTGAGAAGAAGCCTAAATTGTACAACTGGCGCAACTATAAAGTCTAACTATTAGAGTATTGCAACCAGCCCCAGATGTGATAACAGATTATAAAAATTGATATAGACAACTTGAAGTTGGCCCTTTTGTCTCTTAGAGAAGAGGGATGGAGTCTGTTCTGAAAGCAAGAATGTAACATTTAACATTATTAAGAGGAAAAATGTAACTTCTGCAACTGCACTGGAATAATTCATACATCTCTTCACACTGCTGTCTGATATTGTCATTATATGAGACGGGTTAACTGGTAGCTAATAAAAAAAATGTAAAGTCAGCACATTCTAACAAGCATCCAATATGATCACTTCCCCACTGTTTTCAGTGCCGAGAAGAGTCTGTTCTAACACACAACCTGAGTGGAGGATCTGACACTGTTGTCAGTAACTGAGTAAAGCTTCTTACCACTTTCCAGTGTATGATTTGGTGTCTTCTCCAGCTCACTATCTGAGCATACGTCTCGTCTGGGGGTGCATTGTTCATTGAGGGTAGGTGGTCCAGGGCTTTTCTGTGGGGTCTTGGATGGAGTGGACAAGGGTGTGGAGGATGGGGTACTAGCTGTGGAGTTGGGTGCTGATGGGGCGTTGTCCTGCTGCCCCTTTCCGTTCAGCAAAGGATTTTCTCTCTCTCTGAACAGCTTAGCTCCATTTTTTGCCTTTTTGAACAATACAGAGGTTCGTCGTCCAACTCCCCCTGTGGTTGGCCGGGGGGGCGAGCTGAGCTCCGGCAGGCCGTTGGATACTGCTTGTCCTTCACTGTGCAAAACGGGAGGCGGTGATGCCGGCCGCTCCTGTGCTTTAGTGCAATTCATGTTCTCTGTGGTGCTGTCTGAGAGGTCTCCATCCATCTTAAGCCGTTTGCAAGGCCAGCTGGGGGATTGGGGCTCCCGTGTGATTGGCCGCAAGGTGGGAGGATCCAGAGGTGTGTCCCCATGTCGTGGAGGTGGAGCCGGCCCTGTGGGTTCCAGTGTTGGGGGCGAAGTAGATTTGATGTCTTCTGGAAGATAAGGAAAAATTTTTTAATTCAATTCCACTCAGTGTTTAAATTTAAATGACTGTCCATTTAGTATGTCGTGTGATGTGGTGGTGTAGTATTCACACTGGAAAATGGTGTCACTTCATAATGGTTTACATTTCATTCTAACAGTCTAACGACAGCCCAAAGGGAGGTGAGGTATTCTGTAGGTATGGAGGACCTTATCAAGACGAGTGAATTAATAACTTTGCTCTCACAACTGTACACCAGCAACATGGTAACATGGCAGTATTTTATGACTCAACTGACACAAATCACAGGTGTTCTGCTGCACTCCTCTACGGTGGCAAGAGACTGTTTGACTGGACTAGCCTGTAGTCAGAAGTGGGATGACATGGCATGACTGTACGTGGCCAATGGAGAGTGGTGAGTCCATGAGAGTGATGTATAGAAGAGGTGCAGACATAGAGTGCACTGGGAGAGAGGAGTTGTGAGGCAGCCATGGCTAACGAGACTCTGTGGGCCCCTACTTACTAGACTGGAGACAGTGGGGTGGTTGGGGTTGGTGCGTGGGGGGGACCCTGGCTCAATTACCTGAGGACAATGTTCCGTTAGCTCATGTTTACAACTGGTCTCATTGAAAAAAAGAGGCTTTTAAAGGTTCATGCATTGGCAATTTCATACTGTTGAAACATCAGTGCTCTTTATCACCCACCCTTGTCTGATGACAAAAGGCCGTTATCTGCCTTGACGTCTTTGTCGTCATCTTCCTCATCATCATCGTCTTCGTCGTCTTCCTTCAGATGTCCATTGTGAAGGCTGTGGCGGGGGTGTTGGCCCTGCCTGTAGCGGATGTTGTTGATCTCACGACGAAGCAGGCGGATGCGTCGAGTCCGGGCACCACTGCATCGCATGCAGCTGACAAAGTCCAGCTTTTCTAACAGCTCCTTCAGCTGTTCCTCCACTGTCATATGAAGCCGGTTGTCAGGATCCAGCACACTGTCAACTGGACACAACGGGAGAGAGTTAAGCTAACAGTGAAGCCAGCATGCATGTCCCATGAAGGTACAACAAACATTTCGATCCCATTCAATCAACTTTGAATGTGTGTTGATGTATTACTATCAACATAAATAAATGTTTCTTAATTGTATTGGATCATGGACCATGCATCTAAATTAGTATCAAATCATATGAGAGGGATACATACAGACCCCTATCTAAGGTTCAAAATTTGTGCGTGTTCACATTTCCAGTCAAGTGACAATGTGACTTACCATCCTCCCAGGTGCAGCTGTAGAAGTCTTGTTTCTGCGGTGATTCTGAGAGATGCATGCCGGTGGTCAGGTCCAGGCCGGTGTTGGTGGCTTGCCGTTGGGCATGGCGCAGTACTGCTCCCCCTAAGTCTCGCAGACGCAGCGCTACCCTGTGGAAGACTGTGTCTTTGCTGTTGTAGAGGAGGCAGTTGGACACCATCAGGTTAAAGTCGGCCTCCAGGTCAGCCACTGAGCTGTAGGCATGACTCTCCAGCTTAGAGCGCATGGTGGAAAAGTCCATGGGCTGGCTGATGAACTCCAGGTAGTCTGGGACCTGAGGACATAACAAACCTCTTGGGGTTAATGAGGAGAATGGTCACATGTGTGCAGATAAAACAGAAACTAATGTAAAAAAAAAAAAACCCTGGAGAGGTGGAAAAGGAGGAGGTGCTATTTTGGCCACCCTGGTTCCAGAGGTAAAAGTCAGAGCACTTTGACAGCTTTGATGGGCACAAATATCTCCTAGTTAAATCATCAATACAAAAGACTAGGAACTATGTTGTTGGATAAAAGGTCAAAGGTGGCAGGGGGGTAACTGTAGTATTTAAAGCTGTCTGCCATGCCACAATTATAGACAAAACTGGATTTTTCAGAACACAAGTTGAGATAATTGAAACTGGCAATAGGAACATCAACACATAATGTCTTAATTCTTCATTATCTGAGAGAGCCCAGAGTTTCTCTGTTAAGTACCACTGGGAATTTCATTTGCAATATTTGAAATGGGAATACTTAATGGGGAAAAACACTTCCGAAACCGACAGGCACTCCCACTTAACAACTCTATATAACGTGTGAATACACCTTACACCTTGTCTCTGGCGACTGGTTGTGTAACAGTGAAATGTCTGACCTCCTTGATGTTGACTGGCTGTGCAAAGATCTGGGCTGTGTCCTTCTCCTGTAGTTGGTCCAGAGTGGAGCGGAGCAGCGCCAACATTGGGGTCAACTGCAGCTCCAGAGCTGCCTGGTGAACTTTGACCTGCAGTTGTCAAAGGATATACATGTGATGTCACCATACATGGAGGTTGCAGCCATAAAGATTTCAGACACAAGTTTTTACACAATGCCCAAAGGCTAAAGAGAGAATAGGCGATACGTGTGAGGGGCTGTGCAATGTTAACAACCAAGCCAGTAGTTTTTTTTGTAGCTCAACCCATTCATAGCAGCCACCTGTTATTTGTTTTGCTACTCAGTTGTACTGAGGGGATAGCATCACATGAAAAGGAGATCAATGTTTACTCTGTATAGGACAGGCAAAGATGTGTGACCATGCAAACATCTCAGAACTTCAGACTACATGGGTGAGCACCTTAAAACTTTAAATATATCCATGTATTTTACCTGTTCACGTTTGAGTTTCTCCCTCTTCCGGATGAGCTCCACCAACAGCCTGGCTTTTTCAAGATCATGGCGCAGTTTCTGCCAATATCTCAGTGCTTCTCTTGCAGCAGAAACCTTCTCATCCACCTCAGGCTGCAAAGGACAATAAGTTTTATTGAGCTACATTATACAAACACTGTATCAGAGATCTGTATCTAAGAGCCCTGACACACCAAGCTGCAGTCAGCTACTGGTCGGCCATCAATGAATGTCTGCTGCCCTAGTTTTGTGGTGGGTCCCACACCGTTGACACTATTTGGCCTTTGTCTGATTTTTTTGGGAGATTCAGCAGTTTTCCTTTTTAAAAACACGAATGCAGACTACTGCCACCTTCTGGTATGGAGAGTTATTTCCTTTCATGCAGGCGTAGAATGTATGTGCTAGTTGGCTATTTGCTGTAACCTTTACGGTGTGTTCAAGTGCAACTTTTTGGCAGAGACACAGGCGATGTGAGGCAACGCAACAGTTGGTCCTTGTTGCCACTAGTTCTTTGATGTCAGTTTGGTGTGTCTGGGCCCTGACACAATCAATGAATTTTAGAAATTGTTTGGTAGAACAGTGGCTACATAAATAAATCAAATACCAACAAATGTTATCATTTAGGGGTGGGGAAAAACTCAATACAGAATAGTATTGTGATATTTTGCTTGGCTATATTGTATCAATACACGCACGCCAAGTATTGATCTTTTATTTTATACATCATTAATTTTTGTCAATACTAATTTATATATTATTTTTATTTATTTATTTATATCTATTTGCAGGTGGTGCTGCTATGGTGCAGGTATTTTTTTTTTTGTAGAGAGGTCAGCAGAGGTCTCAGTCAGCAGCATTTGGCAGGAGTTGATTTAAACGAAGATAGAAGCAGCGGAAAATGTAATCAGAAACGTGCTGTCCGTGTTTAAATCAAACGTCTGGACTTATTTTGCATTTTTTTAACATGGAGGCAGAGGAGGACTTGGATATGGCACATGCACTTTGCAAGCAGAGTCATACGAGAATAAAATACTCCCGGAACACTACAAACATGAGGGCTCACCTCACACACCACCATCCAGAGATAGTGTTAGGTGCTGACGGCCAAGTTAGCCCTGAACCTGCTTGGCTGAAAAATCAACCAACACTGGAAACACTTAGCTCAACAAAACTACCACCCAACTCTGAGAGAGCTAGGAAAATAACACAGTCCATCACCTACTTCATGTGCAAAGATCTGCGTCCATACAGCATTGTTGAAAACGAAGGCTTTAGTTACATGCTAAAAACACTGGAACCCAGTTATGTGACTCCTTGATAATTTTTCACCGACACAGTTGTACCCAAGCTCTACAGAGAAGTGACGTGTTAAGTTGAAAAATCTGTGAGTACAGCAGGAAGGGTGGGATTAACTTGTGATACTTGGTCTTCAAGGTCAGTGAATTCATATGTGACTATAACACCATATTATCTCACAGAGAACTGGCAACTGCTCTCTCACGTTCTCCAAACTAGAGCAGTACATGAATATCATCCCGGAGCAAACACTGCAGACCTCCTGCAAATGCAGCCCAAGAATCGGGGATTGTGGCTGTAACAGGCAACACTTCTGACATGGGTGTTGCCATTCAGTTAGCAGGATGCCTGCATGTGAAGTGTTTCACTCATACACCTAATCTGGCCTCACAGAGTGCATTAAATCTGCCAGCAGTTCAGATTGTCAGGTGTATGCAGCATTTCAGACACTGTTTTATTACAGTGTTGGTCAGTCTGTCTGCTTTGCATCACATTTTGCTGCAATAACGATGATTAAAGATTAAACAGACTGAAAACTGTATCTTATAAAGGTAAAACTGATAATGAGCAAGTTTTCATTTGGGGAAATAATTTGCAGTTGGAAAAAAAGGTAATAATTAAAGGCAATAAAGGTAATATTCTCTTTATCACAATACTCAGCATATCTTAATATCGCAATAATATCATATTGTGATCTATGTATCGTCATGATATCGTATTGTGAGCCCTCTGGCAATTCCCACCCCTAATCATGAGAGTACACAAGCTGTAGTACTGCTTCCTACCCTGACCTGTTCGGTATTCCTTTGGGACTGGACACTAGAGTGCAAACGTCGGACCAACGCCACACCATTCCTTGACTGGCGCTTCAGTAGCCAGTAGTTATGCAGCCTCTGCATGAACTGGTTTTTCCTCTGTAAGAGGATTCCTTTACAGATGATATTCAGCCTGTAGGATGGAGATAGATGCAGGTTGGTCTTACTGTCAACATAACTGACATAAGTTAAGGCATCTCTAATAGAATAAAATTGTTTCTTGCAACTGTACACTTATTTAGAAATTTAGCAAACCCAAAAATCTAAAAACTGTTGTTTAATTTTGTTGAACATAAGACACACAGCATTTTATTGTATTCAAACCAAAAGAAAATTTTACCTGCTTGTGGGTATCTGAGGCACTGTCATTTGTGGTGAAGCAGTGTGTTGTGCTGTTGACTCTGTGCTCTTCTTTCCTTTCTTTTTATCCATCTTGGCATCATCTTCACCCTTCCTGCCTTTCTTTGGTGTTGTAGGGCCCTCTGTGTAGGCACTCCGTCCTCTACTAGCCCTCCCTCTACTGCCCACCACTCTTCCTTCATTCTCCTCATCTGAGGCGGCCTCTTGTCCTGGTGGTGAATGGGCCTCACAGAATGCTGTCTTCTTAACAGAGAATGTGGTCCCATTAACATTTGTCTCTCGCACAGGATCAATCTTCATAAACAGGCCAGCACGCTGAGCACATGTGACATGAAATGCAGTGTAACAGTTAGCCTTGTGGCACTGAATTGATGCACCACGGCCCTTCTGCTTGCATAGGTAGCAGGTCAGTTTCCATCGTGCTGTGGGGATGTTATTGACCCCTTCCACTGGTTCCAGAAAGACTGTGTTAGCAAAACAGACCTCAGGGATCCAGATGGCGCAGACCACATGTGCCCAGCGGCCGTCACTTGTTTGCTTGAAGGCGCCGCCACGGTTCGGACATAGAACACAGTCAACAGGTTTCTGAGGGGACTGGAGGCAACAGCGGCACAGCCACTGGCCTTCAGGGATGTATGGCACGCCGTAACACTCCTGGTGTACAGCCAGGTTGCAGGAGTCGCAGAAGAGGATGACGTTGCTGTTGAGGCACTCATCATCCAGGCACACGCAGCAGAAGGCATCATCGTCAATAGCACTCTGAGAGGGTGCCCGGCTGCGGGCTTCTCGGTATGCCTCCTCCTCTAGCCGGTCAAACAGCAGCTCAAAGGTGTCTGGTGTGACAGCTGTGTAACCCTCTGATGTTCTGCCAGCATTGACCATCTCCAGCCAGGCAGTGTCTTCCTCGTCCATGTCATATTCTGCTTCAGTTTCATGATCCTCAGCTACGCGTTCAATGTAACGGTAATATGCTGTAGGCAGAGGAGGTGCCTCAACTGGCGTGAAGGTTTCCAGCACATGAAACTTAGGTTCAGGGAGGGTCATGTGATGATGGTGTGATGCGTTAGACTTTTCAGGTGTTTGTGGATGAGAATTGGGGCAATGGTTCTTGGAAGGTGGAGGGGACTTGACAGGAGGACATTTGGAGTCTTTCCTGCGGCCCCGGGGTGTGACAGGCTTGCGGACTGTTTGGGCACTGCTGGTGGGAGATGATGACTGCTCACTGTTCTCTTTGTTGCTGTTACACTCACTAATGTCCTGAGCCATCATCTCATCTTCAGTAATGACCTCCAAGGGCTCCAGAATAGAAATGCGGTGAAGCCTACCTTCAAGTTCCACCTCTACCACCTTCTGGGCCTGGGAGTAAGTCAGGGTTTCTCTACTTGGAGATGCTTTGAGGCTGTAAGGGGATGGTGATCGCTGGCGGGCAGCCCCACGCCCCCCAGCTGTCCCATTGGATTTCTTGACATCAGCTCCACCTCCTATGGCCACCTGGCCTTTTCGACGTGGCTTCCTCATGGGCCACCAATCACACTTAAGCTCCTGTTGATTTATAAGGAAATAAAACTGAATGAAAAACGGCGTAGTCAGACTGTAAATAATAATCAACATGAGAAAGCATACGTTTGTTTTCTGTACAAGAATCAACACTTATTTTTCTTATTTTGCTGTTATTGTTTGCTTTTTTATCTTTATTGTATAGTAATCTCATATTCTTATCTAGATAGATTTACCCAGCAGCTTTATTTCCCCTTATGATTATTATGTATTAACAGGACTGGGCTAAATATTATACTATTGTTATAACAAAGCCATAAATTAAGGGCCTAAATAAACTTAACATGCTTTGAACGTCTTGACAAGTTATTTCAAGCAGCTCTGTCATGCCATGCATTTTACAGCACAGTGTTATTAGGCAGAGCAGTGGTCACTATCACCTGCAGTGTAAACATTCCATCACACACTTTAACTCGTAAAACTCTTACTCAATCCAGATAAATAAATCCATACGCCTACATATTGACAAGTGGCCAACTGTCAAGCTAAAGATCACTCTTCACTGTCAATAGATACACAGCTAGTAAAGAAAAATGAGCTGTAGATTATTCTGGTCTTTATCTCATAAACTGTTGGCAACTACTAGCGCTAGCCACAACACAACAAGCACATCCAATCCGCTGCCAGGAAAGTTTGACTGATCCACCCTGCAGCCAATCAGCTTTGAGAGTACCACGGTCTCAACAGATCAGTGTCCTTATTTCGAGAGTAAAATGTCAGCCATATTTACAGTTTTAAAACATTATTAAAAACTCGTCTTCGAATTAAATAACAATTTCACATATGAAATGCTGAAGCACTGCTTCATCTTGTCAAATGGGAATGAGAAAGGCACAGCATTGTGACAGTATTACGGTGCTCTGTCATAAAAAGTACAGAGAAGTAGTTCCAGATATCAGCTAGCTAACCTGCTAACTTTAAAATATGGGCAGTACTAACGTTAGCTGCCTTTTTACATTTTAACGTTGACAAGGCGCGGATTAAGTTGTACGGTTGCCATCTTACAAAGACTTAAAAGTTCTGAGCCACTTTATAATAACGAAACAGTAGGTATCAAACTTAAGCCATCTTACCTATTATGGCAACTGACTGACACAGGTAGCTCGACAGCCGGCGGTCTGTAGCCGCTTCTACAGTAATGGTTGCCTAGCCAGCCGCCTTACTTGCTGTACTCCCGAAGCTAGTAGCTACCGTTAGCCAGCTACAGTTTGCTGGCACAGCCGGTATATTTCGCTATTTAATACCACTGCCGTTTCTTCACAACACGGTGTTTGGAAGGCAAGGACTGACTCATAAAGGCCTACCTAAAACCCGAGTGGTATATTTGCATTGATAATCTGAGAAACAGCTTACTGTCGACTCAATTTTGTGAGAAGGAGAAATACTAGCCTCCTTCGGCTAGCTGGCTAGCTATTTGGAGCCCTGAGTATGTGCTAAATCGATATTAGCCAAAGTAAAAACACAGGACTTCCGGATATATGTTTCAAAATAAAGTCCTTATTGGCGCATACTGTTTAATGTGTCATAATTTATATAACTCAAAATAGATATCACCCCCCCTCCCTCCCCAGTCTTTATTGAATACATTCAATGCATGGAATAATTACATTACAGATTTACATTATAGAAGTTGTAGAAAATTTATTTCATAAAATAAATATAAATACTAAACAAATATAAATTAAATTGCACAACAAATAAATCAAATGTAGGGGAAATAAAGAAACATATGGATACAAAAACATTCAGGGTCTGCTAAACAGATGAAAACTGAAATGTCTAAATGATCCCATAAATCATTTTTATGAATATGACATTGTGCAATAAATTTATTGTGCAGTAATATATCAAGGTTTCTCTGTAAATCAAACCAAAAGGAAGTGTCATGAAAACAATCTACGAATCTACAAACGCTTGCTCAATCGTTTTCCCTTCAAAACAAAAAACAAATTATTTATTTTTTGCAAAAAATGCATTTATTGCTCATATTTGGGAAGAAATTACAGATATCAGCTTTAGCTAGGTAGTACCTGTGTAAAATCCTAAATAGTGGCTTGTTTCTTTTTGGAATTATACAATCAATAGGTAGCAGAAGGATAGTGTTCCATTTTTTTCTGTTTAAGTATTATCATGTTTATTTACATCTAGAGTAAGTAATATGCTCAAGATGACTTCTAATAAAACCATTACTGCATTTTTAATTATATAGAGAGACCCCAGTAGTAGTAATAAAGTACTGCAGTTATTAATAAACACAGTGGAATGTGGCAGAAGTTGGGTAAGCAGCCCTGTTACAGAAGATGGCCTGGGTATTTCTAAATGCATAGATTAAAATGCAAAAATACTCTTTCCCACACATTTTATGCACAGATTTGTGTTGTAATTAATTTGACTGCACCCGGATTTTATATATTCTTACCTGAAGTACTTTGTATTGCTTTTAAACCCTATTTCCACTGTGTTGTCTTGCTATTTCCTGCTGTAATGTATTTTCTGTTTGATCTTCTTACATCCAATCAAAAGACATATGTTCCATGTTCTGAGTTAATTCTTCTTTTTTAACTTTAAAATAATGCATTACTTTAAAGACAGAATTATAGACTTGATAAATCAAACAGCTGTGCAAAATGACTTGCCATTCTCTTCACATTTTTACGTCTATATTCTTTTATTTTGACGGCGAAATGGCTCACTTCCGCTTCTAGGGTCGCCTGTGGGCTGCCTTGATAACAGCCGTTTAACACAAGTATATCCCGCCCCCTTGACGTCACCAGACCATGTTTTTCGCGCGCAAGCAACTCACCAGAGCCAATGACAGATGAGTCTGTATTGAATTTGGTATAACTTTATAGGCTATAAATATGTAGCTTAGTTGTTTTCTTTTAAATGTAAAGCAGCCCTTTCAAACAGGTAAACCTCCATACACAAAACATGTGCACACATGCATGCAAATGAATTGAATCAGAATACCACTATACAACGAAATCCACTTGCACTGCCTGAGTGGAGCTCAAATAAAATAAAAATAAATGACTAAGATAAAAAAAGTATTTCAAAATAAAAAGTAATTAAATTAAAAACTCACACCCACACACTACTTTAAACATACATATGCAGTACCTAAGTATAAATAGATGTGAAAAGCCATAGGAACCTGCTTGTATAATGAGAATATTGCACATAAAATAAAAAAAAATACAGGTGATGGGTTGGGTGAGATGAGCCTTTCAGGATGCAGGACGTCCTCTGTAGGCAGTGTAGACGTGTAGATGTCATTCAGGGCAGGCAGATGTGTGTTTGTGATTTTCTGGGCTGTTTTTATGAGCATCTGCAGAGCCTTTCTGTCAGCCACAGAGCTGCGGCCATACCACAGCAGGATTCCACAAGTCAGTATACTCTCAACAGACGTGGTAACAAGGTGCCAGCAGCCATTGTGGCAGGTTGGACTTTCTGAATGTTTTTAGTAAGTAGAGCTGCTGTTGTGCCCTTTTAATCAGAGAGTGGGCGTTGGTAGACCATGTGACATTGTCTGAGATGTGTGTGCCCAGGAACCTGAAACTGTTCTGTGGCAGTGGGGAGTGAGGCGGAAGGCTCACTATGATTCAAGACTCCAGCTAATGTTCGCTACACACAGTAAATGTGAACTTGAAGCTGAAGCTGTGAGCCTTAGCAGAAGGCTAAACTATCAGAAACGTTTTCTCCCCATCTCTGAAACACTTTGCTGATATCTACGTGTTTTGTTTGGTATTGTCAGACTCTCTTTTTAATAAGTTGTCCTCCTTGTTTGCGTTGCTTTGCAGTATAGGCAGCTGTTGCCAATGCTGAAATGGCAGCTTTTTCTGCATGATTCTCCGCCATTGAATCAGGCTTTCACAGAAGAGACAAGCAAGCTCATCTGTATTTAAAGAACTACCAACAGGAACCCCCTCTCTCTGAAATGACCTGTGACTGGCAAAAGTGGTGCAGAGTATAGTTTTATCTCCATCTGCTTGAATTGCAATATGGCCAGATGGTCAGGTTATTATGAGATTTTTGCCCAATTTGGTGGCAGGAGGTGGCGCAAACTATACCAGAACAAGGAGGTCACCCACACTGCGCCTCCACAGAACAGGAGCAGCTGCCCTGTGAGGATATTGGCTTCCCGGCCTTGGCTCGTGTAGTTTTCCGACCACAAGGCCATAGAAGTGGACTCCACAAATCGCCTGTAGCCCATATCCTTTCTTACCGCTGAAAGTTTAACCCTGTCTGACACCTGGTAAGACCAAATACGTGCAATAATAATACAAACTTGTCAGTAATATGTATAATTATATAATTAAAGCATCTCAACATTGTATGCATTTGGTCATTATTTGTCCTATTTGGTGCTTGTAGTATGTAATCCTCTATCCTCTGTTGTTGATGAAAGAATGAATATGATCTCATCCTCTGTGTTTGACCTCAACATGGTCCTCCATGTGGTTGGATTATGTTACCATACTGATGATCCTGCTCAACCATGAGAGTCTGGGCATGCACAAACTGCTTTCTGCTCTTAAAACAGGTTTCCTGGGCCAAATGTTGACAGAGCAAGACACATTTGAGGCAAACTGAAACATAAAGGGCTAATGATAACCTAATACATATATATATGACAAACTTCTTTTATGTACAATATTAAATGTTCTTTTGTATTACTAAGAAAACACAATAGTACCTTTGCCACTTATGTTAGCAGTGGCATTTTTACTCAATGTTAAACTGTACATTTTTCTTGTATGGCCAGGAAGTGGATTTCTTTGTCCATGCCTAATTCTTTATGGTGGAAATTCTCATCAAGATGGTAGCCCTGGGAGTCTTTGGCTACAAAGGGAGTAACCTTAGCAACAACTGGAACAAGCTGGATGTCTTCATCACCCCTGGAGAGTTAATATCCCACATTGTCTTTTTCTCATGTTGAAAAATCAATCTTCAAAATCTGCAGATAAACAACAGCACCCACCTTCAGAAAAAAATCGAATGTAATTTCTCAGATTGTCCTGGGACTAAAGAAAACAAATGCAGTTATTCACTCACAAACACAGCAAGGCAGTGTTGTAGTCAAGAAACCTAAAACGAGACCAAGTCATGACTAAGACCAGTGCATGTTGAGACCGAGACAACACCGAGACTTTGAGGAGTTGAGACCAACACCTGAAATTGATCTGAAAGATCCACATTCCCATAAATACACCCAAAGAAAACAAATGAAGATTACTCTAATTAATCAAAATGCAAAAATCAAAAGGTGAAGTTTATGTGTGGAAATATTCCTTTGTTTTCCATGAGCAAACAAATAGAACCATACACTGAGGAACTGAAATCAACACTCCTCTTTTGCACAGCCAATTTAGTGATATCCCAACAGCTGTGGTCTTGACTGGTCTTGAATTAAAATCCTTTGTCTGAGACTGAGACAAAACCGAATAAAATTGCCATTGATTACTTGACTAGACTGAGACCTTTAAAAAGTAGTCTTTAGACTGGTGACATGAGCAAGACCAATCTCAAGTATACAACACTGCAGCAGGGCCTTTAGTTTCAAACAGGAGAAACAAAGTTTGGACAGACGTGTACATTTTGACTTTTATAAATGAAAGAACACTAATTAAACTTTACACTGATGGAACAGCCACCAGAAGCAATTTGGGGTGTAGTATTTTGCTCAAGGATAGTTCAACATGTGGAGCAGAGGAGCAGGGGATCGAGCCACTGAACTTCCGATAAGTGAACAATCCACTCTGAGTATCAAGTGAGTCAATATTTCAAAATGTTGCATTGGTGCTCAGCATGTGTTATTTTGCAGTGAGTTTCCAAACATACTCACAGTGAGGCGCTATGTCCACCCAAGTGATTTTTTCTCAGTTAAAACATCAGGCGCTCCTCAGGAAATGCTCAGCTGGGAGCACTTGCAAGCACTTTGGAGGTTCAGCGGGTTTTTATTCAGTTGAGATGCTTTGTTTGAGTTTGTTTGCTATAATACGTAATATCTGAAGAAAAAAATGTCAGCACAAAGTAGAGTACCTGCTCTGGCCCTTGCTCTGGATGAAGGGAAGACTAAAGCACATAGGGAGAGATGACTGACTTGCAGGTCAATGTGGGTTAACCTTTGTGGTATTTGCCCCATCCTTCCTCCACTGTGATTGTACAGCTGGGTAAAAAGTGACAGCATTCTGCCCAAAAGTGAACATTTTTCAATTCTCAGCCCTCAGAAAAAAAAAAGCCAAAGGTGCAATGCTCAGTGCACAAAGTAATCAGCCAAATATGGAATTCCCATTCTGAAAATCAAAGTCCTTCTTCTAATTGGAACCCTTTTCGAGGCCAAAATCCCTGAGCTGCTTTCTATTACAGACCAAGGAAGACACTGTGATCAACCAGTCAGTGACCATGTGATTCACTTTGTACACCATTAAAAAACTAACTATACAGTTTAATTGTATATTGATTAATATGCTATGTTTAACTTACCAACTGAAAAGTGCTGAAGTCAGGCTTTAACATGTTAATGCTTGAAACTGAAAATAATGTAACTGAGTCACCAAAGACTGTTACATCTTAAATAATATGCAGTAGTCATGTGGTTAGTTTGCTTTATTTACGAATGCTAAAGGAAGGTGTGGACATAGGTCAGACCCACTGACACTGTCAAGATCAATGTGGCTACACTAAGATAATAATATTTCTGCTATCTATGACAATTAAATACAACAGCCCTGTGAGAAACATAAACAATTCATATTCAGTTTTAGTTGGTCACTCTGGAGACTGTACTTTGATGTTCATATTAAGTACTCTACCTTGATGTAGAATTCAGTTCAGTATGACATAATCCTGTTAGTATATATTTCAGTGATGAGACTAAACCCAACGTGACAGTTGACCACGTATGATTAGACAAGATTAGTGACACAAAAGTTGTGAGTTCAAGTCTCAGAAGATGAAATAGGAGTATTATTCACTGCACATACCGATAAGTTCTGCTGGTCGCAGGCTGCAGGTGTCAAACTTATAAGATCAGTGGAGTTTGAAAGGTCAACCATCTGTCATGTTTGTTAACTTAAAATTTTGGAGGTGTACTACATTATATACCTGTGTGTGTGCAGGCCTGGACTGGCCATCGGGATTACCAGGTGTTTCCTGGTGGTCTGGCCCGCTAAATGGCCCACAGGATGTAGCTACTAAAAAATTCCCTGCGTAATGGCCCACAGCTAAAAAAAAAACTATTTTTTGGGAGTGTCTTGAACACATCGCACTTGGTCAAATTCCTGCTAAGCAGCCAGTCAGGAAAGGAAAGGCTGGGGGCACTTTAAGATGGATTGCAGTGGAAAGAGGAGGAAGAGAGGAGCAGACAGGGAGAGAGATAAAAGATGAAAGCCTCTTGCAGAAGATGAAAGAATTTGTTATAACTGACCAGTTGTTTTCACTCTACCAGGTTAGTCAGTGATAAAAATAAACATGCTACCTAGCCAACGTTAGCGATGCATCAGCATCATCGATGCATGTCAAAAGTCCATCATTAACCCTAAGAGCCTGATGGATGCAGCATGTCAAAATTCACATCTCCACACACATTACTGTTGTTTGAATGACACACAAACTCTCACGACACTGAAGTTGGCATCTGATTCCAGCTTCTGATTCGCTGACAAAGTGGAAATATTAATCTGCCTTTAAAGCCTCCTACAGTAAAGGGACATGAGTATTATTAACTTGATGTAGTAAAGGTATTACAGAGAAGTAGTGGTTTGGTCCCTCTGACTGACATATAATTGTGTATCACATCATAACAGTCAGCTAGTTTAGTCCAGTGGTTCCAGAATGCAGGAAAAATAAGTCTTCAAACTAAAATTTTCATGGTGGGGAATACCTAGACCCCCCAGTTTAAAAAGTGGCCTGGTGGGAGCTATGTTTCACGCTATATTGCAAAATGTGGGGACAGCACTCTTAGGCACATTGCCCATGCTGGCAAATGTTCTCATCCTCTACCTCTGCATCATTCACATCTTTGGCATTGTAGGAGTCCAGCTGTTGGTGGGGCAGCTGCACAACCGCTGCCTCCTGGGAAAGGACTTTCCCACCTAAGGAAATTGCTCAGTCTGCTTTTCCAGTATTTGCATTTTTTCTCTGCGCTCTGGGCTGCATTAACAATGACCAGCTATCAGATAATCTGCCAATTACTTTCTTGATTTATTGATGATAGTTTTGTCTATAAAAAAAATGCCCCTGCCAATTTCCCAGGACCAAAGGTGATTTCTTCAGATAACTTATTTTGGTTGACCAAATTCCCAATCCCAAAAGATACTGAACTTATTTTATTTTTTTTTCATTTTATTTATTTATTTTATATACTTTATTAATAAAGAATGAAAAAATATAATGAATAATTATTATATTGAAATTATAATTCATAATTAAATTCAATTATTTTCACTCTTTTTTGTCATTAACACACAGGTCCGAACACACACATGCACAAACAGGACCTATACATGCACAAAGTGGAGAGATGTCAGAGTGAGGGTGCTGCCTTGGTCAGGCGCCCCGAGCGGTTGGGGCGTTTGGTGCCTTGCTCAAGGGCACCTCGGCAGTGCCCAGGAGGTGAACTGGCACCTCTCCAGCCACTAATTCTCCTACTTTTAGATGGATATTTGATCAGTGTTGATGGTAAATGTAGTCAGATGAAGCAATAAATTCCTCAGTGTGTGCTGCACAGCCATCATTGCATTGCCAACATACTCCAGGAAGCACTGCATCTGAGCCCCTGGGGCTGGTTGCACAGAGCACTTTAAATTTGCCCCTTAAGTGTGACACTTAAGGTTTAGTTTTTCCTTAGCTGAGGAAAATACTTATGGGTGTTGCACAGAATCTCTTAAGACGTTTCCTTAGTCATGGAAAGACTTTAAGTTATTTACGGCACTGAAAGAGATTTTACAGCAGTAAAATTTTACTGTTTCCATGGAAACCATTTGTTTGCTTAAATGTGCGCTTGTGATAGCTCAGGCTGCTTGCTGTCACACCTAAGTATCCTCTCACAAAGTTGGCCTGATAGTAAAAAAAATGGCAGAACATAAGAAGACACGAAAATCAATGACAGCTGTGTTAGAGACTCTTCAGCTCTGATTGGTTTTGTTTGTTGAGCCACAGTGGAGCAAATGTCATTAGAAGCTCTATGAGGAGGTGTCATGTACTACTGTATGGCGGTGACTGTTGACTATAATGTGTTCCCTGCAGATGTCCACCAGTATATCTTCCAGTAGAAGATATACAGTGAAGGCAAATATGAAGAAACACATTAGAGTCCACACAGGAGAGAAAGTGTTCTGTTGAGTTTAGTTTAAACCGACTTACAAAGTAAATGTGTTGAAAGAAGAACCATGGCAGTATTTGTCTTTTATTTTTGTCTTTCTCTTGATTTCGGTTTTGAATAATTCAATTTAGAATTTTTTAAATTTCAAAGTTGTTTGTAAATGAGAGGGAAGGGAAAGTGTTTTTCAAACATCTAATAAATCTTTATTTTAACCTGCTGGCTGCAGGGGATCTACCGCGGATGAAACAGGTCAGTCTAATAGTGCTTAAAACACTGCTTGTGGTCAAATTTGTAATTTGCAGTGATATCTGTGTGTGTAATGGTGTAAGATTATGTCAGACGCATTATTTCCTCATGCTCAGGATTAAAGGAGAAATAATGTCTTAATGCTGAAGCTGAAATAAATCATTGATATGCCTTTAGTTCAACATGCTCGCTGGTTTTCTTGAGTCTATGTAGCATGTCATAGATCATTTTGCAGTTTTCACAGTCATGACACTCCTGAAAAAGTCATGAAATTAGAGAAAACTTTCCAGGCCTGGAAATGTTTTTTATCTAACAGAATGTTTTGAAATTTTTTAGAATATACATAAATCTGGCCATTACTTAAAATATGTTCATAAAAATCCCTCTAACTGTCTAATGTTACCCAAATACGTAAGTTCCTAGTAATACTACTTTAAAATCCAGTGCTGTATTGCATAACCATTGAATGTTACTAGTATGACATGATACACATGGACCAGACCAGACCAGCATTGTGTCACTGCCAAGGCTGGGCCCCTTTTCAGGGAAAGAAATGCTGTCACATCTGGAGAGAAACAGGAAAATGCTGAAAAGCTGTTGTGTAGCGAGTTAACCGAGCACCAAGGCTTTCACACTGAGATTTCAGGCACATAAGATATAGAATATTCACAGAGAGTGTGATAAATGTCTTGATGCTGCTGGTGACAGTTATTACTGATAAATAGCTATGGTTAGCTTGAGTGGGAGGCTGCTGCAGTGCAGTCATACACTCTTAGAGATAGAAGTGCTAAGTAGAACCATATAAGGTTCTTTGGCTTGTCCTCATAGGAGAACCCTTTTTTGGTGCCTGGTAGAACCATCTGTGAAAGGTTCCACCTAGAACCCCCCATGAGAGGTTCCACAAAGAACCCTTACTGGGGGTTCCATCCAGAACTTTTTCACCTTCTAAGGGTTTCATCTAGAACCCACACAGGGGGTTCCACTGAGAACCTGTTTATATTTTATAGTTAAGCCTATGATAGCTTATCATAGGGCTTAGGAGAGTATTCACTGAGTGCTGATCCTTTCTCTAGACCACAAACTTCTTGTGTTTCTTTGAATTCAGAACTAGCCCAGCTAGTGACTGCTGTGAATAGGGCAGCTGACAACAAGAGAAAGACCGTGTGACCGCTTGGAAAGACAGCTGACAGGAGGGAAAAGACTCCAAAGGTGCTGGCAGAGTCAGCGAGAGCAGGGGTGGAAGATGATTCACAGGTGGATTACACAGTAACAGACATTGGAACAGACACGACTATGACTTGGATCTGTGACTCAGTGAAGGATAGGGGCACAGACCTATCCACCAGGGCTAGAATTAGCAGCACTCTGGGCAAGGCGAGCGCATCTGTAGAGGATAAAAGTAGCACAGTTGAGAACAAGATGCTTCAGGTTTGTCCTTGCGGCTGGCAGAAAGTAACATCAATAAAAGGCCTCAGAACTCATCAGGGAAAGAAGAAGTGTGTGGCAAAGAAGGGGCAGAGTAGCCGCATTGATCAGTACTTCCTAAGAAGTCAGTCGAGTCAGTCGGATGAAGTCCAGCGGCAGGTAGAAAACCACAGTTTGCAGGATATCAGTAACGCTGCCACTGAGGAGGAGGAGGAGGAGGTAGTAAGAGAGGATGCAGGTGACACTGAGGCCAGTATGCCAGTCAGAGAGAGAACCATGGAGCAAAAGGTTAGAGTTAGATGGCCTAGGGCAAATGACAGTAAAGAATGGGAGATACTTAATAGAGATTTGTCAGTAATCTTAAGTAGGCTTAGAGGAAATGCAATAGAAAGGTTAGAAAGGATGGGAGATATAATTTACTCATACGGTGTAGAGAGGTTTGGGGTGCATGAGAGAAAGAGGAGTGGGAGGGTACAGGCAGGTAAGTCTAGGCGGCAAAGAGAAATAGAGAAGTTAGTCAAGGAAAGGAGACAGTTAAGAAAGCAGTGGAAAAAGGCTACAGAAGAAGAAAGGGAGGGAATTAAGGTGTTGCAAGAGGAGCTGAGAAGCAGGCTAGCAGTTCTTAGAAGGGCAGAGCATCTCAGGAAAAAGAGGGGGGAGAAGGAATATGCTAGGACAGGTTTTTTTCAGGGACCCTTTTAAGTTTGTTAAAGGATTGTTCAGCCAGGAAAAGGGAGGGCAGCTTAAAGGAGAAAGGTTAGAGGTTGACGAATATTTGAGAAATACATATTCAGATTTAGAGAAGAATAGGATAGTAGGTTTCCCACCCGATATCCCTCCATTAGGAGCAATAGAGCATGAGATGGACGTTAGGCCACCTAGTTGGAAGGAAGTTCAGGAGGTGGTCAGGCATGCAAAGGCTTCCTCGGCCCCAGGGCCTAATGGATTCCCCTACCGGGTTTATAAAAGTGCGCCTGAAATCCTTAAATTTATGTGGAAACAGCTAAGAATAGTTTGGGAGAAACAGATTATACCAAGAGCATGGCGTAGGGCAGGGGGTGTCCTCATTCCTAAGGAGAAGGAGTCAAAAAGGTTCTTAAAAGGTTCTTACTAGAACCCTTAGTGTTACAAAGAACCCTTGAAAAACCCTTTCTTAAAAAAAGGGTTTTCAGAAGCAAATGGTTCTGGATAGAACCTCGGCCCTTTAAGAAGAGCCCTTTTGGAATCCATATTTCTGAGAGTGTACAGTCTAGCAGCATCAGACTGTCATCTCCAACTAAACCTGTGACTATGCCTGTAGTTCAAACATTTACAGACAACACTTAGCCTAATGATACCCAGTGATTTAATCAGTTATACATATTTGATTTAATCATAGGTATCCTGTTGTGGACATCAGTCAATGAAATATCCGCCCGCTGTATTGGGTCACTGATTGGTGGGAATTGACTGACAGGACATGACGGCAATCAATAACAATAGTTTTTTATTATTACTGTGTATGCTCAGGTTCAGGCAAGGTCACAAAATAATAATGAGACATGTCTTTAAAACAACCTTTTGTGTGACAAGAAATAAATGCATGCACACATGTCAAAATTATAATCCAAACATGTCAGATTGAGTTGTTTTCTATGTGAGCTTTGGTTTTCTATCTCCCCAAAAAGTTGCACAGCCTTGACCTTTAGCCAAGTACCTGTTTGTGCTGGTCTAGTCTATTGGCATATGCAGCTAGTTGGTAGTGGCAATGTCAAATGAGCGAGTAAAGTTAGTAAGGCCTAGCAGGAGGCCCACCATCAGGAGGCGTCAGATGACTCCGGCCTAAGGCCAAGGGGGGGGGGGCCTATGAAAAGGCCCAAGGTCATTGACCCATAAATGGAATCAAGTACAATGATTTACTTACTGACTTAAATCACTGAAATACAAGTTATGTGTATCTAAATGATAAATAAACGCAATTTTATAATTAAAAGATATTTCAATGTCCCATTTGATAACCCCCCAGCAGGCATGATGTGGTCCATCTGATGTGGGTCAGGTGTGCAGAGCTCACAGGTGCCGATAATACAAACATGTGGCACCAACCATGTACAACTAAAATGTCAGAAAGGGGGCAAATAATGCTCCAAATTTATGCAAAATTTTGGGAATGGAAAAAGGTATATTTCCATTTTTCAAAATGGTGTATTTTGAATATTTCTGCATAATGGGATCCCTCAACTGTCCTGAAATTGCATAAATTGGGTATGACTGGAAAACTTTACACTATTTCAGTTGCAAATGATTTGGAGTGCCACCTTGAAACTAAAGCAGAGCATAAAATGGTGTCCTGACACCCTGAAGTGATTGCTGCCACACCTACACTCACCAGCTACTTTTTTAGGTACATTCCTCAGAGATTTTGGTCCATATTGACATGACAGCATCATGCAGTTGCTGCAGATTTGTCAGCTGCACATCTATGATGCAAATATCCCTTGTTCCACCACATCCCAAAGGTGCTCTATTGGATTGAGATCTGGTGACTGTGGAGGCCATTGGAGTACAGTGAACTCATTGTCATGTTCAAGGAACCAGTTTGAGATGATTTAAACTTTGTGACATGGTGCTTTATCCTGTTGGAAGTAGCCATCAGAGGATGGGTACACTGTGGTCATAAAGGGATGGACACGGTCAGCAACAATACTCAGGTAGGCTGTGGTGTTTAAATGATGCTCAGCTGGTACTAAGGGGCCCAAAGTGTGCCAAGAAAATATCCCCCACACCATTACACCACCAGCACCACCTGCCTGAACCATTGATACAAGGCAGGATGGATCCAAGCTTTCATGTTTACGCCAAATTCTGACCCTCAGCCTCAGTTTCCTGTTGTTAGCTGACAGGAGTGGCACCTGGTGTGGTCTTCTGCTGCTGTAGCCCATCTGCTTCAAGGTTCAACGTGTTGTTGGTTCAGAGATGGTCCTCTGCATAGCTTGGTTGTAACCAGCGGTTATTTGAGTTACTGTTGCCTGTGAGTGCATGGATCCAAAATAAACAGACTTTCATACATACACACACACATTATAACTAGTAACTAGCAGGCACTAGGTCTTTATGCTACCCTTACAAATACCAGCAGTGTGAAGAGGCCCTGATCGTGATTTCTGCACTGAGCACTGCCTGATGAACTTTTTTTTTTTGAGCGCCAAGAGTTGAAAAATATGAAATTTTGGGTAAAATGAAGACCAGCCGTCTTTACTTGTACAAGTGTTGAACAACAAAAACAATGGAGGAGAAATATCTTAATTTACTGTGTATATAATAATATATAGTTACTCACAGGTTGTTCTCATGCACCATATGTACATTTTCCTTCAAAAAGTAATGCACCAAAATTTGTATATATCCCACGTAATGATGACCCATTAATATGGGCATAACCCATGTATTTTGGATGTTATCATGTGAACAATATGCTGACAGGAGTACACAAGGTTGCGGTCCTGAGCGGTCCATTTGGGAGGCACGTTGTGTCAATTCTGCACCGAGTGCTGCATGAAAAATTTTCACCTTTGGGTAAAAATGCTGTGCTTGTCACTGTCACTTCAGCCATTCAGTCACTGTGGAGAAGAAGCAAATGCAAGGAAGACCAACCGTGCTTAATAACAGTAATAATAGAGTAGAAACATAATAATATACTGTGGGCTACATATGAATGTTCCTCTCATGAGCCCACATAGACCGGTGGGCCAGTCCTCTCTCCCTGCATGCTTCAGACCTGAGCAGCTGAAAAGTTCCAAGTGGTTTGATGACAATGCTGTGTTATGCTGGGGATGAAGACAGAGGCTTTCTAAATTCTGTCCTTATTTTCCAGCACTAACACTCCCCCCCAAAGGAATACTAGAATAGATATTAACTACACTGTTTTTTCCCTTCTCATAACTTTTTGTTCTCCGTCCTCCTCTCTGCATTTTTTTGCAGTCTTCTGCTCCCTCTCTCCATCTTTATCCCTTATCCCCACTGACCTCTCTTACTCTCTTGCTTTACTTCCCTCCATCCTCTCTTCCTACAGCCTGAGGTGTTGACACAAATGTTACAGATCAGTTACATCATCCTCACCATCATATTTGTTCAGGTAAGATGATCCCATGCATTCTGACTTTTGACCTGTGGTAATGGCTTTGTCCTTTTATATTTTCCATCATTCTTTGGAATTTAACTCTGATCAGAATCACACATTTTGTTTTTTGATCATGGTAAATGGATGTGTCGTTCTGTGGGTGATCCCATGAATACTGACTGTATCTACATTAAATGCATGATAACATTTGTTAGACACAAGTTGCTAACAGCATATTAAAATTTGGTTATTTGCTAAAGCCCAGACAGGTTGTCAGTTCTGCATGTCTGCTGGGGTTTGTTAGGGTGCTTCACTTTCACCTGAAGAGACAACTGCTGGTGCTGGAGGAGGCAGCCACACTCTTCATGCTCCTGCTGTTTGGCACTTTTATTTTTAGGCATGTGCACACACATACGCACAAGTCCTTCCTCCTCATGTGTCTGTTTGTAGACATCTGTTATGTCACAGGAAATCCCAAAGGATGCTATTCTGTAGCTAAAATGATGATCATCTGTGGAAAAAAAGGAATGCATACATTTCAATGATTGGACGGCATTATTTTACTTCTCTGAAGTTTTCTGGGTATGTGCCTGTTCAGGAGTGAATTTAGCTTCAAGACACATCACAGAGACACCACCACTGACAGAAAAAGCTTTGACACTTTGCTCTGGTCCTTGGACACTGTGTTCCAGGTTAGTCTTTGACTTCCTTATTTGTGCCATCATCATCTCATTCCATCATCACGTAATTTGTGCCTTGATCTGTCTGTGATACCTTTTATTAAATCCTTTTATTAATCTGGTGCTGTACAACACTATGACTGCTACTCTTCTGTGGGCCATGCGTAGCGGGTAAAAAGTCCTTCTCGACATACTTGTGGGCATAGTGGTTCAGATATTCCACAGTATGGTAATTTCCCCCAAGAGCTGGATGCTTTACTTCTACCATGGCTTTCTAGTACGGCACGCACAAACACTTACATACACACCTATGCCTAACTCTATTTCCTGCTGTTTCAGGACTCCTCTCTCTCTCTCTTCCTTTGAGTCCACCAGCTCCACTCAGCCAGCTTGACCTCTGAGGACCCTTCGCACAGGTTATGATAATCAATCATCTCATCTCCTCCTTCAGGAAAAAAAATTACCACGAAAATCAGAAAAAAAAAAATACCCTGAAAAACAGAAAAAAAATTACCACGAAAAACAGAAAATATTTCTCAGAAAAAAATTACACCAAAAAAACAGAAAAATAAATAAATTACACCAAAAAACAGAAAAATAAATAAATTACTCCGAAAAACAGAAAAATAAATAAATTACACCAAAAAACAGAAAAATAAATAAATTACTCCGAAAAACAGAAAAAAGTACTCAGAAAAACAGGGCTTTTTTTTCATTTGTCAAGTGAATGCAATACACTTCCGTAGCTCACCGGCTCATACTGGGCAAGATAGAGTTTAGCAAAAAACAAAAAAACAAAAACGAATTACATTCAAAATTGGTTAACCAATTTGTTCTATGATTGTGAAATGGGTATGAAATTGCAAACTGTGCGGTATTAAAAAGTCTATCATTTAACTTGGTGAACTAGCAGGCACCATGTTGTATGATGGGCAGCTTTAGCCAGTCAAAACCCATCTGATTGAATACATTTATATATAAGCCTTTGAGTTCAAGATGAGTCTCCTCATGTATTTCAGTGTTTTATAGGTAGGAAAAGAGATGGACTTAGATGTAAAAACACCCATAAATGTTTACTTGGTGCATATGTTGCATATGTCAAAGGATAATATTGATAAATACAGGGACACAGGACTCAAACTTTGAAAATGTATTTTATAATTCAATATCTCTTTTATTCCTTTGGTTTTCCTCTCATCTTTAACTGACTGTAGCTATTTTGTCGTCAGCGTGTGATCACTCACAAAAGCCATATGGTTCTGCTCTTCATTCTCCCAAACTGTGTCACCATTGCAATGGAGAGGCCTGCAACAGACCCTCAAAGCACAGTGAGACACCCACAAGTACTGTTATCCTGAAGAGGGATAAGCATTAAACAGTGAGGAGGCACACACAACGCTATCCACTCACTCACACTGTGTGACAATACGCACACATAGTGCACATGTCCACATGGTATAATCTCACTACATGCAGAGTGTGATGAGAGATGGTAAATACAAGTGGGATATTTGTGAGAGTTTAACAGCTGTCTGTGCAGCTTACTTTTTAGTAACCAGTGATAGAAACACACTCAAACTGTTAAAAAATGCAGGGGGTCTTTGATTACCGTGGAGATGACTGAAACCTTTAGAAAATGTTGCAGACCATATTGAGCTGTGGATAGAAACCTGACAAGGACATCATAATAATCATACATTGATTCCTGATTGGGATTGAAATACCAAAGAAATAGAAGATGACACCCTACTAACTTCTCTCCTTGTGGAGGAGGGTGTAGTGCAGGGTGCTGAGCAGACCCTGATGTGCAGAATGTCAAATTCAGCTCCAGCCAAGTCGACACAAAGACACGATTTTCCTGTTCCGAGCAGTATTGTGCTATATATATATGTATATACGTATATATGTATATATTTGTCTCGACGCTACATGTTCCTGTTGATGGCTTTTGTTTCCCTTTGACAGAGATGTAGCTCATAAGATTTTTAATTTTGATGTGAGTGGTGATGTAAACAGTATGAATTCGATTTTAAGGATGTTGTAAATTTGATGTTTTTAAGACATGGGAATCAGATTTAATGGATTGTTCAAGAGATCAGGTTTATTAGAGATTTGTCATTTTGATGTAAGTGGTGATATGAATGTTGTAAATATTGTACATTCTTAAATTTGATTTGAATTAGAATCTTATTGGAAACATTTCCAATCCATTTGAATGTATTTTTGTAATGTACTTTTTTTTTAAGTGACATAAACTGTATATATTCATTTTAACTTGTGTGTTGTGAGAACAGTCAAGATTAATAGAACAGACTTCATTTACACAAATAACTGCTTTGACCATTTTTTTTATTAACAGCACTCTCACAAATCAAGTGTTTTAAAGTTATTTTAAATATGCATACTCACTATTTTAAGTATTGAGCTGTCACTGTTGCACACTACATGTATTATGGAAGTGGGATACAGATGTGCTCTGAACTCAAACACCAAGAGCCCTTTACATCCCCTGTTTAAACCATTGAAGTCTGGTGTACCTATGTTTGTTACAGTGGCAGGGATTTGTCCAACACTGTTACAGTTAGCTTCTTCTCTCACAACTGATCATGCAATTGTGTTAATCAGCTCTCTGAGTGACTGGTCCATCTGTCTGTACCTCGAGTGGAAACCTGTCACCCCATGTACACAAAATGTGTGCACACATGCATGCTCATGAATATAATTGTTTATTCTAGTTGTATACACACATGCGCACGCACACACTCACCTTCTCAGAGAGAGTGACAGACCAGCATAATATTTTAGGGTATCACATGGTTAAAATCAATCTCATGGACAGTAGATGCAGGATTCCCTTTCAGATAGATGACAAAATGAATTCAACATATTATCCATAAAATTCATGAATGACCTCTGTGCAATATTATGCATCACACAGCAGCCTCTAAATGTACCAGCCCAGTAGAGTGCATATTCAAAAGCTGTATCATACCAGAAAGATCTGTAGTGGTTGGGTGTAAAATTGTGTGCAGTTATGATATATACAGCATATCAGACATTACAGTAGTGGAGTATAGAACCACAAACCTATTTGCTTTGCACATCATACACACCTTCATGGTCACATATTCCAGCTGACAAGAGATGCATATTGGACACACTAAATGCTAATCTTTGAGGCCTTTGCTTCGCAGACGTTTTCAGCGCATTCATTAGCAATACCCAGTTGTTTTCTCTTGATGATTATTTTAATAAACAACATATAAAGAAGCCATTTCCCCCTTAAGACTGCAAAAATATTAATGACAAGATATTTATAGGCTATGAGTTAGACCAGTCGACCTTGGGCAGTGGCATTTAATATTTGCTGCAAAAACAAAACTTTGTACACACGTTGTCTTATTATTCAATTGGAAAACAATATTACAGTAAATTCTGTGACATTTGGTCACAATACATTTGAAAGACAGTTCACTGAAAGTGTACTTCGAGTAGCAGTCCACACTTAGAAAACAATTGCACAAAAAAAGTGGGAAAGTTTTAAAAGAATCACTTCTGAACACTGAGTCAAAATCTAAACATATCCAGGGTGAAAGAAATCGAGTGGATCCATGGTCAGAATATACAAGGGCACCATTGGCTGTATGCTGTGTAGGGCAGGGCGTCAGTAATTACAAGACATTCTCAGGTCACGGAGACATCGTCAGAGTGTTTTTCCTCTTGGAGTCCCGCCGTGGGAATGGCACGAAGCTTTTCACCTCTCTGAAGCATAACCCTGTATGCAAAAGGGGAAGACATTTGTTTTCTGCATGTGCTGCATGTCCACAACTCCAATCATTTAAACAGGAAGATTAATTATTAATTAACACATTAACAGAAGCCCATCAACAGAATGCTTGTGTAGTTGTAAATCATCCAATATGGCCAACATGGTAAACACTTTAAAAAAATAGAAAACGTCCACTTCAACCATTTTAAAAGCATGATAATAATACAGCTCCTCTATTAATGTATCCACTATGAGGCTGTGTATTATTTTGGTTTTTATCTTTCTCATGTAACAACAGAAATAATGTCTCTTTTCTAAGGAATTTGTAAAATGACTGATGTCAATTTTTTAAGCACTGGGGAGGGACTTACATTTTCTATTTTGGCTTAGGGAAGGGACATACAACTTTTAACTTTTGTATTTTGTATTTACTTTAAATACCCTCTGAACCCCAAAACCCACTGATGGGTTTTACAGGCATTTTTTCCCTCTAAGATCTCCAAAATCACACCATTTATCATAGCTACACACTGTGGAAACAGAAACTTTCGATGTTTTTTCTACACGTCACATAAGAGATATGTTTCCATTAGACAACATAACCAAATCTAAGCTTAAATTAGTTATAATTAGACATTTACATAGGACATTTCATCAAAATCACTTTATTCTACATGTCTCATTTAAAATGTCTCCAAAAAATCTTATACTAACCAGATCTTGTAAAAAACAACATTTAAGTCTGCACTCCTGCATGCATGACAATAGTGGAAAACCAAGACTTTTGTTAACTTCAGGATTATGTTTTCAACGTTTAACTCTCAAACATCAAAGGATAAGTCCCACTCCAGCCACCCCCTCCTCTGATGAATAAAAAACAGTCCCTTACAACATATACATCCTGTGAGATCCGTAAAATGTAAATGTCAGGTCCCTTCCAATGTTTGCTAACTGTTTTTCACTTACGCTTCCACTCATCCAGGGACAATGTGTCGTTGTCATGGCTGTCATCGTACGGCGTAGGCTCAGGAAAGTCGTCCGGGTCCCTTAAGCTGTCAAAATATGGGTGCTCCAGTGCTAGTTCGGCTGTGGGTCTCTCGTCTCCGTCCAAAACCAGCATCTTCTCCAGCAGGTCAATGCCTGCAAACAGTCAGTTGAACAAAAAAATGCAACAATTTGATGAAAGACAAAAACCCATACTGACATTAGCCATATGGCGGGTTGCTGTAAGCTTTTTCGACGCATAAGATTAAATTATTTAATGCTTATTTAGTGCAACACTTTAAGATGTTTTAAAAAGATAAGCAGAAGAAGAAATTTTGCTGCTGCAAGATACACAGAGTGTACTACTCAGAGAATTTCTCCTGTTCTTTATCTTTCTAACACTGACTGTTTGGTAGGTGGAAGAGCTTTCATGAACAGAGCACAAAGAGAGTCACAGCAGTATTACATCATTCAGAGACAGAAAGTAGCTAAGGCTAAGTTTACATCACAGGGTTTAATGCTTAATTCCAATCTTACCTATTTCCAATTCTATCTTTCTGCCTCGACTGTTCACATTCATCTCTGAAATGACCAACATCTGACATCTATGTGACTAGATCTGTTACCTGAAAGGACTCACATGCAACCAATTATATCACATATGCACGTTGGAAAAAAAAATAAAAAACTGCATATAAGCAAGACAGGCATTTGGGGACAAAAATGAATGGCATAGTGGTCTGAGTGTCCATTTCCTGAAGGATTTGCTATGGAATATGTTGAGGATGAGGGAAAGAAGATGAAGGAACGCAAAAGCCACAGCTATAGCTCCATTAGCAACTATTGCTGATAGTTCTGTGGAGAGCGAGGTGTGGGAACAGGAGAGGAGTAAGCAGTGGTGGGGACGTAATGTGGAGGGTTTCACAGAGGAGCACTTCCTCTGAAACTTGCGGAGGGCTACATTCCAATATCTCTGTCCCAAGGCTATCAGAGCAGGACTGACAATGTAGGTAAGCTGTCCCTGTCAGAAATTATCTGGCAGTCTGGCTCTACTGAATGGCGACTGAGGCAGCCTACCACAGCAGTGGTATGGTTACAGCAGCCTTCTGCAGTATAAAACAGGCTGGTCCAACACTGCGTGGTGAGAGATCTGCGCCTGTACTGTGAAGTATGATGTGGACAAACCATGCATGTATGAGAAAAACACACATGAATTCAGATATGACAGTTATCGCAGCTGTCCCATGGACACTGACTTGAGAGGTGGAGTACACCCTGAACAGGACATACTATCACATGTCTGACACACAGATGCAATAAACCTCAGGGCTGAGAGTTAAACACAATCAAAGGGCCTAAGTGTGGAGGCAGCACTATGTCTGTATATTACATCCTTCTAATCCAAAATTGCTAGGATAGTTTATTCAACAAGCCGTCTCACAGATCAAAGGAAAGCTGGATTTATTTCCAAATAAAAAGCTTATTTTTTGTAGATCCCTGAAGTGGTATTTAAATGTAAATCTGTTGAGCCAGATGCCAGGATACTTGTATTCTGTAACCCTTTCAATATTTGATCCAATACAATAGTCTATGGTTTTGGATCTTGAGAAAACCATCATTTTTGCTTTATTTGCATCAAGTACCAGTTTAAGATTAACAAGAGCTTCTTGGAGAACATTACAATAATGTTGCAGGGTTCTTTCTGGCCAGTTGTACAGCATCAGCAATACAATATACAACAGTGTAATCAACTTAAAGATGGGCTTGGCGACCATTCAAAGAAGAGACAATATTGATAATAGTAGGGACCCAAAATTGAACCTTGTGGTACACCCTTTGTTACCAGCAAAAACTCACATTGTGCACACCCCAACTTTACACACTGATGCCTCTATAACAAATAATTCTGAAAGCAGTCATAAGTAGCAATGCAACATAATCGATTAGTCGTCAACCATTACTCGCCAACTAATCTGATATCATTGAATTGATTTGAGTGACAGAAGTCAAAATTATCTGATTCCAGCTTCTTAAATGTGAATATTATTTTTTTGGTTTCTTCACTCCTCTTTGACAGGTAACTGAATGTCTGGGTATTTGGACAAAACAAGACATCTGAGGACGTCATCTTAGGCTTTGGGAAACATTTATCGACATTTATCCCCATTTTCTGACATTTTATAGACAAAACAACTAACTGATTAATTAAAAGAATAATCAACACATTGCTAAAAGATTACTACTAAACCATTAGCTCTATATCCAGATTGGTATGGACTCAAAACTGAGTGCCTTGCATGAAAAGACTTGAGTTGGTTGTTTACCAAGGATTTTTGTTCAGCAGTGTTAATTAGGAGATTGGGTGGTGATTATTACGTAAAAGAATCACAGGGGTCGACGTCCAAACACTGGGAAATGTGCCCGTTGAGATAGAAAAGATTAAATATATGAATTAATTGCTCGGTAATAACTGGAGTGTACACTTCAAGAAAAAAGGGATCCTATTTATCCTTTCAAGGTGACCTACTGGTATTGATGGCTTGTGAAACTTCAAGTACATCATTAGGAGAGAGGGGATGAAAGACCAAATGAAAAGCATGGTGCACACATATCATCATCAATAAAACGGAGCGTTCTTTTTTAAACAGATACATCAGTTAAGTGTTTGTCAAAGGCTATGCAAATCTCACTTCAAAAACCGTACAGGTAGAGAATTAGTGGATTTGTTTTTGTGTGAGTTTATGGCTTTCTAAAATTATGCCAGGTTTAAGAAGAAGCTAGTAATTACAGTGGGTCTAGATTCTGATTTAGCTTTCCTCACAGCTTAAGCATTTTTATTTCTAAGTTGTCCAAATGACAGCCAATGCAAGATTGTGAGGTGGGGAATTGAGGCCAGATTATAGAAATGAAATGTGAGAGGAATCATTATACATGTAATGATGCCTCTCAAACCTCGTATCACATGTTACGTATAGACCCACATTAACACAAACATTCAATCTAGCCATTTCATTAGTGCTTATGCTAGTGAGCCATAACTTTTCCATCAACACCTTTTAGTTGTTAAAATTATAAGCCAACTGAAATCTCACATTGAATTCAGGTCATTATTTCACGCTGTTTCACCATCACATTCCCACCCCCCTAGCGCAGAGGAGAAGGCCAAACTGCTGCTGACACTCGTGGTCAGCTGTGGACCGTGCCCCAACTGTTGAAATGCGCACATGAAATAGCATTAAATAAATAAGAAACGGAGCATCAACAGGTTCCTGCGGTGGAGACACGCACCAACGGCCCCGGCCCCGTAAAATTACCCCGAAGTTCCTGCTGTGGAAACGGGTCTAAAGTTCCGGAACTTTTACAGGGGCTAAACAAGTCCCTGCCTCGGAGTAGGTACTCAGAACGAAAAACTCCTGGGTTTGGCGCTTGGGGTTTACTTGGTGCTGATTGGATATACTCAAGGCGGGATGTGACGCCAACGGAAAGCGACAAAATAGCCGGCATTTTTAAAACTCAGCACGTCATGCAACGATTACGTCACATCCAGAGCCGAGTAACATTACAGGAAGTGGAGATATGGCGGTTGAGAGGGCCGAGCAAGAGGACGTTCCTGTAAAGTTCCTGCCCTCCAAATAGTACCAGGAACTTCTTCAGTGGAAACGGGCCACCTTCTCGAGAATTAAGTGGAGTTTGGTGGGTTTGATGATGGTGACAATGATGTTTCTAGTTTAACAAAAATAATCTTACTATTTAATTAAAATGTCTATCTCTGTGGGATTCTTTCCATAATCTTGTCAGACCTTTAGAGTGACAACATGAGCCTGTCAGTGGCAAAACAAACACTTTTAGTGATGACAAATTGACAGTGCTTAATTGCCTACAGGGATTACATTGTAGCCTGTTTCACTGCTGCTGGGTGCAGCGCTATTGCTCAATACAGGACCAACTTCAAAAATTGTCCCAAATAATCACTTAGACACAAACCATGAGGAAATAGGGTCCAGCTTGGAGACTACAAAGGTAACCTTTAAAGATGCACCTCATCCCATTTAAACTCTGCTTGTCTGTTTTAAAATGACAGATGACGATCCCCTCAAAAAACAAACGTTTAATCCCAAACTGCTATGGTGGACGAGCACTGTGGCAAGTGATAAAAGACTGTACTTGTACTAAATAAAGTAAAAAAGTGGACTAGTGGTGCTTAAAAAGAGGTTGTGGCTAAACTCACCTTTTGCACTGGCTCTGGGGAACAATGTTGAGAAGTCTTTTCTGGGATAGCGAGGGAGGCCCTTAACATATGTTTTGGCCTGTTTTTAAAGATGAAAGAGAAATAAAATAAGGCATCAAAAACAAAATTTCACAGTTTGTATTTTTTCTCTGGTCATAGACTTAAATTATTCAAACTACATGCATTTCAACTGAACTGATAGCTATTTCCTGTAAAAAATATACTGAACAAAAATTTAAATGCAGCACTTGTGTTTTTGTTCCCATTTTTTCACAGTTAAAGATCCAAGACTCAATGCACTCAGTAGATATATTTCTCTCATAATTTGCTTCCTCATTTGATAATATCCATGTTAGTGAGCACTGCTCTTTTTCCAAGATAATCCATCCACCTGACAAGTGTGGCATATCCAGAAGCTGATTAAACAGCATCATTACTACACAGACAAAATGTGCAGTTTGATCACATAACACACTGTCACAGATGTCCCAAGTTTTTAGAGAGTGTGCTGTTGGCATGCTGACTGCAGGAATTTCCACCAGAGCTGTTGCCCAGGAACTGAACGTTCTTTTAACTACCGTAAGCCGTCTCAGATATTGCTGTCATTGAATTTGGAACATCCAATCGGCCTCACAATCGCAAACCACATATTTCTGCACAAACTGTCAGAAACCGTCTCAGGGAAGCTCATCTGCATGCTCATCATCCTCACCAGGGTCTTGACCTGACAGCAGTTTGACTTTGTATCCAACTTGTGCGATTGTGAGGCTGGTTGGATGCACTGCTAAAGTCACGGAAACAACAGCTGTTCAGGTGACTGTTCTCAGACAATCTTGCAGGTAAAAATGCTGGATGCGGAGGTTGATCTAAATTCAACAACAAACAACATCTGAGACATCTTGAGATACTGTCATGAACATTCAGTTCACAGGGATCATCTCTGGTGAACATTCCTGCAGTCAAGATGCCAATGACACACTTTTCTTGTGATTATTCCAGGGTACACCAGTGTAGTTATGATGCTGTTAAATCAGCATCTTGATATGTCACACCTGTCAGGTGGATGGATCATCTTGGAAAGAGTGCTCACTTACATGAATTTTAACAATTTTGCAAACAAAATATAAGATAAATATATCTATTGTGTGCATAAAGTCTCAGATCTTTAACTTAAACCTGTGAAAAATGGGAGTAAAAACAAAAGTGTGACATTTAACTTTTTGTTCAGTGTATAAAAATCACTTACAATAAACTACTTTTTGTTGATGCCCTGTCTTTTCCTCTAGTGCCACCCTCAGGACAAATTCTATATTTTTACCCCCACTACAGGTGAAGCTTAAATAATGGCAAAACCCTCAGTGTGTTGTTATTGTTAGATGTAAATATGTGTATACGAACACTGTGATTCGTCCTACCTCTGCACTGTCCAGCTTCTGTACAAACTCTGCTCCAGGTACTCCAGTCACTTTCATGATCTGAGTCAGCTGGTCCATGTCTGGTAATGAAGAGTTACAATCAAGGATGTTTTAACCTGGGATGTCCTGATGGATCAATACACATGCCCCCACACAGAAGCAGTTGAAAATGGGGTTTCCAAACAGGTCCATAAACAGAATAATAAAAGAAACTAAAAGCTACAAATGACTGCTTTATTTGCTAGAAGAAAATATAAATCAGTAAAGTGCATCAAGTGCAAAAAAACCCCAACTAGAATTACTGCCTCAACTCTGCCAACCTGTAATGTTGCAGTTACAGTTTACAAATATGTCTGTCCAGACTCATATGTAGCCATGACAGGAGACAGCACTTTAAATATGGATGCTGCTTACTTTTGACCACCAAACTCTGATCACTTCATCCTTAACCCTCTATGGTACGCATTATGATGCCAGTTGGTAAAAAACAGTTTGCAATATTATTTTGTCATAAAACAGACTAAGTAAAAAATATTTTAAATACATTTCCCGAAATATATTTTTGGTGCACTTTTAGATATATTACCTTGAAGCAACTCCAAATAAGAATGTTACCATTTTTTTCTTTGAGGAGTCTTAGAATATAATAATTTAAACTAACATTGTTAAACTTATTGAGGTTAATTAATTGTAGAAATAAAAAGAAAATGATGATAACTGCTATCCATTTGAACAGTACATAAACCTTAATACACAAAATCAAAAACCGTCATGGTAGGATTCCATAAACATTAAGTGTTCTTTTAGGAATTATTTGCATTTTAACAATTTTATATCACTCAGTCATCAAATAAAGCACATTCAATAGTTGAAAAATTTTGCTTATCGATTATTGTGAATCCAATTTTTTTCCAGATTGTAAAATGACAAAAAATCAGTTTTTAAAATTTTTTTTTGGAGAGAGTTGATGGACCTGAACATAGCCTCCAGAGAGTCATGTGATGATATCATTAGTACTGTTGGTATCCTTAGGGCCCTGGCTCTATTTTTTTAAAGAATTGCAACATAATTGTGTATGTAATGTAGAAGCTTCTTCAATTCTGAGTCCAGTTGCCAACGAACATATATAACACGTAGAATTACCATGACCTGGATGAGAATCTTCGCCAAGAAATTTGAGGAAATTCCCTCAAGGTGTTCCTGAGATATTGCTTTCACGAGAATGGGACAGATGGCATGAAAACATGAAAAGTAGATGTCAAACATGTAGGACAGGTATGTAATACACAGCAGCAGTGGCGACATTGGAGGCTGCCTGAAACTACGTGTTGCTACATGTAATATACTGTGTTTGCCTTCTGTGTTCCATTCTGCACCTCATTTATGGTGCCTATCATCAAATAAAACTGTCACTGTTTGTTAAAGTGGCTTTAATCACCTATACTATTATACTGATTTAATAAGTGATATTAAAACATGATGTGCTGTCATTTAGGAATCATACAGTACATTTACATTTCTGTATGCTGAAACGTATGTCATAATCCAGCTTTAAAAGTCAGTAAAGGGACAAGGCTGATGAAAGGATACAGTCTCTCCCTTTGAAAAGGGTCTTTCCATTGATCATTTCTGCCATGATACAGCCTACAGACCAGATGTCCACTAGAAAAAACAAAAGAAGAAAAAACACGAGTTAGAACCACTGCAGAATGAACATCACTAGCAGTGTTTTAACTTAAGCAGCAGAAATGAGGAAGGTGGCATTTATATGCCAGAGCAAAGTTCCTCATCGTGGTGGAGTGCAGAATCTATTGTGCTGGTTATATTGGGGAATACTTAGTGAGTAATACAATCCTAGGTAGGGTGTAAACTTGCCTGAGTTGCTTTCTGTGCTACATCCCTTTCTGTAGATGCTGTTTACAAAATGAAAAACCACTATCTGCTAAAGAAACATAAATCCTGAGACAGTCAGTTGCATTGCAGTGACAGCTCTGTCATTGAGTCTCAGCGCGATTAGGGTGCTGTCAGACCCATCTTTGTCAAATGCTAACAGATTAAGGCAGAAAAAGATTTATTGTCAGAATTACACCCGTGAAACTTCAAATGCATTTCACACACCAACGGCAGGATTATAAAAACTGCTGACCCAGAAAGTACCGTACGAGCCACTGCTTAAAGTAAGAAATCCCTGTAGCTGGAATTCGGATGTTTTGAAACGACAAACAGCAAACAGTTACAGCACCGACAGGCCAACTCAATACTGAGACGACAGCGAGGTAAGAATATGTAACAGCTACGATTGTCTTGCCAGTCTGGGTGTAGTGCATCCAGTTCAGAATGACCTCAGGCGCCCGGTACCAACGGGTCACCACGTAGCCTGTCATCTCAGCGTCAGTACTGCGAGCCAGCCCGAAGTCCAGGATCTGCAACAGAAAGACAGAAATTGATCACAATCTGGAACATGAACAAACATCTTTTAATTTATTGATACTTCTGATAAAGTACTGCACGTCTAAATAAGACTATTTCTAAGCCAATTTTAAGTGAGAATCAAATCTGTCTAGTAACAAAAACAACTTAATGCTAAATTCATAGTGTATCTTGTATTCTAGGACATTTTGTACCTGCTGAATCCTTTTATTTTGCTGCTGCAGCAGCCCTATCATTTCAGCTTGTGTCATCTTTTCTAGTGTAATCCTTAGAGGTACCAACCTTCAGTTCACAGTCTTGGTTTACAGCCAAGTTTCCAGGCTTTAGATCCTGTAATAGAAAATGAGCGGAGTGATGGGTACTTAATGCACTTAGTGATTAACAGAAAATTTTAGTGTTTGTACAGTGCAGTATCAAAACTAGGACCGGGAAGAGTTAGCGCTTGAAGTTCCTGTGGCCTCACACGGCTCAGCTGTATGCCTCAATGCCTGGATACTGTGGGGATTTTAAACAGGGATCCAATGGTGTGATTTAGTATAAGCTGACCATAAGACTCACTGCAGCGTTTCTGCAGAGTCACTCCTAAAGTACTGTGTGATAAGGGTGGCGCTGTTGTGAGTGAGTGTTGATAACATCTTAGCGTAAGGGATTACCAGGGTAATAGGGTAACACTGACTGAATGAGCATGATCATATTTTACACACACACACACACACACACACACACACACACACACACACACACACACACACACACACACACACACACACACACACACACAGTTAGCTGATCTCAAACAAATGGTCAGAGCTCAACCATCACACACTAAAAGCTCAGTTATTAATAAGCATAATCGATAAATATGTTGTAATTAAAACACGGTGAAAAAAAAAGCTACATTACCCAGTAAATGCTTGTGTCAAATACTCATAACAGAGAGAATATTAGTGTGCTGTAACTCTAATACTCCCCTTGCAAAACAAGAGCACAGTAGATTTAACAGTTGATCTTACTGGTTGAAATCCTGAAAGAATTTAAAGGAACTTGTTGATCCTATCTTTCAAGACTTTAGGTCTGGTTATTTGTGTGTAAGAGATAAGAAGCCTGATATATTAGTGCTGTATTGATCTAACCCTACTTTCACCACACACACACACACACACACACACACACACACACACACACACACTTGGCACTGGTGCTAATAGGTGTGGCCTGACATCTCTAGACATGCACACAGACATCACAGAGTGAACTCATCCTACCTGTTGGGGCAGGGTTTGATCTGACTCAATAACAATGACAAATTAGATCCACATTCCCATGTATTTTGTACAAGGAGAAGCACCAGTGTGATGTCTGAGCAAGAATAATGCAGAGCACAAACCCCTGCACACTGCACATATTACAATTTCTTAATAATAGTCTGTAAAGACACGTTTATTACAGACTGAAACATTCTCCTAGCTCGAATGTCAACTCTCTACAGTGACATGTAACTGATACTTACCCTGTGGATGATTCCAGCCTTGTGAATATACTGCAGAGAGGGAGAGACAGAGCAGGGAGCAGACAATTTTATTGCAATCACATCCAATATGTATTTGTGGTATATGGCATTTACTTATGGTATTCTGTGTTTTGAATATGCCTGTTTACATGATGTTTTCATTAGTGTGCCGGTTTGTACTATGAGTTCACCTGACAACTGTCTATTGTAGTTAAACATACAGTTGGTGGTAGTTATAGTTATGGGGCGTGGTGAGGGTGGAGTCAGGAATATCGATATTTGCCTTCAGTGTATCGATTACTTATTGCGAGAGGGAGCCCAACAATACATTGAAAAAATGATTTTTTGTCCCACCCCTATTAAATATATACATGATACACATGTTGTATGGTAGCCTTGGAATGTATTCTGTGAGGTCAGCTTCCTGAACTCACCCTGAGTCCGCAGAGCATCTGGTAGACGAGAAACTGGACTTTGTCTTCTGAGAGATGGCCTCTCACCTTTGACAGGTCAGTAAACATATAAGGCATCACCAGGTAGCTGAGAAAATGAGAGGGAGAGCGAGCATGATAATGAATGGAAAGAAATAGACAGTGTGATTACCTCTACTGAACAGTCCAAACACGATGCAAGCTTTATTCAGTCAAGATCACAGCTAATGCACAAGAAAAAAGCCTCTCCTTTGCTGTTCACTGTTGTTTTCCACACTCTGTTAACGCTGTAATCCAGGACTTTTTATACACTGATGAAGGAGCTTAGGGTGCTTGAGTATGTTTATGTAACACTCATGTGTTTATACAACCTTCAATATACTCCTGCTTTGCTGCTGTAAAAGTCTAAGTTTGCAGCTCAACATATTCATCTTACCAGCACATTAAACTCAAACTTACACCATATAACTCTTCATTAATAAATGGCCAAATCAAACAGCTAAATCTTTAAAAAAAAAAAGGGTCACTTTACATTCTGTAAAGTTGGGAGTTTTAGTGTTTACAGTACTTTGTGCTGTGTCAGTGGACAGGAATCGAAATCCAACCAATAACATGTAGGTTTGCTGTTGTTCTCTGACACAGTGAGTGCAGGACCAATGAGATCATGCCACCTTTGTGACACAGTTTAGGGAAGGTCCTTTCCTGTTTCAACATGACAATTCCCCTGTGCACACAGCAGGTCCACAAAGAAATAGTTTTCAGAGTTTGGTGGGGGAGATCCTAAGTGGCCTGCACAGAGCCATGACTTCAATCATCACCTTTGGACGAACTGGGACAGTGGCTGTGAGCCAGGCCTTATTGCCAAACATTAGCAGCTGACCTCACAAACACTCTTGTGGCAGGATGGGAGCAAAGCTGTGCAGCCACGTTCAAAAATCTTACACATGCTAATATCCATGGTTTTAGAATGACATGTTCAATATTCACACATGAGGTGTCCAAACACTTCTGAATATCTTTTTATATTACAGGAGCTCTTTGCTTCATACATCTTTGCATTTTCTGTCCAATGCCCCCATACCTAGCCTGGAAAGAGGGCGTTGCCTATCTGTGCCTGAGGGCTTGGTCAATATGGTGAAAAATACTCACAAGTCCTGGAAGTCATCGAGGCATGAGGCAGGCGAAAACACATCAAGAAGTCCTATCACCTGGTTGGAATGAAAGATTGAGGTGACTAACACAGAGGCATGGGAGCAGATGTGAGGAGCAGAAGTACTTGCAGGATATTATAATATCAAAAAGGCAAAATGATTATGCTATGTTAAGGCCAAAAGCACATGCTGAATCAAAAGGAGATGTGTTTGGTTTAATCTACTCACATTTTCATGCTTCATGTGTTTGAGCAGTTTGAGCTCTCGGTAGGCCCTCTTAGCAAAGATCTCTGACTGGAAGGGCCTGTGGAGCTTCTTGATGGCCACTTTCTCTTTAGTCTTCTCATTTATTGTTGAGCTGTGATGAATAATGGAAAAACAAGTCATTAGCTCTGCACTCTGAGTCTGCCTGTGTCTTCTAGCACCAATATGATTTCACTCTTTTGAAGTCATAGCAGTGAGAAAATGACAGGACGGTCTATTTTGAGGTTTCAGTCTTGCTAAGAAGCAAATCATGTCACAGCAAAGCCGTTCTCAGATGGAGGCAAAGTACGTGGGACTCATTCTCTCAGTGGGGGGGGGTCTGTGGTTTATTGAGTATGAACATGTAAATATTTGGCAACTCATGTTGTGCACGTCTGCAGTGATCTGCAGGGCACTAAATCGTAGGAGGACAAGCTTGTTAGGCTATTTGGAGCCACATCCACCAACACACATTACACATATCACTTGTGCACAGTGCTGTGGACAACGATGATGCACTAATGTAGAAGATTAACAGCAAATTTCACATGCAGCAGCTGATCCATCCCAGATAGGCATCCATAATAAATACAGTGGTTGTGGTTGGTAAACTGTTGGTTACGTTTGTTTTTATTATTTCTTTCTCCTCCTGTGTTTATGGTTTCCCACAATATGATTTATGTGAGACATGAAATTTGCCAAAATTACAGACAACAGTGGGGGCTTGATCTTAGTTCATCAGATGGTGCTTCTTGTAAAGGTCAGACATTTTAAGCTTTAACAGATCATCACTCCCACACTATAATACACATATTCCCTGGTAACCACAGTCAGTAATATCTGCAGTTCTGTTAACAGAAGCAACAAAGTACACTATGATGGAATTTAAACCAATCCGAATTTTTGAATTATTTTTTTCCTCCTCAAGGCTCTCAGAATTTTCCACCCTCTCATTGGTCAGTGTGCACCCTCCATAGTATAAATAACAAAGCTGTGACTGAACATCAGAACTGGTCATAACACATGGACTGGTATTCCAAAACATGTTGAAAGTGAATGTTCAGTGGAATTCAGCATTCAGCACTCTGTACAATGGAAATGATCCTATTTGTGGTGCTATAATTTACAGAATATGTATATGTTAGTGTATGGATGATGAAATGCAATAACATTTCTTATGGCTGGAGTGCAAAGAATAAATAGAAATAAACATCTGACTGTGACTGACTTAACTGCGTGTGGTCTACATCAGTAATGAGATGACAGCACAGTGGCTGCAGCGCAACAAGGTCATGTACTCTGTAATTTTGTATTCACCATAATTACATAACTGCAAGAGAAGTAGAGAAGGCTTTGAAACTGCAGATTACATTATGATGTAGGGAAACAGCATTTTAAACAATTTTGCAGTTTCTAAAAAAAAAAAAAAAAAAATGTTAATAGTAACAGTGAGAAGAGTGAGTGGCTAGTCAAAAATGTTTTAGATTGGTGGGGTTCTGCTAAGGGAACTAAAATCCTGGCTGCAGCCCTTAGTGTAGATTACACATCCAAGTGTTTGTATAATGTTAGTCAGCAGCCTTGAATGTATGACAACAGTAACTGTACCAACTAGCACTGCAATGATCAGTCGATTATCGATTAATCCAGTGGTTCTCAAATGGTGTGCCATGATGCCAAGCCAGGTGTGCAGGTGTAACCACACATTATTACTGCAGTATTCAGCTGGGCAAATAATAATTGATCGATTACCAGTTATCATGTAAATAATTGGCAGATTAACCAATAATGAAAATAATGATTAGTTTCAGCCCTTGTACCAGCTTCGACACACTTTGTCCCATCTATTCAATCCATTTCAATTCAATTTTATTTATAAAGCTCAATATCACAAATCACTGAATTGTTGAAGAGATTATTAGTGGATGACTTCGGCATTTTTCAACTTGGACCCTGTTTTCTTATGCAGCTATATTTGTCTAGGTGACTGGTCCTGGTTGAGCTAGACAGCAGCAGCCAGGCATCCATACAACAGCAATGGAAGCATATGGAGCAACTGAGCACCGTCACTGTATGTCCATTGTAAGTGGTTATGGCTCAGATTGTTATTAGTGTCTGAAATGTCTCTTTACCTTTCATTTGATCTGATCTGTTTGATTTAGATGAGCCAGGCCGGCGCAGAATCTAATATTCTCACAACAAACTCCCTTTCGACAGAGCTGGAGTGAGAGTAAGTAATAGTAGAAATAGTTTGTGGCGTTGGAGTATATAAACAGTAGGTGATTATTTAGTTGATTTCGACAATGCGGATGAAGCCTTTGATACACACGTTTCCTTTGTTATCTTTCTGCAACGAGTAACATCTTGTGAGATTTAAGAATGAGACTTCCGCTTAATGAGACGATAACAAACAGACCAGATCGACTGAAAGGTAAAGAGACACTTCAGACACTTAGACCAGCTTGAGAATTTTATGTCTTGAGGAAAGGTTTATACGATTTTAACCTTTTAAGATTAAATATTACTAATACATCATTATACACAGGGTTCCTACAGCTTGAAGCAAGTTAAACTTTTAGACTTTATTAAGGATTTTTTTTTTAATGCCACATGGAATGAAATTTAAGACCAATTTTACAAAAACCAAAATTGAAGAGAAACAAAAACATTAACAAACATCGATTATGTAGGAATAGGGAGTTTTTTATATATCCTATATTGTAACATAAAACATGACTTTTTGAAAAGAATTAGGTGTTTGTTGGCAGGTTTTCTGGGTGGATTTGTTTTTTTCACTCTGTATGAGGGATTCTACTACCTTGACTCCTATTGAAAGGTTGAAAAACTTTATGCATAAAATACACCAATTCTCATGTGTGTTGCTATGTACTGGTTTCAGCCATGGCACGAAATCTTCATTAGATGGCCAATTTTCCTTGAATTTTCACTTTCCCTTGCCATCCAGGGTACAGTGAGGGCTAGCAGGCAAACACTGGATCCTATACCCACTGGAAACAAAATATGAGAGTGGATGGTTCCATATGTGTCACTGCGTGATGCTAATGCCAGAGACATTTGGTAAATTATTCAAGAAATGTAAATGTTACCAATTATTTTAAGACATTTTATTACCAATTCAGGCCTTATTTTTGATGAATAAATTCAATGTGTGAAGGAATTTTGTGGTGTTACAGCCTTTAGCCTTGTTCATTTAAGAAAATGGATGATAGTTAAGTTTAATGTGACAGCTGGGTCAGCAGAAGGCCCAAAAGAGGCCTTGAAGTCAGGCTACTTGACCTTTGTTATGAACGTTCTCCATCTATTGTCTCCCAGTTGTGGCTGAGGGAGTACAGCTGCTCAGATAAGGGTACCTAGCAAGCCCTGTTGCCATAGCTCCCAAGGTTAAAGGGAAGGCCCTATGCTCTGGGCTCAACAGACGAGAGTCTCCTATTAAGTAGGCTACGTGCATTTTGTAAGGTACAGGCGAGGTGGTTTAAAGCGAGACAGGTGAGCGTGCTTGTTGTTCAAAGTTAGTACCCAATAGAAACTTCACATAGCCATTGATCGGGGCAGAATGACCTTATTTGGGAACGTGGAGTAACTTGCAAGGGAATACTGTTTGGGTTAAATGCAAGAACTGGGCAAGAACTGGGCAAGGGGACACCCTCAAAATCTCTGGACGGCATACACAGTGTTATACTCTGTGTGGTGAGCTGTGATTCTCCTCAATCAAGTCTTCATTTAATACTGTTTGTGATCCATCAAAGTCTCCTGAGGTCTTTTTAAGCTATTAAATCATCAGCTCTGAAATTTCATCAACACAATGCCTCTTAAGGCTTTTTTAAGGATAAGCAGGAACCCTGATTGTACATCATATATTATACCAACAATATATTACAAATGTATCATCAAATTGCAGCATTAGTTGACCTTAACACAAGACACTGATTTTAAAATCTAGTCAGCTGGATAAACAACATGGTAGCTGTGAATTTATAATGTTGAGTGATGTTGGGTGTGTCCAATGAATTTGCTCTATTTGCTTAAACAAACACATTATGTCACAACGGCAACAACATGATGCTACTGAAAGTTGTGTTTCCCTTAAGGCCTAACCCCCTACATTCATGTAAACCCCAAAAATGTCATGTATTTTCTGCTATGGATGTCGCAACACATAATTACATAATATGCTATTCATTTATGCACATGTGCATGTGCATATGTATGATGCAGTGTACACACTGTCTGTTTCTATGGCTTGCACAATGTATCGCTGTACCTTGTTTCTAACTACATGAAGAAATGAAAGTGGAAAGTGGCCATCTTTAATATTGACATTCTAAAATAGCTACATCTTCTCAGTTATTGTACACACATACACATATCAGGTAGTAAGGTACGTGTTGTGGGATATGTAGTCTTCATGCTAACATATGCTGCTAGTGTGTTACAAGGTGTCAAGTGATATAACCTGATGATAACGTGAGTTAGTAGCTGTGTCTTGACTGTTGACAGTGTGTTGGTGTACAGTAGCGTTACAGGATATAATCCGGGCCCAACGTAGGCTGCATGCAGCCAGTGCAGCTAACGTTTGTAAATGCTGGGCTCAGACTAAACATTATTCATAACACAGCCCAGTCCCAACTATGACACACACAGATACACACACACACACACACACGCACACACTTCATTCAGCGTTAGGCAAACGAGACTCACCACACCGAGCCGTACGCCCCAGTCCCTATCTGTTTGAGCCGTGTATATTTCTCCGGGACTTCCCACACCGTGCTGTTTATTTCCTCACGGGAGAAATGTGGCCGAGCCTCCATGATGAAGAGGAGAGGACGAAGCTAGTAAAAAGTTCTGCTCCCTCCTCTGTGAGCCTGTCACTTGGTCAGAAGGTAAAGCAAAACACTGCACAAGCCCCAGTCCAGAGAACATACCCTACAACTTACTTCCGTTAGAGGATTTCAAAATAAAGCCCGCTGTGGAGCGGAAACGGCTGACATGCTGCAAAAATTCGAGATAAACAGACATAAACAGCACATACAGCAAGGGACTGTTCTTTGTTTATTAGAGGACGGGCTGGCTGGAGTGTGTCTATATTTTTTTGTTCATATCTTGACCTTTCCCAAAGCTACAAATATTTTTGCCTTCAGTACCCCCAGTGACTGGAGGCACATTTAATTTTTAAATAAAAAATATAGAGGGAAGTGATTTTGATAAAATATCACCATTTTATTATTTTTTTAAAGGAAGCATTAATTGTGGATGATATTTTCATGGACTGTCTGAAATAATGCAGCAACACTTTCTGTTTTCACAGTTTCTGACTATGATAAATAGTGTAATTTAAAAAAAACCCACGGGCAGCTTTCAGAGGGTATGATACATGGTGCAATTTTCAGCGTTTTTTAAAGAAAACACGCCTTTGAAACCCAATGGCAGGTTTCAGTGGGTATTTAAAATAGGATAATTAAAATTAATACAAAATACAACCATTTAAATTAGTATGTCCTTCCCCTAAGGGAAGTTTAGGGTGTTGGAGATATGTTTGAGAGTTAAAAATTGAAAACAAAATCCTGGGATGACAAAAGCCTTGGTTTTCCACTATTGCCATTGCATGTAGGAGTGCAGAATTTAATGTTGTTGTTTTGTTTTTGTTTTTGTTTTTTTTTACAAGATCTGGTTAGTGTAAGATTTATTTTTAAATAAACAATTTAAATGAGACATGTAGAATAAAGTGATTTTGATGAAATGTCTAACTTAAATGTCTCATTCTAACTAATTTAAGATAGATTTGTCTGTGTTTTCTTATGGAAGCATTTGTCGTACGTGATATGTACAAGGAATATGGAAAATTTGAAAATTATAAGGTATTTTATGTTTCCACAGTTTGTGGCTATGATAAATGGTGTGAGTTTGGTTATCTTTTAGGAAAAAATGCTTTTGAATCCTGTCGGTGGGTTTTGTGGCTCAGAGGGTATTTAAAGTAAATGCAAAATACAACAGTTAAAAGTTATATATCCCTCCCCTAAGCTAAAATAGAAAATGTAAGTCCCTCCCCAGTGCTTAAATAATTTACCTGCTCTCTCCATTTTGGCCCAGCCCCTCCCACCTCATAAATGATGAACAGTCCCTAAGATAATAATGTAAAAACTGAGCGTTTTTGTGTTATAGCTAGGCGTGATTCATATTTCACAAGAGTTTATGTATTTGAGTCTGTTGGTTTTTGCCTACAGTAATGTCAGTTTGTAATCAATTTATGTAACAAGAGGGTGTTTAAATCATTAAAAAAAAGTCCAGGCAAATGTATTATGGAAACATGACTTTCGTGTTTTATTAGATTTTCATTTGAGTTTCCATTTGAATTTATAGGCCTGTATTTTCAGTTCCCATGAAACAAAACTTTATTTTGAAGGCCGACGTATTAAATTTCCGGTCTACCCTTGACTGTCTCTGGGGTGCTTTACTCGACATTAATGCAATTTGATGTCAGTCATTTGCTGTATTACAGTAGACAAGTCGCCTGGAGGTCTATTTAACCTGTAAGCTTGTACAGTCTTCCCCTTACAGAAGAACAGTCCGTGTAAGCTTCATTCACCGTGTGGAAAACATGAGGGACGTGTGAAACATCAGACGTCTTGCTTGCTGAAACATGTCAATATGACTCGATTTGCTCCCGCCCACACACAGTAGGTGTTACTTGTCATGAATAATTAAGTCTACTGTGCATCGCCAGAAGTTTATGAATCATGGCAGCTTAGCCTACAGCAGGACATTCACACATACACACATGGAGAAAAACATGTACAACTACTGAGCCCTGAGATATTGGCTTTGTGGCCTACACAAATGCACAGTGGGTTTATAATCAGTTAATGAATAATCCTTCATTATGATCCCTTTCTTTTTCAGTCATATGAACAATCACTAAAAAAAAAGAAAAGACAAATATCATCCCGTACTGTAGCTTATACATTTATGCAGAAGAGCAGCTCTTTGAAAGCCAGAAAATCAACACTGAATTCTACAGTATCATCAAGATACATAACCTGGAGCTGCTCCACTGGCAGTCTACACAGAGCTGACCACGTAAATTCAATGCAGCTGTTTTTCTTTCCATATATATTTACAGAGGGTGGTCTTTAACTTCCAAATCTTAGATTTTGTATGTGTTGTATATACCAGGATTGCAAATTAAAATTCCCAAGAATGCATATATTTGAAATATAAAATGTCAGTCCTGTGTTATCAGTGTATTAAACATTCTTTTGTCCAGCAGGATAATGTCTGTGACGATACTGCATATAAAATCCAATATAATCATTGCAAAGTTGAAAAATAAATGAGTGAATAAACCTAAAATGTGTAATATTCAGTAGTATTCGTCTGCATTGCCTGTGTGGGGTTTTGGGGCAGCACAGTTCTCATATTTTGGGGGCAGTATTTAAAGTTTAAAAAAAGAAAAAAAAAAGGATGAGGTGACTGGTTTTAAGTGTGCAATAAGTAAGATTTTTACTGCAGGATGGCACAAAAATGATCATAATATATCTGTGGAGGTTGAAAGGATTATGGATCAATACCAATGACTCAGCCATTACTTCGCCAGCTGCTGAACCCTTTGGCTTTCAAATACCACTCTCCATCCTGAACTCCCACCTACTAGAGTCTCAAGACCTAATTTTAACTGGTCACTCTTTATTAGTGATTAGCAAAGTCAACCAAAGGAGGTTGAAAGTGTAACATCCATATGACAAAGACGACCCTCCCCCCTTCCCTTTGTTGCAAAGCTTGAAAGTTGGCTGCATATGAGCTCACCATGTCAGCAGGTAGTCGTGGGTGTAAAAAATAGAAAGGGCACTAATTGTATGTTGTGGGGCACAGTTTTCTAGCATGTAGGGCAGCAAGGTCTTGAGAACTGAAGCATATGATAGCACACACACACACAACACTCACCATAAGGTGAGCAGGTGCAAATATAAGGTGACATGGTTAAAGCTGGGGGAGGCAGTTTTGTTTTAAACGTCATCAGGCAAAAATCCCATAATTAATTTTGGGAGTTTTTTTCTGCCCCTCCCCTTGGCTCTGTTTTCAGGCTTTGTAATTTCCAACCTATTATGAGAGACTTCGGCCGATCACTGGTCATTTCAGAAAGCGATTATTCCTATTTGCTGTTCTGCAAATACTGATAGGTGTGCATGTCCCTTCAGATGGTGAACTCGTTAAGTGGCAGAAATTATGTGGAAAAAGTTGCTATTCCAACACTGGCAACAACTGCCTACACTGCAAAGCAACCCAAAGAGGATGACCAACTCTCAACTCTCTTTTTTAAGGCCTACACACTAAACCAACCTCAGAGAACTAACAGCGACAAAGGCCCACTGCTGCATTGCCTGATGTCACCATATCTAGGTGCACATGAACACACCACATAGATTTCAGCTGACAGTCAACCAACATGTATGTTCTGTGCCTGTGTGAGAGGATATAACTCTCCACACCAGCAGGCAGTGGTAGTGTATAATCGTCATTCTAAAAGGGAGACCAAAAGACTGTCTTCATGCTAGTTTTATCCAGTTAACACATTAAAACAATTCAGTGTTGAAAGACACGGACACAAACCATCACAAAGTGTTTCTGCAGTGGCTAAAGAAAAATAATCTTACCTTATTTAACAAGTTTATTTTGGTCTGACTCCCTCTTGACTTAAGCTCTTTGTATACTTTCCTCACTTCCATTTCTCTTCTCGTGTGCTGAGCTGCCAATCAGAGTGATTTCATTCACAGGCTCTGCCGACATGCTGAACTGGCCAATAAAAAGCTGATTGGGGCTGACAAGGGGCAATGGTGTGGGACACACAGCACCAACTAGGGCAACAGACACTCGCCAACGGCCCAACATTAACGGACAGCCAACTAAAAGAGAGTCTGACAATAGAAGAAATAAGACATGTCAGCATCAGTTAAATATTTCAGAGATGGAGAGAAAATATTGCTAATAGTTTAGCATTCTGCTAAGTGGAGCCAAAGGCTCACATCTATGGATTCAAATTCACATTTATGTAGTTTAGTTAGCTGGAGCCTCGAATCGAAGTGTGTCCTCCACCTCACTCCCCACCGCTACAGACCACCTCGCTGGGAGGAGAGTTGGCAACAGCTCTGGAGACTGGCCCCCATTCAGGGACCACAGCAACATGAAACCAACCAGCGCCGGTGGACCTGACTGCTCTGTCTCCCCTCCAGCTCAGCAAACTTTCTGTTGCTGCCATTACACAGGTTAGACCTGGTAAGGCCACCAGCCTGCTGTGACACCTGGCACTGAGGGGTTTGTACTGGCTGAACTGCCCACCAAAAGGCATGTGGAACTGCTGTTGCACTCTTGCCCAGCAAACAGCCCACAGAGGTGGGGAGTGAGGCAGAGGGACCGTGCTAATTCTTATCTCATTTGTGGCCTGATAAACAGAAAATGCAAGAGAGCAGGGCAAGCAAATGTGCTGTGTGGCAGCTGTACAATTAAATAAGATTAAATAAATCAATGTATGGAGAAACACTGGCTTAATGAAGTGTGAGCATATGCCTGTAGTTGTGTGATGGGAGGAGCTCAAGACAAAGAATGGAGAGCTGCAACTTAAGGGTGTATTTTGAAATTATGCCTTAATTTTTACTTTTTCAAAAAACTACCTACTGCCTAGCTCTAATACATACAGACATATCTTTGGATTAAAGAATGAGGAGGAAAGTCTTGCAGATGCAGGTAGATCTGAGGTCTGAAGCCAAGACCTTTTTTCTTTAGCCACTGAGCCACAGTGCAGTGCAGTGCAGCTACAGTAATTTAAAAATCAATAAACCTCAGATGCTTTTCAGCCCATGAAACACATTAAAGCCCAGTGTCATGATATATTCTGCTTGCATGTGGTTTACAATGGCCTCTCTCCTGTTAAGTAACATTTAAAAGAATAATTCACTAACGGCCGCAGCCAGTGATCTTCAAAGGACAATTTAGCACCTGGCACCGACTTAAATTAATGGTCTAACTGTAAATGAAGCAAATGAGCTTAAAGTTTCCTTCACCTTGTCATTCACCTTGACCAAAGGCTAGAAAGTTTGAAGTATATTCTGGCAGCCACACCGTTTCTCTGCCCTTCTTTCTGGTGTACATGCATTTAACTGACTGACTACCACAGATGCACATTGTGGGTAGTACTGCAAACATTGCATTGTTCTACATAATGAATTTACATACCACCTGCAGGCTAATATATTCAAAATTGAGAAATCTAATTCGACAGACATCTGTCTGTCTGTTTGTTGGCTGTCGCCAATATTGATCATAAATCCATTTGCTCTTTGCTGTGTATTTGCATTTTGTCAATCTTCCGGGTCATTTCCGAAAATAGTTTTCATCAGCTGCTTGAAGAGGGCCTCCATCACTCTGTCTGGGTAAATGTCAGTGAAATGCCAACTTTCAGAGATATTTTTGGAGTCTTTGAGACACCAAACACAAAGGATTTTTATTGACTTCTAGTGAGCAAATTACATCAGCTCCTGGCAGGAAAGTTTTGACAGATGTATCAGTTACAAGTTAGCTACTCTAGAAACAATTTGTCAGCATTTTGTGATATGAGTTGTTTAAAGGTAATCAGTCTCCTTTTATAGAAGCATCAGTTCAGAATATAATTCAGTGATAATCACGCCAACAGTCAAATGATGCAAAACTGATTCCGTAAAATGATGATATGCTGATGCATATTTAGTGATTGAAACAGGCAGTTTACATTATAATGGCTGCTAAAAGCAACTGTAGTCATTCCAATCTATGTGGATTTACGCTATGCTCAAACAATGAAATGATCCAATTCTGGAATAACACAGCATCACATATTCTTTAAGCCTGCTGAGCCTGCCACATATGCTTTGAGCTATAAGCTTGCTTTGAAATGGTACTTTTACAAAATGTACCAGATTGATGCATCAGCTGCTTCTGATCCTGCTACACAAATCTCTCAGTCCAAGTCGAGCTCAGTTTGGCTGTGTGAATATAAGCTATGGATGTGGACATGTGAAAAGACGTCACACCCAGCTTGCAGCTTGCAGGTTGCAGCTCAGTATTTTCTGGAAAAGATCTAAATACTCCACAAGATGGAGCTAAAGTCTAGCAGAGGGCCACAGGATGAGCTGAATGGTGCATTCAGGCTATCAGATCAGTGACCAGTGCAGCTTTGTTCAGTGTGTAGGCCTACTGTTTAAATGTGTTTGTGTGTTAACTGTAAACGATTAAATGTAATTCAAGTCATTTTTGATTTAAATTTTGTAAAGCCTGAGTCATATCGTGGAAATCCATAAATCTACGTTTTCCTTGAATTTTATTTTGACAGAATTTGAGTTTCTGTAGGTGCTGCTCTTCTTTCAGCAGCTGTAGCTATCCCTGCTAATGAAATACCTATGAGAAATCCATAATATTAATGCATCACCTCCTATGTGCAGTGGAATTATTCCCTGGATAGATCTCCCAGACATTGACTATTAAAAACAGCAAAAGTAAAAGCTTTCATGGGTTGAATCATTACTGTGCTTTCATAATTGTGAACGGAAACAAAAAGACTGAATGAGATAGTAGTGCATGACACATTTACGCATGTGAAGATGTCACAGAGTATTATTTCACAAGTAAAAGCCTCTGAGCACTACATTGCATCAGCCGTCTTCACACCGTGGACTGCTAGATAATAAAATAACATGGCATGTCCTCTATTCTTGCTTGTGATGCAGATACACTGGCGTGACTGGTGGCGTATATGTGACTCGAGTCAGAGACACACACACACATGCACCTATACATCACTGCAAACAGAAACTGCACACACACCGACAGTCGTACAGCCGCGCAGACACACACTCTGAGCCTGTGTGTCTGTTCTCCCCCCCGTCATTTGTGCTTCAACCCATCTGCCAAAATCCTCTCAAGCAAAATCTGACTTGACATTTTCCAACACTGAATCAGCAGAGAAAGTAGGCTAGCACGTAAGACGGCTAGAAAGACATGGGAAGTAAGAGAGGGGGCGGGGGGTAAAGAAGCTTGTTTCACAAAAGGCCACGGCTAGAGGAAGACATCCATTTGCCCTCTGTGCCACCGGAGCACGCGATGGCATTAACCTAATGAGTCTTTACATAGTAATTAAAGGTTCCCCACTGAATGATACTCTGTGTCATTCTGTACCGAAGGAGAATTAATTATTAGTATCAATCAATGATGTTATCTGTGGGTGTTACTTGGTTAAGAGGGGAGACGGGCGGACAGTGGCATTTAGCTGTGATTAATGAAGTGACCTTCCCTACAGCCTTGGCTTAGATCTAGAAAAATCTATTCCAATTCAAAGTGACCTCCAGTTTGGGGGGGGGGGGGGGGGGTTGGAACACCCATACACTTTGCATCCAAATACAACGAAGTGCACACACATGACCCTCACCAGGCAGTGATGCAGATGCGAAACTTCAGAAATGTATGTCTGAGGAAGTCACATCACTGTCCTCCAGACGGGCATCGCTCTCATATTCACCCGAGTCTGACATACCACTTAAAACTGTCGTCATTGTAGCTATGTTTAGTAAACTCATAATATTCCTCAAAGCTTATACACACACACATGCAAATGTGATGGTGGCAGAAGTGGTGATGATAATGATATTAATGGGTGCCCAAAGACTTCTGCTAAGACATTTCCATATTTTGTCCCATGGGCCTTAGTTGGTAGAGCATGGCATTAACATTTTTATATTGGTAGCATTCCCACTAGAACAGGAGAAGCCAAGCATGTAGGCTATATTCATTCCTCACACTGGAGAACAAGAGGGAAGAACGATGTTTTCCACATGAAAAGATTCACAAAGCAGGCATGGAATTTATTTGTGAAAGAAAATATACAGAACAGTTTTATGACTGCAGTTATAAATAAAGACACATGGAGTATTTTAGAGTGTGTGCACATATATGGTTGTATCATGTGCAGTAATCAGCAGTTTCATTTTAGTCTATTTAGATACAGTATATGTACATGTAGATACTGTAAACTGTATGCATGCTGCTGTGTACTGCTCTAGCTGAGTTGGCACTGACAAGGAGAACAGGAAATAATGAGATACACATTAGACTTTTACTGTCACTGCATTTTTTGGCTACAAAACTATATAGCAGGAGCTATTTGAGAAAATTGCTGAATGTTTTACACTTTTATTTCATGTCATTTTATGCCTTTTAAACTGTACAAAGAGGGTTGTGTAAGAGAGGCTTAGATAGAAGTAGATTGGATAAGTAGCTGAATTTAGTGACCATCATAAATACCACTAGAGCTAGCTAATATTGCTATGGCATGGGTAGACAGAGAGAATGCCTGATAATGTCAGTTATAAATTAATAAATATAGTAAAACCAACACAGCCACCGCATTGACATGGTTGATCTGTACATTGCTTTGCCTTATTTCACGCTCTGACTTTTACCTTACTTTACAGTATTCTTTTTTTTCCTATTATTTCTTGGGAGGCATTTTGACATGTCACAGTAGGAAATGCACAGCTGTAAATGAAATTAATGATGACTGAATTCCATTTAATATTAGTAACACCGGTGCTCTTTTCTATTAGGACAACTTAAAAAGTCTGCTGACCTACTAAAACTCAACAAAATTTCACTGAATGGAAAGGGGAAAAATATCAAAATGCAGAACTGGAACATGCAGGGACATGAATATGACTTAGATCAGTTCCAAAGCAAATTCTCTGAACTGAGCTGACATTCCAATTTAAAATAAACCTTTAAACTGTAAACGTATGAACATCCCTCATCTGCAGTTTGCCATTTGGAGGCCTATTTTCATTTGTAATAAAATGATAGGGGCTAAAATAGTTCCCTGGTATTGAGACAGACTGCAGAGTAAGGTTTTAATTCTCTGCAAGTGCATCATTACAAGTGCATTACATATTACATGTTGTCATCTGATCCAATGTCAATATATAAAAATATTGATCAGCGTAACTTTAAAGGGACAGTTCACCTCAAAGTAAAAAACGCATATTTTTCCTTTTACCTGTAGTGCTACTTGTCAGTCTAGATTATTTTGGTGTGGTCTGCTTCGACGCAGAGACTACCCTGGTAGCCTAACCTGCAGCCTTTGCAGCAATGCAGTCCTGTCTGTTTTTGTAAGCTGAAAACCATTTCCCTCAGTGGAAATGGAGCTTTTATTTATTTTAATTTCACAGATAAGAAACAATTTACTGCGAAGACAATGAAGCACTACAAAATTACGTATGTGTACAAGTACTTGTGTACTTGTGTTTGAAATTGTCACTATTAAACCACGTTTAATGTTTGTTTTGGGTGTGCTTTCAGTCAACTAATTTTTAAAGCACTTCACAGAAACACCACCACTGACTAGTGTTTTGGAGGTGTAACTTTAGAGAGGCACAGACACACAACCACACAAGTATAAATGCTCGCAACAGCGTAGGTCGTGTGTATAGGCTCTGCACAGAACTGACAAACAATGCTGGAGATATCTGCTTTAGAGATGTCTACCTTCTCTCCAACACAATGGAACTAGAGCCCTGTACCAAAAACATTTGGTATAGTACCTTCAGAACCAAAAGTAATCTCTAAAGACGTGTCCATACACTGTAGATTTGTGTTTCCACTGCAGGCTGTACTCTTAAATGTAGGCAGGGTTGTTGCTACTCACAGCTTCCTTCAGTTTTTGCTGCAATTCCCCTTCACCGGTGATGCAGAGGAACGTCTGCACCTTGTTTATCCTCCACATGAAGGGGGTTGCATGCTGACATTTTTAGAACAAAAAAGAACAGGCTAGAGTGAGAGTCTCTCTCAATGGGATATTTAAAAATAGCAGATACTGTATGTGTGTCAAGTCCTTGTCAGGCTAGAGCAGGGGTTTAGTACTGTCGGAGTGCACTGGAATGATGCTCTGCCATGTTCTTTTCCCTAAGAGAGGATTAGAATATGTGCCAGTTGTAATTAATGTACATGTTTTAGATGCTGAAAGATCCAATCATCACTAAACCAAACTACACCTACCAATTGTAACACTGCGCAGAAGGAAGCATGCATCTACTGCTAGGTCACCTAGCGTCATTGAGCTAACCAATGTTACAACTCAGCTGAGGAGGACGTCATAAATGTTTACATATCACACTGTTGTGAGCACAAGCCTCTCATCCATGACTAGATGCTTTAAGTCCTTTACTTTAAATGATTTTAGACATTTTATTTACTTTTAAATTACCTTCTGGTAGCATGATAAAGTGATGCAGTTTAGTTTGGACATGGTCACGCAGACAGCTGTCGTGCAGGATCAATCATCACATCATCCAAGACGATCAGGACTCGGATCATGAGCCTTTTACTATCCCAAATGTGTCCACTCTGTTCAGGCTGCCACCTGGCTCTCCTTCCGTCTGACCCAGCATCAGGTCAGCACAGATCACCTCCTAATGAGGATGAAGAGGAAAATACGTTTGCTAAAATAACTCTCCAAGCATTGCAGATGTTGCATTTGTTTTGTCACAGTGTAAAATTTGGTGACAGATGGCTAATACACACACATGCACACAGACAATACCAGCGATAGCTCACACACTAGTGCTCATCTAAACAGCGATTACCATCTCGTATGAGGCTGGTGCTCTGCCCAGACGATGACAGCTCCTCATACAGTGCAGCAAGTCCCTGCGGTGCCACTATACCAAGCCTCAGAGGCATGCAAGTCATTGTGCCATGTTTCATCTCACCCACTCATTAATGATGCTCGCTGGCCAGCACATGACAGACCTCAGCTTTACCACTGTTTGTCTGCTGGCTGCTTCTGTAGCAAAGCAGGCCAATTCTGATAGCATACATGGCCTGTAATTGCTGCATTTCTGGAGCGTACCACAATAATGGGCTATAGGAGGCTGTTACTGGGGTGACCCTCAGCATAATGACCCAACTCAGGCCTTATAAAGTATTCAGGACATTGACTTTTCATTCATGAGTGTGAGACTGGGGAAAAAGGAGATAATAATGAGCATTAGCCAGGCCAGTGTATTCATTTGTGAGAATGATGACCCAAATAGTGTCAGAGGTTACAGAGCCATGTGAGTGAGAGGATATCATAAAACAGTTGTTCATGTCTGCAAAATGTGTCCCCATCTATATATTCAACGCGGCTTAAATGGCGATTTTATTGCGGCAACAGTGGAACAATGTGGTGTTATTAGACTACTCTAAGGAGAAAAGTGCAGCCAGTGCTGATCAATAAAATTTTACAATCAACCCTAAATTGCCCTGGTAGCCAATGAAGTGAAGCTAAAGTGGAGTATAAGATTGTCTTCTCCACTTAGCTCTCATCAGGAAAGCAGCTGCAGATTTTGGACAAACTGTAATCTGGTTATAATCTGCTGGGTTGGACAGCTTTCCAGGCGTAATGAAGGAGAAGCATGGGTTGCAGTTTTAGTGGTGAATAAAAGACAGAAAATCTCTAGTGTTGTAGGGTTATAGAAAACACAGCTCCACTGTCTTAACATATTTTTCTCTGAGCTGAGATAAGACTTGAAAAACATTCTGGCTTTGTTCAGACAGCAGGCATGTAGAGCAAAATGTGCATGTGATATACCAGTATGAGCAGGCTATATCTGATTTCTCAAAGTATAATTAGAGTTTATCATAACTTTGGTCTTTTTATGGTTTTGGCCATCATCACAATCAGTTACGATAATATTTTACTCTTGGGCAGATTATGAGACAATGGGCCCCTGGGCACAGACAAGCAGAAGGCCCCACCACCTGTCCTACACAAGAGAAAGACACACAGACTTTCTAATTGTTTATCCTCTTTTTGTTGTTATTTTGTGCCTCCTTGTATCAATTTTGAGTGTCTTTGTAGTTGTTTTGCACTTGCATTCTCCATCTATATCTATCCATTTTGTGTCTGTTTGTGGTAGTTCTGAGTCTCTTTGTTGTCCTTTTAAGTCTGTTTGTGGTCATTGTGTGTTTCTTTGTTGTCCTTTTGAGTCTCTTTGTGGCCATTTTAAGTCAGTGTAAAGTTGCTTTGCATCTCTGTAGTAATTTGTGTCTCTTTATGGTCCTGTTGAGTCGCTTTATGATCATCTCAAGTCCCTGAACTTAATTTGCAACTCTGTAGTCATTTTGTGTCTCTTTGTGGTCATTTGGGGTCACTTTAAAGTTTCTTTACATCCCTGTAATCAGTAGGCCTATGTTTTTCTTTCTGGTCAATTTTTTTTGTCTCTGCAACTATTTTGCATCTCTTTGTAGTCATTTTGTGTCTCTTTGTCGTCATTTTGTGTCTCTTTCTGGACATTTTAAGTCTCTTCTTGGTCGGTACCATAGACTGTAAAAATAATTGGTGTAGCCACCATGAGGTCAGCCATTAGTTTTGGACTTCTGCTTTGAAGACTCGAGTTCGACATTTTGGCCATCGCCATCTTGATTCTTTTGGAGCCAGAAGTGATCATATTTGAGCAAAAGGCTGGTGCTGTGGATGAGCGATGAGCAAATTCATGCCTCATACACTTGTTGTGAAGGGGGAATTAGCCATAAAGACCTGAAATGCTTATTTTTGCTGTAAAGTTAACATGGGGGTGTATGAGGATTGAGTGGCTTCTGGAGGCAGCTTCAAGTGGCCACTCAAAAAACTGCTGGGGTCCGTTTCACAAAGCAGGTTCACCAAACTCTGAGTCTAATCCTGAACTCTGAGTTGATCTACTCTGAGATAGGAAACTCTGAGTTTCCGGTTCCGGAACAGCTGGTTTGAATCAGTTTAATCAACTCAGACTAGTTTCACCTGGAGTTAAGCGCGTGCACCACAACTATAAAAAGCCAGCATCAATGGAGCCCCGATTCGACGAGTCACCATGGCAACAGGAACGAGAAGGGCTGTGTTTTTCACCCCACTAGAATTAGAAATCTTAATGCGCTCATACAGCGAGTTTGCACACGTTTTTAAAAAGAAGTGCAACATCGCTGCAGCTGCAAAAGAGAGGGAGACGGTGTGGGAGAACACTGCTGCTTGGGTCAGTGCGTAAGTTTAAATGTAGTCCTTTGCAATCACAATAATATTACAGGGAAAACTGCTTGAATGGTAGCCTATTAATTTATTTTATTTAGGTGCAATCCCGCGAGGAAGAATCGCACTTGGCAGCAGCTTAGGATGAAATATAAAAACATGTAAGACCTCGGCATAATCTCATGGGGGTACCTCATTTTGATCATGTTTTACATTGTAAAGTAAATATTAAGTGGCTGTTTGACTGTGCAGTTGTTTTATCCCCAACATAATGCTGTTTTCACACACATAAATGTCTCCTCATCTATATCATATTCTGTTAAATAATTAAGCCTATTTAAACTAACACAGACTTCTACTCAGCCAGTAGAAAGAAGGTAGATGCCCGTAAAACGAGCACACTTTTCTGACCGCCCTGCATACAGTTACTTTACTCAAGTGCTCAGCATCTCCAACATTGTACAAAAAACTTCCATTTGCAAAGAAACGCAGCGCAACACACACTATCTGCTGGGATGTGAGAGCATGACTACGATTGGTAATGTTGCAAATGTAAGGATGGATTAGGTTGTGTATGTAGATGATGGACTGTGACGTGAAACAGTAGGCTACAGCTCAAAAAGATAATTGTGTGGAAATGCTAGAACATCTATGCGCAGTCTGATAACCATCTCTCGACGAATATTTAATTCTCTGCGCAGTAATGCTGCACCTTCATCCACGGGATCGTTATCAAAAGGACATGCCATGTTAGTGAAAAAAGTCGCCACCTACTGTGCCTGATGGACTTCTAATATACTGACTCTGATTTTTTGAATGATTTTTTTTAAAATGACAGATGGCAGAACTACGCTACGCCAAAACTCGCCAGCTGACTGAATGAATGAGGAAATCAAATGGAGTGTGTGGCTCTGAACGAGGGCGGAGACAGAGAGAAACTCGAGGTTCATTGAGGAAAACCCTGGTCCCGACCAGGTTAGGTTCATAGAGTCTGTTACTACGGTAACTGACCGAGAGCTTAAGTTACCTCTGTCTCTGAAACAGGCTAGAGTTACCCCTCTTTCTCTGGTTTGAGTTACCTCAGAGTTTCCCTTATTTCAGGGTTAACAGACTCTGAGTTTTCACTAAACCTGCTTTGTGAAACGGACCCCAGATGTTGGCACTACTGTGTGCTTAACTTTTCAGCCCCAGAGGTTGCTACATGGTAATGGTGTCTTTTCGAGTGACATTTTGCTGATGGAGGCCAGGGGCCCCTGAGCCTGTGTCCAGTACACCCATTCAGTGAATCATCACTGACTGTACTCAACAAGTAGGGCCAAGAAACTGAGGGAAATCATATGATCACGCAGGTTGGACAAAATTCTAAACAACTTAAATTGGAGGTAAAACTGAAATTTTAAAGCATCAAGTATTCATCCTGCATTGCATAGGAAACTGATATGTACAGAAAAAGGCATTTATGATAGATCAAAGTTCAATCTGAAAATAAGTCTGTAAACTGTGCTGGATGTGCTCAAAAGATTTTGCAGTCCCTCTTTTTTCTTCCTGATATGTTTGCTAACCTGCAGATTTATTTAAAACCTGTCCGCTGTGTTCCCAAATGTCAGCAATTAACTTGAGTATGTACAATCTCAATTACCAATGGAAATGATGGCCCAAACAACAAGATAACACCCATGTAGTAATAAACCAGAATCATTCCCTGATTATGTTATTCATTTTCATAATAAAATCTGCTTGTAGGGTTGTGTGTGCTGACTGATGTGCCAGTAACAAGCAGGATTCCTTGCTGCTTATTGTGTCTAATTTTTATGATGGTATTTCTTAGTCACATTGCATTTATCATAAGAGATGCCGTCAGTGACAGAACAGGATAGTATCTGCCATGTTGTGTGGTGTTGCTGTCAGCAGTCTTGTCCTTGTTTGCTATATGCTTGTTTCCACAAATTTTGTTTTCTACACTTAGAAAACACCAGACAGCAGGACAACAGGGCCGGAGCAACACAGGGCCTAATAACCATCATTTCAGATTACGTCATAATCATCTTGAAGACATAATTTTTAATATATAAATAAAGTCAGGTAAATATGCTAACTGCTACATTTAGTATCTGCTGGGTTTAGAGACATTTGCATTTGGGTATAATCAGCAAACCAGTGATACTACCCAATTATTAAACAATAATGTAGGCTACACATAGAAAAAGACCCAGAATGGACCTCAAGGGTACATTTTACATAGTCAATTGCTACAAAGTTACACTACAGAAGAGGAACTGCAATTTAACATTACAAGCACCAACCTCCAAGAATGAAAAATGAAGCGAACGCGAAGTCCAAAACAAAAATTGTTTTGGTCTATAGCTAATTTCTCCATTTATGACAAATGTACATGGATGAATTTTATATAACTCACCTTTTGAATCTTAAGGCTTAAAGTTATGCATAGTTTAGATAAGTGAGTGCTGTCTGTTGACAAGTTGCTACCACAGCAACAACGTTGGTTAGGTAACTAACATAAGATAACCCCAGATACTCTGAGTAAAGGCGTAGCCATAGCTGTTGCTAATTCGTGTTTAGTGTTTTAGTGTTTTAGTGTAACATTTTGGTCACCTAAAAAAATATTCTCATCATTTGGTTGTACTAAAAAACCCTAAGGAGTCGAATATCCAGCTTTTCCAGTAAATACCTACATTTTGTCTTAATGATTTTAAGCCTCATTTTTTGTTAGCATTAGCATTATCACAGCTATCCATAGCTGTAAAGGCACCATGCCAACCAAGCTAGCAGTTTGGGGTTAGCTCAACTCTCTCATCCAAATATGGTCACTTCCGGTTCCAAAAATCCAAGACGGCAAGGGCTAAAATGCCAAATTCATGGCTTCAGAATGGGAGTTAACTCCACTATTTTCTATAGTTTATGGTCGTGAAAATCTTGGAGTGGCACAACAAAACCAAAAGCATAACTTAATTCCAGAAATTCACTTATGCTGTTAAAAATGTGGCTAGTTGAAGATGACTACAGGGCTGATGAGGGAAAGTGGGAACAGGTGTGTAGATGGGTGTAGCAGTCAGTGATGGGGAAAGGAGGGAAAGTCCGTGGGCATCTACTGGACGAATAGAAATTGTCAGATTTGGGGAACTAGAAATGTGGCTAGAGAAGAGGGAAAGAGAGCCAAACTAACAAAATGTGTGCTTTCAGTTGTTTTATGGGCCTTGTTTTGGCACATAAGAGACTATAAAATTTCAACCTAATTTAAAAACGAATGCCAAAATTATAGTTATGAGATTGTAACAGCTGTACAGCTGTAGACTAATTTAGTCTCCTCGCAAACAAAACACTCATTATTTTAGAAAAGATTTCATTTAGGTTCAATGCAGAAAGAGCTGCTTGTTTTTACAAGCAGCTGGAAAGGAGCAAAGACTGTGTGTATGTGTGTGTGTGTGTGTGTGTGTGTACACTAGGGTTGAACATCATTCCCAATGTGCTCTTGTAACATTCCCATGTGTGCATCCTATATGTTCATGTACGCCACACTGCACACTGCAGGATATTCAGTGTGTATGCATGAGTTCATATTTTCACTTCAACTGACTAAGTTACTATACATTTTACCTTTTCTATAACATTCACTAGCATCACAAATATTCTATAAATGGTGCAACATGCTGTCTATCAACCTCCCCCCAACCTCCAAAATAAAATATATGGAAAATGTTGTTTTCCAAGGTGTACATAACATCATGATACACAACAAACAGTACATGAGTCTCCAACTCTGTCAGTTAAGTAATACTTGGCCTTTTTAAAAAAAAAATCTATATCGGCTATATCAGAGGAGTCAAACATACGCCCCACAGACCAGAACTGGCTCACCAAAGGGTTCAATCTGGCAATGACTTAGCACACACCTAATATTGATGCAGTCAGTAGCCTTCTTCATATAAAATGCTGCTTTAGAGGCTTTTCACTCTGACCAGAATATATTTGATACTGAACACTGTGCAAAATATTGCCAATCAGCAGCTTCAGTACAAAAGAATCTATATCAGACTTATATCTTAAAACAGTACTGGTGGAACTATATTGCTAGGGCACTGCCAAAACTTTAGATTTGTAAATGGTTTGTAAGGTAGTTGATAACTAAACCTGCTCTCTCAGTAACTTTCACTTTAGTTTGATGTGGTGATGCCAGCATTACTGTATTACATGTATGGAAAAATGCACATGTAATGATAGTGAGTAGTAAAACTAACTAAACATGGAAAAAATGAGACATTATAGCCCTTTTTACACAGAGATTGTGCTATGAGGCTTCTACGAAGTCCCTTCTTTATGCCTCCTTTGCATTTTTACACAGAATCAAACAATGGCAGCATCATGCCACTGAAGTGTGTCAATTTACATAGTATACTGACATCTTGGAAGCAAAAGAGGCGTGACAGGCTTGGAGTTTCACACAACAGCCTCGGCATCTGGTGTGACATAAAATATAAGCGTCAGCAGCATTTCCTAAACAATAACAAAGGTGTAACATGGCATTCATTGCCTCTGTTATATGGTGGCTGATCTCGTCCTCTGCTGGGAGGACAAGGAGCTCCCAGACCTCATTGCTTTGCAGACATTTTCTGCCGCCATTCTTCTTTTTTGAGCTAGCTGATAACTGCTTCTAGCTGCTTTTTAAATCTGCCGTGATGGGTCGCACACATAACACATTGTCAAGACATTACATCCTTCCTGCCAATGGTCCTGTCCCGTCGCCTGTCCCTTTTAAATAGATGCCAAAGTGCCACTGTTACTTCCTCCATTGCCGGTTTAAAGGTGAGACAACTTCATCCCCCCATTCCAGGATTGTACTTTTTATACAGAACGGCCAGGCGGCATGGACTGAACAGGCAGTGTAAACGTGGCAACTGTTGAAAATGCAGTTATATTTCTTATATTTCATATCTCCGATTGTTCATATGTTTTGTAAATGGACCACTGTTTCCAACTTGAGATAGGCTGTATGTGGCCCATGAACCAAAATGAGTTTGACACCCCACTCTACTCAGTGTCACACACCTAACGTATGTCAGATATGCTACATTTTATTAAAGAATGAATGAATTCTGATAAATATTGTACTTTCTATGGGATGCTTCAAACATGATGTTACTGTAATATGACATTTTAATTCCACTGGGAATCATGACCTTCTTAAAATGCTGTTTCAAACAATCAGGCATCTACATATCCATAGTTACTCTGAGCAGCTGCAGCTGTGGTGCTATTGCTTACAGATTAGGGGGGGAGTAATATATTGTAGTAAGAAAAAAATGACTGGTGCATAGGTGACTGTGTATGATAGAGGAACTCCAGCAGGTCATGAATGGAGATGAACTGCGGGTACCTATGAATATTGAAAGCTTGAGCAACCACATCTGTCCCTGACAGGTACTGTTGTGATGTTGGAGAGCTCTACAAGTTGACCCTTTCAAAGTGAAGGAGTCTACTATTGCAGCTGTGTGTTTTACTCATTCCTATGGCTAAGTGGGTACTTTACAATAATTGATGGCTGGATTATCATAGACACATAAATTACATGGTTTTAAAAAAGTATGGAAAGCCTGCGTGCAACCCACGTTCATTGTTAAAAGTTAATGTGGTCTGTTAACATTACTGTCAGTTAATCTGGGAAATGTGGGAGAAGCAGAAGCGTAAATAGACGAGGCATGTAGAAATATGAAACAAAGAGAATTAACACAACTACTTGCAGCACATTTTAAACATCACAGATTGATGACACAAATAACTGCATAAGACAAAGTGCGGGTGTACATTTTCTTGAGTTTTCCATCCCCTCAGTTTGCATTTGCATGACGATAGAGCCCATTAGCTCTCATTATGCTTGTTGATTGAGTTTACCAACAATAAAGCGCATAGGCTTTTTCTTTCCTAAATTGAAACTTGATTAAGAGAAACCAATGACTTGTAACATCTTTCTACTCCAAACACTTCATTTATCATCTCAGTAAGTGGTGTTACAAATACATTAGAGGCATCATATCTGCAGAAAAAAATAACTATTTCAGCACAAAACTGTCTCCACATGACTGACAAACATATGAGGCATCATTCACCACGCAAGTTTCATCCAAAACTCTCACATTCCTCAAATAACATTTCGTGGTGCCTGTAATTACAGTAGAAACTGTAAGTGGTGAGTGGGCAGCCTGTGTGTTAGAGAGCATATGTCACAGTGTGTTAATGTCCAGACTAAAACGTGTTACTTACGCCTGTCATGGCTGCGCTGGCTGCCTGTCAGACCGGCCGTGAGGTGACAGTGATGCGTCTTGTCTGTCCAGTTCATTGGCCCAGAAGACCTGTCACCTGTCAACACACACACACACACACACACACACACACACACACACACACACACACACACACACACACACACACACACACACACACACCCTTTTCCTTCCCCGACAAATACAGCAGGACGCACTATTGCAACATGAGCTAGTAAAATTCTAAAGCATTAGCATGAAGCCTCCAGTCTCCTGACAAAATGTCTGTTACAGTGTTATAATGTAGACCGACAGCTCACCTGTGCATCAGCCTTCACTCAAAGCTAAAACAAACAAAAACTAATGCTGTAGTCTGATGTAACAAGTCTGTGCTGATTACCACAAGAACAAACGGCAGTCTAATATCTCACTTGAATGAAAAATTGCATGCCTTTGCTCACTATTACAGGGGAACGCCACCTAAAATAAGAATTCTAATATGTTATTTCCATGGCCAAGGAAAGTTCAACCAATACAAAGCCAGAAACCAGAGAAGTAAATGCTGATTTATAATTGTGCATTGGCTCTACAGAGAGCCTACACCATAGCTTACACAAGTTGGCTACGCTGTTGTGTTTCTGTGATGTGCCGTAAAGTTACATTAACTCAAAACACACCTAAAACTCATTAAACATGGCTTAACGACAATTTTAAAACACAAGTACAAATTTTGTCTCCATTATAACTCACAAGATTCACAGACAAAACCCTTGTCCTTTACATGGAGTGGAATTATGTAACATTAACTTTGTTAAATGTTGTTGTTGGTTCCAGCTTCATACCAGTTGAGGAAAACTCTGCTAGCTGCAAGCTGATTTATACAATGACATATTTTCCCCACAAATACAACATGCTAACCTTATTAGCACAAGTTATATCATTTTACACTGCATAAATTAGCCTAGTGTATAACAGAGTCATATCTTCAATATGTATTTTTTCTTATTTGTGAAATTAATTCATTTACACCAAGTGAAATGGTTTCCAGCCTACAAAAATAAACAGGAGGTCTGCACCATCACAAAGTGTAGTTAATTTCGTAGGAGGTGCACATCAGTCCAAGGCATAGGCTATGGTGTAGGGTACGCATCCACGCAGAGCCTGTGCCGTAGGTACGGTATCAGTTCAACATAGAAGTATAAATCCCACTTAAGTCCCAAAGTTGTGATGAAAGAAATATAAAATATGGAGCTTCTCTGGGTTTAGGTTCCAAAGCCACTTGATTAAGTTTAGAAAAGAATAATCTTTTCAGGTAAAATAACCATGTGTATTGAGTACTTACCTCATTTTGGGATGTAAGAACATCTCAAAGTGACATAAGTACATCAGGTAGAGTACCGTAACTGTGTAAAGGACGCAAGTATGTAAAGTTTAAAGGAGTCAACTTTGACTTTTAGTTTCAGGACATGAATAGAGGTCTCCTGGGTGAATGTCCTGCTTTTCTTTGACCTCCATCCTAACCTCCTCCCTACACAGACTGCTGCCCATTGTGTGACATCGTTCAGCAAGGGAGTTTGTGATCCCATGTGACTTTCCATTGGCGTTGTTTCTGAGGGGCCACCGTGTAACACATTTCTTGCCACTGTCACGTAATGCAGGTTTAAAAAGTCGTGGTCACTTCACATATTTCTGTGAGACCAGGCTGCAGTGTTTGCTTTCTCTTTTTATACCCAAGTGAACTTTATTCTGTTGTCATGTTCTCAGTTGTGAAACAGAAAATGAGCCCAATGTACTGAGAACATTCCATCGGTGCTCTCAGACCTCTTTTTTCACCAAATTAGCTCTGGTTCTTTCACTGGTTCTGTTCGGGATTCTCTGAAGCTTAGTGCTATCCAGCGAACCAGTCCATATTTCCATCAGTTTTGAGTGGAACCATTGTCATCATGGATGTTTCATTAGTGGAGAATGTTGCGCAAAATTACGGATTACACTGATAACCTGCAAACTTTTGTTCTGTTAGTACATATATTTATTTTTACTGCAAAACAAGCAGAGATCAACTATTAATGAGACCATTGGATGCTGTTTGACAATTTTTCACTTGACTTCTTCATTGTTGCCTTCTCCATCCTCTCTTTCTAACCTGTAGAATATGACACGCCCATTGATGTTATCACAGTTTTGCACATCAGGTCAAAGAAAACCTGGTTCCTGATGAGAACCAACTTTTTGGGGTCTGAGCCAATTTATTTTCAGTCGAAATGCTCTGAACAGCTCAAAGACGGTGCTGGAACATGTTGGTGGAAAACGGGAATCAATGTAATCTTTAACATCTTTCCCAATTCATTCTCTATGGGGCGGCTCCCTACCCTGTGACACCACAAATTTGAGTTTTTGCACTCTAGTTTTTTGATTTGGGAGAGTTTTTCATGTTTATTAATATTTATGGACCATAGGAATAACATGTATGAATTTTCAAAATTGATATAGCTCTCCTTTCAAGAGTTATAATTGTTAATTTTTCATAGATCTTGCTTTCATTGACTTTCTTGTACTCCTTTACTGCATAATTTGTGAGATGCATTATGCTTATGTTTTATTGAGCTTTACTATAACTATCTAAAACTACCCTATGTCCACATTGGAATCATTGAGGTTTCATCTCATATTATCACTCCCTTTCTTTCACGCCTGAGCCCTCCTCTCCTCTGTCCTCGTAGATGGCCCTGCTCCAAACCTCTGACTTAAACCCTGCAGCACATCAGCCCAGCTACACTCGCTCTTTCTCTCTAACAGCTCCCTCTTCCTCCTCCTCCTCTTCCACCCTCTCTCCTGTCCAGTGGCCCTTGTCTAAGTGTGTATTTGTGTCTCTCTCTCTGAGGCCCAGTGCGTTAGTGCCAGATGACCTGAAGCAACCCATGACCAGTGGTCCACGGCTAAAACGATAAGGCAGGGGACTCCTCTACTTGCCGTACCTCCTTTACTCTCCTCTCATCACCTTTGATTTTGTTGTTTTTCCCCTTTCCTTTCCTTGCTTATGTTTACTGGATATTTCAAACCAAAACTGGGAAAATATATATAAAACAAATGCAACATGGTTTACTATATGAAATACACAGAACGTATGGTTAGAAGCCATTTGCAGCTTTAAGTACTTAAATACTTGAGATGTATTTAGCTCATCACTGAGTCAAATAAGAAATAAAAGTTTTTCTTTTTCCCCTTTTTTTTGCAAGAATTTATTTAATTATTAAGCATAACATTAATTTTATAAATATGCCCGTGATTAGTCCTTCTGTTCACATTCAGAAACCTCCCATCCTTTTAAAAACACTGTACCATGACTCTTAGGTGCTGTGTCTTAAGTTGAATACTTCCCGTTGGTACATTCACATGCAATATACTTTGAGGGCTACACTATGTACTTTTTGCGTTGTGCACTAATTTTGACAGGGTACTGTTGTTTTAGATCAAACACAGCTGTTGTGCACTCACCAGAAATGACGGTCACAAGATCTGTTAGCCTTTCTTCTTTTGCTCGGCAAACTGCAACAGGGAGGAGGAGTATTACCGCCAATATTTGATGAACTATTGTCACTCGCCAAAATGTATGCTATTGTATTAAAAATGAACAAGCTTTCATGACACATTAAGAATGGCCGTGGCCTAAAATCGTGTACAGTGAAGACGACAATGCAACATGCATAAACACCAAATGTAACTGGGCTCCTAGACTGTATAACTTACGCCACAACACATGTAGCCTGATGTCAATGCCTGATGATAAAACGTGCCGTTGTTAGCTTGCTGGCAACCTAATGTTAGCAGTTGCGTTATCATTTATGGTACCAAATATTTGCAGAAAAAAAACAAAAACAAAACATGTATATGTATATAACAAATGTATATTTGTATAGTACTTTAGTGTTTAATGTGGTAGTTGGACGATATTTCACAAGTTTGAAATGTGTCTGTGGTCCAATCCCTTGTGCTATGTATTCAACATGGCGACCACTGAGGATGAAAAGTGTCCAACGTTCCGCACTCAGCTTTTTGATCAATATGAGTGTACCATCAGGGTACCCATAGTACACTGCATTTTCCAATAGTTCTCAGTGTGAATGCGCTTATGCAGTCAAAGTATCCTACCGAACTTCTCAGGCCTCAATGAATGAAAACATCAATTTAAAAAAAAAATCTCTTCAACACTGATCAAGTTTTGGAGAGATGGTCAACACCCTGGTAATACCCATGGGAGTCAACGGGAAATCCATTTATTTTGTCTCCCAATCGAATCCTACGATATCTCATGCAATCTAATGGAACAGTTTGCAAATGATTTTGGGAGAAATGGCCCGTGTCCCCATTGACTTTGACTGCAGCTTTGCAGCCCTGCTTTGGCTTCCAGAAACCCCAGAGAGTTTTGATTAACCACATCTGGTCCCGCTCTTTATTGGGATTCATCACTGCAAACTCTTTGGTAATTAGAAAGACCGTCCTTCATGTCAAATCAAAAACATGACTGATGGCCATTTGTAATCTTTTGAGTGCATGTGTGTGTGTGCATGTGTGTGTTGGTAGTATGCAATAGAAAAATCTGATTAATGATGCTCATCTCTGCCTCCCTTGGCTGTCCAAATGTAAACAGAAGACTCAACTGTTTGCTTGCAGTGTAATTAGTCAGCGGTGACAGGTCTTTTCTCGCTCTCTTTCTCTCTCTCTGTCTCCCTGCTCATCTTGTCAACAGGACAGATACGCGCCATGCTGTCAACAAGCCTGATAGCCAGCACTGGTGGAAAGGTTAAGATTTACATAAAATACAGCAATCTGCTTACACACACTCCCCATCAGACAGATTTCCCATTATTGTGTTTTTTTCTGATTCTTCTCTTTTCTTCGCTCTCTGCCTCTATCAGTTCTCTGTCCTAATGCAGTCTGATTGACTCACATGCAGAGGCAAGAATGTGTGCATGATTGAGTGCACACACATGCACACAAACATAAACATCCCTCTTTGTTGAGCAGGTAGACGGCAGAATAACAGTCATCTGTCACAGTCAAGGTAACATAGTTCTAGTACACGCCGTCCTACATAAAACTGTATAGAATATATATGTCCCCTATTGTTTTACTGTGCAAACGCTGCTGTCATTAAGTTATCCTCGTCAACAGCCAGAAATAAAGCTCTCCCTAAAAGACAGCGATAGATTGAGCAATTCAGAGGTTCATTTTCTAAAGCCTGAGAATATATGGCACTATATTTTCTACAGAATAATGTGCAGGGAGGATGTACTTACCACAGACTACATATTACTAGCATCCACAGAATGTTTTTAGTTACGGATAAAAGCTGTAAGTTAAAAAATGAGTAAAAACATTAAAAAGATTTGTTAAAACAGAGAGGGGTGGGGGTGGGGGTATTCATGAATGCGAATGGACCATGGTTCTGGTAAATGAGAGAAACGGTGTGTTTGGGATTGCCTGGTCACCTTGTGTCACCAAAATGTCAAGTTCTCCATGTGTGCACACAGCTACTTCATTTTCACATACAGTAAAGGCAAACTTGCCCTTGACATTTTGCGATATGCTGAGTTTCCCCTTTAATAGGTGCACCTCATCATTTAGAGAGACGCCCTGCTCCAGACAGTGAGTCACATATGAATAAAGCATAAGAGTGAAGCATGCAGGCGGGGTTGAAAGGTTCAGTAACTGTTTCTCTGAATGTTAGAATCAGCAGCACACACGTAACTTTTAACATATCCTTATATTAATATCACTAGATCATACATACTTAAATCGGGGGCTTCTGGCAGTCCAGTCTGGTATTCCAGATGCATCAGAACAGTTGCAGTAGTTAATATTGGTTATTTCAGCCCATTTGCTGAAATTAAGTGTGGGCTTTGTATCTTTCTGCAAACCAAAGATATGTTACAATTTGACATTTCACATGAGTCACACTAATGTCTCTGAAGTGACACAGTATATGAGCTGACTTTGTCATCCAGAGCTGGAGGGATGGTGGTTGGTGTGTCGCCCACGGATGTATAAAGAGACCTGGATATAGCATTGGAGATGGGGCCCAGTTCGTTCCTATGACAGTTGCTCAGTGGCGCATGAAGGAACGATCAGCACTGCTTCCACACTGTGTGGTCTATAGAGCAAGGAACTAGAGCCTTCTGTTGACTGCTTCTGGTTTGGCGCACCGCTAACTTGAATGGGGATAAAATTGTTCAATCATGCGGCTCTTCCAGACTTTCCAAATGTTATTGGGCCAAATTTATCAAATACATCATCCAAAGTGAAACGAGTCATTTCATGGGGGTTGTGACACCCAAAAGAATCACCTGATTTACAGATGTCTCTTTTACACTAAGTCAATGGGGATGATGGCCACTACGAAAAATGGCGTCAAAGCCCGGTGCACTTGTACAATGTACAACGCCATACATTTATGCGGGTGATTGGGATGATTATTTTTTCTTTTTATCAAGTCTGACTCATTTTGTTCTCGCAGATACAGTGTTATTGAACTACTTTTTCAAGCTTATCTTTGTACTCTGGTTTCCATTTGGCACTTTTGTTAGTTCAGCTTGATTTGTTTTTTAAGTACTATAAAAATTAACACTTTTGGGGAATTTGTAGAGGGCCAGTACTGAAATATATGTATGGCTGTTTTCTTTTCTTACAGTTGTTGTTTTTATTTGTACTTTTTATGTCTTTTTTTAATGATATACCTTGGTGATGCTGGGGAAATGATGTGGAAGATAAACAGAAAGTTATAAATATAGTGTTGAAGGAAAAATAAGGCGGACTTGGTGTGATTGCTGGTGTCAGACACTTCAGTCCAATCCCAGAAATGATTCAGTCTCAGAGAGGATTTAGCACGAACAGTAATAACAACAATAACACAGGCTGCAATGGAAATGTAATCTTGTGACTTTGTGACACATTGTCACCAAAAATCACTGATGGTGTTTGTGCTGCCAGTCGTGTCTGTCATGGAGGCAGTTGTTGATGGAAGTTATATCAGTGTGTCACCAGAGGAGGGAAGACATATTCACATCTTTTATTGAACTTAAAGTCCCACTTCACAATACCGCCAGGTAAAAATACTCTTGAAGTCCTGCATTCAAAGTATTACTTCAAGCTGCACCTATCTATCTATCTATCTATCTATCTATCTATCTATCTATCTATCTATCTATCTATCTATCTATCTATCTATCTATCTATCTATCTATCTATCTATCTATCTATCTATATTCATTTATTTAAATTTCTTTGATGAAGAAGTGGTCACTTGTAGTGACCAAATCAATCTATTCCTGTACTGGAAAACAACTAAGTACTTTATTAAGTACAATTCTGAGGTAACTGTACAGCAGTGTTGACTTAATAATTCTACTCTACTACATTTATGAGGAAAAAATATTGCACTTTTTAATGCATTTGACAGCTATAATTACTAGTTACTTTGCAAATTAAAGACTCTGCACACCCACACAGGCATCTTCAATTACTGTGATAGATTAGCCCTTTAGTCCAGTGTAAATTGGGTGGAGCTATGCTGGGAATTACCTGATTTAACGAAATGTCAATCAAGGACAGCACTTATTCTGCAATATAAGTAAAACAAAACAAAACAAAACAAAACAAAACAAAACAAAAATAATGTGATTGGACAATAAGTGTGCAGGATGTCTAAGATTTTAATTCCAAATTATGTAATACTTTTACAAAATGTGATGAATTTCTACTGATTAATCTACCTAACAGTACAATAAGAAATTAGCATTAGCTCCATCTTAACTAGCTTCAACACTTAAATGCTGTTTACACATAAATGCATCAATAGTAACACATTTATTAATATTATTAATATATATAATAATATAACACTTCCACAACAGATCCACTCTGCATTATAAACACTTTTGCTTTTGATACTTTAAATACACTTTTCTGATAATACTTATGTACTTTTACTATAATTCTGATACAGGACTTTTACTTGGAACACAGTATTCTCACAGTGTTATTACAGTTTTGTTGACAGCTAAATACTTAATTGTTATTATTTGGTATCATCCTCTTATGAATCTCTTCGTAAAACTCACTTTTACCTGTACTTTTGTCTTAACAGATGGCATTTGTTGTTATTATCTAAATTAATTTAACATTTCTTTATATTTCAATAGTTTAGATTTTATTTACTTACATTCATAGTTCTTTTTATTGTAAAGCACTTGATAATTTTGATTTGAAAGGTGCTATATAAATAAAGTGATTACTATTATCACAGATGCATGATGAGTTGTGTATTTCATGAGCTCATCATAAGTTTCATATGTAAAATCTTATTCTACAAATTAAATGTCACACACAGTGCAGAAAAACTGCTGAATATTTGTCTTTAAGATAAATAAAATGGTAGAAGTATAAAGTGGCATAAAATGGCATAGTACCACAGACTGTATAAAAGAATGGACACAGCCACTGTGATGTCACTCATTGGTTTGTGGACTCCAGTTTTGAAGCCTCAAGTTCATAGATGTGTGATGATAACTAGATACTGGACCCCAAGATGGCACATTTTCAGTCCAGTGGAACTGCTCGCTAGACGCATATGCCAAAAAAAGTTTCTAGTTTCCGGTTTACCTCCATGGTATGCAGCCCACTAAATATGCCCAGTAGTGTTTCTCCTGCTGTTCCTGCAAGTTCACGTTTGGCTTGTAGACTTTATATTTTGATGATGTCACAAAATTTTAAATAATTTTTCTTGTTTTGAGAAATGTTTTACAAATATAAAACCTCCATAGATCAAAAATTTATAAAAGAAGGATTGTTGCATTTCAGTTTTACTGCTTTTATAATGGTGGTCTATGGGGAAAAGACTGTTTTGCTGCAAAACTGCAAGTGTCCAAACTGAAAACGAGGTTGAGTTGCTTTCTTGAGAGTGTCCTAAAGTTTGACCATTGGAATTTTGGAATTTTGGAGCCACAAGTGATCATATTGGACAAAAGGGTGGAGCTAACCCTAGTGCTAGCTATGAGCTTGGTTAGCATGGTATAAATTTTTGCTAGCTAAAAACGAGCTTAAAACCATTAAAACCATTGTACTTACCAGAAAAACTGAACATGCAACTCTTTGGGACTTTCAGTGTCACCAAACACTGAACAAGACTTTTTTGGGCGACCAGAATGTTACAGTTAACTTTCATGAACAGAAAACACACTGAAATAGTGACAGTTACAGCTACATCTATACTCTTTGAATCTGGGGTTACGGCATGTTTATGTTACATAATCAGCGTTGTTGCCATGGAATGATTTGACAAATCACTCAAATCACTCAAAGCAACCATTGCCTTAATTATGCATAACTCTTAATTATGCATAACTCTCAGGTTAATAACAAGTGGGTTAAATTAAATGGGAGACTTATACAAACATTCGCCCCCTGTATAGTTGTCATGAATGTTAAAATTAGTTAAATAGACCAAAACTTTATTGTACCAGGCTGTAAACATGTTTATTTCTGCTGTTAAGGTGGGTATTTTGACATGGGGCTCTATGGGGACTGACTCACTCTTGGAGCCAGCCTAAAGTGGCCATTTGATGAACTGCAGTTTTTGGCACTTACACGCTTGCTTCATTTTTCATCCCCAGAGGCTGCCTCTTGGGTAATAGTCAACTTGCATTTAAGTACATCAAAATTTTACTTTAATATAGTATGTGAGCAAATGTACTTAGTTACATTCCACTAGTGTGTAAATCTGACACCACACTTCTAAGATAAGAGGAAGATGTGCAACTTTTACTCATCACAGGACAGATCTGACTTTCATGCAATGAAGTGTCTTTGAGGCCTCTATCCTGAAACCCTCCCACCTCCTTTTCCCTGCCCACCGCCTTCTTAGAAAATACCCAGACACCCTGCTGGCTCTGAAGCAGGAGAGAGAGAGAGAGAGAAGGAGCGAGCTGGCATTAGTCAACATTCTCACTGAGATTTCTCCCCACTGATGCGCCACCCACTCCCATGAATGCCAAACAGTTCCTTTATTATCTCTGCATTTACATGATTTTTGGGAGCAGCTTAAGCTTTATTCCTCCACCCTTCCTTCTCCTCTGCCTCCCTGTTCTCCCCTCTTTCCTTTCCCCCTCCTTCTGCTCTATCAAAGTGCTGTATCATTACGCCTGGGATAATCCTGATTCCCTCGCTCCTCCCTCCTCCTTCAAGTCTTGAGCCTCACCCTTCAAATTCTTCTGTTTTACAGGGTGTTTAGAGCTGGGGGAGGAGGTGGAGTCGGGGAGAGTTTGGAGGAGTTTGGATGTCTTTTTTTTCTTTTCTTGTGCTACTGCAAAATGATGATGAAACCATATGGAGGCTAGTGGTGGTGGGGTTTGCAGGGAGGGAAATGGGGAGATGGGGGGACGGGAGGGGGGAGCTACATGGCGGCGTAAATGACTTCTTAGCAGTGCAGCGAGATGTGAAGGACAGACTGACGTGAGACGGTGTGGTGAGCAAACTAATGAGCTACACATTTCACGCCGAGAAAGAAAAGGAACGAAGAGAGGGAGGGGAGGGCGAACACAGGGAGGAGAAGATGGAGCAGGAGGGGTGAGATGATGACAGAGATAGAGAGTTGAGAGAAAGAGAAGGAGGAGGAGGAGGAGGAGGAGGAGGAGGAGGACAGAAGATGGGAGAGGAGTAGAGGAGGAATGATGGAAGGGAAATGAGAGATGGTGAAGCCTTTGCAAAGTTGGGAGAAGGAAGAGGGAGACAGGAGGAGTGAGAAAGACAGAAAAGCAGGAAAAGAGGGGGCAGGAAGAGTGACATGAAAAATGACCTTTCTTTGCCAGCGTCTCTCATTTATCCTTGCCATGACAATGAACAATAAAGTTAGCTTCGATGAGATATTGCATGGGTACACAATTTCACAGGCTGCTCATACCTCTCATCTTTTTGTAATATGACTTTCAAAGATTTCTATTCATTTGACTGCAAAGGAAATATGTATTTGATGCAAAAAAATTCCAATGGGATGTACAGTATTAGTGTGAGGCTGATATATGGCTCCCAGATGGACTGAGGAATAAAACATCAGATATCTGCCATTCGATGCAGTCCACATCTGATATGATAAAGTTTGTTTGATGACATATTCATTGTGGAATTAATCAATACAACAATCGTTGCCTATGGGGAGCACTGAACCTGATGCCGTCAAGGCTTTTCCTCTCTGGTAAGAATAAAATTCTGCTGAAATTTAACTAATATTATTTTTGAGGGTATGAAGATATCTGGGTTTTTAGAAAACATAACTTTACAAAATATTCGTACAAAACAGAATCCACATAGACTCAAGGCTAAATGAGTTGAGTTTCTCTTTTGAAGAACCTCCACAATACTTTCATCTATGATTTTTAAAAATCTGATATCTTGTGACAATACAGCATACTGTGACCTTATGCTGTACCAGTGGGTGCACATACAGATTCTAATCATTATTACCAGCAAGGATTTTTTAATAAACACCAATCTGCACACCCTATCACCTGCAACTTCACAGTTTTCAAAGCGACACAAGTAGCAGCATGTTGCAGCAGTACATTTTATTTTTGGCCTCACACCCGGGACAAAACTTCCTGCTGTCATCCCTCCTCCTTGGTATCCTGCAGTGCGAGTCTTTCAGTACCTGGTGTGATGGGTGTTGGAGGACGCCTGTGGTTCTCTGTAACTGAATGCAGGCTGCCATCCAGCTCGTCTGAGTCACTTCCAGTGTTTGTTCTGGTCCAACCCGCCCACCACTCCACAGTCCCTCGCTGCATCAAAATGTAAAGCACAAGACTGATAAAATGTGGTTACACAAATTACAGGGTTTTGCCTTATACCGATAAGCCTTTGCATGGTGTGACTTAACAATAGGCTGTAACTTTGCCCTGAAAAACATTGGGTGGGTGTATTTCTTAGACCAAGACATGTCTGAATCCCATATAACCACCTAATACCAAGTTAGAGAGGAGCACCACTGAATTTAAGAACCAATATCTAAATTATTTATTGGATTTCCATGAAGCCGACAAAAGTAACACACCACAATTCGGGAAGGCTGTGATCACGTGACCAATGCGCTGAAGGGACTGAAGAAGGAAGTAGTCCGTACAAAGAGGCTGGTTGGGGTTGTGGACAGGACTTTCCCACGGGAGAGCTGTGTTCAGAACTATGAATCCAGGTAAGCCTCACCATGTTTCTTTACATTAAGTATCTACCATCATTTTTGGGCCGCTAATTCATTAGATGTTATATGAACTATTGTATGTGGATTTTCGTAAAATAGCATTCAAACCATTGCATGAGGATACATTTTAAGCACAGACATTCATGACGAATCCTACTAATGCTGGTTATCCTGTGACTTTTCCTCTGGCGCCACCATGAGGATGTATATGTGGTTTTAAGTGAATTGTCTCAACTTCTGGATCCATTTGCTTGAAATGTTGGTACATACATTCATGTTCTTGGACTTTGGTGATCCTCTGACTTTTCATCTGGAGCCACCATTGGGTCAAATTTTTCATTTGTCCAATACTTTGGTTTATGACCAAAGACCTGCAAAACTAGTAAAATTTAATCCAGCCTCAGCTACACTTTGTGTTAAGTGCTGATTTGCAAATGTTAGCATGCTGATACACTGAACTAAGTTGAGCACTGTGCTTATTTTATGCTCAAGTGTTGGTGGTGCTTTTTGTGGTTGGCGTTGACAGCGGATATGTGTGTTAGTGAGTCACTCATCAGGAAATATCAAGGAAAAGATAGAAAAGATGGGCACCAGCCAAGCTAGCAACCTGCTAGGCATTGTGCAGGCATTGGAAAATAAACTGGATGACCTTCTTCGATATCTTTTGTTTTCCCGAAACTTGGCTAAATCCTGGAAAGTGCCATTCAGCCTTCTTGTTGAGGTCAAAATATACACATGAACTAACTACAATAAATACTCCCAGTAATGCGAGAGATGGAGCCAATCAGAGTCTGGAATAGTTCCAGGACACCAGGTTGACAATGGATTACCAGAACCATCCAGGATGCTTTAAACACATGCAATGCAGCCAGTCTGGAAACATGGACATTTATAAAGCAGCAGGCTACGATGTAGGAAGAGACAGAAATTGACTAAATTACAATGCACAAGCTAAAGGGGCTGACGGGATTGCATTTCATTGGAGTTGTACCTTGTATGTCTTCATGTGACAAATAAATGATTAATTGATTGACTGAACATGGTGAAAATTATAACGGCTAAACATCAACATGTTAGCATTGTAGCTGTGGTAGACTCTTAGTCCTGTCGTAATCTTAGCTGTGATTCTTGTCTGTATTGTACTCACCCAGTAAATTGCACTGCACTGTGAAACTATTAACACAAAAGGTGTTAGAAATTAAAATCTTCCTTTATAGTTCAACTTATTGCATTCAAAAAGCATTAATAATACATGGGAAAGGTGGCAGAGCACCCAGGGGTGTCCTCGAGGTAGACCAGTACATTTTTTGATTCAGCAGTTGTTAAAATATTCTGTGGTTTGAATAAAATCTGACTCACATTTATCATCAGTGGAGCAGCTCTTGATTTTTAATTGTGATGACATCACAGGTTGATGCCCACATTCTCTGATTTATACAGCCTGCTCATACTTCCCATGTACTGATTAAATTTACTCATATATTAATGCGTTTGACTTCTTAAACGTATACCTTTTAATTGTTAATGTAATAAAGAAATGTAATTTAGACATATTTGATCTTCCCTGTTTCTGCAGGAGCCGTGCTACCATAGGTGTTTATGCAGTGTAATTGGTTCATCCTAACCAGAGGTTAAAAAGGGCTAACGTGTGAATAATCAGCCTTTCCTCTCTCTCTGTCTCTATTTATCTCTCTTTCCCCCCCTCTGTGCTATGCTGATATATTATGCTATTTAAGTCTCCCTCTTTTCCTCTTTTAGTTGAGATAAGAGTTCATTTCCACTGCCTCTTCTGCTTCTCTCATTATTGTAAAAGTCCTTCTTTTCATGCCAAGGAGCCTGGCAATGAAGCAAATTGCTTGTCCTGCTAATACTTTATTAGAGGCTACTGGTGCGCACGTACTCCTTCAAACTCAGTCGGACTCACTCATTCTCTCTATCAATCATGCGCACTCCCCTCAACTCGCCCTATCTGGTGACCACTTGTGCTAAAAACAGACCGCATGCACACACAGTCACACACAGTCACACACATTGAGGGAAAACAGGCTGCAAGAATCCTAATATGCAATCAAGTATCTAATCTTGAACTGCATTTTCTTCAAGTGGTAATATATACGTTTGTCCTCATTCTAAAAATCTCTTTAGATCACTGAAATTAGTTTGGTCAGTACATATGACAGTTATGATATTTCCCCCATTGAATAAATCGTGCCGTACTCTCTCTTTTCTTCTTTGTATGAACCTGCAGATCAGATCTGCTGCATGGTGCCTGGCATCAGGCAACACCATAAAAACACTGCAATGCATACTAACTGTTACTATCTGTATCACCTCATCACTCAGGCTCGTTCAGGTACGTCCTTCCCCAGCAGCTCCCTGAGGTTTCGGAGGCACAGTCACCGCTGAATTCTGGCAGCTGCATTCAGGAGGCCGTGACCTTCGCGTCTTGTTGAGCTGGAGAGAGATGGGTCACTTTGCAAGCTGTGTTTACAAGCTACACACTGCAGAAATCCACTCAGTAAGCATTTAAAACAAGCGAAACATGCCAATGAGGTAAGTGTATTCTGTCTGTGTTAAATGCAGACAAGAGGGCCACAATGAAGCAGAATATACTGATAGTATTGACTAAATGTGACTTTAAAGGACATTTTTGAACAGGTGGACACATAAAATTAACCGATGAGTGGGTAGACTTTAAATTCCACGAAATACAAAAAAAACACAAAACAATGGAGGACAGATTTTTTTTCTCGCATTTTCTGAACAATACAAAGACATCAGTGTTGGGATACAACACATTACCGAACAAAGCGTATACGGAAAGGAATACAGCTTTTGGTATATCCAAAGGTGTGTCTTAATTATTAGAGTTCTCTTCAATGTTTGAACACATACTTGTGAAAATGAATGCACTATAATCTGTACATAACCCACATAATCTTTTGCCATTAAGCTGTGAATGACCTTTGTGCTGCATGTGGTCATTCATCATATGAGGGAAGAAAAGGGGGAAGTCAGGTCACGTAGTATAACGTTGCAAAGTGCAAAGTGGTAGGGCAGTTCAAACAAACACAGGACTTTGACCCAGGAAACTGTGATCACGTCTCTTCACTTTACTTCACGCCGCTTAAATTGTCACGTTATCCTGCCATGTTATGTTGTCATGTTACATTAAGGACATAACACGACGATGCCCAACCACAATTCTTTTCCTAAGTCTAACCCCCCCAATATATATTGTAATTGCTGCCTTGAAGGATAAGTTGTTTGTTAGGATGCTTCCCAAAGAAAAGCTCTGGGAAGTGGCTGTGCACTGCTCTTCATTAATGTTTTCAAGTAACTCTCCCATCACTGATAGACAAACAGCATGCACACACTTGAACAGCAGACACTTCTGTGCTCACACCTGAACATCTTGAATCACACACACATCACATTACCTCATACAGACACAAACACAAAGCAATGGGAAACTTGTCTGAGTCTGGAGGAAGAGGAAGACCTGCCACAACTGCTGGCGGCTTTAACCAGCGTCTGACAGGAGGAGGTGAAGCAGCTCGTCTAATTGACTGTAGACAGCGTCTCTGCATTCAGGGCTGCCGCTGCGGCCTCCAACACGCGGCATTGATCTGATGGAGAACATTGTCTGTCTCTTACTTACCCTCTTTCTTCATCCATCTGTCCTCTATTCCTCTCGCTTAATTTCCTTTCTCTCTCTTTCATCCAGTGCCCTTCCTCCTTTCCTCCTTTCACTCTGCTAATCACTCCTTCCTTCCTTCCATCTCCCTTGCTACCATTCTTTCTTTCTTCCTCATCAACATATTCCACTATGAGGGATCTGAGCCAAGCCTTTAAGACAGATGGATGATGATGAATGGTGAGGCAAACCAGATCTCTCTCCCTCTGTCTTTTTCTTTCTCTCTTCCTTCCTTTCTTTCACATGCTCTTGACTTTGTTTTCTTTGATGCACTTTTGAAGCTAATGAGAATGCGCCTTTGGGAGGGAGATGATGTGCTTTAAAATGATTAGGGCCAAAAGCTACTTCCTTGGCCATCGAACATCAATAGAATAAAGCCAGTTGGACACAAACAGGGTTGAGATTGAAAAAAAGGGTAAAATACATTCTACTCAGAAGTCGGTTATGAACCCTCGTGTGGAAAACCAATGAGAGGCCGTTGCCAACTTGTTAGAGTTTCTGCCCCTCAAGTCTTCTTTACTTCCCTATGATAATGATGTGATCCTACTTGTATCTCTATTAGATTCAAGGGTTGAAGAGGATAAAGATCTGTGAGCAGAGTGACATGTAGCTTTTGCCTTTGAAGAAACACAGATGACGCCGTTGGGAAATCCCCCCAGGACCCAAGATGGACTCCCCTTGGTCTCAATTATACCAGACTCTGCTCGGCGCTACAGCATTCCCTCTTTACAGTCTCTCTCTTTTTCCCTGCATGACTTTCCTAGGTCTCTTGTAGCACCGCAGGACAGTTCTGTCCTTCACCTTTTGATCCAGGCCAGATCAAACACCAGCTGCTCTTTGATGATAGCAGAGATGGTGGTCGTGCTAAGGATCCCAGGGCATCAGAACCCCTTCACTTTATCTCTGGAAAACCCTAACACCCTGTAGCAGCAGGCCTGCAGTTATGCTGTTGACAGGTCCTAGCGGGAGACAACATAAATAATGGCCATCAAGCTGTGGTGATGCAAGATGTGGGTGTACATTTTGCCGGCTGTAACGCTTCCAGGGGTGTTTGAGGAGCTGCTTTTCTGGGGAACACTGTGATGGAGGTGGTGGAGTCAAGCAGTTTATGATTCATAATAAGTGACAGAGGATTTGGCCAACCTACAAAAACTCTCACAGTGGAGATCAGGCTAATGCAGTACTTCTGAAAAGTCCTGCTTGTAATTCTGGGGAACAATGACTTCCACGCATATGCACTCAACTGTGATTTGTGTTTTAGTCTGATGGATTACAGTTAAGTAGAGGGATTCTGAGAATATCCAGAATGAAATATCTCAACAATTACTGAAAGGATTAACATGAAATTTGCTACAACAATCAGATGGTGCTCAGATGGTGAATTTGTATGACCTTGGTTATCCCCTAATGTTTCATCTAGCACCAACAGCAGGTCAGAAATTTCACTTATCCAGTGAAATGTCTCAGCATCTATTTAAAGCTAGACATTGATGGTTTCCAGATGACATAAGTGATCCCCTGATGTTTCCCTAGCACCACCAGCAGTTTGGGATGCGGTAAAGGGTATTGAGAAAAATGTCTCAACAGATAGATTGCCATGAAATTTGGAACATGCACTCATGTCCTTCACATGATGAATTGTACTGATATAATCAGGAGGTGATTTGAGCAGGGAGGCCATCCCCCTTGTTAACCTGACATCTCTCTCCATCCCCCAGGACCAGAGCCAGACCTATAATTGATATATTAGAGAATTTTTAAATTTTGACACAGCATTTCTATTTTTAACCAAACAGCATTTGTAGCACTGGTTTCACGAACAGGAATCTAACACACCAGTTGCATGGGTTAAATCATCTCACGTAATGTTACTCAGCCAATCAAATCAGTGCATTCTGATAAGCTGTCCTTTGGCTCTAAAAACAGACAAAGGACAGAGCACATTTTGAGCAAATATACTAACTCAAATCCAAACTGAGGGGACAAAAAAAGTAAAATACTTGATTGCAATCAGTTAATTCACTGGTCACACAAGTCATACAAGGTACATCTCCAATGAAATGGCACTGAATCATAATGCAAGTGAGACATTGGATGGGGTGGGGGGTCTGTACCCCATGTTCAAAATTACCAGATCACCTACTGAGTATAATAATTGTGATAATCATTTCAGCACTAGTTTGGCGAGGAGACTACAGCATGGAAATTCATTTGAAATTCATTCACTTACTCCCTTGTTTTCCCACACAAAACACAGAAAGTTTTGCGACTGAAAATGAAATTACTCTTAAAAATTATCTCCTTTAATTGATTATTTGAGACCCCCAAATTCTAAAAGGTGTCAAATCACATTTATTACAACATCTCAGTGGGCCTTACAGGTAAACACAACAGCAGCAAATTTCTGAACCAAAAAAACAAAACAAAAAACAAAAGAACAGGAAGTATACATGTTTTTGAGGTCTATTTGTGGATCCAGTATACAAACTTTTTGAAAATCTGGACTTCGAGTATCATACGTGTAATCTCTTTTGGCTCAAATCTTGTCACACATTGTAGCTTATCCATACAGTACCACAACATTATTAAATGTTACACTATAACTAGAAGTGATATTTTATATGCTTATATCACCTTCAATACAGTTGAAAACTTACCATTAATCACCCAAATTACGATATATTAAAGCCAGACTAAATTGAGGAACACATTTGAACCAGCGGTGCGGCTTTGTAACACAACTCATAGGGAGATTTATGACTGTTATCACCATCTTTTCAGATCCTTTTCATCATCTCGGGTGCTTACGTTCTGAAGTCCTGACTAATACAGCTCTGGACGGTGATATAAAATGATTACAGCTGATATGGACACTTATGGTGTCCACATTCATACACAGAAGAGACACAGATACCTGAAGGTCAAGTGGAAGCGGGAGGGGGGGTGGGGGTAGGGTGGGCAGTCAATTTCAAAGGACCTTTTGTCAAGTCCTTATTGAAATTCATCAATAAAAATGGGCCGCCCTAAGCCTTTTCAGAAATAAAATTGTCATGCTAATTCATTTTGATTGCCACATTGGAATGGCTAAACAAAATGAATGGCGGGGGCCAGATGCGCCCGCCGGAGCGTAACTCTGGATATTTCATAGTGAATTACCCTTGATCGACTTGCCCCATGGATCTTGGTGCAAATTCCGATCAAATGCCCACATGTGTGGAATTCCAATCATCGCTTTGCTAACTCATTGATTTGCATGCCAAAGAGGTACACATTAAAAACCCGAATGAAAAGCAGCACTGCTGACTGGGACTTTTTTTTTAGAATCGAAGAACGGAGAGTATTTAAATTTTCATCCCAAGCGTGCACCTCCTGATATGAAAAAATTATTCAGCCATTTGTGAACCAACGATGAATATTCCCCCTTATCATTTGCAGAGACTTGCAAACACTTGCAGAGAGTAATATGTTTCATTAAGTTTTTATTAGGGTTGACATTTGTGGTCAAACACGAGATTTCACTTATCAACACACCAAAGTTCCTTAGTTGCTTTTCTGGTTGGGATCAGGGACTTAATAAGAAGCATAGCAACTGACACAAATGCATCAAATACGTGATGGGTCCTGCAGACTGTAGACCACAGACCATGGTACAGAGGAACAGTGAGGAATAACAAGCTCTCTGTGTTGCATGAGAGACAGGACTCTTGCGGATGAGGGGGGAGGATACTTTCCAATGAGCCATCTGGACATGGGCCCCCAGGGGACACAGAGCAAACCATGCTTGATCTGTCTGCCTCTCTTCCTTTCCTTCCTCCCTATCTATCTATCTATCTATCTATCTATCTATCTATCTATCTATCTATCTATCTATCTATCTATCTATCTATCTATCTATCTATCTATCTATCTATCTATCTATCTAGCAAAGATTCATTTCACACTGATGGCTCTCTACTTTTTGACTGTTTATGTCAATTAATTGTAACTTTTTCACAAACCATCATGATCTGATAAACGTGTCATTGTATCTGTTCATTTCCATTTTTGGTAGCGGTACTTTTTCAAGTTTACATTTATCATCATAGTTTTAAGCACATATTGTCTAATCATTTTCCTACATACCATATAAACTGGCTTTTTGTTTGTTTGATCTTTGAGTCTCAAAGATCGATACATCTATATGAACTGTGTCCATGGCCGGTTATTGCTAAAGAGTTAGCCAAGCTGCTGTGAGTGCAACATTTTTAAAACTCAAATTGATTTTTTGGCCACTTGCAACAATGACGTATTATCAGCTTTGAAGATAACATGGCAAACTTGAAACTTAAATATTTACATATTCATTAGCATGTATTTAGAGCCTCTCTTTTTGCTCTGCTTTTGGTCTCTACCAACTTGAAGGAAAATATAGCTATTCACCAGCTAAATGCTCCACTACACACAGAAAAATGCTGGTTCCTCAGCTGTTCTTTGGCTTAGGTTGAGGTGCTATACAGTACCTCTGCCAAACAAAGAACTTCAATGCCCCTGTATAGTTCTTCAACATTTTATAATATATAATCTTTAGAGGTTCTCTACTGGTTCTTCATAGAGAACCTCTTAGTTTAGTTTAGTGGGGAGAGAATAAAAACACTACGTTAAAACAGCCTATAGTTTATCCAAAGGATACCACATCTTTAAGAAATGGGTGCCACAAACAGGTTCCCCTATGATTACAAGTTAAAGAAAAACTTTTGGGTTCTGTTTAGCAACAATTTTGTTTAGAGTGCATCTTCACCAGCAAGTTGCAAACTATGTCTGCTTGCTGCTGGGCGCTGAGCAGGTAGTGTGCAGTTCGTTTTTGAGATTTCTCTGCCGACTCTTTATCATCAGCAGCTTTTCCGTTGTCTATTTCTGCATTTGTCTGCTTTCTGTCTTGGATTAGGCAGAGTCATATCAGAGTGCCCCCCCCCCCCCCCCCCCCCCCACCACCTCACCCACCCACAGTCACCAAAAAAAAAACATAAGAAAAACTGTGATTGTTATTATTTTTGTGTAATACTTACACCATAAATCATAATTCAGTCGAAGACAAAATTGACTTTCAAATTAAAAAATCTCCGGTGCCGCCAACAATCAAAGTGTTGTGTTCAGCTTAAATGGCTGATGAGCATTTTAATACAAGTTGTACATGGGTTGCATTCTTCAGGATCTGATTGTTAGGCAAGAGACACATTCATACAATCAGGATGGAAATGAACAATTTGGTGGCATATTGTTTGTCATTCAGAAAGCATCAGACTGAGTGAGTCAAATGTGAGGACATAAATGAGACAAGGGACACTTAAGCTGCAATGTGAACATAGCCTTGGACTCAATGCTCTCATCCATCACTTTACAAGTCATTTCTCCATCACACTCTCTTTGTCTCCCCCTCTCACCCTTTCTCAGTCACTCTTTGGTGTGTCTGTCTCTCTCTGTGTCGTCCAGTTGCAGGGATTGGAGGCCCTCAGGGTATTGATTGGGCTCGGCTTAATGCTGTCAGACTGATGGGAGACATGTGATTCACAGACGAGATCTTGGCCTGGGTACACTCAGCCTCCAACCACATGCACATGCACGCTTACAATCACATACATGGAATATAGCACAAGCATGCACACACCCTTACAATATGTGGGCAGCAAGCATATACACACAAATGAACACACATTAGATTATGCACTGATGCACAAAAGCAAATGCATGTACACACACTTAAACGGGTACCACACACATGCACGATTGAGCACACTCCCACACAAACACACACCCTTGGGAGTCCCTCCTGACACCCTCAATCTGTCACAGCTAAAACCCAGAGGACCTCGTCTTCGAGTCAGGAGGGCCGAGACAGTACACTGAGCTCAGCAGAGTTTGAGCTAATCAAGACTGGCAATGACAGACTGCCTGCAATGACAGACTTTTTTTTCTACTTTTACATATTTCACAGTTGAGGATATCTCATTTCTTTGGTTGGAGGCATGGAAAAGGGAGTTTGTCCTGGTGATCAAATATGGATCCTGCTTAATCACCCGTCATGAGACTGAGGCACAATCCTGAATGGATAGACAGCTTCAGGTTATTCAGCCATATTTACTGACATAATTATATGAACAATAAAGATTTTTATTATTAATTGCTTTCTACTGGTTCACAGAACAAACAGGACTCACAGTGCTGCCGCTGCATCTTCTGCCATGATCTACGGAGCCATCAGATCAAGATGCCGGCGTGTTTCGTACCCGAATGTCACCATTCCAACAAGAACGGCTGTTCTTTCTTTCGATTTTCTTTCAAGGTGGTGAAGTGTACCAGAGACACAGCCATGTTCCAAGTGCGAGTGGTGACGTATATCATACACGTCGAGAGCAGCGAAGAGCTGTGGTCCACAAAGCACTCTCACACAAAACCTAACAGTATCAAACTTCTTCCCGTTAAAGTGTAGCCTTCTTTGCACGAAAAAATATATTAAAAATTCACAAACAACGTATGTGAAATTCATGGCACAATTCAAACGGGACCAGAAAATAATTGTCATCTAGCCATTGAAATACATTATGTCATATCATGTACCGGAAACGGAAACACACAACTTACAAGCTCTATACAAGATATTGTGGAGTAATGGAGTCGTGAGAGTAAAGTAACGCTACCTCTGTGTGTGCTGTAATCTGAGCTTCTCTGTGATTTATTGTGGTAAGCTGGTCTGGTCATGCGCGCATGTGTGTATACTGGCTAGCTCATTGCTGCTGCTTTCCACTGTGCTCACATGGTGGTAATTGCTGATATTGGGACATGAGGGGCAGCTGGCCAATAGGGGGCAATAGAGTGCTGCCCCTCCTTGAGCTACAAAAGAAAAGAAAGATGATGATAATAAATCTATGATTATCATCATCATTATTGTCATATATACACACAATATATTGTTTATTCTGATCATTTTCACTTGAAACAGCATGTTCTGCCTCTGAATATCCAATCAGATGCAGTGTGAAGTCGCGTTCCGGCCCTTTGGGGTGATATCAGCCTGGCTGGAAACCACCCCGATTCACTCTCATAGACTTCCATGTAAAAGGCTTTTTTTTTTTTTCTAAATACAGGCACTCCAGTGCAATCTCTATCAAAACTGTCTAACTCAAAATGTTTAAAAAAACACATCATCAATCGTTTCCACTGAAACATTGCTTTACGGTCGGAAACTCATTTTTCCGATTGTTCTGACATCACATGAGGCAGCGCCACTGTGCAGCGGTCACATTCAAGATCAACATGGCTAACGTTTCCAGCTGATCCAAGAGGATTTTTAACCGTATAGGTTAAAAAAGAATGAACGACACATAGTGCATCCAAATTCATACCTGTTCGTTCCTCTCTATGGATTTTCTCCACGACGATTAGCGAGAAGCCACGCATATCATGTGATACAGCGGAACCGCAGCTTTCCAACAAGGCCAAGCACTTGTCTGTAGTCCAATGTCTTCACAGCAAATTTTTTTTTTATAAAATTACACTAAAATTATGTATAACAGAGCTTTCATACAGTTTTGCACACACATTACTCTTGGATGGATTACTCGCAAATGCAGGCTCGCACAGAAATGCCACGCATATCACATGAAAGCACAGGACCAGAGCTTTCCAGTGATACCACACACATCATTGTGCTGTCATCCCATCATGCTATACATACAGATCAATTGTCTACAAAATGAAAACCTGACAAATTTCTTTACGACCCATTATACAGATTTTGTTATCAGTCACTTCATATAGTGAGGAATATCGTATCTTACCACATCTTAGGCTTGCCTGTGTTTCTCCCTGTCTGTCCACATTTGTAGTCCGGCTTTCAAGATGCAAATATCTCCATATTGTCCAGTTAACACTTCATCAAACTTTGTATGTCAAGACCAGCCACTTCACCCAGACAACTGAGGCCTAATTATGCATGCATGACAGGGCAGTAGTTACCATATATATTGAGGGGGACACGTCACCTCTGCTGCTACAACTCCATCCTAGGGGAAACACTGCTGTGTGCGTTTTGTGCAGCAGGTGGATGTGGTAGTCTACTGGTAGAGCAGAGAGAGAGCTAAGTAGCGTTGAAGTAGAGTAGAGCAGGGCAGAGAGATGGAAGCAAAATATATATATCATTATATCATTATATATATTATCATTGTGTTTCATTTCATCTTCAGAAATACATTTGACTGAAAGCTGTCCTTGAAAAGAGTTTCCCATGCTTTTGCTGACAGCAAATATCCAATGAGGCTTTGCACTTGACTTTGAGCCTCTCTGTGTTGTTGCCCAAATAAAATGTACATTTGTTCATTTCCTCAGTACACAGCGTCCTCTGTGACATCTGGATGTTCTCTTTGTGTGGGTACCAGAAACCAGTGCCTGCTGTTGAGTCCAAAGGCAAAAAGCGTTCAAGTAAACAACGGAGTCCTCAGCAGTAGGTCTGTTAATTGTCTGCATGCAGGGCTGAGGTTCAGTGAGACAGATGTGGCAGGAAGCAATCATGTGATGAATTGACCCCAGTGTTAAATGGTGCCACTCAACCTTTTAAAATTCGATGAACAAGTCAGTAGGCCTGCGTAGAGATCCATACCCTCATCACAGTGAATTTCCTGCTGCGTAAATAGGTCAATGGCAATACGTGACCCCTGACTTTGCTTTTTCAGGACGGTCCAAGAGGCGGCCTAGCACTTCACCATTGATTCTGTGCAGATGCACCAACACCAGTTCTTTTTCTGGTATGTGATTGCTAAGATAGCAATGTAATCTGAAAAACTAAATCCTACCTCGATTTCAGCAGATTTATGCCTGCAGAAATATGTTTGGCCAATGAAATCCTGTGTTCCAGCTGATGTCACACCTCCAGGTCATAGCTTGCTTGCTGTCAAAATGGGGTTGTCAATTTGGTTTTTTGAACACCTCATACTATACAAATAACACCAAGACAACTATCACAACAACAACCAAATAAAGGACAATATATAGCTTGAGATTGCTCAGCAGCTGGGATACAGTGAAGATGGTAATGTAACTGATATGCCATATGTTATCAACAGAACGGGGCTAGGCTAGCCACAACAGCTAGCATTAACATCAACTTTGGGGTCTGATTAGTTGATGCATTATGTAGTTAACATTAACCCTTTAGATATTCTTTGTGTGAATATGTTTTTGTTGTGTGGAGTGGAAACTGGCACTATGTAGGAGGAGGGTCACTGGGGCTTATTCTTTTTTTTTTGATGAAAGGTTGTATGCAGATTCATGGGTATAGAAAGGTGGGTGCTGAGGGTGCTGCAGCACCTCGTATTTAGAGGCAGGACAAAAAGAGTCTGTCATTTTACCATAAATAATGGCCGATCTGAACATTTAAATTTTGAACATTTAATTGGATGACTATTTGAAATTAAAATGTGCACATTTTAATTGTTTCCTCCAATCTGATGTGACAGCATCATCACATCAAAGTGTTAAGGTCAGGGTTAGCTCATGGGTCAACCAAACATGGGAGATATTTGCAGTACGGGGTGCTACTAGATAAACAGACAGAGAAAGACCAGAAAAATTGCTGCTTATAGATCCCTAAATATCTTGGTACATCATGTGGGATAGAGTTTTATGGCAGGTAATGATGGAGCGGACAACAAATAGATGTAACGTTATGATTTGCTCAGAGGACATCATTGGCTTAAAGGACAACTTCTGTATTTTTCAACCTGGGCCCTATTTCCCCATGTGTATGTGTGCGTATGATTCATAGGTACTACTCGTTTTAAAATTGGTTCAGTATTGAGGGAGGCGGATGCAGCCGGCAGCTGCAAATGAGCTAAAACAGTAACAGGGGCAAATGCGTCCCGTATAAGTTTGCACATTAAAAGTGCTTTTTTTCGCCACTGACCAGTTCAGATCACCAGTGCTATCTCTGTAAATAGCATACTAAGCGTTTCCCTGACCCTTCACCTCCTCCCGGCTGTGACGTCATCTCGCAAGAGTTTGCTTGTTGCCGGAAGAAAACAGAGGAGCCATGCTGAGCTCCGCTCAGAGTGGCGCTGGTTGTCCCGGAGTACAGTTGAGAGTTTTACTGCATCGGTATCATGGCTGCATATTTACTCAATTTCAAGAATGAGGATGAGCCCTTTTATTACAATGGCCACCCGTACTTATTTGAGCCCGAGTATACGGACGAGGAGCTCCTACAAATTGTAGAGCAGACGAGGATAGAGAGAGAGGGCCAACGAGCAGACGGGGGTGAAGCAGAGGCTGCATGCGACTGGTGGTGCTCCTGTGGTTGCTGTGACTCCATGCCCTCCATGAGGAAGAATGTCTGTGTTGCAATGAGTGGGACCTGCTGCCCAATATTCATGGTCTCGATGTGTCCTGGGATGATACAGAAACTACCAAACGCTGTGTAACTATGTTAGAGGATTTACCCCCTTTTTTCATGTGCCCAAAATAAATTGGAGGAGGCGGCCAAAACCACAGGGACCAAATGGTCAACTATCCATCGAGTAAGTATAACTAATATGTCTTTATGCATGTAATACTGATACCTAGAATTGTCTCCGAGATGCACATTTACTGTTGCATAGTTTGCCCTCGTATATATCGTACCCTGATTTCTTCTGGCGACAAGCAAAGCTCTCGCGAGATGACGTCACTGCCAGGAAGAGGTAAAGGGTCAGAGATAGCATTGGCGATCTGAACCAGTCAGTGGCGAAAAAAAGCATTTTTAATGCGTAAACTTATATGGGACGCATTTGCCCCCTGCATCCACCTCCCTCAATACTGAACCAATTTTAGAACGAGTTGTACCTATGAATCATACGCACGGAAATAGGGCCCAGGTTGAAAAATACCAAAGTTGTCCTTTAAGCGAAGAGACAACTGGATGTTCAACACCGTTCAGAATTAAATATTAGAAATTTGGCAAAAACACTTCAGAGAGAAATTGTGTCTGACGTGTGATACAGGTACATCCGAACAGTTTTCCTGTAGCTCCTGTAAACACGTGCACAAACATTTGCATGCACATTTATTTCTTTTTTATTGCCTAATGCTGATACAGTATAATGTTTGCCATGACATCACTGTTTAAATATTACTTCTGAGCAGTAATCAGTAGCCTACAATTTTCTGGGTTAGACAATGTGAGCATGGCTGTGCAGCATGGATCTTCAGAAAACATGTGAATGACTCCTGTAACTTTTCCAATACCTTCAATATTTCACCTCACCATGTCCTATTAGTGTTAGAAAATGATGACTTCATTGGTTAAATTTGGCTCCGGCCCCTCTCTCCTTGACTCACTAAATGAGCCGAGTGAAGGATGTTGTGCTCTTCTGCATAAACGCTCGCAGCAAAATAGAGTTTATTAAGACCCATAAAAAACAACATTAAAATTCACAACCAAGGGAGCGTCGCCTGACCCCTGGAGAATGATAAATTAGCTTGTGTTGCTCTAGCAAAACGACCATTTTATACCTTCATCTTCCCCCCGGAGCTGACTCCCCTTCAGTGTGGAAGCACCGCAAAGGGCCCTGGACTAAGAGGCTTTGGCAGCAAGGAGACATTTTCAGATGACGCTGATATCATTCCGCCTGCTTCCCTCCTCGTAGGAAATCACTCAGTGGTGTGAATGACATTTAATTCAGCTGCATGTCTGCTCTTTACATTCATTGGTGTCAAGTGGGTACGGCGTGGTGCTGCGCTGCACATACCTTCACCTAAGCAGATCTGAATTTGACATTGAAGTGTCTGTTGTAATAATAGAGAGCAAGGGCCAAGAAAATAAAAGTAAGAAATCACTCCTGAAATCTCTTCGGTCGATACGAGCAGCAGCTTAGGGCTCAGTCCATTGATACCTTTGATTATATATTCTACTTTTCACTTACCAAGGATGAAGTGTTTTTTGCAGCCAGTGCTGCTCTGCTTATCTGGGACAGGTTGTAATTGTTGAGTGCAGCCACCTCCTCATTGTTAGTTTGAGGGATGGTACAACAGATTTCATGTGACAGCAGCACTTCCATTTCCCACAAGACAGAACGTGCAGGTGTCTGGGCAGCATTTTAGAAGAGATGAAAGAAAATGTCAAAAAGAGTTAAGAGGGGTAACTTCTAGTTTTCTAGTATTCTACAGCCCAGGCCACGTATTCTTTACATGTATGAAGCTGTTGCCCTGTTCATGTCTCCCTTTAATGACGATTCGCCTGCTAACTGAAGTCCCTCGCGAGTCATCAACAGCAACTCATTAGCACTATGCTAAGCTAATGGATCAGTAAATGGATTTTTATGTGGGCATAAATGCTAATTCGCTACACTGCGGCGCTGTTCGACAACGCTGTGTTTAGCAAGTCAGTCTGAGCCTCGGGGGTGTGTTTGTGTCTCATTAGGCTCGGCCAGGGATCTATTGTGGATGTGGAGGACTCAGTGGCAAAACAGAAATACAATGACAAAGGCCTACAGTGCTGCAACACTTGTCCATCCTGCACCTGAAGCTTTTATTGAAGAGGGGAGAGATATCCCACAAGTACAGACACAATTACTTTTTGAAAACAGAAAAGCGGCCTGTAAGACTGGAACTGATCGAGCGTCAGGTGTTATTATGTTGCGTGATGGTTGTTGCTGTCTGGGATTGACACTGACACAAACTGAAGCTTCTTGATAAACCTGAGATGTGTAGCTCAGAAAGATAGCTCTCATACATAAGTGTTGACTTGTAGACCTTCTTCTTCTCCCACACCACCATTTACTCTGTGTGTGTCCATCCACAACTCAAATACATTTCCACACACTCTTTTATTCATCAGTTACTGGACACATTCCCGATTGCAAATGCTAATTGGCAATTGTAATCATATTTTCTCTTCTAGTACTCTGGGGACAATCTGTGTGGGGAGGTTTTTCTCTGGTAAAAATTTACATGAAGCCCGTAACCAGCAAACACTGGTCAGACATTGTGTCCCTGGCCAAAAATGGTCCCGGTAGGATGCCAAAGGCGGTTATGAGGCAGGCAGCAAGATGGTGACGCTATTTTCATGTGCAATAATGGTCCAGTCAAGATTCTCTCTTACAAAGAAGGACATACTGATCATAATAATGCTATGAAAAAAAACTTTTTTAACATCGTTTATTAACAATGGATTTGTTTGGTTGTGAAATGGATCCAATGGCCACACCGTGATGTCCATGTCCAAATATATATATATATATATACACATGTAAATAATATTCCTGTCTCATCATTTTAGGCCTGTGGTGTTTGTAAGAGCCAAAAGTCTTTATCTAAGCTGTCTTTGATTGCACATGGGGAAAGTAACCTTTAGGGATTACTGCCGAATACTCAGGTGACGCAGTATAAAGAGCAACCAAGTCCACCTAGGCACAGAGTTGTGGTGGATGAATGGATACAGTACAGAGCTTCCACTCAGCTGACTGGGCCTGTATTGGCCAGCATTGCTTTATTATTCTGCTGCGATAGCGTCATATTTCGATATTGCCAGGGCGCTCAGGAAAGGGGGCCGGCTGATTGCCAGGTAATGTCACAGACGTCTGCACAACTTTCACTTTGGGACTATTTTTGAACCATCGTGGGATGTCTTGATTGGATGTTGAAACAATGGTCATTCAATGTCATAATGTTTGCTGGGCAGTGTCTGATACCTACAGTGTACAGCCTACACTAATATGTTATAACATTTAGAGTGCATCATAAGACTTTCCATACACCTTAACAACCTATAACTAACAAAGGTCATAAGGCATCATAAGAATGATCATAATAATAAGGTCAAGTATCACAACGGCTTAGACTAAAGTGCCATATTTGCATTACAGATAATAAGGTCTGACGGACATTATGGTTCTTCCTACAATCAGAGTACATAGAGTGCAGCTATAGTTTACCATAACATCTTCAGGACAGCTCATTGTCTACTTCTGGTAAAGTAAGGGTTTCTGCAAACATAGCTACAGCGTAGCACCAGAGATGGCAGGGGGCCGGATACCACCTTCGTACCATTTGTTGATCCTGACAGCAACCCACATTCAAAACCCTGAGACAGCAAGACAGACATTGAAAATGGAAGGGAGCAGCAGCAGGGCCTCGTTGAAAGAACATCTCTGACTGAGTGGGAGTTGAGTGGGAACACTGGCTCGGCAGCAACCGCAGAAACCACACGTCTCAGAGTCTCTGCAGCCAACTGGAGCACATAATATTCTTGATGATGCTGCATGTTGGGCTATTTTCACCATTTTCACCTTTCTTACAGCAAATATTACTCATTTCTATTATATTCTATTATGTACAGACACTGTGGCAAGGAGAAGAACACAGAATAATGGCTACAGAAAGTATGGTGGCGCTTTATTTTACAGGCCTGTTATTAATGATTTCTTCAAGGTTTCCTGGGAAGAGGTCTGTAACTTGGTATTAAATGCAGGAAGAAAATGGATAGTTCTGAGAGTCATTAGAGTTTACTTGGTTGTGTTGATTTTATCATCAGTTATTGGTTTCAAGAGGGATTTCTTTTAAAGCTGCATAGTTGTAAACCAAAATAAAAATGTATTCATCATTAATTTATTATCATACACATAAATTTCCATATATACTGAATTGTATGCTACCATGTAGATTAATTTACAATTTCTACACTGTCACCTGACCTGATGTGCTCCGAGTAAAAGACTCAAGGTTATGCTATGTCAACAACTAGTTAGGATGAATAAAGTGTGCCAGTTGAACACTGTTTCTATTTCATCAGTAATTATTTCAAAAGCGTTTCTCAGAAAATTATGGAACTGTAAATGAAGGCATTACAGAAAGCATCATGATGTTCATAAAACTTAACTTTTCGATGCATAGCGGGTCAAGTGATTATAAGCAACTATGACAATGTATCAGCCATTATAACATATTAAGTGGCATTGGTAAACAATTTCATAGCACCCTCATCACTTTCCTACATTATTATTTAAAGCAGCTGGTTTGTGGTGACTGCAAATGGCTCCCAAGATTGTTAAAATAATGTTTAACGTTTGATTACTGTAATTACTGTTAATAAATTCTATGTTTTTCAAACATGCTGATGCTCATCAACCTATTTGAAATACACAGAATTTATTAACAGTAATAAGTTAAACCTAATTTAATTAATTCAACATATTTGAAATTCACAGAATTTAATGGTAATTACATAAACTTAATTCAAATAATTAGACATATATGAAATACACAGAATTTAACAGTGTCTACATCAACTTTATTAGAGTAAATTAGATACTGTAACATCTATGCGATATAGTTACATAAATTTTCAAAGTCTATTAATTTGATTTGATTACTTAACTGTTATTGTGTTTGTTTTTGTTTATGTTAGAATTGCTTGACTAAATTTGATGGAGATTTTGTATGTAATTTAAGTACGAAAACCTGACAAAATAGACCTCATATCATTTCTTTGAGTGTATGGTGCATTCTCCCTCACATGAGGGCATGCGGCAACTTTTGCAATGTAATATTCTGCTGTTATAATGCATTATGCAGTAGACTGCATTATAATACATCGTACACAAAGGCTTCATAGAAAGTGTTACCCAGTTTCATTTTAGTCTTCACAGAAAAACTTTGTCCTTTTTATTGTTCCTGTTTGTCTCAGATACTGTTGCTGTGTCCCTGTTTGGGAAATAATTGGACTGTAGTATTGTAGTTTTCTTTCAAAACAGGGACAGTGTGAAATAAAAGTATGAAATATTTATATATAGACATTTGAGGACCACAAAAGGCATTTAAGGCCCTGACAATATCAGGACTCTCCCTCAGCTCAGGGCCCTAGAAAATCCCTCCACCACCACGCAGCAGAGCTTGAGAGTCAGCGGCTCAGTGCTTGGACTTGGAGAACATAGTTTGACGATATGTGCTGGTGAAAATGCACAGCCACTGTCACATGCTGACATTTTTTGACCAATTTACAAGTAGAGGACTAGATATTTGTTGTTTTTGTTCTTATTTAGATTTTTGCTAAAATCAAGATCTACTCTGCCACTGCCCCGCTGAGTGCAACTGCGGCGTCGGTTCCTGCATTGACAGTGACTCAAATCAAAGGGACAATTTATTTACGGTGAGTGCGAACCAAAGAAGCGATAAATAAAGGCAGCATGAAATCAAAAGTATGGGATCAGGTGGAAATTGGTATTTTCTCACTACAGAGACCACTGTTGACCTGGAAACACTCACACACACACACCAAATACACACTCCGCAGCTCCCGGGAGCGGACGCTCTCTTTATATCCTCAAATGCATACATTAAGATGGAGATGTACAGGATTTTTTAGTACAAAGAAATGAAAAAACAGGGGGTAGACGCAATAACAGGAACACCTGTACAATATTATGCAATCTATTGCAATCACCCTGCAGCAATTACGTTATTATTGTTATGTTGTGGTATTTGGGTTGTGTTTCATTTTATTCTGTGGTTTTGAAATATCTTACTGGTGTTCGTATTATTGTGTCCACGTTTTGTACTTCTCTTGAAAGAATGCCTCTTGTGCTCCTCCTTTTCTTTACCTCCTCTTGGAATGAGACCCACAGAACATAAAATACATTGATTGAATATATATATATATATACATAATTTCAAATATATCAAGCATCTGAAATCAGCAAATAGCACGTCCAGCTGGCCAAAACATTTCATATCAAAATATAGTTGATTTAGACAAGGATTCTGAATACATTTAATCACGCATGAATTGATTTTAATTACAGAATTTAACTTATGTGACACACTGCAGATCTGTCCCCAGTTTCAATAATATTTCCCCCAATATAAATATCTCTATGTACTAAAGAAAAGACACGAAAGAAAAGAAAAGGCAAACCCAGGATTCATCTGAGAAGATTCAAATGAGATCCAACATCTGTAAAATCACAAATGCTTCTCTTGCCAGATGGTGAGCTCTGGTCTGGGCGTGTCCCAAAAATATACAAGAGTATGAATAATGCATCGGATATGACTTATTTCACAGTGTATCTCTGGATGTGCACACACTCACACACAAGCACACAGGCATACACACATACTGTATGCACACATGGAGAGATGCAAACATGCGCACGCACACACACACACGCACACAGTATAGACCATTAAAATGAGCCAGGGGTCCACATCTGCTAAATGCTCCCAGTGGTGTGTACAAGATGTGTGAGGTTCATTGACAAAAACTACTCTTCTAGTCTATGTTGGCACCACATAAAAAACATAAGTTATAAGCTAAGTTGTCCAAATTGTCCACATTTCATCATCATGACCTTCAGTCATTGAGTAAAGACAGTCAACTCATCTCTGACGTCTCTCCTGTGACATTCCAAAAGACTTTCATGCCTTTTTTATTTTTTTTTTATTTATTTTTTTTTTACAACGTCCGTCCTGTGTATGCAGAGATTTTGGAGGTGTAAGTAAAGTTTCACCCAGCCAAATGAGAGAAGAATCCAGTGGACACACCGTAAAGTCACGAGTCCTTAGCAGTGAGCTGTCATTAAAGAAACTTGGCTGGAATATAACCCTTGGACAGCTTCATAGCGGAGATAGTAAAGAAGATGAAGGGGCCTTCTGACTTCTGAAAGACCTTCTGACAAGTCTAAATCAAGCCACAAAGGTACAAAAAAACCTTCAAGGAGCCTTCCCCTGCAGACCCGATGTTGGATAACAAGGACAAAAAGAAAAACGGTAATGTACTTCAATGAATATTCCACTGCCCTGTTGATAAATGTTCCTCACAGGGATTTTGTTCTATGAAGATTCAATGCCAACGGTGTACCATGCTGCTCACTTGAGACTTCTCAGAGTTCTCAGAAGTGTCTGCCGAGAGTCTTTCACTGTGGTGCTTGGAGAAGCTCTGGATTATTATTTTTTATTTTTTTTTCAAACCTGGTGTTAAGTCAGGGAGTCTCGTTGGTGAATGGACACAATGTTCTGGTGAAGTGACTGGCCTCAGTTCCGTTTGTAGCGTGGATGTCTATGAACCTATGGAAGAACGGATAAGATAAGAATTACAACACACAGTTGTTTCATGAGCTCCTTTCTGAAACAAATCTGTTACATAATTGTGCCAACAATTTTCCATGTCTAATATCTGAATAAGGCCCAGAGTCACTTTTATGTAAAAGTCCCTCTGGAAAGCAGGTCAGAAGTAGTTAACATTTCCATAACATTTTATGCAAGACAACTCTGAATTCAAAATCACCACATGAACACAAAGGCAACTGCGACACAAAACACGGTTATATGTTCACAGTGGTTAGTGGAATTCTTACCCTCCCCAGATGACCATTTGTATATCTATTGCTGTTACAATGGATTTGTGAAGAAAACATTGTCTCTCTTGCGAGCCTCCATGATGAACGAAGAATCCAAAAACAGTGAAAATTCTTGATGAACTGAAGTCAGCAAAACTGTAACACACACACACCTCATGCAATATAATCCCCCTCTCATTTGTTCAGTCATATGTACGTATGTTCTTCCCATACACATCACATTACCTTACTGTCAGACATGTCTCTTTGATGGATAGCTAAAATGACAGTTAACGTTATCTATACCCTCTTCAAAGCCAGACTCCAGTGAGAAAAACAGCATTTTACTCAAATGAATGCGGGAGCTGCTGGTCTAGTGCTGCCTCAGCCCTCAGCTCAGATTCACCAAAGTCAGAAAATAACATAAATACACTACAGATTGCGGCAGTGGTAGACCAGCAGGTCCCGTGTTTAACCAGGTAAAATTACTATTTAGTATTTGTGAATAGAGTCTGACTTTGAAGAGAGCATCAATAAGTTTTGCTTCTATTTCAGTTCCCTGTCAGAAAGGGCTGTCTGTTTGAAAAAAGGACTGAGTATATGAGTGGATAAATGAGACTTGGATTACACTGCATGAGAAGTCACGGTTTGTAAATGTTCTGATACAGTTCAGTTACAGTTAGTGGACCCCTGCTGTATGACTTCAACTTTGGATTCTCTGTTCACTGTGGAGGCATATGAGAAAAACAAAGTTTTCTTCACAAATTCAGTGTAACATGGGGTGACTTACTGATATGCAAATTGTCATTTTGGGGGTTGAATTTTTCCTAAACATTCAGCTTTCATGCGAGACAGAGGTAATAAATGTATTAAATCACTTTATTAGTATTTCCTGAACACAAAGAAAACAAAATCCACTTTAATAAATGCTTTTTTATTTGTTGTACCACAGTGAAGCAGAGTGCGTCAACTTTTTGAGGGAGTTTATTTCCCTTTTTGGTAACCACTGATTGCATACTTGTACAACAGAACCACCTGTTTTGTGTCAGATTACTGTCAGATTCAATAAGTGCCTCCTCATCTGTTTTTCAATATCAAAAATAAATTCAGTTCAATAAACCACAAAACACTGAATGAGCCAATTTAAAGCTGTTGAGGATATTATTGTTGTTGTTTTTTACCCTCATGGTGCAGGACCAGAAAAAAACAATAACACAGTATTAATAAGTCCAGCACCCCCTCCCTGTATTTTCAATTTTCATTTGAGCCAGCTCAAACAAAACTCTTTACATACAGCATGTGAGCAAATTAAGAATTAAATGAAAGCCCCAAATGAATGTCTTATCATACACTGCTCATGCACCGTTGGATATTTTAAAAAAGGAAGCAGAGTTCTACTTTTGGCACATTTCACCTCTTGTAGTGTGAACTTTAATAAATGAAGGAACCGATGACAAATATTATAAGGGTCCTCACTGTGAGAAGGTGCTGAGCATCACTAACACTCATGATGGTCTGTAATGAAAACAAAAAACACTTTTCCTCCTTGATATTACTTTTGAACTCACTGCTGTTTGTTGTTGTGCCCGTTGCAGCTGAGGTGCCAAACATGGGGCGTGCATCATGGCCTTTCCATAAGGGTCTGAATAATGCTGAACATTTTCATAATGGACATGTTTGATTGACAAAAAGCCATTACTCAAACAGATATATAAATGCAAAAATTGTATGTATTAGATGTCTGAAAGAGGCTTTATTTGTGCCTTAACAAAGCAAATTTCATGATTGATTCTGTAAAGGGACTGGTCTATACGTGTATGTACTAATATATTCCTCTCCACATGGAATACATTTCACCTCCAATGAAACTCTGTAGCTAATGACTTAATTTAGCCAATCATTTGATCAAGAAAGCCATTTGAATGATAATAGAACTCTGCCATGAATATGTTATATGGATAAATCCATAAATGTTAATACATAAATGATTCACGGTGACAGTGGACAAATGTGACACCCAGGACTGCCCATATAAATCATTCAGACACTTAAATATGAGTTGGCAAATCCACACAGAATTGCACAAATTCCCAGGGCTGGCAAATAAATATTTATGACGCCCCCAATTCCCCTTTTCTCCCTGTCCTTGGTAATTGTGCGTGATTCATTTTGTTTTCTCGGTGGAAGAGGGAAAATCAATCTTAGAATATTGGCTAGGAGACATAAACCATGCAGATTCCAAATGCCTGTGGTTTTGCAGAATATAAACGCTCCACAGATACTCGGTCAATGTTCTTGGGAGAGGAATTTAGTTTAATCTGAAGATTTCCTAGTCTTTTAGAGAAAATAAAAATGTTTGCGGAAGTAAAGTTAACCTGCCAGAGGAGTCAGGCTAGCCTGCTCCCGACTCTAGTTTACCTGCCGACTTTTAATATCCACTTGGAGGAATGTAAGGCACGCAGCCAAGTCTTAGGAGTCTCTTACCAGGGCATTTAGAGAAGGATTTATAAAACGTAGCTTTTTCTTTTGGTTATTGCTTTTGTCAAGAATATCCTTCCGTTCATTATCAGTTTTCTACCTTTGTCCTAAAAGGAAGCCTGGACACTTGAAGTAGCCTTTTCCTTTGATGTAACCACAGTGGGGCTTTTTAGTTTCCCTCATTATGCATTTCAAAACTTCCAATAAAACCCTTTGATTTCCCTTTTTTGCAGCATCAAAGTGTCTGCATCTGGAGAAATGGGAGATTCCATTGTATCTTCACCAAGTCCTGGATGATCTTTATCTAAGCTCAGTGGTGAGAGCAGCACTAAAAAAATACATAATGAATACTCACCAATGGCTGATTCATTCAAGGTCTGAGCTACACTGAACCTTTGCATAACTTTGAATCAAGGCATGGACTCTGCTGTTCATCAAGTTTCCCTTAAGAGTTATTATTTCTGCTTTCAAAAAGATGCAAAAACCCACATGTCTTTGGTTGCTTGTATGTCACGGTGAACGGAAGCAGGGTTGTAGACTCCATATGCAAATTAGAATAGAACACATCATTAAAAAACTCACATACTTGCTGTTTTCTCTGCATCCTACGATGGCTCCTTGGGCAAAGGCTGGAAAAGAAAAGTAGAAGGTCAGAATTGGAGGAACAGAGGGCCAGCCTTCACTAACGTTTTATTCAACTTTCCCTCAGCACATTGGCCTTAGACGCAGAGCAGCATATGTCCATTTAAAAGCACAGATGGCATGTCTTCCAATTATATCTAAGGCAAGACGATGGAAGCTGAAGGTTATTTTGTTCTCTCCCAGTTTTTATGACCTCTGAGGACGCCGCTTCTCTCCTCGACCAGAAAATACGAGCGAGTAATGGCCACCTCATCATCCGCGTTAACGATTGAGAGACCTTTCCTTTCTTCCATCAATGGCATCACACAGATAGAAAATTTTTATCACATTAGCTGTAGGGCAGGGTGATAAACAGTGTTCCACTTTGTTTCTCTGTGAACAACAACTTCTTGCCTCCTACATCCATCTTTAGGAGAACACATGAAAACATGCTGTTTTCCCCTTGACCGGAGGAAGAAAACAGCTCCCTTGCCTTCTTAATATTGGTGAATGAGCCACTTTTGTGTAGATAATGACTCGGCTAATCATAATCAGGAAGGTAATGGTCTGTTTAGCCAATCAGAGGAGCCAAGGCGAGACGGCTGTCTGGGCAGCGCATTGGCATTCCCAGCAGCCGCTGCTCTCCTCACGGCTGTGCCAGGCTATCTGCAGCAGTGAAGTGGACTTGGTATTCTGCTGCCCGCCCGGCCTGTCGTCCTGCGATCTGTCGCTCTGTCTGCCCGAACGGCCGAACGGCCCCGGCGCTGTCGAAGAAATTCAGTCCTCTGAAGAGGCGCTGATCCATCACACCTCTCCGGCAGCATGTCATCTAAATGCTAAGTACTTCCACTGCATCTTTAAATCAAAACAAGAAAAGAAATGAGCATGGGGGGCGAGCGGTTCGAAGGGATAAAAGCTTATAAGGGCACAACAGAATCTGGTGAGCAAACCCTTAGCTTTTTGATTACATTCATTTTTAAGGGGAGGAAATGTGGAAGAGGAGAATCCAGGAGAGGGAATGTGCATGAGGAACACAGAGACCTTGTTATCCCTTCAAATGTACAAGGAGAAAAAAAGAAAGAATAGATATTGATACACTCGCCCTAAAGGTTCCTTCAAAGAAAATAGTCTGTTGTTTGATTTCTCTCCCAAAAACATCATGAATGTACCTGAGCTGCTCTCTCAATAGGACCCCCTCCTCTCCCTCGACTACCCTGTCTCAGTCGGACTCCTCCTATCGATTGGAGGGATTCTTGAAGTCAGAGCAGAGTGCTGAGGCGGCAGAAGCGGCCAGCACTATTAACTGCTCCTACTAATTAAAAGGGTAACAAGGTGAGTTTGCCCCCACGGGACGAACTGTGCAGGAGCCGGAGCCGGCTGTTTGCCTGCCATGCACACCGGTAAACAGTGCTCACCGCCTATGGTGTTTACAAGACAGGAATCCAAGGACATCGAAGACATATTCATCTCCCGCTGGCACGAGGGATAAGGGAGATCCACAGATAAAGAGAGAGAGAGAGAGAAACCGGGGAGCACACTAATAAGCGCTTCTCTAATTGCTTATGTTGCGGTGAAATTGAAACATTTGGACCTCGTCTCTGAGCTTGGGGTGCCCTCGTTTCATCGCCACTTGTAAACATTGAGCACTGTGCATAAATGATAAAGTTTCACAGTTCAAATGAGGTGCACAGCCTGGATCTTTGAGAGAGTGCCAGCGGAGATTGGCAAAAATATTAAGGGATTCAATTAACTTCCTTCCTTATCATCAACGCAGCATATTTTAGGATCAAAGTATTTTGAAGATACAGTATTCCTCGCATTACTACACAAATAAAATCCTCAGCCAAGGTAGCATTAAAACTCCCAGAAACCTTTGTAGCCAGGAGGGAAAGCCACTGCAGGTATACAGTACAGCAGACAGCATGTTTGCTCAGTGCTCAGGGGGAAACAAAGCAGAGAGTGTGTATTTGGTGGCACTTCAAGCCGCAAAATTCTCACCAGCAGCCCACCCAGCTATTATGGAGACAGGCGCTGTGCCATCACTGCAGTAACTAAAATGCTTTCCCTGGGGTCTCTCCTAACAAGTGGACTCCTGCACAGGGCTTAGTTGGTTTCATCAACTGGAGACTCATAGAGGTCCCAGTCATTACCAGACACTACAACCGCTGTTGTTAGTAGGCTAACAAGCACAGCTATAGCCAACTGAAGACCTTGAGTGGATGCTTCATGGCCAGAGTATGAGCCTGATGTACAAAAGCATCAGAGCATCAGACCCAGAGCTATCTCAGAGGAACAAAACCAACATTAGTAAAACATTGGCGTTTGTTTGTTGGCTGGGCAGCTACAGATAAAGCAAACATCTATTGTCCAAAATTCAGATAACTGTAGTAAAAACAGAAATATAATAATGTAAGATTAGTCCATCACAAGATGAAATCCTGCATTAAAAAAATATGCAGTGTTTTTTTTAAAGTTTTAACAGTTTCAAATTGCATTTATTGATTTTTTTTACATTATGGAGCTTTGAAACAAGCTGTAAACACCAAGCTGTCAAAGCTGTTAAGGATATTTTTATTTAGTCTCCTTTATTTACCCCTTATTTAACCAGATAAAAACCAACTGAAAAAAAAATCTCTTTTTCAGTGTCAACCTGCCCAAGAACACAACAAAGGTAGGCTATGTATACATTGATTCCATACATACAATAAAATACAAAACAATACATCATATACTGAGAAAAAAAACCCCTACCGTCCACACATTAAAAGCAAAAGTTGAGTGCACACAGGTAATGTACGATACATGCAGACAAAAGGACGTGCTGCATTAAGGCCAATTTTTTTGAGCAACCTATTGCTCATTTAGTTGTGTCATGTAAATGTAAGTCCAATGCTCTCTCTCTTTTAGCTCTGTTTTGGTCTCCACCAATGTGTGAGGTGAATATCCTGCTGTTGAGCTGCTAAATGCTCCACTACTTTCACCAGCTAGCTGCTAATTTTGTCTGTATGTAATTTGTAGCTGGGCAGGTACAGTGATTTTATCACAGATGTTTTGCTGAAAACAGATGCCTGCCATTTAAAATGAGATTGAGAGCAGAATTTGGAGGCCTGAAAACCAAAACAGTTAGCTGAAGGGGGCTAAAAAGCCAATAGCTGAGGGAAACTGCATTTTTCGGTGAACGCTTTCACATTACACATAGCTATTTGATCCAATGGTGGTAGAAAAATATGTATGTAGTGCAGCTTTAACTATGAATCATGTTTACTTCACATTTTTGCTGTGCATGTTTGGATGCTGTTGTTCCAGGCAATCAATAGTTTATACTCATTTCTGTACAGTATGACAATCAATAAGCAGGCTGTTGAAACTGGCTTGAGGCTTATGGTCACTACATTGAACATCAAGTCTACATTCTTCTTGTAAAAGTTACTATACTGCTGTATTATAACGCAATTTAGGTGCATTAATATTCATTTGAAAAGTGGTGAATTACCTAAAAACAATAATGTAACTTTGACAAAAATGAATGAGGACTTGATAGCAGACACTGTGACAGAGAACACAAATCAAGAGCCTGTCGAGAGCCTGTGTATTGATTTTCATTCTGAAAGAAATGAATGGAAAGCAAAGGATGCCTGGAAAGGAAAGGGAAAAAACACATTCAAACACAAATACAAGTACAAAGTACAAATACTCATTGTGCATATTGTGATATTATTGTCTACTTGCACCTGCATGAGAATAATTAAACAGCTGCCCTTCAGCTATTTACACCCATGACGCATTATTATGGATCCCACTGCATGCTGTAATTTGCTAGTACTTGTCAGAAGTGGTTAGAATTAAGGCAAAGAGGCCATGGTAAGGGTTAGTTCTAGCCAATCTCGGATAAAGTTAAAGTGGACAATTTAGCAGAAATAACTCACAAAAGTACTGCCAGAAAGTCATGTGACATAGTATTAAGAGCTACACAGTCCATGAAAGGAGTGAGATGTGGTGGGTGGATGGCTCAAGCACAGGACTTTCTTGCAAGAGACTGGGCTTCGGGTCTTGCACAAGTTGGCTTAATACATTGGCATTGGCTTAATATTTTTAGACTTAGTAGACTATTTGAATTTTTTAGGATGTATAAAGCTGCTGAATGCACTGTGCTGATTTGTATGTAAACTGTAGCAGAAAAGCTGAGTAGACCTGTTCTTGTTAACATCATATTTGACATTGCTAGGGTTAGGGGTTAGGAATTTATACCTGGTTGTAAATAGCATTTTTAGCTACGGACAGCTGGGTGCTAAAAGCATCTACGAATATATTAAGTATATGATATTGTGAAATTATTACTACTGGTAAATGAAGATGTGAACTGCATTTTAATATTGTAGCTGGACAAAGTGAAGGCTATTTTCAAATGTTTATACCCTGCTTTGTGGTTAAGTCAATAAAAATACATCATATTTTATGAATAAATTTGTTTATTTATTTGTTTTCCAAATTCATAATGTAGAGTTAAAAGAACATAATGTCATATTACATTTGATGTAGTGTATGTAGCATAAAATTAAAAATATTTTTACATTATTATATCTATATATTTTTTTACTTTAAATTACACTTTGCAGTGTTTTCCTGAAAAAACAAACAAACAAACAAACAAAACAGTGATATTTATAGACTTATACAGAAGTAATCCCTCTTACTCATCACGTACGACCAACTATAAGTGTTGGTGGTGTATTTTTCAGCAGAAACTCTGCTCTCTGCCTGTATATACTAATTGTTTCTTGAGGTCATGGTTTTATAAAAAAGTAACGACCAGGTGCCAGACCATAAGCAGCAGACATCCAAGGGACACAGGGCTGAAAAAATGCAAATGCAGCAGGGCAAAACATCAAATGAGAAGTCTGGGGGTTAATTTAGGGTTGATTTTTACTTTCACTTTTGTTGGTAAACGTGTTCACAAACAATAACTAACAAGCCTGCATAGCACACCTTTAAATCACTGGAAACAGGTTATGTTTTTAGGGTGACATCATCATTTTGAATGGGACAAAAAGGATAAATTGTGGCTGGCTGCATCGTAGGTAGCAGCACTAAACAATAAAACAGGATGTTGTCGAGCATGCTTGAATGTGTCCAGTCCATTGACAGGCTTTCTGCATTACACAGGGTACAAAAACCCTGTGTTGAAATGTGGCCTATTGCTCTGACAATTTCACACCAGACGAAGCTCTGGAGACAAGCATTGTGCAGGGTAAAACTCACATGGCAGTTCAAAGCCTGGCAATGACAGAACTTCAAATAGGGGAGCGGGGTAAAGTGTGCTGAAAGTGACAGCAGAAGGGACCATGTTCACTGGGTCTCAGAGAAAGAGGAGAGGGGGGCAACATGCGCCAGGCAAAGGCAGGCTGAAAAAAGAACTGTTTTAATAGATGATGGCAGTCCAAGAGAAAAACAATGTGTTGTTTTTTTATGCCTTGTAAGTGAACACCAGAGGAAACATGAGATACTGTAAATGTGATCATGAAGCTTCCTGCAGTATGTACGTATGTTCCATAACAAAACACCTACGATAACGCAAATGAAAAAGGGAAATGGAAAGGTGAGTTTCTCTCTTCTCTGAACATCTCTATCAATCCAACCTATTTCAATATATTTTCTGCATCAGTCCACAAGCTATCTCCACAAGACTGATGATCATGCCACAGCATCCGACAAACAGATGAGCTGAAACCAAAGGAGCACATTTTTCTTTTCTTCTTGAAAAATAGAAGATCTGTAAATGAAACAGAAATAAAGAGTATATTTGCTTATCGCGCGTAACCTCTGTGTACTGCGGGGCACGTGTGTTGTTTGAATGTCAGTCATTTTATAAATGTACATCCAAAGGCAAAGTGGCCAGGCCACAATATGTTATCCCCGAGGATCCAGAGAGTGGCTGTCAGATACAATATGACAGGAGTGCCGTCAGTTCACAAACAGGAATGTGAGTGAAAGCCTGGAGGTGAGCCAGTAAAACATAAAAGCTGGACCTATGCTCTTTTGTCTGATATATGTATCAAAGAAAGCACAGTGGTGCATTCAAGTCATTAAATTAAGAATGAATTAAAAACAGTTGTCTCAGTTAATTGCAGATTTGCATCTCTCTTGGCTCATACTGCTACAAAAAACATAAACCTCCAGTAAAGGTAAAACTCTGCTTCTTTCCACCCAACACTGCTGAAATAGATTCTATTAGCTCTGCACGATTGTTAGAATTTACTTGCTGGTGCACAGAATTTAATAATTTCAACTATAAATGAGACTGAAAGCCAGCAGAGCATTGAAGGACACGGTGCACAGCATGCATATCTAATATCTGAAAACGCTCTGGCCTGGTTTTTCAATGCATTTTGAAGATGCAAACATTTCTCTAATGACCTCCAGTTCTGATTTCCTCGCTAATATCTTCCCGTTGCTTTAAAAACAAGACCATTGATAACACATCCTTTTACTTGGGGCCCATTTTTACTGTATGTCTCTTTCAGAGCCTTCTGTACAAGACATTACTATTCAAGAAACAACCTATTTACATCTCTGGTTAGGCATTTTACTTAGTCCTAATGAATGCTGCTGGTCACAGCAGGATAAAATGAAAAGGATTTCACTATCATAGACCACCTTTATCTAAAGATGGCATCCCAATGAGAATACAAACGTGTTTGCAAGAGGATCAGAAGGCAGCTCGGTGACAAATACAAGAGTTGTATAAGAACAAAAATACACTATATCATATAAAAGATAGGAGCAAAGTGACATGCACACTAATGCAACTCCACATCCAGTTGAAAGACAGCTGAAGGCCCTTGCATGATAATGTCATTACATGTTATCAGTGGGATGAGCTGTTTAGATAGAGGTAGATTTAGTAGAATCAAAAGTCTGTAAAATTAAATCACATTCATAGACAAAAGATTGGATGTTGGTGTGACCTGTCACCATCAGCAGCATTCAAGCTTTTCAGCTGAACCTGTTTGTCTCTTGAAAACATTTTATTCAGTACGGACTGCAGGATGATCATTTTCCATTAGCACAGAGCCAAAGGTTGTTTCCAATGCTGTTGTTGAACATCAGTCTGCACAAAATGCAAAATGTGATTTTGTGGCACAAACATGAAGCATATATGAATCGCTACATGTGGATTAGTGGTTTAAATATAACATACAGACATTTTTTCAGAGACAGAGCCTCTCTTAAGATAATAAATCAGTAGAGCAAAGGCACCTCTATGTTTCTGTTTGACTAATGTTGTATTTGGTCTAACTGGTTGTGTTGCATCAGCAGCAAGTAAGCAATATGTATGAGAATTGGGTGAGTGTACGCATCTGCTTTATTTTAGTAGCATTTTGAAAAAGCAGGAATTCAAGCCTCAGTAAAAAGCCTAAAACATTATTCTTTTGTTTAACAGAAACACTTACTCTTCAGGTATTCTGAGAAGGTAATGACATTTTTATGAAATAGGCTTAAGACCAAAACTGTCAATGGGTTAATCCGTCTCTCAATACTTTCTGACTTCCTGTCTGTGGAATTTGGCCCCAAGCCTATTGGTTCCTTCTGAACATGCAGATCTTTATTAACAGCCCACAAATACATATGCTGCAGTTACATGCTCCACTGACGGTCCCATTTATTGAGTTGGGAGGTTGTTCTTCAGATTTAGGTGTGTTCATGAGCTTTGAGTTGTAATGTGGAAACAAAGATCATTTTTAGATCAACTTTATACTACATTGATTTTGTTCCAGAATAAAACTACTGAAATATTGTTTGTAAATAATTTTTTTAACTAATCTATGACACTCTATGAGGACAACAACTAACGGTTACGACGTATAAATACACGTTAGAAAAAATGACGTGCATTGTGTGAATTAATTAAGTTAATCCATCAACCAAACATTTGCTTTTATCCGCTGTGTTTCTGCATAGGCTACATGACAACTCAGCAACTTTTGTACCAAAATTTTCAGCAACTTTCTGAGTTGTTGTTCTGACTTAAGAGGGAATTCATGTGAATTTTCCCATTCAGGAACCTGTTTGAACCTATTTTGACAGCATATAAATGCAGGAAAAGTTTAATTTTATGTTTTATGTTTTAACTTAAAGCACCTATGCATTGTAGTTTTTTTTTACCAAACGTTATTAAAATAGTAGTAAGGGGTGTCGGTGGCTTAGTGGATAGAGCAGGCACCCCATGTACAAGGCTCTTTCCGCAGCGGCCCGGGTTCGAGTCCAGCCTGTGGCCCTTTGCTGCATGTCAACCCCTCTTTCTCCCCCTTTCACACTTGGTTGTCCATCCACTAAAGGCAAAATGCCCAAAAAAATATCTAAAAAAAACCCAAAACGGTAGTAAATAGTGCATATGTTGTGGACTATTTTTAGCGGTGGATTAATACACGTTAAGTGTTGGCGTGAGCATTTACAGATGTAGGGGTGGTGTACATGTGATGAACTCAAAATATACTACAGTGTGTTTGTTCATGGTAATGAAGGAACATGACACCAAGTGCAGAAGAATTTCTTTTTTATCAATTCAAGGAAATTGTAGAAAAAAAATTAATTTCAGTTGGAGAAAATGTGAAATGATGTCACCGCAACGTTAGATAGATAGGGACAGATGACATACTAGGACATTTTTGGCAGTGCACCTGAGACTCAATTTGAAACCTTATTGCTTTCTGTTATTCCTACTTGGACACCACATCCTTTTCCATCCTTTTACACTAATGACACCAAGCCCACCAGAAATCTGTCATCTACACTCTCCGACCCCACCGGCTAATCAACAATCCATCTCAAGGAGCCGCACACAAACAGTTGTGTCACTGACAGAGCCTGAGTGTGTTGCGTTGCCTTTGAGAAGCAAGCTCATTAGAAGTCTGTCTCTGGTCAGATGGGTTGCCAGCACAGCAGTGACCATGGCGACACATGACTTGGCTGCCTGGTTGTTTGTCGTAGACATTGAAGCCTTTATAAGTGAGATGCTAGCGAGTGTTACATAACGGCACTGTGGAGCTGCTTCATCTGTCCATGTAATTTTCTCACCTCTTTCATAAGAGGTGATAATTTCATAACTCCTTCATAACTGGACAGGAACATTTGTATTGATGTGGTGCCATGAATCCACTTTTTCTGTTTGTTCTGCCCGTCTGCATCAGATTCGTAACATTCTCAGTTCAATCACCTGTTTCTCTTTTCTCTATTTCTCACACAGGTTCACCTTTTACTTCTTTTTTCCTGTACAAATCAAGATTATGTGTCATATGGCATCCTTTCAAAAGGCCTGCAGAGATAACTGGTTATGATGTCTTCATGTTTACAGCAGCACTGGCAGGACTACACACACTCCACGAGCTTTTTGCCCTGGCTGACGCTGGAACAAAGAGCACATAGCTGGAGGAAGGCCACCAGAGCAGAGACAGAGAAAAAAAGAAAATGCTAAAAAACATGATGCAAGCCTCTGTGACCTACTGGGTCGTGCTGTGTGTGTATGTCTGTGTGTGTGCTGTTCATTTTGCAACTCTTCTTCGTTTGGCAAAAACGCCCAACTGCAACTGCTCTGTTCCTCTCCAGGCCACACACAAGCTCAGCAGAGGCATTTGTTGTGTGGGTGTAGGGAGATTTTTTTCCCGGCTACTGTCGAGTACTGTCTCAGGGACAGAGTACACATGAAACCGCAGTCTGAATATGATCAAATCAGGGTTTCAAGTGCTTACATTTCATTATTTAAGCTCCCTCTAGCATGTGAGGTAACATTTGAAGCCCACAACGTAACATTTGGGGGAATAGTCTGGCCTCATCCTGCAACTGAGGAAGCATTTCTATGCATTGTTTCAATTTGAGCCCATCACTCGATTAGCAAAGGCTGATAATAGAGCTCAGTAGTGCTCTCCACAGAGCTCTTACCAAGCACGGAGCAAGTGATGCAATCTCACAACCCTCTTGCTCGCCTGAAAGGAGAAAAATCATTTTACTGTCCTGAATTCGGTATGTCTGTCTTACCAATTTTCCACCTTACAGCCATTTCCGCCCTCCATGCATCCACACACACACCACCGTGCCCTCCGTCAAGTGTATGAAACCAACCTCATAACACCCCCCCCACCCACCCACCCACCCCCTCCCGAATTGTGCTTTCCACCTCGGAGAATATCATATGTAGACCTTTCAGCGGCTCACTAGTGAAGACAAATTGCCAGCTTGTTTGGGGGGGCCTCCAGAGAGTGATTCATATTAATGGCTAGCTGGCAGTGGAGAGCGAGCTGCATATGCAAACTCCATTAGCAGGTTAGGCTGGAGTGTGTGACCTGGCAGTGCCACCGTGAGCTGCACACACAGGAGGGCGGGCTGCAGAGACAGGGCTGAGGGGGCTGTGTTTAGAAGGAGTTGCAGGTGCAGGGTTATGTGTCTACAGTCTGGGTGTGTGTGGTGCAGTTAGCCTGGTATACTACTTCATTAGTATATCAGGTTGGTGTTTTTATTCAGTCAAGTTAATTTTATTTATATAGCACCAATTCACAACTATCTCATGACACTTTTCATATAGAGCAGGCCAGAACTGCGCTCTTAAATTTATAAAGACCCAACATTCCCCTATGAGCCAGCAAGGCTCATTAGGCTCATATCAATACATTATTGTAATATATTGCAGTTTTATTAATATTTACTGCATTTTACTGTATACTCTATAATATGCAAAGCCCTCATCCCAGTCCCTCCAGGATGTTGCAGTAACAATAATTAAAATAAATTCAGCCAATCTCCAAATTTTGTCCAATCACTGCAACTTAACTGCAGATTTGACAATTTAAAACAAGTAAAAGAGCTGTGTGGAGAGTATTGACTTCCCCTGGTCATGACACCACTGCTGTGGCAACAGAGTCTGGCCTGGCACAGAGGCATACACCCACAGTGACAGGGCTAACTGTTACAAGGGTAACATCACCCAAAAGTTATTACCAGGTTTAATGATGAAATCAAGCCGTTTTGGTTTTGTTGTGAGATTAACAGCTCAGTGTCATTAACTCCTGCCAATCTAGATTTTATTTGTTAAAACATGTTTTTATTTGCGGCACAAAGTTTGCTTCAACAACTGTTGGCTATTTGACGGTTTATGTAATTAATGGTTTATAGCGCCTGTAAAGTGGAATGATATATGCATAGTTAAAGTCCCAGTGGTGTTGTACTTTTTATCAGCACTCATGGAATGCCACTTGTCCAATCTAATCACTTAAGCAGAACTAACTGTTGTATTAAGACAAGATAGACGCTGCTATTGAGGCTGTTCTACATCGACATGTCTTAACATCGCCTGCCATCATACTTTATTTTTGCTTAGCTTTACTCCACTCCTAAATCAATATGCTGGCATGGCTACGCATCAGTGTTGACTTCAACTGGCGTTAGATTTAGATGGGTACATTGGTCTCCAGTGATTGTTTGTGGAAAATCGAATCCCCCTCCCGCATGGAAATTAGTTATCTGACACAATGTCAGACTGAAGATGGAAACCAACTTTACAGTACGAGTTGATTATCTGTTCAGTATCAGCCAACCTGAGGGTGGCTCATGAAGTGTCTGAAATGCAAAGGGTTCTTTCTCTGAGGGGATTAAATATGCTCAGTATATCTAATGGCAGTAAACTGCCTTTTAGATTTTAGTATTTCTCATCCACACTTTGGACTGATAGTGGCACTGGAGGGAAGGTCAGGGGGTCAACAACGAGACAGAATTCGTCTTAAAGGTGAAGCAGAAGTGGAGGTACACAAGACTTCGAGTAAATTACCGACAAATGAAACAGCTGATGATTTCTTTTGCTAAACAGTTTAGGAATACAAGGGCCAACTATTTCTCTGTTTTATTCATACCAATAAGCACAGTCCCAGAGCTCTTTTTAATACCATGGACTGTCTTTTAAATCCTGTACATTTTAACCAATGTAAGTCCCCTAGTGAGGAGAGTTTTTTTTTTTTTTTTTTTTTTAAATTTGCACAAATTAAAATAGACAACATAACAAAAATAACAAATAGTATGTAGTGCAGGGAGAGGCATGAAAAACAAGTGGGCGTATTTGAACCCTCCAACCAAAAAATGTTAAAATGTCCCCATGTTACAGAGAACAGTTAAATTAACATACAGAAAATATTATGACAGTTACATTTTTAACATTTTTTTAATGATAAAATCAGCAGGTTACGATTAAAAACTACTGCCTCCTTTTATTGATGCCCCCTGCCTTCACTGTGCTGTTTTATCGAGTTTCATGCCAGTCTCCTTACATGAGCTCATGATCAGCATGGCACGCCTAAAATGCTTCTCAAGCCCTGTCAATATAATGCCTTCTAAATTTCTGTGTGAAGTAATAGATGTTACTGCCTGGTTAGTCAAACAGTAACTGTGTATTTTATTGTTGTGCTTTTATGTGTAAAGCACTTTGTAACGCTGGGTTTGATAAGTGCTATTCAAATAAACTTTATTATTGTATCATAAAAGGAACATGAATATTCCCAGCACATTTCATGGAAACTCAGCCGTTAGTTTTCAAGATGTATGGACCAGTGTTAAAGTGTTAGTCAAAGAGACATTTGACTCTCTGGACCAAAGTGATGGGCACATAGATCAACAACTCTATTCCCAGGGCTCCCCACTATCAGGGCAAAATTATCCACTTGTATTTATTCCAGTAGCACTCAATATAGAAATGTTGTACGTTAGTTAACCAACTCCAACATACAGTAGCAGTCAAGATACTGCAAAAACTGGTGCATAAACATGAACGAAATAAAAGCATGCTACATCTGGAAAATAACAGATGGCAACAGAGAAGCCTTATAGTGGAAGATACAGAATGTTTTTTTACACAGCTGCTCAATTAAGTGATGCTGTTATAAAATGGCAAGCAAATCTTTTCATCTCCTTCCACGTCTTAAATAACTGATTACACAATCATCAAGTTCCCAGGTAAACTTTCAAATATATATCATTTAATTTCAAACAAATGAACTTTATCGATCTGAATTAGCTTATGAAAATAAGCTGTAAACATCAGCAGGCGACATCATTTATTTATTTACTTTTTTGAATGTGTCATATTCATTTAGTCAACGTTTCACATCCTCTCCTGCTTATCTCATTGTGAGGTTGTAGCCAAAGGTTGTGAGCATTAATTAGGCTGCCACTCAAAACTGAAGTGTTTCTCTCACCCCAAAAAAATACACATCTCAATTGAATCTTTAAGTCATTTTTAACTTTAGATACCTGTCAATTGTAGAAGCTTAAACAGGCTGGATAAGCAGATTCGATACTGGATTTAGATGTGATAAAATACTAACGATCCCCGACCCTATGTTTGACTGATATTAGCATGTTTTATTAGATGCATGATCTGCCACCATCAGGTACATTTGTCACTTTATTTCAGTGGCTAACTCCACCTACGTCTGGCCCACGCACCCCAGCATGAATAATGAGTGCAGCCATTATCAGCTTTCAGAAACCCACGTTGTCACACTGAGTGCTCCTATGTAATGTGATTATGAACATGTGAAGACAGATTCTCTCACAACTGAAACTCCGTCTCTGCACTCAGATTCTTGCACACAGATGTGGACAGACAGAGCTTGGCCAGTGGCCGAGTGGCAGCCTGGCCCTCCACCCTGTTCTCTCTCTCTCTCTCTCTCTCTCTCTCTTCATCCTTCTCTCCACGCTCCAGTCTGATCAATCCTCTTTATAGATTTCTCATTTTCATTTATCTTCCAGAATGTGCTTTCCTCCCATTTCAGGTCTTACAACAAATACCTCTGGATACCTCCTCTCTTCTGCTGCCAAATCCTCCCTATCCCTGCCCCCTCAAAAAACCACCAGCATCACTTGTGATTAACTTCTGCAATAAAACTCAGCTAATTGAGAATATGCAGTGGAACACGTAATCTGCATTTCTTTGTAAATGTATGTACAAAAGCAAAACACTAACCTAAGTGTGCTGTCAGGGTAGATTACAGCACAATGGGAATGCGTGCGTGAAATCTGCCGCAGCTGCCCAGGGCTGCTGGACGGAGGAGGCGGAGGAGCGCAGAGATATAAAGAGACAGCAAGTGAGGGAGATAAAGGAAAGAGAGAATCAAGAGATCCAGTCGCAGGTTGACCTTCGGCCTTGTGTACCTGACGATGAAGACAGCAGTCTCTCCTGCTCTGTCCGTGCTGTCATCCCTCGCTGACATCAACATGCTGTATTGTGCTGTCCCACTCGCTCTGTCTCTGTAAGTTACATCCCTCAACAGAGAAAATCCAAGCTGAAGTCAAAAAAAGCTGGACTTCTGCAGTGCCAAATACTGACCACAAACATACATACAAATACTAGTAAAGCCAGGCAGGGCAGCAGGAGGGGGGGGCATATGCTAATGTACTGATAAAAAGTATAAATATTACGATTATAGTTTTATGAGTACTACAATTCTGTGTGTGGTTTGGCAGAAGCTATTTGATGGCATCTGTGGGTAGGTACAATCAGTGTCAAACAGTATTGTCTCTCTGTTTCATTCATTTGACCTTATTCTCACAATGATACGCTATATTCCTGTTGGAACCAGGGATTTCCCTATCAAGTTCTTTTTTGCCCTTGATCCTGGTCCAAGCCATTTAATATAGGGTACCTGCCGATATATCGAGTCCCATTCGATACTTCTATTTCCTAGATACAACAGCTGCACAGTGCACACTTAATCACTGTTTATTTATTTTTCACAAAAAAAGTGAACAGGTATAAAATAACAAACCCTCTCTTCTTGGCCTCTCAAGGGAATTTTTTAGTCCCTTTAAGAGACTGTTTTCCAGTGTTTGTTGCGTTAGTGCAGACTTTGCGTGAGTTACCTGAATTAACTGTGTTCCACTGATTGTTTCGTCATCTGTACAGCTTTTGGTGCATTTTGCAGTGACGTAGTGAATGCAGTTGAAGTTCTGCACAGCTGTCTCTCTCTCCTCCGCCCGCAGTGAAACACCATGCGCCATAAACACAAGATTCTGAGATGGATGCACTCCATAAGTCTTTGCATGACAGCTTGGTAACTATAAACACCTGTGTGACAGCTTTCCTCAAACAAATATTGGATCCTCTATTTAACTCAATATAGCTGATCCTGATTGTTAAAAAGGGCCTTGATCGGCCCCAATACCAATCTTTGTGACCAGATGAGGACATCCTTTGTTGGAACGCTAGCTAGCATACAATCTGTGCCTTAGCTAGCAAACAGCTCATAACTTTTGAGCATATTTGACTCACCAGCTTTGCAAAACTTTAGGATCTGTTCAAGTTAAGTTGTTGGTGGGAAAGTTAATATTGTAAAACCGTACTAATAGTCAGGTAAAGCATGAAAAGGTAATGTATATGTCAGTACATGATTCTGCACTGCAACCACTGACTGTATATAAAGTTGGATGACATGACAGCTCCCCAAAAGTGAAGCCAAAACATCTCGAGCGCCCCCTGGTGCCTGGCTGCAATATAGGTCATAAACCTGGCCCCCATTATGTTAGCAGATGGGACACTGGCAAAACTAAAAACTCAAAAAACACGTCAAATACATTTCCCCAAAGATCGTATTGTCATTAAGGTACTTCTTATCGTACTCATGCATGTTCAAATGCTTGTTTTTCTTATAGGTTTGGTGCTATAAAAAGGAGGAGCCAATAGTGCTGCTCATGATTGGTCGGAAGGGTGTATGGGCAAGACCTTAAAACGGCAGACTGCTACTGTATAAACTGGCTCCAAATGATGTCACCAGTGCAAGATGGCAGCGGCTGTATTAGGGATATTTTGGCTTCATTCTTGTACAGTGGAAGTAAAAGTAAAAGTGCCTGCAGTTTATCAGACACACAGTCACCCAGCGACCAACAATGATGCTCACAGGTGTATTGAACTAGCATTAATGTCTTTATTATGTGATGTCTGAGTAAAGTGTCACTCATTTTTTGTTGTGCTGCATGTGTAATTTATGCAGACAGTAGTAGCTTTTATTTCTTGCATATTCACATAGTATACTGTTTAGCTGTACTTGCTTATTATAAATAATATAATACAAAATTAGTTTCAAATTTTTCTCCAAGGGTGGGGTTGAAGGAGATCTGGTCCCCCCACACGTTAACTCCTTGGCTACAGCCTCGGAGTCAGGGAAAAGAGACCTGGCAGGTGAAACTGTGAAGGGAATTTAACAGGCAGTTCAAACACGGTTTAATTGGCGGGAGATGGTCAAATGGTGAGAAAACTAGTCTGCATAGAATAAACAGAGTACTCCTCAATTTCAACTGAGCATAAAGTTGCATGGTGTGAAATTGAGACCTGTATCCATAGCGACTCAGCAGTTGACCAGACAAGCAGCAGCGCTCGGAGAGTAATTATTGTTGGCCACTCTGTAGGCGCCCTCGCATTTTTTTTCCCCTCACGGCTTTAAAACATTCCTAATGATATGCCTTTATAATGACACAACACAACAACTCCCCTAAAAGATCAAGTTAACCCTCAGCCAGACTTGTGAGGTGTGCTGGCTCTGTCTTTCCTGTTTATTGTTTCACTGCTGAATCGCATAAGAGTTAATCACAGAGCAAAGCCTCAGCGAGCACTGCAGCATTGGCAGCTCTGAGGCATTGGATGCACGTCGCACTGTGAGAGGAGCCTACAGAGGACCAGATGACACCATATTGAAGGCTTTAAAAATTTATCATGTTTTGTATTCATTTAAATCTCTCACAAAGTCAGGGGGAGGTCATAGACTGTTGTCAGCCATTATTTTTCTCAGCAGGATGCTGACACCTGAAATGTCTGATGTCTTGTTTGAGCAAATGATTTAATCAACTGTTCATATTCATATTTGAATCCACATTTTCCCAGTATTAGTTTTCACAGTACATGTTCGAGGTAAAACCTCTGATAATTGCCCACACGGGTTTGTTTGATTGTTGGATGAATCAACATTGAATCAAAGGGGACAGATAACTGCTGCTGAACCGCTCGGTTAATATATTTAAGCATGATGCACTCGTGGCCTCGAGTGATGTCCCAGCAGATGTTTTCTTTCAGCCTTTTATTGTTGTTATATGTATATATGATCCCCATCAGCATTATATATGGTTGCTAGTGTTCTCTGGGCTCATAAACAGACACAACAAAACCAAAGTTGTTGCTTTTTTTCCAGCTGACTTTTAGGCATCAAATGGGGGTGTTTTGTTTTTACCCTTGGCTTTTGTAGGCACCAAACAAGATTTTTTATCGTGCCCCGTTGCTGTTTTTCAGCAGCTTTTAATGCACCAAACAGGTGTTTAGCAACAACATGTCACTGTTTTTCCAGCAGTTTTAGCATCTATTCACTGTTTTTTAGCTGCTTTTAAGGCACCAAACATGGGTGTTTTGTAGCATCTAGTCACTGTTTTTTAGCTGCTTATTAGGCACCAAACATGGGTGTTTTGTAGCATCTAGTCACTGTTTTTTAGCTGCTTATTAGGCACCAAACGTGGGTGTTTTGTAGCGACCTGTCACTGTATTACCAGTGGCATTTTAGGCATCAAACAAGATTTTCTTTGTGGTGCCACTATTTTTCAGTGGATTTTAAGCACCACATGGGGATGTTTTGTAGCAACCTGTCACTGTTTTTCCAGCAGCTTTTTGGGCACCAGACGGGGGTCTTTTGTAGCAACCTGTCACTGTTTTTCGAATGGCTTTTCGGGCACCAAACAGGGGTGTTTTGTAGAAACCTGTTGCTGTTTTTCTAGTAAGAATAGTGCCACAAAAATAAGTTGTTTTTTTACAAAGACATTGGTGCACTTCCTGCCTGGGTTGTATCCTGCAAAGCAGTTGTTATTTTACCAAGACATCGCTGATTTTCCAGTGGGGATTGTACCTATAAAACCAGGTATTTTAAAGTCAAAACACATTTTTTTTTCCTAATCATGATCAAATGTGTTTTTGTGCCTTAACCTAAATATGCTAATCACTGTGATATTGAAGTGTAAAGTTTCAGTGTATCCGCTACATAATAACATGCAAATGTAACATATTCATGATTTGTAGAAATGTACAATGCCAACATTTATTCTGGCAATCAGGTTACAAAGTTTCATCACATCTGCACATATTGCCTAATTTTAAGCTTTTTGTACTATATTAGCAATGTAACCAAGGCAAGTTGGTAACAAATCTGGAGAAGTTTTCTACAGAATAGTTAAAAATCATTTATTTTCGGTTTGGGAGGAGATACTGTAATTGAGTCTTTCTAGTATTACAAGTAAGATGCAAGTATATTATCAAGTGTTTAAGCTGGTCCCAGAAGAACACAGGATCACCTAATAAAGTATTTTTCCTGATAAAAAGCAGTTAGTTGAAGTTTAGTTGAAGTTTTGTTGCCAGAATAGTTTAGTTAGAGTTTGTTCAATGCCAATGAGATATTGGCAGTGCAGAGCTAATCTAGCAGCTTTTATATAACCTTCTTATTGGCTGCAGAGCAAACAACAGAGCAATACTGGAACCAATGATGACCATGGTCATAACATCTTCAAAACACTTTCTCATACTGTTTGTGCCTCTGCCAACTTTCATTACAATATTATTGATGTGGTGAGTCCAAGAGAGATGAAGTAAAATGAAGAAATGTACCCAGAAGTCTGGTTTCTTTGATTTGTTACAGCAGGCAGTCCAAAAGTTAAATAGTGGATAGTTGTGTCCAGAATAAGTTTCTTACAATTTGAGATCCAGCATTAATGCAGTCTTTGAACCCTGGGAGCTGTGTAGCCTCTTGCCCTGAGCTCTGGCTTCACATAACACTTATCAGCTCACAGGGTTTACCCATGCTGAAAATGTCGGCGTTATGCTGTTAAGTGCATATGGCGTATATTAATGTCATGTCTTGTAAATTACCGTGACGGTCTTGATGCGACCACTGCCCCTGGTGCAGGTCCAGCCAGATCGGTTAAACAGGAGGCTGCAGACCTCCCCTTCCAGGCAGGGAGCCATCTCACACCACTGACGGCTCCGCACGATTCGAGCTGAGAGGGCGAAAGACAAGAGGGCAAAGAGGCAAATTAGACAGACAGATTCACAGAGTCAGAGAGAGACTTCAAAATGTCAACATTTTCTGGAACAAACAACAAAACTGTCTGTTTTATGCTCACCAGACAGGAAAGCATCTTCATATGTTGATGTGTCTACAGGCCTGTAGTGTTTTAATTAGGTTCTTGTTGAACTACCATGTCTGAATTGCCTGTGGTAGTAACCTTTACAGACCAGCTGGCGGTCCATAAATTACTCTCCTGCTAATGCAAGCTTTCACTGCAGCTGCACAGAAAGATTGCTTTTTCCTTTTGACATTTTGTTACACTTAATATTCCTCCTGAAAGGATTTTTTTTTAGGTAATTCTAGGTAAAAGGTTCTAGGTTAAAAGTAATTTTGTACAATTTTGCAACTTAATACTGTTGGATTTCTTTTCCCAAAGCTACAGTGTACAATTTGTTCTCAATCTTGCACTCAACAGGCAATACAGCAAGTAGTTTACCTATGAGATTTTCAAGTTGTGCCTGCCCTTTTACTATCAAGGCCAGGCAAATTGTACAGCAGGGCTATTCAATTACAAATTCAATTGGGCCAGATTTCAAAACCAGGAAATGTAGAAGGGCCAGACATTTTCATCAGTCTATCAAAACCCTTTTTTTCCCTTAGCTTTTGTTAATGACAAATTTTAAACAAATGCAAATGAGTAAAAACTGAATGGCTGTGTTGCTATCCCACTCATCAGCACTGCACGTGTCACTAAACAGAGATAAGAAGGAAGGCAGTGTATAGAGAGTATAGCCGAAGATAGATAGGAAAGGTGGGAAAGAGAGGGGGTATGACTCGCAGCAAGGGGCCGCAGGTTGAAATAATTCATATAAATAATTATTCATATAAACAATCATAAAAAATAATTCAGTGTTTTTCAGATAATGCTGAAAGGTCAGTATTTTCTCTATCAACCGATTATTTTGCCAGGTGTTCATATGTCTGTCTGTTTGTCTGTGGAAAGATTTTGACAACATCATAAGTTTAACAACTGCGCAAGATGCAGTCACAAAACTCCATAGTTATGTAATTTAGCTCAAAATTAAGGCTGACTTTCAAAATTGTTGTGGTCCGAGTGAGGGGGCCAGTAGGGAAGGGCCCTACTTCATGCCCCTGACTAACATCCCCTTTAAATCACAGATCGCTGCATCACAGCTGGAGATGCAAGGTGGCATCAGTGTATTTTAATTTTGTTGGGACTTTACACTGTGACTGTATTTTTAAATGTATTTTCTTTTACATGTAGCCTACTGTCAGAGGTACAATTTCTTTTTGAGGACAAGAATAAAGTATGGAAAATTAATACATAGCAGGAGTAACATTTCAATACCTTGATTAGCGAGGTGGATTACAGATTAGAAAGGCAATAAAAAGCCAACAAGTTTCAGTCTTCTTAAAGTTAATTGTCTCCTGGAGACGTCAGAGTGAAAGCCAAGTGATGTTCTCATTCTCCCTCTGCAGTCTGTCTGCATGACATTGAATTAGCATTCGCCTGTAGTCGATGCTGATAAGCTCTGATTGTTCTTTACACAGCGCGCTAAAGCAACACTGAAAGGTTATCAGCTCTCTGCGGACCTGGCCGAGGCCGCTGCTCCTGCCTCCCTGTGATCCCCTCGGGGCGGCACATTGTGGAACGAGGTAACATGGTCGGCAAATTGAAAGAGAGGAACTACAATTCATTGAATGTCCACTGGAGAGCTGAGGGCGGAACAGAGACGGAGCGGGAGAGTAAGGAGGTGTGGAAGGGGGAGGCCTTGTGACATTTTGCTGTGAGGTATTCCAGGTCCAGGCCTTGTTAACAGTCTAAAATTGGTCTTTGGAGTGTCATACCCAGACTGCTGCTCTGCAATAAAGATCTGTCATCTTGTGGTATTTATCAAGCTGCCTGAACAGCACCCTCATGTATGTAACCACACACGCACATTATACAATTACCGCTCTGTTGATATAAAGCCATTCTCTCAGCAAATAATAGATATTGTTGACACACTGGAAGAGGAGCTGGCTTTTTTTCAGTCAGCTGGGAGACACAGCAGTGAAACAAAACAATCCAGAAACCTGTCATCTCATTGAACCGAACAGGCCTATGAAAATATTAATACTGAGACAAAATGGTCATTTGGGCTTCACCCTGAGCAGAGGTTCTTCAGTGACCAGGAGAAAATCTACAGTGACCTTCCTCTTGACACAGCAACATGCCGTGGTGAATTTTCATTTTCACAGCCATCCGTCAGGCGCAACAAAGCGTAGATTTATCAGTCGGTTGCAGATGTAGTTTTGAGTACATTACAGGGCCAGCAAAACTCAATTTCCAGGGCACGGAATAAAAGCTGAGCTGGCAAAGCGGCGGGAGTGCTGACTAACCGTGGAGTGCATCAGCCCAGCCAGCCCAGAGTCGCGGAGGTTGGCTAAAATAAATGCATTTTTCAGCTGCTGCCACAGTATCCAGGCACTCGATAGCTTGCCCTTGTTACTTTTTCAATGCCATCCACGACAGTGTGACTTGATCTATGATGACTTGATGAATTTCCTGGTGCCGTAAGCCGTAGAGCGGTCACACGGGGTTGCTTGGGATTAGAGCGTCGCCGTGATAACTTCATCAACAACGACATCATGAATAACACAAGCAGCTACAGAAACGGCACTGCTGCAGTGTGGCTTCAGCCTGTCTCAATCCATCAAACCTATCTGTACAATATGCTGGCACTGGCAATTGTGGACGCATTAAAAAGCTTATATGGTACAACCACCCACGCACACATCAACAGTATCCTGAGCAGACTTTAAGCCTCTGAGCTCAAGCTGTCTGAAATATGTGTCTGCTGTTATGTTTCATCTTACAGTATCTATTACATGCTGCTATTATGAGAATGGCTGACAGGTTTCTGTCCTATGTTTGAACATGATTTCCGGCCTGTTGCGTATGTGTTCCTGTTTGTGATGGTGGCGGTGTGCAGCAGCAGCAGCAGCAGCAGAGGAGAAACAGCTGGCTGTGGTGGTTAGAGAAGAGAGAGAGAGTCTGTCTGTCTGGTTGACACCTGGGTGGCCCGTCCTGTTGCCGGCACAGTCGGAGTCCCACCCAGGGACCATAGGGTGGACGTCGGGCCAGGCTTGTCAGCTGCCAGGGTCCCTGCTGGGGTATGGTTCTGGACCTCCAACTAGATCACACGTAAGACCATCTGTCCCCCCGTGCACAGTGCCAAGCCCTGCCCTGCCCAGCAAAACACAGCACTGCCAGACGAGACTCAGAGCGGGGCAGGAGGCACAACAGTGAGTCCTAAACCAGACGCAATGTTCGTCTGATGAAATTCTGCCTCTGCAGAAGTAAAAAATAACATCAAATTTTTACTAAAGCCACAGGCAGCTCATGTAAAATGCATTTAGATGAGGTACAACAAACAAAAAGAGACAGTTTCAGAGACACAGGAAAGACATCAAGAGTATGTTCAAAAGACGATAGCAATGAATCATCAAAACAATAAACAGTGTGGCTCTTCTGGTAATTTAATAATGGCACTAATACTAATGCTTCTTTTGCTGAGTATCCAACAAGATTAGAGCTAACTAGCTTAGCCGGACACCAGAATTACTGTAACAGGTTTTTACAGGCTTTCTGGCTGATGTTAATTAAGCCTCAATAATGAATCAATTTGTAGCGGCCAGATTTTCAGCCCTCTGTCCTCTAAAGTACGCAGCGCAACCTGCTACCAGAGGCCTGATGGTTTTTCACTTCTAATTATGACAACAGAAAAATCCAACATTAAACACATTTTAAACGCAGCCAGCAGCCAGGCCACAAATGGCTCCATGCTTCATGACAAACTGTGTGTTTTGTTGAGCAAGCTGTTGAATTACTGAGATTTTTCTGTTGTATTTTTGGGGGCTTCTTTTCAAAATGGCTTTCTTTTTTCTTTTTTGTATTTCTGGCTGGTTCAGCAAGATGTCATCAAACCAGGAAGTTAGCCAGATATACAGTAGTAAAACCCATCTGGCAGTATATTCATATGAACAACCTAAATCCAGAACTGATGTTCTAACATTAGATCAGTGGGTGCGATTCAGTTATAAAGCGGTAAGGTTTGTTAGTAATGAGAGAATTCTAACAGGATATTTCATGTTCATTTTCCTGCTGATTTACAAATGTTGCTCTAAGGAAAACACATTCCTCACCAGAGATATTGATTCTTTTGATTTATTTGTCTGTTTGCGGCATTTTGAGGGTTGGAAAACACTTCCCCTTTCATCAGAAATATAGAATTGCTTTGTTTTGCTGTTGTCGACTTTGATGGGAAAAATTCTGGCTCCACTGATGGGGAACTGAGAAGCCATTTTGTGGTTTTGTTGTGCTGCACATTCTTAAGTAAAAGCTGGTGTTCTAATAATGAATGATCATTAATCAAGCTTTTCCTTCACAGTTTTTTTGTAATTGCTGTTAAGCCTCTGACAATGTAAGCCAACGCTGTATCTCTGGCATGATATCAGATTTTCACTTCACAGTTGTTGTGGACAAGAAGAGTTCATGATAGCAATATCATTGTGATACCCATCGAAAATCTGAAATTAATAAAAGTAGCAATAATGATATCAGTCAAATTCACCTTTAAGTTTGTTTATTGTGAATTGTGTCTCTCTTCAGGCTAATGAATTACACTTAAGATACAAGTGTAGGGAGGTGGAGAGAGAATCTGGCACCACAACTGTACAAAATTGCACAAAATGAGTCACTTAATGGATAGTGAAAGGCAATAAGATGGTGTTGGGGAGACAAAGTGATAATGGAAAGAGTGGCTGCAAAGTGACATATATCACCATTCTAACAGTTGCAGTTTTAAACATGACCTGTTACAGTTTCCCTCCAAAACTACCTGATTAGGTTTAGGCAACAAAAACGACATCATTATATTTGGGGAAAAAACATTATGGTGTAGGCACATCATATATGTCACTTAATATAGGACACTTAACACGTATCACAAGCACAGGCTATGTTGTTAATAAAAGTAGTCAACGTTGATTCTGTGATACAAATACTGGCATCCTGGGTAAAAGTCCTGTGTTTGTTTGACCCATGCACCAAAAATAACTACTAGAGTGTGCTGCCTTACTATCCAACATCCATACAATGATGTACAAGGTGCTTTTTCAGCTGGTTCACATCTTTGCCATCTTTCCTCAGTCTTTACTGATGCTGACCTGGCTAGCTAGCAGCTAGGTAGCAGAAGCCGGCAGGAAGACTGATGAGTTGATTTTCACATCTAGATGAGTGACTCACAGCCTCCCGCCAGCACTATTCAAAGCAAAACCACTAAAAGCATCACCAAGACTTGCAAAATAGATGCAAAAGCCTACATTTAGCACAAACTTAGTAGAGCTGACAGAAAAGTGACAGGAATCGTCTGCACCAAAGGCTGATATTGCAACACCCCAGTACAAAATTAGTGCTGTGAAATGCATATTATTCTGACTTAATCAATAACATGAGCATCAACAACAAAAACGAGAAAAAGAAAAAAAGGAAATACAATTGAATGCATTTTCCCTCTTTCACATGAAGGCATGCTTCTCTCTGCAGCTGAGGTAAATAAAGAATACAACAAATCTTCTCAATTGTGAGCCTGCATTATAAACCTGTAGAAAGCTTTCCTTGTGCTTAATCTCCTTTCAGCATCACTTTTTTTGCCCCATTTAGTGTCAATAATCATTTCACTAAGTGTGAAAGCAGAAGATTGCAGCCAGCATATAAACCTGTCTCCTTGCAGCCTGCAGACTCTTATCATGGTGGCCATCAAGCTTCATACCATTACAGTGTGATGTGGTGGCATGGCAACAACGGGCCAGGCAGAGAAGAGGAGAGGGAGCAGGGAGAGAGAGTCGGGGAGCAGATTAGAGTGAGAGCAGGGAGACAAGCAAGGAAAAGCACATAATCCTCCTGTGTACAGTGTGCAGACTAAACCTGCACAACAGTGACACACAGCAGCACAAAAAGAGGGCATAAAAGCTTGAAATGTGTCCTGAAAAAGACTAACAAAAGAAGTTATTTTGTAGAAAAATACGCTGCACTTGTCGCACAGAGAGAAATGGCTCAGTGAATTAAAACAAATAAGGAATAGCAGAGTAAACTTGTCATGCTGCAAGAAGGATGCAGCCGCCATCTGGGCCAATCAGCAGATCAATTCTTAGGTGAGCCACATATAAGAAATTCTGTGCCGCGGGACTAAGGTAAGCTTGTTGGTATGTCATTATGGAAGTGTGAATACTATCAGAATGGCAGGGGAGATAAAAAATATTTGTCCGATTGTCTACTTTAAGCCACCAGCTGCACACTGTTGTCCCAACGGCTACATCATACGTAAGCCTTGGATTTTGGTTTCTATTCATTACAAGAAACAGCAAAGAGATTCAAATCCATGAGCTTTTACTGTTGATTATAACTCTGCAGATGAGTTCTTTAATAGCTTTATATAGTTGGCTGATACACTCTGAAAGGTCGACTGCAAACATGCTCAAACATCAGTGTCTGGTTTGATCAGTGTGCTGTGTGAGGAAAAGCACCATTCTGTTAACAGAAAACAAAACTCAAGATTATGTTCACTGGTCTCTGCTCCTTGCTGCTGGGGTAGGATTCAAAATGGTGCAAAATCCAATTTGACATACAGTAAACTGATGGTCTTTGAAGTAAGTTTGTAATGCAAGGACCGTTACGCACTAAAATCCACATCAGTCAGGGTAAGAGAGGATGTTTATTAAACTTTCAGTTCTGACTTGTAATCCCTACCACCACCAACATGCCAATCACAGTAACTGGCAGTGGAAATGCTTGAAACCTGCATTTAGACGTGTAATTTCTCTGAATTTCATTAAAAATCCAGGCTGTGGCACCTGAGATACTGCATGTGACGAATGAATAAACAGATGCATGAACATGCAGATCCATTATTGCCCACTTGTTTAATTTAGAATTCAGAAAGGTCAACTAGGAGCAGCAGCTGACAGCAAAATAAACTCTCACTCCCAAATCACATAACTAAAACTCCAAAGTTTAGCTGAACTACTAACCTTCATAGTTTGCAGCCAGTATATAAGACATTAATGACCATCATTAATAATTAAGTTAACTCAGCTTTAATCAATAGTAGTTAAACTGTTAACAAACAAGGGCATAACTCACTATCACTAATTATTAGTAATGCTATAATTTATGTTGTTTCAAAAGTTTAATGTTGCACACATTCCAACATTTTAAACACTTTATTAGATGTTTGTGAATGGTTAATAATTGGTGCATAAATCTATTAACATTATTTGGATGGCTCTAATAAAGTAACCCTAACCCTAACCATTCCAGTTAGCTCAATCATCAATCACACTTTTTTAAACATTGTTTGAAGCTAAATGTGGCAAAAATATTGATGGTATTTTCAGCGTGAGCCACTTTACAAAAGTCACCCCATACTACACAGTAGTTAAGCATTAACAAGGTATAATCATCAGTTGCTATTGTACTTTGTAATAGTGTCCAAATGATGTTTACAAACCAATTAATAACTATTAATAAACACTAATATAGTATATAATATGTTATATGTGCAACAATAAACTGTTAAACATAAATTATAGCATAAACTGTAAGCACTTTTTATTATCATTTCATTGTTTGTTAATGGTAAAATAAGTTTGACTATTAATTTACCATTTACTAACAATGGTTACTATAGGGTCTTACTGACACATTAGTGCCAATGTAAAGTTTTGAAACCTAACAAAGACAAAGAAGGTGTTTTGTGCAACCACATAAAGCAAGACTGTAACTTTTCAAAGATGTAGAACATTAGTCCTCTTACAGATAAAGAAGGTCAATTCATAAGCATGCTTCTTAGTCCAGTACATTGCTGCTACAGTCTTGGTTTGGTATGAGCCGTAGCTAAACAGAGCTAGTTTGCTGACTATTTGACTCTTCCATACTACATTTTAGCATTTGTCATTAACCTGTAATTGCCACCTGTGGCTGCTGTTACATAGAGTGCAAAGGGCTCGTTTTATACTTTCTGTGTTTTTCAAGATGTTCATGGAGCTGTCTGGACACCATCTATCAGTTGTGTGCATGTGTACTAACCAAGCGGCAATCTCTGGGGTAGAAAAATGAAGCCCACATCAAAGTGCTGACAAACTGTAGTTTCTTAAATGGCCACCTGAGGCTGGCTCCAAAAGCGAATCAGTCCTCATAGACCCCATGTTAAAATACCCGACTTTACAGCAGAAATAAACATGTATACGGCCTGGTGCAAAAAACTGTTTTGGTCTCAGTTCATGTCAACTGCACAGGGGGTGAATTTTTAAATAACTCGCCTGTTTAAATGTTATCAAGGCTTAAAGTTATGCGTAGTTAAGGGCGGGGACGCTTTGAGTGGCAGGTGGATGCCACAAGTCTACAAGTCGCTACAACGACAACAATGTTGGTCAAAACATCTTAGTTGTACTAAAAAACCTTTTCAGGCATACACATGGGCCAAATCTGGCCCGCAGTAGGGTGCCAGGTAGTTGCTGATGAACTGAATCAGACTTTGATTTTTTTTGTACTTTGGATTAGTGTCAGAGTGCATTTAAAAATGATCAAAATAAGCTTGTTTATCCATGCCAGGGTTGGTTCGCTTATTAACTGGTCCCTGGCCTCCTGCCATTTTGCAAAAGTGGCCCCTAGGCAAATCAGTTTGGGTATCGCTGCTCTAAGTCGGATGTTTAGTTTTTCTGGTAGGTACATTCTGTTTTAATAGTTACAAGTCTGTTTTTGGCAAGCACAAATCAGCAAAAAGCATTAGCGGTATCACAGTTAATCATAGCTGTAAATAAACCATGCTAACCAAGCTAGCAGCTAGCATTAGGATTATCTCCACCCACTTGTCAAACAGGAGTCCACAATCCAATGGGTGATGTCACGGTGGCTACATCCATTATTTTATACTGTCTATGGTAGTGACATGTTTGAGTATACTTAATTGTGTTGCTTTTCCCAGCCCAGTTAGATTTATTTGCAGGAGTGTGTAGTATAGAACTGGGACACATCTAAAGTCTCCAAGAAAATGACTTTAAATAAATCTGACTTGACCGCTGTCCATGGTGCTGATTCTGCAGCTGTCTTGGGTGTTCTTCAACATTTGTTCTGGCAGGCCACAATCTCACTAGTGGGGAGTGATGGCCAATAAGCTGTCTTATCTGATCAGCATCAGCATATTGCCTAACCTGTTAAGCTTAAACTCACTATATACATATACAGTATATATTGATCAGCATCCTGGTTGCTGAGACTTGTTCCTGTCAGTTCTTCTGCATTTAAGTCTAGTTGCCAAATTTCTGCAGCAAGTTTAGTTTATTTTTACACGCCCACTCCAACAGAAGCCCCTTGTTTGTGTGTTTGCTTCTCCCTCTCTGCACTTGGCTCCTATTTAGCAATGTTACAGTTACAGTATCTCAAACTGCTTTCACATCCAAAAAAAGGTCTGACGTCATTATCAGCCTTCATCGCACTGCTGCAAACAAAGATGGACTGTGCAGAACAGATTGTGAAGTTTTTATTGTCGCTGGCATTGTTTCACCTGTGAATCACAACTTTAGAAAAGCACGTCATTATTGCCAAAAAGACACAAGTGTTCCTCCAACAGCATTACTTTCCAAGATTAGTTTAATGCCTCTGGGTCTTTTCCATGCAAATGCAGACTCCTAACAGCCTTAAGAATGTGAGGGAGGGGCCAAAAAAATCAGGTCAAACACTGACACTCTCACCTGTGAATGCTGACAAAACCATGCTCAAGCAACTCTCTATCTGGTCTGTTTTTTTAGATTATTTGGCTTTTAGTAAATGGTGACAATGTAAATACAGCCAGCACACACCAGAAACACCCAGAACCAAGCCGCGACACTGCAGTCATATGCATCAATCTTTCTTCCTTTTTTTCAAATCCTCTAAAACAAGAGTTACATAACTAAAATTCTATAAATTCTGCATTACAGAAATGGTGCGTAACACCTGGATTCCCACTGACTCTGTCAGTCAGACACTGCTGAGAAATGATTTCTCTTTTATGTGTCTTGCCCACATCAGAGTGACTGTACATTACTTTTCAGTTTTGTGGAGATCAAGGCAACACCAACAATATTCCACAGATTTGTTTTTTTGTTTTGCTTTCGAGGACAGAAATACTTCATTTTCTCTAGGAGAAGCAAAGCACTGAAATGACAAATAATGCTTGAAACTCAGACCAGAATAAGGTGATGGTATAATAATATGACTCACAGTCTTAAAAATAGAGGAATTAATATCAAGTTGCTGAAAAGCAAACCAGGTTTTATGTATGTTGTTAACATCTGATGGTATCAGCAGAGTTATTGTACACGAGATTGGTCTCAAGACCAATTCCTGAAGGTCTCCGTCTCATCTTGGACTCAACTGCATTTTAACTTAGTCTTGTCTCGGTCTTAGACAAAGAGGACTCTGGATATTATTTCAAGACCCCAACAGCAGGATTTCCCTTTAAATTGCCTGTGCAAGAAAGGAGCATTAAATGAAAATGGTTAAGTAGATTTTAGTTCCTTATTTGTTCATATTTGTTTGCTCATAGAAAACAAAAGAACATTACCATGCATTACTTCCACCTCTGCTTTGCTGTTTGATTATTTTATCAACACATACATACACACATACAGTACATACAGTGGACAATAAAAGAGGTGAATTAAGAAGAATCTTCATTGTTTTCTGTGGGTGTTTTTTATGGGAATGTGGATATTTTAGATCATTTTGAGGAGCGCCTAGGTTCTGTATGTTCCACATTTTATCATAAGTGTTTTATGCAGTGTGGGTTTTGCACTGGCTTGATCTTGGACATGACTTGATCTCGCTTTAGACGGTCTTGACTATAGAGATGGGTTTGATTTTATACAAACCTGCTGAACTGGCATTTGTCATGATGAAACATTCTGACAAATTCAAAAGTAACTCACATCAGCAATTTGTGCAGACAATGTTACAGTGCTAAGTCTAACTCATACAGCATTAGCAATAAGTGATATGACAACATGATTAACATAATAATGTATTTGTCAATGGACTAATGGAGTCACTAGTGTCTGACAGGCCATGTGCAGTTTCCGCCGAGCTGAGGACTGTGTCAACTACATGAGGGAGGTCAGATTTCAGTAGAGGTGGGAGGGGGGAGAGCGGCCACACAGTTTCTTTACTAGAACGGTCATGGGTTTTTTGAGGTGACAAGATGAGACATGACACAGTTAGTCTCTAAAGAAAACTAAAACTGTGCTTTATTAAAAACTTAATTACTGTTGCTGGCTTTGAAAGCGAAGTTGAATTGAGGAATTATCTATAAGATGCCTTCATATTTCACAACAAAAACCAAGAGATAGAGATAGATAGAGATCACCAGGGAGCTGGAAGTTTCTAGTAAATGACGATCCTTAATAAAAAGCAAGGCTACTTGCTGTTGGCAATATTGCATGTCATTTCCTGTTGCCTTTTCTGTTTTAAAAAGTAAACATAGGAAGAAGCAGGCTACTCAGCCATCTAAGTGGTTATGTCTCCAGTTTGATAATATTTATGTGGTTTGTTTGCATGAAGTAACAGAAGTGCATATTTAACAGATTCCGTGAGGAATAAGAGCTCTGATGTTATGCGCTAGAAAATTTGGTATGCCAGTCCGGTCGGGTGTTTGGCTTAATTTCAAACCACTTTGAAAGTTCTGTCACCATCCCAACCTTACTTGACAACACTGGTTATCAGATTATTACAAAAGTTCATGTAAACACCAGATATCAGGACTGAGTTCCTGGCCTTTGATTTCTCAACTTTCATTAAAGGTCACTATTCTATTACCACACATCTCAAAAAGGCAGGGATCCACTCCTGCTGCTGCTGTGAATAAGTCATATTAAACTGACCCAGAGGACAGTGAGCCCTTGCTGTGTTAATAACAGCTCAGTGGAAAAAACTGGAGTAAGCCAAAGCTTCAGAGAGAGACACAAATGAATAAACATGTCTATAAGTCAGTAAATTGGTTTATGTGCTTGGAAGGGCAAAGTGGCATTTATGGGCATTCACATCAAAATCGAGTGTAACTGAATATACCCTGAACTAAAGGTCAGTGAGGATGTCCGAACAGTGGCGGCATTATACCCATTGCATTCTCATGCAATATGCAGAAATTCTACTTTACAGTCTCATGATGATGGACACCATTTCCAGCTGTCAGTAAAAAGCCTTTAAACGAGCCTGCGAGCAACAGGTTACATCTTTAATGCACTGGCTATTAATGGAGTGTAGGGTGTGGTGCGGCGGGAAGCCCGTGATAATCAATTTCCTGCTGCTGTAATCATAGCTCTCTGTAAGTTAATTAGCATCTGTTGAGTGTTACAGAGAGGCGTCTGCAGAGAGGGAGTGGTGGTTAAAAACAGTGTGGGGAGCATGACACAGGCTGTGGGGCTCATGTCAGGGCTATTAGATTAAGGCTGACATGAGTCATTGCGTGATGGAAGTAATGATGCATCTGATGCATGTGATTGTGATATACTGAGATCCAATCAGCATCGCAGATGGACTGTGTCTTATCAATCTTATCACCCTCACCTAGATACTGTCCAATAACACAGAGCGGGCTATAAAAGTATAAAATCTTGTCATAGAAAGTAGATGAACACCACACTTTCTCCATTACAAGAGATCTTTATTCAGTTGCAGCATATTAAAAACACCACAGGAGGCGGAAAATTTAACATGAAGACAACCAAACAGGCACAAAGCTATTACTGATTTGTTGATGTCACACTGGCTGACTGGAGGTGCTCTAGTGCAGACAGACAATCACATAGTTGGGAGTCAAACAGTCTAAAAGGCATCAAAAAGGGAGACACGCAAAGTGATTATCGATTGGCTGGTTAAACAACCAAATTACATCGGCAGTTGCTTTTAATGGAGAAAGAAGGAAGCCCATACATTCTCTTCAATTGGACCTTTATTTTCGGTTGCTGACTTTAATTGAGCGTCTACGATGGGGATAGACTACCAGTCCTTAAATCAGGGTATTTCATTGATAATAATGTTTATGACAATATGATTAAGTCTGACAAATACTTCATTACTAGCTATATTGTATATTTATGATATCATTAAAGACTATGCAGGATTTTATGAAAAAAAAATAAAAATCTATAGACTCACACAAAAGGCATCGGTCTCATTCAGCACTGACCCACTAAAAGTGTGTGGCACTGTATTTATCTGCAGAGACTCTGCCCTCTGCCTGTATTTTTATTACCATGTGCAACAACCAGGGACACTGCTTGAGATTTGGGTGCCCTAAGTGTAATTGTTTTGCGTGCCATTTAAAAAAAAAAAGTTATTAATAACTTACTCGGAATGCTGCTTTGTCACTTTTTGACCTGTCTGCCCGAACTGCTGTCCCCAGTACTGAATGAAGCGGAGGACAGATAAATGCATCACTTTGGTTCAGCCTTGCTTGCTTGGTTGTTTACTTAATGACCCCGACGCATAATTCATTTTATTATTTCGAGCAATTATGTATTTCATACTGACTATAATGGTCTAATGGTGCCTATTGTAGTTGTGTTTCATCTTAAATAGTTCATCATTATGATTATGATTGATGATCATTAGTTGTTTTGGTGCCCCGTCCAGCATTTGATGCCCCATGCACAGGACGTGATGTGCGTGCAGACAGCGGCGGTGCTGGCGACAAAGGCCCAGTGGCTGGTAAAGTTTTCATTTGTGTGTGTGTGTGTGTGTGTGTCTGTGTCTGTGTCTGTAGTCCTGATGGCACCTTTTGTGGCAGGAACTACCACAGAATAATAATTTGCCAGGTGTTTATATGTCTGTCTGTTCATCTCAACTGTGCAAGATGCAGTCACGTAACTTTACAGATGTGCACTTGAGATCAAAATAAAGGCAGGGTTCAAAGATGGGTGCGGTCCAAGCAAAAAGGGTAGAAGGTAAGGAAGGGGCCATTGCGCCTCCACTTTACACCCCCGGACTGACATTTGTCCCGGATCCCTTTATCACGGCTGAAGTGACCCCATCACAAGATGGTCTTTAGCTTTATTTTCCTCTTCCTTTACTGTGTTTGGGATATTTCTCAGCCGTGTAGCCCCTAGCGAATAACAGCATGCAGGTGATGCCAGGATAAAAACGTAGCTTCTTGGTGTCAGACTGTAAGAAGCATGCATCCAAGAGGAGGCTAAGAAAATCACGGACAAGGCACTGAAAAAAATGCACATATACCAAGGTGAAATGCAAAAGCTGGTTCCAAAATGACAGTGAATTTGGGGTTGACTTTCACTTATGCTGAAGATCACTGAAAGAGAAGATGGGGATGAAGACTGACATGGAGTTGGGTTCTTTTCTTCTTTGCAGCAGTGTAGGGAGGAGGGGCCAAGTGTTGTGTTAATAAACAGTCACTGACAATTCCTGCATAGTATACATTCAAAGCAACTTGTCAGTGGTTCAGTTATGCCAGGTTGTCCCAGTGTTTAGGGTCTAATGATTTCTGGCTCTTATTGTACCACACCTGATGCGTCAGTGTGAAATAAATTTGTCATGTTGTCCTCCTTTTGGTGTTCTACCTGCTTACTGTACATTTTACATGATCTGTTGTAGATCTAACCTTTTGTAGCCAAAACACTACCACACTACCAAAGTTGCTCCCCCCATGAAACTAACTCTTCCATAGTGGAGCCTTTGGCAATGCAACTTTCACTGTCAGTAATGTTTGTTGCTACTGTGCATAACGCATGTCACAATATCACTGATATCATGATGGTGTCCCAGCCAAACTGTGACCCCAGTTAGTTTTATGATATTGTGACATGTGACATTTTAATATATCACAGGAGGAAATGCCTGGGTGTAATTAATGAAGCGTAGCATTAGTTCAGGCAGAGCGCTGAAGTTGTGCCTATGTTGGCTAATTGGCACCAGCTGTTTTCAGTACGCTTTACAACGACTGGCTCATTTACAGCTGTGTAGCTAGTAACATCCAATCATATTCATGCAGGTGTACAGCACAGACATTATAACAAGACACTTATCACTACTGTGACAACCATGCCAAAGATACATGCTGCTGCAGCTCCATCCAGCACCCAAACCTCCGCCCTATGTAGTGTTTCATGAAATTTAATTATGATTTAATCTCCATGTAGTGTTTATTTAGGGGGATTAGCAGGCTATAAATGGTCAATTCCAAATCTAAGTGTCTCTGACTGAACATTAATAATGACTACAGTGCATTCAGGTGTGCCAGGTGTAGGGCCCTGGTATTGTGCACGCTGGTTCACTGGAATGAGATACATTATGGGATGGATCCATCAATAACGTTAATAGTTACACCTGTTCATTTCCTATTATGATTTTTCATGATGTTCCTTTTATGTCAAAATGTCTGCTGTGAAAAAGGTTTACAGATTCTGTTACAGACTTACAGGGTGCCAGTTGTTCTCATTTTCAGGTTAATGCATGTATTTTGGGTTTTCATTAAAACATTTTTACATGCTTTAATGTTTAAAATTAAGTTTTCTAACTTGATTCTGCAATAACGACCAAACCTCGAACACACCATATATTCACACAAAAAGTATCTAAGCTCAACTGATGAACTTCTTTTTCCTGTCTCTCCCTTCTCTCTCCTGTCTGAATACAAAAAAACACTGAGGGTTCTATCTGCAGGTGAGCATACGCTTCTAGACCAAAATCTTCACAACCGGACATGTTTCAGCAGAATTATGATCTGAAATCAGGTGAAGCTTCATGTAGCAGTGTATGTACTGCATTCACCCAGTGTTCACTTAGTGTGCATTAAAGTCAAATCTTACTTCACATAAACAAATGCTCAGAGAGTAACTCCAGTTTATGCACGACAATGCTGTGCAAGTAATAAAGTGGTGTACGGCAGGGATTCATTCAGTGGACCTCATGTAGACAAACAGACGGTTCTGACCCACTGCCAGAATATTGTTGTTAATTCAGTAATAAATCATAAGGTTACTACAGGTGAGACAGCGGAGACTATGATGGGAATATTAATGACTGTACTTCAATAAATGGGATAACCTCCTGTGAATTAAATTACAGTCAAAATTAAACTGTTTCTAATGTTCCTCAGGACCAGCTGAGAAACCATTTTCAATTAATTCAACACTTATCTATTCACAGACTGTCCCTTCTTTCCAGCGTACCCTGCTACACATTCATACACTTGGGCATGCTGTTTCAGTGCCTTGCTCAAGGGAACTACAGTGGTAGAGACGGGAGGGGTAAACAGTTACTAGGCACAGCTTTCACTACATTCTCTAACAATCTTGTTTTGACACACTCCAACTAAAATCAGTAAATTCTGCCCTCAATGAGACAATTGCCCTCCCCTTGGCTAGAAAGGTCATTCAACTCACCATCTACACATGCCGGCCTCGCCCTTGTGGTCCCGGCGATCTGGCCTCTCCGGCAGGCGCAGCGGGCTGTCTGCCTAGCAATGGTCCGTCTGGGAACACTGCTGTCTCTGTTGAGCATCACTATCTCGCAGGTTCCCACCGCCAACTGGCCTGCCGAACACAGCAAGGAACAAAGTACATGACATTAGCATAATGAGACTATAATGAACATATTACTGAGGAGCAACTGGTCTTCAAAGGTACAAACAACAGGCGGCTTTGACACAGGAACCTTTTCTTGGTCGTGTAGCACTAAACAGTTTGATACTCTCTTTTAAAGACTCAAATAGAAAAATGAGAAACTGATTTCAAAGCTTTAAAAGCAGCAGGCTACAGTGCTTCGTCAGATTTAATACAGTATGGCTGGCTGCTCTGTTGATAAAAGTGTCTTATAGTGATCGTGTGGAAAACAAAGTTCCTTCCAAGAATCTGTAAGAAGGACATTTTCTATTTTGCTAGTCATAAAAGTTCACAAGCCTGCAAGTCAAAAGCTCCAGGATATGAAAGTGCTGAAAAGAAGAAACATACTCATAGTGTAAGGAATACAATCAATAGTTTTTCTAACTGAGAGCATGAAAATACTCAGCAATTTAGACAATTACATAATAAGATAATGAGACTGTCTTCAACAGAAAAACAACATTGGGCATTTATACAAATATTGAAAACAACCTATGTTGTGATGTGAATGATGGCAGATTAGAAAAATAATTCATATGCATTTTGGAAAGCACTGACAGATCATGTTATCCTACAAATAGGGGCACTGAATGAGACGTGAGACATACTTAACATGTTGTTTAGAGAACTTGTTTAGGATATCCTGTGTGCACAGGTGACACTCAGTGAATCTCAGTGTGTTGTGAGAGCAAAGCTCACAGGGTGTCCAAAGTGAAAAGATGTCATTATCTAAGAGGCAACTACGCTTACATGCAAAAAAATCCTGGTTTTGACCTTATGCTGACAAAGACAATATTCCTACTGAGCTGTTTACATGGATAATGAAAATGAATACTCTACTAATATTTCTGTTTAAGTGCAGCCGTGCATACGCCAATTAACGTGCCCCAGAGCTACTTGTGCCATTTTGCTTGTAATGCATCAAAACAGGATTTTTTCAAAGGTTTTCACTAGTGGTGGACTTGTTGGACCAGGCAAACACAGCCTCCTGCGTTCTTTCCTGTAAGCACCACTGTTCTTATGCACTGTTCATATGTTTTCCTACAAAAAATAACAAAATCCAATTTGTGTATAGCCCATATATTTGGCAAGGCTGCCACCACATGACCAATGCTCTGATGAAAGTAAAGAAAGAAGCAGTCCCTGTAAGGAATCAGGTTGTCGTGGTGGATGGGTCACAAAATGCAGGACTTTCCCGAAGGGGACCGGTGTTCGGAACTGAGTGAACTCTGACTGAACTTCAACTAATTTTGAGTTTGTTACTTCGTTAACTACGTTAGTACCTAATGTCATTGTCATATTCTGAAAAATATTGGAATATTAGTGTGCATGTAAATGTACTCAGTGTGCATAGAAAACTTCATGGCAATCTGTTCATTTGATTTTCAGATGTGTTTTGTCCAAGTGGAAATTGTGACCTAGAAGGAAGGTCAGGGGGTCTCCAGATATAATCATCTGAATGCATCATATCTGAATGTAATCCTGATGACCTTGATTCAAATGTCTCAACCGCTATTGAATTTGCCCTAAATTTTGGTACAGACATTCATGCCCCCCTCAGGATGAATCATTAATATTTTGCTGATGACCTGTCCTTTTATCTAGTCCCATCATCTGATCTAAATTTCATTTTGTGAAATACTTAGTTCATGATCAATATCTGCAAAACTAATGACATTCCCATCAGCTTCAGCTGCATTTTGGGTTTAGTGCAGATGAGCAAATGTTGGCATGCCAACGTGCTAAAAGATGGTGAACATGGTAAACAGTATGCTCGCTTTGTCATTATGAGCATGTTAGCATGCTGATGTTAGCATTCTGCTCAAAGCACTGCTATGATCATTAAAGATCCAGTGTGTAGGATTTAAGTGGATATGTTGGCAGAAATGGAATGCACTGTTCATATGTTTTCATTAGTTTATAATCGCCTGAAACTATTAATTGTTGTGTTTATATCTACAGAGCCAGCCATCTTCCACCAAGTCTGTTATGGCTTTCCGCAGTATCCAAGAATGGACAAAACAAGCACTGGCTCTTGATGGGGCCATCCACCTTTTCACATTTTTGCGTCAGCCTCCATAGTTCTCACATGCTTGGCACACAGGAGAAGTTTCATTTGGTTACAGTCAGCAATGTCACCACTAGATTCTGCTAAATCCTACATACTAGACCTTTAAATGGTGACAATGGACAATTTTACATTTCATCTTATAATATTTCAATTTTATAAATGTATATGGCTTATATTTCATTTCTAATTGGTCAAAGCCAAAACTTCACATTACTAGTTAATACCCCAACATGGTGTTTGAGATCAGTGTGTCCCATATTCAGAAAGTCAATTTTAAATTTGTTTCAGGGGCGACAACATTATATTTTAAGATACTGTTACTTTTTTCTTAAAAAAAAAAAAAAAAAAAATTGACTATTGAACTAGTTGATAAAACATGGACAACTGGCAGAAATAATGTGTGACTAGGTTGATATGGCAGGGCCGCTGGGCGCTGTGGTCTGACAACAGACCAATTTTCAAGCAAAGTTAAGCTCTGCTGAAACGGCAAATGGACAGAATGTCTTAAAATGATGATTACCTTGCTCAGAAATCTCCTTGGTGTGTGTGTGTGTGTGTGTGTGTGTGTGTGTGTGTGTGTGTGTGCGTGTGTGTGTCCATGTGCTATTCTTACACTTCTATCCAAGCTCGGAGAATTACTTCAGAGTTCTCCAGGCATTACAAATTGATGGATGACTCCCTGGCCAGGGACCTGTGGCTAAGCAGGTTTTTTAGAGTTTCAAGTTTGTCAGAATGTGATCTCTAAACTAATTACACAAACCGGAGAAACTTACAATTCACAAGGGTGTCTAGCTGCAAATGGACTACTTGGGAGGAGAAAAAAATAAAATAATTCATGAATAAATGTTCTTCATCATCTTGACTTTTTCATGTCAGGGGAGTTAAAAGAGTTGATATAACACTTTTTAAACTTTTCACTCAACTTTTTATTTGGCGTGATGAAATGAACAAGATTCCAAATTGAATAACGCTCATTTTAAATATGGAGCGAGTTTGGATGTTTAAGATTTTGTAACACCAAGCAATGAGTGTCTAGCAGCTAGAGTTGTTTAGCATTTCAACATACAGTACACCTGTGTCGAGCTATCACCAAGGTAAAGAGATGAGCCTCATGCCCCAAGCTGTAGTTTGTAATGCAAACAGATAAGGGAACAAACCCTGATAGAAAACATGCCTCCTCTCCACCAGGCAATTTACTGTTTTAAAACATTGTTTAGGCAACTGTCAACAAATGTATTGCATCCTTTGGATTACACCAGGGAGGCTAAGAGGGGAGCCCTGCTGCCTGAGTAACACAGGGCCTACACTTTACCAACCCGCCCACAGGATCCGTGCAGACAACACCTCAGGTCCTTCACCATCAACCCTGTCACCTGGGAAAATGCCTCTTAGGGCCATCTTCAATGGCAGCAGGTACTCAACGTGGGCTGCTGACATAGGAAACCACCATGGCTCAACAGCAAAAATGAAATAGAAGCAACAACAACAAGACACCACTACGTCATTAGCACGTCTGCGGCTGAGTCGTCCAGGCACAAGAAATGTATGGTCCTCTGCAGCCAGTCGCCAGGAGAACATGTTGGCATTGTTTATTTTTGTAAACGACTACTCTGTTACATTTGTATATTTCATATGTATCATATCAACATTTCTAAAGTAGTATATGAGCTGGCTTTGTCATTGGGAGCTGCAGGCCAGTGTTTGAGACCAACTAACAACAAAACCAGTTGTTTTTTAGCGACCTGTTGCTGTTTCTCCACCGGCGATATTGCCATAAAAAGTGGCTGCTTCTTGCATAGAAATTGCAGCATCTCCAGCTGCCATGATACACGGGTGATTTTTTTTGGAGACGACAGAGTCTCCAGCCGCCATTGTGCCACCAAAATTGTTTTTTTAAGGCCCAAACATGATGTTCTCCAAACAAGTGGTTTTCGTGTCAAGACCTAACCACACATTAACCACGGTGTTGATGAAACCATAAAGGTATAACATATGCCAACATTTTTTCTAGCGACTGGGTTATCTTCTGTGACTGCGATGCAGCTGCCGTGCTGTAGCTTGAGCATGGCTTCGATGATCATGTCTGAGGAGTCACACTGGAAACTCTCCAGCAGCCCAAGCATACAAAAGAGCAGGTGTAATAATTGTGTTTTCAATGTTGAGATTTATTAAATGAACCCTCTGTGTGGCCTTTTGTCACTGACAGTCTGATTGAACACATAATGTTGAGGTAGCAGTTTTGTTTGGGTAAATTATTTGGAAACCCGAGGGAACATTTTTAATTGTCTTTTACTGAGGCCTTCCTGGTGCGTTTGAGGGAATTATTAACTGTTAATAGTCTTGTGTTTTATAGATAAACAAGCTTTAATCACAGTAAATTGCTTGAGGGCTTCTGCTGCTTTCAAAAACACATTTGGAAGAACAAATTCAATATGACACATTTTCTATAGCATCTTTGTCATTTAAAATCAAAAGAGGCTTGTTGCAGTCTCAAATGAGAATTAAAAAAGTGAATCAATAATCTGCTGAACAATATTAATGAGTGAGTACACCAAATGTGACTCTGCTTGAACTCGGCATACTTCTTAATAATTGCAATATAAATGAACGTGACGTTAAAGAACATTATCAACTTATCTGCTTTAGGTTGAACAATAAAGCTGAGAAAAAGTTGGAGAAAGTTACTTCACCTTTGAAATGATCTGTAAAAGGTAACATAGTTTCTTCCCTCTTTTCTTTATTGAATGGAAAGCTGCCAGTGAAAGCCATTCAGGCTGACACTGAAATAAAATCAGCTCACTGAAGGTAGATCAGAGAAGAGTCGGTGCTGCAGTTCCTGTAAGGTCATTCCCTCACATTCACCAACCATCACTCCTTTGCACTGCCAGTCCTAGTCGCTCCCCAACATCCTCAAAGGTTCATTAAGTGAGACGCTAACTGCTCTATAGCATGAAATGACTGTAATAATGGCAAAGGTTGAAAGGGTTGTTGATCAACACAAATGACTCATAAAATTGCCTCAGTAGGTGCTGAAATGTTTCAGAGGCTACTAAGTCTCAGAACAAGACATTTTGTAAAAAAAAATTCCAGATGATGATTGTGGTTTGGTTTGGCTATAATGACCACGTGACCTTTCTTTTGGCAACATCATTAGGTCAAAATGTTTCCTGGCCATGGCTGTATTAACCCACTAGGGGACAAAAATGAACTTTTGGGCTCCAATGACAACCCAACCGATTACTCCAACTCTTTGTACACTAATGATATAACTATACTTAGGGCTGGACGATAAATCAATTTTATTGATTAATTCGAATTTGTAGTTTAGGCCGATTTGTTTTAATGAAAATCGAGTTTCTATTTAAAATCCGCCACCGCCGCTCCACGCTGGGCTCCCGTAGTTCAGAGTGGGCTCACCCCTCCCCCGCGCACTTGATACACAAACAACATGGCAGCAAGCGGGGAAGAACTCGTTCTCAAGAAAGGGAATGAGTTCTTCAGCGCTTTTGTGTGCACATCTGTGTCTGTGTCTGTGTGCTCACCTGTGTGTGTGTGCGTGTGTGTGTATGTGTGCGGGCCGAACTCCGTCGTGCGCGACAGAGAGCAGAAGAGGATTTTAGACGCACAATGTGTAGGGACATAAATGACAAGCCGTTGTGTAAATAAGTTAAATAATTGTTACCAACACCAAGCAGGCAGACCCCCGAACCGTAGTAAAGGGACCTCCGAAGACCATTAGCTCCTTTAGCTTGTGTTAGCTTGTTGTGGCAACAACACATAAACAACGGGATATCATCAGCGTTAAAGAACGGCACTTTATTTTCAGCACTGCAGGGATGATGCACAGCCTCTCTCATCAGTGTCTGACTTTTACATAGAGGGAAATAACTCAAAAACAGCATGCAGAACTGCGTAGGCTTCTTCACTGTGGCTGCTCGATGTAAACAACATAGCACATGCCTCACTTTCTTCCTGGGGTGCATCCGTCTGACGTCACACACCACACCCGGCGCACTAATGCCGCATTCGTTTGGCAATCCAGGCCGGTAATTCCTTGTTGGATTTATATGACCGTATGACACGTCTGATCTGAAAGCGTTTCATTGCAACAGTCCAGAAAACATGGCGGCGCGCCAATGACTTTAGGCTACAACGGGCTTGCACAGACTTTTTTCCCAACACAAATCAACAGTGGAAATAGAAATGCCATTGCAAAGTGCTTGTATGATTTTTACAACAGCTTAATTAAACAGCATATACGAGGACAAATTGAGGACAAATAACTTTGTTTACCATTCACAATGTGCGCAGCCATCTTCGACGTGATGTCAATTCTACCGACTCTGTCTACTTGGACCTTGCCCGAGTTTGATGACGAGACCTCTGGGTAAAATGGGTGTTCTTTTGTACCTTTCTGGACCAGAAACCGTATCAATCCCGGTTCCGGCTACCAATAGAATGCAGCGTAACGTCTCATACCTCCTACATCAATTACACACATACACACACACACACACACACACACACACACACACACACACACACACACACACACACACACACACACACACACACACACAAGCCACACACATCAGGCTTAGCCTGTAACATAAGGCTATTCAGTTTGTTTAATAAAAGGACAAGGTATAGACCTGTTCTATAGGAAAGGTAACCTTAAATGACTTCTGTTGTGATCCAATATGATGATAGGGGAAACACTGCCGCATAATAAGAAAGGGGTCCGGTGGAAAGCGATCACAGATACAGTCACAATGTATATTGCAAGAGATATGGTGCCCATATATAGGCTACTGTGGAAAAGCTGGGGTTTATTCACATGCTGAATAATAATTTAATATATATATATAAATAATTTTGGCCCCCAGGTATGTGCTACCAGGCCGCAATTTTTTTTTAACGAGGAGGGGAAAAATCAATATAAATCATGAATCTGATTTTTTTCACAAAAAATCCGATTTTTTTTTTTTAGGCCATATCGCCCAGCCCTAACTATACTGTACTATAACTGTGGTTATTACGCAACAATCCAACAAAACCATTGACTATGTATCAAGCATCATCTTTTCTGGCCCTGTTGCTTGCTCTGTTTGGTTAGAAATTCAGCCCTGTTTCTAATCTATGTCAAACTACAAATTCAACTTTGATGTCTAAATTCATAGTCTACTGGTAATGGATTCCGCTCATTTTGATAATTTGGTGGCCTTGTCACTGTCAGGTCAAATTTCCTGCAACAAGGCTGTGTTTGCCAGAAATTCAGGGTCCCCAGAGGATGGATCCTAATGTTGCTCGCAAATCCTTAATCTTGTGTAGTCAGAGACCTTTCTCTAGCATGGACACAGCTAGAGAAAGGTCCAGAAGTACACATTATTATTCTGCTACAGGGGAAGAAATGCCCTGACTTTGTATTCTTTCCATCATATTTCTTTAAACCAATCACAATCTGCTTGGGCGGTGCTTTGCCCAGGATGCATCAGCCGTGCCCTTGCAAAATAGTGCCGCAGGGGTCTTGTTTCTGTGTAACAATTGCATGTGGGGAGGCGAGCCCTGTCATTATAATGGCTAGTTCTCCACAAAAGAAAATGCCACAAAAAGTAGGCCTACAGTACCAGACATATGTTGACTGTGTGATAGTTTTTTAGTAATAAATAAGACAAACATAATTTAATAATCTGTGTCCTAAGGGTGAAGCCTGACTATATTTTAGCTATGGAGGAGCTCACTTGACCCGTTAAAAACACAGACAACTTGTTAGTTGTATGAGGTTCTTGCAGAACATTATCATGACGATATCACAGAATCTCATGTGAAGTGAAATGGATCGGTACATTTGTAAAGTCACTGTCATGCCGCTGCCTGGGTAAAAACATGTGGCATATCAACTCTGACTGGCTGTGTCAGAAAACTGGTCAACATCGGGCATCAGCATCCTGTAAGACAGAGCCTGGGTTTTTCAGAGGTGCACTCACGCGTTGTTTTATTCATTCATTTTACAACAATTCACTGGAAGAACAAAGCAGACATGCCTTATTGCATGATCCGAATCTATGTCAAAACTTGCCATTTTCAGTGTGTAAGTTGTTAGCGCGGAGGTTGCTGACTGTAAAGGAGATTTTGAAAACAGAGGAGAAAGCCAAACTAAATAATCGGCTAATGGCAGACTTACAGCCACAGTCTACATCTGGTGAATCAGACTAGCAAATCCTTGACCTTTCTTCAAGCACCACAATTGGGTCAAATATTCCATTTGCACACAAGAACTCAATCAAATCAGAAGATCAGATTGGCATGAAATGACACCTTTACATTCTCCAGAGAATTCATTTCAACGCTCCATGAGCTTTCCTTCAGCCTCACCGCCTCAACAGCGCAATCTCTAGGACCCGCCAGCCAGGCTTAAGACTTTTGTTTAAATATTCTCCCCTGTCAGTACCCATACAGTTAACCTTTGCCAGGCTAACAGTACAAATCTCCATCTACATCAACAGATTAGTGGATGAATACTCAGTGGCAGCTGCTGCTGATTTAGGCTGATAAGGCTGGTGTATTTTTACATAAAATTATTATCTATACCAGTCTTGGGAGCCATAAAACACAATCACCTTTACAAAGAACTGCTATACACATTTTATTTCATAGCATCAGCCATGCTGCCCGCCATCACCCACCCACTACCCACCACTCAGCACACCCTCCACTCTCTTTTTGCTGAGGCGAGTCCCTGTATACTCAGTGGGTGCTGGGAGGACAGAGGTGCCATCAGATATCAGTGCTCTCTGCCATGTTTCAACACTGAACAGTTGAATGGGCTTCATGCAAAAAGCCTGAAGGAGGAGAATAGTGAGGGGGAGGGGGAGCTTTGTAAAGTGCCCTCAGCCACGGCCAGTGCTCCATCATACATACAGGAGTTAATTCATGTGACAGGGGGTTTCTGTCACTCAGCGACATGAAGACACTTGGCCTCGTCTCTATTTCACATGATGAACTGCGCATACGGCTGCGGCGGCGGCGAGGAGCTTGCCGAGTGAAGGATGGCGCCACGTTGCTGTCCAGGCTCTGGATCCTGTCAGACATCTAGCAGGCTACAGGAAGCCGATACAGAGCACAGCGACTGGCTCTCAGCACTGACTGGCAGCCTGATGACCTTATCACTGAATCACAACACTACACAAGTGCAAAGTGGCAGCGCAGACGCACAAGGGTTCAAACACACACACAGCTTAGAGCAAAGACGTGAGGCTGTGCTCTACATATCAACTCTTTGATCAGACACACTGCAGATCACCAAAGTACAGGAGCACAAATATCTTAGTATCTCTGCCTGAAATAGGCTGCCAGGAGTCCACACTCACTTTCAGTGTTGCCCTGATTCAATGTGCGTCATTGTAGGACTGAGAACTGGTGAGCATGATGAGGGTATTAAACTCTAAAATCATTACACTGGCTGAACCTGGCAACGTACAGCGAATACAGACAACTGCTCATCATCATCTTTTCTGTTAACATTGCAATCTGTTGCTTATTTACACAGATGTACTTATCAATAAAACCTTAATTTGTTCTATCTCATCTTTTTCCTTGTGTCTTACATTAAGACTGTGCAGATACATCATTAGTTAGTCCTTACTGATAAAATACCTGTATCAGATTTAACAGACTAACACATGAGACACAGCCCCGCACTGCTCCCATCCAACTGAAACCAGATTGGGAGCTGTGAGAAAGGCTCTGCTTCTCCTCAGGGAATCTGCCGTAAAATTATATGACAGCCTGCACTGAATGAACTATGACAAGAATTCCATTTCCATATTAAAACAATCTTCCTTTATAGATTGTAATTACTTGCGGGCTGCTAAAGATAGAAGTGAGGTTTTATTGCAAAGTGCGCTTCTGCAAACTACAGTTTCCAACCATATTTATTAAAAAATTCCACTGCTTGTAAAGCTAGTTCAGTTAATTATTCATGACAATATGTACTGTATTTGGTATTATTTCCCTGTAAAGGCACAGCTATAGCACAGAGCCGTTCTGTGCTGGCTTGGCTCAAACACCCTGGCATCGAATCTTACCAGTTTTCCCTGAGAGAGTCAATCAGACTCTAATCACTACACTGGCATACAATAATAAGTCTGAGTGATTATCTTCATTGCATTGTATGTTCTTTTCTTGATAGAAGTGCCGTTCTCAAAGATGAAAATGGGGCTGCCAACAAAGCGCCAATTTAGAGAGCATGACAATCATATTAATGTGCATCAAATCAGATATGAATTCGACTGATCTTTTATGGAAGATTTAAAACATTGTGTGAGATGTAATAAATATTAATAACGTAGGTAATCAGTCAAAATTAATTTTGTGGTGGCTGCAGTTATCAAATTTTGAAATGTAATGAGCACTGACAAAATCCCTATACCACCACAAATCTTAAATCCATACAGATATCTCATACTGCTCAGATTTATTATTTTCTCTTCTGAAAGTCTCATGCTCACAGCTGCAAATATCATTATCATTAGTGATTACGGATGAATCGACCTAAAATAGACTTTCTTATGGTTCTTTACAAAGCCTTCCATTCAAACACATACATACTTGTATAACCTTGTTGATGGAGATGCCATACAAGGCTCAATATGGAGTTCAGCGTTTTTGCTTAAAGACACTTTCAAATGTGGACAGGAGAAGCCAAAATCTGACCACAAACGCTAAGATTAATCAATGCCACTCATCTGCCTGTGGCTCAGGTAGGAGAGAGCAGCAAATGTCAAATGGTGAAAAGTTGTTTGTTTTTTCTGACCAACATTCCAAAACTCCAAAATATCAAATTTGCTGCAAGAAAAGCAGCATATGGTCACATCTGACAAGCTGAAACCAGAGAGTGGGCCTCGTGTAAGATGCACTTGTACACACAGATTTGTTCCTAAGTGGCACAAGTAATTATAGAGAATGTGCTGCCTTTACCAATTTGCCCTGATTTAGAACATTTTCTCTTAGGAAAGAACAAGATGTGTGTGTGTGTGTAGTTCAGACCATCTTGTATGAGTTGTGTACTGAGAGACTTCCTTGCTCTGCAGAGGGAAAACACTTGTATGATTTAAATGTTGCAATGCCTTAATCAGAAGGAATTTGGAGTTTAAACTTGCTACAGAAAAAAATTAAAGATTAACTAAATGTAAAAATAAAAAATCTGTTCACCACGATGTGATGTTCATGCCTGCCAATTTGTTAAAAGGAGGTGTCAAATATGATACACAATCACCAGGAAAAAAATGGTGGCATTGTACGTTTTATGCAAACCATGGATACATTACATTTGTACATAATTACAGAGCAGATAAGTATAAACTTTACATTTCTAAAACACTGTGGTTAATGTGTGGTTAGGTTCAGGTACAAAAACCACTTGGTTAAGGTTAGTAAACAGGCCCTTGTGGAAATGCAGCATTGTCTCATAAAAACCAACCCCTTTTAATGGCAATATTAAGTCAGGAAATGCAATGTCTGGATAAAAACACAGCTGTTTTTTGTGGCAATAGCAAGGCAGGAAACGCAGCAACGTCACGATAAAAGACATTCACTTTTTGTGGCGTGAGCCAAATGGGAAAAACAAGGCTGGGCCTTTAAAAAACCCAACCATTTCGGGAGGCTAAAAAGCCACATGAAACAAAGCGATGACTTGATAAAGGTTTTGTTGTTAGTTGGCCTCAAACAGTGGTCTGCAGCTTGGCAGATGTCTCATCTAGGTGTACTGCAATCCACCATAACCTCCAACTCCAGATGACAAAGGCAACTCATACACTACGTCACAAAAAAAACGTTGATATGAAATTAAATATTACATGTGCATCGACTTACGAACAGGTGATATTCATCAAGTTAAAAGGAGCAATTGAGGACAGAATTTGCTGAAGCTGACTGGAACTCTCTTATAAACCACCACAGAAAAGAGTAAAAGATTTAAAGTGAGAATTAGAGCTGCAACTAGCAGATATTTTTATTATCGATTCGTTATTTTCTGAATTCATAGATAAATTGCGTGACCTTTAAAATATCAGAAAATTATGAAAATTGCCCTTCACAGTTTGCCACAGTTTCCTAAAGCCTAAGGTGATAATATCAAATTGCTTTGGTCCCACTAACACTTAAAACCCCCAGATATATTCAGTTTACTGGCATACATGACAATGATAAGCAGCAAATCCTTACAATTTGGAAGTTGCCAGAAGGCACTGTTTGGTATATTTGCTTAAAAAATGAACAATTAATTATCACAATAATTCCTCATTATTCTTCTGTTGACCGACTAATCAATTTTTTCAGCCCTAATAAGAATACAAAAGGGTTTTTGCATGGGGCCCGTTGTTTGGATTTTTTGCTGAATAACTAAATTGTTCACAATTAATTTTCTGACCATTAACTGATGGATTAAGTGTGTAAGCATTTTAGTCTCAGTCATGACATACAACAGTTCAGCAAGGTTAATCCTCACTACCTTGGACATGATACTGTTATTCACAGTGTTTTATTAGCTTAAGAGGAGGCAATCAGCATAAAAAGATGATCTAAGTGAGTTTATCTGGATTTACCCTCCAAAGCTGCTCTGATTTCAACCACAGCACTAACACCTAATCTTCCCTTCATGCCTGTTCTGATCTCACAGCTCTGACCGTTATTAACAACTCAGGACGACATCAAACAGCAATCTCATTTGACTGAGCATATGCTAGTCAAGGCAGCCACAAGCCAAGTGCATCTCATTACCTTAACACCGTTTGACGGCAGTGGCGCAGTAGGTAGCATGTAATAGGACACCAGGTGAGAGAGGCAGATGTTTGACTGACCCCATGCTATACACTTCCTGACACCGCCGTGATCCTCTGCTGCTAAACAAGTAGGGCAGCAGAGCAGTGGAGCGAAACATGTGCTTTATATTAATGTGCTTGGTTTAAAGGGAATACCACGGCTTGATTTCAAATGCCATTTGAATACTCTACAGCAGTCCGATCAATATTTATGCAAGTGAACAACTCTCTGCTGAAGTCGGAGGACCTGTAATGGTACGTAAGTATGCAATTTAATCTGAAGCTGACAGAAATGAATCAGGAACGATGGCAAAGGGAAGTGTGGGAGCAGCCGGGTGACTCCTGGAGATGAGGGGTGTGTTATGCTATTAGAGGATGAAGCTCATTTATCCGCAAGCAGTAAAATAAGCACTGTGTTGGCCCACAGTCAGTCTGCCATTTATTGTTCTAAGGAGTTGCTCACATCTTGGCGACAATACAGGTTGGAGTTTTCTGCTCTAAAAAGCTCTTCATATCGACAAATGCCTGTACCTGCATTGTGTTAACATATGGGGATTTTCAAAGCTGCACCGAGCATGGTTTTTATGCAGTCACGAGCGCCCAGTGGGGCTGCAGAAAAAAAGAGAGAAAAGCACTGCACCCCCACCAACCGAGACGCCAGAGATGTGCTCTATTTGCCCAAATTTAATTCTCGTGTCAGGTGTGTACACTACTACACCCACAGGGAATGACAAATTGAAACTTCTGAAAGCAGCAGTAGGATAGCGGTCCCTCGGGAGGGAGCCGGACTCAACAGTGTTAGATTGTTTCCTTTCTCACTGGAAAGCAGGAGAATGCTGTTTAGTTTGCTAATGTCAATTTACTGGACTTCCAGTTCAATTTTTTTTTAAAACAGTTACCACTCTCTAACATTCAGCACTGGCATTGTGTGACATTGCCAAGGGCTGCTTTAAAATAGAAAATATTCCCCTTACATACAGCCAGCGCTAGGACTGACACTGTAATTTAGGTCTGGTCCGCGACATGTCTTGTACAGTACACATGATGGAGGTGGCTTCTGATAGATTTCTGTTGCAGCTATGCAGCACAGCCTGGGCGGCAGAGATATTACAATGTAGAGTACACTCAGACAATTGGTTGTGGATGAATACAGGCTTGAGGCATAAAGAGTGAATGTACAATATGCCTTGCAAATACAAACAGTAGCTCTGCTGAATACAATGCAGAGAGGACGGTAAAGTCACGGTGACTCACTTCAGATTTCATAGCCCTCTAGGATGCTCTCATTCTTTAATGCAAACCCAGAAAAAATGGTGAGCATCAGAAGGCTATTATGACCCTGAACTTACTGTACAGCAATGCGTGATTGCATGAGCTGCGGCTTTAATATCCAAGCACTGTCTTTTCAGAAAATACGTTCATGGCATCAGGCAGAAAATAGAGCAGGACACAAGACTGAAGGAACATAACTCAAATCATTTACACCACTCTGCCAATGATGGAGCAGTTTCAAGCCCAGAGCTTTCTGCAGAGAAAATAACAATGCAGAAATACACTGAGCGGTGCACTACACTCAACCACAAGGGAGGTCAAAGCTGAAGGCTAGAAAAAAATTCATATTCAGGGAGCTATGAAATATGAGCTTTGTGTGCTGCCAAATTGATTTAGCTGTAAAAATTCTTTTCATTTTGTTCCATAAAGATGCTCATACTTTTACAGCTCCGCCGCCTATAGAAGCAGGCCTCGATGATTTGCTTAGAATTTACAGCCAAGGTCATAATCAAAGCGGGTCTCCTTTTGCATGCTTAATGCCGCCTTGAAGAACACTGGAATGGAAATCATCCTTTTCACTTCAAAAAGTCAGTAATTCTCTACTACTCTGATTAGTTTAATGCTTGGATGGATAGGCCCTGCTCCCTGAGTTAAAAGAGAATACCAACCAAAGATTTTTTAAATTCATCATTCTGGTGCCCCATGAAGACTTGCTGTCTCCCACACAGGAGCTGATTTGATGAAAATTGGAGAGGGGAAAAAAACTAGATAGTATCTGGAATCATTTACAAGGATAAAATCTGTCTTTGTGAATGATATTTGGACAAGAGACATCGGAGACACATGACAGGGTCCACAATGCAAAGAGTTGACTGACTGTGTGAGTCCATCATCAATGGAGCTCTGTACTGATTGTAAAGCCACAGTGACTCACTTGAAAATTTAGTGACAGAGCCTGAAGACGTAGCACATAAAATGTGTGCTGTCATTGCCATCGACAGCTCCTACTGCAGAGCAGGAAGACTGGATATACTGTTGTCCCTGCTTCTCAGCTTCAGGACACTTTTATTTGTGCTCAGGAGCACTGATTGAATTATTCAAACAAATCAAAGTGACATGTTAATTATGACATGTGACATGTGCTGTAAAAAGCAGCATTGCTGTCTGTTGCATAAATGTGACATCATATTTAGAATCCAGCTCTGTGAATTAATCAAGTCGTTTGGTTCGTCTAACTTATCTTGTTATATTTATGATATTTGTCATTGCCAGCGTTATAAATAAAAGTCTGATTTGCCAAAGAGGAAGTGAAGTTTAGGATTTCTAGGTTATTTGAAAAAAAACTGAGAAAAGGCTAGGTAGTTAGCATCGGAAGTTACAGCTGAGCAGGCAAACAAAAGAGTGCCAACCACCAGAAAATTAAAGCTGCAGAAATATATTTTTGGCCACTTGGGGGCAGCAGAGCTCACTGAATACACAACAACGTATATTTTCATTTAGACATTCCTTGTAACACACATGTTAATAAATAATCATCTATTTACAGTACACATTCAGCAGACATACAGCAACATTAGCATTCATTTGTAGCCATTCTCCGGGCAATTTGATTAATGTAAGTCCAGCATTCACTCTCCTTTAAGCTTCTTTTTGGTCTCTACCAACCCTTGAGAAAACACCGTAAAACTTCAATTAGAAACCCAGGCTATTAATCTCTTAAATCACTGAACTCAACAGGCATTTGGGACAGGCCTTCAATTCCTTTTACACAAAAGTGTTGCTCAGCAAAGATGGGAAATAATAATAATCAAACTGTTTATTTGAACAAGTATGAATATTACTTGTATAAAAAATTAGGCTTTGAATAACATGTCAGTTATGTGTAATACTTGTTCATGGCAATGAAATACAATACCACTTTTTTCTGTTAAAACATCATTCATAACTTGGATATTTTTATGAAAAACACTTTTGATTCTTTTTTGATGGACCTTTATGGGCTAAAGGTGTATAAATGACTTACCAGATAATCAAGGAATGGACACATATTCTGACTTAATGACAGCTTAAGAAGAGGGGAGTCAACGCTTGTTTTTTCACTGTGCCGGTAAATCTGAATGACATAGGGTCTTCTCTGGTTCTCATGGTTTCAGTAAAATGAACTGAACCGAGTTAATGATGTATAGTATCTCCACACTGACAAAAGTTCAAGCATCTATATTTGTATGCACGATCTATCTGTTTATGTTCACTCGAGTGGGTAGTCAACAATCCCGTTTTATACATCCAATGAACTTCTATAAAAATAACTACTTGGCAACCAGACCAGGCATCTAATTGAGACAGGTGTTTATTTGTCAAAATGTTTAAGTACACCAGGCTAGTTAAAGTGCATTTAATTGGGACTAGGCTGTTAACTGAAGTTTTACGATATCTGGCTTTTTAACCTGCAGATGCTTAACTGTCCTCACATGCTAGTTGCTAACTTTGTCTGTCTGCCTTTTGGTGTTAGGCAGGTATAACGTAGTGGTTAAGCAGTGATTGTATGCTATTAAAAAAGAGCTGCCTGTGGCTGTTTGAAATGAGACTGGTGGGAGAAAAGTTTGTGGGCTTGAAAACCAAAACAAAGAGCTAAAAGAGGCTAAAAAGCTGTGTTGAGCTGGGGTGAACTGCAGAGGGTGATAATTTCCTGCTGCTAATTCACAGTCATGTGATCCAATGCTAATATACATTAGCATTAGTGTGTCTCTGTTTCTTTTCTTGTTTTTTTGTTTGTATTGTAAATTGTTTGCTTTTGTATTATTATCTATTTATTTATAGATTATATTTCCAATTCAGTGGCTTTACACTTGTTCTTGTTACAAATACTGTTTTTGTTTTGTTTTCTTCTGCTATTTATTTATTCATTTGTTTGCATGTTCGAAATAAAGATTACTAAACTAAACAAAACAAATATTTAATAGGTTTAGGATGTGTCTTTTTTAATATGTCTTACCTTCCCAACATTTTACCAGGGTATATGGTGTATGACGGTACCATTTACAAATACCTCAGTATACAATATTACCTTGTTACCAGCCAAGCCATTACATATGTGGGTTTTTAAAGGTGGGAAATCTCACTAAAAATAGGCCATAGATTCCTTTCCAGCGCCAGTAGATGTTTCCATGTTTCCACCACTGCCAATCGAAGCTGATTGGAGTTTAAGCCAATAAATACCCATGACTACTGTAGAGTCATTTGTCTTAGGAATCGATGCCAATGGTAACCTTTCCCACCAAAGACAAAAGAAAGATGTTAGTGGTTGTTAGTGGGGGGGGGTTTGTCCAGTGGTATGTAGCTTTAGTGGAACTTCATAAACAGGAAATTAAATTTAAAAAAAAAAGGGGGGTTATCCTTCTGCACAAACTGTTTGTTTGACAGGTGATCTTTGCAAAGTGTGGTGCAGAAACACTACAGCAGTGAGCACCGACCTAAGTATCAAAGATGCTCAAAGATCTTGAGGACTGCCACGTCTAAGATGCAAAATGTCCTCATTTGATTACATTATTCAGGAAGGAGGAATTTTTATGTTCCCACTTCAAGTTAAATTTATTCTTGGCATTTAAATTCCTTGAGCTGACTTACAGCAAAGGCCAACTGTCCGTTAACCTCCAACTTACAAATGTGGATAAAAATGCTCCACCCCCTCCTGCTCTTCACACACACACACACACACACACACACACACACACACACACACACACACACACACACACACACACACACACACACACACATCACAACCCAAAGCAATGTGGTTGACAAAGCAAGAAGGAGTTGCCACCTCTCTCTGACTGCACCACTGAACCGGAATGTGGTCCAGTGAGGAAATCCAGACATTTCCAAATTTATCGTTGAATAAACTGGCAACGTTGAGAGCGGCTGACAGGCCATTCATCGTGGCGGGCGCTGGCCCAATGGCGTGCACGGACAGGGCTGCTGCACTTTGATTTCCTGTCCTGGCCGCCATGACAGATGAGCTATGGAGAGGGTGGAGGCTACGCAGCCTCTCACCACCACAAGGCTTCACCTCTCTGCCCACCAGTTCAACCCACACTTGTCGCCGCTTCCGGGGCCCTCAGGGGCCATGGAGGTGGGAGTGATAGAAAGCTGGTCATGGAAAGTGATGAGTGCTTTGACTCCATCAGTGGTGAGCAGTAAACACTAAAAAGTATACTGTAAACTAGCTGATGAAATGATAAAAAAAAAAAAAAAAGCAGTGGTGATCAGAACAACTTTTACAACAGCACTATGGTCAAAGCTGCCAGTTTCAAAGGAGGATTTTAGTAGGATTTGAAGATTACAAGTACGGATTAAAAAATACTACACGCTTCATTCTTAATATTCAGCTCAGAGCTGGAAAGAGGAGTGAGCGACATACAGAGAGTGTCAAAGCTCAAGTCAGATCCAGAGGTTTTAACTAGGCCAAATCCAGCAGATTCTATTTACTCTAGGAATATCAAGGGTAGTAAAGTTCACAAGAGATTGATTGAACAATTTTGTACAATAACACTCTAATGAGATCATTTTCAGATGAAATTGAGTCAATAATAAATGGCTGAGGGGAAGAGGAGGGCTGCTGTAGCTCCTCAGATAATATGCAGAGGCTTGAGAGACAGTTAAGGGGCGGCAATAAGAGGCTGGTGAAAGCAGCATTTTGGGAGAAAACACAGCAAATTAGAAGCAAAGGGAGCACATTTCAGCGCACAGGCAGTTCATTTTTCACATCAGTGTCTACTTTTGTTCCCGGCAAGCTGCCAAAGACATTGATGTAGGCACTATCCCTCCTCCACAGCGGTAATTATGCTGCTGGCCAATGCTTGATTAAAAGATCTAATCTGCAAACTTAGTGTTCAACATCTCCCAACAAGTTCCAATGCTTTAAGCCTGCTCTCTGTGCCTGTGACGGCACCGGAATCCAAAATGTTTTGTCATGGACAGCAGCCAATGAAGTGCAGGGGAACATCCTTTTGCTTTCTATTCTGTGTCGGGGTGAAGGTGTAATTGCACCAGTGGATGTATTATTCAAGAGGAAAGCATGGCATGGGTGGATATAGCCTTAACCTGAGTGAAATTATAAAAGCTTTGAAGGCAGGAGTCAGGCCTTCTCCTGTCTGCCCCTGGAATTGAAACAAGCAAACTGCTTTTTCACCTGAAGCTCAATTCTGGCTTCACAAAATTCTTATTCCACAGGGACGCAAAGAGCCTGCATCAGAATGAAGGAAACCATGGGGTTAGCTTAACAAAAACGTTATATATTATTGTGAGAATATAGTGACTATGTAATATTACAGGTTCCTGGTAATATTATATTGAGACAATACAAAATAAATATTGTGCCATGTCCAGTACTGTCACTATACACTAGCTGTTCAATATCATACACTCACTACAGGAATATTATTATAGAGATACCAAATCTTATTACAAATATGCCATGAGGTGCAACAAGGTCACCATAAATTGACTGCTGGTGAGCACAGACACATTACAAGTCCCTGCAGGGAGGTTTTATTGGACAATATAGGCATTTTTCCTCTGGATCACAGGATCTGACCACACCATGTGCAGCTGCATCCCAATAAGAAGCCCTCAGAGACAATGGTGCTGCTGACAAAGTGATAAACAAGCTCGAAGTGTCCTTACCCTCTCTGAGCAGATGGGAGTAGATGAGCCAGAGGAGCAGTAGGCAGCAGAGTGACGCACCTCCACCTGCGGAGAGCGTCTTCACTCCAGACTGCATCCTGCACCTTCAGCCTTTTAGATTATCCAAACTTTGAACGCTCGTGCCGCTCAGATGTCAAGCAGATCAGCGGGAGTGTGGCTAATCCAGTGGCGTCTCCACAGCCTGTCGTCGGCATCCATTTTGAGGTTATAATAGGAGAGGGACTGATAGTAATCCCCCCTTGCCTTTCAAATTCCCTCGGTGAGCCGCATATCCATCCAGGCTGCTCAGCACACACACACACACACGCAGACAGAGGGTACAATGTCACCAGATCTGGCCAAGTTTCCGCAGCTGTGGTTCAGGAGCTGAAATTCACTGGCAGGCTTCTGCAAAAACTGTTAGTATGTAGATGAAGAGGAGTGAGCAGCAGCTAGTCCCATCACACGGAGATGCTGATGATGCTGGTAGTAAATTCAGCCGCTCAACATCCCCCTGAACGCCGCTGTCACCTCTTCTTTTTTCCTCCTCTGCGCTCCGCACTGTTATTATTATTCCCAACCAACTTCTGCACCGAGCGCGGCTCTGTGTGACTCTACAGAGAAACGCGCAAGTTAACCCAGGCGGACATGACGAACATACCAATCAGAACGGGAAAACTTGTCCGAAAAATATGCAACACTCCAGCGTCCAAACCCCGGCTTTGGAAAAAACAGCTGAAGGCGCAAATGCGTCATATGTGGACACATATGCGCTGCAGCTCAAGCGAAATGTCACGTCAAAACAAGAGCGGCGGGTCTCACGCAGCGCACCGCCGCTGGACAAAACGCACTCCGAGCGCGTCAATGCGGGCGGTGCGGTGAAGTTGGAGAACACTTGTCACCTGTATGAGCCTTTGTGGAGGCTCTGGGAAATTCGTCAGTGGTGGTGCCTTGAGGAAGAAGCTCCCCCTCCTCGCAAAGTCAAGTGTTGGTTACAGATGAGTGTGTTAACCCAGCCTTATTCTGTCCCGCTCGGCTCCATTTGCATGCAGGCGACGCCGGAGAAGAGGATTTCCTCCCTTCAGTCCATGGAAAGAAACGCTGCTGCTGCTCCCGCCGCCGCTGCTGCTGCTGCACCCTGAGTTGCCTTGAGTTACAATGTTTCCATCTGCTCTCTCTCTCTTTCTCTCTCGCTCTCTTTCTCCCACACACACACACACACACATACACACAGTGCCCCAATTCCTCCTGCAAAGTGAGTAAAAAACTTTGAGCTCCCAGGCCATAAATCCCAAACTGTAGATGATGATGCTTATTTATACACAGTAACATGTCCCATCTCAGCCCACAGGGAGGCACAAAGCAGCCCCAGCCTCCCCCACATTCTGACATGTTACTTTTCTCCATTTTTTTAATGCCCTCTTTCATAGGTAGAAAACGCCCTTGAGGGCTGCATGGTCTGAGGACTACGGTTAACATTTAGCACACTGGCATTCTGGGAAAATGTGAGAGGTCTGTTCCTTCACAGAACTGGTGGTATAACATGTGCAGTGCCTCGGAGCTCTTTAGAGCAGAAGTTACATTTTTATATACTGCCTAATATCATATCGAGTCTCAAGTGTGCACACACAGGGGTGCATGCTTCCTCCAGTGTGTGTATGTGTGTGTGAGGCAAAGGCTTACAGATGCTAGTCTATCTTCTGAAAGAGCACCATTTAAGTCTCCCTTGCCACTTGAGGACCATTACTATAACTCAACCCCCCCTCACACACACATACACTAAATTCCATGACCAGTGAATGTGCACTTTATTAGCAGATGGAGAAGTTCCCCCTGTGCGCTGCTGTGCTATCAGCCTTTCACTGAATGGCTTTTATGATGACGTATTGGCCCGGGCCGAGGCCTGTCACATCATCACTGTAATATATGAAAAATGACTGGGCCTCACACTGCACAGACTGTGCATTTGTTGAGTATTAAAGAGATACTTTGCCAATTTTCCACCTTATGGCCTAAGACCTGCTGATCTCCACTGCATTACTGTAACCAGCTGCAGCAGCTTCCTCTACCTGGGCGATGGCGGCAGAACTACAGAGAGAATTCGGCTGCTGAGATTTGTTTTCTTCTCTCGTCTGCAGCCTGGCTCAGCCGGCTATCAGACTCGAGAACCACGTTTCAGTCAGTCACAGTGACGTCCCAGCAGGGGGTTGCAGTGTAATTAATCATAATCCATCACTGTGAGTGACAGGGTCATAAAAATTCTGCTAGTTTATTTTTTACCCATCATATTTATTTCCATGTTTACCAATAATATACAGACTTGTTTATAATTGCATTCGGGCATGTGTGGATTGTAACAATAGCAATGGCAGTGTGTGCACTTTAAAAGGGCTGTGCTCAACAATTAATTATGTTATGGTGTTATACTGTTAATTGTCTGCCATCTTTATTGTCTGCCAGCTATAGATTCAACTACGCAAAAGTATTAAATATTTAAAAGTATAAATCCAACAATATAATAATTGACTTTAAAGGTACAGTGTGTAGGATTTAGGGGCATCTGTTGGAAGAAACGGTATGTAATATTCATAACTATGTTTTGATTAGTTTATTACCACCTGAAATCAGAGTCACTGTGCTTGTGTTACTTTTAAAAGAGCCATTTTTACTGCATAAACTTCTGTGCTTCTACTTACAGTAGCTACAGTCAGTGTTTTTATATTAACATCATATCTCATAATGAACCCATAGATTTGCAGAATGGATCTAGTTAGCATTAATTAGCTGATAGAAAAACAGACATTATTCTGAGGTACTGGTGGAGACCAAAACAGCCATAAGGACAGTGAATATCAGATTACACTGATCAGGTGAAAACACGACCCAAAACTAATAATGTTGCTCTGGAACTGTTGGATGTGTAATACACAACTGTATGGAGTATTTTTACACTGATGTGACCTAAAGCTGGGGTAGGAAGTTTTATTTTGGCTTCATTGAGCAAAAATTCCATACAAACCTTTGAGCATATTGTAATTCAATTGGACTGAGATAAAGCTAGACTTCTGCATCTCCTTCTGGCCAAAGAGGTACAATAACGAGAGAGATGATAGTATTTTTCCCAGCAATCCCAACCAGTAATGCTAATTATTAACAAAAAAAATGGAATACAGGCTACATATCTTTTCCCAAAGTCCTTCAACAAACTATAGGCTTTAGTGTAAACTTCTATTCAGGTAAAAGTAAGTATATGAATGTGTTGTTACCTAAAAGAGACCCTATGTATGAGAATTTATTTTTCAGTCCCAAATACAGCTGTCAATTGCCTGTAACCTCTCTTCTTAGTTCAGTCAATAACAGAATCAGTTCAAGCTCAAGTTCAAGACAGAGCAGTACTTCTGTAACTAGTGTGGTTACAAGCAGTTAAAGAAAGAGAAGGGAAAACCTTTAGATTAAATGACTACCATGGTCTCTGTTTACCAGCAGTTTTAAATAGTTTAATCCCCTCTCATAAGTAGAGACAGCATATTTTGCATATCTACATTATTAATCAGCCCAAAATGGTGGCCATTCAGCTCTGAGCATGACCCAAGGTAGTGCCGTCTCTTATCGCTAGAACCCTGTGTCTCTGCTCTGTTTGCGGGCTTTAGGATCTAGTCTGTGACAGGAGACTTTGGCCAATCACACGTCATTTCAAAGAGGAGATGTTCCTATTGGCTGTTCTACAATTTCAGAAGCGCGCGCATATCCCTGTAGTGAAAATCCTGATACGATGGTGGGAAATTCTGTAGAGAAAGTTGGTATTCCAACATTGGCAACAACTGCCTATGCTACAAAGCAGCCTAAAAAGGTTGACTGACTTATCAAAAAAAAGTCTTACAAAATACCCAATAAAACATATGTCAATATGAGCAATGCGCTTCATGGATGGAGAGATAAAGTTGCTAATACAGTAGTTTAGCCTTCTGCTAACTGGAGCCAAGGCCCATGGCTGCAGTTACTTCAAGTTCATCTTTATGTTTATGTATCTAGGTAGAACCTCAAGTCACAGTCACTCAATAGGCAGCCTAGCCGCAGGCAGCAGCCCCAGAAACAGATTCCCAGTCAGCAGCCACAACAACCCAAATCAAGCCCACGCCACTGGACTGGGCTGGACTGGGAGAGACTCCTTAGCTCTGTTGTTGCAGTTACACAGTTTAGAGCCAGTGCTGCCACTGGCCACCAGCTCACTGACTGATGAATTCAACATGCTACAGCTATTGACCAAAGGCACGTCCATGCAGGGCCGTCACAACCGGACAGGCAAACTAGGCAATTGCCTAGCGCAGCGAGCTGGAAGGCGCCCCCAGAGACGGCTGACATTGGTCCATATCAATGACAATATGATGGAACCCCTATAGACACTGCAACAACGACAACACGTTGGAATCCCCCCTAATGGGGCCCCCTGCTAGCTGCTGTTTGTGAGTAGCGAAGTAGGGTGACCAAACGTCCCGCATTGTGCAGGACTGCACAGCATTTCTGTCTCTTTTCACACGTCATGCAAATTGAGACCATGTCCCGCATGATTGGTTGCCACCCGCGCTAGCATTGTTGGAGTGCCATAGTACTACGGTACCTCACGGTACCACTACTGTGGGATAAGTTCAAAGTCCAATCGCAAGAGGGTGTGTCCATGCGCTGTCCAATAACGGCGCGCGCTGGCCACCTGGCACTCAATATGCTGCTGCAGGTTTGTATCCAGTGACATTTCAGGTATTAGCTGAGCTACTGAGTATCTTTAAGCAGTGAAAGATACTAATTATTTCTTTTTACTTGTAGGTTAGATTTATTTATATATGCTACAGTGATTTGTTTTCCACAGAGCTCTACGGTGCGAGCATTTTACTCGCATTTGCAACTAAAAATAGTTTTGCGCAAGCAAAACAAATCATTCAGGAGCACACTGTGCGAGTACAGATTTCAACTATCAGCAGAAACGAAAGGTGAATCCTGCCGGTTGTGGGTTGAACGGGGGTCACAGACGCCATATTCCTGTCAAATGCAGTGCAAGATAAGGGCTCCAAGGTGCCTCTTGCCTGGGGCCCCCAGAGTGTCTTGAAACAGCCCTGCGTCCATGGAGCCATGGCCTGCCCTCCCACTGGTAAAGCTGTCTAAAGAGGCAGGAAGTGAGGCAGAGGGACCACAGGGTGTGGGAGCTAGCTAATTCTAGTCTCATTTGTATTCTGATGAATAGAGGTAAATAGCTTTGCAAAAAAGTAATATTAATTAAAACACTGTATGGGAGACACTCTGTAACTATATGGAACGATGCCTGACTGTCAGGTGGGAGGGGCTTAGGACAAAGAGGGGGAAACTGCAGGAGGATGGTGCATTTAGAAATTATGCTTTTTTCCCCTTTCCAGGTAATGGCATACCCCAGCTTTAAGTAAAAGATATTGGTTTGCATGCTATGCTCTTTTAATAAAGCTTTGTGCACTGTGCTGTTCACTTGTGTGATTGGCTGCCTACATAGTTGTTCCATCGATCAACACGAAACGGCTTGCTTATTAACTCATGCTGTGCTATTTTATCAGTCTGCTTGTTTGTTGAAGCATTTTTGGTTATAATGCAATTTAGTTACACTTTTGAATTTTGACATGCCACACTATCAAAAGGTAAAAAATAATCAAATAAATGATGACTGAATTCCACTTAGCTGCTTCAGTTGTAGTCCTGGTACTGTTCATGCTGGGTCATTGTCACACTGTCATGATTTATTGGTGTGTTAGTGTTATTAGTGACACCTGTGCCTTTCCTACTAAGTCAAAATGTCTACTTTGAAAAAAGCCTCGTTTGTGAAAGTGTATTATGTGTGTGATCCCGCAGGGCCAGCAATTTTGACATCTGTCACAATTAGGGATGGCATTTGAAATGATCTCTCTAAATGCTAGATGCTTTTAAATTTGGTGAGCAAAATGAGTAGAACATACCTAGGCTATATGCAGACATCATAATGAAGATGCCATAACAGATTGTTGAAGCCAAAGCTAATAAGGAAACACCACAAAGTGAGGTAGTTTCAAGCAGCAGCACTCAGAACAGATGGAACAATAAAGACGGAAGTTTGCTGACATCAGTTCAGAGGGAGTTCTCATGTGACAACAAGAGACTGAAAACCTTCAAATGTAAATTAAAAAACAACAAACAATACCAACATGAAGAACAGAGCAGGGGACAAAGTGTTTCTGTGACCTGATTACATTTTCAATTATTATTTTTCAGGTGCCTTTGTCCAAAGTACAAATCAGGTGCAATCCAAGCCACAGCAGATGACGGACAAGCCCTGAGCAGTATGTCGTGACTCTTGGTTACATGTTCCACATGACACAAGAGCCAAGGTTGCAGATAGATGAAGTACGTGAAACCTTGTAAATGCATAGTCAGCTCTTTTTTTCCTTCATTTTATTTATTGGTGTATTTACAGCAGTGACAGTGTACAACAATAGCCCAGTTGCCAGAAAAAATCTGGTGTTTCAAATACTTTAAATGTTGACTATGTACATTCCAACAAACAATGAGCAAAAATAGCAAAAATTAAAATGTATTTTGAGTTTATCACACCACGGAAAAATGTTACAGTATTAACCACCCAGCCTCAATGATCTCAATCTCAATGATTAAAAATATTACCAAGTACATAAAATTAGGTTTCAAGATTTTGAAAGCTTATGCGAGTGCTGTTATCTCGTTAATTCAAAGTTTGTCATATTTATATTAAACCCAAACCACATCACACTGGACACTGCACATCCTTGGGTCACCAGCAATACACCTGCCAAGTTTGAATTAGACCAGATGAATGGGATTTATAATATGCAAAGGAGACATACATACATACACACACACACACACACACACACACACACGAATAAACAGAGATTCCTAGCTTTATAATGTCATAATAATGTAACATATAGTTTGCAGAAATATTCAATGTCAACATTTATTCTGGCACATGGGTTGAAAATAAATGTACTGTACCAGTTGGAGCACATTGCTAATTTTAACCTGTTGTCCCCGAGTGAGTTTACAGTTTTTCTCCATTGGTTTGGCTCATTTCTTGAAAAAGAAATTACATTCTCAAAACTGTAAGATCATTTGGCAAAACAGTCTTACAGTTCAGCACAACACCATAGCTCACTTGCAAAAGCTCATATCTCTCCAAAAACTGTTCACTCATGCTTCAAAACTAAATTCCTTTCTCATATAAATAGTCAGTGCCCCCAAAATGCATCGTCCCTTTGGCATTGTGTAAGCACTGCAAGCCAAAATGGTTAGATGTTTTGTCACTATGGCAGAGGACCATTGAAATATCCCTCATGTCCACCTCCAGTCTCAGCCCAGTCCTTCATTGACAATGGTTACTGTGCTAGTTTTTTTGTCTAGCTAACAGAATACAACTGTGTATAAACTGAACAAAAATAAAATAAAATAGGATTTTACGGTAAGAGTAGCCTCCAAGGTTTGACATCACACATTGTACTCATACTGCCAAGGAAAATGTTACCATTTGTATTCACACACATAAAGTAACTTCAATACATCAGAGTAAAAATAAAATGTAAACAGCATATACTGTAATGTAAACATAAACAGTGCTGTAAATAAAGCTGGAGTTTCACAACTAACACTTCTTCACTGGTCGCTGTCCTCACCCTCCCTCTCCTGGCCACCGTCCTCACCCTGCTGGCCATCCACATGCTGCTGTCTGTCTGGCCACAGATTCTCGTCCACATCACAGCGTATATTCTCCCTTGCGATACAACGAAGGAAGAAACGATGTGCATATCGCAACCATCCCCTACACTGATCTCCTGTAATATCTTCACACGTAGCATCCATTGCATTGAGCAGGGACCTCTGATTTTGAGCCTGATGCTCATACACTCTCCACCTCCAAGCGGAGAAACACTCCTCAATAGGACTGAGGAAAGGAGAGTCAGGTGGTAGGAACACCATGACCATCCTTGGATGAGTAGTGAACCAGGCCCTGATGAGCGGGCCACGGTGGAAATTCACATTGTCCCACACAATGACATAGTTTGGTAGGTGAGGCCCGACCAGACCTCTCTCATTTTCAGGGATCGAATCAGAATAAAGACGGTCCAAGAAGATGAGGAGCTTCTGTGTATTGTATGGGCCAAGACTGGGGATGTGAGTGGCCACACCATTCTCAGAAATGGCAGCACACACAGTTATATTGCACCCACTCTAGCCTGGGACATCCACCGTGGCCCCTCCTTCATTAGTCAAGTTCTAGTTTCACCTGACTGTCAGTTACGTAATCAATTTATCAAATGTTCCAAGAGATTCATACATGGTATTCATGGTATTATGTTCTTGACTAATTTTGACAATTGAACAGACTATTGTGCATGTAATAACTTATACAATGAAATGATGCTGACATGTTTTGGAGAGAACAACCATTAGACTGAGAATCAGCAATCAGTTTAGATCAACAAGATCTATTCACTTGGAAACTGTGCTAAATGTAGGCTAACTGTGCTAAATGTAGGCTAACTGTGCTAAATGTAGGCTAACTGTACTAACTGTAGGCTACCTGTACTAACTGTAGGCTACCTGTACTTAATCATTTGCAAAGATGTACTTAGACATTGATACATGTACTAAGACATTTGCAATTTGATGAAATGAATGAGAAATTCAATTCTGTTGTGAACAATTGCCAAGTGTTTTGGAGGTTTGTCCATGTTATTTTGAGAATGTAATTTCTGTTTCAAGAAATGAGCCAAACCAATGGAGAAAAACTGTAATGCACATATAACATTATAAAATGATAAAAAGGTGAGGGGTGTCGGTAACGTAGTGGTTAGTGCCGGCACCCCATGTACAGAGGCGATGCCTCGACGCAGTGGTCGCAGGCTTGAGTCCGGCTTGCAACCATTTACTGCATGTCACCCCCGGCTCTCTCTCATCCCATTTCACTCTGTCCTATACATTAAAGGCAAAAAAAAAAGCCCGAAAAAATAATAAAGATAAAAAGGTGGACTGTTCACTTACAAGGTTGGAGGTACTTCATAATTTAAGGACATAAACAGCAAAGCAGGGGGTGGTAGAGAGAGAAAAGGAGTGTATTACATATGAAGACCAGAAGCTACATGTTTGCACATAACCCACATGTTGAATTTTATTAGTTGTTTTGGTCATACAATATTTATTTCTCCTCTATTCCACAGCAAAGCCGTTGCTCAGCTGCTGTGTATTATAGAACATGAAATGCCTACTGTGTTTCCACAGCTGACAGGTAAGCAGAAACATTTGCTGTTGTAGGCAGAGCTGATATGTGTATGTGTGTGCTTGTAGCTTAAGTTTAGATATATGGACTCCAGAGAGGGACGCTGGGTCAACAACAAAATATCAGTCATATATCTGGATGGATTCAGTGTCTTGCTCAAGGGCACATCAGCATGGGTACAGTTGTTTAGACCCAAATCTAGAAACGTAGAATTTAAACTCATAATGCAAATCTTGTTCATATTTTCACTGTCCACAAGCTACCTTTGCATATTGCAGCTAATTTGTTGTTTTTGTTAATTATGCCTGTTCACTAGTTTTCACATAAGCACGGTTTTACTGGAACAGGTGGGGAATTTGTTACAGTTAATTTGCAACATTTGTCAAATCATTGGGGGGAAAGAAAAGCAAATTAGGACACCCCAAACATATGAGCATGAGCATTAGGATACACAGGCATTTCAGGGATGTGATTTGTTAGCTTATATCAAACCATGACAGGCCACAGTAATGTGGACCCACAACTCCAATTCACATTTTCCAGTCACCGGCTGTTCACAGACTTTTCTTACATGCTGGAGCTGAGCATGGAGCCTCAAAGCATCTGTTCAAATGGTCCTTTCTTCTGCAATATACTGAAACTGTGGGCAGTTACTGCCACTGCTGTAACTACTGCTTAGTCATCACTTTAAAGTTTGATTTTAGGAACTTCAAAGATTTTCTATGGAGTATTACTTTGAGTAACAAGAACTCACCACCAGTATGTTTGAAAGGTGACTCTGATAAGTTTGTGGAACTCATTTGCAGAGAACCACAGCTGTTTTCTGCTTAGATTCACAGCTGTTGTATTTCCACTATTGACTTTATAGTGAAAAAAAGATCAAAATGCCATAGAAACATCTTAACCCACTCCTGCAGCATTATGTATTTCTTCACTGTGCCTCTGTATGCTCACAATTAATATTCAAACACTCATAGTTTTGCTAAAGTTGGCTCAATGGAAGCTGTGTGAAGAAAGATCCACGCAGCTTTCATTTGCTATTTTTCTTGTCATTCTCAACCAATTGCCAAAAGGTAATAAGATAACCATCCCAGTGACAAAAGCAGCCTGACATCATCAGACCAAACTGCAAGTGCAAATTAGTCAGGAATCTCTCAGTTCATTATCCATTTCCGAGGGATGGTATTAACATATGACACAGTAATGAGCGACCAGTGACTTGATCCGCCTGATGTTGTCAGTCACATCACAGTAGCACCAGTCAGTCTCAGCACATAAGGGCCGGACCTGGTGTGAAATGGAAAAAAAAAAAAGAGAGATGAACAAATGAGTTGCAAATGAGTTGGTCTATTAAAGTTACAATGTGTATTTTTTCGGGTTGTTTATTAGCAAATATCAACTATTGCTTTCATAAATATATATTTACTAAAGTGTAATGCAATTCACATACAAATGGAAGCTTTCTCATAGGCTTTGAATGATTTCTCTATATACACACAGGCAGGGCGCGGTCTGCTGGAGGCTGCCTTCTTGCGTTGCCATGTTTGAATATAGTGGCCGAAAGAGATATACACGCTTCGCCTTTCGTGTTTACCTAGAACTTGCCGTTGGGGCGCCTCTGCATGAACCCGCTTTGCACTTTTATGATTCTGTCGCACTTTAAATGTAGGACCACTCATATGTTTTGCCCCGTAAGAGGGAAACCTTTTTCAGATTTGCCTAAATGGCACTCCTTTTTACCTTCTTCTTCTCAAACACACCTTATATTAGATAAACAACTGTAACTGGATCAGCACTTCTCAGACACTGGAAATCTGTCCAAAGTGGAGGTGGACCAGACGCATCTGCCAGAGCCAAATAATTATAATATAGCCCAATATTATAATATGCTCAAAATGCCCCTTCCCCTCACCTAATGTACTGATAAAAAAATATGAATAAAAAGAACTGCTACGCTACAACAGGCAACCCCACACTGCTATAAGCAATAATCATTTGCATAATGTAAACACAATTACGCTACACAATCAACGAAAGCCCAGATGACGTCTGACACATGGGTCGACAACCAGCCGCTCCTGCCGCGGTGATGCTGGTGGGGGATTCTCAACCCGCTTGAGACGTTCGTCCAGGTCTTGAATGGCTGCTTGCATCTGGTCCAGATGCTGATTCTTGCTATCCAGCGCTTCTTTCAGGGCAGTGACGTCTGTGTTGCTGCACCGTTGCGTCTCAATCTCTGCTAGCTGCTTTCTGAGACTCCGGATCTCTGCCTCATAAAAGCCCCCAACACTGCCAGAGAAGCTGCTGCCAAGTGAGTCAACAGTGGTAGCCTATAGGAAAATTATAAACATGAGAAAAACAAGACTAAAAGCCAGAGCCAAATATTCTACACCTCAGCTCAGTAAAAAAAAAAAAAAAAACCTCACTGCTTTCTTTTTAACAAGGCACACTTTGGTTCTTGCTGCTGGCGTCATCCCAGGTGTAGCCGAGGTCCATGGCCTCTTAAGCCTGATTTATGGTCCTGCGGTATACCTACGATGTACCTACGTCATTGCCGTGACACTGTCGTGAACCCTTCGAACTTCTCCGTCACTCCATTTCGACGAGGCGCAATTCACCGCCAGAGCGGTGGGGGGCTGTGTTCCTTTCCTGAATGGTTATCGTTGTCTCTAGTTGATTCTTTGTTTAGCTTCCGGCTTTTCCAGTCACAGTGAACATTGGCGACTGAGAGAGAGAGAATCTTGCTGGAGTTGGAGTTGTTGGATGTCGAAGAAAGTAAGTTAATACTGCAACATCTAGTACATCGCAACAGAAGATGTTTAAAGATGGTGGGGATGGCGCAATCTGGAAATACAGAACCAGAAATGTGTCGTTATCAAGCAAACCAATGACATCCCTCTCGGTCTGCGTTGGGTCTGCGTCGCCTCGACGTGTAGTTACATTTTTTGGGAGGTGCACGTCAGGCTATGCCGGGGGCTATGGCAAGCCTCCTGCATTGCCACGTACCCTACGACGTAGGTACGTCATTGATTTAACGCAGGACCATAAATCAGGCTTTAGCGCCGTGCTGCAAGGGCTGCTTCGCCTATAAAGGAACAGCTCAATTAAAATTGCGTCACAACTTAAAGTTTAGAATAACATATTGTAGCCTCTGGCTCGACTGAACGGTAGGAGAAAGTTGCATATTGTAACTTACCTGTGATAACAGACGTGTTGGTCTCAGTGTCCGTGTAGCGGGGTAAAAAATGCTTGTCTCCATGGTCCAAAGAATTTACTATGGTTGCTATGTCTCCAAAGCAATGTGCAGAAAAATAGTAAAACCACCTTGCAAGCCTTCATATATATCAGTAAACAGGGATTTCGTTACTGATTAAGAGAAATCTTATTGGCCAGGTAGCCCCCAGCTGTGGTTAGCCAATCACATGCTGCCATCCGGCTCCTCCTCACCATCAAATAGTTAAATTACCTGTCTAACCACACTTGATCACCACTGTGCGACAGTAGGCTATTGGCAACAACGAAGATGACGTGCATCAGCAGAGAGAGCTCCCAGTAGATCCGTGTGATGCGAGGAAGCTGAAAAACAACACAGGAGATAAGGGAAAGTTTGACATGCCGGGGCATCAACGTTTCACTGAGAGCTGTCAGGAAACACTACAAGGAAAAACCACCCCAATGCCCGTGTCCTAGAAAAATTCAGAAGTAAGTAACCAACTCAAGAAGGGAATGTAAATGCATTAAAATAGCAACATTTAAGGCTGAATGTGAGACCTGCAGCCAAATTGTGGTTTTTAGTCTAATGTTTATCCCCTCGATATCCTTACTACTATCAACGACATGACCAAGACCAACAACGAAATGATCGCCCGAGCTGTACAACAGAAAATCGAGGCAGATTTTGGTGTTCCAAGTGAGCCTGACAAGTATACGCTGCGCTTGCAGGAGGTTGGGATGGACATTCAGCAAGACCCATTTCTGCCCAACGCTAAAGGAGTGCAACAAAGATGCAAGGCTGCAGCAAGCTTCTCAATGGCAGGCATTTTTTTTTTTTTTAATTTAAGATCATATCCTCAAACTACGGTTATCTTATGTTGATGCTTCGATAAAACAGTGTTTTTGGAGAGGTTTGAGTAACAATTAATTTTTTTATTTTTTTTTTTAAAAGCCACTACTTTGGCTTTGGCACACAAGTGGTTAACACCTCCAGGTCGCGCGTGACGTCATTCACCCAAAAGAGCAGCGTCAGGCAGCAGGCGCACTTGACAACATGTCACAAAAAAAGATTTCTATGTTTTTCCCCCCAAAGGTGGTCAGCAATCAAAGAGGTAATGGGAATAGAAATTATGTAAAAATGTAAAATTTTGGAAAAGAGTGTTGCAGCTGGAACTACTAGAGGGAAGTAGCTAACGTTAGCTAGCCAGCAGCTAGTTGATATTACATTGGAAAATAACGATGTGTTATTATTAGCATCTGTCTGTAAATGCAATTGTAGTGTGTGAGAATTGTGTACCTAAAAATAATTAAGCTTGGGCTTCTTCTAGACGGGAAAGTAGCTAAAGTTAATGTTAGGCTATAACGTTGAACCATCTTGTTTATTTTCTTTTTCATGCATGATAGCAGCTAGCTAGCAGACAGGGATCCTGCACAGCCTGCCTCTTTTACTGTAGCTGCTAATGTGTTAAATGGAAAAACATTGTGTTGTTACCTAGATTTTTCACCGGTGATATGACAGGTTTGCAGTGCACCCCTGTACTTAACCAAGCATTCGTCTCTGAATGCAAGTGTAGTTTGAATTGTGTGTTCTGAAAATAATTTAACACACTTTTTCCCAGATGATGATAATCAAGATGGCAATGCTGCTGCTGCTTCTGCTGGTACTGTTGCTGCCATCAGACAGACAAGCACAAGGGATGTTGGAAGAGGTTGTTAGCTTGTTTCTTAAAATCACTGTGTGATTATTCAAGGTGTCTCTCCCCCACTAGGTGGTAGCATTAGGACAGGTTAACATGTTGTTCCCCAACGCTGGTTGGGTTTAAATGAAGCTGGACAGATGGGCAAAATAGAGGAAAAGTTGGGCGATTATGCAGGAAAATAAAATATTTCAGATATGTCTTTTTTATGCTACACTACAGTGGTGTAATTGGTCCAGTGTTTGGGCATGTGAAAATGCTATAAGTTAGTGGCAACTTTGCCCATAATTATTTGTATTAATTGCAATGGGATACCAATATTGACTATACATACATTCATAAATAAGCTATAAAATGTTATGTTTACATTTAATTTTCAGGTATGATAGCAGATAGGGATGTGTTCAGGGATCCTGCAGCAGACCAAAGGGAGGACAATGAAAGAGCAGGTACCTGTAGGCTATGTGGAGAATGTCTCTATACAGTGTTGAACATTTAAAAAAAAAATAAAAAATACATTTTTAGAATTTCATTCTACAAAGTCATTTTTTAGTAGCCCAGTTAGGCTTTACATTTGTAAAAGCAATAATAGGATTATCAGAATCAGCTTTATTATAAAATTTAATTTAATATTTAATTCACAGTAGGCTATGGCTTAACATTATTTTGTACGTTTTCAGAAATGAGAACAGATTCAGCAGACAGAGGTGCTACCAGTGATGCTGCTGACCGGAGCGAGGACAATGCTTGTGCAGGTACCTGTAGTAGTGTAGGCTATGTAAAGATTATTCCATCAATAGCTCATTGGCTTTGGAACTAAAATGTGAGTGAGGCCATAGCTTTATTTTCTCTCTTTCCCCCCTTTTTGGCAATGCAGATGACTCGAGGTCAGGGAGGACAGGGAGCCTGTTAGGCAAGAAAGATTTAGGGACACGAGAAACAGGCCCAAAGCAACCCAGACTGGACCAGTACCCCTCGACCAGTTTTGGGAAGCAGCAACGGTCTTTCCAGAAGCAATGGTTTGATTCGTTTGACTGGCTAGAGTATTCTCTAAGCCGAAATTCTTCGTACTGCTTCTCGTGTAGGCTCTTTGGTAAACTCAACCTTAGAGTAAACAAAGATGCTCTCCTCAACAGTGCAAGAAGCCAGTGAACTCTTTGAAACATTAGAGAGTGTATATAGTTACTTCAGTGTATCAATCGTAAATCAAACCTTAGAGTAAACAAAGATGCTCTCCTCAACACGGAGGGCTTTAAGAACTGGAAAAGGGCCTTGGATAGCTACAGAGAGCATGAGGCAAGTGCTGTCCACAAGTCATCTCTCCTAGCCTGGAAAAAGTATAGAGCTACACTAACAGAAGGTGATGATGTTGACCAAATGAATGTGGGAAATGTTGCCCAGATTAATGAAAGGAGGGAGTACATGCGGCGTATTGTGGCAGTCACTAGCTTTTTAGGCAAACAAGGGATCGCTTTCCGGGGTCACCATGAAAATGCTGCCTGTGATAATCAGGGGAGACTTTTTAGAAGTTATGAAGCTATTGGAAAGATTTGACCCCTTCCTCCAAAACTATCAGGCCCCTTCCCATTCTACATACCTTTCTCCTAACTCGCAAAATTGCATGATAAAATGTTGCGCTGATGCAGTCACGGCAAGCATAGTGGAAGAGATCAGGACATCCAAAATGTATGCAGTGATGGCAGATAAGGCAAGAGATGGCCATGTGGAACAGCTTGCTGTCTGTGTCCGCTATGTCGCAGCTGATGGCACAGTTAAAGAGCAGGGATTCAGTGCAGAGTCAATCACAAATGCGATTGAACAAGTATTGGAATCAAATGGCCTGAATGACCTCCTCTGTGTTGCCCAAGCTTACGATGGGGTGTCCGTTATGAGTGGTTCGATTAGTGGTGTTCAAACCCGCTTTAAAGAGAAACACCCAGAAGCTGTGTACATTCACTGCTATGCTCACAAACTGAACCTGGTTCTCTGCCACACATGTAAGGCTGTGCAAGAAGCCAGTGAACTCTTTGAAACATTAGAGAGTGTATATAGTTACTTCAGTGTATCAATCGTAAATCATCAGAAATTCTCTGATGTCCAGAAGCTCCTGGGTTTGGGAACAAGCGAACTTGTCCAGCTGTCTAAAACCCGATGGGCATGTCAGGTTAAGTCAGTGAAAGCGATGCTTGACAATCTGCAAGCTGTCTTGAAGTGCCTGGAAGAGAGTGCAACACCTCTAGGTATCGGACTACTGTCGAAATTGTCCAGGCTTTCCACTGTCTATCTGCTAGTCATGTTCAGGAGTATGCTGTCAACTACAGAGGGGCTGCACATGTACCTCCAGAAGGATTCTGTGGACTTGGCCCAGGCAACAGTCTTCAAAGATGCGGTGCAAGAAACACTAAAATCCATGCGAACGGATGAAATGGCAGACAAGCTATTCAATGAAGCCAAAACCATTTGTGCTGCCAATAATATACCTCAGAGCCTAACTGGTCGCAGACACAAGCAGAGGAGAATGGAAGACTTCACTGTAGAGTCCACTTTGGGTGCAAGGGTTCAACTGGGCACAGAAGACCAGCTGAAGCAATGCCTGTTCTATCCATGCATGCTAGCCGAGCTGAACAGCCGGTTTTCTGATGTGGGAGCAGGACTTATGAAAGGCATCCAAGCTTGTAACCCAGCGTCTGATGACTTTTTCTCTGAGGATTCCCTAGACCTCATTGCGACACACTACAAAATGTCAGTGAAAAAAGAGGAGATTCTAGTAGCAAAACAGTTCATTACCAGACAGAAAAGAGAAGGTGCTGTGTCAGACATGGGCAGTATTTACAAGCTTCTTCACCCAGATATGTTCCCCACCTTGAGTCCAGTGCTCCAAGCAGCTTTGACAATACCTGTCAGTAGTTGCACTTGTGAGCGTTCATTCAGCGTATTGCGCCGTCTCCACACCTGGCTAAGGAGAACAATGGGCCAAGACAGGCTACATCATTTGGCTATGTTGGCTACCGAGAAGGATGTCCTTTGTGGCTTAGATCATGTTGACGTCATTGACCGGTTCACCCAAGCCACACCAAGGAGATATGCACTTATGCATAAAGGACCAAATGAGGAAGAAACAGATAGCAACTGAGAATGAAGAAAGGCAAGTGTAGAGTGAAAGTAAAAAGTTACAAACAAGAAATGAACAAAGAGAGTAGGTGTAGAGTAAGAGTTAATGCAGAGACCTAATTGTACATGATGACTGAAGAAAGAAAAAGAAAAACAAGATGTAAAGTCAAGTGTAGAGTGCAAGTTAAGACAGATATACTGTACAAGACAAATGTTTGAAGTAAAACTAAAGACAAATGAATGAGGAAAAAAGATGTAAAGAGTACATTAATAAAAGTTAAGTACAAGAAGCAAAGACAATAGGTAGAGTTAAGAACAGTTAAAGCAGAGACCTAACCTGAGACCTGTAAGAGATACAAATATTATGTTAAAGAGTATGTTATGTGAAAGAATGTTAATGAATAAATACATATGAGTATGTAAAGAGCATTAAATGTACAAAGTAAAACAATGTAAATACTGTACATGACAAGATGCATGGTTCATTAAACATCTCAATGTTTACTGTTGCTGAATGGTTGCTGTTGGTATGTTCAACATGATGAATGGGGCATTTTTGTGCCTGGGCTATTGAGGGAAGTTTGTGAAAATTGCTAGCCTATTTGGTATTAACTGGTAACCATCAAATGCCTTAATTCAATTCAGTCCAGAAGAGCAGGTACCTGTAGGGTATGTGGAGAAAGTTTCTATGTCTAAAAATTTCTTAACTCTTCTGGGCTAAGACCCGGATGTGTCAAAATCCTAGAGACGCCCCTGGCAAGGGGAATGATTTCCCGGCGAGGAGCAGGTCCGATGGTCATCTTCCATGGAATAATGGACAGGACCTACTTTGAGGAGTCCATCATTAAAGAATTTGCAGCACCATACATCAAGAAATATTTTGGGTTGGATCATCGCTTTTTCCAAGACAATGATCCAGAGCACACAGCTGCTGCAGCTTGCATTGCATCTGAGGGCATCAACTGGGTGAAAACTCCAGCGGAGTCACCAGACTTAAATCCAGTTGAGCTTGTTTGGCACTCCATGAAAGACTACATCCGCAAAGAGGCAAAGCCAGGCACAAAACAGGAGCTTGTCCAGGCCATACAGGTGTTTTGGAGGACAAGATTGACAGAGAGGTTCTGCAACAGACTTATTAGTGGTTTAGCTAAAGTCACTAGTCTGATTATCAGGAACAAAGGAGGGCATAGTGGAAAATGATACGCAATTTGTCTCAATAAAAATATGGCAAAAAACCTCTTACTGCCTTTCTTTCTTTCGGTTACATTGTGGGAAATAATATTTTAAAATAGGCTGTATATTACAATAATTTTGTATAATATTGCTAAGCCTAGTTATTATTTTAAATAATAATAATATTCACATTCCTCACCTGTATTGAAGTGGTAATGATTCAGTTAGAGGTGAGAAACACTGCCGCCCGCTCTCCTTCCGCACTCGCACAATTCTGAAATTCGTTGTACTACAACAGCTTGAAATGAACGTTCAACTCACTGTTTTTTATTGAAAATATGTCACTGTCTTCATTTATTATGTATAATTTCTCTAGCAGCAAACACATTTAAAGGAGACACTTGTCAAGTCTACACGCGCTGTCCGTGGTGCTGAAATCCCTGCTGCTGCTGATAGCAGAGAGAGAGAGAAAAAAGACACTTCTCTGCTCTGTGCTTTCAGAAAATAACCATCATGCGGTCCGTTCATCCCTGCAGATAGGGACAAAAGGATCAATGCGCAGCCTCCGTTTCCTTTCTGAGTGCGTCAGTCTCGTTCATTCAAACTTTGTAAGCATGGTTGGGATTTGTAAGGGACATATGTATGCTGCTCACTAAAAAAGATGGTGTTCATCCATTCTAGTTCTCTTATAACTGCATGTTATGATAGAATAGCTTCAAATCAAATCTTTAATCACTGATAAGTGTGTGTTTGTTTCCCCCACCCCTCCCAAAAAAAATCCCCCCCCCCCCCCCTCAGAAAATAGTTCTGACGTCCATGCCTGCAGAACCTCGCTCTGGTTAGACAGCATGCTACATCACTGGCGTTGGAGGGAGGAGGGCAGCTCACAACGCGCACATTCCGACAGCCGTCATGAGCCGACAACATTCAATACGTGTAAACCAGAGGGGACCCTGCCTGTTAGCGTAGTGTGCGGCTGAATGTGCATTATCTCTTTTAATTACACAACAGATCTTACTGCTCAGCATCCCCTTTAATAATTGTTTAATAGCAAAATAGCAAAAACAACTGCGCCGGTCGCTTTTTTAATTTTTATTTCGACTAGACTGTCCGCTGTCAAAACAGAGGGGTCTTTGTACTGTATGTGAAAACTTCGGCTACTTGTCAAATCCTGTAAAGTTGTGATTATAATCTCTCATTATTCAGTCTACAAGTAAAGTCTTAACGGACTGTGTATTGACCAGATCTATACAGTTAGGCTACTGTACAAGATTCTATTCAAGACGTCGAAGAGACTTATTGACAGATGCCTTTCATGCAGTCGCCAGTGGCTAGTTTTAGATCATAAGGCAAATCGCCTGTTTCAACTGCCAATCAGCTCGTAGCAAAGTCAGCTGGTCACGTGGGGCGCAATGACAGTTTTGGACAGAGAGAAGAGAGAAAAGAAAGGAGAAAAGAGGATCACCTCACCAATTTGTTTGAGTAATAGCTCCCCGGTTCTGCGAGTGTGCAAAAGCATTCAGTAGGCTACCATCAATTTATTATTTTTGCACCCTCAGTTGAAATTAGAAAATCAAAAAGTTTTCAAAAACAAAAAACCCCGCACCACTCCGCAGACTGACGTGTAGCGCCGGTACCCAGTGTATTTCGGCTGTCAGAGCTGTACCAATTAAACGTGATGACGGCTTGACAAACGTTAAACGTTAGACATCAGTGCACAGGACACAAGGACAGGACTGCTGCTTCATTCATGGGTTTTTTACGCGCATCCGGGCGCCTGTGCTGTGCGTAATTCAACTAGAAATGCGCAGCAGAGCCAGCGGGACTTCTTCACAAGAACACAAATAATATAAGATATTACACACAGTTTTACACACAGAATATCTTGTAAAACTCTCAATATCCTTGTTAATTGCCTTTTGCTGACAACAATCCCATGCAAAGCAGCAAGTGCAGAGTGAATGACTGAATGAATGAATGAGGATTCAAATTAATTAAAACGTGTAACAATGTATATTTTTTCCTCTCACGGCCACTGCGGGTCTCTGTAATTTATTACAAAAAGGTCAACAAAACAGGTTTCCAAATTCAAAATAACTTGTAAACAAACAAAATCTTCAGTATTACACCTTATCGGTTACTTTTCTTTCAGACATTTTTTGAAGATGTGATCTCACTGATTAACTGAAAACAATTATACAATAACGAAAAAAATAATATCCTATCGAAAATAGAAGTCTAATCAAGTAAATAGCCTTCAGAAATTGCATCGGTAAAAGCCCAGTTCTATACTGCTGCCCGCTGCTGACATGAGTGTGCGACTGAAATGTCCGCACTGCAGCACTACAGCTGTGCCATATTCCACAATATCCAAACTTCAGAATGGCGGATCCTTTACAAAAAGAGGAAGGGCCGACATTTCGAATAATAAAGGCAGGAATTTTCGTAATGGTGGGACTTATGAAAAAAAGGTGAAGGACCGCAGGTCTGAATAATGGAAGTTAACGTTCGAAGAGGCAAGGTTTCGGAAAGGCAGACAGTTACCCCTGAAAAGAGTCGTTGCTATAGCGATAACGATATGCTTCTACGTTTGATAAACTGAAGGACTGCAGGCTGTTTTTTTGTGAGAGAGGCGCCATGTCATGGCGATACCCTGCAATTGAACCAGTGGGCGGTTCTAGAATTAAAATAGGAGAGGGAGGGGGGGTTTGGCTGGGATAGGAGAGGGAGGGGGGGATCTGGCTGGGATTCAATAGGCAGTCGGCTGACAGCTGGCTGGAAGCGGAGCTTTTGAGTGGCTCCTACTGTAAGTGTCCAAGCAGCATGCAACCCCATGCTTCTCCCCTCCTGATCCACAACCACCTGGAAGCTTTTTCTGCTGCTTCACTGATGTTTCCGGTGGCTTTATTCTCTAGCAACCCTCTTATGCACTCAGTGCAGAGATTGCCCTGGAAACCCCCTGCAGCCCACCTCGATCGGCTCACAGCAGGCCCTCCAACCGTTGGCTCTGCAGGCCTCTACCAGCTCAAGATATTTGGTCCTCTTTCGTACATGATCCTCCTCTATCCGGTCTTCCTTCATATACTGCCCTACAAATGCAAACCATAATTAGTATGCTAATACTGAAACTGAGAAAAATGGCTTCAAAGACTTATGACTGCCCAGCTAAATGTGTTGTGGGTAAAATGTACATATTAAACAGGTATTCATAAAGTAGTTTTTATTTTCAAAAATCATGGTCAATGATTTGACCTATGGCCCCAAAAATGCACTTCAGTTGTTGTTACTGCACTCTGCCATTGTCTTACATGTAGTCTTCAGGTAGTGCAAAGGCAAAGTGCAGTAACTACAATTTTTTCAAAGTGTCTTTTCTTTTGTACAGTATGTGAATTGGAGTATGAGGAAAACTGTTTTCATGTCTAGCTAGATTCCACTTGTGTTTGTTTCATTTATACTGTAGATGTCTGTAAAAGTAGTAATGTAGAAAATATTAAGAAACCCTCAAGTATCACTTTGTTGTAATTAGGTTTGACTTAAATTAAGATTACTTGACATCCTCTTCATCGCGGATCGTGCTATAATCATTGTCACATCATCAATTCTGTATTGTTGGCATCATCCTAATTCTCACAAATACCATTCAACATGATTCACTTAATATTTTTTTCTTGGCCCACCTAAAGCACTATGCAATAACTACATTTACTGCAGTTGTTACTACAATTTTTACTCTCTATTTTCTCTACAACTGATCAAGACTTGGAAACCAGGAAATGTTGTCACAACATAAAACAGATATTCAAAGGTTTAATTTAAAGCTCAATTTCTTAACACAATTTGACCATTGGAACATTTGCGCAGTCCGAGTTGATTCACCCCAAACTGCCAATGTAAACTGGGCAAAAACAGATGCACTGGCTGTGTTTATGTCACTGTGTGTGTGTGCTCACCTCATCCTCTAACTGAACTCAAAACTGAACTGAAACTGGTTCTCCCTGTCATTTCCCTCCAGTCTCTCACCTCTTCCCTCTCATCTGCACGTTTCTGTTGCAGATCGACAAAGCCTCGGGCACAGGGTTTTCATTCAAGTTGAAACATTTAATGTCTCATCATATTTCTCCATTGAATTTGTATGCAATCAATGCGATTTATAAACCTAAGCTAAACTTTTAAGGTTATGTAAAGGAAAAAGCAGGGTGTCAATGTCATGTTCGTAATCATTTGCAGTGCTCACTGTGTAACAGCTCCATACAGATAAAAGGCTTCCAGCTGTATTTCCATATCTAAAAGTGATCAACATTTCCAAAGCAGGTGAGCCCTCAGAGCCCCAGCAGTATTATACAGGCTTGACCTGCGGATGGTCGCTGCAACCGTTAGCCTCTGAAATAACTCTCCATGTTCCACACAGGTGTCTGCTTGGTTTTTACAAGCTTAACTCCCCTCTCACTCCTTCCATCCGGAGAATGTGAGCGACATGCCAGTCAGACGGGACATGGACTGGACCCCTTTTTCTGCTCCGCTGGACAGAGAGTCATGTTGACAAGCCGCCGCAGAAAGGCAAAGGAGCGTCTGTCCTTTTGAGGCGCAGCGGACCTTGAAAGAACAACACAAACAAATTCGAGTGCAACAGCAAGGTCCCTCACGCAATTACTGAAGATGGAACGTGCTCCTCATAATGATTCGCACTGAAGACTTTTCTGTGTTCATAGCTTCTTCCTATGGACGACCACTGGTTAACATCAGGAAAGCACCAATCTACTGCAGCATCCACGTGTCTGTACGCACCAATAACCTTCTCAGCACACCATAAAAACCATAGGTCTTTAAAGATTAGCGTATAAAATTTGCACACACTAAAATATTTATTGTAGCACGAGTAATGTGGAAATAACAATAATAAACATTGGATTATCCATTATACATGTGATGAATCAATTAGGCATGATGGTTAACAACAATATAAAGTTATGTAACAGCTGTCTGACAACTGTGGGAACTCTCAGCTCACAGTATTCAAACTGTTTGATTGATATGCCCATATACTAGTAGGCCATCTCTGGGATTAGCACAAACATGACAGTAAAGAACACTTTAAGACATTAAAGGGGCAGTTTGTAGCATTCAGTGGCATCTAGAAGTGAACACAAGACATTGCAACCAGCTGAAACATGTGCCAAGCATGAGCTCCCAGTTAGGATTCCTTCAGTGTTCATTGTCCAGGAGGTTTTTAGCTTTCCACAGAGGTCCCTTTCTCTCCAAACAAACAGCCCAGATGATTAGAACTGGTAAAAACACTGAATAAAGCAGTTTCATGCCACAAATCGATGCTGTTCAGCTTGTTGCAGACGAGCTGCTAACCCAGCACCTGCTAAGGGTCTCTGTCCACTTAGCGTTTTTCTTAAGCAGAAAAGTGGTCGCAGGGCACTGGGGAGCGCTTGATCCCAGCACCTAATAAAAAAAGCGCTCCCAGTACTTTTTTTTTTTTTTTACGACCTGCTGTGTGTGGGTATGTTTTTATGACAATAATATCTTGACACCAACTACATTAACAGTGAGCTGACGATACACAGTTAACAACATGCTTACAAAGCTAACGGTGATAAAAGCAAAACACTCACCAGCCAATCTGCTGGCCAATCTGTTCCAAGAAAAAGAGCTTTTCTTTAGCCTAGCGAAAGAAGCAGCAGTGACATCACCAGCACCTTTCTGAAAAGTAGGAGGAACACCACAAAAAAGGCGGAGCACTCTAAAAAAAACAACAAAAACGCTGGGTGCAACAGTTTTTCTCCAGGCAGCTGCATGCAACCCCAGACACTCTCTCCTCACTGGGAACAACTGCAAGACAATGCTGAGAACAAAATGCTATGTGGACACATGCCGTAATGTTTGCTCACCTTTTTCTCTGATAACTTAAGATCCAGACGTACAGGAGGTTTACACCAGGAGGTGAATTATCCATATAGGTCTCTTCCTCTCCGATACAAACTGACCTGGTGAATGACAGAGGAAAAACACAATAAAGCAAGAGTTTTTCTGATGCAGTTTGCAACAGCCAGATTTGTGGTATTACTGAGAAGCCAAATAGCTCCACAAAGTGGTGCCCTCTTTTTGTTTTGTTGTGATATACTAGATTTTAGAGTTGAACACACGGTGTCACTACACTAGTTTGGCCGACATCTACATGTAAGGACCCTCAAAAGAATTACAGAGGACAGCCAGTTAGGTGCAGGTTATATTGTCTGTGTCTTGCTTCTCATGTATGGTGAGAGAATATAACGCTGTGGAGACCTGGCAGACCTGAGCTAATCAGCTATCCTGGAGCTTCTGCTAACTAACCCATGCTGCTTGCTCTCTTTACCTTCACCCCCCACATTACATGTTTGGCTCATCGTGGAGGGGTTGCTTACTGTAGGGGCTGATGGGACAAATGCAAATGGCGTCTGTGGCCGAGGATCCACTCCCTATGTAGAAAATATAAACGGCTCATTCTAAGGTAACAGTAACACAACATTTCTTATTTTCAGGTGATTATACACTAAAAAAAACCCACACTTATTACATTATATTCCATTTCTGCCAATGTATCCCCCTAAATCATACACACTGAGCCGTTAAAATCACAAGAACATACACAATTAATTTCACAGGTTCCATTTCAACTCAACATAAACTACATTACTACACATACATCACTGTACAAGGCTCAAGCAGAGGCCATACAGGGTTGGGTCTGTTAACCAGTAATATTGAACTACCAACTTCATATGAGTTGCAGTGATGCTGGAGTCAGATCAATAGTGCCAAGTCAATAGGAGGGCAGTGGTTTCCAACACTACACTATAGCCACTACTAGTGATTTACTGACCTGTTTGCATGTGGAATGGAGCCTCTGAGAACATTTCAATTACAAAGTGTTTTTCTTGTCTGTCCCCTCTCAGCTGTTTGGATCAAAACACAAACTTGGGAAATTCAATATGGTGCCATGCCCCAAGAAATTCAGCCTATTTTCTGGCCTGTCAAATTCTGAACCGTTGGCGCTGATAGCCCAATAAAAACACACAGACCAACCCTGTAGACGAGGATAGATACAGAGCTTGTTTTCATTTCCTTTTTTTTAGTTTCCAACAAACATGCTTTCATTGTTGTTGCATCTTATTGTTCTGCAGGAACTGTGGCTTTGGAGTGTTTGTTTTTGATTAGGAATGTTTAATGGCCTCTACACATTCAATTATCAGCAGCCTGCTCCGCCAGTCGATAGTCATCCTCTCATTAATGGCCCAGAACTGATTACCAAGGACAGAGAGAGAAATGGGTGAAATGTTATTCATTCAAAGCGCTAATTAAATCCTCCTAGGTGGGACTTTCAATCCCACTAGAAACTTTGCCAGCATTTTGCTAAGTACCACTTGTGGTGATAGTGTGCCTAAAAATAACTGATGGTAAAAAAACATGTCTGGATTTCTCTGTAGCTTCGCTGTCTAAATGGTTCTTTGTGCTGCTGCAGATGATTGAGCTGAAAAGTCATGTTATGGTCCTGGTTTTCTGTATATCATTCAGGCGTACACATCTAAACTACCTCAAATATATATATATTCTCACTGCCGCCAAAAAGCTCTGCAGAGGAACATGGCTCAAATTGTAGCCCTGTGGAGCACAGCAGTCTCTGATGGATATCGATGTCATGTCCAAACTTTTTTCCCCTTGTGTTTCTATTTGTTGAACACAGCATGATGTAATGAATTCCAGAAAAATATTTTCTCTCTTTTTCAGTCATGGATGTGCAGCTTCTTCCTCTTTCTCTTCATACTAAGTGGAATTAATGAACTAGCTGCCAAACAAACTGAAGGACCTCCTCTTGATGGAGCACTTTCCTCTATAGTCTGGATCAAGCCTTCGCATCCTCATACAGCATATCGTCAGTGCTGAGAGGAACTGTTCAGTCAAAGACTTTCAAAGGCTAAACTAGGCACGCTGCCAAGGATCTATTGTTCTTGTACTGGGCCTCTCCCACCAGCGCTGGGAGGAGAGGATTCACACGGGTGCATGCGAAAAGTTTTTCTGTCAGAGTTAATTCTGCTGGAAATGTCAGTGATGAACAGGGATTTTGCTTTTGCACCTTGTGGCTCCTAAACTAAATTTGCCTCGCTGCGATGATACACCAGTAACATCAACTATGGCAGGTAATAAAAGGAATTTTTTCCCTGGGTCATTTCTCCTCCCCCTTGGACCGCTTCCTCTTTTTTCTCTGCTCGTTCATTAAGTCTCCTTCGTTTGCCAAAGTTGTAGTTGTAGATTAATTCAGCATAAAATATTTTTATGTCCGTAATGTGTTTTAACAGCGCAGTCTTAACAGTGTTCATAATAAGTTCAATTTATTGGTAGACCACTTTTTAAAAACCAAGGTACAAAGAACTTCTCATAAGGCAAAAATGGACAATAATTAATGCAAAAGATAATACTAATAGGTAACTTAAGAAAATAAACACTACGACACTACTTACAAATAAAGGTAAAACTAAATCCAATAAATTAGAATAGAATAAGATAGAAAGTTAGTCTTAAGTCTTTGCACTGTCAAATTCCAAGTCAAGACCCAATTCTAAACTGTTTTGAGTCCAAAACAAGTCACAATGCATTCTTCACCAAATTGCATGCAACTACATGCATTAATAATATATTAAATGTAACACATTACATTTACAAAATCAGCATCTCATTTAGCATCTCTGTGTAATTTTCAGCAAGTTTAGTCATCAAATTTGTGATTCGAGACTGACTTCTTTCCAAGTCATCAGAGAAGAACATCAATATTCAACAATTCTGAAAGAATAAAGGTTATGTTCAATGGCATTTTTTCCATTGCCAACACTTTTCAAATTCTTGTTTTGTTGCTCATATCAACTATAGTGCAGTTGGGGCATGGTAAGGGTTAGGAGAGGCTCAGAATCATCCTATTTGGATGTAATTCTCAGGGATACTGGGCTGACCTGTAGGAAACACACATTAATGTCTATGGGTCTCATTCATGAAAAGTGAGTAAATCTGTGTGTAGATTTGCACATAAAAGCCTACTCTACTAAAAACCTACTCCGGATTCAGGAACGCCGCGGGAAACTCAGATTTGATCGTAAACACATGTGTATGATCATGAATGCCAATCCATCGTAAAGTGACAGCGCGCTCCCGGTAATCAGCAATTAGCATAAGACCCCGCCCATGAATAGCCAATGACCACCATATAAGGAGGTGTAGGTGCATCCTGTCGACCTGTCAGTCATGGCGCAGAGAAAGAAAGAGAGATTTTTTTCCGAAGCGGAGATCAAAATAATTTTGGGTGAAGTGGACAACATGTGGAAAACATTTTATTTTCTTCAGTTAGTGGTGGTGTGACAGGGACAGGCAAAGCGAAGGCCTGGAGGGAGGTAACAGATGCTGTTAATGTTGTCTCCGTTGTACAAAGAACCATGTCAGAGGTAAAGCGTAAATGGTTTGATATGAAACTGGAGGCAAAGAAACGCAAAAGCACACACACAAAAATACAGCAGTCACCAAACAAACAGAAGATTCATTTGTGGGGTTTTGAATGAAGTGGGAACGGGAACCACAGATGTTATGTACTTAATGGATAAACTCTAAATCAGTGATGGCTCTCGGAATGTAGAGCTATTTAACATTTATTTTAACAAATGATAGGCTACGGATAACATATAGCCTACAGCAGTCTGTATGCATCGTCCTCAAATTATTTGAATCTTAATAGCCTAAAGCTCCGTTTGATACAACGTAAATTAATCATTATCAAATCAGATTTATTCATTCAAATGATCGTCCTCCTTCCACCTGCTGCCCCTGCTGAACCCAGGCACCGAGGCCGAAGACGCTGTGATCCGGCTGTCCTTAAGGATATTTTTATTATCATCATTCAACATGTAGAAAGAACGTGTAATCTATTGAGTCGATTTACGTAGATAATTCACAATCATGAACCTAATCTGGATCTCAAACCTGCTAATTGCCAAATAATTTAACTAAATGTGTTATATTTTTAATATTTTGTCATGTTTAGATTACGTGTTTCAAAGGCATCTGTGTATTGTGTACATAACAGAGCGCAATACGAATTAAAATTGTCATTTCCAATAGTAAAAAGCAATATTTATGTGCTTTACTAAATTTACACAAGCACTACGAGTGGTCAGGAGCAGGAGTAGATTTTGTTAGTAGCTACGAAAAGATCAGAGCTACTAAAATATTGATGAATGCGGACATGCAGGTAAATATCCGTCTGCGAACAGTTTACACACAAATTCCTTCTGCTCACGTTTCATGAATGAGACCCTATGAGTTTATAACTGGTGACAATGGAATTAGGGCTGGATTTGCAAATTTGATGGGTGTATTCCCAAGAAATCCTCAAGCACAGAGGGCTGTTAAAATCCACTAATCATCAAATCAGGAAGGGATGACTCGGACCAAGTCGACATACCAGAAATGAACTGCCTGCTGAGTTGTAAAGAGTCCCCTTTGGTGGAGACTTCACCAGGCTTTGCTCAGATCATTACCCATAACTCGTAGTAGCAATACTGTATACATGGTACAGCAAGAGAAAGTAATAACTGCTAATCAGTATAGTAAAGAACTGTTCAGAAAAATACTTGATATGGTTCAGAGGTTCACGAACTGGCACTCATATAACTGGAAACAAGTGAGTTTAGATATTCTCTCCCATAAAGCAAACAAGCCATCATGAGCTACCTGCCATAGCAGACCAAGTAAAGCTACAGTGTGTTGAATCAAACAAGTGTGTTTTTCTATTGCATACAAGTTCAGATTTTCATTTGTACCAGGAAGATTGTGGTATTTCATCTTTTAGAAGTTGCATAGCCTCACTTTAAACTCACTAGGCCATATACAGCTACAGCTGCTTATGACAGACAACTCTTGGTTTGGCATCATATCACTGGAGGCGAAGTATCCAGACATCAGTAGGGATGGGAATCAAAGAAGGATGACAGTAGTGCTTGTAATGTCTGTAAAATGATAGTTTCAAAGATGAAAACACCAGCACACCAGCATGGTGTTTCCACTAGTAATGTTCTGTTGTTGCGGGCCGGAACAGATTTTTTGCAGCCACAGCAAAAAAAAAAAAAGTCACAAAGAAAATAGTAGTTACCAAATGTAACTCCAGTTCTATCAGTATAAGAACAGCAAGACGGGGAAGAGGAAGAGGAAGATGAAGAGGAAGATGAAGAGAAAGAGGAAGAGAAAGAGGAAGAGGAAGAGAAAGAGGAAGATGAAGAGGAAGAAAGTCATTGACTGGATGTCATTTCATACACCAGATATATGTAATGTGGACCTGCTGCATTCAACCTGCATCAAACCTACACAATACAATACAATAGATGCGTCCATTTCAAACGTTGTAAAGGCACCTGCCCTCATACTTCTGTTTGTCCTTTATGATGGCATAGAGCCAATAGATGGCACTAGAAGGCAGATACAAAAGTTTCACATAACAACAAACGAGGTGACATCGGAGGAGGTTGTAATATTGTGCCTTAAAATGGAGGCAGCATTGTAGTCTAGGTGGCCTGTACAGCCATTATATACATCCCGACATGTGAACGGAGAATCATTTTACTTTATTACCGATGTATTCCGTTAAGCCATTACTTTAATTTCTTCATCTATTTTAATGTTTCTACATTGGGCTACACTGCCTCCATGATCTCCAATTCGACCGCTCCGTTTCATCGGTATCTGTAAGCTTTCAGGAAACGTGCACAAAGGAAATGAACACAGAGTACAGACAGAAGGCTTCATCTATCTCCGTCTCCATATCTAACATTGAGCAAAGATGGGCCCTTAAGTGGGGTTTATAGGCTAATTCTGCATCAAATTAAGCCATACCTATGGCGTAGGTTCTGTGTAGATGTGTATCCTGTGCCTACGCCATAGTCTGACGTACACCTCCTCAGAAATGCAACTACACATCATGATGACGCAGACCTCCTGGGTTTTTTAAAATCCATTTCCCTTGGCCAAAACAAAGCTTTAATTTACTTTTATTTCACAGATAAGAAACAATAAATTGTGAAGACCAATAAAGCTCCCATAAAGTAACATTTTAAGTTTTTATAACTTTGCTTCTTATAAGTAGTGGAAAGTGCTCTAGACGCGAGGCTAATGTATTCAATGGACTGTACCGCACTTTAATGTTGTCCTATCCGTGTTGAGTGTCTTGTTTGCTAGATTCTCTTTACTGCACCTGGACTTGTGAGTAATGACATTTCATTCACTGTATGCTGCTTTATATAGGAAAGGACAATAATAATGAATTGAACTGAACTGAACTGAACTACAGGGTTCTGCAAACAACGTTTGCATGTTGTATATGTGTTGAAAAGTTCTTATAAAGCCTAGTTCACATTACACGATTTTCACAGCGATTTTGACATCGCAGAGGATCTTGAGAGCCACCTTGGGTCGGAGGTGAGTCGGCAGATAGTCTGCCACAACGATTCCTCATGTGTGAACAAGCCTACGAGCAAGTCGCCTCTTCATCTGCGACTGGGACTGGATATCTTGCATGCTAAAAAACTGGAGAAGTGTGACACGACTGACAAAGAGCATCAGAAAATGACAGGCGGGATATGTCCCATGTCAGCATGCAGGAGGATGGAAGAAATGTGAGGAGGACAAGCCGCAGGGTTGCCAGGTTTGCTTATTAGTCGCAACTTTGGGCTTGTATTTTTGTAAAGTCTCTTACAAATATTGGTAGCTGCAGGTTGTGTTTTTTCGGGCTTGTTCCTAAGTTACTTATTTGGGCTTGCTCTCTAAACGTCGCCTTTCTCTATGTATCTGTCGCTTCTTTTGGGCTTGTTTCCATAGCCCTGGTTGCTTGTTTCTCTCCCAAGATCTGGCAACATTGACAAGCCGGCAAGCAACAACAACAATGGCGGCATCCACAGGATCACAGGGAGCATGTTGTGTTTGGACCCAGGCTCTAGAGGCAGATCTGATTCAACACTGGGAAAAATATCCATGCCTATAATGTGTCGTAATTTGGTGACATCACCACATTATCTGGGGCTCTGTCGGCGAGGGCTCGGTAGAGAAATCTTGTGGTGTGCACACACAGGTCGTAACACAGTTGGCGAGACTCCCAATGACAGAAACACACGTCGCCAAGTATGAACACTCAATGGTGACAAATTTTATAACATTGTCTTTGTTAAATGTTGCTGTTGTACCTGGCTTCATATAAGAAGAGAAAAAGTCCACTAGCTGCCAGGCAAATTTATGCAATATAAAATTTAATAGGGTTATGCTAATAATGTTAACGTGTTGTATTTGTGGGGAAAATGTGTCTTGCAAAAATAAGTTTTGTTTTGTCTGTGAATCTTATGAGTTATAATGGAGCCACATTTTGTCCATAGGTCTGTTGCCACTATTAAGCCATGTTTTATGTGTGTTAGTTGAATCAGTCAGACTTAACTGATCTTCACAGAAACTCAACACGGTGGCATAGAAACCCAAATGCCAGCTAGCATTTTGAAGGTTTAATTGCAGAATGACACAGACACATCTCTGCACAAGTATAAATGCTGACAACAGCATAGCGTGCATACATAGTCTATGGCATAGGCTCTGCATAGAGTCTACACACAACTATAAATCAGCTTTTGAAAGCAAATCTTACACTTCACTGATAAAGCAGAGAACTGTAGAGTAACACAGGGCTATATGATCGAATAAACATCATATCCTTGCTCTCTCATCCATGTTAGCTAGCTTTAGTTGCCAGATCTATTTCAGAATGCAGACCTATAACCAAATCACACATCCTTTGTAAAACCTGTGTAGACCTACTTCTTTTCCACACAGAAAATTGATCAGGAATCAATAAGGTATTTGATGAAGAATTAGACCAATAAGCAGATTTGATAACTGCATTGGTATCAATAAAAATCTTTATTCCCGTCCCTTGACATCAACACTACTCTTGCAAATATTAGGCTTTCTTTATACTCTGGAAATTCCACAGACTGAACAACCTCAACCTAAAAGGTGATCATAATTTATACTCTAACGCTTTGTTCTACCAGCTGCAGTCTTGTTCTTGTATGCTGTTTGGTGTGGAGGAGCTGTTGTGACAGACAGCACTAGTTGCTACTGTATATGCCCCACTATCACTGACGCTCAACGCTAGAACATTTACTTATGACTTATGTCTACAAGGCGCCCGTGAACGCATCCTCTGCCCGCCTCCTCCCCATAGAGACATGCCGCTTTGGATTTCCATCAAGGCTGCTTTTAATGGGAGCTGTTGTAATCACCGCCTGTAGGCCTACGGGTGTCTCTGGTTTAATCTTGGTCCCAGACTCTCCAGGCCCCGGGCTCTCTTATGTGTCAGTCCTGCTTTCATCACATGAGGAAAACTCAACATGGAGGAATACCTTCAAACCACTGAAATATGTATAGATGTACACTGAAACCGACAAAAGTGCGCAGTTTGTGCTGGTTGAGTAGGTGACTTGGGTGCCTTGAATTTCAACACAAGCGCAACAGCACCTACACACTATGCTCCGCTTTGGTCTTCACCTCTAGCAGAAGGGGAAGGAGATGTGTGACAGGGCTCACTGTCACCACCAAAAAAGGAACAGGGACAATAAAGAGTGCAACAGTACAGTAACAAAGTATCTCAGGCTTGTCCCCCCCCCCCCCCCCCCCCCCCCCCCTCTCAGTTTCTGTCTATCTTTCAGCTCCTTTGATGCGTTTCCATGAGAACAGTGAGACAGAGCAGGTAGGTGTTGTTGCCCCTGGTGTAGGAACAACCAAACTAAACAGAGAGGAAGGAGTGCTGGTAGATTTTTGTTATCTGTGTCTCTCCAGCCCGTGTACTGCAAGGCAATTCAAGGCAAGGCTTTATTTGTGCACACGTGGCCCTGCACATGTACAAACGCAAATACAGCACACACCTAGTATATCATCACACACATACACAAAACTTAATGCAAGACTGGGTTCTGGATAGAGGTGCTGCAGATTATTTGCCCTTGATTACTCTATCCTTTACTAAGCAATCTTAAAAGTCAAATGAAATGAAACCGAATCAAGCCTGGTATGTTACATACAAACGTGGCCTGAAAGTACCTGTACTCTAAGCATGCAACAGTACCCACAAGAGATTTGAAGTCTCTTGGGAATGTTTGTATCAGACAACTTTAAAGATTCAGGCTGTTCCGTACATACAAGGTTACACAGAGCTGCAGAGATCCCATTTGTGAGAGCCTGAGAGTCTCTCAATGCCATTTAGAGCCTTCTTGGACACCATGACAAAGTGGAGTGGTGCAGCACAATTCATCTTCCAGCTGTGGCCAGGAGCCTCTGACACCCCAGTAGACAGAGGGAAATGAAAAGAGGGTGCAACAGCCAATGGCGCCGTACTTTATCTGCCGAGAGACTTGGCTTATCCTCCAGCTGTGTGGGCACTGCCTTTGAATGCAAACAATATGGCTGCAGAATGTAGGGCAGGCGAGAAAAGAGGCTTGCATGGTGAAGTTGCGGCTGCAAAAGCTATCAATGAACTTTCTCTGCAGAGGATTTAGAAGTTGTGACGTCTTTAAACGAATGGTATTTGCATGACTGTGGACTTATTGTTAAGTATTAGAATGGTAAACGATAAATCCGGTTTATTACAGCCTGGGTCTTTTTTTAATAGCTTTGGCCATCAGTCCTGTCAGTTATTGTACACACATTGTAATCACCAAAGCAATTACTGAGATCTGGGAACATATGTCACTGATCAGACTGTGCACCAGAATTCATATATAACCCACATAATCATGAGGTCGATGGGTCAAACAGACATAGGACTTTCCCCCAGGAGACCAGTGTTTTTGTCCTGTGTAAAACCAAGTGAACTTTAAGTTATTGTAAGGTACGCTGTAACATTACATTCAGTATGAACCATTTTCCAACTCATAAACCTAACCTATGTAACTTTACATTAAGTATGTAACTTAACATTAAATAGACCTACATAAAATGACAATGCCCAGCCATAATTCTTTTCTTAAACCTAACCTAACTGGGGGGTGCTAATTAATTAGATATCATACAAACCATTGCATGCACATTTTTGTAAGAAATCATACAGACCGTTTTATAAAGAAACATTGCCCTGAAAACTAGGCTATGAAATGAAAGGTTCATACAGTAAGAATGAACAATCATTTTACCTGCATTTAAGCTGTTACCATGGTCTTCATGAGCAAAAGAAGATTGTTTAGCTGTCACGAACATGTCTCAGACGAATATGGTGAGACATGGTGAAAAGGCAGTACTTGCAATGGTGTAGTGGAGGGCATATGCAGGTATACGGGTCATTTACACCTCTTTTTCCAACTCAGTCTCACTCTGAAGTCATCAAAATCTGGCTCTTGGGCAGTGACTTCCAGCATCAGACAGCGAAGAAAAAAGCTGTCCTTTCACATTGGCATGATACACAGCTGGTCGCTGCTATGGTTTAATAGCACCCATCAGCATCTGGGAGAAAATGCCGCTGGATATTAATGATATGATATGATAACGGCAGGCAGGAGGGGTGGTGGATGGGTCCAACAACCACCGACAGCAACGCAGCATTCGCTTACCATAAGATTGTAAAGCCAAGAATGTGTTGCTTTTTATGATGGCATACAGTGTACCATAGGCGTTTCTAGCCCATTTTGGGGGGTGCTGAAGCACCCCTAAATTGAATCCCAGCACCCCTAAAATTTGAGAGATTTACAGAGATTACTCCCTGAGTAAAGTAACTCAGTTACTTTAAAAGTACTTCCAACGTTACTCCTTGAGAAAAGTAACTCAAGTACTTTTAAAGTAAGTTTAAAGTACTTTTGATTCTACATTTTGGGCAATGGACCACAGGGCGCTAAGCCTACATTTTTTGTCCCCAAAATTAAAGTTATGGACCACTTGCCCTTCACTTAGATCCAGTTCTCCCATCACAGCCGTCACTTTGACCAGTAGAAACACACAACGATCTGCTGCTGTAGACAACTGTATGACAACAACACCCCAGCATTTTTAATATTTCCTCTAGGGATGTTACCACACAGAGTAAAAGGGAGAAATGATGGTGTGAAACAGCAGAGGCACTTTGTCAACCCGCTGAGTTAACGTTACTGTCATTAGCATCAAGCTAGCAAACAATGGTACATCCTCACGGTCGGACATAAAGTAATAACATTAACAAATAGCGGCGGGGCTTTTACTCACCACAACTGCAGAGGCTCCCAGCTTCATTTGAAAAAAAACTACATTATAGACGGTCTGTTATTTATTAATCCCTCTGTGTGTTTATATATTTACTTTTTATCCGCTCCGTTGTCTTTGTAAAGTTAACATATCGCACCGTCATTTCAAACTCAACACTTGTTTCAAATTAAAAGTTCCTTATAACCTCGTCTGACTATTTTCTAAATAGGCTTTTATTCTAAAACATTTGTCAGAATTTCCTGTGGAAGATACAGTATCTTGATAGTTTACATATGGCGCTTCAAATGTAGCTCCTGCCATCTGGCTTTTAGGTGACTACAACAACATGTCGGCTGGCACATGAACACACACAAATAATAAAAGTGATAAAAAATAGGACAAGAATAAACTGATGACATCACACACGCTGTGAAAGACGACCGGGGATAATTGGTGAGTACCAGCGTGTAGCGTGTACCAGACATAATGCAAGTCCTGAGTCTGAAATATGTCTGTCAGCGAGTCCTACTCCACCTATTTAGACTCCACCATAGACAACGGCAGCATTTCTCCGACCACGTAGCGAGCCACAAGCTCCGTGGCTTCTTTCAGACTGATAGGTTTAACATTATCTCCATTATTAGAACCAAACGACAGCCGTTGCTGTTTCGGCGCTGAAGGACCAGCGTTCTACTTTGTAACGCGTTATACCCAACTCTGCTCCAGAAACATACATACTGTTTATGTGTATGTTGAGGAGCTGCTGTATCAAAATGAGTTACCCTCCCCCAGAAATTAGGGTTACGATATGTTTCTTTTATGATTCCAATCCATTCCTCTTTTGCTGTGGCTCAGCATTTGAATAACCTTTATCAGATTTGATGGTTTAGTCACAGACTTTCCTAAAAAGTGTAAACCTCTGATCCTAGAATCGCCCCTGCAGTGTACCCACCCATCAGCCAAAAATCCATTGTAATATCTGGGAAAGTATAGCCACTTCTTCCTTGATAACCTACCCATGTACCTGGTAGTACATCCACCTCATCAGTGACCACTACACCACTGAGTATGTAGACTTTGAGCTAAAATTATTTTGTCATCCTAATTGTCTACCATTTCCAAGGTCAAGAATGAACTTGTGCTTTCAAGAGCCAAGGTGTAATAAGACAGAATTATCTTTTAAGATGGCTGTATTGAGCGGAAATAACAATGCTTGTGCCACCACTTTTCCACAAGTCACTCAGTATGCTAAAGTCGCCTCTGTCGCACAGACATTCAATTTTAATATCCTTCAGCCAAAGACAAGACCATATTTCCTCCACAGCGGGAGTAGCCAGCAGGTAAGCTCTCACTCCTTCAGAGTTCTTGTAACAAGCAAAATTTATTGGCTACACTGAATCATCTCTCCAGTAAAAGTGTGAATTACAGGGAACACTTTTGATGATCTTTCTGATTTTCTACAGCAATTTAAAAGCTATCTGTCTATGTAAGAGCTGTTGAAATGATAGGCAGTAATTTAATCTGAGCTCCTGAAACTGCACTTTGAGAGAGACAGAGAGGGGGAGAGGGAGAAGCACAGAGTGAGAAGCCTCTTGGATCATCTTTTTGGGTTGACATGAGTTAAATAAAAGCTGCCAAACCCACAACTCTAGTTTGTTGTAGTCAAATATTAATATCATAAAATAAGGAAGGAGGGAATCTGCACTGTGCTGCTCAACACCCTGCAGCAATGCACTCAGTACCTCTGATCTGCAAAGCTAAACCCTGTACTCAAAACAGTGGTGAAAGAAAAACTTCCAAGTACATTTGCAGCTGAACATGTTATTGTAGCGTTAAAGACTGGGTTCACCCCAATTCTAAAAATCCTATTTTCTCCCTAATCTTTAATGATATCTAGCTGGTTTCATTCTTCCAGGTTTTAAAATATCTATACCTGAGGTTTCTCCCAGCATGCCAGTACAATAGAATTGAATGGAATCTTATTAATTTTGCTCACAGCATTGAAAAATGAAGTTAAATTGCATTTTAAAAATTCAACAGCAACATATCTCTCTAGAGGCAGCGTGTTGGTTACTGTGGATAATCCACAGACCTTGCTGTGAGCAGTTTACATAGGAATGAGAAGTAGAAAAAGGCCTATACGTGAAAACAACTACTAGAATTTTAGTTTTTGAAAACTTGGAGAGACTGGGGACAATTATAAAAAGATACAACTGTAGCATTTTAAACTAAACCAAGAGAGAAACAAGAAAGAACCATGAAATCCAGTCTGCGCGTGGACTATGGTGACCCTCTCTGCCTACCAAAGGACAAACTGATGCCTCATACCTGTCAAAGTTTTTCTACCAAGAACCCTTTTTGAGGTTTGAAAGGTTTTTTTCATCTACAGTATTTTCCTGATACTGTCTTAACTTTTATTGTCTTTGAATATAATTCTGTCTAGTTTTGGTGATCATTCAGTTGTGTTCCAGCTGATAGCTAAAATAATACTGTTGTTGTATTTGTCGTGTAGCACGTGTACATTTGTTTGTGGCGTTGTGTGGTGGTTAAGTCTTTTGACTCAAACTTTGGTGACCAGTGCTCAGTTCCACCTAATAACTAATTTCTCATTCTTTCAAAGTCCTCACTGTCTTTGAATCATAAGTTGTGTCACTACTGATATTATAATAATATCTTACCACTGTCATGGCTGAAAATCAACATATTTTTCAACCATTATGTTTGGTTTATAATCATAGCCTAGAGCTGAAATGCAGTGTCAGAACTTGATTCAAGACATTTCATTTTTTACAAATTTTAAGCAAGGGGTGTTTGTAACATCTCAAATCACACCAATCAGAAACAAGACAGAACCATAAACTTATTATGTGGTGATCCCTCTCTGCCTGCCAACACAAACTGGTGTTTTTATATTTGGATTTTATTGTTATCCTTGGTATTCATATGAAAGAACACAAGTTACAAGATACAAGTTACCAACTTGGAAATTGTTTCCAGATAGTTCAAGAAGTTTTTGAGTAGGGTAATGACATCAAGACCAAAAGTTGTTACCATTGCCCCTTGTAACGACATTTAACACCTCTTATAATTTCGGTCACTTTTCAGTTTTTGTATTTCTACTATCACAGAATTTCCCTCAAATTTTTTAATGTGTGGCTTTGTTGCCCAGAGAAAAAAAAAAGGATTTTTACCAACTCTGTTCAGCAGTGAAAGGGGCACAGCTCAGTGTCAAGTAACAATATGTCTTTTTAAGTTATCAATTTCCTACTGAAGCATATCCATGGTAACCTTTTTTTTAAACTCATATTACAACAGTGCAAAATCCCTAGCCAGTGTGGTCTGGAAAATAAAATTGTAATATTAGCCAGAAGTAAACTACACTGAACAAAAATATAAATGCAACACTTTTGTTTTTGCTCCCATTTTTCATGAGCTGAACTCAAAGATCTAAAACATTTTCTTTATACACAAAAGACCATTTCTCACAAATATTGTTCACAAATCTGTCTAAATCTGTGTTAGTGAGCACTTCTCCTTTGCCGAGATAATCCATCCCACCTACAGGTGTGGCATATCAAGATGCTGATTAGACAGCATGATTATTGCACAGGTGTGCCTTAGGCTGGCCACAATAAAAGGCCACTCTGAAATGTGCAGTTTTGCTTTATTGGGGGGTCTGGGGGGGGTCAGAAAACCAGTCAGTATCTGGTGTGACCACCATTTGCCTCATGCAGTGTAACACATCTCCTTCGCATAGAGTTGATCAGGTTGTTGATTGTGGCCTGTGGAATGTTGGTCCACTCCTCTTCAATGGCTGTGCGAAGTTGCTGGATATTGGCAGGAACTGGAACACGCTGTCGTATACGCCGATCCAGAGCATCCCAAACATGCTCAATGGGTGACATGTCCGGTGAGTATGCTGGCCATGCAAGAACTGGGATGTTCTCAGCTTCCAGGAATTATGTACAGATCCTTGCAACATGGGGCCGTGCATTACCATGCTGCAACATGAGGTGATGGTCGTGGATGAATGGCACAACAATGGGCCTCAGGATCTCGTCACGGTATCTCTGTGCATTCAAAATGCCATCAATAAAATGCACCTGTGTTCGTTGTCCATAACATACGCCTGCCCATACCATAACCCCACCGCCACCATGGGCCACTCGATCCACAAAGTTTGACATCAGCAAACCACTCACCCACACGACGCCACACACACTGTCTACCATCTGCCCTGAATAATGAAAACCGGGATTCATCCGTGAAGAGAACACCTCTCCAACGTACCAGACGCCATCGAATGTGAGCATTTGCCCACTCAAGTTGGTTACAACGTCGAACTGCAGTCAGGTCAAGACCCTGATGAGGACGACAGCAAAGGAGAAGTGCTCACTAACACAGATTTAGACCATATCACCATTTTATCTTTGTGTGTGTGTGTGTGTGTGTGTGTGTGTGTGTGTGTGTGTGTGCGTGTTTGCATGTGTGTGCACTTGTGCGTGCGTGTATGTGTGTTTGTTTGGACGGGGGTGGGAAGGATGGGTTTTCATTGTTATCTATATATTTTGTTTTGTTTTATTTCATCTTGTTTGTTTTGTAAAGCACTTTGTGTTACACTTGTATGTATGAAAAGTGCTATATAAATAAATAACGTTTGAAGTTTAGACAGATTTGTGAACAATATTTGAGGGAAATTGTCTTTTGTATATACAGAAAATGTTTTAGATCTTTGAGTTCAGCTCATGAAAAATGGGAGCAAAAACAAAAGTGGTGCATTTATAGCGTAGCTAGACTAACGGCATGGCAGCTGATTAGCTTGTTAATAGTAATGCTAGCTTAGTCCCATGTGAGTCTCCCACTGGAGCGACTGCTGTTGGTGTATTCCACCAGCAATTCAACAGCACAAATTGCTAATTTGTACACATAAATTGTTTTAATAAAAAAAAAAAAGTCTCCTGACACCTACAAGGCTCCATAGAAAAGACGAAATGCTGCTGAATATTTAGCCTCACTGGCAGTGTGGCTCTAGGGATGGCAATACAGTGGTGCAGTAATGAACGCTAAAACCCAGCAATGAGTTTGCATTTAAGCACTCTTGATTCCCTCGTCTTAGAGTCAGTAGGTTTTTTGAATGGGCTTTTGGTCAGATGCCTGAAATAAGGTCTGTTAAGGTCGGTTAACACAAGGTTAATGACTTTCACTACATGGAATATCTCAGTAAACGTCCCACTCGTGAATTTTGAGGTTTTTACATGTCTTTAAAAAGGCCGTAGCCAACAAGGGGCTAAATGAGACTACAGAACGTCATCACACCGAACACGACTTTACAGCCTTGTTATGGTGGTGACGCTGAAGTCATGTAACCACAATGTAGTTTGTTTATAGCCTAACGTTAGCTTTTCACTTGTGGTGATTAGATTTATGCCTCAGAAATCATAAAAGTGGTGTTCACTGGTGAAGATTATCCTGCTTAACAAAGCCCACCAGTATCAAAAACTTTAGGTTGCCACAGATCTTATTTTCTGCATTAATTCAAAATCCTTTGTGGAGAGGGAACCAGGGTGATGCTAACTTCCAGGCTTGCCTACAAATAAATGTCTTCCCTGCAGCGCTCTATGTTATTATGGTTTGGGCGAACATGTGCTTTTAAAAGTGGGAGTTTTACACGAGTAGATATGTGAGGGTTATGACACTAAAACAAACATCTTTCTCCAAAAGTGTACTTCTAGCCTACTGTAATTATTTTTGTTTATTTTCAGCCATGGAGTTAAACTGTAGTGTGGCAGCCAGCCAGGCACACAGCCACAGGAGGAAGTTTGTGTTTGCTTGTCAAGCAGTTGGAGGCAAAGTAACTCCACGGTCCTGGAACAGCAGTCTTGTCTCTGCAGCTTCCCCTCATGTTGTCTCGCTCTCAGCAGCGCACATTAACATTTTATGGAGGAGCAGGCAATGCATCTAGCAAAATAGAAAAAATAAAAAAGAAGAAGAAAAAAATTAATTGGACTTTGCAGTGGAAAATTTTGCCATCCTGACATTTGCCATTCATGTCCATTTCACCTCCCTCAGGAGCCCCTGCTCTATTGTTGCTGGAATCACAGCGCTGTCCACTTAAATGTCGAATGGCTGCTTCCTTTACTTTGCATGGTGATTATAATGACTCACCCTCTTACAGAAGAGCTAATCTTAGCATCCATTTAGCAAAGAAGTGTTCCACCATTATGACAAGTGACCCCTATTTCTTTTCATGGAAACGACTGCTTCCTGCTTGAATCAGAGAATGGCCAGCAGGCACATAATTCAAATACTGTCCAGAAAAGTGCTGTGCCTGCACATTACAAAGAAGGCCTTGAACTGCATGAAATATTAAAGCATTACGACCAAATGAGGAAGCAAGCCACAAGATCTCGCCGCCGTCTAGACACAGATGAGAATTTCGAGTTGGTGACATAGCGAGAAAATGTCTGGCTTTCGCCCCCCGTCAGAGGCGATGAATGAACTGGACAGTCCATTCAGAGTTTGCAAAAAAAGATGGAGGCAAGAAACTACACAAGCAGAGATGTAGGCAAGAGAAGAAAGAAAAGACATTATCTGTTATTTTAAAAATTGAGAGTGGACATGCATTTAAAGAATAATTAAATCCTGAGCGTGAGTAATCAATGTAATTCCACTGACAGTTCCATTTAAATAATTACACTTTTTAATGAGAAAAACATTAAGACTACACAAAAGTAGATAGAAAATGAGAGAGACTGAGGCAAGGACATGAATGCACAGAGAAAGAATGAGCGAGAGCAGCCAGAGAAAGAAAGAAAAACAGACAAAATGAAAGGAGGCACAAAGAGCAGCAATGAAAAAGGGAGAGCGAAAACTCAGATCAGGGATAATCAAGCATGAAGCAGTTGTGCAAAATTTACAGCCGTAATTTGGAATCCCACAGCCTTGGCATCTGGATGAAGCGGGAGACACAACAGATTCTCATTTGCCAGAAAACAGTCCATGCTTGGTGGGCGTTTCTGTCACTGCTTCCCTCTCCCTCCTCCTCCTCTCACTTTCTCTCAGGAGTGCTTATCCATCCTGCACGGAGCACAAATGAAACCTGCGTCACAAGACAGGCAGCATATCTCCACTATACCTGAGCAGCCAGCCTTGAAGACACAACGCCGTGAGGGATCATTTCAATTGTGGAGAGCAAAAAGGGAAAATGTGAATTGATAGACTCAGCAGACAAAGAGAAGGACGCTTTTCTTTTAGGGCAATGTTTAGCTCCTTCCAAACTGCAGTGCCATTTTGGATTTTCTTTATAGTAACAATTTGTGACATCTTTATATCCACCCAACATGCAAATGTTCTCCAGGGGACATGTTTTACCCATTTCCAAGGGCCCTACATGTGAATGGGGTTGCCAAGGATTATAGATATGCACTATTTCAGGGCCCCAAGAGAGCAGTTTCCATTGGGCCCAGACTTGCTAGCAGCATCCCTGTAGGGAGAGACCACAAGGCAGAGACCACAGTTGTAATTTATTCCCCTATTTAATTTCCCAGAAGGGCAAAAGAGATAAAGTCCATCAACTCTACATGTATTTACAACTTTAATTGGCTAATGAACTCTCTTAGCCGATGACATTTACCTGCACTCCATCAAAATGAGCATTTCATACATTTTCAGCAGCTTGCACGGGTCTAAGTAGGTCCTCCTGAGACGTCCTGAAAGGTTTCCAGGTCAGATGATACGTATGGATTCCTCCAGTGAGTTCTGCTTGCACCTGCACTTTAACACCTGGGTGGACATTCCCAGAATACTTACAGAGAGAGGTGTACTATGGAGCCACCTTCAGATACCTGAACTGCTTCAGCTAGCAGCAAGATCTTGCTGGTATCTGAGCACCATGTCCCTAAGGCCATGTTCCGACCAACTTTAGCCTTCTGTGAAAAATACAGTTCCTTCACTAATTTTAACTAGGCTAGTCCAGAAACACAGCACTTATAAACTGAAGCATATCTATCCTTCAAATGCAGGTGAGAAGTACGACTGAAAAATGCAGCTGAAACACAGCCAAGACAGTTTGTAAGAGTTCAGAACCCACCCAGTGAAGGAAATTCATTTTAAATGCCTCAAGCTGCACATACAATTTGTGGTCACTAGCAGAAGCTCATGAACACAGGAGAAGTTTGGAATGTTGATTGACTAGAAAAGGTTCAGCTTCAGCTCCTACTTTAACTTAATAATCCAGTAAACTACCTCTAACTTAAGTTGTTACTCCATTCTCATGGTCTCTTGTACCTGCAAGCAAGACCTTAAGTTACTTAAAATCCTTCACCTGAGGCAAGAATTTGCACAAAATCTTAAGAGGGGTAGGAGCCATAATTTCCAAACAATGAACTATGGCAGCAAAGTTTGAGGTGCTTATCTAGTCACAAGGTAAAAAGGTCAAAAAACTCTTATGATTGGCAAAAAGAAATGAGATTCTGTCTATATATGTCAAACATTTTTGATGGATTTGGCTACATAATATTCACATACAGATGTAATGTCAGTCTAAACATGCATTACAAGAAAAACTAACTAACGTTTTAAATGCACACATAAACATGGCTTCACCATACTGCAGCTGTAATGCACCACAAAAAGCATCTTTCAAAGCACACTAATGTTCCACTATTATTCCAAAAACCTCTTTACAAGAAGGTGGTTGAAGGGATGACAGGGAGGATGCGATTCCACGGTTAATCTAGTCCACCACCGGTCGAAAACTTTGAAAAAAATCCTGGCTCAAGTGACAGACGTCCTACTTTTCCATATTTTGACCTGATAAATGACATGCTTATCATAAAATATGCACGGCTGCATGTAAACATGAATATTAGTGGAATATGCATTTTAATTACCCATGTAAACAGTTTGGTAAAAAAAATACTTTCTTTTTTGGAACAAGGGCAACAAAACTGAATATTTTTGCATGTGAATGTAGTCATTGTAAATCATCAGGTTGACTTGCCGGTCACATTGCAGTAACAGAAAAGAAAAACAAAAGTCAGTCACAGTTCTTTTTGACAGCTGCAAGTCGCAAATGAAATTAAAAAGGGCTGAGCTACACAAGGCAAAGTTCTGTGCCAAGAAAGTTCCTGTTACACCCTACATCAACGCCATTTCTCACTGAGCAATTTTTTATATTGGACAATACCATAATCATCAAATGCTTTCAGTTCTAATCTGGCTGAGCGTTTGATCACGGCCCATTACTTCAATGACATTTTTCTCTTGTACTTCATGAATATAACAGCAAGGTAATTTGTAAAGTACAACAACAATCTGCACCGGGACAAAATCTGCTGTCGATAACGTTTTTAAAAAAAGCTAAACTAGGGGCACGTTTCAGCACCACTCAGTGATATTCATTTGAATTAATGGCCAAGTGGTGCATATTCACTTCACAGCTTTCAAACTCTGGTTACCCAGAAGAACAGCCTGCTGTTTAATTAGAAAGCTCTTGGCTCCATTGTGAGGCGGGGAAGGAGAGGGAAGGAGGAGGAGGAGGTGGTAGCAGTCACTGATTGAGCACTCTGTCTTCAAACCCATTTAGTAGACAAGAACACGGGAAGAAACCTTAAGGAGGAGGAAAGGAAGAGGAGGGTGAGAAACTAGGGGATGGTGTGATTGTATCAGAATCCCAACAAGGAAGAAGAACAATTCCTGTAAAGCATGAGTGTGCAGGTCTTCAGGTGATTCCACTTATTAGCATACCTGCTAAAGGTGAGGGAGTAGCTTGTCAGTGACATCAGCTGGCATCTTCAAGTGAAATGTAAACCTGGAACTCTGCACCATGTGAATCTTGGGCAGCCAGGCCTGCCAGCACGTTGTCACAGCTGGGCTTGCAGCTATCTAAACAAGCTAAATATGTTGGCTGTACAGTACGCAGCCGTGTTGCCCTGTGGATAACAAGCCCACCGATGGCACCATTGCCACCGCCAGCCTTACTGGACCAGCGGCAGTATTGAGTAAATGCCATAATGCTCCCATGATGTCTTCCTATGGAGGGAGTGGGCCACCACTGCCTGCTCGCCTGTGGTTTCGCTGTGTAATGAAATATGTCTCTCTTGATGTATGGCTGCAGGAGAAGCCCAAATCGAAAATTGAATCACACTAACTTAATTTGTGGTCGGGGCAATCAAATTACTTGTTTTGGCTGCAGTGCTGACGATGAATTCATCTTTGTGACAAAGCTGTCACGGCAGCGCAAAGGGGGCGGAGGAGACAGAGTGTATATATATATGTGTGTGCGTGTGTGTGTGTATGCACTGTGTTGGGTAATGGTGTAAAAGAAGTTAGCAGAGGAATTTGCCGTCAGTGCTGTTGTATGCAGTATTGTGCCGGAGTGGCGACCACCTTTAGCTGTGAATTTGCTGTCAGTGAAAAGCATGAAGTTCTCAGGAGTTTCATAATACCAACAATAAAGGTTTTTTTTACAGCAGCCAATGAACAGCTACAAATGTAAGCAGCTTACACAGGCTCGGGCTGCCCTGTGGAGCAGTTTGGAGGAAAAGTGTCAGAAAGTGTCGGCATCTACAGTATGTGTTCATCCCTACTGCAGCTGAACAGCTTGACATCAGCGCCTCAAGACCCAAAGCTTAATAAGGCTAAGGCTGAGCTGAATCGCTCATTAAAGGGTCAGTTCATTCAAATGGCAATAAATAAATAAATAAATAAATAAAAATTCTCCCTTACCCCTTCTTATCTAGCTATACAGATGTTTGAGGTTTTGAGACATCTGCCAATGAACTTTCTGCCGTCATCCTAATACATTTTAGGTGAAAGGAAACTTTGTTTGCAATGCTTAAAGAACTGAATTAGTACATTTTAATAAGGCAATGATCAGACCTACTTTAGCTCTGCATGAAAAAATGATGGGAGTTCAACAACCTGATGTGAACCCGATGGGCTCCAAAATTGGGTCGTGTGTCTGGTCAGGTTTAAGATGTACAGGGATTAAAACACATAAAATAATCTTTTGACTGAAGTTTTCCTTCATGCCACAGCCAAGTCATATATCCCATCTGCAATCTGTAAAACATATACTTGACGCCTGCTAAACAAAAAAACACAATATGTAAAATTATCAGGTTTTGGCACCATTCCACCCATAACAATATCTGCTATTCCCTAATGCTGCTGTTAGGTCTATCTAGAGTCTTCCGTCATTTGGAGTTCATACAGGCCCTATATGGACTAATCCATTGTAGCAATGGAGAACTTAAGAATCCCTGACTCATGTTCAGCTGGGAAAGACATTTTGAGTTAACCCGTCACGTTCTGCTGGCTATATTGGGTAAAGGCTAAGTTGAAGGCATATCGTTTATTATTTTGAGATGCTTTTGTGTTACATGCTGCTATTTACATAAGAATCTTACTCTTTAACGAAAAGGGGTGTCTCTGTAGAGAACTTTTTCATAATGTTGTCAGTGACCTAGAATAATAATCTGAGCCTGTCAGTGGCAAAATCAGAACCCTTGAAAACATTCAAGCACTGAATTAGAACAGCCTAACAAATGACCTGAGTGGTTACGTTGTGTCCTTAATCTCAGTCCAACAGCACATATTAGCCAAAACGTTTTTAAAGGGTTAAAATGGCTCCCTGTTGAAGGATTCCAACAGTTAAAAACCTGATTTTGTTCTAAAAGATTTTAAAGGGGCCAAGGTCCAAATTGTTTTAACCAGGTATTTTCAGTGTGTTGGGACTGTGAAAGTGAATCTGCCCATTTTTGGAGTAGTAATAATAGCTGAGTAGTACTCTGATTTCTGAATTTGAGTGGGTTTTTTGGGGGGGGGGTTTAATGACTGTAAAACATTGATGTTTGTATGTTTTTAGTATTATGTGTAGTAGTGTAAAAATGGGATATTAGTGGCACATGTCATTCACTGTTCCTGCCTGCCTCCTAGCCTGGACGTGGAATAAAAGACTGCAATGGAAATAGGTCATGTGACATCATTGCAATATCCTGATTAATTTTAGGACTGTATGCACATTTGTGTAATCTATTTGTCAAATAAAATCAGTCAATCAGTCAGTTTCACAGCTGTCGGCTGCAGCCCTCTCACTCTGGACCAGTTTCAAAATTCACTGTTCCCATTAGTCAATCAGACACAAAAACATGGGGTGAAAAATACAGAGGTTGCCCTTTAACATGGTGAGTAGCAGTTGAACGTGTTTACCACGGTCACCTCAGTCTAGAGTTACCATGCCAATTCGCGCTAAAAAAAAACACAGCTGTAGCTAATGGCAGTCTAATTAGTTTGGCAGGAATCACAAGTCAGGAGATCATCAAAGTTATTTTTGGGAAGATGAATGTTTGTGCGAAATGTCATTGGAGTCCATCCAGAATATTTCTCACTGAACCAAAAATGTGAACCTGCTTGTGGTCCGTTGATTGTATGTAATTACTACTGGTACATTTTTTAATAGTTCTACTTAAAACTATTGACAGTAGTTTGCTCAATATCAAAATGTCTTTTGTGATAAGTGATAAAAATGTTTCCTGTAGTAATTTGGTGTACAAGCCCTTTAAATGATCCACTCTGAAATGAAATGTTCAAAAATGGTTTGGCTCCACAAAATACTAACCCACTGGTTTGGGCTAAGTTTTCACACCAGAGGTTATCTCTCAACCACAGCACAAGTGATGTCAAAATAAACCAAGGAAAACCTCCACATTCCCAAAAAGAGGCCGCTGTAATGTACAGTACCTTTAGCAGGTCATGTCATGGGCTTCTTTTAGAGGATGAAGTGTGGCAGGGTCAAACTCAGCAGTGGACTCCAGGAAGTGAGGTTGATAGGAGGAGACAGAGAGGGTGGGGGCAGCGTTTGTGTGTCACTCCTTCTTCCTTCCCTTCACTTCACACGTTGTGAAGACCAATGCCGCAGGCGTAGAATAGTTACGCGGCAAATAAATCCCATAAAAGCAGAAATAACTGAGTTTTTATTCACTGAGGTGAACACGCCAAGCAGAATTAACAAGTTGCAAGATTTGTTCCCCTGTTCAACCAATTTTCCCAATTGGGAATAAGTGTGTGATGTGCCATCACAAATAAAGCCTGTCCATGCATACACACATACTTCACATCCACAGACATTTCACTCTGATTGATGCAACACACATAAAGCACATTAAAAGGGTGGATAACCCTTTTTTTAACTTTGGGGAGCAAATGACAGCCAAGCAGAAAAGATTATAAAATGAGTCAGTGGCCAAACTCACAGTGAGAGATGAATAAACACCCTCATATCCAAACAGTTTGAGCTGCTCAAACTCAACACAATTCAGTGGACAAAACTAACAATTGTGGGCATGGATGGATTATAAGACGGGCCTGCTGGGCACAGGCCCAGGGCAACAAAGTGTCAGGGGACCTTCACCCGCAAAATGTCACTTAAATTGCTGTAGCGGTACCAACCAGAAAGAAACACAAGATGAACACAAAGAGACACAAAAAGACCACAAAGAAATGCAAAGGAATAGCAAAGAAAAACACACAAAGTAACACAAGATACCTACAAAAAGGATAAAAAAAAACAACCATAAATTGACACAAAATGACAACAAAGAGACACAAAACAGCCAAAAAGGACACAAAATGACCTTAGACCAGGGTGTATCAACCGTGGGGCAGGGAATTTGATTAAGTAAAACATTTGCATGTGGGGAGGCAAACACTGTCATTAAAATAAATAATTCTCTGCAAAATAAAATTCCACAAAAACAGTGGGCCTAACAGATGTATGTCGACTGTGTGATCAAACATTTAGTGATAAAAAAGACAAAAATAATTTAGACTGACTAGACTTAAGCTCTGGAGGAGCTCACTGGACTGTTAAAACAACGGACACATTTGCTGGCTGTATGTGGCTCTAGCAGAACATCATTACGATAACATCACAGAGGCTCTTGTGAAGTGGAACGGATCAGTAGCTAGTGAAGTCACTTTCCCTAGCGTGTGCTACTGGCAGAGTTAAAAGATGTGGCAAATCAACTCCGACTGTCCGCCTCAGAAAACGGCTCAACTTCAGGCCTGAGAGTCCTGCGAGACGGAGTCTGGGCTTTGCCAAGGTGCGTTCACAAGTTGTATTTGTTGTAGGCCTTTACAACAGTTCACTGAAAGAACACAGCAAGCTTTCCTTCTTGCACAATCCAAATCTTCGTCACAACTTGCCATTTTAGCGTGTAGGTTGTTAGCTCTGAGGTTGTTGTTTCCGTAGATAAGGGGATTTTGAAAATGGTACACGCAGATAGCAGCAAAGGGGGGTGAATGCTGGCCTAAATAATTGACCAGTGCCTGGTTTATAACCACAGTCTAACCGGTGAGTCAGACTACAATGGAGGTTGAATGCACTCTTTGGACAAAATGCCAAGTGAGTAATTACTTGTCAAGTGTAGTAAATGAGAACATGCAAAACTTGTGGTATAGTCCCTAACATGAATTAATTCAGTCAGTGACTGGACTTTACCCTCCTCTTTACGTGGAGCTACATTGCAGGTCATAACAACTGACATGTATACATGATGAAAACTGGCTCCCAGCAGCACGCACTTCCATTCACCCCATGTCTTATTAACAACCCCAGCATAACAAATCTGGTCCTCTAATATCTTGATTTTACATTCGTACACTGAAACCACATTACTTTTGGCTTCTTAAGGACAGGCTACAGCATCCTAAAAATAGTCCCTGTTTACCCTTGTGTGTTTTGTTGGGCCTCTGTCCTGCTGTGACTCTCTGTGCCAGCTCACTGTTTTTGCATTGCCAGTGTCACCTTCGATCGCCTTAAGAAGAGGGAGAGCAGATGAGTTGTTGCTGGAGAGGAAAAGGTGGACACGAAACAGAGAAGGGTGATATTCAAAGATAGAAAGATAAAAAAAAAAGAGGAAGACTAGAGGGAGGGAGAGGAGGCAGCAGCAGAGTCAAAGATGAAAGAAGAGACATTTGGAGGGGTGAGGGGAGGACTTTGGAGCTTTAGAAAGAGACAGCTTTTAAGAAAGTGAGGGGGGATGGAGGGAGAGATTGAGAGGGAAAAAAGCTCCGGGGAGAGGACAGAGATGGAGTTTTAAAAAAGACAGAAAGAGAGAGAGCGGGCAGACTGAATGGAAACAGCTGGAGAGAGAGAGAGAGAGAGAGAGAGAGAGGAGGGTAAAGACGCAGAGGGGGGAAAAAAGTGTGTCAAAGAAAGCGACTGCTCTTTTGAGAGCTCTCTCCATGTCCTGGCGGGGCACCACTCTGCTGTCAGGTCCACCTTCCCCGGACAAGGACTGCTTGTCACGTTAATGGCCTGGAAGGAAGACCATGTCACTTTATCACCTCGCCGCGACGCCAACATGGCCGTGGCTTTTGTCTCCTCAGCTCCCTCTCCGCTCCACAACTCCCTGGAAGTGACTAATTGATCCTGGGAGACGGGCTTTTTTGTGTCTCGGGGGCTGATGAACAATGTGAGAAAAAGCCGCTGATAAAGGGGGAAAAAAGAGAGAGCAGGATGTGCGCCCAGCTTGGGATAATGTAGCCCACTGTCTGCTGCAGTGCTATCTCATTTCCCCACACAAAAGTAACATCGCCACTTTGTAAATGAAAGTCAGTCAGGCGAAAGATGCCCCTCACGCTCTGGCGGCCCCTTCTTGAGATAATGGGCGCATGCACATTATTTCTGTAGACACAAGATCGACTCAAAAAAACGCAGTGTGTGGGTAGTAAGTGAAATTCATTTAAGTGCGTGTGTGTGTGTGTGTGTGTGTGTGTGTGTGTGTGTGTGTGTGGTGCTCCTGTATCCAACCGTCCAAGCATTCCTAAGTATTCTCACAGGAATGTAGAGAATGATTGGTGGGCTTATATCCTGTAACATGCATCCAATTGCTTTACAGTACTACTCCATATCTCGACTCTTCTCTGCTGGATCCAATCCCTTTTTGTCTGCAGCCCAGTCACCAGAAGACAATGTGGGCATTGAATGTATCTGCAAACCATGAATGGGTTACATTTGTACATTTCATAGTATCATATCAATGTTTCTAAAGTGACGTAGTATATGAGCTGACTTTGTCACTAGGAGGTGAAGGGAATGGCATGTCACCTAGGCAAGATGGCTGCCAAGCTGCAGACCATTGCAGCCCACTGTTTGACTTTTTAGGCAGTGGTGACGGAAAAAGCAGTCGTTTTTACTGAGACATCGCTGCCTTTTCTGGCGGTAGAGTCCCATGAAAGGCAGTTGTGTTTTTTATCATGACATTGCTGCTTTTACTGCAGGGACAATGACATAAAGGAAGATGGATTATACTTTGACATCGCTACGTTTTCCTGCCGGGATAATTGCTTTAAAAGTGGTTGTTTTTTTACTAAGATATCATCGCTGTTTCTGGGGGGATAGTGGCATGGAAAGAGTTTAGGTTTTTGCTAAGACAACAGCCCCTTTTCCAGCAACATTTCCAGGAGCTTTTATTACCAGGAATTTATTTAACTGGGTAAAATAATTCCTGGTAATCTGTGTGCTTTGCGTTTCCACTGCACCTCAGAGTTCTGGGAAATGTATTCAAATTAGCGTGATGACGTAGATGATTCAGCGTGTGTCCTGTATTTGGCTCTGCCAGCTTGGCTGGTTACATGCTGGTAGAGAGAGTTGGGCCTGTTTGTCTCAGCCAGCAGGTTTAAAGTATTTTAAGATAAGTGTCAAACTAAGTTAGTCTCCATACAAACAGCTGTCATTTGAGCTTATTAGCAACAATTCTGCCGAACTAGCTTGCTGTCCTTGTGTAAGACATAACGTTAGTGTCAGTGGATGGCAGACTGTGGGCGGAGCATATTGAATATCACTGTCTACATGTTTACATGTTCATGCTGCTGAACACATGTATTGGTAAAGCATTGGCTTCTTACTTGCTAAAGGGTAATGTCACTTACAGTCACGAGTGTAGCTGCTGTCAGCTCGAGTCATTTTCGAGTTGTCTTCACGTCGTTACACCGCGGCCGCTCAGCTGTTCAGCGGTTATCGTGTAGCACTTATCAGTCACCATGCCGCTTTCCCCCTTATGCCGGCAATTGCATTCAGCCGGCGGCATGGCGAAAATAAAAACAACTGCAGAAAATCAAGGACAGTCAACCCATCAAATCTGATATGTATCTCATGTCAAACACAGTCTGTCTCTAAACTTATGCCAGATAACGTTTCACAACTAGCACTTCTAAACATCAGGTCTCTGGCTGGCAAATCCTTCTTAATCAATGATTTTATTAACAAGCACAAACTTGATTTTATGTTTTTAACTGAAACTTGGCTAAGTCAGGAAAATTGTGCAGCAGTTTTAATTGAGACAGCCCCTCCAAATTTTAGTTTCTTTAGTGAAGCAAGAACACATAAGAGAGGAGGCGGAGTTGCCACTCTGCTCAAGGACAGCTTCCAGTGTAAGCAAATGTTTTATGGTCAATTTGACTCCTTTGAATATGTTGCCACTCAGTCAAAATCCCCCTGTCGAGCAATTTTAGTGACCATCTACAGACCCCCCAAATATGATTCAAGGTTTTTTGATGAGTTTGCCAAATTGCTGTCTATTGTGTGCATGGATTTTGACTGTGTTGTTTTAGTGGGAGATTTTAACATTCATGTTGATAATCTTACAGATGGAAGTGCTAAGGAACTGTTAAATATTCTGGATAACTTTGGGCTTTCTCAGCATGTCATAGAACCGACACATAACAGAGGACACACATTAGATCTAATTATTTCCAAAGGTCTTAATATCTCTGAGGTTGTGGTGAACGATGTCGCTTTATCTGACCATTACTGTGTTTCATTCAAAATGACCACCCTTGCTAATCCTATGAAAAGTGAAGCAGAGGTGATCAGAAAGCGTTATATAAATGATAACAGCTGTGCATTATTATTCACCCAGCGTTTTACACCATCACAAACCCTGCCCTCAGCTCTAGTTGATGACCTTGTAAGCAGTTTTAGTTCTAATGTTATGACTGTTATTGATTCTATCGCCCCAATTAAGACCAAAGTTATGTCAGGTAGGAAAAAGGCACCCTGGAGAAACACCACACTGGTTAAAGAATACAAAAGAGTACCGTATGTAGACAAGCTGAACGCAGGTGGCAAAAAAACAAACTCCAGGTATATTACGACATTTATAAAGAGAGTCTTCACAACTATAACCAGGAACTGAAGAATGCAAGGCAATCATATTTTTCAGAGATTATCAATAGAAACAGTAATAATGCCCGCACACTTTTTTCTGTAGTGGACAGACTGACAAACCCCACAGCATCACTCCCTCCTGAACTACTGTCTAACAAGTCATGTAATGACTTTGCAGCCTTCTTCACAAACAAAATGATAACACTTGTGCCTTCCTGTCCTCCGGTTAATCTAGGACATTTTAGCCTCCTAGATTACACAACTCTAACAGAAACCGTTTCAAAATTAAAGCCCACAACATGCTGCCTTGATATTCTGCCTTCAAACTTTTTTAAAACCATTTTTAACTGCATAGCTCCAGATGTACTGCAGATAATAAATACTTCTCTTATAGCAGGCCAGTTTCCCCAGGCCTTGAAAACTGCAGTAATAAAACCTCTCCTAAAAAAAATCTAATCTGGACGCCACAACAATTAGTAACTATAGGCCAATATCAAATCTGCCATTTTTGGGGAAAATCATTTAAAGGGTTGTCTTTCAGCAAATCCATACTTTTATGACGCAAAACAATCTTTTTAACACATTTCAGTCTGGATTTCGGCCAAATCACAGCACTGAGACTGTACGTATCAAAGTCTTAAATGATATTCATCAGAATAATGATGCATGCAAATCCTCTGTCCTGGTATTACTAGATCTCAGTGCTGCATTTGATACAGTTGATCACAATATACTACTTAGCAGATTGGAAAAGTGGGTGGGACTCACCGGCACTGTACTACAATGGTTCAAATCTTACCCACAAGATAGGGACTTTTTTGTGTCAATTGGTAACCATGAATCTGAGCGAACTACGATCACATGTGGAGTTCCTCAAGGGTCCATTCTCGGACCACTTCTATTCCACATCTATATGCTACCCCTAGCCCAGATTATGGAACATCACAACATCTCCTATCATACATATGCCGACGACACACAACTCTATATCTCAGTGTCATCACACGACTATAGTCCCTTACTCTCATTGAGTAACTGTATTGATCAAATCAATGACTGGATGTGCCAGAATTTTCTCCAGCTAAATCCAGAAAAGACAGAGGTATTAATTTTTGGCCCTAGAAATGAAAGGGCAAAGATCAGCGCCCACCTTGGCTCTATGTCATTGACAGCTACAAATCAAGCCAGAAATCTTGGTGTTATTATTGACTCAGACCTGAACTTCAACAGCCATTTAAAGCTTATTACTAAATCTGCCTATTACCACCTGAAAAATATAGCTAAAATTAAGGGGTTTCTGTCTAAACAAGACATGGAAAAAACGTATTCATGCATTCATTTTTAGTAGGTTGGATTATTGCAATGGCTTATTTACAGGCCTTAACAAAAAAATCAATGAGACAGCTGCAGCTGATTCAGAACGCTGCCGCCAGAGTCCTTACAAACACCAGGAAACTGGACCATATTACACCGGTCATTAAATCGCTACACTGGCTTCCTGTGAGTCAAAGAATAGATTTTAAAATCTTACTGCTGGTCTACAAAGCCCTGAATGGTCTCAGACCAAAATACATGCTTGACCTACTGGTTCCCTACGAAGCATCCAGACCCCTTAGGTCATCTGGAACAGGTTTGCTGTGTGTTCCAAGAACAAGAACCAAACAAGGTGAGGCAGTATTCAGTTATTATGCTCCTCACTGTTAAATGTATCGAGCCTGTTTTTATTTTATGTTACTGTATTCTATTATTATCACAATCATTCTCAATTTCTATTTCCCTTTTTAATCGACTGTTTTTATTGTTTTAAATTGTGTCTTGTTGCTTTTAATGTCTCTGTAAAGCACTTTGAATTACCTTGTGTTGAATTGTGCTATACAAATAAACTTGCCTTGCCTTGCCTTACTACGGTCTTTGATCAGTTAGCCCTGGGGCTAATTCAGTACTGGGTTCTGGTACCCATTCTTAATCAAAACACAAATGAAGTGGAGCTTGTAGAAGCGCAATAAAGTTTGCAGTGGCTGCCCGTACCAGGAAGTGTGGAGTGCTGCGTGTGTGTTCCACTGATCAGCGATCTTCGGCACATCGCCCCGCCCCTCAAGAATTCCGGGTAATCTGAAAAGTCCTTCCCCCCACCAGGTACTTTTTCCAGGGTAAATTTGGGGTTGAGGGAAAGTTTTTAGCAGGTCATTTTGGTGGAAACGCCCCAAGGTTTTTCAAAATCTCGGGTGAATGAGAAAGGTTCCTGCAGTGGAAAAGGGGCTAATGCTGCTTTTCCTGCTGGCACAATGGCACAAAAAGCAATTGTTTTTACTGAGACATCACTGCTTTTCCTGACAAAATAGTGGCATGAAAACCAGGTGTTTTGTCTGTACCATGACTGCCTTTTCTGCCATGATAGTGGTATGAAATGCACGTTTTTTGGTTGTTTTTTTTACCGAGACATCGCTGCTTTTCTTGCTGAGGACAGTGGCACAAAAGGGTTCTTGTTTTTTGTTTTGTTTTTTCCATAAATTGCTGCTTTTTCTGATGGGATAGTGGCACAAAAGTTGGTATTTTTTTTACTGAGACATTGCTGCTTTTCCTGCCAAAATAGTGTCAGGAAAAGCAATTATTTTGACTTTGATTGATTTTGAATTTCATTGCTGCCCTCTTGCCTCGAGAGTGGCACAAAAAGTATTTGGTTTTTACCAAGACATTGCTACTTTTCCTGCCAGAACAGTGGCAGTGCTTCTCCTGCTAGAAATGTGCCCCCAAACTGGTTATTTTAGACCAAACCATGATCTTCTCCCAACCATAACATTGTGCCTTAAATTAACCACACATTAACCACAGGGTTGTTGAAATATAAAGTTTTAACATGTCCGTTATATAAGAACGTACAAATGTCACATAGCCCTGGTTTGCAGAAACGTTCAACGCCAACATTTTTTCTGGCGATTTGTCTGTTGTCTGAAGCTGCTGCAGGAGTTTGTCTGTAGCTGATGTGTTTTTCCATATTGTTTACTCATCCGCCTGTTGATGCTAAACGCCCCGGGATGCAAATGAGAGGGGTAAAACGGTTGAGCAAACAATATGGAAAAATAAATCAGCTACATTTCAGGAAGGAGCAGAAGAAGGAGGAGGTCTAGGCCACAGAGCGCCGGTGGAAATAAGCCAAGAGAACAGAAGGGTGGAAAGCTAGCTAAAGGAGGCGAGAATCCCCCCTCCTTCAATAGCTCTGGCCTTGTCAGATATGGTTATGCTTATTGGAGACACAGGCGAGGGGGGTCACTGCACCAGCATGCCTCAGAACATCATCGCGCCTGGGCTATGATAAGAATAGTGCACTGAATCATAGCTTACAATGCAGTTATGTGTATGGATGATGCATGGTGAATGAATTGAAGATAAGGCCAGGAAACTGGATGGGCTGGACACAGCAACACTTCTCCTCTACGCAGGGTGTGTGTGTGTGTGTGTGTGTGTGTGTGTGTGTGTGTGTGTGTGTGTGTGTGTGTGTGTGTGTGTGTGTGTGTGTGTGTGTGTGTGAGTGTGTTTGTGTGTGTGTGTGTGTGTGTGTGTGTGTGTGTGTGTGTGTGTGTGTGTGTGTGTGTGAGTGTGTTTGTGTGTGTGTGTGTGTGTGTGTGTGTGTGTGCAGCCCATTCAGCTTGTGAGTCACAGTTTTCAAGGCTCGAGGATCCTTGGAAGGCTGAATTACATGTAAGAAGGGTTTAAGTTTCCTTTATTTGCTTCCTCTCCTCATTTCTCCTGTTCGGGACTTCTTGAGGAAAATGGTGGAAAATGAAAGCTGCTTTCAAAGCTCTCTGGATAAACGTCAGTGGATAGAGCTCGCAGAGGCAGAAAATTATGCTAATGCTACAACTTAGTTTATTGTTTTGTCTAGAACATGTCAGAAAATAGTGAAAAATGTCAATTAACAGTTCCCAAAGCCCAGTGTGACATTGTAAAATTGCTGATGTCCAACAGAGTCCAAAACCCAAAGTTTGAATTGCTTTACAAAGAGATTTAACAGAGAAAAGCAGCTAATCTTAACATGTGAGAAGGTTTAACCAGCACGTTTGGCATTTTTTACTACACAAAGAATTTTAAAGGATATGGCTGACATTATTCTATAGTAGTGTTCAAATCATGTTCTCTGCACTATTTTGTGTAGCACCTTAAAAAGAGAAAACCGAGATTTTATTTTTATTTTTAAAACATTAAAATGCCTGCCAGTGCATGGTTTTCTTTACTGCATCTCAAATCATCTTGGAATTGTGCACACCTGGATCAGCATCATATCTTTACGTGCCCACATCAACCATAAATGGTCAGTGCAAAGCACCTCATGACTATCAATACAAAGACATAAGCCTGCAGATCAGTGGCTCTTTACAGTGAATCATGGCAACAACTGCAGTGTTACCGCAGTAGTTTTATGTTTACAGCAATCACAGTGATTGCTTCACACCTTGCCAAAATGATCACAATAACCAGTGGTATCGCCCTCTCTGGGATATTTCAAAATAGATGAACACAATTTATTTAAGTTTTGCTTTATGATAAGGAGTCATAATGAGGATATGGAGTATAATTGTATTAGAGCTGTCACTGGCTTTATTTCCAGACATTGCTAATTTATACAATCCATATGTGCAGGTGGTGAAGATGTGCTGGGTGAGGTGACTGGAGAAGGCAGAGTGTGTGCAGCAGCCACTGCGGTGTCTCCGATGTGCTGTGTTCGCCTGACAGGACAGACGTGTTCACAGCAGCAATTGTACACAATCTGCTGCTTGTTTTTCATTTTCGAACTACCGTAGCCTGGCTATCTGGCTGACGGTCATTTTGGGAGAGACAACTAGCCAAAGCAATGTAGGGGAGGTCAGATGTAACAAAGCTTATTTCTACTGTATTTGACCAATATATCATTCTGTCAAGGAAAATATATGAGTGTGATTTTGATTGGTTCCATATGGTGTCATGAACTGAAATTTAAGAAAAAATGTTGGTCTTTTTTGCGCTTTTTTGGCGTCAAGTGCGCGTGGACCCCTAAGCCCATGCCCAGAATAACCACTGAATGATGTGTGTCAGACAAAAACTACATGAAAACTAAACTCAGACCTGGTGGTAGTTATGATTAACTGGCACAAGCACAAGTAACACTCCTAGTTTGAATGTTTATGATAAGGAGAAGCTATAAGTAATGTGTGGTATGAAGTGAAATTGTGCACATTTAATTTCTACAGTATGACTTCAATTCACCACCTCACCCTCTGTTTTTAATAGATCCCGATGTTTGCATCATAGGTGGTATATGCCCCTTTCAGGCCTTGTTTTGAGTGTATGTAACAATTATAAATAAGACCCCAGGTCCATTTAGCTGCTACTCCTTATATGTTTAAAAGCAGGTCAAAACTCTATCGTTGTAGTTAAAAAAAAAAAGAAAAATAAAAGTTAATTTATTTTCTAAAATGGCCAGGCACTGTGATGTTTAGCAATCATTACTTTCACAGGAGTTAAAGGTGCATTCATCTGGGATTGTTCTCAGCTACAAATGAGTAGCCTACACATTTGTAGCAGTAGGTAGTTTTTGACAGAGAGAAACAACCATCTGACTGTCAGTCTACTCAGACAATACTTGTTGTTATGGCTGTATGTGTTCCTGTGCTGTTGTCTCTTTTCCCACTCTTGTAACTCTGCCCAGGTGTGCTGCATTGCACCTGTCCTGGGAAGGACATGCTTAGGAATTCCTGTGCCAGCAGTAGAGGAGAGATGTCTCTGCCGTGGGGACTGCTGGTATAGCCTGGGATTTTTTTCTGGTTTGCATGCCCTATATTATTCAGTCAATCAGTGATTTAATCAGTCATTTAAGAAGGACTACACGACTGAGGTTGGTGGAATTTGATTTCAGTACAGCATGGTGGCTCAATACATAGCAGTATGATTTATATCAAACGAAGACAAAATTAACATCACATCATTAAAGTCACATGGCATTACGAGACAAGATTCACAAATAATATGCAGACTGACATAGGATTTCTAATTTCTAGTGCTGCACCACTGTGAGAGGTGTTCAGAGTACTTATAACAAGGTCAAGGCTATTCAAAGAAGGCTGGGACACGCTCTTTGACCTCATGGGAGCTACGTGGTATGATACATGGAGAGTTACAACAGGACGGTGTCCCCTCAGGTGCTCTTTGGGCGCACTCTCTTTAGCCTCCACGGTGTGCTGGGCCTGACAGAACTTTTAGGTACCCTCATTTGAATGACAATGATATTCAATAGAACATTTGCATATAGAAAGAATTTGCTTATGGTCATAAATTACAGACTTTTTTTTGTAATTGCAGAATTGTATTTCTCACCTTTATCTCTATTTTTTGAGCAAAACTATTTCAACCCAGGGTCGACTGCAGAAGCCTCAGTGAAACAAATCAATCATGCCCCATGTTCTATGATAGTGCACCAGCTATTGAGCCTTTAAGCAAGTGCAGACCAGATTTCACTGCATGTGTTGGTATGATGTGATGTGACTTCTCCTCTTTTTAACCTCCTTGATTGCAGTGGGGAAAAAGCTGTGTTTGAAACGGGATGATTTGATGGGCAGGGGCCGATAGCACCAGCTAGAAGGCATCAGCTGGAGGAGGTGGTGGGATTTTTTTTTCTTTATTAGCTTTTCTGATTGTGTGTTTGTGGGAAGATAATAATCTTGGGAGGTTGGTTGACTATGTACTGCACTTCTTCACATGTGTGCTGCTGTACCGAACTGTTCTGGATGAGAGTATCCTCTCAGTGATGGCAGTTTAAAACTGAAGAAGGACGCTTTGATTAACTCTGAACTTTCTTTCCTGGGCTTTTTTTTGTAATGTAGTCAGTGTGGTTCAGTTGAGTGTGTTGCTGGTGTGTGTTCCAAGAAATTTGAATGAGTCAGTGATTTTTGAGGGTTCTTGTACGAAATGTTTCAAACCCCATGGATTGAATTGTCTTGAACGTGTCCTCTGTGGCTGATTTGGTCAGTGGTGGAGTGTTGTTCACCCTGTAGGGCTGCCTAAGGGTGGAGTGTAACAAAAGGGGGCTCATCCTGGATAGACTGTCTATGAGGTGAAGTAAATGTGTGAACACTTTTTAGCCCTGGGGCTTTTGTTTGAGCGTAGAGTTCATCTCTTTGGTTAGATCACATGACTAGCTAACTACCTCCGCAGCTTGGAATTTCCATTTTAAGCACCCTGACTATAGGTGGCCACAGGGGAGGTTTGAGGAGCGTGCCACTTTGTTGTTTTCCCTTCCCTAATTTTGATAATAATCCCGAGGGTAGGTTCAGTTCATTGTTGGTTTTATTCTTTTTATATTTGTTGACAGTAAGAAAAATATCGAATATCACCAACTGGATCCTTTAAATGACTTTCACAGATATCAAAGTTAGTACTTATTTTCTGTGAACTGACAAGCACTAAATAAATATAACATTTCTTGCAGGTTGCAGCTCTGAAAGCCACAATAGACTATATGTTACATTCTGACTTGTCACAGCAGGAAAAGTACAGCTGTAACTAGCTGTTGCAGTAAGTCATGCCAGAGATCCAGCGTGCACAATAAAAGGACCTTGGAAATGGAACTGGAATGAAGCCCTTTATTAAGGTTATTAATTACACCTATGCTTTTCCTGCTAGGATGTTAAAATGTCTGCTGTGAAAAAGGTCCAGTCATTGACTTCGATCTCAGGTATTGAATGCTTTAGTTCACGTTTCAAGCTGAGCTCTAAAGTCCTGCTGTTGAGAGACGCTGATTGAGACAGTCTGCAGAACCCCCTCCCTGGAGCAACGCTGATTTAAGATTTTAGAAAAACAAGCAAAGGGCAGATCAACAGTTATGAATGGTCATAACAACATCAGCTTTTCCTCCATTTTCTCACAGGACCCCATCCCATCTCATCCCATTCCTCCCAGCTCCTCTCCTCCCATCCCCCCTTACAGCCTCTTTCACACCCTAATCGTTGAGACTTACAGAAAAATCAATTTCCACTACCCAGTGGAGAGGCCCAATGTTTCACCGCTGTGTCTGATTGATGACGTGCAGACGCCATCTCACACCCTGCCGCTTTTTATAGCACCTCTGAGTTGGTCGCCATTCAGCGCATTTTTATGGCAAATAATAACAGGAGATGTAATAGCTATTCCCTCTGGTGAGTAAATCTGAGCAGGGAGACAAGAGGATGGCCCGCCCAGACAGCTGGAGGACAGTCCCACGTCAACAAGTTACTTAGGCTGAATGATTAGGTACATGGCTCTGAAAGGCTCGGGGCAATCCAACAATCAGATGTGAAGGCTGTGTCTGAGATCGCTGGCATCCAATCTGAGCTTTCAGTTCTTAAGGTGACAACAATGTTCACCACTTTAATACTGCAGAGAGACCGGCTACTAATCTACACTCAGGGGCCGTTTTATCAGGTAGCTTAGCACTCCAAGCTGTCTCCACACAGCTGATCATGTGACTGCACTTTATATAGTAAAGCATGCAGACACGTCCAAGTTGCTATTGACTACACAACAAGACACGTGATCAAAGTGCGTGCATGTGGGCTGGTTTTGTTGGTGAGACAGTCACCCTCCTGAGATTTTCACACATCCTCAGAACATGGTGTGAACAAAAAGAGCAATGCAAACGCTGGCAGATCTGTGAGACACGTCAGAAGACGACCTGAGACTTGTCAACAGGAAGGCCATACCCACTCAAACAACAGCTCAGAGCAACACTGGCACGCAAAGGGATATCTGTAAATAATAAAGCAGTCACTCCTTCACCACAGGGAGGAGGCAAAAGATAGCAGAGGATCAACAAGCAGAAAAGAAGTAGGGGACACCGGGTATAGTGGTAACCCTTTTTGTCTCAGCACCTATAACTCGCTGAACTTCTGTGCTAAAGCTTGCAAATTTTGACACAGAGTACCCTTATTTGTCCACTAAAAAGTGCAATGTTTTGAACTTCTCCACCTACACTGAGCAAAAATTTAAATGCAGCATTTGTTTTTGCTTCCATTTTGAGATTTTCACAGGTTTAAATTGAAGATTTGAGACATTTTTGTGCACTCAATAGATATATTTCTCTTAAATTTGGGTCACAAATTTGTTAAGATCTTATGGGGTGCCATTTGTAAAGTTACTCACACTGAAATTAACAGCAACATTTTGCCACATTTAGCTTCAGACTCTGTTTAAAAAAGTGATGTGAATTTTTTAAAGTCACTTTTTACCACATTTACAGCGATATTTGAAATATGTTAAATATAATGTCACAGTTAAATCTAAATATTAAATGTTAAATCTAAATGTTAAATCTAAATCTAAATGTTTAATCTAAATCTAAAGGTTAAATCTAAATCTAAATGTTAAATGTCAAATCTAAATGTGCTTGGTGAAACTAAATATTTTAATTAAATTAAATTTGAATTAATAAGCAAATACACACTGCCAGTCGCCGCAAGTACCAAATAAAAGCCCGGGTGGTCAGACCAGGGCCGTGCCTGACCAATTTGGCACCCTAGGCAAAATATTTGCCGATTGATTGATGCTATTGATGCTGTTGATTGTGAAACCATCATGGCATAACCCGGCAGGTAGCGGGGCGAGGGGGGCACGGTTAGGGACTGTGGCAAAATTGGTGCTGCTGGCAGAAGGATGGCAGGCAGGCAGAAATTTAAATTAGAAATATTATTTCATTATTATTTAAAGACATATGGCTATATGTACTGTTGTTATTTTGTAGTGTATTCTTGTCTAATTTTTGAATAAAATGGGGAAAAAAAACAAAAACAAAAAAACACCTCACTCCCTGACGCCCTCTGGCATGCTGGTGTCTATAGCATTTGCCTAACCTGCCCTATGGGCGGCACGGCCCTGGGTCAGACTGTGTTTAAAGCATCAAATAGCAAATTAAAACCAAAATAATTGGAGAAAATAAACACTTGAGCTTACATCAGCGTGATTAAAACTACCTAAAATGACAGAAACCATGTTTGGAGAAATTTTATTTGACGTGTACTTTGAGTTTTTAGTGTCCCATCCTTTCTTGCCAACATGCCAACATGTCCAGTGATTTCGCTGAAAACACTGGACGGGCTGTTTTGACCGCAATTCAGAATTTCAACAGTGCATCGTTGGCAACAGTGACAGTGACAGACAAGATCCATCCATCTATCTGACAGGTGTGCCATATCAAGATGCTGATTAGCATCATTGTTACACAGGTGTACTTTGGGATGGTCACAATAAAAGGCCATTATAATGTGCGGTTTGATCACACAACACAGTGACACAGATATCTCAACATAGGAATGTTCACGAGAGCTGTTGCCCCTGGAATAAATGTTCATTTCACGACCATGAGACGTCTTCAATGTCATTTCCCTGACTTTGGCATTACATCCAACCAGCCTTACAATCACACAAGTCCGTTACTGTGACAAACTGCTGTCAGGTCAAGACACTGATGAGGATGACGAGCATGCAGATGAGCTTCCAAACATGGTTGTTGATGGTTGTACAGAAATTCTTCAGTTGTGCAAATAAATTGTTGCAACAGCTGTTCGGGTGGCTGCTCTCAGATAATCTTGCAAAATGAAGACACTGGATGTGGAGGTCCTGAGCTGGTGTGGTTTCACATGGTCTGCGTTTGAAAGGCTGGTTGGATGTACAGCCAAACTCACAGAAACGACATTTGAGATGTCTTATGGTCCTGAAATGAACATTAAGTCCACAGGCAACAGCTCTGGTGGACATTCCTGCAGTCAGAATGTCAATACGCTCCCTCAAAACTTGTGCTTTTTGATCAAACTGCACATTTTAAAGTTGATTTTACCTGTGACCATCCCAAGGTGCACCTTTATAGTAATGATGCTGTTTAAACAGCATCTTGATATGTCACACCTGTCGGTGGATGGATTATCTTGGAAAAAGAAGAGTGCTCCTTAGCACAGATTTGAACAAGTTTGAAACAAAATTTGGGAGAAACATATCTATTGGGTGCATAAAAAAGTCTTAAATCTTTAACCTAAACCTGTGAAAAATAGGAGCAAATATAGGTAATAAGTATGCATTTAAATTTTTGTTCAGTAAAAAGATACATACAAATAAAAAATGCACATAAAAAGCTGACAATACACTAATAACCAATTCCTACTGTGGTCTAACTCACTAACATGTACCTGTCAGTTGCTCAGTACCTCATATGGATTAAGTCCAATATACAAGTCTGCTGTCTCAGTCAGACATCCTCTCACTGCACACTAAAGACTTTTTGGCTGTAAAATCTGCATATTTCTTCTTAAAGCTATGGAATTTCATGGAGGAAGTGGTCACTCAGTTAATGTATTATATGACTCTCGGGCATCCCTTTCTGGTGTAAATGGTGCTGTTACAACCATTCCTTTCTTACAACCATACCCAGCCTCCCCTTAGAGAAGATGAGGCAACAGTGATTAAATGATGAACAGAGTGCTGATCTGAAAGTAAAAGGTTGGTTACACCACCCTCAGGCCATTGAAATAGAAATGCAGTAATCAGTGGATTCACTTGTTAAGGCTGAAGGAAAATAAGGGAACACCTATCTTTTTTGAAAAACTGATAAATGAAATGTTCAATGAGAGGCTGCATTTAGTTACAGAGGCTAATGGACCAGAGGCTAGTGTAGACGTGACAACAGGATTTTGGCTCTGTATAGAGCTGCTCTCCTCTTCATACCCATTTTCCACAAACTAATCTGGCTGCAACTGGAGGACACTGCACCACCCACAAGCAGTCACTCTGTCAGCAAGCTTCCAACACCACCTATTTTGCACTAATTAATTTCAGCGTGACACTTTCTGTTGCCGCTGGTTTGATCCGCAACACCAGCAGGAGAAATCAGGGAGGGGTGAATGAGAGCAGAGCTCGGCCCTCCCCCTGTGCCACTGCTTAGGGTCCTGTGAGCAAGGCACTAAATTAACCAGCTGCACCATAGCAGCTCAGTCAGTAGAGGAAATAAAGAGTATCAGTTGTGCTCAGTGAAACTACCTCAGAATTAAAAAAAAAAATGGATTACCAAAGAATAAAAATGTTCTGCCCAGCAAGTCCTAATTGGTTGTGCTGCAGCAAGCTGGTAGCTGTGTGTTACAGGTTCAGTAGCATAATGGTGCGGGCAGAGCTTTCTTGGCCCACATGATGCCCATTAATAGCAACACTGTCACAGTGTACCTGAGCCTCGCTGCTGAAAGGGCGTACCCACCGCTGTCCAACAGTCTTGTCTTTCTTAAATAGATATTTCAAGACTTAAAGCATCTGGGGCCTTTTGTCCACTCCACTAACCTGTACAGTTTCTGTAAACAAGACATTTTAAGACCCCCAAGACATGTTGTGCTTAATATGGCGAATTTAATTGTATCTATAATATACAGTATTTTGCTTCAGTTAATTCAAGAGGTTAAATTGCACTGAGTTGTAGGTCATGTAGAAGCTCCATCTCTTCTTGATGATTCTGCTTATTGTACCTAAAAATCAAGAAAAATAAGATGTAACCTTCCCACATGCACAGACTGATAAAGAACATTATAGTTTAAGTAAATAATCAGTTACAAGCACAACATATGACAATCAGAGTCTGGGCTGGGATTGCCTGCACGCAGTCTCATTCTGACATCACAAGCAAACATGGAAATGGCTGAGGCTAGCAGTGCTAGTTGTGCTAACAGTGCTAACAACAGCAAAAAGATGCTGACAGAGTTAACTGTGCATCAGGAAAGCGTTATCAGCAGTAACCACCATATTAGCACAATGCAGAGTGGTAGCAATTAGCTAGACAGTGAAACATGAAGGGAGGAAGTCATATGCACCAACATGCATGTGTGGCCAGACCATCTTCCAAAACAAAGAACACAGAAGCTGTTTACACACAGAGGGAGCATGACTTCATTCTCTGCTTGGGACGCCATTAATTCACTATATCTTAACATGGCAAATAGTTGTTTGTTTCAATAATAATGTTCCGAATCTCATATATAGACCCTTTAAGCTGTGTGAGTGCACTTGTATGGTTGAGTTTTCTGATCTGATCTGAGTCTTGGCTGCTGAGTTTTACTTTTTAGACTGTGTGTGAAAATGCGTTCGAAAAGTGTCAGCCGAGGCATCTGTCTGCTATCTGTCTCTGCAATCCAATAAAGCCGAAATGCAATAGAAATGTCAAATTGAATAGCGCCAGTCGCTGGGACCGGCACCACAACTGCATCTACAGTAAGTACTGAGACAAACAACATTTTAACAATCTTTATTTATCCAGGGAAGGATTTTGCTGAGTATGCAGTCTCTCTGAGCACATTCATACAGTCGCATACACTCACACCTGGGAGCTGTCACACACAACCGCAGACAGCCACTTGCACTGTGCTGCAACCGGCCGAGCAGCTCAGCTGAAACAAATACAATGTTAAGGTCACTTTTGGTCAGACAGTCCAATAACTGCATCAAGTTTGGAATAATATTACCAGCCCCACAGCGCTGTCCTTTGACTGGCCCACAACACTGCGTTACTACAGTGTTGAAAACATGGATGACTCAAGTGACCAGGCTCATTGCTATCAGAGACCTTACCTCCCCATGACCTGCCTACATCACTGGGGGTGTAGACGGTGGTAACACATGCTGGTGGGAGGAATGGTGGTTGTTTCCCAGTGCTGCCAAACACTAGAGCCAATGCAGAGGTACCTTAAAGGAAAATGATTTTTTGCTTTTGACTGCTTGCATTGGTGTGTGTGTGTGTGTGTGTGTGTGTGTGTGTGTGTGTGTGAGTGTGAGGTGGACTCAGGTGAGGAAAATGCCAACATAATCAAAACGAAAAATGGCAGAAACTACAAGATTTTTTCTTTAATATGCAGAGCCATTAACTGCTGCTGAATGCTGGATCCAAAAATATCTGTGTCCATGAAACTCAATAAAGAAGTGCCTTTTAAGAGTTTCTTCTAATCTAGGTTTTTGCTCAATAACATTCAGGTATCAAGATTTAAAAATCTGCTGCCACATCCTAAAAAAAAGACTAGGTTATCTGTGAGATATAAGTTAGGAGTGTGTTATTTCTAATTGTTTTGGTAACACGAGCAAACATTAGCACAGTAATGCTAAAATAACACGTTTTATGTGATAGTCACGGCACAGTGCGGCAAATATAGCTTGGTACGATTATAATATATGCGTTTCCAGAGTGTTCTTCCACAGGCTAACCATTTAGCTTTAGCTCTGGGATATCGTTAGCCAAGGCTAGGATAACGTTAGCATGTGAACGTAGCCGTCACTCGAACTTAGATGAGAGGGAAAAGTAGTTGCAAACATGAAGCCAAAATGATTTTAAAATATCAGATTGGATTACCTGTCTAGCAGAAAGCAAGTTCTAGGTAAACGCGAAAGGCGAAGCGCGTGTATCCCTTTCGGCCACTGTAAGAAGGCAGCCTCCAGCAGGCCGCCCTGCCTGTGTGTATATAGAGAAATCATTCTAAGCCTATGAGAAAGCTTCCATTTGTATGTGAATTGCATTACACTTTAGTAAATATATATTTATGAAAGCAATAGTTGATATTTGCTAATAAACAACCACGTAAATTACACATTGTAACTTTGACTATTTTAAATTAGTTTAATAACTCCAAAAAAATGGTGAACATTTAAGCCTCTTTCACACAGAGCGCGATTTTCGCGGCGCCCACCGCAGGGTCGGGCGCAGAGCAAGCGGAGAGCAAGGCGCGCAGGACAGGATGTGGGGGAGTACAGGCTCCTTCAGGAGCTACAGCTCCATGGTGACCGCTTCCGGGTCTACTTCAGGCTCTTCTCTGCTATTGGACGTGCCGAGGCATCGTCACAGCGCGTTGCATGCACCCTCTCGCGCGCCGCTCAGCTCGGCGGCAGAGCAGTGCGCTCTTGCGCTGCGGTAGCACATACACAGTGAATGGGATCATCGGCGGAGGTCTGCGCTTTGCGCACAAAAGGGACACGTGTATTGTATCACACCTGTGTCTGGAAAAAATCATCAGCATGTCACCAAAGTTGGCCTGGATGTTCACAGACAGTTACAACATACAATAAAGCAAACAATGCCATCAGTACTGTGTCTATCTTTTTTTTTCTTTTTTTTTTTTAAGATATTTTTTGGGCATTTTGCCTTTAATGGACAGGACAGGTAAGCGTGAAGGGGGAGAGAGAGGGGGAGGGGTGACATGCAGCAAAGGGCCACAGGATGGATTCAAACCTGGGCCGCTGTGGCAACAGCCTTGTACATGGGGCACCTGCTTTACCCACTAAGCCACCATTGCCCCATACCTGTGTCTGTCTTTGAAATAAACTTGAATTATAGGTCACTCTCTAACAAAAGGTATGTGTATATACACTCACTGGCCAGTGTCCACTTTATTAGGTACACCTTGCTAGTACCAGCTTGGACCCCTTTTGCCCTCAGAACTGCTGTAATTCTTCGAGGCATACATTCAACAAAGGGCTTGAAACATTCCTCAGAGATTTTGGTCCATATTGACATGACAGCATCATGCAGTTGCTGCAGCTTTGTTAGCTGCACATCCATGATGCAAATTTCTTGTTCCACCACATCCCAAAGGTGCTCTATTGGATTGAGATATGGTGACTGTGGAGGCCATTGGAGTACAGTGAACTCATTGTCATGTTCAAGAAACTAGTTTGAGATGATCTGAGCTTTGTAACATGGTGCGTTATCCTGCTGGAAGTAGCCATCAGAAGATGGGTACACTGTGGTCATAAAGGGATGGACACTATCAGCAACAATACTCAGGTAGGCTGTGGTGTTTAAATGATACTCAGCTGGTACTAAGGGGCCCAAAGTGTGCCAAGAAAATATCCCCCACACCATTACACCACCAGCACCTGCCTGAACCATTGATACAAGGCAGGATGGATCCATGCTTTCATGTTGTTTACGCCAAATTCTGACCCTACCATCTGAATGTCGCAGCAGAAATCGAGACTCATCAGACCAGGCAACGTTTTTACAATCTTCTATTGTCCAGTTTTGGTGAGCCTGTGTGAATTGTAGCCTCAGTTTCCTGTTGTTAGCTGACAGGAGTGACACCTGGTGTGATCACTTTTATGTATCAAAAACTGTTATCATATCATGAAAGTGGGTTATTAAATGTCACAGTATGGTCCTATTGGTGTAAATGGGTGAAGGGCACAAACCATAAATTTAGCAAAAATATATATATTTTTTAAATATTTTATAATACATATACAGCGTCGAAAGGGGTCAGTTGAGGCAGTTCGGGCATCTGATCAGGACACCTCCTGGGTGCGTACCTCCCGCTGGAGGTGTCCTGGGCACGTCCCACTGGTAGGAGGCCCCGGGGCAGACCCAGAACATGCTGGAGGGATTACATATCCCATCTGGCCTGGGAATGCCTGGGTTCCCCCAGGCATTACACACAGCCCAGAGGTAAGGGAAACGCTTAGTATGCTATTTACAGAGATAGCATTGGCGATCTGAACCGGTCAGTGGCGAAAAAAGCACTTTTAATGCGCAAACTTATACGGGACGCATTTGCCCCCTGCATTCGGCTCCCTCAATACTGAACCAAGTTTAGAACGAGTTGTACCTATGAATCATACCCACACATACACATGGGGAAATAGGGCCCAGGTTGAAAAATACCGAAGTTGTCCTTTAAGAGGTAATGTCTTGAATGGATGTGCACACACAGAGCTGTAGTTTTAGCTGGTGTCAGTGCCCTCTGTTCACAGAGTCCCATACATTTAAGAGGAGTAAGACCCCTTTCAGTGCATCTGCTTTCATCGTACACTCACAAAAAAAGGTGGAATTCTTCCATAGACGCAAAAAGCTAAGATGTACAGTCAGCGTGGTCAGTTCGGTAACAGTTGGCATGTTAAGCACAGTCAAAGACTGGTGTGCTCTCAAGGCTCCATAGCTTTAACTAAATTATCTAAGGCACAGGCAGCATGTTTTACCATTTAGCCAATCAGAAACCAGGGCTCACTGCAGTCCTAATTGGTCCTGATTATGCAGACTGCAATGGAACTATGGAGCTGCTTCTCTTTAGCAAATCAAATAAAGCAAAATGTAAATTATTTACATCTATTTTTCTACTGGATAAATTGCCTTAACAGATAGTGTTACTGCCTCCTTGCACAGCTCTAACCAACTGGTAGCCCAGCCTAATGCTGTAGTGAGGAGACTGATCATACATAATGCATGATGTCTAGGTACATAGGCTTTACATCTTACTTATACCACTACTGAAAAGTTAGTAATCTCCTGCCACAGCGCTTGATTGGATGCAGTCAGCAGAGGACTGCTGTATTTTTGAATGGTCCTCTTTATAAAAGGATGTTATTTTGTATGAAGGGTTTGTTTTGTACATGGTGAACAGAACGCTGTACAATGGCTCAACCAGACTGACAACTGAAAGGGCAGAAAAAGACAAACATACCTTTTGAGTAACAGTTGAATAGGAATAGAGTAAATCAGTCTTTGCTACAAGAAACTGGAAGCCTTGCATCAAAATGTGTGCAGATTTAAGTAGCAACAGGTTCCTGTTCCAGTGTCAAGTGCACAATAATGCCTTTAACAAGCTGGAATTAACAGGTAACGTGTTGTTTTAGCAAAGCTATTCTTTAATCTGCACAATAGAAACAAAGCGTTAGTCCGAAAAGATGATGAGTCTTTGCTGTTCAATACGTCGGACTCATCAGCCGGTGGTTCCATCTTGTTGCTCCAAATTGTACTTCATAGTCTACAGATGGAGATGAGGCACTGCATAATAGTCTGCAGTCTTGTAAGGTACATGAACCTGAAAGGTCCAGTGTGCAGGATATAGGGGGATATACTGGCAGAAATGGAATATGATATAATAAGTATGTTATCTTTAGTGTATAATAACCTGAAAATAAGACATGTTGTGTTGTTTGTTACCTTAGAATAAGCCGCCCCACTGTGGTTCTACAGTGGCCCAGAATGGACAAATCAAACACTGGCCTTTGATAGGGCTATTTGCGTAATTCAGCTCACAGTAAATACCTCCTGAATAGCAGAATCAGAAAAAAACCCAAACATTGAGCTCACATGAAGTTGTCAGAGAAAGAAGGTGAGCACAGATTAGCAGGTGCTGGGCAAGCAGCCCATCTGCAGTGCGCCAAACACAGCAGGAGAAACGCAGATTTGTAACATGAAACTGCTTTATTTAATGTTTTTATCAGTTTCACTTGTTTTGGAGAGAAAGAGATCTCTGTATAAATGAAAAAAGAAAAACATCTTGAACAATGAACACTGAAGGAATTCTAACTGGGAGAAGTTACAGCTGGTTGCAATCTGCAATCCTCACCACTGACACTAAATCCCCCTGAATCTTACACACTGTACCTTTAATGTCCGTCATGACTTTATTGTTTACATAATAGTAAGATGTAAAACTTATACATACCTTCTGGATTCTTAATTTCCTTTCCAATTCAGCCTATAATTCATGTGTGTTTAAGTGGATACATTTCAGACAGATGAACAAAGGTACTGATTAAATCTGTTTATTGTATGTAATAACAGTTTGTGAGCATCTAGCCCAAACACATTATATCATATGCTATTCCAAAATAACATTAAATATCATGAAATTATTTAGAATGATGAAGAAATCAACTAATTTGTTAGTTATGAGAAAGCATGTTGTGCTTTATTTTAGGGGCTTTAGTTCCTCTGCTAGGAGCCAATTCTTTTTCAGATTTGTTTTTTTCAAACACATGGGGGCTATAATCACATTACAGAATGTGGTTACAGTGAGGTTTGTGGATTAACCAGAGAAACTTGGACATTGTTCCTGTAGGGAGATGCTCCCTATGAGTTTTTTAAAACTAATATGTATTGGGAAGATATCTTGAAATCTGGGGTATATAAAAGAAGATACTATGGATATTTATGATTCACCTTTTTCTAGTGTCCACAATTACATTGTAGTTACAATAAATGAATGTGTTTCATAGCAAGGAAAATCCCTGTGTGAAAGCATAAATGCTTCACACATCTTCCCCCTGGCAGCACAGAATATTAATACAGTCAGCACAGTTTCAAGATGAACACCCAAGATCAGTGTCACCAATTCAGTATCTGACCAATGTCTCCACCTCTGTACAGTTATGATGTTGCGTAATGTCTAGAAAAGTGTTTTTGCAGAACATTATGTCACAGCGAAGATGACCTTTGACCTTTTGAATACAAAATGTCATCACTTCTTCATTTTATTCTATTAGACATTTGTGTGAAATTTTGTCATAATTAGCGTATGAATCCCTGTGTGGTGGGCAAAAACATTTTTGGGAGGTCACAGTAACCTTGACCTAATCAGTGCATTCTTGAGTACAAGTTGACATTTGTGTCAAATCTGAGGAAATTCCATCACCCAGCCACAGCTATCGCCTGTGTGCATAATAACTACCTTAGATATGTGTGAAATGTTTGCATAAATACACAGTAAGGCAGTAGAGACAAGCGTCTAAAAACATCAGAGATTCAGCTCCTGTCCTGTCTAGTCCAATGAGAACATGTTGTCAGGTCTGTTCAGTAGGAAATGGTGAACGAAAACAGAGAGCTGTACCCACCACTTCTTTACTCATCCCTCTTTGTCTTGTAGTAGAAAATATCACAGATCGGCAGAGGCGGTCAACACAAACAAACATACTGTGCCCCATTTGCTGATGTCACTCGTTATTAAAGTTGTAATTTTTCAAACACTTAACTAATTCATGGCGCCATGCGGAGCCGGCAACATGCAAGATGCCCAGTGCAGCTTTAAGTTCGTACTGGCCCAGTTTTTCATCTTGTCCCTCCTTGGCCTGCTTCTATTTGTGTTTACAGCGCAGTTACAGTGATGACAACACATTTATTTTTTCATGCAGATAACTTTTTTTATTCCCCATCTCAATAAGCTCCTGATTCTGTATTTTGTGCTGGAGTTTTAAGTCACCATGTTACTTAAATTGCTCCACTATTTGCTGCTGGCACTTGACAAACAGATGATTACATAAACAGAAAATCTTTCCAAGTACATTTCTGACGTCCCAGCTCCGGGGAACATAAACAGGCAGGGTAAACAAGGCTAAAGCTGGCGGGAGAACGTGTTTGAAGCGTCCTGAGAGAGCAGCAGATCTCAGGCGGGCTAAACTGCTGTCAAGTTCATCGATACCGGCTTCACACCACAGTGCACAAAGACAGCCCCAGACCTGGCTGCAGCCTCCTGCTTTAAACAACTCCAATGCCTGCTATTGAACTCCTCGGGTTGGCCGTCAATATTGCCTCTGTCTCGGTCTTTCTCTTCACAGCTGTTAGCCATGCCGGACAGAAAGAGTTGGAGGGGGGTTGTGGAGTTTGAGAGACAAAGTGTTCTCATAACCATAGGGAGGCAGAGGACTATTTTGTTTTAGAGAATTTCTTGGCCAACAAGTCAGGAGGAAGACAGTACAATTTTCAAGCCTTTTGCACATGTACTTCAATCGTGCTGGACTCAACTTAGATCCTGCAAGGTTCTTCTCCAGCTCTACTCTTCACACCTGATCTACACTGTTATCAGAGCCATACATTCCCATGACATCTAATCAGATGGAGCATTCAGTCGTCAGCCTGACGCAAAGAGCTCCGTCCACATTGCCTGTGATCCCTTAAGAGAAAATGAATTGTGTCCCTTGTTCAGCAGCCACCTTCGCTGTTCACACTTTAATCCTTCTGTTACTTTGAATTTCCTCACACCCTCTGCCTTCAAAGGAAACTCTGAAGACCGAGGGGAGGGGAACACTGATTTTACAAGATCAGTTTACTTGTTAAGAGTGCTCCTCAGCCAGTGAAAACACTTCCGCAATGTCTCCTGTGACTGGAAGAGCTTTGTCAAAATAACTAGTGACATCACTTCAGTTGTTGGAGCTCAGACTAAAAAGGTTTTAATGGAAAGTCTGTGTTACAAACTAGGGGCATGGAGATTTTAAGATGTGGGTGTTAGGCTACCAGGCAGGGAGAGGCTAATGCAAAGATGCTATCAATGCTCACAGCATTTACAGTATAACAGAGAAGCTTCTGACTGATTGTGCAGCGACAGTCACAATGATCCGTCGACGTTGACACATATATTTGCATCATAAACCAACACAGTCAAAGTTACTGTGTCGCCTTTAGGCTACCCTCTGTTCTACCAACTTCTGTGACTCAATGCAGTGCCTTACTGAGGGTTTCATTCATTGGTCTTGTTTTAAAAAGTGAAATGCATTCCTGGGGCATACTTTCCATATTCTAGCATAAATTAATATCTATCACAAGACTTGCTATTAGAATTTGAACTCTTTGTGATCTGAATGAATTGCAAAACATACTGTGGAACATGTGTTTCTGCCCAGATTTTTAATAGTTCACCTGATTACAATGTCAATATGATTTTGGCTGGGCGTTCTGGTTTCACTTTGGCTCTGTTGCAAACTGTCTTAAAGGGATAGTTCAGATCTTTTGACGCGGGGTTGTATGAAGTACTTATCCATAGTCAGTGTTTTACCAACATTAGATGTCAGTCGGTACAGCGCCAGTTTGGAGAAGCAGGCTTCTGACACAGAAGCTATCTAATGTACTGCTGTGCAGGGGTCCGCAACAAAACGTATTTTAACCACCTAAAAAGGTTCAAGTGTACGGTACATTTAGAATATTTCCACTGCTTTACCTTGCTGTCAGACAGCAATTTGCAACTCAAGCTGCTTTCTTGAAAGCCAGACTCCACTGAGAAAAACAGTAATTTACCATTGCTGAACACAGTAGCTGCTCGTCTACTGCTGCCTCAATCAGTTAGTTAGTTAGTGTTATTGTGTGGCATTTAAAAAGGTTAGTTGGGAGTGAAGAAAGTCACACAATAACACAAACAAACTAACTGATGGAGGCAGTGGTAGACCAGCAGCCCCTGCGTTCTGCAAGCTTAAATGACTGTTTTTCTTAACAGAGTCTGGTGGCTTTCACAAGAGCATAAATGGGAAACTGAAGCTGTTAATGATTTCCACGTAAGACAGGGCTGTCTGCAGCAAGGTGAAGCAGTGAAAATACTCTTACTAAGGCGTACACTTAAAACGTTACATTTTGGTGCCGCCCCCATTCACAGCAGTGCATTATTCGCCACTTCTGCCTGCTTTTCAAAACAGGGAGTGTGTCGACCACCATCTACTCTAAAAAATACACTGACTATAGATAAGTACCTCATACAACTCAACTACAAAAGATCCAAACTATCCCTTTAAGGGGAATGAGCAAATCAGAGTCCTTACTCATGTTTGTGTCCCAACATCCAGTTTCATATAATTCTGTCCTGCTTGAGAAGCAACTGCTTCACAAAGAGTAAAGCATAGCTGCAGCCAGTGCTGAGACAGGAGTGGATGGTACAAATACATTCCCTTGATTTAACACTTACCTTTTTTTTCTTGTAGCGCCTGAGAGGGAAGGTAGCCACTAACAGCTTCCATCACCACCTACCACTATTCTGTCTCTTGGGAGTAAGGAAAGTGAATATGAACGAGTAAGCATCAGTGAGAACTTTTTTAAAAAGAAGCGAATCAACCAGATCAACAGACTCAGCTAAGATTGCTGACCTCCTTTCGACCTTAGTGGTTGAGAAACGTGTAGGCGACCCCTCTCTTGTGGAACAGTGTATGCTGAGCTAACTGATGGATTTACAATGTTCTTATATGTGAAGCATTTTTGACTATTAATGAGAAAGTACAGTTAATTAGATGCTTTTATCAGAAAAAAAAGTCTTCTCCATCATGAGTGTTCTTTGGTTTGTGTGACTTCACTCAACACACGAGGAGAGCTGGATAGAGCACTTATGGACTCTCTGGAGATCATGAGAAGCCAAAGACGGTGCAAGAAAGTGGAATAACATCCAGAGGGGAGCTCTTGTGGAGGAATACAAGCTCAAGGATGGAGGAAACACTAACAGGAACGAGGAACAGGCTTGGGTCCCAGCGGGGGAGCGCATACTTGTGAATGTGTTGCTGTATACCATCATTCCTCATGTCTTGGCTCAAGGTGCCAGCTGTGTATGGCCTCATGTGACAACCTTAAAGGTTGATGGAGCACGGCCTGCTGCATCCCCAGCCTCCGCTGCCAAGCCCTTCACCTTCCCTCATTTAGGGGCATTGTCTCCCAATGAGTATCATTTGTCACCACTGACTTGCTCCATGCAGACACCCGTGCTGTTTTTCTGTGGCCCAAGCCCATTTCCACAGTTGGTAAACAGCTAAATCCCTCTCCCAATCAATGCAGCCTATTTAACTTGAGCTATTGACTCGCCTGCCCCTCAACAGACTTGAGAAGCTGAAAAAATACAAACAAATTAGACGAGCGAGAAAGAACAACAGAAATGGTGGCGCAGACTATGAAAAGTCACATTTTCAATAATGAGCTTTTGCCGGCAGGAGGGAAGAAAGTGACAGAGTGCAGGTAAAGGAAGCAAGGGAGGGGGGGAAGAAAGCGAGGGAAAACAGAGGAGGAATCGATCGATATGAACAGATAATCACCAGGCCTCTGTCCCGATGTGTAAAGAGTGTGACATTGCAGAGGTGGGCACGGCAGGGAAGAGATCAATGGGCTGCTTTTTGTTGATCCGTAATCCTTAACTATCTATAAGTAATTAACCTTCAGAGGAGAATGCAGGGGAGAAATAAATGGAGAAATGAGAGGGAGAATAGCAATGAGCCCAAGTAAAACAGAAGCTACCTTGCATTGACCAGATAACAGCACAGGAAACCAAATTAATAGTTGTCTCCACTGCTGCCTCTGCAATTTGCTACATCTGATTCGGTTTTATTTCTGTCAAGGACTGCATTCACTGTGAACAACGGCATCTCCCTCTGGTCCTTAGTTGAGGATAAATATAGAGCAGCTGCTGTTAGAAGCAGCCATCTTATTTCAATTTGAGAGAAAACGTTTAAAATCTAAAGTATTTCTGTTTTTTATGCAGGTGTAATATGAGAATCTAGTCTGATCTCATCATCTCTGGCCTGACAAGTGCATCCTCTCTCAAAGTATTTCCTGAAAAGATGGAGAAGGATCTTATTAGGAGTCAGAGTGCCCTCTGTGGGCACTAGGAGAAAAACACCCCAAAGTTACACCCCTTGTTTCTTAATAGAAAAGACAGGCAAAAAGAGAGACTGATAAATGTCGTTCTATTCTTAACAGCGGTAAGTGTGACAAGCTCAGCCACACAAACATGTACTATACAAAAAAATAACAACAGCGCAGTCACAGTGGTATCTGTACAGGGTTTAATGGCACACAAATGCCCATACAGTACATTATCTCATCATCTCAAATCAAATTGTACTCAGGGAACTTTAAAGAAGATAATTAAAGGCATACCATGTTATTGAATTTTGTCACATTAATACACAATGATACAACAGACTGGTGGGTTTTTAATACAGTGTGAGAAGTAAGAAATGTCATAACTTATTACAATATGGCCACGGTGGAAAGCTTTTAGCAACTGATTATGGTGTTTAAAGCAAGGAGTCATTTGAAGCAATGGCAACAGTTTGAGTAAAATTACGATCATCAGGTAAAAACTGAGCTCTTAAGATCCTGTCTCATAAAACGTGCCACTGGAAAATCCAATAAGTCTACAACAAGAACAAAAAATCTTTCTCAAAGGCTCTGCACTGTGGCTTAAGTACATTTTCAGTGGATACCTATATGAGTCGAGTGCTTTCTTCTTGTTTCACCAGTGAGAAAAATGTCAAGTGTAACCTTGTCTGCCGGAGCGAGTTCTTCACCAAAATGGACACCTGAAGACAGAAAAAGAAATTATGTTAAACGGACAGCATTTATATAGTGTTTTTCTAATCTTAGCGACCACTCAAAGCACTTTACAACACAGGCAGCATTCACCCAATCACACACAAACAGTCATACACTGGTGGCTGAGACTATACTGTCTGCTCATCAGGTACACATTCACACGCACACCCACACACCGGCACAGCCATCAGGAGCAATTTGGGGTTGAGTATCTTGCCCAAGGACACTTCAACAAGTAGACTGCCAGGGCCGGGGAAATTACTATTCAGTCATTATTACCTACTCAGATGCCAAAAAACAGGGACACTGTGTAAAATGTGCAGAAGAACAGAATGCAATGACTGACAAATCATTTTGACATACAGTGGGGACATTAAGTATGTCAAAATATTTTTATTAAACATATTTCTGGCACAGCTATACAAATACACTTTTGATCAGGCATTGGCATTATGTCTGGACTTCACAGATAAAAAAATTGTAACATTTAAGTCCATAAAACGTATGTGAAATAAAGTGGAATGACACGGGGAAAAAGTATTGAACACACTAACTGAAATGTATTTAATACTTGGAGAAGCCTATGTTTAGAGTGCCAGCTTCATGATGCTTAAGTATGAAGAAACTAATCCCTCACAGTGTTCGGATGTGACTTCAGCCCATTTGCTCACACAGAAAAGTATTTAAATCTTGGAAGATTTGGGGGGTCGGCTTGTGAATCTTGAGAAAAAATTTCACTTTTAAAACTTCAACAGTTAGTGAACATGTTGCAGGCATCAAATTACAAAAACAAAATCAAGTTTAGCCATTTACATATTAAATATCTTGTCTTTGTACTGAATCCAATTGAATATAGGTTATAAAGGAATTGCAAATCATTGCAATCTGTTTTAATTTACAGCTTACACAGTGTACCAAATTTTTGGGACTTGGGTTTTGCTCATTCAAGCCAGTGATGTGATCAATTCAAAAATGTGGGAAAGCTACAGGAATCTGTGGAAAGGGTTATCATGTGTTATCACGTATGCAATCAACTTACATCACCATCACTTAGGGTCAGCAGTTTTTGGGTGGATTTCTGCTGGCCTACATCGCTGCTCTAATTAAATTACAAAGCAAAACATACCAAACACAAACAGCTGTGTGATAAGAACAACAGGCAAGCTCAAGCAGCAGTACTGACCACCCAATGTAGCACTGGCACAGGTTTTCATGTGATGTGGCTTGCTTAATGAGGAGCTCCACTTGTGTCGGCACATCCAGTGTCTCATCATGAGAAAAGTCCCGACCTGCGGGGAACAAAACTCATCAAACACAAGACTTTTACCAGAACATTCAGTCTGGACTGAACAAGTCCAGTCTGGACAGTCTTTCAAGGACTTCAATCAGCAATACCATGGGGGTATTGCTGATTGGTGGGTTAGCCCACACTGGAATAATGTGACTGCAGAAGGTAAAGCATGAATTAAACATTTGTCATGATTATATAAAGCATTTCTGCAATAAAGCATTGCACCTTTTAAGTAACTTGACCAACTTCACAGTAAAGAATTTCAGCTTTGTTTACATGGTAATTTAAGATTTACATTTTATATTTAAATCTAACCAGAGGAAGTTTAACAGTGCCAAAAAGATAGCTGCATTTCCTGCAGAGCCTTGTGGGGAAAAATGAAGTAAAATAGGTCAAAACTCGAGACAAATAGAAGCTTTTGTACGACTACTGTATATCTGAGTTGGTGGAGCTAGTTGAGTGCTGCAGAACTCACCTGTAAGTTTGTCTCTCACTCTGTTTATAATCTGAATTGCTTTCTTGTTGAGTGCCTCAGGCTGTACCAAGCCGTCTCCAACTGGAAAAAAATAAACACAAACATGCCGGCTTCAACAACTACTAGCAACTTGAGAAAAAGCATATTCAAGTGCTCTCTCTATACACCAAGCCTCTCAGCAGCTCAAATAAAGTGAACTTAAGTGCTGCCTTACAATAACACAGCAATCGCAATGATTGTTTATGACAGTGAGAGAGCTTGGTATTTTTGTGGTATAACGAACGGGGAAAAAATGAAAGGCTTCATCAAATAACCCATTGATGACAGAATACACTGGGAAACTCACTGAAGGAGTGGATGGATTCAGGCACTGTGGTCCCTGGTTTCTTGTGTGTGGTCTCTCCAAGGTCTATTCCCTCAAGAGCCTCTGCAGACGACACACACACACACACGCGCGCGCACACACACACAGTTGCAGGTTTAAACATGTTTTTATATTATCAAGTAGGAAACAGGGCATACAGTGTGTACTGTAGACTCACCCACTGACTGTCCAGCGGTATATGAGTCGGTCCTGGTGCGAGAACGCTTGTTGCCTTTGGTGTTTGCTGTGGGTGAAACACGTAAGGTATGTGAGTGAGTCTTTTTTTCCCCTTGACATGACAATTACTATATTCTATATTTTATCCATCACACAGGAAGCAGCAGCATTGTTCTGACCTTTTTAAATGCAGAACAATGAAGATCTTTTCTAACCTTTACAAGGCTCTGATATTCACTGAAAAACACTGATGGTACAAAAGAAAAACAGATCTCTGTGAATTGTGTAAAATGTTGTCCAGATATATAGCTATGCACCTAAAAGCTATGTTGCCTGCTGCAAGAGAAAAAATGCTCACCACACCACACTACATTAAATAAGGTCCTACTGTGGTGTTAATAACTTTGAAAATGGTTACTGTAATGTGAAGTGTAGAAAGAAATTGAGAGAAAAACAACTGGGCTTATAAGAAGTGCACCCTGCAGTCCCTGTGGGTGTGTCAGAAACCATCAATAGTTGAGAAAAACAAAAAACAAAAAACAAAAAAACAGATAATTCCAAACCAAAAGAATTCAATTTTCACAATGATTTTTATAATTTATTAATTTACAATAAAACCGATGTATTCTACTGTTGCGGATAAAAAGCCTTGCTTAAGGCAACCTTGACAGTATTAGTTGATAGAGTGCCAGAGATATTCATTCACTTTGTTCACTTGAATTCAACCAACGACCTTTAGATGTCTACAGCACTTCTTTAAGCATTCGGTCAATTTCTCTTTCACATACGAGCCAAATAGACTTCCATTTTACTACTGGAACTGCACTTAGGTTTTTTCACCCTGTCTGATTAAAGTGAACGCTCCAAACACTCAACCACTTCAAAGTAGGAATTTCTACTGTAAATGGAGTAATTTGTGCCGACCTTTTCAAATTTATTTTTTTGGCCTGAACTTGTTCACATACAGTTCATTACCTCTGCAAAGGAGGTTATGTTTTCTGTTGGCTTAGTTAGTTTGTCAGCTGGATTGTTAAAAAACTACTGGTCCAATTTTCATGAAACTTAGTGGAAGGGTGCAGAATGGGCCGAGGAAGAGGCCACTCAGTTTTGGAGTGGATCCAATCACAAGGCAGATACACAAATTCCTTTTTGCTTTCGTTAATATAGCGAGATAGGGGATTTAGCCTTGGCAGAATAAATGCCTTACATCTTTAAATCCAGTAGATGGTAGTGAAGTCCGGTGCTGACAAAACAGCCAATTGTAGAAAAGTAATGATTCCATATTACAATCCACAATCCATATTCACAGCAGGGCTGGGTGATATATCGCTTGCAGATTTGCGTGTCATACAAGACTTGACTATTGGCCGTGGAGGAGGTCTCTGAGTGCCCTTCTAGTTGTTATTCGCATGTGATACTGTCGTGGTTATTTCAGTCTGCCACATGTAAACTTTTTGTTGTCTGTGTTCCTGTACTGAAGCTGACATTGCTAAATGTACTGAAAGGGTACAGCTGATGATCTCTTACTGTCCATGAGCCTCCAGTTGAGCAGCGGATCATAGACGAAAGCCTCCAGCACAGCCATGACGCTGTCCCGGTGCTCCCTCAGCACCTCCATCACTGTGTGGCAAGTGATCCGGTAGTTACCGTCCAAGCCTGTCACCTGCCACACAACCAGAGGTAGACGTTACTGATAGAAACAAGCCTTTTACAACATGAGAAGTTTTTGTCTTGTGTTTGTACATTAAAGAGAGCACAATAAGAAGAGGACACAACATGGTGTTTTAAGGGTTTGAGTTTCATTAGATCACTAAATTGTGCCTTTTTAAACAGATTTCTGACTTTTAAAAATCCAGTTATTCAAGAGATGAGCCAAGTTGACCCTCTTACAATATTGATTTTTTTTCTTAATGCTTTCATTTGTAATTGCTTTTCTTATTTCCTCATTAAATACAGTGCGCAGTATGAGTCATGACTTTTGATAAAAAAATAAAATAAAATAAAGTAAGATGGAAAATGTAAAATCTAATTAAGAAAAGATTTTTCTTCTTCGGAGTTTTTGACTTTCCAAGTTGAAGCAAACACTCTTATGGCTACTTTAATCTAGCCTGCATGTAATACTGCATGCAATAATACTCACCAGGGTGTCTATAGGTATTAGACACTAAATTTAATGCTTTGTAAATCCTTTTCAAAAATAATTTTTAACCAAATGTAACATTGGTAACTGGTGATTTTTAGATAAAAAAATCTTTTCTTATCCAAGCACTGCAAGTGATTATTAAGGTACATCTAAAGGTATGTAGTACATATGTAGTCCTGTGTTTATGTAGGAATAAGGTTACTAGAGTGAGTTAGGTTAATCTACATTTTGCAACAGGTAAGTGCAAGTATAAAGTAAAAAGACAGTACAAGGTTCAGAGGTAGGTTTAAAGATCTATAATCTCAGACGTGGACTATGACACAGAAAAGATTGACTCCTTTGGACAAAATAAATTAAAATATGGATAAATGAAATTAGTTAAAATGTTTGTGGCAATTAAGTTTGTTAATTTAAGACTTTTTAAGGGCCTGCAGACACCCTGCTCACAATTATCACTGCATAAGATACTACAGAGTTGTATACCTCCATAGCATTGGTCAGCATCCTTGTCAGTCTGAATGGGATCTTTTCGGGGAACTTCTCTCTGGTCATGGCAACCTGTTGAGGGTTGTAATGAGGGTCAGTCTCAGAAAAATGAAATTTCAAAAAAATCAGGGGATAATATATATAAAGACAATCTCCTCACACCTCAAAACAGTCTCCAAAGTCAATGTGGAGGATCTTGCCACTTAACCGGTCTAACATCAAGTTGGAAGGATGCCTGGAGAATAGACATTGACATTATCTCCTTAATTATGTCTTATGATTACTCTTTATTATTATTACAACAATCCGTCTGCAATGATGCGACACTTCAACTGGCAGAGAAACTCACCTGTCACCCAGTCCAAGGATGTAGCCCACCATGGACATCACAGCCAGGGAGCGGGTGTAATTGGTCCTCCTGTCGAACCACACCTGGAGAAGAGATAACATCTGCATTAGGAGAGCTCCTCTGGTTCATAACATTAAAGCAGAGCAGTGTGGAAAATGGCACAGAGATCCCTGGCAGGCTGCTTGATACATCTTTTCACAGACGAACACGCAGAACATCAGGAACACAAGCTACTAATGTTCCTAAAAATGGATTCAATTTGAAGGTCTGTTTGTTAAATCCCGCTAAGTCAGTGGTTTGAAAGTAGGACGCACAACCCAGAAAACTGATTCTTCAGGGAAAACAACAGTTCTATTTAAATACAACTGTATTTACCTCAATAATTAGAAAAGTTAGACTGGATACATTTCTGAAGAAGTTCTCCTTTTCTATGTTTCCACCGCACTAAATGAAAATCTTTCCAAAAATGAAATATGTTAATTTACAAATCTTAACATTTAACCCTATAGCCACTGAAATGTGAGGTGGATGCTGTAAAGATCAAGTACATGCAATTATCCTCCCCTGTGCTGAACAGAGTGAAGAAGCAGGGCGTCTCACCTCAGAACTGGGGCTCTTCAGCCACAAGAGCTTGGCCAGGTCGTCTCCAGCCGTGTTGTTGACGGCGTGCTCGAACACCTCCACCTTCTCCATCAGCGTCAGGTGGTCATAGTCTGGGGCCATCTAAAGAACACAAAGCCAATTACACACACACACATTTTAAATGTGAACAAAACAATCACAGCACATGTTAAGACAAGACTCTTAAAAGTGAGAGCTCATGACATGTAGTAAAAGGACAATGATTCTTATTTTCAACCTGGGTCTCCAAAACCATGACAACTGATTGTAGTCCAAATATCATCACGTACTTTACAGCGGAGTCTTATTTAATTTCAGTTACCGGGAGCACTGTTGTGCAACACACACAGGGCAAAGGCATTTATTCAAAAGGCGCTTAAAATATTTTCATGTTCAACATATTAGCACACCTGCATTGATTTCAGTGGCTGCTGAGTTTCTCCTGAATCTATTTAATTAACTATATATGACAGCTACGGTATGACAAGCTTTGGAAGGTTAACGTATTATTTAGCTAGAAGGGCACTCAGAGACCTCCACAATAATGGTCCAGGCTTGTATGACATGCAAATCTGGAAGCTCATCCACTATATTATCTGGATATATTTCCAAAACTGTTAGAATGACGTCAAAATATGGTTGTGCCGAGCTGACACCCCACTCCAAACACTTTTCCTAAATATCTCTGGTGGAAGTTAACTTAAGACAATTCACATTTCGATGTGAGTAAGAATATATTTAGATGAATGCTATGCACATAATTATGTTTGCAAAATCTTATACTGTCCGATGAAAAACACGTATCGCCACTTTTGCTGATTTTGACTTTCTACGGACTATGATGGACACTTCTGACACCCAATGAGGATACATGTTGAATAGATGATGTAATAAAACGTCTTTTCATTGGTCATTTGGATACCCAACGCTAAGGGTTGCTAGGGAATATTAGGGACACTCCATGCGCTGTAGAGTCAAAATTGTCAAAAGTGGAGATACGTGTTTTTCATCGATGAAATATTACAATTGCGATGTTGTTACAGTTGTACCAGTTCTCCCATGAAACCACCGTCCCCGAGGGCAAGATAACAACTGCATTCTGCGTAAGGTTTGAGCAACTCCGTGTGTAGGCTACCCCAGAGGATTACTGGTACCCGGTAACGTGCATTGTGATACGGAGTCATCGTATTATTACAATTGTCTGCTTTGTCACTACTGCACTTTACTACTGTCTACCAGATTTTAAGAAGTTTGGCATTTATCCCACCAAGACAATCTCACAATGTTAACAGAAGTCAACAGGTTCAACCTTGGCCCATGGTTTCATCTCTCTACTTAGTGTCTTTATTTTAACATTATTTTTTTGGGCTTTGCCTTTAATGGACAGGACAGTGTATTAAGCGTGAAATGGGGAGAGACAGGGGATGGCGTGCAGCAGAGGGTGGTGAGCGCCCCAACCTAGTGTCATTTAAATCAGGCCATTATTTTTTTTTTAGTAATCCAGTAATACAGTATGTGGTTCGGTGAAATTACAGACATTTATTTAGGAATATGGACATTAGAGTGAGTTAGATTAATATGCATTTTGCCAGTACAAAAGTGCAAGTATGAGGTAAAAAGACAGTATGAGGTCAGGAGTAGGTTTTAAGATTTCTATTTAAAAAAATATGGACTTTCATGCAGGACAGCGCGACCTATTCTAACAAAAATAATAATAGTTTAAGTTTGATAAATTAAATTTAAAAAATGATGATGGAAATGAAGACCTTACAGATTCACATTTAAGATCTTATAACTTTTAAGGCATAATATTTTCTAAAATTAAACTTAAGACATTTTATGACAGACACCCTATTAATGTTTACTGTCTGTGATGATATCCACTTAAGTTAAATGAAATTGATGGCTACTGTATATTGGCCCAAAAACATTCAACATGTTAATGTAACTACAACTAGAGGTTGGTGATGATACAGAAATAGAAGCCTGTTTCAGGTTATGGAAAATTAGAAACCGGGTGTAAGTAGGTTCCATTACAGTGAGAGTGAGAGAGTTGTTTTTAAAGAAAATGCTTAAAGGCTAAGTTCGTTTTTTTTGACACCTGGGCCTTATTTTTAGGAATAAATACGCTCGTAGACTCACCCAGACAATTTTGGTGGAGCTCGGAGCCATTTTCGAGCAATTTAGATCCATCCGACGACGTTTTCTCTCATGCCATAGAAGCGGACAGGGCCAGACATCGAAGCCCCTAAATTAGACATTATCTGCTGCGAAACTCGCTCATTTCACCTACATTTTATAAATGAATGGCCAGTGTTATCACCATGTCAGCTCAACTTCCTTGTTATGGTCATCCGGGGCTTTACAAGGATGGGTAACTTTTGATGATGTCATAGACGTGCGCCGCAGGAGCGCAGCTGAGTCCCGCCGGCGCTTTGCTCTCAGATCTGAGTGAATTTAGACCTTGCATGTGCAACGCCTCGGCTTGTTTGGGTTCAGTATTCACTACTACTGATGAAGCTAGCTATTCACCAGGCTCCTCTGAAAATATGCCCAGACCAAGGGAATGTTTTTCATTTTCAGTTAATGACTGATCCCTGTTATCTTATTCTGGGATTAGTGGACTACTGTCGGAGGAGCTGAGAGTGACATTCCCTGCTTGTCTATTCTCAGCCAGACAAGGTCTGGGACAAGGTTGTTTTTCATCCTGTCGACCAGTAAATCATTTCGCAATTGGACATGTTGTCATCATCCTATTTTGGACTGATGACACTTGAACTTCAGCCCTGCCTTTCTCCTGTACCCATGCTGCCTTTTTTCACTGTACAGTTTTCAATCAAACCAGTCTGTAAGCTTTTCGCACATTGAATGTCAGGGTCTTAACCTGCTCTGCCTCTGCTCTCATATGTCATCCAACGCACTTTCACTTCCTGCAGTGACATTTTAGTGATGAAGATTGTGTGTGTTTGTGTGTTCTCTATGTCTAATTGGGTAATTCTGCGCCGGGGATATCTGGTTAAATGTATTCATTGAGGACCTGTGAATGTGTTGTCATTAAAGAGTAATTGGAATTCATCAATGTAATCATTGAAACCAGACGCTTCCTCTGCTTTGATGAATCTAGTATTCATTTAGCATGGACATTTTATATGAAAATAACACATTTAAAATGAGTGAGTGAGGCAAGTGTTGGCACAAAATAGTGAATCATATGCAAGGACATAAGCTCATTTACACATAAATGTGTATTTAATAACATATAATTAAAACCCAACCAGGGAATGTACTGTAATTGTTTCTAACATCTCAACCTTCTGAGATGCAGCATAGATAATTTTTTTGTCGTTTTTAGAAAGGATAGGGGATCTTTCTTTTTCTTCTGACATTTGGAGATTTCTGTAAGATTTGCATTATTTTGTGACTGGACGGCAAAGACTTCTGTTCATTCTCTGAATGCCTTGGATCTCTTGTTTGTGATTGTAAAGTTTCATGTGGTTACATTGAGGTCAAGCTTTAAACATAGTCTCACTACGGTGAAATGGCTTCTATAGGGCCGAACATCATCACACATGAATCAAATTGGGCTCGTTGAATCCACAAGAGTCTCTACCCAATTCATGAAATTAAGACTGTTTAGGGACCCTTGTGTGAAAAAATATTCAAATACACAGTTTTTTAGAATAGGCAGAAATAACACGTTTGTGCTGCACGCAAAAAAATACATGGTTTTTGCCCAAAACTGCATGGGACTAGCATCAAGTGGGTGTGACTGTAAAGGGGAGACTAGTAGCCAAACAACCCATTCTAATCTAGATAATTTGAGATAAGAGGTCAAGGGACAAAAGGGGGCAATGCCAGTTTTTCCATCACCAAAATTCTGCACTAGCTTAAAAATCGAGTGCGCCACAGCCTCTTAAACACAGTAATGTCAGCTGGGACCTCCCCAACAGGTCTCAGAGGGTTAATGTTGTAGGTGAGTGCATATTCACTCTGTTTTCAGTCATTAAAATGCAGGAAGTAGAAACCTAATGATTGTTAGTGGCTCCTTACCCTGAGCATGATACGATGTTCAATGTTGAGCAAAATCTTTTTCTTCTCTCTGTAGTCTCTGATGAGGGCATGCAGGGTGTCACAGTGGGGCACCCAGCCAATCAGGCCTGAGTTGGTGGACAGGGGGATCACTGCGTAGCGCTGAATGCTGATGATTGCAACGCACAGCCAAAACAAACACAAACAAACATACAATTCATTGTCCTGGTTTCATTTTTTTACTTCAAGTCCACAACTGAGAGCATGAACATGTGTTTTCAAGAGATGTGTGAAATGTACTGTACCTTAGAGTACACTGTGTGTGTGTGTGTGTGTGTGTGTGTGTGTGTGTGTGTGTGTGATGCTCTCGTGTGGGTGAACATGACTGTGTGTCTACCTGAGGTTCTTGCGCAAGGACGCAGGGTCATTGGCCAGCAGTGTGTTGACCAGACCAAACAGCTGCATGACTCTCTCATCCTGCCTCAGGTCCTCATGGCCCTTCAACAGGAACATGAACTCGTGGCCATTGCTGCCTGCAGAGGGCGCCACAAAACGCAAAATTGACATACTGCTCAAAAAGGAAAAGGCATTATATAAGAACCGTTATATAGTCAGATTTGGCAGTACTGGCGGTTTTCTCTAGGGTGCTCCCCTGCTGCTCTGCAGCTGCATCTCCATTACCTTCGCCTGAAGCAATGTCTAGTGAGTTTGAGCAGGCAATAAATGATTTCATATGAACCCCATCACTCCTACAGTAGGCTCTGTCCCAATAATCTCTCACTTTATGGTAACCCTTGGTTTGGAACCCTTCTTCAAAGTGACAGATATGAGCAGTTGTGGTAAAAAAGCTCTTCTTTGAAAAAGAACCCCACATTTGATTTGTGCAGCAGACGAACAAACACATGGTTTTACAGCTGCTTAATGAAAGCACCTTGTGAAGTTCACATGAAGTCCTGATGTCAAGGCATTTTCTTGAGCAACTCACGTGGAGTGGAAAATATGTATCTTAGCATTGGATGAACTGTGACATCAACTCAATTCTCTTAAGCAGAATGAAGTTTTTATGATGATGTGAGGAAAGTGCATTTTACTTATCTGAAGTACGGATGATGTCACTTATCTAATTGTTCCACTATCTTATACTGTCCTCAGTGTTCTCAACAGAGCACATTACAATGATTTCACCTACACTGTAATTACCATGCTACCTTTAATGGAGTTAACTGATACTTCCAGTGGAACGAGTTAGACAGAGTCCCTGTTTTATCCTCAGTCTGCTCCTAATGACAATCCCAGTACACAATGTATTGTGTGTCACCAGGGGGACAGAGTGCTGGCGGTAAATCTAAGAGGCCTGTAGTGGTTGACAGGTTTTAATCTGAAGTCTTGCTTCAGAGGTCAGTTGATTTATCATCTTTTACAGAGAATGTTGTGTAACACTGATGGGATACACTGGAACAAGGTATCACACTGTGCAGTGGTAAAGAGTGAAGTAAAGCGAAGCATTTGTGATTGATAATATGAGGATCTGGCTTCAAGACAAGGTGACTTTATAGCACGGTCCCATTTTAGAGGCACTTCAGTGGCGTATTTCATATAACAAAGCAGAGGAAAGGATAAAATGTCAGGATTATTTATTTCTGTATTCAAAATAATGCTGATGGACGGTGTTGGGAAGATGACAAGTGGATCTGACCTGAATGCACCATTTCTCTAAGGATAGGAAAAAACCCCAAAAACAAAACATGACTCACGACGTAAGCTCTCTGGCCATTGAGTTTTAAAAAGGCAGTTTTTTGTGTTTATTGGGATTCATTGTGGTATTAAGTTAATCACAGGTTTAATCTTGCTTCTGTTTGTACAGAAGGTTTTTTTCCACTATATTATCCACACGCAGAACTTTGCTATGACTGATGAATTCAAAATAAATAGTGGCCTTGGAGCTGTTTGTTGTTTTGGTAAAGATTCTATTAATATTGAATTTTCTCTAATGCGATGGCCAACGCCTGCTGAAAGCATACCGCTCTGACTACAGATATTCTTTAATCTATTTTCCTAATATAATGGGTTCAGAGTCACAAGGCCTGTGCAATTTTCTCCTAATCTTACCCATGATGGTGAGTTTCCGCGGGCGCTGCTTGGAGGTGATGACCTGCAGGGAGGGGGCGATGGACTGGATGCGGATGATAGGCTGGTTGGGGTCATAAGTGCCTGGTACAGCCAGCTCCAGGTCTCGGCACATCAGCAGCTTTGGAGACACGTATTGTAGCTCCAGGGAGGTCAGCTGCATGGAAAATTGATGAGGAAGAGACAATTTGTTTTTAGTCTGCAGTGGCAAAACAGCTCCTGCCAACAGTGCCTAAACCAATATGCAGAGTGTTGCAGACATTGGCTCATATCCCAGTGAAGGTCTTATGTGCAAAAAGTTGTATTTTCACAACCTTAAATAAATCACTCTGGAACACTTCACTTTCTATGTGTCCATCAATAAGTGCATTCTCTGCTTGTCTGCAGTCAACCATCAGTGATTTAAACTGCATCCACTCAGACTCTGGCAGACCATTTAAATGCTTTTACAGTTAAATCCTGAATGCTAATGTGTGGTTACTTCATCATGGCCTCATCCTGCTCTGGATCTGCTGTTTGGATGCATCCTGGAGAGGGTTTATTTCTATGTTAATGCCCAGACGGGGAATAAAATGCTTGCAGCATATCATTATGTCGCTGTGTATTTCATGCTGCTTACTGTAATGTCACAGCGGGGATCATCACTGACAGCACGACCCTGACACAATGTCAAATAGTATTGTTGTCTCCACTTGCTATGTCAAGTGAGAGCTCCTGAAAAAATGTTTTTAATGTCTTTCCTCAAACCCAATTACCGCTGCAAGGAAAGACATCTATCAGTTCAATTCATCCTTCACTCCAGAAGCAACAAGACCTTATGTAAATAAAGTTTAAACCATCTACTCATGACTGACTTTGAGTATGCCACCAAGGAAAATGGCTAACAGTTTACATGTATCTGTATAAGGATGCAGTGCTTCCTTGTGCAAACTCATTAACAGTACATGTATACACAGTGTTATGAAATTATTAAAAGGGATAGTTTGAATCTTTTGAAGTTGGGTCATATTAGGTACTTCTCTACTGTCAGTGTACTACCTACAGTAGATGTCAGTTGGCACAACCCCAGTTTTGAGAGCCAGACAGGAGTACCACTACAGAAGCTAAGCAATGTACCGCTGTGGACCTACCTAAAAAAATGATACGAGTTCAAGCATTCACTACATTGAGAACATTTCACCCCTTCAGCTTTGCCACAGACAGCACTTTCTGAGGTGGAAGCCATAAATAGCTTCAGTTCCTTGTTTATGTTCTTGTCAAGGCCAACAGACTCCATTGAGAAAAACTGTAAAAATTTAAGTTTGCTGAACATGGGAGCTGCTGCCTTGATCAAAAAGTGTTACTGTGTGGTGAATCTGAATTTATCCTCTAAAACACCAGTCATACAATATCACAAACAACATAAATGATTGAGGCAGCAGGACACCAGAGGCTTGTGTGTTGAGCAAAGCTACATTACTATTTTTCTCAACAGAGTCTGGCTTTTGAGAGAGTGATAAAATGGCATAATTTCCATGTTGGAGATGGCTGTCGGACAGTAAGGTAAAGCAGTGAAAATATTATACACTTACACCAATACTAATTTTTTTGGGTGGGACTTTTGAGGAGGCTAAAATATGCTTTGCTGTTGCCCCCTCAACAGCAGTACATTGCTTAGCTTCTGTGTCAGTACTACTGTCTGCTTTTCCAAACTGCGAGCATGCGGACTGCCATCTAGTGTGTGTAATACACTGATAGTTAAGTACCTCACACAACCCCACATAAAAAGATCTGAACTATCCCTTTAATGTGTTTGGAATATAAGTGGGCACTTGCAAAAATATTTAGCTACAAAGTACACTGTACTGGAATCTGGGATGAAGGAAAACGTAAGTTAATTATCAAGAAAACAGCTGTCTGCTACTGGCTACTGAGTGTATGATATTTAAGGAAGCAATGCTACCTCATGATGTCCTGCCATTCTTCTTTGACCTACATTGCCCTTCTGTCTCTTCACATTCTGCTATCTTTCAACACTATTTCTGGCATCTTGTTTAATGACTTCACCCAGAGAGGGAAGTATGAAAGGGGGCCTTTGTTCCCTAATCTCTCAGTGTTGAATCTCGCTCATTCTTTATGCTACTTTAAATGACTAAGAGACAAGTATGTACTGATTCACCTGTCATGAGATCAAAGAATGAGTCAGGACATGCAATTGTAATGGGGTATAGGGATGCAGAACTGGTGGAATGTCAGCTCTAATTTTCCCAGAAGCCAGAAAGGTTTGACATTGATATACATACAGTAATCCTAGAAGAGGTTTATAAGAAAAACTGGTACAACAGTTTCAGTGCAGTGACTCTGTAGTTTCACTCACCTGTGGCAGCTGTTTGGAGATGCGTCTGAATACATGGTAGTAAAGGTCCCAGGCCTGGGTCAGGTCTTTTACGTTTCCAGAGCGCATGTACTTCCTGCACCAGTCCTGAGCCTCCATCAAGTCTCTGCCATAAGCCTGTAGCACAAAGTGAGACAAACACTCTCTGTCCCTGTGCAATGACTCATTCAATTAAATGAAAATGGTTTGCCAAAGCAGGACTATAAAACTGAATGTCAAGGCATTAAACATTGCTGTTCCAACTTGATTAATCTAGGATTCAGTAAGTATTTTGTTTTTAATAGCACACATCTGCAAAGGCAGCCTGAATGGAAACATCTGATGCTGCTTGTGCAGGGAGCTAGGGTCACTGGGATGACTTATGGCTGTGAAGTAAACAGTTGTGTGTACAAACTCACACTTAATTTGTGGTAATTAAATACACAGCTAATTTTACAATGCCTCTACAAATATTCACCCATTGTTTTGATTTACAGTGTGTTAATGAAACTTTATTGACACTTATCAACAGAAAAAAACTAATGTTGAATTGAAAACACATATCAAGCACTTTTTCCCCCACCTCTCAGGAACTCAAGTTTCCACTGAATGTCACAACAACAGATTATAAAACCACAGCTCAGTTTGTGGCGTCTTTTTTGCACACAACAGGACTGTCGTGTAGCCTTTAATCTATGTTGGACGGGAGACGTGCAGAGACTTTAGTTTGTGGTATTGCACTAAACCAGCCTAAACTTTAAATTCAACCCCAAACTGAAATGGCACGCACCTGATTAAAAGAGGTCTCTTTGAGGGTCTGTGGTCCCCTCTCCATCATGGCATGTAGAGGCTCCAGCACAGCAAACATACCCTTGACGTTGCGCTCACCAAAGTACAGACGTGATGCCTCTTCAAGGCCCTCGTGCCACATCTCATGCCACAAGATGGCCACTCGGATAAGCTCCTCACTCACCTGGTTAAAGACATACATAGATTAAAAAAAAAAGTCAGACTGTTCTCTGATTCTTCTCCTAAAAACTCAGAGGTGTAAAATATCAGGCATCTGCTTTTCATGGATTCTATCTACATTTTAGATTACTTTTTTAGAAAGGAAATGTGACATTTACATTTAAAAAGAAAAAAGGAGGAGAAAAAACAATTTTAAGCCGCTTAAGGAGAAACTAATTCTCCCACAGCAGACATCACATCACTGCAATCCAGAGAAGAACTTGCCAAACACGCACACCTGCTTTGCAACAGCAACAGATTTTTCATGGAGATTTTTGCAGTATACACTGATGACCCAAACATTAAAACCACTGGTGAGTGAAGTGATTAACATTGATCATCTAGTTACATTGCAATGTTCTGCAGGTAAACCTTGGGTCCTGGCAATCATGTGGATGCTGACTGACGTGGTCCACCCTCCAAAACACTGTTTCAGGCTGTACCTCCCCTCATGGCAACAGCACCCCTGATGGCACTGCACCATACCACACTTGTAAAACTGTTCAAAAACGGCCAGAGGAACACGACAATGAGCTCAAGCCATCGACCTGGCCAAGGCCAAAGGTTTCCCCGCAGAACAAAATGATCAATGTTATTTTCTTCACTCACCAGTGGTTTTCATGTTTTGGCTGATTGGTTTAGTATATAGTAGAAGTATATAGTAGTGGCAGAGGAAGAAGTAGAGATTTTTTTGATTCAGACTGATGCACATTTCTAATGCTGCAACTTTCTTTTCTTTTTTTAATGGGACCAACGACTTAACTTGAATGTGAGACAGAAAGATAAGGAGAAAAGATAAAGTGCTTCTTATGAAGTCGATCATTTATATCACGACAGGTAAAAACTAGAATCACTGCCTTGCAGGTCTATGCCTCGAGGGTCTATGTCTGTCTCGTTAAATATATGTAGTGAAGTCTTAAAAGAATTGAAATTGAAATAAAAAGTATTAAGTGTATCTTCTGACAAGACATAGGTGATTCACATGCATCTTCAACTCAGCAGCAGAGAAGATCTATACAATCAACCCAATTAAATGGTGGACACCCAAGATAGTGTCACAAATTCTGTTTCTGGCCAACTGTCTCCCAGACTGTTCCTGGGTCATGGTGTTTAATATTGGCCAGAAAAGTTTTCGCAGAACACTATGATGTCACACTAAATTTGACCTTTGTCATTTCATCATTTTATCTTATTAGATATTTGCATAAAGGTCATTCTTAAGTAGCATATTAATTTTTGAGTTATGACTAAAAACCTGTTTTGCGAGATCATAGTGACCTTAACCTTTGACCACCAACATCTAACCAGTTCATCCTGGAGTCCAAGAGGATGTTTGTGCCAAATTTAAAGAAATTTCCTCAAGGAATTCCTGAAATATTGTGTTCACAAGAATGGGACAGATGGTCTACACAAAATCCAAATCCCTCCGGTCACAACTGTCAGATATGCAGAGGCATAAAAATATTCCAGGTGAATTGATTCATATTATATAGAGAGGACGCAAATTAAAAACAGACAGATGTTTCCATCTAACCCTCAAGAACAAACCTGTATCACTTTCTAATTAAAAGAAGATAATTTTATTGAGGGATGATGACAAATAGAAATGAATTTATCTCTGTACCATGATGGCCTGCTGAACCAGAGTGTTGCAGTGTTCACACATGTTCTTCAGGATCTTGTTAGCAGCATTGTGGCGGGCCGTGGTGGTGGACTTGGAGGCCACAGTCAGCGGGTAGATCAAAGCCTGTGAGCGAAGAGAGAACAATCCAACAATCACTGATCATACTGCTTTAAGTTAACACAAGAAATGTGTTCGTAATTCTCCTGGGAAACAGCATTAGCAGCAGTGTGAGCAGACTTACTTGGGGATGATACCGCCCAATGTCTGTTAGCAGCTGGTGGATGAGGCGACCCACCAGAGCTCGGGGAGTGTCAATTCGAGCTATGAGCTGAGGGATCACCTGCACAGGCAGAGAGATACTGACTAAAAACTCAAAACATAGCATTGACAAAAGTGCTTAAATCAGCAAGAACTGCCAATATGTTTGTTTCTTTTATTATTAATTTAAGTTAAACATCAAGAAGAAGCCAGTGTTGCCATTTTGCCCAACAAAAAAAACCCTCACTTGCATAGGGATTCATTTAACACACTTCTTCATCTCTAGGCTAATTCCTTGTGTGTATGCATGTTTTACCTGTAGCCAGGTGTCTATTTGAATGGTCTTGATACCCTCCACCAGGGCCTCATTCACTTCAGGCCAATGACCATAGTCAAACCACAGAGTCAGAACCCTGAACAGTACAAAAACAGGAGACAATCATTAAATCTGGATCTTTTCTTGCCTAACTATTAAGGATAATTGCCACTAGAGGTCCTCCTTTCCACACCATAAATATGGGCACTTCTTGTTTGCTATGACTACAGTGTGTTAGAGTCCTTTAACTCACCTGAGAGTGTCCTGCAGGTTATTGCCTCTGGACAGGGAGATGGAGCGGAAGAAACCTTGAACAGCAGGGACTGTGTACAGTAGCAATGTCTTCGAGAGGTCCTGTGAAGGACAGCAAACATCAGATACTTCTTCAAGCAAGAATAAAAGCTATTTTGGAGATCAGACTGTAGTGTTGGTATCACCCATATGTGGTGATGGCAAGGTCTGGACAGTCACTATAATTTAGAGTTCAAAATTCATAATGTCATCATCACTGGCTATAGCAAAAATTGAGTAAAACTGAAATAAATTTTGCAGGTTCATTATATCTTCAAAATTATGCTTTTTGAAGAATTATTTCAACATTGGTGAAACTAGGAATGCTGAGAGAAGAGGAGAACTCTAAATGACTGACAAAATGGGTGTGAAGAGGGATTAATTTTCCATGACTCTCACCTCATTGACCTTTTTCTGGCCCGGTGAGGGCACGGGACTGTGGTCGGTGCTGTCAACCTCGCTGTCGCTGTTACTGGCTTCACTGTTAGCACTGGCACCACTAGCGTGTCGTAGCTTCTTCTTCTCGTCTCGTCCTTGGTTTTGATGTTTGTAGTGCAGCACCGCCTCAAAGTTCATCACCGCCCAGGCATGCCAAGCCTGCAGAGAGATTGTACAAACTGAGTGAAACTGCATTTCTCAGAAGTGGTGACTGGAAATGACTTGCATGTTTGTTCATGATGTAATTTTCCAGTTTAGTGAGGGGCGGATATCTGTCTGATCCAAACATATGAGTTGGTGTCGGTAAAGATGGATGGGGAGAGGGGTATATGGGTTTTGTTAGTGACATCTTTGTAGCCGGCAGCATGGGCATGGACAAAAAAAGACGAAACTGTTCTCAGCTCTTCCATCACCTCATATCCTTGCATCACAAAAGGCACCACAAGTACAATAATCTGATGAGTAAATAGCTGTGCACAGACAAAACCAACATCTAAACAATGTTATGACATGTTTGGTTAAAGGGCAATAAAATGGGTTCTAAAGTTTTTCCTGGTGACACATCAGTGTCAGAGTCACCTCCTGCTGACACAGCTGGGATTTTATTGTGGCCAGAGAAATGTCAAAAGTGAAAGGTTAGAGTTAAAAGGCAAATACTGACCTTGTACCAGTTGCGGTCATGCTCAGTGGAATGGCTGTAATACTGCAGAACCTTGGGAATGGTGCTCTCGTTGATGCCCTGCAGACTGAGCTGCCACTCCCCAAGCTTCAAGAAACATCTACATAGAGAAAAGGGACAGACAGAAAGTCAGAGGGGGGACCTTTTATTTGTTTGCTTTTCTTCCAATCAAAATATTATTTTACATTTATTTCTTATTTAAGGAAAACATGCCCAACCTGGTGTAGGTTTAATTATTTGCCTTGTTTGACTCTGATTAATTCTGTAGTCTCCACCAACATTCACAAAACTGCATCATAACAATAAAGCTCCTAGGACAAGTTTTATAAATAAATCTTTATAAACAATAATCACACTTACTGACATTTTCTGGCATTCAAAAGAAAAAACACCAAAACTAATTCGAGACCATAATAGTTACTGAGGTCAGAGGGCAATGTTGTTAACACTGCAGAGGCAAATAAGTCATTGACTACATGACAACATTTGCAACTAGAATTCCCGCCTCACAGTGTAATGCCTCCATCAACCAGTCGAGTTATAGTTTACATCCATATTTATCCAGACTCAGATGTTGCCATGACAGTTTAAAATGCTTCAAATACTGATGTTGCTTAAAAAAGCTACAAATTCTTGAACATGCAGGCTTCATACACCTTGGAGCAATGACAATCTATGCAATAACAATAACAGTTTCAGGATGGTCACCTACGATTAGTGTCACCAATCCAGTATCTGACCAAATGTTTCCCCTTCTGTTCCTGAGTTATGGTGCTGAATAATGGCCACAAAACATCGACCTTAAAAACATTTTAAACTATTAGATATTTGTGTGAAATTTTATCATAGTTAGCGAATTAATTCTTGAGTTATGGCCAAAAACTTGTTTCGTGGTCATAGTGACTTTGACCTTTGACCGACAAATTCTAATCAGTTCATTGTTGAGTTGAAGTGGATGTTTATTCCAAATTTGATGGAACTCCCTCAAGGACTTCTTGAGAGATTGTGTCATGAGAGTGAGGTCACAGTGAACTTGACCTTTGACCACCAAAATCTAATCAGTTTATCGTTGAGTCCGAGTGGTCGTTTCCACGAATGGACCTTCACAAGAATGGGACAGACAAGGTCACAGTGATCTTGACCTTTGTCCTCCAAAATCGACTCAGTTCTTTCTTGAGACCAATTGGCTGTTTGTGCCAAATTTGAGGAAAGTCCCTCGAGGCATTCTTGAGATATCACATTCAAGACAATGGGAGGGACGAACAGACAACCTGAAAAAGTAATGCCGCCAGCCATGACTGTTCCCGGCATGGAGGCACAATAAACATCTCAACTATTTCTGAGTCCATTACAGTTACAAAGGTCAGAAGTTGTTGTTAATACTGTAAAAGCTCTGCAGTAACAACTAATTCAGTGACTACATGACTACATTAGCAACGAGGAAGTAAAAGCAAAAGTGACACAGAAATATCACCATGAATTTATAACCATGCTTATGCTGTCATTGCTTATAGAGAGTTGGCAGTGACATTCAGTACATTCCAAGGGCAGTCCATTAAAAAAGCAGTGAGATAATGATACAAGACTTGGATATCATGTAGGCACTTATCAAAGTATCACTACTGAAAGCAGCAGTGTATTTATCTGCTGAAAGGTTCTGGGATCACATCCGGAGATTTTCAATTATCCGAGCCATTTTTCTTTTAATTCAAGCCGACAGTGAACTCTATGGCATCCCTACGGAGGACTTAACTCTGTCCATCACCCTCACAAAAACACATGCTTGCAGGCAAATAGTCAAACTAGTTGTGTTTGGTGGGGCCAAGACATATAATTCACATACAACTACACTAAACTGAGCAACTGGCAAGCTCTGTTTTATCAACCCATCCACCAAAACAGTCTGAATACTGTTTGCAGAGCACCTCCAGTAAATTGTCTTTTTGGATTACGTAATTTCTCCTGAGTGCTTTTCCATGTGAGCGTACAGTTAGGGTTCAGCGCATCTATGCCAAACAGTTTCTGTAAACTGTTAACAGGTTCAACTTTTGGGAAATAAGCAGGGGGAAGATGGGGTGTTTGGGGACATTGGAACAACATGTTGATCTAAGAAGGAGACACCAAGGTTAACGATTTAAAGCAGCGAAATTACACTGAATTCTTTGGAGAGAGTGGAGGTATCCATGTGATTGTGTGGATGTTAGTGTCTGACAGAGCAGTCCAGGTGTGCTCCATACCATGCAGTCGACCTGTATTCATGAAAGTGTGTCAGCACGTCTGGAGAAGACCCGTCCTGACTGACATTATACAGGTGTTTTCCCCAACATGCATTCCTCCAACAGACAGAATCGCTGTCTGGAAGATACAAAAGTGGAAAAAAGCCCCTTCTGCCTGTTGTCACGCTTGTGTGCTGTCATGAATGATTTATGAGATGGGAGGGGGCACATGATTAGTGTGTGTTTGTCCACGAGGCCAGATGATACTACTGTATGATTTACTGTACATAGGAGTAGACCCATCTGCTTCCAGGTCGCACCTCTTGCTCATTTTGAGTTGTCTGACCAACAGCACACACAATGTGTGCAGTCGAACTGAAAAAGTAATCATTCTGTCTCCTGCACAGGCAAGCAGCTAACATTCAAACCTAAATGGGACAGCTTTAGATATCCTCAAATATTTTCATGAGCCCACAAGAGCATGCAAACAACTTTTTTAAGACTTTGAAGTCATTCCCAGCTATTTTTGGGAACACTAAAGTTTCCATTAGCTAATCCCCTAAATTCGCATCTGAAAACACATGATAGTTATTTGAATGTCAAGTTTTGGGGAAAAAAAAAGTGTGCTGACAACTGCTTGAAACAAATTGAAAACTGCATCTCATTCCACAGTGAGGTGAGGTGATGACAGTGGAAAGGTGCCAAGGCTGTGCCAGGCTTCTGAAGACACAACACTTGGTGGGAGAGGTGTAGGCGCAAACCAGCAGCTCTGTGGAGGAGACACACCTGGTCTGTAATACCTGGAGGCACTGCGCCTTGTTTGGTTTGTGATAAGTAGCTGTGTGGGACAAAGTGCCAAAAGGAATCATTTTATTGAGAAGTTTGAGGTGTGACATTGAGAGAATCTGGCCAGCTTTGAAAAAGAGCACAGGACGCCAACAGACTAATAAAAAGGTGCTATGCCAGATTGGGTCATGCTCATGGAAAAGAGGCAGAACGCACTGTACGCGACCCTGCGTGTGTTTACAACACGAGGGAATACATGAGGTTACTTTTTCCTTGCTTTAGCATGTAGCCTTGTGTTTTCTCCATTGTGCTGCAGTGAATGTACAGAGGCCAGCACAGAGGTACTTCTGAGATTTAATATGAGTGAACCACGACTAAGTGCATAATAACACATTGGCATTACTGTGTGTGAAATTGTCTTTCCCTCACGAAATTCACTACTGATACGTGTATGAGAGTTCTGTTTAAAACACTCACAGTTTTTAATCTATACTGTGAGTGTGAACAACCTCTTAGCCTGATTAATAGTTACAAGTAATAAAAAGGCTTTACATTTAAAGCATCAACATTTAAGTTACAACATTTAAATTCTGCTCCCCTCCCCATGCCCTTCTGTAATGGGAACTCAAACTGCTTTCTGTATTGTCATGTAACTATTAACACCTTCCTGTCACTGGCCACATTTCTAGGAACCTGTTTACACTTTGTTGTAAAATGCTCTTCTGAGCACCAAACACGAGTGGACAGCTGAGACGTATCCCTGTTCACACTGGAATTATTACAGTTTTAAGTTTTCATTAGTTTTAATTTCTATTTCAGTTTTAATTTTTGTTATCAATTCAGTTTAGTTTCAGTTAGTTCATGGAGAGGGCTTGCTTGTTTCAGTTTTGTTTGCATTCTTTTTTAAGTGTTTAGTTTTTATTTGTTTCAATATTAGTTTTACTTTTTTATAATAGTATGGGGAATATTTGTAAGGGTCAAGATTTCAGAATCATACAGGTATTATAAACAAACAAACACAAAACTTTGTAAAGGCAATTAACTTATAGTCATGTAGACATCGCAGTCTCAATGAACATACACACCAATGCCTTCTCATGCTTGTGTTGACAAATTTGACCAAAACCTAAAACTAAAGACATTTCCTGCATATTTATATTTTATGTTATAAGTACACAATATCAGTTCAGTTAGTTTTCTGTTTTCTATTTTAGTTAACTAAAATGTTTTTTTACACCTAGTTGTAGTTAAGTTAGCGCTGTCCACTTGTGATCCATTTGCCTAAGATGCATTTTGAAACCAAGTGTAAACGCAGTCTCTTTGAAGTTGAAAGCAGCAGTTGCTGAGCACTGTTCACTTCTCACAAACCAACACTCCTAAGAGATGTTTCTCCATAATTTGTCTACATACACTTTACTTTATTCCTGTTCTCAAATTTATTTTACTTTAAGGCAACCGAGTTTATAGCTATAGTATAAAGATTGTAAGATTGTAACACAAGGATGTGCAGGCTGTACTGATCAGTCTCTGGGTCGTTTGGATGAGAAATCAAGATACTGTTATGTCCAAACTACTTTGAAGTAATGTAAGACTTAAAGCATCAAGATTTCAGATTGGGTAAATCATCTCTCTCCCTACCAGTCTACTGAATATAGTGTTTATCAATTTTGGAGTGAATCTTTGATGGAGATCAGAAATCTATAAAGGCATGACATGACAGCTGATTATACTAGAATATCATTTGTTCTTCAATTTTATGTTGACTCTTGTTTTGCATGTTATTTTAATCTCATGACAGTAAAAAATGTCTGGACTTAAATCTGAATTTTGGTATTAAAACTGAAAATGTCTGGGTATGTAGATATTTGATATCCACCACAGGTCTTTTTCATAGCAGACAGTTTGACTTGTCAGAGAAAGAAAAGCACAGGTGCTCCTAATAACTTAAACGGCTGTGTTCTATTCATGTGTCCCAGTACGCTGTGACAGTGAGCCAGCATGCACAATACCAGGACCTTGAAACCAATGCAACAAAATGGAGTTCAGCAATCGTTCATTTTATCATTTACGCTTGTGCATTTTCTTCTGTGACATGTGAAAAGGTTTTCTGTGAAAAAGGCTCATTAGATAGTGAGCAGCTGCTACTGTGCTTTTGGAAAAGGGCAGACCTGGCCATCAGTTTGTGGAGCTCCTGCTTATGCTGTTGGTCTTCAGCTGCGATGGCGTGCTGGGCTTGCTGCTGCATCCCCTGCACAAAATGCTGCATGTGCTGGAAGGCATCAATCTGGAGAGATAAGAAAGCAAATGCCAGTGGCAAGTAAAGACCATGTGTCATTGAATCAGTTTGAATTGAATACAAGCACTGATTTGACTAGCACAGTTACTACACATAAGTACAATATTTGCCTGATAAGAAGTGGCACAACTACATGTTATTTACTTTTATTATCTTACTTACTACTAACAATAGATATTCACTCAGCATTGGCTCACCAGGGAAAATACTCTGTTGTCATGGTTTTTTTTTTTTTTTACATGAACATACATTACATTTAGGACAACTGTTACATGGTGTTGTCTTAACTGCACACTGAGGAGGCAGCCTATATGACAAGCCATGTATATTACAAGAAGCATTTGAGATTGTTCATACATTTTTCATTGACCAAATCCCATTTTAAAAGCCGAAGAAACACCTGTCACTTTGCAAATTATCCTAACAAACAGCATTAATTTACCATGTATCTAATGTCTCAACTCATCTCCATCCAGGCACACACTGTCACACACACACCCACCCACTCTCACATGGTAACTCCCATGCATAACTGTGCATGCGTTTGAAACAAGCTTCTGAGGAGCTTCTGTGCACCCAACAAGCCAGGGCGAGTGTGTGTAAGCCTGAGAGCACACATGTGTGCATGAATGTGTGTAAAAGAAAAACAGAGAGACAGAGGGAGAGGGAGAGGCATTGATAATCAGAACCTGGTTTCTTGCATGTTGTTCCAAACTTTTCTCATCTTCCTCTGGGTACCTTGATACAAAGTTTAACCAACTACTATTTCTTGTGCTGACTAGCAAGTACAAATATTTAATTGACTAGTCGCCTAATCATGCACATCGTCCACAGTTAAGAAAATGGGGACAAATATACTGTGAGTTTGAGATGAAATCCAGATGGCATATTTGCTATGGCTGGCATTTTGTATCTTTTTCATGTAACATTCAAATATATGATAAACCTTAAAATTATATATGCGTTCAGTACCTGTTCAGGCTCTAAATTTTGAGTCTTGTCTTTGCTTCTAATCCATTATCCCTGATAGATGACCCACTTATGCACTCCGCAGCACCCAACTCATGGCAAGTGTGCTGAGTGAACAGTGGTTGCGGCCTTTGCAGCTGTGTGTGTTTTTATTGATTTGTCTGGCGAGCAGTGCAGCTGGCCATAGCAACAGCAATGCTTACACTCACACTTACCTAAGTCCCTTAATGAGACCTGCGCTCTGGAGCCACAAACACTATTCAACACCTGGCAATAAATGTGGGTGTGTTTATGTGTGTTTGGGGGTGTATATACTGTATGTGAGTGTGTGTGTGTGTGTGTGTGTGTGTGTGTGTGTGTGTGTGTGTGTGTGTGTGTACATGGTAGACAAGGCAGAGAAGTTCAATCCCAGGCTGCTCTGGTAAAATGTTCTTTAAAACCTAAAGTGCAAGGTCAGGACACCACTGCTGGTAGGTGGAAGTCTGGCGGGTGTTCTTGTGCTGGATGCTCAGCCACAGTGCAGCTTACTTCATCCACTGTTGCCATGGATATGAAAGATTAATAAAAACATTTATCTAAATGTTACAGTTGAACTGGTTTAACTGATCAGCTCAGGCTTATATAAGAGGAGAATCAAACCTCTAAGACATTACTGAAGACTGAGCTTTATTCATGAGTCCCTACAGAATTCAAAATAATGAATGAAAATCAACCATACTGCAATATTTGTGAACATGCTTGAAATACAAATAGGTTTCATTTTTGTCACAATATTTTTTTAAATAAACATATGCTGTTATTTATGGTTATAGTCATCACAAAAGAGCCTACAGCACTGTTTTATTTTTCTTCCCAGAACTATTATAGCTATTGTATGGTTACCTGAAGAGCTGTAATTATCTATTAACATGGGGGTGGAAATTCTCAATGTATGCCTTCTGCAACCAAACAAAGGTTATATATATTATCAAAGGTTATATTCATCCCAGGAGAAATTTTCAGAAACAGTCAAACTGACCATTTCAAAGAATTCTGAATCCCAGATGACTAAATTTGAAGTAAAGATATATGAAAGGTAAAACTGTTCTGATCATAGATAGAAAAAAGAGTATCTGATGTGAAACAGAAAATCATAGGCAACATTACAGATTCATGGGTGAGACTGACATTCCCATCATATACTAAGAAGTCTGCTGTTCCTCAACTAACAATGGGCGCGATGCAAAAACTTCAGGTTATGTGAACAAGTGTCTACCCAATAGCAAATTAAACAATGAAAAAAATGGAGCTTGTGCATTCTTGTTATATTAACCTAATTTGCATATTTATTTTGCACGAAAAGTCTTGAAATTGTGGGTGAAAAGCCAGACCGTTAATGTCTATTTTTGAAGAGCACAGATGTGTCTTTAGGACGGGGTGGTTGTCCAATATGGGTCAACTCTTGAGACCCCTGTCTCCTGAATGGTTGGTCATTGTGGTTAATCAAACCATGTTCTAACACTCTCACATAAAAGGTCAACATATAGGAAAAATGCGTTCAAATCGAAAGGGGTGAGGTCAGAAAGTGACTGATTTCTGCCTGACTGCCCCTACATTCACGTGCTGTTTGGATGTTCAAAAGTTGCAGTCAATATTTCAAACGTTCAGCATTATAAGGTTTACTCACATGCTTCTAGATCAAGGTAAAACAAAAAACAATTAAGGTTTGTGTTTGTGTTTCAATTTTCATTTTTAAAATTGTATCTATGAAAATATACCTTAGTCAAAGCACAATACTACTTAAAAAATAAGGATAATCCCTATATTCCAGATTTAAAGTGCTAAACTTTGGCTGTAATTTGCATTTACACATTGTCCAATGGAATGTGATGACCATTGCATTTCCCACAACTGAGAAGGGTCCACCTTGAGATCAGGAAACTGAAACCCATACAAATCCCGAAACCGTTTGGTCTTTTTAACATAGATGTAGACAATATATTGCCAAGTAAACAAAGGTGTGTTTTCTCACTCGCCTCCTTAATGTCAACTGTGCCTGCACTACCTTCAACGTCCATCTTTCCCTGAATCATCTGGAGCAAATATGAGATTGTCGGTGACTGTGTGTCTAGTGATCTATACAAATAAGCCAAAAGAGCAATGACAGACTTTTACTCCATTGAATTCTATCACACTAAAATCTCACTATTCTCACTCACCTCCTTCAAGTCACCTGTGCCTGCCCTTTCTCCGGCTTGCCTCACTGTCTTCCTCTGAGTCCACAACAGATGATACAAGATTTGGTAAACTATTGAATGTTGCTCATATTTGTTCATATTTGAACAGCATAGGTGTACTTTATTAGATAACTGATAGCTAATTATGCTAATAAGTTTTCCATGAGCAACTGATGGGAACATTAACGGATCCCAACTTTACTTCAAGTTAGCAAGTGGAATATGCTCGTAATTAAGGGCTGTTGGCAAATGCACAGAATGTACGCTAGGTAGCTAACATTCTGACAGGAATTGAGCATAACATTGCAAGGTCATAATCATTCTAATTTTACAGTTGATAGTGATATTTCTCTGCAACACTCACATTACATTCTAGTTTTCCACTTTTTATAACACTGAAAAGTTATAAAATAGACTACCCATAGAAGTCTGCTGGGGTACGGCAACAGTACACTGTAACACTAGAACTAGAAGTTTATTTATGTTTATGATGACATTTGCTAATAATTATTTCTGACAGCTATGCAGAATTGCCTGTTGTAGTATAGCGTTTTTTTGTTGTTTTGTTTTTTTAAATCATTTACATTTTTTATCAATATATAGGGGGCATATTTGAATATTTAAATACATATTATAATTACATGTGAATTCTTTAACAGTCACATTTTTTCCAGCCTCAGTGATTTTTAATAATGAGAACCCTCTTAAAGATTCTGGTGGGACGGATTAATTAAACTTGACTATACTGTCACTAAGCTGTTTGCAATTTCAATGTTCCTTTTACAGATGTAGTTTGTCAGTGTTAATGTTTCTCAGGCTGTTTCCCCTCACAATGTTAAATTAATTAACTGTTTATGTCACTAATGTTCCAGTAATTTAAACCCTCCCTATCTGGCATATCTGAAACTCTGATGGTTGCCTCATGTTGCACATATAAAAGTATGATAAAAAAACAGGACACGCACATCCCTGAATCCCACTGGGTTGGGTGCTGGATCACAAAGTATCAAAAGCATGAAAAAAGAAAAAGGAAAAAAGTGACTAAAGGAGGCTAAAGGCTAAAGTCTGAGGAAGAGCATCACGCTCGAAATGTCACACAAAATAAAAAATTGCATATGGGAGCTCTTTTGGTGTGCGCATTGCTTTTTTCTTTTTTCATGCACATATAAAAGTAACAACTATCAGAACTCTTTAAAAGCTGAGATGCTGCTGTTTGCTATTTATCCTGGGAAAGTACTTCATGTATTTTTGTCACATATGATGACATCATATGATGACACATATGTTAATGTATGAATATGACTTACAAAAAAGCATCAGACAAAAATGTACAATATATTATTTACAAACCATCCACTTAACACAACGTTTGTTCGTTCCTACCTTGCGTGCGCTCTTCCACATGTACTTCATATAAGCGTAGGTGACGTGCGGGTGGGCTGTGGGCAGCGGGTGATCAAGTTGCTTTGAGGGGTCGACACCCAAAAGGAGCACCAGGGTCTTATGAGCCAGTGCCTAGAGGGGTGAAGGTAGCAAGAGAGGAAAAAGGAGCAATTAAAACGCCAGGTTTTACAAAACCCACAAGGTTTTTAGGGACCCCAAGACAATACAACTTCAACTTTCATTTTAGTAAGGTTTGATTAAAATTTGTTCTTTTATGGAGAGTAAAAAAATCCCACATAGTACAGTGCATGAGTAAGTACTTGAACAAAGACAATTTTAAAAGACAAAGAGAGACAGAAAGCCTCAGTGGGGTCATTTTTTCCAGCCTCTTGTAATCACATTTCCTGCCATGTTTGACATTGGCCAATCACATCTTGTTTTTTAAACTTACATCATAGTTGGGGATTCTGGCGTTCCGTGTGAGTGTGCTTAAATGCAACTGTGTAGAAAGAAAAATTGGCCCATTGTCTGCCATGCCTTGCAATCAATTGGAACAACAGTGAGGTAAAGGATGGAAAATTGCACCACTTTAATTGTGCATATATGCAGGCTCAGGTTTCTAAACAGTGTGATTGAGGGTACTGTGTTACTTTCATCAGCGCCAACTTTAAACAGGTTGAAATGAAGTTGAATTTCATGGCTGGAGTTCATGGTTGCACTTAGAGCTCGACTTCCTTTTTCCATTTGACAAGACCGATTTAATCAACTCTGATTTATTCCTCCTGGATGTTATGAGATTATAATTAATTATGCATGATCAGGGGTCAGATCAGAGAATAGTAAGGAGCTTTGTACAAATATCTCAATGTACTGACCAGGCGTCCACTCTTGCCACAGAGGCTGGCGTACTTCAACCAAGTCCTCATGTCTTCATGGGGGCTGATGACAAGCGATCTGACCATCAGGATCCTTTGCCAGTCCTCTACGATACGTTGACAACCCTAAAAGCAAAACACACAAAAATCACAAGGGACAGATGGGTTAAATACATTACCCTTTTGTTACTCTCTTCAAAGATAGGAGCGTACTTGTTAAACTCAAAAGAATGAACACACGTGAGAAAGGGGCACAGTTGAAGCCCAGGGGGGCTACGATTATTACCAGAGGTCCCTGTCTTAAACATGTCCACACGTGAGTTCGGGTTCACGTGCCAGAAAACCCCCACAAACACAGGTCTGTATTCATAAATTTTTAAGTACCATAAGCTGACTTTCTGTATTAAATATTTTCTCAACCCCAACCTCGACCTCATCTTTGGGATATAACACAATTGCTGCGGGGGCAGGCAACACAGACACAACAGTGGAGTAATCCAGCTGTGATGAACAAAAAGCTTGTGCTGTATAATCCTCTCTGTATGATTTGAATTTAAGACAAATCTACAGAGGGTAGACAGAATAATATAAACATTTCATGCAAAAGGACTCTGATGTAACTTGATTATAATTACAAACCCTGCCACAAGGAAGGGTCATATTACTGTCAGTTGCATGGCTACGAGCAGCAACAAATGAGGTCTTGAAATGAGTACTTTGATGATTTTTTTCCTTTGAATAGTTTCAAGGATAATACAACCCATCTTTGGGTCTAACGTGGTCATTTACTTACTTCATAGTTTAGGTTCTTTTCATTACGTGCTAACCTTATCTGAAACTTTTTTTGTTGTATTCTTCCTTAGATGGCAAAAGTATGTCGGGACAAGCTTTTTAAAAAGATTTTGAAAGCTGAGGCTGGAATTAAATACTACAGTTTCTGAAGTAGGCTTAACATGATGGGATAAGAGGCTGAGAGCAGGTAGAATCTGGCAGAAGCTATGTTCAGTGATTACAGTGACTAAAACAGTTTAGTCTAAGCTTAACTGCAAGAGATTACTGACATCATTCTGCTGAAGCTATAAGGAAGTGCCAAATTATCCAGTTCAAGCAACTTGATTGAAAAGAAAAGCTGTTTATCATTGGGGGCGTCATGGTGGACAGGTGATTTAGGACATGTACCATGTAGCCACAACGTCCCTGGTTTGAACTGGCCATGAACCACTGCTGCATGTAATCCCTCCCTCTCCCCACATTTTCCATCTGCCTCTTAAATGTATACTATTGAATAAGGGCAAAAATAAAAACAAGCAAATAAACAATCAAAAGACACTGTACTGTATATCATTTGTGAGTCTAATATCAAACCCATCATCCTAGTCATGCCCGACTTTGTGACTGTTAAGTTGTCAGAGAGGCCTGAGAATGGGATAACCTTTGGAATAGGCCCAATAAAAGTGCAAGGTAAATTGTTTTAAAGTGTGTGTAGAGAAGCACAGGGAACATTAGTAGGGTTGGGTACCATTTACATTTTAAGCGATACCAGTACCGGTGGTGCTACCTCAAATTTAGTACGCTAATTCACTTAATTAATTTTTTTTGGTACTTTACTCGTTCTGTAGTAACAAAAACATACTTTTTGAGCAAGCTGCAGTCAACAAGCAGTTTTGCTCTTTTCTAATCACAAAAAAGAGCTAAGTCACAACTGACAAATATGTGGAATAAGTACGTAATTTAAAAAACACAATTACAAACATGAGTGAAACTAGGCTATTTCCAAAATAAAAGAAAATAGACAAGATGCTGAAACTATCGGTGCTACAGCGATAGTTTCGGTTTGCTGGGAAGCTGATGGAGCTCCTTGGCCAGCCTCTACTGAGCAGCTATGGGATGGCAGCATACTGGGTCACCCAGGTGCGCTTTAAGGTACTGAAATTTGACACAGATTGATTATTGTGATATGGTACTGTGAATTGGTAGCACCAATGTAATTCAGTCGACACCCTTAAAGGAAAAATAGGTTAAAATGTCTTATGACTTTTACAAGTGGAAGCTGAGACACCAGAAAGAGCAGGGAACAAAAGAACATCAATAGTTTTGAATATCAACCTATGGCTAAGAATCCGAAATTCAAACAGGTTCTCACAGGGGTAGAAGAACAAGAACTCACTCTGACACATTTACCCACAAGCAGTGGGTTGCAGTGTTTTCATATGCACTTTGCCATAACCCTAATCCTTTGATGAGGGATAGACCAGTAAAGAAAGGCAGAAAGAAACAAAAGAAAGAAAGCAAGAAAGAGCAAAAGAGCAGGACGATGACTCTTTGACAGATGTGAGGTCAGCCTTCAATAAATCACCGTAGAGAGAAGAAACCTGTCAGGCACTGCAGACCAGCTCTGGTGCCATAATGGGCCGTGTCTGTTTGCTCAGGAAAACCCCTCTTGATCCTAAATACCTCCTCCAACCAACCGCCATCTGTTATGAATGGAAAAAGTCAAGACGATCAAGACTATCTTCATTTTACTGCACAGGGATTTTGTGTGTGTGCATAACCGTTTCCATTCAATGGTCAAATAAATTATATAGAAACTTGGGAAAAAAACAAATAGTTTGGATTTTTTTTTTGACAGTTTTTTGGTGGTGATTAATGTCAGACTTTTATCCAAAGCCCAAAACAATGTACTTCAAATACTTGCACAATTTTTGCAAAACATTTCTTATTTGTCACCGTTAAATGTATTATTTTGCGACTAATTACATTTTAATGAAATGAATTGTTAATATAAAATGATGCAAAGTCACTCATTTTTGAAGATCATCAATTTGACTGGCATCAATTCACATCCACATATATGCTCCTCATATGTTGCTAAAAAAAAAGAGGAAAATCTCTCTGATTGGTCATCTGATTTCTGTTTTGTATTTTTGTTTTGTTGATGCTGTACAAATGAACCACTTTAAAAGAACTGTCTTACTCCTGTATCATAAACTGTCTTTTTTCATACAGTCAAAACAAGTGCTGTCTGTGTTTTGGAATATTTTCTGCATTACCTTAAGTAAGCTGGAGCCCTCTGAGCAGGAACAGTCAAATACATTTTTTTCCGGGCTGTGGTTAAGGTAAAGGATGACGCAGATTTTAGGGATTTTCCGAGATGTCAGTAACATCTAAGCAGAAGATGAGGGACAGGAATGCCAACAGGGGCTACAGGGCATTATAAATGCTGTATTAAACCAAGAAGCTTGGATGCCATGGTATCAGGAATGGTGAATGGCTTATCAGTTTATCCGCCTGACTTAAACTGTTCCCTCAACATGCACATACAAGGCTAAGGCCTTTCAAATAATCACATTTTGATTCAGCTGTAAAAAGGCAGACATGGAAAAGATGAATTTGAACATTATTATCTTAGATCAGATGGCATTTGTCTCAAATTCCAAAGACTTGGCAGGCAGCATAATTTTCCCCAACCGCCTATGGATTTGTGGTTCTTCCACACGTCCTGCTGTCTCATTTAACAGCATGTACAACACTGTAATTCACAATTAATAATGATAATAATAGCAATCATAATCAGCCACAGGGAGGAGGGAGAGTTTGGATGGGGTTACAGTGTGGGTTACACAAAACAAGCCATGCTTTCTTTTCAGAACATTTTTCAAAGGCACATTTCATGCACTGTTCAATCAAATGTGATCTCATTTTCTTGTGCAGGTGTTTTGAGAAAGGTCAGTTCATGTTTGCTGAAACAGTCACCATATCCACACAGCTGTACATGAAGCAGATAATCTGTGAACTAGAATTACCCCCCCATGGTTGTATGCCTCTGAGCAATTCCGAGAAATTCTATTACGGTGTTCTTGAGATATTGTGTTCACAAGAATAAGACAGACAAGGTTACAGTGACTTTGACCTTTGATCTATGACCACCAAATTGTAATCAATTCATCATCGATTCAAAGAAGATGTTTCTGCCAATTTTGAAGAAATTCCCTTGGATGGAGGGACAACCTGAAAACATGATGCCTCCGGACCCTGCTATCACCAGCGCAGAGGCATAAAAAAATCATGTTCCTCTGCCTCCTCTTATTGATTGTAATGCTAAGACTGAACGTGAAGGAAAGCAACCAATCACGGCTGAGGAGTCTCTAACAATCAATCATGTCAGTCACTGCTTGTGAACTGCAGTCAAACTGTCAAACTAGGTAGCACTGACCAAATGTGAATCAAGATTCTCAACTGCATTGCCTATTTCTCTCCTCAAATGTTTTCAAAAACATATTTTAGTGTGCTGTTTAGCCGTAAAAGAAAAAAGTTTGTGACCTGTCCGTTATGTTGAAAACTGTCAAGGGGGAAACCAAGCACCGCCCACCGGCCGGTACAAACTTTATCTAAATCTGATCTGAATCGTTCAAATAAGTTGCTGATTAATTTTCCATCAGTGAACTAATCAATTAATTGACTAACCTTTGTAGTTATTGTAGATGTAGCTGCAAGGTTGTGACTCAATTACAGATAAACTAATTTGGACAGATTGTAGCTAGTTTGTTTGTCCGTGCACTGTAAATAACACTTACCAGAGCCCACCACCTACTTCAACAGATCTATTTAAATTTATTTTCAAATGTAAAAACAAATCAAGAAATGTGCAAGTTGGTGAATCCTTACTCACTGAGGTAGTAGTGTGTGTATGTTTGGTGTCTGGCATGTAATGTTTCCCATTAGTAACAGTAGCCCTTTCAACATCTGTTTTACATTTGTAGTCACACACGTGAGTGTGTGTGTGTGTGTGTGTGTGTGTGTGTGTGTGTGTGTGTGTGTGTGTGTGTGTGTCCATATATCATGCGCTGAAGTTACCTGAAGCCTCTCCCACCATGTTTCCCTGATGATGTCCCTCCTCTCTGGCACCAACTTGTACTGGATCACCTCCTCTAGCTCCGACAGCATCTGGCAAGACACCATGGCCTGGGAAACAAACACAGCCACATTCATTCTTAAAACACTATTATTGTATTTGTAGTTGCAAAAGCCCCTTCTGTGCAATAAAAAATGGACCACTGAAGAGTAACTAAACCCCCACCACCACCTTTTTCAGCTGAAAAACAATTTAAATGGGTATTTACAGTAGTAGTGCTGCAGATGGATTCAGGTCAGAGTCTTGACATTTTAGTGCAAAGTATTTGAATTCTACACAATGTGTTACTACAAAAATATATATAGCCATTGCCCTCTACTGGTTGAAACCCAACAATTGCAATATAATTTTGCTATTAGCTGATCTGGTGGCAAGTGACGTATATGGTGGCAGCTTTCGTCAACAAACGACCCATCCTCCTCCCATGGATTTTAATAAAAACTAGATACCGGATGCCAAGATGGTGCCTTTTCATTCTCGCCCGGCACATGCGCCAAAAATGTTTTCTAGTTTCCAAGTTTACCCACACCAAAGTAATGTCTCTCCTGCTGGTCTGCCCATGAGCTCCCGCATGGCTCACAGACTTCACATTGTGATGACATCGCAGATTTTTAAATTGCTTTTCCTGGCTTGATATTTATACAGACATGAAACCACCATAGATCAAAAATTCTGAATAGAAAGACTCATAACTGACTTTGTTTGCAGTTCAAGGTGTCCTGTCAGCAATTTTACAGACATGTCTTTTACAATGGTGGTCTATGGGTAAATGCTTTTTGGGCCCCTGGGAAAAATTTGCAAAAAGGCTCAGCAGCTCTCCTGGGGGCCTGCCTCCTCCCCTCTTCCTCTCCACAGCAGAGAGGAGTGACTGGGTGTGTCTTAGCCCACCCTCCCAGCCCTACCCAGGTTGCTACTTTCTTCATGTTCAAGAGGTATTTCTTTAATTTCCAGGGAAGACGCACTTCAGCCAAAACTCTATGGTTTAGCTACTCTTGGATCAGAATCTACAGTATTGGATGAATTTCAGCCATCCACTGGACCTTCTTGTGTGGCATCTGTCAGAAAAGGCTAGCCATTTTTATTTGATGGCTTTGTTTACAGCTGCCATTTGTAACAACATCCAGAGTCTTGAGGCCTGCTGAAGTGTGTCTGCTGTTCATGTTGAACAGCTACGGTATGTACATCAAAATCAACTAGGATCAAATGGATTTCACTATAATGTTACCTGACAATATCTGTATGAGAGGAACACTGCTGTTTTGGATTTGAACTTTGATTTGATATGTTGCTTGGATAATTCCACACACATTAAGCATCGTGCAGTGGAGGAACTAAATATTTATGCTTTTGACTTCAAAAGAAGCTAGATCAGACAATTAAACTTTGAGAAATCATCACTTGACTAAAATTTTCTTGCCATAGCATAATCTCCCTGCACATGAATGCAATGAAGAATAATATGGTCGACTTATGCCAGGTGTTGAATATTTCAGCAGATTTAGCGGAACACTCACCCCGTAGGCTCGACTGTAGCTCTCTCCAGCCATGGCCGTCAGCTCAGCATCCAAGAGGTCTCTTGCTTTGTCAATACACTACATGGGAAAAAAAAACATTTACAGTTTGAGCTTTTAATGAAATCATATCTGCCTAAATTTTGACATTGTTAGCTTCTGAAGTCGCAGTTAATGCTCGACATGAGGAGCACAGGTTTAATCCATAATTCAATTTGTTTCCTCCGCAAGATACTCCAACTCTTCAGTAAAGCTCACAAATAGCAATAATGGCAAATCCTCAAACACACAAGGCTAACATGACCCAAGAATGTACCATGACACAATGTCACACCGTCCTTAAAACTTCTTGCATCAGGACCAGCTGGGAATGGACTAAACCCAGAGAATAAAAGCACTTTGTACAAATGAAGGGAAGCATGTTATTGCTTGCTGCTCACACCCTTTTCACTCAAGTGCAGCCAACGGTGGCACATTAGTGCAACTAGGACTAGAACGCTTGCTTGTATAGCAAAATAATTTGATGCACTGCTGAGTGCCAAGTGTTTTATGAGGAGAGGGAAATGAACTGTTGAGAGCACAGTGTGAAAATTATGTAACCATGGTTGTGGGTATCAAATCTATCAAAAAAATAAATAAATAAATTGAAATAACCGTCTTGTGGTTGTATGTCTCCACCAACTAGTCAAGTTACAGTTTACATCCATGTCTGTCCAGTCTGATATGTAGCCATGACAGCGGACAATATTTCAAATATGGATCAATTCAGTATCTGACCAAATGTCCCTCCTTCTTGTTGAGTTATGGCGCTGAATAATAGCCAGAAATATGTTTTTGCAGAAAGTTATAATGTCACAGTAAAGTTGACCTTTGACCTTTTAGATATAAAATGTCATCTCTTCATCATTTTATCCTATTCGACACTTCATCAGTCCAAGTGGATGTTTTTGCTAAAATTTAGTGAAATTCCCTTAAAGTGTTTCTCAGATATTATGTTCACAAGAGTGAGATGAAAACAAGTTCACAGTCACCTTGGCCTTTGACACCCAAAATCGAATCAGTTCATTTTTGAGTCCAAGTGGACGTTAGTGCCAAACTTGAGGAAATCCTCTCAGGGTGTTTTTAAGATGTCGCATTTACAAGAATGGAACAGACAGAAGGACAACCTGAAAACATGCTGCCTCTGGCCACAGCTGTCACCAGCATGGAGGCATAAAAACAGCCCAAATTTGCATGCACAGTCAGAGAAAGGGAGAGGAATTGGAGAGTGATAAAGAAGAATTCAAACAAGGGTTGTTAGTCACGGCTCCCTCCATGACCATGATGCACATTCCCAAATGTTTTCGTGATGTTCAACCAACTGTCCGAGAACATTCATGCCCTAAGAATGTTTTCCTACCTTCCTGTTTTTTGGGTATATTACTGAATAATACTGACTCATTTGTTAACTTCCAGATCCCTGACTTTTCGTAACAGGACTGCACTTCTCCAAATTCAACGATACTGCAGACATTCCATCACCAGTGAGAACCCTGAGGGGTGGAAAAACCTTAACTGTGAGAAAGACCTGATCCAGAGCAGCAAAAGGGACAAACAAGGACACAAGTACTGTGGCTGAAAACGTGATGATTTCTCGGGCCTCTACAGCCAATGTTTTTGGGAACTGTTATTAGTGGGAAGGTAAAATGAGGGAGGATGACTGAGGAAGTTCTCTGAGGCCAGGACACACAGCTGTTTCAGACTGACTCCCACCAATTATTTTTTTTGCGGGGAGGGAAAGGAGGAATGGCGTGCCTAAACACCTCTTCAGGCATGCACAACAAGAGAAGGGGTTATGGGAGGGTGGTTGGGACGAGGTGACAATGAGGCTGCTTCTTTACAGCCTCCACTCGGTTATGGTCCTGTTTACTCCTGAATTACTGCACTGGGGCCTCATTGAAAATGTGCAGTCCAGACGACTCCTGATAAATGCAGTGTCTGACTTCTGGCAGCACAAACAAACCGTGACCCAGTCTCTTATATAAAGGTTGCACACTGGTATTTACACTGGGTTAAGTCCAGTGAGATTACTTTATCACTACAGTGTGATATGAGGGCCTCTATGTGAATGTTAAGGGCTAAATCAACCGCTAGAGGAAACTACATCATTAATGTTGCAGACTGCTTTACTGCAGGGAGCATGACTGCTGTGTCTATACATCATTGCTGGAAGAGACCAAACACTGAGATGTATAAAGCAAAGTAACCTGAACCCTTTCACAAAGACGCACGCCGCAGCTCCTGGAGCACATGTCTGGTTGTTGGGGGTATAGCAGGAGGAAAGGAACAGCCCTATGGAATCACAAGGATTTAAGCGCAAGGATTACCAACCACATCCGGAAGACTAGACTGAGATCATGTTGACATTTAAGCTTTCACCCTCGCTCCATCTGCTTTTCATTCCTCCTCATTCATTGTGAGTGGCCCCACTGTCTCCAAAAGTCAAAAGTCTGCTTTCCCTCTTCAGCTGATTTAAAATCCTATAGGCCACACCTGGATCTAATCTCCAAATTAGAGGAGGGAGGGTGGCTGTGGATGGATGAAGGGGCACAGAGACCACATCTCCCGGGCTTTGTGGTGAAAAGGGGACTTGGAAGATGAGTCCAGGGAAATTGGAGAAGCAGGTGTTTACCAGTGTTGGTGTTGGAGCTTGTGTTCTTTAGATGTGCTGGCATCCAGCTTGAACTAATTCATCTTCGGGGAGCATGAGCTCACCCAACATTCCCAACCTTCATAAAATGAGGAAAACACCACCCTGACCTCTACTGGACCTTGTTGATAGGCAGACAGGAGGGGGAACGGGCTCTGTATTTGTTTGAGGCTAAATGCTGTGATGATTTACTATTTCAAGAGTTGCGTAACATTTCCACACCAAGGAAGTACCACATTGTAAAAGGAAAAAAAACCTTGTGCATTTGACTCCTTTTAATGAAAAGCCTGAGCTGATGGGGAAATATGATCCTGTCTGGAAAAGCGGTAAGGCATTTTTTATGTTTCTCTACAGTGTTGCTTTCCAATGATTTTAACTTTTCATACCTTGCTATACAGACTAATGGAAATTCCAGAAACCACAAGGCTTGGCAAATTCCCATGTGGCATGTCTTTAGGAGATGTTTTCTAAAAATATAGACTTTTAAGGTACATTAAATGGGAGAAAATCTTATCCAGTGGGATGTATTTGTGAGTAGTGATGTAACCCACCTGCTGGGCCAATGAGAAGAGGTCCTGATGCAGAGCTAGCACTGCTCTATAAAAGGCGCCATCATGTGTGTCTCTTGGGATCATACACGTGTACTCCTCCATGCTGTCCCAGTGCCCTGGACAAATTAGTTACAAGAAAGCACAAAAACAGGTTGTTAGTGGATGTTTTGAGACATAACTTTGAACTTCACTCCATCTCATCTTGTTAAAATATCAGTGACTGCAACCTCAACATTTTGCTTCCCAACAACAACAACAATAAAAGATGGTCTGAGTCTTCAGATAGAAGAGCCTGCTGTTTAGGTTTCATCTCAGGGTTTACAATTGACTTAATACAGTCAAAGCCACAGACCACAAACCTCAGAGGATGCTTCTACAGTGTGGCCCCTGCTTTTCTCCACCATTGCACGTTACGATATGTCAGTGTTTTGACTGGATACCATTCCCATTTGGTTATGTGAGGGGGGTTTGGCAAGAGCTGTTAGTGTTTTCATTGCTGCTTGGTCTGATTGCATTGTTGCTCTGAGTCAGGCTGAGGATGGCCTAAATGCTCCATGTACAACTTTTCTCTTAAAACTCAGCTGACTGCTACTATATAGTTCATTGTTGACTTTTTCTTTAAAATATATTTCATTGCTCATTAATATCTGACATGAACACTTTAAAGGTCTAGTTACCTAGACCCCAGGCGGCAGCAGCAGCCATACGAGCCATCTTGGCCTGGGTTTCCTCGCTCACCAGCGTCCACTCCTCACAGCACTGCTGGTGCAACTGGCCCCTGGAAAACATGAACAGCAGGCTTCAGATTACAGGAAAAACAGATCCAGATTTGTTGAGTCCCATGTTCACGGCAATGACATCAGTTAATCAGAAACTGATCTCAGCTGTCATCAGGTCCCCAATTTGGTCTATTTGGCCCTATCAGGTATTTAGTCGAGAGTATTACTGTATAGACTGCAGTATGGCTACATGTAGGCCTGTCACGATAACTACTTTTGTTGGATGATATATTGTCCCAGAAATAATTGCAATAAATGATATTATTGTAATTTTGAGACTGTTTAATGCCAATGATATAATGATAACATAATAAAGTAACATAAAATATTTAACTTATTTTTAAAAAGTAATTAACACCTTCTAATATGTACAACAAAGTATATATAAAATTATAGTAACTTAATTGACGTAGCCCAAAATTATTCAGTTTGAGAGTTGGTCAACAAAAAATAAACCAAGGAATGCCTCTTGCGACTAACAGACAAGCTTAGTGAAGCTCCAGGAACACCTTAGTCACCTCCATAATGCAGTCAGTGTGCTGCACTTGGCTTCCTTGGATGGACGGCCTGTGAGCGGGGCAGCTTGCTGGTAGATGTACAGAGTGGAGGATTAAGTCTTTTTACCTTGTTGCCAGGGTTTGGCAAGCAATATTTATCAGGATTGTGTCTCTTCTACTGCAGAAGTGCAGCTCAGAGGTACTGGTAAGCTACACTGTGTCATCTTTGAAGTGTTGTTTTATTTTCTTTGGACTTGTGCAAGTAAGCAGGGGTGAAGATAGAAAAAAAGGGAGAAACTCTGTGCCCAAGTGTTAATTCCAGCATCATGTTGGCTCAAATGTTGTTGGCATTCTTATGTAAACAAACACACATGTAAACACAACGGGAAATATGCAGGTACACAAAATTACTGCAGTCATGTCCATATATTGTACAATAAGATAATAATGTAATTATCTTGACAGGCCTACAAGACACTCGATCAAGCAGTGCAGTGCAAGAAAGTATTCTCAGCGACCTAGAATAATGCTCCGTCATTGTGTAATGCCTTCTAAACTGATATATATCAGATGGTGTCTGAGAGCTGTGTGGGAAAAATTACAGCTAAATATAGAACAGACATACACTAAATGGTAGAATTCTTCTGCAAAACATGATGAGGATGAAGCACTCATTCTGACTGACATGAATTTGACAACTGCAGTAAAACTGCAAAAACAAAAGCATTTACATCTTGTCTAAAGTGACGCTGCATTGTATAGGTCTGATCTTGAGAAACAAAAGAGGCTTTTCTACGCTCCAAGTCCTAATGATAATACATACATGTTAAGACACTTAATTCACTTTTCCTGCGCCAAACAACAAATGAAAAAATCCTTCATGAGAATGGCCAAGAACTTCCTGCCAAAGTTGATAAGAAGATAAGACTTGGTTTCATTTACATCTGCAATCATTTATTTCTTCATTTGTTCTTAAAGATGAACATCTTAAATCAGTGTACCGTCCCAAAGCAGTATGATAAAATCAAGTATTCCAGCAAACAGATGGATGTTCCCTGTCGGGGTCAGGTGCATCTAACCAAGACTAATTCCTCATTAACAACAATCAGTGCGGCATTGTCCAGGAGGAGATCAAACCCACCGCATGTGTTTTACAGGCAGGATGCTGGAGTGAGCTTAGATGAGGGAGGGAAAGCGGGAGGCACAGACAGAGAAAAAGAGAGAGGCCACTTTGGACGGGGGTCAGTGAAGTGAAGCCGTTCTCCAGCTGCCTGGCTATCGTATAACATGAAAGCAACAAGTACAAAAAGCTCTGGTACATTGGGCGTATGTGTCTACAGCTGACAAACAAAGACAGTCCAGCTGAAGGAAGAGCTCAATTTATAATTTGACTCAGCAGACCATTATTCACATCTTTGGAATTTCAATTGAAAAGTTGCTAAAATAAATCTCAAAAGGACACGTTTATTTAATGTAAAGAGTCTTTCAAAGGCCCTACACTACAAACTGTTGGTCCACCGACACAGGGGTTTTCACTTGTGCCTGGTAAGACCTCTTCTTAGGACTGTGTGATCATGTGCCAACTGTGCACGATTGACATCTCTCTTTTAAGTTTCCTTGTACCTGTTTGGACAGGACAAATTGACCGTTTCCATGGTGCATGGTAACAAAGTCAGCTTCATTGAGTGTTTCCGTAAGCAAGGACACTGAGCTAGCATGCACAAGACCAGGACCCTGGAACTAGCTCACCTCAATGGAATGTATTTTTTTTTTTAATGTTGCTGTAATTCAAAACATTAAAAGTGACTACCTGTACTTTACCTGCTGTGATACGCCAAAATGTCTGATGTGTAAAAGGTCTATTACACCTTCCCTGCTTTTGTTAGAATATGAATTTTGGTGATATCATGTAATTCCCAGCATATCTCTACCCAACTTCGACCTGAACAGAAACTAATCAGCCAGAATAAACACTGGAAACACCTGTGAGGGTGTGAAAAGCATTTTAACATACAAGCATCAACTAGTGCTGACTACAGGGAATTGACATCCTGGTATTTTGCAGCAAATTCTTGCCAAAATCTACTCATGTAAATGATACAAAAAAAAGCCTTCTCCAAATTCAACCCCGAAATGCTCTTATTTTCATGCTTAATAGTTTTTAACAGAATAGCTGTGTGGCAAAATCTTTTCTTTCTTTTTTTTTTTTTAATTGCCACATCTGTAAGTAGAAGCTATGCAGGAGCATCAAAATGTGGCTTTATCAAACACACAGGCCTCCATCCCCAAGGCGCCACATGCCAAGAAAGCTGCATGCTCGAACTGGAGTGCCAAATAGCAACATTTGTCAGATATAAAACAGCTCCTGTAATTAGTCCATTGATATGTGAAGTATAACAGAACCAAAGCCTTGTTTCCACCAAGCAGTCTGGTTCATTTGAGTTCAGTTCACTGCACATTAGAATGATAGTTTTTCACTTTCCATCATCAAAAATTGTGGATGGTAGCAATAGAACCATGATCCACTCCATTTTTTTTTATCATCCCCTTGACTTTTTTCTTTTTTTCTTAAGATTTTTATTTCCAGCTTTTTGTCTTTATTTGATGAGGCAGTGTTAACTGTGAAAGGGGAGAAAGCAATGACATGCAGCAAGTGGATGCAGACTGGAAGCAAACCCGTGGCCACTGCGGCAACGATATTACCTTTGGAAATGGGAGGTCCACTCTACCTACTAGGCACTCCGTCATCACCTCACTATTGAGGTACCTGACCCACTGGTCCGATACTATAAGGTGGAGCTAGAAACACTGTACTCCATCAATTGGCCAATGGAGAATTGCCACTCTTGCTTGACAAGGACTACAAAAGACTGTGACTACCGTTCCTACGGTGGCAAGTTTACATACATTAGTCAACTATAACTATGAAGGGCCTCCCTAGTACACTCGTCTTCCATGCAGAAGGTCCAGGGTTTGAATCCTGCTGGGGTTGACGTCAGCAAAGGCATGCGGTTGCAAGAGGTTCCCACCGCTGATTAAACGGGATCAGATTCCTTAAGGAGGCTTCAGGATAAGAAAATTACTCCGGAATCTACTATGAACTAAACTATGAAAATATACTTTTCTTTTTTGGAAATATTAAATAACAGCAGCTATTTATTACTTCTGTCAAAGAGGGTGTCTCAAAGTAATGAAAATATTTTCCAAACACTGACAAACTCTGCTAAAAAAAAAAAAAAAAGAAGAAAATTGTGGGGTCTACAACTTGAGACTAACAAACAGAACTGCATTGCATACAGTATGCTGGACAGGTAAGAATATAGAGGGTAGTTTATTACCTCAAACTGACATATTAATGCTAAAATGACTCACCACTGTAGCAGTGATGACTCAGCTAATTCGAAGTCCTTTTTAATTAGGTATTCATAAATTTTTGGTCAATACCCTTGATTAAATAACATCAAAACTTAAGATAGTCATTCTGTACTGGAGGTTGCTTTAGAACTGTCCAATACTCAAATAATGTTTGAGTCCAACTGTCAAATACATTATCATGCATTATCGCAGAGAACACTGCTACAATATATCCCCTTACCTTACCTCAACAGGGAACAAAGTGTTCTCTTAAGTCTGATCTCTTCTGACTAATGGCCCAGTCATCTGTTATATCATCTCCCAGTCTTACCCATCCACACACAAACATAAACACAAAGCCTCTCTTCAGCTGAATCACTTTCGTGTAAAATTACTGAATCGTTTTTTGTGAAATGACTCACAGGGTATACAACAATGGCACAAGGAGGCAGGTTACATAAGCAAATTAACATCTGCTTAGCGTCATGAGTTCTGTGACGATCCACATATTTGGATCCCTTGGACAACTTGTGACTTTCTTTTTCCCTAAAAAAAGTGCTCTTTGAAGAATGGGCGGTCGTTATGGAGTTGAGCCTCGGCTGTGGTGAGGTTTCATTGGAGTGGCGGCGCCTCTTACTGCCGTTGGATGCCTGTTCATGCATTTCCCGGTAAAATTACTCAGAGGAACCTTTCTTTCTCCTTTCGCCCAGTCATCAAAGACCTAATGTCATGACTCGTTAGGAGAAGGCTGCCCACGCAAATAAAAAATAGGAGATGGAATAGCTCACAGCAAGTATACTACCTCAGACAGTGTCTTTATCCAATAGATATGGGTTGAAGAAACCAATTTCTTCTCTATTTTATCACTTCAGCAACTCACACAATACATATACTAAAAGCCCATGGCAGTATGTTAAAGAAACTAACTTATGGCAAATTGAAGAAAGTCTGCAAACATTAATGGTGACACTAAGTGTTTATATAGAGAAATGTATATCAATGAATCTGAGACCTGAAGGCTGGAACACTGACTTGAACAAATTGTTGCAGCCCTACTGAACTCACAACAAATATAACTACTGACATACCATTCTCCCAGGGCCTCCAAGCAGCGCATTCTGCCCAGGATGAGCTCTGGATCCTCTTTGTTCATGTCAATCTTCTTGTCGTATGATACCAGGGCATCCTCCCACTCATGGAGCTTCTCATACCAAGTGGCTTGGATTTCCTAGTAGACAAAAGCACAAAGGAGTCAAGAAGGAAACATGGAACTGGAACCATGCAACTATAAGAATCCATGCAATTAACCTAAACTACTTCTCTGCATTTCATCACTCATGTCAAACGTGTTTATTATCTGAACCATTTGACAATTTAACAAACTGTTTTTTTTGTGTTAACACAGTGTTGAAACTCCAGTCCTAGTCCTTTCACAGTCAGGAAAAGACTTTCACAGCTTTCATTATTATACTGTATGGCAGACTGGAGATTCCCAGCTTTATAAATCAGTACTGGTCTTATTATATCTAAATGCTAACCTTCTGTAAAAGTGACCTCTGGATATTGATTTCTTCAGTAAACATCAACCAATGATTACGTACATAGATCTCACCCAACCTTTGATTTCTAAAAAACTAAACAAGGAAACCCTGCATTCTCCCACAGTAAAGCTTTTCATAGGGTCACCTCATAAACAAGGTTTCCTGGAAGTGCACAGTGAAATGGCAATTACTGAGTCTTTTCACTTTTAACATGCTTTTACACAGAAGCATAAATGCAGTTCACAAAGGCAGAAGGAAAGACCTTTTCCACTGGAGTCCTAATGGTTGGGGGAAAAAAAACATTTGACCAAATTTTAGGCTAAAAACATCCACTTCATTAAAAATCAAATGAATGCATTCTATTAAACAAAACTATGTTTGCTGTCTTTTGGTGCCCAGGTGGTACAGTCCTGCTTTGCCCAACTGAGACATTAAACAAAGATCACTTCATTTCCTTCCTTTGCAAATTGCAAAAGATGATCCATGCTCTTATCTCCTCCAGACTTGATTATGGCAACACACTTTATTCAGGCATCAGCGGATGAGACATCCAAAGATTCTGACTCATACACAGCCTTTCACTCACACTAAGAGAAGCAACATCACACCAATCTTCACTGCCCTTCACTGGTTACCTGTGACTTTAAGAATTGATTTTAGTGTTTGTTTTGAAAGCCTTGAATGGTCAAGCTCATTAATTGAGACTTGTCACTAAAGGTGACAAAGCTTTTGCTGTCCAGGCCCCTCAACTGCTGAACTCCCTATCTAAGGATCTCAGGCAGACGAACTCAGTGACCTCTTAAATTTCTTCTAAAAAAAACTCTCTTGTATCATTTGGCTTTTTCTTAACTGATGATATTGATTGTTACTTTTTACACTATTTTATAGTGTTTTCTGTCTTGTATGTGTTTTGAATGATGGTTATTATTGCAAAGCACCTTGTTAAAGGCAGCTGCAGACTCAGGCCCAGGGTGCATCTGAGTGACATAGAGGCAGCTGCCTGTAGGAAGAGAGGCTTTGCCCGGTCAGGCTCCTAGGTAACGTTATCTTCTGCCGTCTGTATACAAGTGATGAATTTACAGCTTAAGGCAACTTGATACGGTACAGTCTTTGGCTTTTGTTTCCTACCTGGCGTTGGCATAATTGTTGTTGCACGGGGGGGGGGGGGGGGGGGGGGGGGGATCCATATTTGACGGACATAATTCTGGGCCAGTTCAGCTCTATTCATTTACACTAGAATGTACACATCAAAGTTATGATTTGATTCCATCTCTGTTCACTTTTTCATAAGGTGAACCTCATAGCTGTTTTACGTCTTTTTAAGTGTTTCACTCACTTAAATTAATCTGTGTGGCCTAGAGTTTGCTTTATTTTTTCCTTTTGTATTCACTTCCTGTGTGTTAGATTTTGGTGTCAATGTTGTGCCGGTATGTATTAAAGTGTTAATTTCCTGTAAAAAATGTTTTGCTTTTTTATGTTAAAAATAAATACATTACACTGGCCATATTTGCTGTGATGATATAAAACCAATTACCCCAATGCAAATGCATAGCAATTTCACATTTTTTAATACTCACTAGTGATTTCAGAAAGATACTGTTTCATCTGTTCCATCATCATTGAGTTCATGACTGGTACTGATTCTAAAGAGACTGTCCAGTACATCCAAAATACAAGCAAGCAAAAACCAGTTACTAAATGATGCAATTTTGGTAACAGTGAGGGAGAAGGATCAGAATAACAACTTATGTAATTAATGTGGAAAATCTGTGTGATGGTGTCCAATGCATGTCCAGTGTCTGACAGTTATTTCATATCTGGACCAGGTCCATATAAACAGAACATGAAACACTGAGTTTTCAGTGATATTAGGGAAGAGGAGTTCTGTACATGAACAGAAACAAAAAACAGAGACAGAAATAGTGACATGTTCTGTGGCTTTCAACTTGGTCCATTAGAGGTCACATAGGGAGTCACAGTCAATGAAGCTATTTAGGGACCTTACAAACCACTTGCCATTAAGAAATAATTACTGTTTGTATTTTTTAGTAAGAAACATAACGTTCTTTTACCACTGGAAAAAGGCACTACGTAGTCCCAAGTAGCTTTTAAGAAATACACAGCAGACACACACACACACACACACACACACACACACACACACACACAAAATTAAAATCCAAACATCCTGTTCATTGGATGAAAAAGTCCATAATTCTGCTTCTTGCCCTTGACTACTGATCAGCATAGCAGATGGTTTTTCCACGTGCTGCACATTAAGACCAGGGTGTTTTGAGGGTATGTGTCTCAAATGACCCTCACCCCACGTTACACTGCATGTATGGGGAAAGGATTAAAATGAATAAGTGTATGCGGATAATAAACCGCATATAGTACAGCCCATTAGTCTGAAAATGCATCAGAGGTCTGAGTTTGTGAGGGCTGTCTCTACAGGTATAACTGATGAAATGTTTTTACAGAGGCCTTCTACAGCAGCCTCCTGCTGTGCTAATGTAGTGGAATGACTGAAAGGAAAAAGGAGGCCAAGATGTTTTTGTCCCAGCTTCGCTCTAAATGCAAACAAAGATTAGGTTTCCTTTTTTGTTTGGAGACGAAAAAAGAAAAAGAAACGCACTTACCAGTTCACCAAAATGTTTCATGGCGTACTCCAGCACTCCAGATGCAGCTTCTGGCTGCTGTAATTTATTGTTGATGCTGCAAGATATGACAAACACAGAGACAAGTTTTTAGACTAATATGAAGATTTGAACAGAAAACCTGGAATACTACAAGATCTCTGGCTGAATATGCAGACATTGTCTAGATTATAGGGTTGGGCGATGTTTACCCAATTGCTATATGATGATTTCCACATTACATCATTACGATGGACGATGTTTGGACAAGGACTGCTGCTGGCAAAATTGTAAGGATGGATAAGAGTGAAAGTGAGACTGGGAGATAGTCATAGAGAAGGTGGAAGATGCATGCACGCAATGTTTTTGCAAATTAATAATAACTTTTTTTGGAATGCTGCTTTGTCACTTTTTGACCCATCTGCTGGACGCAGTGTAATTTATATAACATTACCAGTGAATTAAAAAACACAACAACGTTGTGATGGTAGCAACAGACCCGGACAGCTTAAAAGATTGGTACATTTTGAAGCATGCAATGAATGCCATTAGTACCGCTGCAAACCCATGTGGATAAACAGACAAAGAGACTGGGGTGAGTGGGGGCTTTTAAATGTTAATTATGGAATGGAATGGAAAATTAGATGTTGGCTCAGTGGTCGATGACTGACAGCCACCAGCAACGGATAATCAACCCAACATTAACAGATGCATGTATTATAGTTATTATAAAAAAAGCCATTTGTTTAAGTCAAGCTGTCTCACCATAGATACATGCGTATGACAGCCAACTTACTGTACAAGCTGAAAATCCATCTGTAATTTTCAAATGATGTAGTTATAAAAATGTCCTGAGTGTGAGTAATTATACAGCTGGATAGATGTTGATAGAATGTCAAATGTCTAACGGATCTTTTCTGGGGGACATGATTGATTTGAGATGTGTTGACATTCTCCCCAATCTGTAATTGCCTTGCACTCAAGGCTACAGTTGACCTCGGAAGGTTGGAGACACTAGCCAGCACCAGGGTGTTAAGGCTTTCCTTCACAGATCCTACGATGCAGGCGCCAGCCACCCAATAGAAGTCAGTGGTGCAGACGCAAGAGTGTGATCCCCCACTGGCTTCCCACCCACAAACACTGCTAACTGAGATTGTCAGAATGCAGACTAAAGCCAGTGGAACCACTTTATGACGTTGAACCCTGGGTTTCTGTGAGGGTGACTGAGAATTGTGTCCCTGCCTTCAAGAAAAGTCTTTACCAAACAAAGAGGCATTCTCACGACTGCCAACTGAGTCAATTAAGAAACCTTCTTCAATGCATTTCAGCATGTAGGATAACTGTTTTCTCTCTCAGCAAGGTGTTTATTGTGAGAAGTAAATGTACCTATTGACATTTGTCACGCTTGTTTTAGAAATGCTGTGTTATCTGTCAAGACACCACAATTCCCGTTTGTACACCCTCCACTCACCCGCACCGCCACCACATCTGGAAACACTCTTATGAACCGCAAGTCTATTATATTTCCTCAACTGCAAAACCCGTGTGCAGCCACGGCCAATACATCTGTAAAATGTAGCGTTTGAAGAGTGCTGGTATGCAGTGGAGTTCCTGAGGACAGCAGGCGAAAGTTGATGAAGGATACATAAGCATACATGTCAGAAGCCTGGTTTGACACAGGGTAAAGGCCAAAACATGTGATGAAATGGCACAGCAAGTGGCCATGCCAAAGCTTAGGGAGCTGCCTGCATGATGACAGGTAAAATAACAAAAACCCGAAACAGAAGCTATCTTGTACATAGTTGGAAACAGACGACAATCTGACCTTTGGAGATAACTTTTACAAAAGCTCTTGTTGACTTTAGGGACTCAGTGCTCTGAGTTGTGCCAATATGTGTCCCATGACAGACTTAATGCAACTAAGGATGCACCAATCCCATTGATTCTCTTGTGATACTGATTCTGGTACTTATATTCGGAGTAATGACGGACACAGTGATGATACCAGCGATGACATCAATACCGGTGCTGTTTTTACTTTTATGATTTACAATTGTGTGGAACTGATTGGGATACATTTTCTGTGTATGTAACATCATTTAAAGACCCAGTTTTAATGCTGTGTCCCTGTTAATTGATGTCTTGTTAAATGCCAATTACATGTTAAAAAAGGGGAAAAAACAGTGTATTTTTACATCGTCTTTTCTCTTGCTGTTAAACCAGGTAAAGCAGTTTCAAATGTTTGATGACTCATCCAGCACTGTACTGTGTTAACTGGTGAACTGGTGTTTAAAGTTCATACAATCAGGGATAACCTCTAGCTCAGCTGGTAAATGAGGCCTTTGCAGTTGGGTGGGTTCAATTCCAACCTGTGGCCTTTTGCTGTGTGTTGATCTAATGTATCGGGCTGGTGCCTGCATGCAACAAGAATAATTTCAGCCATGTGAGGTAGCTTAAATTATGAATGTGTGCTAAAGAAATGTAGTGAAGCCCTGTATCTTGTAAACCATTTTTTTTTTTAAAATGAGAGATCAGGGTACGAACATACCACAGGGAATATCCATCCTTCTACAGGTGCTTATCATTTTACTATAAGTAGTTATTACTGTACCTCCAAGTCGCCCAACATGAAATAATATGTTACTAAATTAAAGGTCTTGGCCAATAAAAAATATATATAATAGCTCTGTTGAGGTTCTGAACTGCCCTTAAAGGGAAACTGTTTTACAGTTACAACATGATCTTCAGAACTGATTTACAACTTGTAACATCTATCACAAGCTAAACTAAACAGTGACGCAACATATCCTTCACAGATATTGGTTTTGCGTGACAATGAATATTGTCCTTTCGCACACTATAGTATTTGAGGTCATTTTTCAAAAGCCACTGGTGTAAACACATGATGGAGGGTGCACGACTTAAAGACCTGAAGGAAATCAAACTAGACAGATTGCAATTGCATAACATGAGAAAGTGAGCTCATTTTAGTAAATAAGCATTCATCTGTGACTCTCAGGGGTCTTGAAAGAGTGCCATGCACTCTTTCAGCAACCAATTAAATAACAGTCTTCAATAAACACAACTTCCATCCAGTATTCTGATGAACACTGACGATATCACACCGGCATGTTGTGTATGTTCCGTAATTTCTATTGGACCAACAAATTATTACTTGTTGTTAAATAATCAACTCAGCACCAATTGAACAGAGAACTGCAAGGCCTTCCTGTCCCACCACAAACAAGCTGCCGAGGTATGCTAAAGCTGCCCAGATGTGGTTTCATCTGAGGAGACAAATCAGAATGAGAGCTTTCTCTCCTGCGGACCCTGGAGATTTCATTGTCCCTCAGCTGAAGCCATCTGGCTGCCAGCTCTGTGCGCACGCAGTCTAAACGCATCCAGATGACAAGGCTCACGTAACGTTCTCCTCAAGTAAAAGCTCCATCAAACTATTAGCAAGCAGAAAACTTCTGGAAACCACTGTTAAGCCGCTCTCTCTTGTGCAGGGCCACCAATATCACTATCTAACTGATCTGCTCATGTGAGACGTGGACAAGCCACTGAAAACAGCCTGAGTTTAAGATCTATCACCTGTAAGACCATCATGATTTATCATATCATGCCATGAAATTTAGACAATGTGCTGTGTATCCTCAATCAGATTACTTTGAGATTAATTCTAAAACATGAATGAGGTTAGCATGCAGCTCTTTGCAGATCCTTGATAGCACTTTTTAATGCACAAGGTCAGTCACACTCGACAATGTAAACAAAACAAAATAGCCTGCGAGGGAATTAAATTTCATATTTTACAGGACAAATGCAGACGCTATACCTACATTTGGCCAAAAGGAACAGTTTGTCTTTCAGCGTACTTTATGACTAGGAATTTTTATTGCCCCTTATATTACAAAAACAGAGCACTGCACCATGGCTATTCAAACATCTCTGACTAGAAGAGAAAGAAAAACAACCACCTTAAACAGACTCATACTTTGTATTTGGCATTTAACTATAAAACACAGTGACAGTGATGGCTTATGTTTTTGGCATATTTTAATCAGAAACGTTGACTGAGTCTTTCAGGTGGGACTTAGGTGGAGGCATGCTGTTAAATTCTCAACACAGAGAGAAACAAATCACTTACACTCTACTTATGTGTCTCAAGAGCGTAACACAAATGATTTATCACACAGAAAACTCTGAACCAGCACGTGTACATTAGAATCTGATTAATATAATACATTTAGCCATAATTACCTTGGGTCAGACAGCACCAATGGGGAGTTGAAATGTATATATTCTTTACAAATGTTAAACTCTAGAAAGAAAATCCCCTCTACTCCATAAAATAATCCATAATCCCCATTGCAACTATTCTAAAGTGGCTCGGCTTTTTCACTGAGAGGGGAGAGCAAGATCCCAAAGGAAATTGTAGATATTTCCCTCCAGAGAGGGTAAGATGTACATGAATCTCAGAGAGGAAAAATCAGGCCTCAGTACTGGACCTAATCTAATCTAATTAGGAAGATATCCACTTGATCCTTACTGATTTTGGATCCCTTGCTTGCCAAATGCTGACTCCATTCCCTAATGTTGAACATAATAACTTCAAAATGGGAAAAGCTATCGAAACCGTGTTCAAGGAGAAACTAAATCAAGGTCCAATCAATTGATTCACTTTGGGATTTTTTTTATCTTTTAATGCTGTAAACATATTTTTAAGTTTGGATGTTTCCTAAAAACATCTTATATAATATTGGCAAGGGTTATCAACAGGCCTACAATGGAAGTACACTGATTCATCATTGGAAACAGATTTATTGACACCTGTCCTGCAGGTATCTCATTAGTTCATGATACTGCATTTCAAAGCATGCACAAAAGAGGAGAAAAAATATGTATAAATTCAAATATGTGCAAGAGTTTAACCATATGTAGATGCTAAACACGAACAAATGACAAACGCAGACCACATATGGGAAAAAGGCTATGTCAGGACAAAGTTGTTGAAATGGCCAAGAAGGAAGCCTGGAGCTGCAGCTGATCCACTAGTGGAGTAGGGCAAGAATTAAATCACTTTACAAGAGAGAAAAAAACTGCCCATATACATGATAACATGTTTGGTTCATGGTTTGATTTGGTTGCTAGAGGCTGTGACTGAGGCTAGCCTCAACAGCATCTGCCAGGCTGGTTCATTACAGTGGCAGATCTTTCACACCACTGAGCCTTACGTTTGCTCCTCTGCAGGAAAAAGTGGAAAAGTGACACTAACTTTCTGACACTTTTTTGGCCTTTGTGCCTACAGAACCGTTCATTGGTGGGGCAGCCAAAATGCAATCAGCAATATTCCCAGGCAGAATGAACCCAACTATCTAGCACCTTAGGGAAGTTCTTTCCATTGCACAGACCTTGTCTGAGCATACTGCAGATGAGAAACGCGTGGAGTTAGCTTTGCTGACAATGCTCACTGCACTGCTCCAACCGATTGTTGTCCCTGAAACAAACACTCTCAAAGGCAACAGGGCACTAGAGGCCATTATGAGAAATCAAAAGTAAATAAACAATTCATCCAGTATGACCTCATGTTTACGAGAAAACATGTCAGGAACTGGAAGCTGTTACGGAGAGCTGTATCAGAATCATTTTATTCTGGCTAACAGGTGGCCCAAGTACGAAAAGTAAATCCTCAAAAACCTAAACGCACACACACACAAACACAATCCTCCATTGTTCATTCTATCACATTAACCAAAATAGCATGAACTAGCTTTGTTTTCCTTCTCTGTTCAGAAGAAGTTGCACCGACAATCCACTCAGACATCAGTTTCGGCCAATTAGAAAATGATTGACATTAATGGGCCCAAAAGTTTCCTATTTTTTCAGCTGGATATTTCTTTTAGCAGCATGACTGAACTTTGAAAGGAAATAATACCGTACTACCAACAGCTGACACGTGAATCACATGATGAATGAAAGCAGCGAAAGGAAAGTCAGGTTTATTTCTATTAGCCTTTTCAAACACAGAGACAAATCAGCGCACTTTAATTAAGGTAATGAATTTAAACATTTGAAAAGAAACAAAATTGAATGAAATGAAAATAATATAATTAAAATAAAGAAGTAGAAAGTGAAAAGTAAAGTAAAAAGGGGCAAAAGAATAAGGTTCAAAGTATTAAATGTTGAAATATCTTAATATCCAACAATTTGGTACGAACAAGTTATCTAAGACATACTGCTGCTTGACACTGACATCTTATATTTTACCTTTTGCTTTTTATTAGTCTAAAACTTTAAAAGCAAAACAACAGAATTCTCTCAAACTGTTTGAAAAAGAGTGCTTTGATAAATGATGTGTCATAACAAATGCTCCATCCTTCATTCAGACAATGTCTTAACAGACGATATCATATCTGAAAAGTGTCTGTCAACACCTTTTAAATTGAGGACCTAAATCTTAAACTAATACATACATGAACACAACATAAATCGTCGTCAATGCTGTCATGCTTACATCTTTTATTGGAAATAATGAACAACATGTTGTCGTGATCGAATGGAGATCTTGGCCTCTGTGAGTCTGAGACAGCAGTGCATCACTGCATTAGAAAAGCATGGACGCAAAGGAAGTGCTTACCTCACCCACTTCCTTCCAAATTGCCCCGGGATGTGTGTGGCTAAAGGAGGGTTGAACTCATCTCTGACACTAGCCCTTTGTCTTTCATTTCTCTGAAAACCTCAGGACAAAAAGGCGGGTGTGTCGTCATTGAGCAGATGCAGCAGCATGGGGAAACACTTAGTATCCTTCGACTTTGAAACTTTTTCTTTGAAATGACCAAAAGCAGCTCTCTCAGTGAAGCTTATCATAATGGTCAGTACTGTGCCATCACACATGGGAAAAGGGCAAAAAAGACATTAGGACTTAAATTTTTGTTGTTGTTTTTTGTTGTTGCAAATAATGCAATATTAAAATATGTCCATATTGAAATGGTATACATAAAGAAAACACATCGATCATCATTCGCATAATTTCACATATTTTCCTGTTTTTCTTTTTTGTCAAGTCAGCTAGGCATGTTAGGGGGCCACTGAGACATCAGCCGGAGAAACCATTCCACCCATGTTTACACCACACTATCACCACACTGGGACACCACTGCAGAATGTGTCTCCTGGGCTCCTCACCTTCAGGTCAAGAGGCCAACAGAACAAAGCATCTCCAGTGGCCTCAAGAAAAAAAACGTAAAGAAAAATCCCGACAGCTACCTCACTGGAATGCAGCTGTTGCTATGTGGGCAAAGAGATCTGTATATTATGTTTTTGGAAAGACCTGAGTCTCCATGGGCGACACACTGAATACATTTTCAGATGCCAGTTCTCTGATACATTTATTTTACATTGTTTATTTGAAATAACTCATGCTACAACTGATTTTTCTTAAAAACAATGAGAAAAAGCAGCGTGTGCATTTGTCTTATTCGAACAACGGGATTAGATCAGAGTATGTATTGTATTTTTGTATGTGTACACATTTGGAACTACATGTTTGTATGAAAGGTGCCATATCAATAAAGTTGAGCTAGAGGAGTTCAAATTTATACAGCTTTATGATGCGCCATACGATATGTATCGATACAATACATATTTGATTTTTGTATTTTCACTCACTTAAATTAGTAGTAAGATCTCCTTAAATCCCTGAAATCACCAAACAAAGCTAAAAAAAAACACTTGTTGAGCAAAAAACAATGGGATCCCTAAATACTGGCAGAAGTGTTTTTTGTTTTCTTTCCCGTGACATGACACAACAATTCCAACACTCCAGTGTCACGCAACATCTCTCTAAAGAAGTGCCACGTAGCAAACCGTGCTCAGACAAAGCAGGGGGAATAGCGGTAAATCCATCCTTCTTCCCTTCCAGTACTGTTTATCCCAGCTACTGGTTTGTAGGGTGGTGAGCAGACGGCCGCTGCCTGACCTTCATGTGCTGTGTGACAACAGACACCACCTGGTAGCCATCACCACCAGCCTAAGCCACCAGAACTCTTGATCGTCTGCCAGGGCATTGAGACTGCCACTCTAAGAGCTGGATACCCTGGTGCATACTGCCTCCTTCATTATGGAAAATATGGAACAGTTTATTTAACCCCTAAACGTGACCAGGTTTAACTGAGTTTCAGATCATTATCCATTGTGTTATTTTAAAATTCAAATTCATAGTAACTCAGCTACTTGCCTTAGGTGTCATCTATTTTGCATCAAGGTTATATCCCATCGTGATTTTAAAATGGCTTAAAGGCATTGTCAGGCATATAGTTTCTATTTCAGTTGAAACTGTGCTAACAATTGAGCCTTCTATGTAAATAACTATCAATACCAAAAGTATCTGTATTATAATGGGAAACAAATCCAGCAAACGTGGCTACTTCCTGATACTGAAAAACAAATGGTAGTTCAAGCATTAGATTGCTGGTTTTCAATCAGCTTTGTATCATAATGTGGGCAGTATGTTTAAATGAACTGTGTTAAACTTACCTCCATCTTGCCAGTGCCCAAATCTCCCAGCTTATTTGCAAGCCAAAGGCTGTTTTCTTGAACTACAGACTGTACTAACTCATTTTTGTATGCCCACTGCCACCATGGATCGAAAGAGTGTAGGAGCAGATTGAGAGAAAGAGGAGAGCCCCCCACCCCAAACTCAGATCAAACTGTAAAACTAGGCAGTACTGATCAAACTAAAAAACAAGACTTTGTTGCTGTATTGACTTTTTTCCACATAAAATGTTTTCAGAAACATATTTTAGTGCACTGTTTAGCTGTAATACGAGAGTTTGTATACAGGAAGTGGGCAACATACTGTTTCCCGTGTAAAAACAGAGGCTGAAAAAACTGAGATCAAACGGTAAACCTAGACAGTGCTGATCAAATATAAACCAAGGTTCTTATACTGTGTCGCTCCTTTCTTGCTTCAAATGTTTTCAGAAACAAATTTTAGTAAGTGTTTTACTGTAATATGCGATCGTTTGTTACCAGCAGGCTGCCATATTGTTTTCGGACAAGCAACTCTTTTCTCCGTTTTCTGTGGTCTATATAGGCCTGTCGTGATATGCGATAATTCGGTTAATTGCACGGTAAATTTAAAGGGAGACTGTAACTTTTCCGGCCGCGATTAATTACTTAGTAATTAGTAACTTAGTACTTAGTAATTAGTAACTTAGTGCTTGCATCAATATGCCTTTATTATCATTATACAAGTTTTAAAAAATAGTCTTAATTAATAATATTAACAATAATTTCTGATACAATTAATCGCCCAGCAAAATTTGTTATTGTAACAGGCCTAGTCATGTAGCACCAATTTCTATTTCAATTTGCGTCTTTCTACTGCATAGTGGTAAGTTTAATGAAGACCATTATTCCAGCAGTGAATACTTTTTTAAATGGTAGTTCTGACAAAATGATGATCATAACATGAATCACAGCAAATACATTTCCAATTTCCATCACTTGATGTTGTGTTTAACTAAACAAATGAGACATGAATGATTCACAAAATATTGACTGTGAGCACCTCAAGGAAATATAATGCCTTCAAACAAAGCCAAAATGATACAATTTGTACAATTCAAACTGAGGATATTCTGAGCGGACAGAGCTGACAGGTGGAAAAGGTTACTTTTAATAAAGATTATATAATTCATAGTTTTGAGATAGAAGCCTTGGAATCCACTGGCTCCTGCATTCACCTCCTGCCTTTCCTGTAATTGAACCCATGAGTGCCTCGCTGACAACGTGGCCCCAGTGGTCACTGTTTGATTACAAAACGTTTTTCCAGTGTATTTAGGGACACAAAAGCTGTCTGTGAGAATGTTCTGACTAAAAACACTTTGTTTTGTCAGCTCGCACTTGTCAAAGATAGATGACTGCTGCAATTAGATCGGTGGGGTGTCCAACTTGTCTCAAAGGGCAAAGGAAAATCCTGTTCAATGAAATGTGTGGGCTCCCCAAGGAAGACATATAAAGAAGGAGGCTTTGGTTAAAGTTTAGTGAATCCCTCTAATGTTAAGAGGAGCCATGCATCCTTCACACAGGGCCTGGTGAGACATAGTTAGAGGGTAAATGGTGTTTAAAGAAGCTGTTTTGGAGGGAAAAACAGCGTGATGCTAAACATATAAAACAGCATCCACCCAGCTTTTCCTGTACTAGCAGCACTGAATGACAGAGTCCAGGAGCAGAGGAAAGCCATGCCGCTGGGATGCATTGCTCGAGAGTGAGATGTGACTCACAGAGCAGTTAGGGCATTGAGAAAGTCCAGGAAGGCAAATTATCCACATTTTTCCAAAAGAGACTGACGCACATCAATGACTTAAGGTTAAGATTTACAGGGAGGTCAACAGGCACTATGCACCATCAAACGCTACATTATTGAACAGTTAGAAACATCTGCCAACTGAAGAATTATTATTTAGACAGGGGCTAAGATGAAAATGCTAAAAATAGAGCAAACATTCAGATGGTTTAAAATGCTGTTTTTATTTTGGCAGCAAAGTTGGAACTCACTTCTAATATAACTCAATTTCATTTAACATATCACAGAAAAGATACTTATCTTAACTGAATTACCTTTAAATAGCTTTTCTCTGGTAGTTATCATCGGAAGATTTTGTAATATAATGGAAAGGTAAGACTGAATATCCAGGACAACATCATGTGGTGACAACTTACCCTGCACAAGCACCAGTAAGTACATGTGACTGAGCCACATAAATATTGGCACTGACCACAACATTATAGAGAGTTGTCGTCGCAAATTAAGAGAGGGATCATGTTTACGATCTAATCAAAGTGCAAAATTTGTCTGGCAATTAAAAGCACTGCAGCAAACTCAACATGAAGGCAACCTATTATGTTTGTATAAAGACGACAAATGGCTTATTACTCCCATATGTGTCTCACAAATCAAACAAATACAGGAAACTAAAAGCACATGTCAACATTTTAAAAAAAACAAAAAAACAACAAAAAAAAAAAACAGAAAGAGTAAATGGGAAACTGCAAAGAGGTGACCAGTTGCAAAAAGTGGCCAGCAACATTTAAGGAGAAAAGGAAGAGCTATACACATCCAAATGTTTAGCTTTGTTAGCTTCGACACTGTGAAACATCAAAGCAAAACCATTTCATAATTATGTAAGATTTTGGAACTGGTGCTACAAACCTGCAGTTCCCATTACACAAAGATGATGCTGAGCAGAAGGATCAAAACTTTTCCTTATTTGTTTGCCTGACCAAGTGAGGAAAAGTGAGGGACGCCTGCCAAACATTTGGAAGGAGACACAAAAAGCCTGAGGTTTATTAAAAAAAAAAAAAAAATACAGAATTCTGCCAGTGATGCGGGATTCTTTACTGAGATGAAGACAGGGGTAAAAGTATCAGGTTTTATTTTTTCTCCTTTTGTCAACCTTTTGTTATCTGCCTCTTAGCTCCGAACTTTGTGCTTCAATGGGTTACATGAATTAATTACTAACTAAGATAGCCAGGGCCGGGAATCAGTACTTGATACATTTAAGGCACAAATCAAAATAAACGAGAACCAAGTCGCACCAACATCTCCAGTCAAACAATACCTGCATTCAATCCTTACTGTGTAGGGGGGTGTCTAATCCTTGATCAGCAAACTTTCTGTTACTGCCATCTCCGGATCCACTTCCCTTCTGGCAAACAGTCAGCTCAACGTCAACGTCCCTACAAGCTTACTACAAGCTAAAACAGCAGCAGCTAACATCCAACATCAAGCTGTCAAATGGTCCCAACAAAATCACACCGGTTTGATTCAGGAACGGCTTGACTCAGTCATTACACTGTTAACAACCATTGAGTAACATTAGCCATGTGACGCTAGCAGTTAGCCCCAGCACTGTGCATGTCTGTACAGGCGGACTTTCACCAACTGTCAGCATAGCGCTCACACTCCAGCAGCAGCAGCTACAACTCATACAGTCTGTGGTCTGGTGAAGTTGATTGCAGTGTATTTGACCAAGCTGGCAGTTTAGCGTGCCAGGATGCCACCAAAACATTTGAAGGCATGACTATACTACATGCAAATCTATTAACATTATGGACATTGTATGATCAAGACTAACTTAACTGTCCGCAAACACACAAACAATTTGTATTGGGCTCTTCACCCATAAGGCCACCATAAAAATTTGACATGAAAACATAGCACATATACAAATCAACATTTAATGTAACAATAACAAACAAACTAACAAACCAAAAAAGGGTAAGGTACCTTTTTTTTTAAAGAAACTGGTATTGGGTTTTTAAAACAATACCCAGCCCTAAAGATGACTGACTGACTGACTCAGGATTAGAAAGTCAATGGACATCTACTATCCTGTACAGTTCATGGTAGAGTATATTTATAGACAATACATTCAAATGTTTGGGAATTATCATGTGTCTCGAATCGCAAATAGGTCAAGTCTAAACGGGTACTCAAGTGATTTAGTTCTGCACATCTATGAAGTTATGGGAACATCACAAAAAATGTTTTGTTTGTTTGTTTTTTTAAAAGAATGTCCATTGATCAAAGGTCAAAATGTGTGCTACTGAATCTGAAATATTCTCTGTTATAGATTTATAGTTTTAGTCCCAGCAGGAATGTGAATCGCATCATCCATGTGCAGACAGACGAGATATGGACACAAAATACTGCTCCACAGTGCTACAAAGCAGTCAAAACTTCACAGGGCACATTTGAGGCAAATATAATGGTACTGAATAGGCTTAAACAGAGTAGTTCAATGTTATGGTTTCATACACATACTGTACTTTTGACATTTTTTCTTGTCTATGAATGTGCGCCTCCATCCCTGCTGTTTCCCGACACTCCATTCCTGTCCATGTGGAGAAGGGAAAAGCCATAAAGTTTAAGTAAAAACTGACAGGAATGTCCAGGTTCAGCCATGTCTCAGTTAGTGCTGTTACGCACAACTCCCTGTATTTACAGCATACTCTGGCACTTCATCATGGCAGTTCATCTACTTTGCCCGGCAATGATCACAAATAGTTGAGAATCATAAAAGTCAAGCATGATCTGTTGTCTCAATGCGCAAGGCTGACACCCTCCGAAACTCCACAACCACCTCTTTGGCCTAATCTCCAAAGGCATCTCCTCTAAGTTGGCAGGGCTGGCAGCTCCTCAGGGAAGCTGGGACGAGATAGAAATTCCACAGAATAGAGATTCAAGAAAGCCTCTCTGATGTCTGACACTGCAAAGGTGTTATTTTCACCCCCAGCCAATGACTGGCATGTCAGAAATTTTAAAAGAGAAGAGCAGGAATTTTGCAGAAGTTGTTATTAAGCCACACAAGCACACCACATTCAGCAGCAGATTGTAAATGGTGGTTCAAACCACAAGTGAACATCATAAGAATGCCACTTTCACCGTTGTAAGGCTGCTTTGTATGTTCCACAATTATAGGTGTTATAAATTTGCCTCCAACCGCAATGACCATTTTATGTGCCTATGAGTGTTTCCTTCCAACAGTGTACAGTAAATTAGTCCATATAACCAACTACTATTTCACAGAGCTCCTTTATACCCAATCCAGACAGGCAAAAAGACTCGGGTCAAACCCGTATCCAGGGTCTAAGTTAATCGGTCAACATTGATAGGCGACCAGACTAACAGCAATGACCAATCCAGAGATGGGACATAAGAGGCAAGAAGGGTTTCATATTAACTCGTTGGCTGAATGTCGCAACGTGACCTATAGGAAATGTAGAATGAACAGACCAGGGGCCTGATTTATAAAGCTTGCTTACGCACAAAACGGGGCTTGAAAGTGGCGTACGCCACTTACCACGCAAAGGTTGTGATTTATGAAAATAAACTTGGCGGGAGAATGTGCGCACCTGTAAGCAAACTCCGAGTCATGCGTGCGCACATTTTGGAAGACACTGGGAAGTGGCGACACAGACGGCGAGGTAGAGAAGTGGAGTCAGATTTTTATTGATGTCTCACACAAATTTAATGTCACGCTATATCCACCTTAGATCCATGTTATCATTGAAATTAAATCCAGCAGCCTTATTTTGCACTTGGAGCGACTGATAATTGTTTCATAAAAAATCCTGAATTGAAATTCCTTCTAAATATGTATTTAATCCGCACTGCCTCTAACGTCTCATTGTCCACTCTGTGAACGCAGGAGGGGGAGAGGACGGCATGACTGCATGGAATATATTTATTTATTTAGCTAAATATTTCCAGTGCATTTATCATGTCTCGAAATACAGTCATTAAGCACAACCGTTACACTCATTTCATCAGCCCTACTTAGACATGTGCTGTTCATGACAAAACCGGCATGATCAGATGATGATCTGATCAGACTAATTGCCATAAACATATAAATACTGCGGTGACACTCGTGCGTAATTGCGCAAGATGGCACTGGCACATACTCCTTTTTGCCTCCACCTTTAATAAATGTGATTCTTTATGTCGCACATCAATGTCAAACATCCCCAAATTTAAAAGCAACACATTAACTACATGTTGGTAAAGGAGTAGAAATATTTGGTGTACCTTTAGATCAGACCACTTTTTTTTTTGGTTCTGTCACTGTCTGTGCAGTCCCACAGACACAGCTGACAGCATCAGCAGCGCTGTGGCCACCAATTAAAATCTTTCTTCAGTCCTCCACCTCCCATTAAAGGGTCTCTAGCTCAGTCTCGGAGAAATTCCGTTTTTTGGTTCGTTTCTCACCCGCCACCGTGACTCACACAACGAGAGAACACTTGCATCCCGGCTTATTTATATGCAGATTGCATTCATGAGGTGATTTGCATGACCATTTATGGTTGAACTAGGGCGTGTAGAGGGCGGAATATGAGGCGGATCTGGGTGCGCACAACTCCAGAAGGTCTGTGATTTATAAAGAGAACATTGCGTTCAAGTGTGCGTGCGCACAGTTTTATAAATCAGATTTTTTTTTTTTGGCGCACGCCATTTTCAGCTTTTGGGCGCACATCAACTTTTAGTATGAATCCTAAGCACTCCTTTATAAATGAGGCCCCAGAAGTTAAAAACGACAGTGTTTGTTTACAATAATTTCCGGTTAAAAAATTTTCACATCACACATATTAAATTAAGCAGCACTGAGCAAATGCTGCCTCAACTGGTTAGTTTTTAGCCAACTAAAAAAGGCCCACCTGCAAAATTATTATCAGTTTAAGTGTACGCTATATTTAGATAATTTTCACAGCTTTACCTTGCCGTCAGACAGCCCTTTCTTACAAGGAACTGAAGCCTTATCTCAAAGTCACAAGTCTCCAATGACAAAAAGCACAAGTTTAGAGGTTTTTTAGAGTTGCTGGTCTACCACTGCCTCAATTAGTGTGTAAGAGGTGGAAATATTCTAAACAGAGTGTACACTTACAATGACATTTTTGTTTGTTTGTTTGTTTTTGTTTTTTGGTGGCTAAAATATTTTTCACTGCAGCTCCTGTCCAAAGCAGTACACTGTCTAGCATTCATGCCCATAGTTTTGGTTTATCAAAGATGCTAGAACACAGTACATAAAATAAGGACAGCTGATATGTCACATAGGTTGGACCACAGTGTTTTACTATATAGATCTTTCTATAGATGTCACATACCTTCGCAATTCAAAACAATTGTCAGTTGTCTACCTGGAAGTGTGAGCATGACATCACAGTGATTCATCCTATACAAATCAGATGCATTCACTCATGCATCAAAATGTACACCGAGTTTTGAAATCTATAAGCACTCATCTATACACAATTACAAATACAGAAACCGAGAGCAGCAGTGTTAATCACTGGATGGACAAGTGATTCATTTTGCCTACCTATACAGGCAATTTTTCAGTAAAACTTCACTAAAACTTAAAGTTAAACAATTATTGATTAATCTATTTTTTTCAGGTCAAGTAGAGTCAGATCAAACGAAGAAAACAGAATATTTTTAAGGATATGTGTTTCCTTTGCTTTCCAATGCTTAACAAATTTCTATTTAATCATTTTCAAACAGACTTTGCTGCTGTGACAAAACATGAAAACCAGTGTCAGTGTTGTCAGTGCCGTGACACAGAAGAGAAAATACAAGCAGCATTCTGTTATTCATCAAAGCACGAATATCACTTCATTCTGTTGTTCTGTGGTTCTCCAGTGGGTAACAGTATACCATTTCAGCTTCTTTAACAAAATGCAGTGCATGTGTGATGGCAAAATGTTAAGCCTTTACACATGTAGACAGCATTTTCAGACTTTGCCCGTCTCTTGAACAAATTATTTCCGCTCAATGGAAACTGTATTTTACCCTAATTTTATCCTCAAGGTTTCACTAAGCCTTTCTCCTTGTATCAACACCCTTTTGAAATTTAATGCTGAAAGGCTCTGCGGAAAACACGCCTGCTTCAACATCTGCCAAAAAGGGTAACATCAATAGAACACTTAACCTACAATTAAGAGTGCTTAGCGACTTCACACATCTCTTGGCATGTGAAGACCAAATTTACTGAAGAAATGGTTAGCTCAAAGGATATAGTAAAATCTGTCATTAACAGGGTAAATTTAAGTGTAAAGAAAGGGAGGGGAATTACATACAACTCTGCTAAAGCCAAAAACAAGTACTCAGATGTTGTAACTAGGTTTCTATACAACTAAAGAATTTGCATTTCTACACCGTGCCTAGTAGCATGTAACTGGAAGTCCAATGACTTCAGACAGTAGCTAGTTTGTTTTGTTTCCTCGGCTCCTTACGTTGCCCTTCCAGGCAGAGGCAAAAAAACAAAAAAAACATGACTGCCCAGAAACCTTCAACACCTGACGAATAGAGGAGAAACGTGGGCAAAACCACTGTGGAATGAGAGAAAGTGAGACGTGGGGAGAGGTGGGGGGACAGGGGGAGGAGGGATGGGAAAGGCCCTCCACCCTGAAGGTTGGAGAGGGTCAGCACAGCCACTGGTGCGCACCGGGAAAGAGGGGGAGGACCCACATGCAAAATACTTAAGATGTTCAGGCAGAGGAGGGCTTCACAGAGGAAATAAGACAGAGCCTGGGTGAGCCGCTGGTCAAAGAGGAGCTCCAACTCAACTGGTCGCCCAAAGTCCATTTGATATTCCCAGCAAAGACCTCCTACAGGGACAGACTGCTTTAAACGCAATTAAAAGATTTGTGAAAATCTAGAACTTTTCTGCAGAAAATGGCAAAAGTAAATTTGAGTGTAGTTGCTTTGTGGGTCACACTGCTCCTGTTGGCAGAGACTTGGGCCCAGAATCCCAAGAAGAGACTGGCACCCCCAAAGCCTCCAAAGGCTCAGTGCTGCGATGAGGTGCGCTCTCTTAAGGTTCAGGTAGCCAATCTGACCAGTCTCCTCGAGGAGATGAGTCGCAAACAGGAGTCAGACTTGATGAGCGTTGTGAGGCAAATAATGGAGCTGGACAAGCAGAACCGTCAGCAGGAAGCCCGGGTCACGGAGGCAGAGAGCAAGTACTCGGAGATCAACAACCGTGTGGAGATCATGCAGCTACAAACTCTGCAGTCTGCTACTCAGACTTCATCAGGTGAGCATCAATAGAGCTGTTCTTGGAGGAGGAATTAAATAACATACTGGCCAAAGTTTTATGTGTTGCTTGTTGGTGTCAGAAAAAAAAATGGCAGGAACAAATTTTAGCTTAACAATTATTTTTGCTTAATTTTATTCACTGGAAAGCAATTTTTAAAAAGGCCTTGAGGGTGTTAAATGTTCACACATGGTAAAACTTATCCATCAGTGACTCTGGTGCATATTTGAGCAACCTGCCCCTTTCCCTCTTTTGCCTGTTGAGCAGATGCTGTCAAATTCACACTACTGGTGTTTTATTTCCACACATTGACAAAGATTTTTTAATATGTTTTAGTTTGAATAAATTACAAGAGCTTCTTTTCATGTGGAGGAGAGCTCATTTTTTTAATTGAAAATATAGATTTTAGTAAATAACAAGCTGAGAAAATCATAAGCCATCATTTTACTGGAATGTGAGTTCCTTAATTTTCCACAGCAGCCCTCAATCAGCTGACTATTTTGAACACAAGACACTACATATCCATTTTAGCTGCGAAAAACTATAATCAGCTTTGTCTATTGCTTTGTGGGTCTCGGAAAACTGCTGTAAACTGGTTGTGAGGTAGATTACAGTGCACACACTTTTAAGAGCTGCTCGACAGCAGTCAAAAGCATTAATTTGGATCTAGAGATTCCCATCTGCAGTGCTGTCAATAAAGAGCTCCATCAAAGCCAAATCATCTCTGACATTCATCTGAACTTTAACACACCCTTAATCAGCACTGGCTGCTGCGGAGAGGTTAACCAGGCATGACGTAGTTTATTATTTCAATACCTTAACTGTGTGGTTGAACAGGGGTACATTTATGTCACTGGCAAAGGGAACACAGAGGCCTTTTTGAAAGCTGAGTAAATTAGAGACAGAAGGGCAGAACAGGAAGGGATGCAAAGATTAGAAGAAGTGGAAGGCTTCCATCTCTTACACAGACTTTTTAGTCTGTATTGGACTCATTGCTCTATAGTGATCTCATAGCCCTATTAATGGCATCTACATACTGCAAAAGAAGTTTAAGTGAAGAACTATGCAAAAATCTGAGCCCTGCTGTGCGCATTTCCCTTTGTTTTGATCTCTTTTGCTTCTGGTGGGGTTAAAGGTCATTTTTCTATCTGCCCAATCACTTAGATATCCATAAAGTTGTTAGAATTTATGACATTTTTAAAAACTGCATATGGTTTTATCATAATTGAGGAGATTCTTTTTGTTCCAGATGCCATATATGACTGCGCATCACTGTACACCAAGAACTACAGGATCTCTGGCGAGTACAAACTGCCAAAAGATGAGTTTCTGGGAACACCTGAGCTGAACGTAAGTTATACTTCAGTGTTGTGTTAAGCATGTATGCTTTGTGCACTTTTTGGTAGAGCATGGTGAGGCATCTGCATTCCATTACATTCTGGTAAATACTTTCAGGTCTACTGTGATATGGAGACAAATGGAGGTGGTTGGACTCTGATCCAAAGGCGCAAAGTCGGCCTGACCTCATTTAACCGTGACTGGAAGCAGTACAAAAGTGGATTTGGATCCATCCGTGGAGACTTCTGGCTAGGCAATGACCACATCTTCCGTCTAACAAGGCAGCCCAGTGTGCTCAGGATTGAGATGGAGGTACGCATTGGAAAACATGGCATTCGTGTAAGCGTGGGCTGAGGCACTAAAGACCAAGAAAACCATGCATAAAACATTTCATAGCCAAAAGTAAAAGGGCATAAACACAGAACCAATCTGTTCCTACGGGTACTGAGCATAAGAAAATTAATAATAAATCAAACTAACTGTTAGAGACATTAGAGAGACCATGAGAGCCAATATTCTCAGATTCCTTCTCCATCACTTTCTAAATCATGTTATATGTGTTTTCCAATGCAGGACTGGGAGGGAGAGACTCGCTATGCTCAGTATGACTTCTTCACCGTGGGTAATGAGCTAAACAGCTACAAGCTCTTCCTTGCCAACTACAGTGGGAACGCTGGCAACTCCCTGCGCTACCACAATAACACCAACTTCAGCACCAACAACAAGGACAATGACAAATGTGTTGACGACTGTGCTTCCCTGCGCAAAGGTAAATTATGAGAGTAAACCCACAGATAATAACCCATGTAGTTATTTGTTGTAGATGTTACAGGTAGTCTTCAATTAACATGAAGTCTAACTATTTTCCCTGATCTCCTTCCAGGTGGCTACTGGTACAACTGCTGCACTGACTCAAATTTGAATGGCGTTTTTTACCGCTACGGTCAGCACTTAACAAAGAACGCAGATGGGATCACTTGGTATGGCTGGCATGGCTCCAACTACTCCCTCAAGAAAGTGGAGATGAAGGTGCGGCCAGTAGATTTTCAACCATAAGTGCTTCAGCTGTGTGTCCTGGATCAAGATCATACGCATGAATGCTGAGAGATCTCACTAAATACCTGTTCAACCAAATTGTGGCTTTCCCTTGACTGCGAAAGGAATGCAAATGTAGTTGTGTGATGGTCTGGTTAAGTTTCAGTCAGATGAATGTGTAATGTTTTTGCCGTGTTTGATTGTAAATTGTAGTTCATTTTGTGTATTTATCAGTAAAATATTTTATTTTTCAAAAGCTTTGATAGATGCTCTTTTACCACTGTCCCATATGGGTAACTGGATTTTGATTCCTTCTCTCATTCGTCTCAAAAGCACTAGGATGGTTTTAGTTAACACAAGGCATTTATGGGTAGTAGCAAGAGTCCAGAATGGTTCAGGAATAACTCATTGAGGACTGGTAGGAACTAATTAAAAAGGATCTTTGTGAGTTGCTGGAATGGGATCAACCACCAAAGATATTTCCTATGAATTACGCTGCATTTTATTGTAAAACCGTAACCATTGATGATGGAAATGTGTCATTTGTAAAATGTGTACAGCTCTGTAATTATGTTGTTTTATGTGATAGAAAATAAACATATTTTTTAAAAGAAACAAGGTGCGTAACCTGTCTCACACAAGTCATACAACATTTTTCTTGGCTAAATAGCACAGCTTAAATGTGGCAAACTTAATGAACGTCTAAAGGCAAACTGAGATTTTGTGTCCATTCATGTCCAATAATACCAACATATTTGCCTTGAGCCAGCGACCTCTGACTCTCAGGTCATCTCCTGACACCCTGGCCAAAGGTCCAGGGCATTTAAGCCAAAAACAGGAATGAAGACCACACACTCACTCTATTCTGCCGTCGAGTTGAATGCCTCTAGGTTTACTACCTTGAAAACAATAACACCATTTTGCTACGCTTTGGAACAACAAAGAATTCCTTAGAGCATTCAAATACCTACAGACAGGGAGCACTGCCTACACAGACTCAGTGGTAGGCTGAGTGAAATTCTCTTCCTTTTACGAGGCGACACATTCAGTCAGGGTATCTAATTAAAGCTGGACATTTATCTTAACCCTTTAAAAGAAACTGACCACAGTGGAATGAGGTCTTTCTTCGTTTAAAACAGTGGTGCAGAAGTGCAACTATATGAGGTCAATTACTTTTAAAGGTACAACACGATCCTGACTAGCATGCCTAACGTAGGAAACTCAACTGCTGCAAATAGAATTTATTGCTTTTTTCTGGAGAGTTACACTTCAGTAAATATGGTTACCAAAAGTTGTAATTATTTGATAAGCATGTTGTGTAAAGGTTCCTTCAGCAGGTATTACACCCAAAGAATCACAGAAACTACAGTGTAAATATGAATCGCACTATCCAGAGGTTGTCAAATGGCTTTGTTAAGCCTGGGCGAACACATTAGGTATTTTTAAACCAGAGAGACTTTTTTATATTTCTAAGAACCCCACTCTTTGTTGTGTTTGCACAATAACAACTAACTACAATCGTCATTCTTAGAACAGCATTTTGAAGGACTTTTTAAAGCTCCTATGTCAGGGTAGGTACTATCTCAGCACTTAAGCAACCATGAGTGACGTAAGTATACTGTGATTGGTCCAGATGTAAGTCTACCTTGATTGCTTGAACACAGCCAAAGTTATGGATTCAAATGTAAGCTACATTTTGTGATGTTGTTAAACTGAATTGCATTATATTGTCGTCCTGCTTTTTACATTTTATACAAACCTTTATTTCAATTCAATTTTATTTTTTAAAGCCAAACAACACAAATCACAATTTGCCTTAGAGGGTTCTATGGCATACAACATCCCTCTGTCCCTTTGACCTTCACAGCAGATTGAGAAACTCTTTAGAAGTAAGGTGTATGAGGTGTTCCTTTTCTCAGACAGGTGTAACCCACACTTCTGATGCAATCATAACAAAAGTAGAAAATCCTAAATTTAAGAATCATGTGGCTACTGGATTGCGTTATATTGTACAAGTGTTCCAGCCACTGTGTCGACCCCCCCTCTACTCATACATTAAGTCCATTTGAGAAGTTGAGAAGTAAACTAAAATAATGTACAAAGGCCACCGTGGATAGCTAGGATAAGATGAGATTTCGCCTAACAGTTTGCAGCCCTCTCTACATCTGAACATACTAAACTTTATTTAAAATTCCATTTCCAAGTATTTCCATAGTGGTCCGTAACAATATGGCTACACATTTATTATCAACACATGGTCCAGATGACAACAATACCCAGCTCCAGTCGCTTTAGTAGTGATGGAACCACCAAACTTAAAAGTTACTCAAATGAAGCCGCACTTTACTGCTGTCATCCCAACATTACATTTGACCAGAGATTGTCAAATTCAACAAAATATCAGAAAAACAGAAGCAAATGGCTATTCCAAGTTAATCTAAAGACCACATGTATAATGTACCAATAACACCATAGGCCAAATACTCAATTAACTATGTTCCTCTGCTGTTGGGAAATATGGGGAAAATGTGACCAATTTCCTGGCTCTATCCAAAGCTATGGGGCCTGAGAATATCGTCAGACCACAAACTAATTATTTTGATTTTCTTAAAATCCCTCACACTTTATTTATACCAGTTACAACTCATAAAGTGTGTACTATAATGAGTATGTCACCTAATCAGACTGAATATCCTGAATTTCAACTGAAGAGTCATAAAAGAGAATTCCAAAAACAATCCCTGAAATAATCCCAAACTCATCTAAAAACATCATGACTCATCAAGAATTAAAATAGCAGTGACGATGCCTCCTCGTCATCAAAAAGTGTTCATCAGATATGAACTTTTTTTTTCCCCATACAGCAGCCACTCAGTAGAGCCAGGTTTACGTAGTGCTATTGCACACCGGCCTCTAGATCTTTTATGGGAAATCCTGGAGAGGTGAGAACCAGATGGGGATATTGAAAACACCAGAGTGCCGGCTCCCATCATTCATCATCATCAAGGCTCCTGAGAAATTGAAAACAGGCCCCCGAGAAACACAAGTCCAGACACTCTTAGATGAAAAGGAGGCAAGCGTCCAATTAGATGCCTGGAAAACAGATTTCTCCATGCCGTGCCAAAGGCACAGAAATAAAGAAGGATGAGAAAAAGGGATGGAAAAGATGACAGACGATATCAAAGGCTTATGGGACAGAACGATATGAGTAATGTATTTTTTGTGTATTTATTTGAATAAAAATTGACTTTGAGAGAATAGTTAAATGTTTGCCTGTAAGAAATAACTTCTAATGCAGTAACTGTTAATCACAGAGGCACCTGTCAAACCTAGTTTTTGTGACGAGGATGACTCAACTCCAGCAGGAAAAGACCTCCCACAGACACTGACTCATGTTATAGTCTCAATGTTACCAAGAAACTGTTTGTCACAGGAAGTCCTAACTTTGAAGAAGCTACATATTATAGCTATGTAAGAAGCTACATATTCCTTTGGCTTTACTATGGCTTCAGTTGAAAAATTGTTACTTGGAGAAAAGGTGAAATACATAACCAAACAATAAGTTATTATCTCTGTTATTTCAATGTTATTCCTGATTTACCCTATCAAGAAAAAAGAGTGAGCTTGCTATTTTCAGTCAAATACTGTAATGAAGAAACACAGAGCTCAATTTCTCACAATTAGTAAAAGCCATGCTTTGTTTTCATTAAAAAAAGAGGAAAAAACAAAGCTTCTGAGGTTTTCAGACCACCTACCTGATAAGAGACTCCAGGATGAGAGGAGAAGGCCCTTTCTGAAACTCCAGCTCTTTGTAGTGCAGAGCTTTGGCGTAGGCACGACACTTGGCAGCTCTCTCACCAAGCAGCACAATGCCATTATCATCTCTGAGGGGCAGAGGGCCCTGAAGAAAGGAAAGTAATTGAATAAAATAACCAAAGTTGTTTCCTTAATAAAATGAAACTTTAATTTACAGTTGTCCGTCTGTGACCTCTTCTGTCCTCTATCAGCAATTTGTAGGCTTTGCATCATCAAAAGAACTTATTATTCTGCTAAAGTCTCAAAGACTTATTTACCATATAATACAATTACTCTGAATGACTGAAATAATTTGATGTAGCAACTGAGCTCATGTGCAAAAGGGTGTCTGGTGGCCTAGAGAAAACATCTTACATCCTTCTTTCAACTGGCTCAACATAGGACACTTTATATGTGTTTGTCTGCAGCCTCACAGCAGGGTATCCCCACTGAAATGCTATATTGCGACCCAGCCACGATGGTATCTGCCCTGAACGTAACAGTATCGCCAATAATCAGCTCAACATGTGTGGTCAAACAGTGGACTTAAGTTAACGGGCCATCTTTAAAGGCTTTTTCTGTTAACTTTTTGGTAGTCTTGACACACCTGTTCAACAAATATTGCTGTGGTTTTTAAGTGTTATCTCCTACATTCCTGTTCCTATTTATATCACAGTAGTCTGGCTTCCATCCAAATGTAGCACACATTTTTACCACATTTTCAGTAAATTGGGAAAAGAAAACGTGCATTGATGGGCTTCTGATGTGTGGAGAGCACCATGGACCATGGAAATAGATATTTTTGGGTAACTCATATTACAGCTTTGTACTTGTGAAAAGAATTCTGGTAACAGCCCTGAGTTTATAAATGTGTTAAAGGCTATCCAGAGATGTCAAAAAGAGCTTATACTGGTTTCCGCAAAGACAGTGTATTTTCACCACCCCCTGGCGTAAAAGAATTTTTGCAATACTTGAATTGAAGTTTTTCAAATTTTTGGCATTTCAGATTTCTTGATGCACAAATTGAAAATGTACATAAATGCATCTTGTGATAGCTTTTAATTAACTGTTATGAAGTATAACATACTGCAGTTGGGGCAAACATCAAACCTACAGCACAAAATCCATTTTAACACCTTTGTATTGAAAACCACATTGACTGCACCCACATCACCGTTCCTGTGACGTAGGTATCCTGACTCCGGTAAACTGTAGCATAAGTGTGTCCACGAAATATGAGGCCAAAGTAAAGATTTGGGTGGTTTCTCTTATTGGCATTACAAATCTATTAGTTGCCTCTATGCACGTTCCATTATTTGAGATCATAAACTTTGCCTTGCACCTAGTTCACCATGTAAATTTTCCAGCAGATGCATAAATTCAAACACTGAATGCATTCACGTACAACTAAATGTAAAGGAAGATTGATGACAAAGAAAGACATAAAATTAACATAGCAATATTTACCATCATTTGTGTTTCCACAAGGACAACATTAAAACAGATGACGTTTGAACTGATGTATTTAAGCGCAGCCTATTTTCAAATGGCATTTCAACATCATGTAGTGGATGTAATGTAATGCACATCCTTTTGGCATTTACTTTTTGCTCCACAAAGGGGCTGGACCGCCTGTTTCATAAAAAGCTCAAAAATGGACATGCTATAGTGGAGTCACTGGTAATAGAGAAAAGCATCTAACCCTCTCAGATTTATGATTGGTGGTTTGAGATGAAACTCTATGAGGCATGAAAAGCTTTATTTATCACCCCTCTAAATGCACTGCCAAATATCAAACACTGAATTTAGGAGGACTTTAATTTGGAAAATTCAACTTAAGATATAGACCGACCTGCGAGCACCCTAATAAAACTTGACGTGTGCTTCAGTCTAAACTGTATCACAGTGATTCTGTGGTTTAATGTAGCTGCTGCAGTTCAATGCTGACCTTGTCACTGTGCTCCATGAACTCTGCCAGGTTTAGCAGAGTCTGTGTAACCTCAGCGATGTCCTGGGAGGTGAGAGCCAACTCAATGCTGCGGATGAGCTCATCCTGCTGGTCCTCACTCAGCTCAGACCAACAAGACAGGAAGGCCGCATTGAACAGGTCCCTGTGGAGCGCAGAAACAGTATTTACACATTAAAACAAAGATACACATGTGACACATTTCAATTGATTTTGATATTTTACAGAAGCAGGCTTTAACTGAATATGGGAGAGCAGCAAATCAATCAGTGGCAAGATTAATTTGTAACTTGTAAGAATCACTGTATATGCAGGTACATTGTTGTTTTATAGCTTTGACTACAGAGCACAAGGATTTTTCAGTGACAACCTGCATTACATCTACAGTAATGCACAGTCACATCTGGAAAGCAGCTCTGCATTGAGCAGATCCACAACAACAGTTTCACTGCTTTGCTCAATGGTGCCTGTCCGAACCCCTCAGTTTTCCTAACACTAGTTGACGTGCTAAGTAAAAAGACAGCTTCAATTCTTTTATGTCTCTCCTATGGCAATTATGTGAATGTTTTCAGCAGTTGTGGTCTATTATGGATGTGGAAAATTAAAGGAGCTGAACAAATCATTCAGCGCATTAATACAGCAGCAAACAAGTATCTGCTATGTAAAGATACAGTGAAGTAATGGCATCCTAAGCAGAATGAGAATGAAGTCACGCTACCACTGTGTTGTAATCTGTGTTGTGAGTTCCTCTGTGGGTTGTTGTGGAAACCGTGCCAGCCGCACATGATGTTACTGCATGTGAGTCCCTGTGTGTGTATCCCACTGGCTAGCTCATCACCGTCACTCTGCACTGTGCTCAACTGGCTGTTACCACTGATGCTGGGATAGCGTATGGCAGCCAACAATGTTAGCTCTGTCAGCACTTTTGCTGTTGATAGTGCAGTTTATTGAGTTAGCTGTTAGCTTGTAGCTGCCAGCTCAACCCCGTGCATGTTGAGAACTGTGTGTGTCTGAATGTCACTAACAGCTCCTTTAAAGAACTTTTATAAAACATAAATAAAGGAGGAATAGACGACAAGGAAGTGAGATACAGAGGTTGACCTTAAGGAAGGAGCCTACCTGGCAAGAGGAATGTAGGTTTGGGCCAGTGACCAGCATGATCGTAGGGCTGGGGAGGACGACTCCTTGAGCAGGACAACACTCAAACGCCTGAGCCACTCCAGCCAATCATCTTTGGACACCTTCCTGGCAGCACCCCAAGCCTGTGAAGAGACAGACATCATCCATCTCAGAATGGACTGGGAACTACGTGGGAGAAACTCAGTTTCTCCAGACCTAAGTGTCACAGGTAATGTGTGTGGGATGATCTGGAGGAGATGCACTCATAAATCTTTTGCTGATAGTCATGAAAAAATGGAACTGCATTCCTCCATAGGATTGCCTCATTTGCTTCTTTGATGATGGTGGTGGAGAATGCCGTGCAACACGTCCATCTACACGTCAATCTCCCATGGGTATTCAACTGGATAGAGATCTGGTGTCTTTGAAGGCCGTAGCAAATAAATAACATCATTTTCATATTTATCACACCACTCTGTGACCCCTTGTGCCCTGAATGTAAGCATCTCCATCCACTGTGTTTCTCTGCTTATTTGTGCGGGTTTTTCAAATGGTCTGTTCTGTCTTCACTACAAGTAAACTGTGGGCTTTTTCACAGGACTGTTTACTATACACAACCACAAAACCGACTGTCAACAATTATGCCAGTGAAACAAACACTAGATTTGTTTGTTACGTTTCACAATGAAAGCGTTATTAAAAAGAACAGTTTTGAAAGTAGAATATCAATTATCCCTTCTGACCTTCTGAAGTGCTGTAGTGCTGACGTGAAGCTTCTTCATAGGCCCTGCCTCCACCGGTCCGCTGACCAGAGTATCACCTTTGTTACCGCGAAGCTGGCGATGTTGGAAGATTAGAGGGTCCTCTTCCTCCTCAGCCAGAGTATAGCCCTGTAATGACCACAAACACACACAGGCCACACACGCACACAGCCCACCCACAGACAAATTCTTGAGTCAAGCCTCAAAACATGTTTTATAAATGTAGAGGTGTATTTCCTTCCTGATGGATAATTGTTGATAAACAGAGCAATGCAATGACTTTATCATGATGCATTGTACCAAAACAAAAGTTTTGTTTGTTTGTGATTATGTAACTTATAGCTTGACAATGTGTCATGAAGGGTTATAATGTTTGGGTCTGACTGGGCAAGAGGCAAAGAACAGTGACTACAGGAGGCATGTTGGAAATGTGCTCAGTGTTTTTGAGGGGGGACTCACCTTAACAATGCGACATATGAGTATGTCATAACGCTGGTGGTTGATCCTGTGCTTCAGCATCACCTTGTTTACCATGGGAATGAAGATCTGGTACTGAAAATAAAGGGAAGGGGAAGCAGAGTTAATAAAAGGATGTGTGAGTGCTTTATGTGGTTTAGTCTGGCCACCTTTTTCCCCACGCTATAAGCCAAAAAACTGAGTATCCGGCACTTGTCTCTAACCACCAAGAGTCTCACATCAAAAGCTTTCCCTGCACGTTTGTTGCCAGACGAGGCTGCACGTGGGCTGGTGGTTCTGAGGTTAGGCCTGAAAACGATAGGAGGATTTTGGAATGAGGGAGGGGACGGCATGGGAGGAGAAGGAGGGGTAAATGTGACCTCATCCACTCTCATAAACACCAACCCCTGCCGCCAAACGGTCAATGACATCAGCAGTCTGGCAGGAAGTAATAAAGACTATGGGGGTTGGAGGGGTTACCGAAATGCTGTTCATGTGAAGCCAGCAGCAGGGAGGCTGAAAGTAGCCTTCTGAAAAATAGCTACATCTAAAGGGAGCCCTGGGGAGAGTCAGAGCTACCTTTTTTCCCAACTGGAACACTAGCGAGGACAGGGTGTCCATAGAGGTAGAGCGCAGCTCAGGCGTGCTGTCAAGTGTCCGAACAATCGGGTGGATGATGCGAGAAGCATAGTCTGTGAAGTCCAGGGACTCTGTCAGCCTGTCCAGTGTCTCCAAGGCAACCCTGAGCCACACAGAGGAAAAACAGATAAAAACAAAACGCTTAGCTTCACTCAAACATTAACATGGACAAAGAGTGCTTTAAAGGACTCAAAAGTGCACATAAAAGTGTTATGTTCTAAAGAATACTACCAGTGGAAACCAATTCTTCTGTGCGGTAACATTTTTTAATTTCTGTGGTGCAAATGTATATACAATCATAATCAGATTTCGAAGATAAAACAACAATGTCATCTCAAAAAAATTCACTGGTTTGTGAAATACAGCAAGAATGGATTTTAACTTCTCACTAGATTCAAAACTCCAACTACATAAGTACAGGGACAGCTATGTGGAGCACTGACTTGCGAGCCTGCAGGGGCACATCAGGGGCATCAAACAGCTTCACAATGGGAGGCAGCAGCAAGTGCAGGTAGTCGTCTAGGTTGGCACCAAACAGCTGGATGGCGTTGAGCATCTGCAAAAGGAGAGCACACGCTGCTCAGTCCCACATACCGAAACACTTAGCATAAGCAGTTCATTTTAATGAGCTTGTTATAGCCAAATGGCCTTTTCTTAGGAATCCCTAAAGAAAAGCTGGAAGGTGCTGGCACACATGCTAGCCCTCCAGGAAAATATACATTGCTATGAATGAGTGAGCAAATGAGTGAATATCCTATTTGTGTATCACTCCACAGCGTACAGACCATAAAATATAGTAAGGGGCAAAAGAGCTGCAATTTTTCATGTTTTCAGGTTCAAACACAGACACAGAATGTGGGGCGGGCTGCTGGGCCAGTCATTTACTATACTAAACTATAAGGCGTATACTATGTAACCCTGATGTCCCAGGTATGAACCCCACTGGAGATCTTCAAAGAACATTTTAGCTGTTCTTTGGCAAAAATACTACAAGAAAAAAAAGAAAGAAACACATATGGTCACATAAAACCAAAAGAAATTTAGGTAAACCACTTTAAAGAAGTTATGAGAGAAAGGCAAATTGAACAAACAGTTATACATTAAAGCCACTTTACATTCAAACAGTAGTCTTATGACTTTAGAACTAAATTCTTACATGATTGGTGGTATGACTACAGTTGCAACTCACCAATTATTTTCAGTGTCGATTAATCTGTGGATTATTCTCTCAATTAATCGATCTGTTGTTAGGTCTATAAAATGATCAACTGATCTATGAATCGTTAACTACAACCCACATCTTGGAACCACTACAATACACTGGCCAAACCTGAGATCAGCCATGATTGATAATACAAATTAATGACCAGCCTCTGCCTGCATTTATTTTTTCCATTTACAGCATAGAATTAAGATTGACTACACATTGATTGCACTATCCATCATGTCGCTATCATGATATCACACTGTTTGATACAGTTTGCAACTTAGATTTTATTAGACCCAACTTGCATAGTGTGATTAAGATTGCTGTTAATGCACATTATGTGTCACCTTACTCACTCATTACAATATCATCTTCTAATAAGAATTTGCTGGCAGTCCTTGCCAGTTTAAATTATGCAAAATGAACCAATGTCATCAGGATGATTGTATTAGCAGCATAGGTGAAATGGAAAACAAATGGTAGCATATATTATGATGATGTTTTCAGTGCAGAGGTTAAAAGGATTCTAATTGGTTGCACTGTCTGAGAGAACAGACACGTCTTAAATCATGTATGACAAAACATGAACTCATGTCTGAGTATAAAGCTATAAATGCATCTAGAGATCATTAAGATTTCAGGGCTCACTGGGTGTTAGGACTGCCACCTTCATCCAGTCAGCAAGCACTCAACAACACATCTTAAATAAAAAAAACATAACGTTAGCTCTGTGGTTGTTTTTTGAAGAAAGCTCCTGTAATTTTGTCTAATGGTCACGTCATGTTGTGTTGAGCATGTGTGAGGAATGTGCATGGGGGACGGTGGTCCTAAAGAATGACGTATGTTGCAATGAACAAACCCACCCCAGCCCCCAACACGCACCATGACCACTTCCGTTCTTTCCCAGCACCTCCACCCCCACGTCTAAGTTGCGCATGGCGAGACAGCAGGAAGCCGAGGTGGAGGTGTACAAGTGTGTATGTGAGTGCTGGGGGGCTGGATAGAACAGTTCCTTGAAATGATCGAAGTATGTTTTTCTTTTCTTCTCCTTTGGAGTAGAGGGTAACCCAATTCCCAGGTCCCCCAATTCGTGACCCCACTCCTGTACTAAAGATTAGGCTCCAGACCGAGGTCTACGTTATAGACTATCCAGACGGTGGGCTGCTGGGTTATCTAATACTGCAGACTCTGAGACAAAACAGCACCAGAGGGGAGAGCACTAGATGACCGTGCTTCTTGTGATTCTGTCTTTGTGGTCTGTGCCCAAACCATGATTTAGGGCTTGAGGGAAAACCCAGACAACTACTGGCAGCAGCTGCTGAAACAAGAGAGTGTGTCAACTACAGGTCTATGCTGTCTTTGAACTGCTGTATTACAAGTGAATGATTTAGACCTGAATGGTCTTGATGGATGTCTATGGAAACCACAAAAAGAAAACGGCACCCCAATAAGTCAACAGAGGGCTGAGCTCCTGTGCCTTCTGAAAGAGTGTCGAGTGATGGGAATACTTTTAAACACACACTCCCTTTTGGCTGTGCTGGAAAATTAAGTTATCTACTCGAATAACAACTCAAATCTGACATATGATCCTTTCCATCTAGTTAGCGTGCGTTCTCTACCAGCTTTATGACACATAACATGTCACGTTTTCTAAATTTATCAGTACAGCTGTCTCTACGAGCTGAATGGTCAACTTTGACCTAAAAATATACATCAGTTCTATAACACATTATCTGGGGCAATGCTTTATTGGGACATGCATATTTTTGTTTCATTTTTTTTTTAATCAATTATGGGCAATAAACTTTAACTCTCCTCTGTGACAGTTCCCTGTGTGAAGTATATCAGTACGCTTTGCTCTTTTCCTTACATCTTTCTGATGCAAAGGATTTGTCCTGCTTGCTGAATACTTACAGTACAGTCTGGCTGAAATCCGCATGACGAAATTTATTCCTATTATTCCCATATTCCATTTCCAGCCAAAAGCCGTGGGAACGGGAAATAGCGTGTGTTGGGCTGTGAAAATAAACTGCTGGAGCATGCTACCAACAGCAGTCCACAAATTTATTGTGTCAAAAAGAAAACGGTGTAATTTATTAACCCCTCTTGGAGAAATTCAATTGCTTTACTCCTTTGTTACACACACAGGACTGACAGAAGTGCACTTTTTTGTTTTGGAGAGATTTCAGAGTGATGAGGCTGCCACATATTTAGACGCTCTGAGAAGTTAGGGGTTTGGTGCCATGCTCTACAGTGCCAAATATACTGAACTATGCCCAAAGTGCATACAGTGCACACCGAATGAATGTGAAGCAAATTTCTGTCTAACTGCGCAATTAGACTGGTACCAAGTTGCGTGCAAGCAACACATTCGTTTACAGTCAGTATTACTCGCCGCACACTGTCTGTATCCCAGACCTGTATCCTAACCTACATGCTGAATATAACACAGTCTAAATATTTTAGACCCTGTATTATTAAGATCCATGTTTGCTAGCGAGCAATCTTCTTCCTTTCCTTTACTGGTGCACTGAGAATGTTTCTTGGTGCATTACTGCTACAAAGTGCTGAAAGCGTTAGACTGCATTCACACCAAATCCAGCAGGTGTCACTTAAATGCCCCATTTGTGGGGGAATGGAGGGTGGAGAGAAAGTCAGTTTCCCCCATCTCAGCAACTGAGTATCTGACTTCATTAAGCTTGTATTTGTTGACTTAAAAGATCTGTAGAAATCCTTTTTATTATCATTATTGTAGTATCTATATGCGACAAAAGAAACATGCGGGCACAGAGGTAATGCCAGTGATTTTTAGGATAGTACACATGAGCTACATACTTTATTTCTTTAATTCAATATAATATTTCATAATAAAAAAGAGACTGCATTACTTCTTCTTCTTCTTCTACTTCTTCTGCATTGTGAGCGTCTTTCCAGCCGGTAATGCAATTAGCCACCCTAAGTTATGTCACGTTGCTCACAAGAGTGCTCATGGTCAAAAACTCCACAGGGTACCTTTAAATCTCAAGTCATTCATCAAACTTTAGCTTTTTTTGTTGATAGAATGACAGGATGATTGATTAGTTAGAGAGATCAGATTATCAAAAGTAATGAAGCTACTTGCTACGAGTAATCAAGATCATTCTTTCAACCTTTTTACTTTCATCAGACTGTGATTCATCGGGTTAATTACCTGCTCTACATAAACAATTCTACGAGCTCATCCTAAATAGGCAGGACTGAATAATTGTCACCTGTGTCAATTGAAAAGCAAAAGTCACAAATAAGGTTTGACCTAAGGCCACCAGTTAAATATTGCAAGAAAAGGCAACACTGAGAAATTGATAATGACTGTACAAAATGGAAAATGTTGCATTGCTCAAGGACTTGATACTTGATGGAATATATAGTGGTGCATCGTTAAAACGCACTGAGGCCTCTCTGATGATGCACTGGGCCACAGCAGGCAGTCTGGTCTGTTTTTATTGCAAGTATTTTCAAATGACTCAATTTCTTTTTTATTTCAGCTATTGCTCTGCACTCTGCTGAATAAGCATTCATGGTAGCATTAACCTGTTTCCAAGCAATATCTTTTATATGTTAAGCCTCTGCTGAGAGTTTTAAAGGCACTTTTTTAAAGCCGTTCCAGTTCTATAATGTCAATTCCAGCCTTCCTGGATTCGTTCCTGTAACCTCTTAATTTGTTACATCTACTGTTTTTATTTTTTCAATTTAATGTTTGTTTGTGTTTCTTCCTCCCTGATTAATTCTGTAAGTTTTCCTGCTGCAATAGCTGAACTTCAAAACACTTAATTTTTGTTTACCTGATCTGTAATTCTAACGTGTTAAATATCCATGTATTACAGTTAAAGACTCAACCTGTAATTTTTATGACGACACATTCACATTCACACACATTAATCAAAGTTTTGCGAAGAAAAAAACATTGTTTCTCAAATTATCATTAAATAAGTATTATTTTGTGCAGTAAAAGCTCTGTGAATCAAGTTAGAAGGCACAGCAGCTCTTCTTTAGAGCCCTTTCTTTTAATTCTGGTGGCTGGGATACCCCTCTGTGTGCAAACTGTACTTTTAAAATCATAATGAGATACACAACTTTAGCCATTTATCGGCCTTTATTCAAACAGAAGTATGTGATTCAGTCATCTGAACTAAACATGTTTCACTGACCTTGATGGTAACACTGCGCCCGGTGCTGTTGTCGTGCATGAAGACGCGCAACATATGTGGTATAAGCTGAGGCAGGTAGAGCTTGAACTCTCCACCCAGCGCCACCACAATCTGCTCGATCAGAAGAATGATGGTGTTCTGCATGGGGTTGTTTGGTGTCCAGTACTCCTACGGAACAAAACATAAGATGTTGGCATGTATCAAAATATCATCATAAAGAATCCTGTTCTTTTCATGTTAAGAGGTCAGACTGTCTAGAGCAAGGTGTGTACAGGTATCAGACATTTAAATGTAATGCTTTTTGAGAACATTTCTAGATTATTTATTAAAACAAATGTAAGTCTCATTTTCAGACAAATCATCTTTATCTTATTCTTTATATGCACTGCAGGTACGTATTAGCTCAGCTGTACCCATGTGGTCATCAATCAAAGGTGCACAGGAATATGGTTACTGAAATGAGTTAGGTTAATCTTCAATTTGTGATTAGGAAAGTGCAAGTATAAAGTAAAAAGACAGTATTGGGTTCGGTGGTAGGTTTAAAGATTTCAGAATGTGAACTTTCACACAGAGGAGCTTGCCAAAAAGAAATTAAAAGATGGATAAATAAAATTTGATAAAATGTTGGCAATTAAGACTCTGCAAGTTCAATGTAAAACTATTAAATGATTTTTAAGGCCCAATAATCGTAAAATTTAATTCAAGACATTGTTTTAAGGACCTGCAGACACCCTGGTCGAGAGAATCTCTTGGCCAAAATTATCCTCAGTGTGATCTAAAAAATAAACAAACTAATACCTAAGTTAACAGACAGATGTGACTGTTGCAGTAAGTCATATGTTTGTCCTGAAAGAGAGTGACCTCAATTCAAGTGAGTCCAATTTCTGAATATAAATTTTTAATATTCAGAGGGTACATCCAAAGAACTTAGTACAAAACACTACCTCATCCTCCCTGCTGTCCTATAGTGTTTGTGTGGGTCTAAAATTGGGTCAAAATGTGTTTCCAGCAATGAGTTGAGTGTGACAGAGACATTTAGACAGATTTCCCTCTGGAAATACAAAGCCTTCACTTGCCAGAGGCAGAGAGGGTCACGATACTAGATGGCAAAGAATGGGGACAATTTCCTGTCCACAGGGACTGACATCACGTCTGTGTGGCTTATAACACCGTTTTGGAAAATCTAGGCATGGCCACTGTGTACATAAGAGATAATGGCAATTGGAGTCAGGGTGGAAGAATTGAAGTCACGCAATACGTCAATCAGTCAATGGGCTTCAGCTGTGAGATCTGGCCGAGGTGTTTTGTCAGTGACCAGAGATCTCAAGCAGCCCCCGACTTCCTGCTTTCCCTGCCTGTGGCAGCTGACTAGAGAGAGGGTGAGTGTACATCCTGAATGGCTATTCCAGCCCCCTCATCTGGATGCAGGAGCTGAGCTGGAGAAAAATGAATAGATTCTTTGTTTCACTCGCAATTTATTAACTCAGAGGGACTCGAGGCGCAGTGGTTCAGTTCTCTCAATTACTTTCCTTCAGGAGGAGTTACCACCTTAGAAAAAGTGCCGGTAACAGTGTTACCAAGATTCCAATACAAGGACAGTCATATGATATTTTGTGCCTTGCTATATGATTATGTGCTAGACAAGTGTGTTTGTGCAAGTGCAAGAGCTATGGCTTTAGCAGTTGGTGGGTGAATGTCAGGAATCCAACCCAGTTTTCTCTGAATTTGACAATGTGAGCTGTTAGAAAGTGTAATTCTAAACAGTAAGCATTTCTAAGGCCCTGTCTACATGTAAACAGATAGTTTTGTCCACATGCAAACTGAGTTTTAGGCGAATAAAATAGAGATTTATGAAAACACGTTTTAGGGTGCAGATTTTTCAAACTTCTGGTTACTTTGTGTCTGTGTAGTAATGTAGAATGAAATGTTTGGTGAACAAATAACATAATATCCTCGATGCACGCATGCCCATTATTGCTTCATGTAGTGAGCATGTGTCAAACAACAACAACAATGGAAGACTACTAGTTTGTTTATGAGTTGTCAGCACTGCTTGGCCTAATGACAACTTCACACTTCAACCTAGTATTGCTGTCCATCAGAAAAGGCGGTTTTGGATCATGCCCAGTCAAACAAGCAGATGGTGGGACAATTTCAGGAGTGGGATTGTGGTCAATGAGGAATGGAGGGAAAACATCACTCGCATGTTTGAGTGAGTTCCTTTGTCCTTATATTGAAGGGGAATCAACGTTGATGAGATCTACAGTTGCTTTTTTGAAATAGGTAACATTAGCCTGTAGACTTTACTACCTTTGCAACAAGTGGAGACCGCAGAAGGCAGCTAACGTTCAGAGTTGTTTTTGTGTTCTAGTTTGGAATGGAGGCAGATTTTTTTTCTTAAATAGAGGGGAAAAATATTTCAAACATTTTTGCATTTTCAAATACATGTATATGTTTAGGCAGGTCCTAAAAAGGAGAGTAAAAAGAATATTATCCAAATGACGTGAATTTCTCACTCTCCCAGACCCACAGCATTACTAAACTTGTTAGCGAGTACCAAACCACACATGATGTGTACTGCTGCGTGACATGGGGCCAGACTTCATCCCTGAGCCTTCAACACATTACTCCTAATGAGGGAAGTAGAGAGCACAAGTGAGTGCAATTAAGAGTTTGCAGCTGTTTGCCTGACTCACAGGAAAAGAAGGAAGGCTGGATGATCAGTGTTTAGGGATTGGGATCGGTGGCAGGGGGGAGGAGGAGGGATGTTGACACAGTTACTCACTCTGATGAGGGTAAAGATGTCGTCCATGTAGGGGCGGATGTGGATCTTCACAAAACACACTACCATTCCCATCTGCTGAAAGAGGAACTAGAGAACAACAAAAAACGCAGGGGAAGCAAAGAGTGAGAGACTTGCTTTGAAAGTAACTGACATCATTCACCAGAGGTAAACAGATAACAAATCAACCAGACAGACCTCTTTCCTCTTATTCTGTAGCGCTACCTACCTCTCGGATACTGCCGTCACAGACCCGGATGACATTGAGGAAAGTGGGCATGACCTGCGGCAGGAACTGGACACACTTGAGGCCTAGAGACTTGAAGATGAATGTGACGGCCTGGACCACCATGGTATGGTGGTTCGAGAGTGAGGGGTCTCTCAGGATGCGCATCAGAGTTACGATTGCTACAGCAGGGTAAAATTCATCCAATGGCAGGTTACCCATGTTCACTAGCATCTCACTGGTGCTGTAGTCCGCTGCAATGAAGGGAAACACAACAGTTCAGTCATTTTTGCTGCAAATGAATCGTACAACATTTGCAACTTCTCACACTCTTGAGGAAGAAATGGCTGTATGGTGTGCAATCATCCAAGAGTCGCTGCTATATTTTTTTAGAATCACTGTTAAGGGTCTCAGACTAAAACAAGAAGCACACCCTGACAAACTAGAATTACTTCCTCATTGTTTTATGCCTCTGTGAACCAGTCAAGTTGCAGTAACAGTTTGCATTCATGTCTGTGAAAACGTGGATGTTTCACACACATCTTCCCCTCAGCGGCACAGAAGATCAATCAGCACAGTCTCAAGATTAGAGTCACCATTTAGTGTCTGACTAAATGTCTTCCCTTCTGTTCCTGAGATATGATGCTAAGTAATAGCCAGAAAATAATTTTGCAGAACATAATGATTCCACAGTAAATTGACCTTTTGGATATCAAATATCATCAGTTCATCATTTCATCCTATTGGACATTTTTATGAAATCTTTTAATAATTAGCGTATGAATTCTTGAGTAATGGCCAGAAACATATTTTGTGGCGTCACAGTGACCTTTGACCACTAAATTCTAATCAGTTAATTCTTGAGTCCAAGTAGATGTTTGTGCCACTTCGAGGAGATTCCTCAAGGCCTTGAGATATCGTGTTCACAAAAATGGGACAGACACCAGGCTAAGGTGACTCTGACCTTTGACCACCTAATTCTCATCATTTCATTGTTGAGTCTCAAGGCAGATAGGAGATAGGAGATATCGCATTCACAAACCCAAAAATATAATGCCTCTCGTCATGGCTGTCATCGAAGCGGAGGTATAGAAAATCACACCCTAAACAGATCACCAGTGTATCATAGGGTGCTTTGATTTCTGTTGGTGTGGTAAAACTCTTATTTTGGATCACAGTTTTGACTTTAACTTACTATGTGAAGCCAGCAATGGTGTCAGTCAAAAGCAATAAGCTTCAGACTGTAAAAAAACACTTAAGCTAAATTCTCAAGTATTAAAAACTGCCCATATAAACTATTTGTGGCTTTCCAAATGTGATCATACCATCACAAGTATTGGGGCATATTTTACGACTATAAATCCATTTCCAACTATAACTTCATCAGCCCAGCCCTTTTGATTATGTAGGACAGAAGGCTATGCCATCATGACACACAGAGACCATTAGTCAAGCAATAATTCTCCAGTGTCTAAGTTTGGGTATATCAACGTGATTTATAGCCTCCCAAACAGCCCCCCCTTACCATCCAAATCAACACCTCTTCCTTCCCACTAAACAGCTAAAAGGGCTTCTGGGACTGGCTGTGGAGTATGACAACAATAATAGGCTGATGAGAACAGAGAGCTGATATCGTTGGCTTGTTGTTGCTGGCTGCTTGTCAGTTCTGGCACCGGCCTGTGTTATAGCAATGGACAACAACTCATTTAAGGGTTTTTAGACAAAGACTAAGCTGGACTGCAGCAGCTGATGACTGTGCCCTGGTTTGTTTTGTCTTGTTTAAACCCCAAGAACAGCTATGGAACTATAACTTTGTTTGCCAACATAAGCATAGTACTGTTTCTCTTTTGAGCTGCTTTCATTCATGTTTTGGCATTATGAGGTAATGCAAAACGATATGGGTTCCCACGTATTTAAGTTTCAGTCAGTCACAGTTACAAATTAAATGACATGAAGCACAGGATATGCACGAACATTATAAACAGGATATAGAGAAATGCATGTTTCCTCTGTGCTACATAAATTTTACATTAATCATAGGGCAAAGGCTGAGTTCAGATTAGCACTCCAAGGAAAGAATGAAGCCCCCTCTTTAAATTAACTGAGTGCTGCATTTGCACAGTGGGGAACCAGCAAAAAAAAAACAGCAGGTTATCCAGCTAAAACCCAAAGCTGGGTCAAGACTAGTGTTGCACGGTATACCGGTACTAACATAGTACCTTGGTACTAGAGTATTCCAAACGGTACTATACTGCATTTGGAAAATACCGGTACTTTGAAATTGATTCAATTCATTAATTTAGTTAATTTATTTTACTCATTCATGCACACAAACGCCTTTCTTGTTCCTATTGGAGCACAGATTGCACAAGTGGTGCGTATGACAACACCTGTATCAACATTGAAAAAAGACAAGAGAAAGTCTGCCTCGCAATGGGAGACAACATGAGACAACACCAACTTGGTGAAACATTTGAGCATGAACGTACATGAACGCGCAGCTGGACCAGCTTGTTAACAAGGGGCTGGACATCAACACAGAGAGAGGTTGTGTGAGGTCATGCTATACTCCAGATGAAATTACACCTCTAGTTCTTCACATAGCAATTTTTTAATTCCTTAAATCTAGAAATGATGAATTTCGCTTACTGATCCTTTAAATATTTTGTATAAGCATCAATATTCACCCCTACAATATCAATGCAATGTCAATATTCAGGCATTTTCTCAAAAACACCTTGCCATGACAGAGTTGTAAAAATCTTGTCCCACAGTATTTTAGAAAGCTGTGGAGCAGTTTGGCATCTAATAAACCTTTAAACTCATGGATATATTTACAACTCAAACCAGCAGTCTTGGATCAACATCGTGTGTTTCATCTTCTCGTGGGTACCTGAAGCAACACACCCACACCAACACAGCAGGCCCTTGCTTTTCTCTCAAACTGTGCCATTTTTGGTCTGAACACCCAGTTATTCTCACTTTTACCCTAAAATTTCGGATTTTTATGTAATTGCTGCCATCTGTAGTAAGCCACTTCAGAATCACCTTTAAGTAAAGGAGAATCTACTGAGCCACATGAGGCTTCTGGCAGTCGTGCCCAAAATTAGAGAGCGCAATTTTATGTATTTGTTAAAGGAGCTGTATGCAAAACTGTGCTGAGTGTAAATCTGGACGCAGTTCTCAAATGGAATTGGTTGAGCTGGTGGCAAGCAGCTAACGGTACTAACTCCATAAACAGTACTAAACAATGGCAACACTGCTGACAGAGGGTGGGCGCTACGCTTCTGAAATGACGCCGACCCAACATCAGCGGTAACCTGTGTATGAGCATAGTGTAAAGTGGCGGCTACAAGCTAGCCAGTGGGATACACACATGCACCTACACCCAAGCACAGCCAGACCAGCTTACCAAAACAAACCAAAGAGAAGATCAGATTACAACTCACACAGACCAAAGATAACACCATTCTCTGCTCAGGATGCTGTTACTCCACTATATCGTTACATAGAAATCAGTGGTTTGCTGCTATAGCAGTGCTTTGAATGATGCATACAAAACCTTTAAAAGAAAGCAAGCAACAGGGGTGGTCTTTTTATAATTTATAATGCATATTTCTTTTTGAAATAAGTAATTTTATTAATGTGTTTTCTGACAGGCAATGCAAATGGGGTCAGTCTGTCCATTTCTTTTATACTGAGCTATTGAGTTTTACAAGGCATCTGAGAATACAGACGTCTGGTATTCAGCGTTTCACTGGCCTTCTGCAGGAGTACAGTTTCAGCTGCTCCAGTTGTCTCCCTAAAGGCTCTGGACTGTAGACAAAACAGATTGGCACGAAGCTTGCAGGCTAAAGAGGGTAGCTTAGGATCTTTTATTATTCTGGCCTTCACCAAGTCTAGATTAATGATGCTGATGGATGGCTACACATCTGCATCTTCACAGCCCACAAACAGGCATCAGTCTAGCTAAGTGAGGCAGCAGTGCTGTTGTAATTCAGGCTTCAGCTGTGTAGGCAAAAAACGGCACTGTTTTCTAGATATAATACCAGATGTAAATACAGCAAGTCACTGAGAGGGAATACGCACCATTTCATCAGTTTTATGACCCTGAAGTTCTGTAGTGACGTGATCGGTCTTGTCTGAAGTCAGGTGAGGAGACGGGCCTTGCCAATGACCTCCCACATGACAAAATACACGCTGTCGTATTGAAAGTGCTCCAGACACTGACCCTGACAAATCTGCCAACAGATATACAGCCTCCAATTCACGGTCACAGCCCATTGACTCAGAGTACAAACTGGTAAAACTATTACCGTATTGTCCAAGATCACATTCTGAGACACATGACTGGATCAGATGAGTGGGGACCTGCATTCACCATTTTCATAGTAATGAATTGTGAAGATCTCCTGAGGATGATGGCCTTTAAGTGACAGCATGACCTTTTTATTTTGCACCATCATCAGGTCAAATGTTCCATCCATTATATGCCACATCAAAAGCTCCTGGATTACCACAAGAGTTTCTGTGGTTATAGATAGTCAACAGATGATGAATCAGTATGTCTTTGATAAAAAAACAGGGCCTTTCCACAAGTGCCACAATTAGGATGAACTCTCTACTGGTAATGCTCTGAAAAGACTGAAATCAGTAGTATTTTATTTCTTTCATATTGTGGAAAGTAAAGAATACTGCTGCTTATTGGGCTCCTGGCTTAAGACGGTTATAATTTCCCACAGACATCCTTGCTTACACTGAGTTAAAACAACCCACGGGTGTCTATGGATATGACCCAAACAGGGCCCAAAATTAAAACCAGCCAAATTCAGGTAGATTTTCCATTTGGCAAGTAAATCTCAGAAGGCTAACTGCCACACTGGCAGGTAAATGTATAATAGTCATGTAATAGAAACTAGGCTAAGAGTCCCACATTTTGGTGTCATTTAGGGATGTGCTGCTCTTTTGCTCCTTGGCTGCTCCTCTGCTGTCTGTGTCTCACACACACACACACACTACAGATGGTTTTTTTTATGCACGTGTAAACAATGCCGCAAAATTGACCACCACCTTATATGGTTATACATTTAAGCATAAGCGGACTGCATCAGTATCAATTCTCATACATTAAACAGTGAGGTAAGTAATTTACAATTACTACTTTTTTAAACAGATGCTTGAGGAGGTGTCTGTCTAAAGTGGGTCAATTTAAATGGAATATCTCCACTATTGTGGTTACAGATCCCTCTGAACTGGCAAAAACTAATTTTAGGAGAAGTTTAGTTGTGTGTAGATCAGACAGAAGCCTGAAATTAGATCATGAAGGAACGAATACTCCCAACAAATCTAAAACCCAAAGCCACAGCTGCTGTTGACTTTTCAAATGCAGGGGCAAGGTCTCAAAAATGTGTTTTGTCTTGAGTGCACAGACATATCACTTCACTGTAGAGTATTTTTAATGAGCTGAAGATAATCACAAGTGGTTTTAGTCAAACATTGGTTTTGTGAGACAGATTCAGCAATTCAAATGACTGAGACTGAAATCAGTCCTTCTCTGGAGAAATCATACTCTGACCAAAGAAAATTTTGCTGCAAGATTACAAAGGTGTGTTTTACACAGCTCACAGCTCGTTCCACAACACTGACTTGTAAACAAAATAGGGGATTCTGTGTGTTCATTCATGGTCCCCCATGCAAATGTATGCAAAGATCTCACTTGCACGGACGGTTTCATATCTGAATTTCATTTTCCACAATTAAATATTGTTCAATTCAGTGAAGCATAAATCATTGCATATCACTATGAATAGCTGCTATATCAAATTTATAATCAGTGACCCTCTCTCCTTTTCAAAACTGTTGCCGTGCATCACTAAAAAAATCATGAGCATGACAAAAATGGAGGCAATTCACTCTTTCGCTGGTATCTCAAAAATCCAAACACTGCACAAGAACTGACAAATCAAATTATGATCAACTGCAAATGCCTTGTTTCACATCTCAGATGCCTTTTCTGAATGACATTTACATGCATACTCTAAAATGCTAACTGCCACTTCATAAGTTTTGTGACCTTTAAAACTGGAGTTGATTGTTGCAGTAAGTCACCTCACAGCCCATCTTTAAAAAGTGTGCCATTGTGGAGGCAAATTCCATTATAACGAATGCAGAAGTCCAAGACCAAAACAATAAGTCCTCTCCATAAAGACAATACTATTCATCTCGCTCACACAGGCACACTGTAATCACAGCAATTAAAACAGCATTTTAAAAAGGGTCATATAGAATTAGAGATTTTCCAGCTGTTGCAGAATCGTAAGAGTTTAGAATTTATTACTGCTGTAACTTTGGGGAAATAAAAAGTTAAACTAATCTATATTCTGACTCTTGTTGAAACACTGCTACCCAAACTATTCCCAAAACCATGATTAGTAACAGTTGCTTACCTGAGTCCTGACTGGATTTGGACTCGGAGAGACTGACAGCAGAGGCGTCTCGCGACTGGTCAATCATGCCGATGTTCACCTTGTGCTTGTAGGGGTCCAGAGCTCCAAGAAGACCCAGTACACGGATGGCCTGTTGGATACACACACAGACACAGACACAGACACAGACACACACACACACACACACACACACACACAGTCAGCATGTCTAAAAACTCAGAAATCTTGATCAAGTCTTGACTTTGATCGGACTACCAATATTTAGAAATAACTCTAAGTTCATGGTTTAAGCATTCAAAGAAAACAAGCAATTTTTCATAAACATTTACAAGGTGCTATCATTACCACATAGTTTTGGAACTGTGCCGAACTCTGTCTATCTAGCCACTTTAGCCACTTATTAGCAAAGTGAGGACTTCAGGTTGGGTACCAAACTCTGTACTTTCAAGGGTAACGGCCAAATTACGCCTGTACTACTGGGTACCAATTTACATTAAATCAATCAGTGCCAAATTTCAGTACCCAGGAGTGCATCTGAGTGAGGGTGCCAGTTTTAACAAAAGGCAGAAGTGCGGCAAAGCACCCTGAAGGCTGGAAGCCAGCTAGAGAGCTCAGAGGCCAGCAGCGGAGCTCCACGGGGCCACCAGGTTTAACTCTCTCCTTTAACTTTCTCCTTCAGCTGCTCGGTTAACTTCCCAGCTAGCCAAAAATATTTCTGCAAAGCTGATCTATCACGATAAATTAATAGCCTTGTGTCACTGATAGACGAGCAGACACACACTTAAAAAGCAGACAGACAGACTGAGAAGGATGATTAGCTATATGAGTGATTAGAACAAAACAGATTAGCAGAATTGTACTTTAGTCTACCATGTCACTCTGGTAGCTTGTTCAAAAATGTAATTTTTGTTATTACAGAGAAGGTGCAGTACCAAAATCGGGGGGGATCGTTGGGTACCAGTACTGAATTCCAGGTACTGGAACTGGTACCAGTTATAAGTTAAAAGGTACCCAATCCAATTGAGGACTAACATAGCGAAAATGTGCATCAGCAACAGACGTTTGGAGAATACTGCATGAGTGGTTGGAGAAGCTTCTGTTGATGTTACGATATTTTTTCCAGGACTCTGAGACCCCACTGGAATCTGTAGTAAGTGCTGTAAATCAAACATGAGCACAGCTGCTGTCATCTGTAAAGTAGTAAGCAGAGCCATCTTTCAGGCCTGCAGGATGAGAGTATTTGATACTAAAAAGACAGATTTACTGTGGGATATTCCTTTCATATAAAAATTACAACATAGAAAAGTAAACTAACCCTCGACATAAATGCTTGATGTAAAAAGTTTGCAGTTTATTCCTTCAGGGAGTGCTGAGGCTATAGCACAGAGTACACAGTCACCCTAAAGTAGCAACTACCAGTGGATAATTAGTTCAACAGGGTTTCAGATGGATCAGATAGTGGAAGGGCGAGAGTTGCCCGAGCCAATTTCCACATGCCACACACCATACACTGACAATGCACTCCTTGAGACTCACGTAATATAATAGGCGAGGGAAGAAACTTTGACAATTATCACTTACATCACAGCTTAAGACTTAGCAAAAAGTTCCATATAACTATGGAAAATGTGCACAGCTTCACACAGTATGTATTTGTGTGGTTATAATTCACCAGTCAAAGTCAATACATCTAAACTGACCTTGATTTGGTTAGTATATGTTGACAGGTTGGATTTCTGGCCTCATAATGAGTCACTGTGTGACAGAGTTGGGTTCATATTGCAACAAAGAAACCCATAGTGGAAAGGAAGGGTGCATACCTCTCTTCTGATGCCCTGATTTTGTTCCGTCTTCAGGAAGTTGAGCAGCACCTCCAGAAGAGAGGGGTACTTGCGGTAGGGCTCCACCACATAACCTGTACTAGCCACCTGCTGCCCCAGTGTCCACAACGCCACCTGGTGGAAAGTCAAACGCAGATTCTCTCTCAACAATGCATCTGATGGAGGAGCAAGAAGTCTGGGATACACTTTTCTTTGCATAGTTACTTAACCACCATCATAATAAAATGTATCTATCTAACAAACAATGCAACAACGGTTACTTTATGTTGATTTGGTTGTACACTTATTGTTCATCTTGTTTTGTTTTAAATTACAACCATTAATCATGTTTGCTGGTCCCTGCCATCAGTTCAAACTACTTTTCAGCCCCTTATTGATAAGTCATTGGTTAATCCTTTTCAAATGAGCCCTCCCAGTGTTTCTGTTTAAACAGGAAATACCAGAAGCACAGTGCTCTAAAATGCTTTCTGAGTGACTAAATGTTTCCAGAAATGACATCCAGTTCTGTTTACTGAAGTAGATGTGTATTTACTGTACCCAGGAAATAAATACTTTTCGGAACTTGGAGTAAAGGGAAATTAGAACCAGATGAAGCAGACACTTTTTTTTGGTGTACCTGTCGTTTGGCCAATGAGGAGGAGTCCTGCAGCATGTCCATGATGATTGGAAAAAGCTCGTCCATCCACTTCCTCATTTCCAGGCCGCTCACCTGATAGGGTAGGCACAGGAGAAGCAATCACAGCGAAGGAAATCGCACACTCAATTTTCTGTCATTAAGATCTTCGAAAATCTACAGGTACTGAACAATTACTTTTGACATTAAAATGATGCCAGTAATGTTATAAAAATGCATTACATTCTGTCTATGTTTTGCTTTTATGTTGACAGCACTAATGTGAGTTCAGATTTGTTAGGGTAGGGGGGGTGCCATGTTGCAACATTTACTGCAGTAATTTTTCTGATACTACCACTATGAGCTACCAAAATCTGAAATTTTCTAAACATACTGGTTTTGGCTTGCATACATTCTTTCTGGGTTGTTGTTGTTTTTTTGCATTCAATTTGATATGACATTTAAAGGCTCTTGACTGTATCCCTACGTTTTCTTGTGTCTTCCTGTGCCGGTTCCTGAGCAGCTGGGCTCCTGTCTATTCCTGCACTGGGTCAACTGTGAGCATTTGTTCTACCTGAGCATCTACTGCACTCTGTCTGAACTGCAGAGTCTGCCTGACTTTAACTGTGCTTTTCTGACTCCTTTGTGGGGACCATCGAACCACCTGGATCAGGCGGAGCAAGGCACACATCCATGAGTGAGGCTCTACCCTGAACTTTCCACCTCAGAAAAGAACAAGCTCAGAGTGCTTGCATTAAATGAGAGACTCAATGTGCACAGGGCTCAGATTTATTGGGTTTCAATCAGCAGCAGCAAGAGAATCAATGTGATACACAGGCTAACACAGTCCTCTTAAAACTTCAAGGAGCTATAAACATTCAGCCTTACCTGAGCCAACTCGCCGATGGTCGCAAGGACACTAATGACCACTCCAGGGTTGGGGTCTGGGTCTTTCAGCTTGAGGATGAGAGCCTGCAAAAGCAAAGGTAACAGGGTCACCAAACTGATTAAACCGGTGCCCCCTATAATTTTAATTATGAGGTAAAAAAAGTTTAAAGAGCTTCAGGAAATTAGATTGTAATGGATCATAGATTTTGCATTGGACCCCAATTACATTGTCTTTTTGTAATCCACCCACTATTATTCCTTATCGAAACCTGGCGCCTAAATGACCCACAATGCAACTCAGCCACTGACAGTTTGTTCAGCGATTTTGGGTGTGCTCTACTAATAACGGCTAGCCCTAAGCTGCTAGCCTCAGGCAGAGATGAGGGGTGAGCTACAGAGGTCTGGTAAGCTAACTTCTTTCTAACTCCACCCTTGAGACTTGAGACAATTTATTAGACTTAACCTATTAGACACACACCCTCTGAAGGAACAAAAAGTTTTATCCAACTTTTTTCACATATGCAGTTAAACTCCTCCATGACACCTGTAGGTACCTGGGTATCCACATAGACAGCAATCTGGTGTGGAGAGCCCATGTAGAGGTCATCTGTTCCAAAGTACAGCAGAGGCTGCACTTCCTGAGAAGGCTCAGAACCTTTGGTGTAACCCAGGAAGTGCACTTCCTATTCTGTCACGCCCTAATGGAAAGCCTCCTCCACTATTGGATCTCTGCATGATTTGGTAACCTGACAGTCCAGTTAAAGGTCAAAATCAACAGACTAATACAGAAAGCCATTAAAATTATGGGGGTCCGTCAACATCCCAGTCTTCACGACATTTTTCAACAAACCATAATAAGACAGGCACAAAGAAATCATCTCAGATCCAACTCATGCTCTTCACCCTGAATATCAGCTCCTCCCAAAGCAGACACAACCGGTTCAAAAACTCCTTTGTCCCCCTGTCCATTAAAGCCCTCAACACCACCTAGGCTGGAATGTGTTTATGCCATGGTGGTTTTTCTTATTTTGTTGTGCAGCACAGTATTATCATAATATGTGTACATTTTTCATGATGATACAGATGGGCATGTGCAATTAATGAGTGTATGTATTTGTTGTTTTTTACATTTGCATTTTACTGTGTTGGATGTATTTATTGTTTTTACTGCAGACACTGCGAAGTCCAAGGCAAATTTCCCTCTGGGACAATGAAGTCTGTCCTATCCTAACTCCCCAAGACCCATAAAAAGACTGTGATGTGTGAAAAATCCTGTTTACTTATTCAGAGAAAGTCTACTGAGTACACATGCTCCTCTCAAGTGACAGCCTGGTTTACATTTATACACTCAAACACCTTCAAAATGGAAAACTTGCAGACTTGTACCTTGAGGATGGGCTCCATATATGGCCGTATGAGACGGGGGGCATTGGAGACTAGATGACCAAGCATACGAGCACTCTGCTCTTTGTTTCTGCCCACACCACTGTGCTCCAACTCTGTTAGGATCTGCAACAAAATTCAAAACAGAATTAAGTATAACATTCCCATTCTTGTGTATCTGGAATAAATCTGAAAGGTTAATGCATAGTGTACACAATGGTGTTATAGGTTTAATTGAGGAGTACTTTGGATAGTTTAAGCTATGCATAATACATTGGTCTTTGCTGCCATCTAAAGGTGTCTGTTGAAACAGACTGAATGTTTACTGAAGTAGATGTGTATTTACGGACAACACGTGATCTTCAAATGTATTAACAGATAGTTTTAAAAAATATCATAATATTGTATTTAAATTTAACATAATTTTCTTGTAATTAACATCCTCTTCATTTAAAGAAATAACAATATTGAAAATTGAATTACTCTTGGACAGATTTCCGAATGTCTTGAGGTTTATTAATGACAATATGTCCCCAGCACTTCAGCTGTTAAACATCTGGGGTTGACAATTGCGGGCATGTCAGAGTATCAAATAAGGTGTGAGAAAAAAAAAAAAGCCAAAAAGTGCAACAACAAGGTGAGGTAGATTGTTTTGGTGTTTTCAGTTAAACACCAAATCCCTTCTTAAGGTGTAAAATAAAAATCCATTTACAACATTGAACACAATAAATCAATAAACTATTCATAGTGTGCCATCTGTCATGCCTCTCCTACCTGAATGAGCATCTTGCGTAGGAAGGGCATTACAAAGGCAGGGTTCATGCTGCTGAGGCGTCCGATTGTACAGATGGCCAGCTCTCTGATCTCAAACACCTCATCATTCAGTGCAACAAACAGAGCCTGCAAGTTTTCAGCCTGGGCAAGGTGGGCATCAAAACGCTCATCAAGAGATGCCAGGACACAGTATCGAATGTCTGGATCTGCATGAGCACAAGGACAAGAAAAGGTTAGACATTTTGACTCTCTTATAGCTCTTATTACCTTATTGTCATAGGTAATTACAGCTGATTACAGGTGCCATAAATGCAAGATTTCTTAAGATCAAATTCTGTTTTCTTGCAAAATTGAGTTGCCTCCTCTTCAATCAATCTCATCAAAAAAACACTTCTCCTGCCTCCCTCTTTTTTTATTATTTCATGTGTTACCTGGGTCGGTGATGCCAACAACTAGAAGCTTGCTGAGCACATCTGCAACAACCTGCACAGCAGTCTGGCTGACAACATGGCCGCTGATCAAGTGGATGGAGGGGGTAAGGAGGCGTGAGCAGGTCCGAGCTGCCTCCATCCGGATTTCCTTGTGTTCGCTGTTTAGGAAGTGATCAGCACAGTGGCGCACAAACTGGGTGAGGGAGTGTCCTAGGGAAAGAACAAAGAGTTAGATTTGGCATTACAACTACTTTTTACATAGCCGTAGTTTCAGTCTGACCACAGCTTGTTCTTTACACCAAAAGGCAAACCCACCCCACCATCTGCTGCAGGATGACAATATAAGACTTTGCCGAGTAATTGTTTCACCCTGGGCTGCTGTATGATTCAGTGCAGATATGCTGTCTTGAGCTCCATGGGTCCAGTCTAGAAAACAGCTGGACACACCCATCAACATAACCACTCCAGACTTTCTGCAGTTCACTTTATCATTTCTTACAGAATAAATGCCCCCCCCCTCCTTTTGGCTCCAATCGTATACCTGATGGTTTATGCCTTCAATTTAGAAACACTACATTTTTTTTCAAATTCCCTGAATGTGCAGTGCATAAGAACTGAGGAATTAACTCCAGCAGTTATTTCTTTTCATGCTTTATGATTTTTAGGGCTGTTATGCCCACATTTAAAGTCATAATTTTTCCCGACTGACAGAACCAAATTTAAGATTCATGGGTCTTTTGCTATGTTCTTGCCTTCAAACTCAAAGCTGCCAAGTGTGCGCAGGGCCAGTGTGATGCTGCCTACGTCACTGGCCTCTGGGATGTTTGTGAGGCTTGGCGAGGCCAGCTGGTGAGCCAGGCCTTTGGGCATGCCAGGGTGACGCAGCGGCTTGTGCATCAACACCAGAGAAAGCATCTTCAGCAGGCCATCCTGGATGTCCTTCTTCAACTGGGGGATTTGACGGCTCAGGTCGTACAGCACTGCCGTCAGTGCAGGACTATATGAAAAAGACAAAATGGACAAACAACCAAATATCAGCATCACTGTCATCTTTAAATGAGGACGAATAAGTGTGCTGTGGTGCATTTATCAACAAACATAACTTCAAACATAACTATACAAGCCGTATAAGTCAAGCTCTGGATTTCAACCCTGCAACTTATATAAAGCCAGCCAGAAATCAGTCTTTCCTACCTGAGGCCCACAGCCAGCATAGGTTCCAGCAGCTCCTTAATGTCTGGCTGGATGCTGGGACCCATGGCTCTGGAAAGCATGCTGATACAGGTGAACACTGTGGCGTCCACCTGCATGGTCTTTTGCCTCCTGCACACATGGAAGACCGCAAAGTTAGGGGAAAAAAGAACACGCTCACATGGCAAGTCTCTTTTCTTTTCACAGAAAGTAACTCAAAATTATTTTTAAACAGGTCTACCTTACAGATTTTAAACTAGCACTTGAAAATTGATGAGGCTCTCATCTGATATAGCACAGACAAAAACTACAACACTAGGTTCTTAAAATATGTGAAGCAACTATGTAAAAGCAAAGCAAGAAAAGAGAAGTGAACAAAACATGGGCGTAAGACAATAACAATTAAAACACAACAAAATAGAAAAAGGCAACTCAAACATGTCACTATCTGAATATGAAGAAATGTAATTTATCGTATACTATTACTTAATGAGAGCTAATGTCATATATTTAATTACTAACTTGTGTGCAAAGTCCTTGGGTGGCAGGGCAGCCTTGATTATCTCAAGGATCTTTGTGAGGTAGGGCTGGATTTCTGCCCTGACGGCCACCACCAGCAGCCCCAGAGCCTGGAAAGCTGCCGTCCTCTCCTTCTCCTTCTTCAGACAGGCCAGCAGGTAGCCCATAGTGTCTGACAGGTACTGGTCTGCACAGTGGATCAAACAGCCACAGTGCAAATGTTTAGATAGAGACATAGGGCTTTGTATCGGCTGCAACACATAAAACAATGGACTGGAAGAAACTACAAGCAATTTAATACGGCAAAGCCTGTTGATATTGTTATAAAGGAGCCCAAAAAAACTGGTCATGAACTCCTCACTTGTCTTGTGCATAACCCCCAAAAAGCCCTGTGATGGGAAAGAATGCATTAAAGATAGATCAAGCTGGATCTTGTTTTACATTCAAACATTAACTAGTCCCACCTGTAAAGGTATGAGGCTGGAAGGCAGCCAGGCGTGGAAGCAGGTTGAGGATGGTCATCTGGATCAGAGGGTTTTTACTGGTCCTATATTTCAGCACCCACCGACACACCTGGACAAAGCACATAAAGTTTGTTTCCAATGAGTTGTATGGTCCTCAAAACAGAACTGGCCTTGTGGTGTTGACCTTGTACACACACTCTTCATGAGACTTCTGCAATGTTGTGGAAGCTAAGAAGCATTATTTCTGTCATCAAGTCAAAGTTTCAACTTCTTAACTGTCAAAATTATATTTCATATATATAAATTATATGAGAATTATATTTCTATTCAAAATGCAACTTTTGATGGTGAGATAACTTACAGCTTACTGGTCCAAGTACTGGTCCTGTAAACCAGTGTGTACTTGGCCATCTTGGACTACTAGTCAAAATAAACTCCTGAACAATTGTAGAGCTGAAAACTAATTTAATTGTACCGCTGAATGTCTGTCGTCAAATTTTAAGACAACAGACATACAGCCTTAGTGTTTCTATTACTAGTGCAGCCCTAGTATTTCTTGTTTTTAACGTGTTGTCAAAAATACCCACAGATCATCATGGTTCCTAGACTGAAGCAAAGGCTAGAACGTGAGTTCGGTCAGCCCAGCCACTGTCAAAACTTGAATTAAATTATCAAACAATAATACAGCGGCCCTCTTGCAGTAACTCTGAAGATCCCCTGGGAGTCACAACCCCCTGTGGAAGACCCAGGGTCCTAAATACACCTCTCTGTCTAAACAAAAACTGAACACTAAACTTCAACAGCATCATTTACTGCAGGACTGCCTTCACCCAAAACCAACTCATCCTAGCCCTCATGAAACACAAGCTAATGAAACAAGGTGGAGAAAGACTAGGGCAGAGTGAAAAAAAGGGTGGAAAATAGATCTCACCAAACTGGGATGCACTTTTTTCATTTATGCATTATTGTTTTCATTGAAAAGGGACATACATCTGTGTGCAAGCCATAAAACAAAAAAAAACACTGAGCTAAGATGCAGGTAAAAGTATCAATTCGCATAGTCTGTTGTGCAGCTAAAAACTGTCACAATCATGCTTTTAATAAATAATACAAAAGGGAATCCATACTTAAACTTTGCTCCATCACAGCCATAACACTTAAATAATCTTCTCATTTTGTGTTTGGGTGGTAGTAAAAGTGTTATTGTGGCGCATTTATGAAGACATAAACCAGCAATGGCAATGGTAATAGGAGTGTAAGAAGTCACAGTGTTGTTCATAACACAGTTTAGGAGACATGGTTTGGGGTGACTTTGGTAGAGTGGAAAAATAAAAAGATATGCTTCTTTTGATTTAATTTTAAGAGACAGTGGTGCAAGTGTCAAAAACAGACAGTCTGGAAACTGAGGCAAAAGTTTGCCCACTGGCAACTTTGGTATGCTATTTTCATTATAAAAATTAGGAACATATCACTAACATAACACTTCTGTATGATACTGTACAAACACTGAACAAAATGAAACACTTTTCCTAAGGCAACAGGTCACAACAGGCTACAACGCTTAAAAGCATCTCTTATGGTATGAAATTAAAAATACCAAAGCACATAGAATGATAAAAAATATCTCCCACCTCCACCCTGTCATTTGCGCTTGCCATAGTTGGACTGACTCAAACGCCTGTATTCTGCATGTGGCTGCTTGCACCAGACTATGACCCCAGACCCTGAACCATACGAATACACAAACCATTACAACCCTAGACGGTATATATCTCTTCTTTGGACAAAAAAATCTATTGACGCAATAATGGTAAGATCAAGCAATTACCAAAACAACTGCAGACCTCTGCCGTAAAATCTACCTGGTCAAATCGCTCCTCCATCAGTTCCCGGCAGTATCGACTCTCCACCAGCGAGCTTTTGGCAGGTACTGGCGTGGCTCCAAAGCTGAGGAAGCCCTGAGGCGTGCTGTAGCCCAGCAGGCCCAGGAGGGCATTTGACTGCTGTGGCTGCACCGACTGGAAGCTAGTGAAGGGTGTGATGTGTCGGGGCTTCGTTCCAAATCCCATCAGTTCCTTGCAGTACTTATCATGGACCTGCTGCTGCTGCGTGATTTCCTCCATCTCCTCACGCATGCGCTGTAGTAGAGATAAGACAGTGGGAGTAATGTTTTGCTTGTGGATGTGAGAATGTTTCCACAGTGAATTCAGCCCTTACCTCTCCTTCCATGCTGCTGATGCGAACCAGCTCATTTAGGATCAGAAGAGCACCATGGACCCTGTCGTCACGATTCATCCCTTTTTCTTTTGCCAAAGTCTCATCGAAGCCTTTCTCTGCTTCCTCAAAGGTTTGCTTTTATAGTTAAGACAAACATTCAGGTTGCATATTACACATACAAATACATGTACTCAGGATAAATACTTCTTTAGGAGCAAAAAATTATTTGCCCGGATACAATAGAATGTCTTACTTTGTACCACTGTGGTTTCTGCATTTCCTTGGTCTCCCTCTGTGTGGTGAGGATGAGACAGGCCCGCAGCGCAGATACAGCCCCTTCTCGGATGGCCTGCTTGGGGTCCCATACTGCGTAAAAGATGTTGTCAAAGAAGGGCTGCACTTGCTGAAAGAAGAAAGTGGGTGCACTAACAGCCAGCTCCCTCAAAACCAACACCTGGAAAAGACAGAGAATCATTTTATGGCTGTCATAAATTGACTTTCTTGGGTTTATTTCTTCACAAAAACTCAGAAGTCAATAGGCTAACTGAGAAAGCATCTGTTTGCCCTGTTTTCTGGCAGGATATTGAACAATCAAACACAGACAAATCAAAACTTTAACACTTTACAAAGGGTTAATAGCAGCATTAACTCCAATTATTTTGGTGGCCTCAAAAGTTTTCCTTCTTCCTCCTGATGTCTGCACAGAGTCAGTATGAATACAGTCCCTGTCCAAAAAAACACATCTTAATTTAAAAAATCATCTTCCTTTAAAGTGAATCAGATCCTGTCACTCATTCTTGTATCATCTGAAAATTAATTACACATATTTGAAAACTGAAAGCCGAAAAAAACCCTTCAGAAAAAATAAATAAATTTGATTTGATCAGTGTTTCTATTTTAGCATTTCATCCCTGTGTTTGGGGTTGTCATAACAGACTCCTCATTGCACCAGAGGGAAAATTGCAGAGGGGATAAACAAGGCCAAAGTGCAATTGTGTCAGAGAAACTTTTAGTTATCACACAGAATTACTGCTAAAGAACTGACAAGCTCAAGCACATCTGCATCTTTTGTGCAGCGTGAGTTTGCTAGGTGAGACAACAGTTCATTTTTAGCTAAGTTTGAAACTCTCAAGTGTGTATTTTAACAAGCACAAAAACTAAGTTAGTACTGAAGAAAAGTCTTGATGCAAAAATCATTTTTGCAGGTACATTACGTTTTTTCCTTCTTTTGTAGCAAAATACAAAATGTCTCCAGAACAACAAGTGAGTTTTCAATCCAGGGAAAGCTAGAAAAGCCACAAATGTGCAAAGTGCTACTTTACAAAATAAAAACAAAAAAAGGGACAGTGCAATGAGACAATCTTGAGTCAGACTGTCCTATGCCCTCATTTCCATCACACATAAGCACCACCAAGAAGTGGTGGTATTTTGACAACAAACAACACAATCCCAGCTGTCTGCTTGTCACTTACTGCAGCGTGGCGTCTGCCTTCATTTCTGTCTGCTCCCAGCCACTCCAGGGCCCTCTTCACCTCAAACTCCACATACTCAGCGGTAAAGGTGTCCCCTGCCATAGACAGGTGGCCCATGGCTTTAGAGGCCATCTCCATCACCACTGGGTCACTGGAGGGGAGGAGGTTGCGCAGGTAGTTGGCAAAGCGGCTGATCCTGGTGGCATTGCCTCCCTCGACTCCAATCAGACTCACTGAAACAGTAATTTACCATTTTACACATGTGCTGTGTATGCTATTATACGCATTTTTGTAAGACATAATTCTAGAGCAATTTGTTGTATCTACATAATTCTGAGGAAATGTTTATCAATGTTTATGGCTTACCAATGGCAAGAATCCCTCCTTTCTTCTCATTCACATCAGAGCTGGATACCAACTCAAATATGTGGTGGTTTAACTCATCATAGAATGTAGTGGCTTCATCTTGGCTTAACTGTAAAAGACACAAAACTAGTGTCACAGAAAAATATAAATAGAAAAAGCTAAGTTCGTGACTCTAACTTGTATGACAAAGTAAAAAATAACTGCACAATCACTTCTGAATCAATGTAAACAGCTGATCCCTCTACAGCTCTTGTGGGCAAAACACTCACTCAGTATAGAGTATATTGGAGTGATATCTGCATGCAGGCGTCTATTACATCCATGTTTACTTTTGCTATTACCTCTCTGAGCTCTGTAGTCACATAGTGCTGCAGATCTTTGGCAGATTTTGCTCTGGTGTCTTCATTTCTGCTCTTCAGCCCACTGACAAACTGTTGCAGCACAGTGGCTGTGCCTGACATGATCACCATTTGGATGGCCAAACCTGCAGAGACAAATACAAACGATATATAAAACGTTCTCGGTTCTCAAAGAAAAGGGATGACAAGTTTAAAGACCATACTTGGAAAGAAAGTTTACTTGTCCTGGGCTGTTTACACAGGTCAATGTTGCTCTTAGCTGACGTTACAACTAGCTAACGTATCTAGTTAGCTTGTGAAACACACTGTCAACCCTGCTAATTAGCAACATACATGCACAGACATTCCACTAACTAGAAAGATGACATTCTCTACACTACTAACACTCAACTGAAAGGACCAAGTGGTATATGTCAGGTACGGGCAAACCCTGAACCACACCAGTGTATCATGCTGGTTTTGTTTAGCTAATGTTAGCTAGTGCTAACGTTCAGCTAGTGAAGCAAAGCGTTAGCAAAATAGTAAAAGTCGCTTTGTACCACTTACGTGTTTCAATTTATATGTCGGCCACTTAATTACTATTCGGCTCTTGCAAAATATCTCTCATTGTACGACTATCTAGCTAGCGCAGGGAAATGTCAGCTAGCTACGGTGTCTCTATTTTCAGTTGGACCGTCTCCGGCAGGGTACAGGCAGCAAACCTCACGAGCGCTGTGTTGCGTTGAGTAGCCTGCGCAGAGGTGATGCGCATGTCGCTCACACGTCCTTGAATACAGTTGCAGACAGCAGTGGTAATGACACTTTACTTGAACATTTGTTTTGTAATACTTTATACCGTATACCTCTACATTCCAAGATTAATTCCAAATATAAATGTTACACGTTTAATTCGTATAATTTGTATGAATTACTACCTGACTGTGCCTTATGTGCATCAATATATGGTGGCAATGTCATGGTACGTCCTGCTTCAACTGTGCATATAGTTGCTTTATCTCCTCACTATTTTTTAATTAGGCCCCTGCTTATACCTCATCACTTCTGTGTTGCAGTTGAAGGAAAACAAAGATCACATCCAGCAGAAAGCAGTGCAGCAAACTGAGTTACAGCAAATTAATATACAATCAGGTCCAAGTCAGAAGTTTTATTGTCATGTGTATTCATCATTTACAATGACATTCTTAGTGTGCAGTGTTCTGTTATTGCCATCTATGAAAATAAAAAAGGAAAACATAACAGAAACAATAATAATTGGACTATTATGAAAATAAGAATTAATATAGAAATGACAAAACTGTGATTTCTTACAGTAATCATTTTCAGCCTCAGGGGGGAGACATTGTCCAAATAAACAACCAGCTATTATCACTGAGAGAAGTGTGTGTGACTGCATGTGGTTCCATATCTGAACGGTGGCATTTACCACACAGCAACATGCCAATTAGACCGTCTTATTTTTCAGTTGTAGGCAATTAAACCCTAAATGTCAAATGCATTTTCATCATCAAAATGAACCATAATTACCATCTTCTTTTACATTCTTGCCATCATTAGGTTCAGGTCATGGCATAATAGATGTTTCCTCTGGCAAGCAAACATTTCACATACTCATTTAGTGGCCCAGTGGTTGCCAGCCTGGGGTCTGGGGAACATGAGTGGTCCCTGAGGGCGCTCAAGGAGGTCCTGTGCAAAAAACGGGAGTGGTTTAATTTCAGGATAGATCAAATGTAAGCTATAATGAGGACTGGTCTGATTAAAAAAGGTTTTACTGTTGTCACTGATTCTGTCTATTGTAGTGCTAGTTATAAGTATATCTTTTCTGTTTGGAAAGCTGGGTCTATTTCTGCCATGGATTACTGTACAGGCATACTCGGCACGGTCAGGGGCCCCAAGTATCATCCTGCAGCATAGCAGTCAAATTACCAAGTACCACCTTCAAAGATACACCAAAATGACCACTTAGACATCACAAAGAGATGTAATGGGACTACAAATAGACACAAAACAACAAAAAAGACACAGATATTCCTCAAAGGCACACAAAATTTCTTCAAAGAGATTAAAATGACTACACAGAGACACAAAACAACTACAAACAGACACAAAATATACCCCAAGGGACACAAAAAGACTTTAAAGAGACACAAAAAGACAACTAAGAGATGCAAAGGAACTACAAAGAGACACAAAATGACAAAAAAAGACACAAAATAGCCCCTTTTCCACCGCAGGAACTTTTATCATTTACCCGGGACTTTGAAAAACCTTGGCGCGTTTCGACTTTACCTTACCCCTGAAAAAAGTACCCAGTTGGGGGGTAGGACTTTTCAGATTACCTGGAATTCTTGAGGGGCGGGGCTGTTTGCTGAAGAATGTTGGCTGGTGGAACACACACTTGCAGCGCTCCGCATTTCCTGCCAAGGGGCAACCGCTGCAAACTTTATTTCATTTCCACGAGCTTCACTTCGTTTGTGTTTTGATTAAGGATGGGTACCAAAACCTGGTACTGAATTAGCCCAGGGGCTAAATTGTCAAACGGTAACCGCTGAACAGCTGAGCGGCCGAGGTGGAAACGAAGTGAAGAGCTCGAAAATGACTCGACTTGACTTTATCAGTACATGTGTTCAGCAGCATGAACATGTAGACATGTAGACGGTGATATTCAATATGTTCCGTCCACAGTCTTCCATCCACCGACACTAACGCTGTGTCTTACACAAGGACAGCACGCTAGTTCGGTTGATAGCTAATTGTTGCTAATAAGCTCAAATGACAGCTGTCTGTATGGAGACTAACTTAGTTTGACACTTACTTATAAAATACTTTTAAACTGAGCTGCTGACTGAGACAAACAGGCCCAACTGTCTACGCCAGCATCTAACCAAGATGGCGGAGCCAAATACAGGACACACGCTGAATCATATACGTCATCACGCTTATTTGAACAAATTTTCCGGAACTTTGAGGTGCAGTGGAAACGCAAAGCACACAGATTGCCAGGAATTATTTTACTCAGGTAAATAAATTCCTGGTAATAAAAGTTCCTGGAAATGTTGGTGGAAAAGGGGCTATTGACTACAAAGAGACCTGAAACCACAATAAGATGCATACAAAGAGATGCAAAACAAACAAAAAACAAGGCAAACCCACCATAAAGACTGTGTGTGTCTTGATCGTATGTAGAGGTGGGGCGTTTTGCATATATTTGCAGACGGGCCCATTGTCTCATGGTCTTTGCCATGTTTCAAGCTACCTGGCCACCTACTGTCAACATAAAGAGTTGTTTTTAATGGGCATATTTTATTGGCCTCATTTGCACCTACAGCACTCCCAGCAGTACTTCTAATTAAGATACCTCTAATTATTTTTAGGCAAAACAGAAAAATCCATGTGACCATGACAGAAAAAATCCCAGTCATTTTTGGACTGTATCATGAAAGCATCACTGAACACTTTAGTTTTCAGCTTGAAGCATTTATTGGAATGTGAGTGCAGCAGCTGACTGTGACCCTGTCAAAAATGTCTTTTTAAAATGTTGAATTAGTTAATAACCAGGGCAGCAGTTGCATTTTAGTCTGATGAGCACTTCATTTCAAAAACTAAAACTGTAGCTGAACTAAACTTGCTCTTTTCAAGCTTCTATGCTAGGAAAGACCATCACTTAATATAACGGATTACACCACACAGGAGCATCTGGTTTAAAGTAGTCATGAAACAACCTGTATTTGAACTCTATTTAAGAGTGTTAGAAGCAGTTACTGCTCTTGGTGAATGGCAGACTTGAATCACCTTGACACATACACAGTAAAACTGACTCCTGGCAATGAATGTGTTTAATATATGATAAAACTCTTAAACTTTTATTCTGATGACCCCTGTCCTCTAGTAAAAATAACATATTCATGGACATACTGTAAAAGACATTATAATCAAAATCTTTCTCCTAGGATTTCAGATTAATGGGTCTTCTTTAGCTTTGAAATAAAATGCATGAATTAATTAAATGTAGCACTTGAGGCAGTTTAGCATATTTGATTAAGCTGACGTGCTTGCTGTTTGGGGGTTGTGTCCACATAGATAATTGCACTTACTGTGAGTTGCTTGGATAAAAGTGTCAGCTAAACAAGTTTCATGTGATGTAATGAATAGCTATTTTTGTGTTGTCTTGTACAAAGCTTTTTTATTATTCATAGTATAACCTCATTATGATCGCAAGAAATTGGGAACATAACGACAAATGTCATGAATCCACGTCTTTGTTACTGCAAATGTAATGGTGGATAATTTGGTAACTAACATACAAAGTTACATAAGATTAATTACGTAAGACCCCATGTTACGGTTATTACCGTAACAGCATGTAGCAGTGTGTTTGTGTGTGGGCATCATACATGTGTGTGTGAGTGTGATGTGATTTTTCTGAGGGAGGAGAAGTTAAAATAGAGCCTGACAGCCTTACACCACTTTACATGGAGAAAATGAGAAGGTGAGGGAGTTAGAGAGTGGGGAATGAAATGTAACAACTCTGGGAAGGAGAGCACATTCTTACTTTTGCACCCAAAGGCCTCTCTATCAGGCCTGACCGAGCCAGGCTTATTTCACTGATGAAACATTGATTTACTCAATCAGCAACACTCACCTTTCTTTTAGACATGTGCTTTGCAATTAAAGACATTCACTCCATAAACTGATATAAAATATGCTCAAGTTGGCGAATGAAAAATAACCAGAATGGAGTTTGATTGTTGAGCAATGTTGAGAAGAGAGGCTCAGAAACACCAAAGTCAGAGAACTAGCAATGACAAGAACCTGCTGCTGCATTGCATCTCGTCGCCATGCCTCGGCCAGAGAGTTGCACATGAACACACCAAACCAACAGCCAACATGCGCCTGTGTGACAGGACATAACCCTCCACAGAGTAGCACAGGAATGAAACCTTCCACCTGGAAATGAGTTAGCATTTTACCACTTACGGTTCCCTCATCACAATGTCAGTGGGTTATTTGAATGATGCCTCAAATAAGGCCTGTGGTTATCACAAGCTTCAGAGACTTTCACATTCTGTTCTATGACATAAAATGTCAGCAAATTCTCCACTAGTGAATTTTGAAGCTTCTATATGTCTTTAAAAAGGCTGTTGCTAACAAGTGGCTAGATGAGACCACAGAATATCATCACGCCAAGCCAAATATGGCTGTGCTGATGTCGATTTAACATGCTGAATCAGTGAAAAAAGGCCAGTGATGTGGGACCCACCCCGGCAATAAGGATGGCAGACGGTCCCCAATGGCCCTCATTGGTACTACTCAGCTTTTTCTTTTCTTCTTTTTCTTCTGAATCGGTGGAAGCGGAGCCTGTTGACAAATATAATTTTTCTTTAGCCATTAAGCTCTTTGGCAGAAACAGTTCATTCAGCCTACAGAAAAACTTCATCCCTTGACCATTACAGACTACCGCCATCTGCTGGTGCAGAATGGTCAAGGGATGAAGTTTTTCTGTAGGCTGATGTGGAGGTTAGCATTGCACTGGTTCCCTCGTCAAAAAGCCGATGAGATTTTTCCATTGAATTTTTGGTTATTGTCGAAAATAACCTCCATGGCACATAAACATTTATAATACTTACATGTTTTGTTCAACATATGTGCTTGTTAGCCGTTGGTTTGGTGTGGTCATGTGCAACTTTTTGGCAGACATGGCAACGTGAGGCAACACAGCAGGGGGCTCTCATCCTCGCTAATTCTCTGAAGTCAGTTTGGTGCGTCTGGGCTTTGAGGGGTTAAGGAGTGGGGGCAGTGGTGTACAGTCAGACAATGGGCCCTTGAGCACAGTAATGCAAAAGGCCCCCTCATCTAAACAACATAGGAGCAAATCACACACACTTTATAGTTTTCTGGCTTCGTTTTGTGCTGCTGTTTTGCATCTCCATGTAGTCATAATGCATCTTTTTGTGGCTTTGTATCTCTTTGTGGTTGTTTTGTAATTTTTGTGTCTCTTTTTGGTTGTTTTGCCCATGTTTGTAATTATTTTTTGTGTCTTTGCAGTTCCTTTGCATCTCTTTGAGGTCATTTTCAATCTCCTTATGGTCAGAATGTGTTTTTGGGGTCCCTGGCCTGTGCCCAGTACGCCCGTTAAGTAATCCTTCCATAAGTGGGGGGTTGTTTGTGCTATTTGCTTGTCTAGGTTCAACCTTCGATTCCTTGTAATGAAAGGACATTAATTTTGCAGTTGGAGCTTTGTACACTGTTATATATAAAAGTTTTTGTCAACATAAAATATGCATACAACACTTTGGCAATACTGTATTTTGTTATGGTCATGCCAATAAAATTATTTGAATTTGAATATGAGAAAAAAGAGAAGGAGAGAAGAGGGGGAAGGGTGCTTAAGGGAGATGAAACACACATGCAGTCACTTGACTTCAACGCACACATAAAACCACTTGAGTACCACAAATGCATGCACACTCACAGCCACAAAGGGCTCTTGTCCCAACAGGCAGCAGGCCTCCTCTGCTAAGTGACAGACAGGATGTTGGGAGCACTTTCATCAGTCCGAGGCTTTGATTCCTCTGCCGTCGCTCCTGTTTATTTTCTGCTATGCTTCCTCACTCAGCTGCGCTTTTGAAATATTTCCACTATGATGCAGCCCGTCATTCTGACTAGATTGACGGAGGAGAGAGCAGGGAGGTTGAAAAGGTGAGCTCACTCCTGCACTTACTCCTCCACCCACCTTATTCAACTAACGTCCATCTATCTGTTAATAATTCCCACCTTTTTCCTTCCCTCCCTCTGTCACGCACATTGTGATTTACCCTCCACCGCCCCATGTTCTTTCCCGTTCCTCATTTCATTCTTCCACAGGTTCTCAGGGATTTTTCTTTAGCAGAGGGAGGGATTTGGTATGAGTCACAGATTCCTGGGCAAGTATTCATAAGGTAACATCTGCTTCTAGATGCTAGGGGCGGCTCTCATCCCCTACCTGGCCACAGCCCAGCACTGTATCCTGGCCTGAATGAATCTACCCACTTACACTGGCAACATGCCTGCGGATGTGTTCATTATGGCACTTCCAATAAGACTCCTTTGGATGAGTTCTTTGGAGTCTGAAGTTTGAAGGAAACACTGACTTTAGTTTGAAGGATATTCCCTTAGTACAATAGTTGGGTTAGCTTGTGTTCCTAATAGTTCCTAATAATGCAGCAAGCTTAAAGGATCTGTAATTCAGAGTCTGGGGTGGAATCGTCTGCACACAGTTGTCAACCTGGAGGTGGCTAAGCTGGAGGCTAGCAGCCAACAGTGCTAACTTAATAAACAGTGCTTATAAAGCTAACACTGTTAATCTATGGGGAAACCGGATCGTGGGAGCAAAGCTTCAGTGACAACAGAGTGGGTCAGGACAGCGTTAACCAATAATCAGCTGTAACCACCATATGAGCGCAGTGCAGGGTGGGGTGATTAGCTAGCCAGTGGGAAATACACACAGGGTCTCTGCGTGCAGTGTCTGTCATTTTTTCAACCAGCTCTGGTTTCTGGTGTCACGCCATGGAGGGAAGCCAAGCATTGACCAGACTTTGGCACCCAATCATTGGGCCGCTTTTGTCATGTTGAAGTGGGTGTGGTTTCATGTAAAGTGGGTTTGAAAACAATAAACGCCACGTTCTACCACAACAGTAAACAGTGATTACCAGATCACAACACACACGGAGGGACTGTAACTTCGTCATCTGCTCAGGACACCATTACTCCACAACATAGCAAATAGTTGTTTGCTGCTATGTTCATGCTCTGAATGTTTTAATGTCATCAATGGCTAAATCTACAACAAAAACTGCAATACGTAGTCAAATACCCTATTTTTACTTTTTTTTTTTACATTTTCAAGGATTTGACTAATAGATCTCAGAATGGGATGGCGCCATCCTGTGAGGTAACGACATACACAAAAAACGACATAGTTCACTATCTGTGGGTATGACTGGAGTTAGTGTATTGAGGTCTGTAATCCATCCTTTGCCCAGTCAAATAGATCTTTGTTGTTTATCATGATTAGTTTGTCAACCGCCACACAGGTAATAGAGAGTTCCTCAGAAGACAGTGCCCCCATTTAACATAACGTGTTGTCAACTTTACGTTCTCTGATAAGATAAGGCAAAAGATTTTTTTTACATGCCATTCATATTGTATTTTTTAGATTGAAATCATTAACGGTTAAGTGGAGGGAAACAAACATTCATGAATAGTTGTATTTCCTACTGACAAAAATTACAAATCATGTTAACAACCCTGTGGCGAAGTGATCATTCATCTAATTGGTAAAGGAGACTTTTTGCAGCTTTTTGCAACCGCTTTAAGTAAGTGTATGTAACATCCTAAAAATAGCTGCTTTTGACTAGTACTGTAGCCTATAGTGTGACGAAAGCCCCTTTTCCACTGCAAAAAACCCCCACTTAACACCTGCTAACATCTGGCTTTTAGATGTAATGGGAAAAGTCACAATCAGCATTCACACCCAGGTCAAATGACTCTGCGGTGGTAATGAGTATTTATTAGCTCTGGCTCTGATCGGCATTGATGGAAACACAACACCCTAGTGAACTAATTTTAGCCCCTCAACTGGGGAGATGCAATGACGCACCACAACAAAATACCATCCGTCTCCATCTAGGCAGCACTCAAACATCATTCAAAATTAGTCTGCACTGAGATTGAAAGACAGAACAGATAAGTCAGAGATATATATAAAAAAAAAAGATGTAACAACCGTAAAGTTTACATTAGCCTCCATGCTGCTTTCGACTGTTTACTAACCTGTTTTCTGACCTGTCTGTGACGTCAAACTTGACACAAAAAAAAAAAAGAAGAAAAATCCCGCACACAGAAAGGTATACTCCTCTGCTGCAGAGCCATGTACACAGCTCTGGTCTACTGGCAATGGGAGAGGAATCTAAAGCTTGATGCGTAAGCATAGATATGGTAGTCCACCATGGTAGTCAAGCAAAAAAAATGGTAACAACAGCAGTCCACACAGTGTTGGAGAGGATCAGTGATGTCAATTGCTAAGATTCACGATTTGAATGATCAGTGTGTTGGATTTAGTGGCATCTAGCAGTGAGGTAGCAGATTAAAACCAACTGAATACCTCTCCCCTCACCCCTCCCTTTCCCATCATGTAGGAGAACCAACAGTGACCCTCATTTAAACCTAAAAGGCTCCCTCTATAGCCAGTGTTTGGTTTGTCCATTCTGAGCTTCTGTAGAAACATGGCGGTGCAATATGAGGTGCATGGAAGAGGACCTGCTCCCTATGTAGATATGAAGGGCTCATGCTAAGGTAATGAAAACACAACAATTCCTACTTTCAGGTGATTATACACAATTAAAAATATAAAAATGTATATTGTGTTCCATTTCTGCCCTTGAATACTCCACACTGATCAATAATTTTCTGTATTGTTCTGATGGATACAGGTAGGTTAAGAATTAATAGTTGCAGTAAAATCAAATCATAGATCATGCGGCTGAATTTAATCAGCATAGCTGGTCAGATGAAAATGTGCAAAGTGGCACAGAGACAATGGAGTGTGCAATTAGCTAATGCAACCGGACAGTCATTTTGGGCTGAACCAAGTCTGCAGAAGAGGAAGCCATGATGATGCGGCACTTTCTTGTCACAGTGCTAACTTTGTCTTCTGGCACAGTGCTCAGCTCCCTGACTTAGAAAGGGCATCTACAGACACACACACACATACACTCCCAGAGTCAACTTATTGATCATGCTTCCTTCCCTTGGTGAGACATATAGATCAAACGCTAATAAAGGAATCGCAGTGCAGGGACACCTAAGACCAGCTTATGGAAATGAGGATTCACTCTGACACTGAGTTCCTGAACATCAAAAAGTTTTAATCAGGGAGCATAACAGTGAACACTAGTGCCTCTGGTTTATGATAGTGTTGGCGTTTCCATGGAGACATTACTCATCACTGTCTTCCTGTTGTTATGGGAAGATTCAATATGTCACACAGAGAGGAGATGTCACAGTGCTTTAGTGATAAATTGGAGTGGTCAGTTTCACATCAAAATGCAACTCATTACACATGTAACAACAGAAGCAGCCAACAGGTACAGAATACATAATCAGCTCAGCAGTGGCGACTAAATCACTTGGAGTCAGACAGGTTTTTTGTCTTGCCATTTGTCTGCAGTGGCGTGGTCGTGGGCGTTCGCAGTGGATTCATTTCCTAATGGACTCTAGCGAGCGCCTGCCAAAGAGCAAGCTGGGAATGAATGAATGGTATCCATTAGACAAAATGGCCGTCGGTAAATTGCGGCCACTCTGCATAAACGAGCAGTAGCTGGGCGGGAGCTGGGGCAGATGGATGGAGAGGTCTCATAACCAACTAATACTAATGGAAGCTGGCTCGCTATCATTCTCTGCTGCCCTGCCGTCAATATGGCCAGTAAACACTTCACAGCTGGTTTTAAACATAATGATTTAGAGGAAACTCATACTCAAATATTGCATTTCAGATTAACATTTTGCAACCCCAATTCTGAGTTTAGAAAATTCCATATGACCTTGATTCTATACTTCCATCTTATTATGTGCTTGTATGGCAACATTAAAGTCCACAGAAGGGAACACGGTCACCGTGTGTGGCATGAGGAAGTGAGGGGACTTTATCCCTATCTATAATGAAGCAGACATAGTGAGTCTACATGGTGTTCCTCACTGACACTCCTTTATCTTGTCTCCACTCAACCTTATCTACAGCAATCCATTCAGATACTGATGATAGTGAAAACCTCAAGGACCATATGGCTGGCATTTTTATTGGAAATGAACACAGAAAGACTTTGCACATTTGAGTACAAGAGACACAGAGAAAAGGGGGGCCTGATGCATGCACGGCCTCTGTGGTTGTGCAACTCTTTGTAGTCGTTATGCATCTTTTTGTGTTTTTGTGTTTCTCTGTGGTTGTTTTGTGTCTTTTTGTGGTCATTTGCATCACTTTGAGGGAATTTGTTTTCTTATAAAGGTAATTTTTGTATGTGTTTGTAATCGTTTAGTTTCTCTTTGTGATTATTCTGTCAATTTTTGTGGTCTTTTTGGGTCTCTTTGTGGGTATTTTGATCCCCTTCCTGATCTGTAAGTCCCTTCCTGTTGATTTGAGTGGCAAGTGAAGGTCAGGGAGTCCCCTGACACTTTTGACCCATGGGCCCGTGCCCAGAAGGCCAGCTCAGCAATCCATCCATGCCTGCAGGAGTCTGCCACAATCCACCCCAGACTTTTATCAGTTTGTCATACTTTTGACACCGGTAAAAAACATTTCAGCTCTGTTTAAACTAAAGACTCTCTCACGAAAAGAGAAAGCCGGAGAGAGAAAAAGAAAGAATTGGGAGAGGCTTCACAGGGTATTGAACTATCTGACATTCCAGTTAAATGCACAGGGATAAAACCAGGTGTGAAACCACCTCTCCTGTTTAGACTTGACGCCACAAAGCAGAGGGCCATCTGGCAAACTGTCAAACAGCTAAACACAGTCTGTTTGCTGCAGCTTTACCTGTACTGTTTGTCTTGGGAAAGTGGTGCTGCAGTTGAAGGAATATATAATGAGGCACTAGAAAACACAGAATTTCCCCCTAAATGTTCCATCTAGAGTCATTTGGAAATAAAATGCTTCGTATTTTCTCTACTTTAGACTTTAAAACTAGCTCAGCTCTACTTGGATCAATGCCTAATATACACCCTAAACAGCAGAATTGAACACATCTGCAATAAGTAAACAAGCAAACAATATGCAATGCCTGAAAAACTTGTTGTGAATAACACATCATACCTTTTCGAGATATCAATCAACTTTCAATGAACCTTCCACCAGACGGTCTAATAGCTCCAAAATTGAAAAGTGGAGAAACACAAAATTGAAAAAAGCAATTTCCTTATGCAAATGCAGTGAGCTGCTATAGGCATTTTGTATATGGCGGACGTAGGGAAATTCCCACAGTTTCTCAGACACATAAGCAAATGTTAATGTCTGCCCTTATGGCAAGAATAATAAAAACAGAAGTAAAACCATCTGACAATGGCCTCTTACCACAAAATGATCCGTGTAAAAACAAGCAATACAGACTCTAAAGCTATTTGGATTGTATTCTGGTTCTCTGGTTCATAAAACTAAGGAAAGCTTCAAGCACGTCCTGGATATTTACATTTTCCCTGGCACAGACCTCCCTGCTCCTCTTTGTATAGAATCTTCACACACAAACTCTGAGCATGATGCCTGACAGTGAACATGTGTTTAGCTAGTGTTCATGTCAGACTTGTTTGTATTAAGAAAAATCATTGATGTTTAACAAAGGTCAAACATTTCTGGAGCTCAGCCTCTCAGTTATTATCCAGTGATGTCACTGGGATTTGTTTGCAGGCTTTCTTGTCATCCAATGGTCATTTTAGCTTAGCGATATTTATACTATTCCGTACATGTTTCATCTCTCTGCTGTCATATAACATTACGTCACTTTACTGTATATTCGAGGTGTCTGTCCTGACTTGTAATTTAACTTCACATCATGTTAATGTTAGTATCTTTGCAAATGAGAAGAAAGGGTTCTCTAAAAACCAGGCAGCTAAAACCAGGGTATAGTATAGTCATGATCCTTACAGTTCAGACCGAGGTGTGGAGCGCTGGTTGTAAGGCCAGGTCCGATAATACAGTATGTGTTGACCTATCACACCAGCTAAACATGTTTTCCCTGGCCCTCGCTTCAGTACTAAAGAGGTGATAGATTGAAGAAAGCATGTCCGGTGTTGGCTTCGGGTTATTTTATCAGCTTACTGAAGGAGCCTCCAGGGAGCCTTTAGAGGATTAATGGGACCGCAGTGTATTTAATGTATTTCTTCTTGACAAATACACAGATGAAGCAATGCTTTCATTCCTTTCAGCGTGGTCAAAGTAACCTTCCCTTAAAAATGGTGTCTCTGTACTTTTTAAGTGTATGACTCTGTAAATTGCATTTGTTTTTGTAATAATGATGATTGGTATTATACAGATCTGTGTGTGGATTCATGCTGGAGCTGGGATGATATCAGATTTTCACTACAGGATTGACAAAAGAATTCATGATAACAATATTATCGTGATATCTATAAAAACAGAAAATAATAGTAATCAGTCAAACTCCTCTTTGACTTTGTTTATTGTGCATTTTGTCTCTTTTTGTGCCAAATGAATTACACTCAAAATCCAAGTGAGGTGGAAAAAGAGTCTGTCACCGTAACTGTACAAAAGCATACAAAAAGAACAATTACATTTTATCATGAAAAGGGAACCAGATGGCGTTGGGTTAAAGGAGACGCAGTGATAACATGAGGAATCAGAGATAATTCAAGACGCGCTGGGTTGTTTACTTGATATTATCATTACCATTATTAACATGATATCAGTATTTCATTTTTAAATTACATGGTTATCTTCAGGACTGATGTACTTCGACACCATCATGCATGCATATACAAACAATAAACACAGCCATCATGACTTGCATTTCACAAGGTAAGCACATCGCCAGATGGATTCATCAGCAGCAAGGTCTGCCTTGCCAGGAGACAGCAAAGGGAGGGCCAGCTGTAAGAAACTGGACACCATGTCTGTGGTCTGAGGCAGATAGATGCCAGGCAGGCGAGGCTCGCTCCTCTGTTCTCATGCTGATACCTGATAAAGGGGACTGGGCCTGGCCTTTGGAAAAACAAAACAGCTACAGCAGCCTCTGGTTGATAATGCTGGAATGTCTCAGTGTGTGCGTGTGTACTTTTTTGTTGCATGTTGGGCAATGCTAAGTGGGAGTGTGCCTGCATATTATCTATAAGAGCAATGTAAAACACACTAAATGAACAGGGACTGTCAGGATAAAGGATGTTGAAACAGACTATAAAACTGAATGCCGAGATGCTGAATAACTTTAGAAGGAGTGGTGCATTATTTATGTGTTACACACTGTAAGGTATCACTTACATACCTCAAACACAAGCCCAAAGGTTGGATTGGTTTTCGATAGTGCACCGCACAGTGATTCTCTGACTGACCGTGATGCAGTGATACACAGGGGCTCAGCGAAGCAGCTGCTTCCACTGTAGGTGCAATGCAGCCCCTGGGCTTTGCATACAATTTGGCTGCTAATGTTGCATCTTGGGTTTCACCTCTTTCTTTCCAATGACACACGTCTGAATGTGCAGTCAACTCTTTCCAGCTGCAGTGGGCTCCTCTGTGTAAGCCATCAACATAAGTATAACTTATCAAAATAGATTATAATAAAAGACTCCATCTGGATCCATCACTGTCATAACTGTGAAAAGTACAGATTGACCGCTGCGGGTTCTTTGAGGCCAAGTTAGCCAATATTTCATGTTGATATTTGACATTTCCAAATTCCACCCTTTTCCTGCCAAATATTATTCAAAACAGACCAACTAGCTTGCTGTGAAAAGGTGCTGATACAAGACGACACACTCATCAAGTTGCTCCTTACCAACCGAGAGTGTAAAATATGTGACAAGAGAAACATGTCCATGAAAAGTAATACACAGTCTTTCTCGGTACACCTTCTCCATTTCAGCCAGTAAATCCCCTCTGAGGGAATGTGGGTTGATGTCTTTGCTCCCCAGCTCCTCTTTATCTCCTGCTGTACTGTAATTGCATCTACCTACACTTTGATTCACAAAAGAGCCTATGAAATGTCTTCTTTCAGTCAAATACTTGTTAAAGCCTGTTTACTTTCTGAGGCTTTTGTGTTGAAATATTTGTGGGAGGAGGAGGACTGTCAGGAGATAACTGGAAGTGGGGGGATGTGATCAGTTATGTGCTCTGGCAAGTTTCACATTATGAGAGATGTTACAATAACTGTGTTTTGTGTTCACAGAGAAAGACAACTGATAATCTGCAGCGGTGCTTGATGTTTGTCTCAAGGACATTTTCCTGAAGATTATTGAGGGATGAAAATGCCATCTGGCCCTGACAAGTTTTTGCATGCCACATTTGACTTGTATTTTTTAAGGTTCATACATGCATTCACCAAAAAAAAATAAATATATATATCTGTATGTATGGTGAAGAAAAAGAAGCTTCATAAACAACTTCTACATTATTTGGATATTCAATCATTTTTTGTGGGATTCTTTCAAAGAGCAGTACAAATCACTGCTGCAAACTTTCACATGCCAAGTCTATATTTAGAGGTGAGATTAAATAGTTTAATGGAACCAGTGATACATTTCACATTCAGCTTCTGCTTCATTCAACTGTGGCATAATCCTTTTTATTTCTTTCTGCAGCTGCAATACAAAGTACAAAATCACGGTAAACAGCTTGAAAGGATCTGTTAGTTGAGGTTTTTATATCCTCATTGAATCAAATTGGAATAGAAGTTCATTTCTGTTGGATACCGGTGCATGTTGGAAGAGAAGAAAATGAGACTGCAGATAAACTTGCTGAAAGTGCATTAAACAAAAATGATATGGATATTTTACAAATTTGTTTTTGGAGGTCAGTTATTCATCACAGAATATGACATTTTGAAAGGACATTTGGAATAATGACAGTGAGAGTAGAGCGTATTACAATATTCAGAAATCTGTAGTAGGCCTGATAGAGGTAAATGTATGAAGAACTAAATGCTACTATGAAAAGGACAGTGTCAGATCAATGTGAGACTTGTACCTGCAAAGAATATGTTGACCATGTGCTGATGGGTTGGAAGTTCAGTGTAGAAAGAGAAAGACTGAAGGACATGGTGGCAGATATGGGAAGGGAGTGGGGCATTAGGAGCCTGTTAGAGATAGGAAACAGACAAGAACAGGCGCAGAGGGCTTTGTTTAAATATTCAAACCAGGGGTCTTAAATATCTTTCGACCCCTTACTACATATATTGTATAAATCTGAGTTGCACGAGTCTTTTCTCGTCAGTAGCAGTTGTAGCATCATTGGGTGGTTTCTCTTGCTTGTAAAACAATTCACTGTGGCTCACAAGCTAATTAGCTAATATATATAAAAAAGCTAATTAGCCAATATATATAAAAAAGCTAATTAGCCAATATATATAAAAAAGAAGGTGCCACATCTTGATTTAGCATTAGCTAGCTCACATGATTGCACAGGATTCATGGCTAACAATTAGCCAATCTGTGTACTGTAAATTAAACTGGTTTTATGAACTAGTAATAAATAAACTTATCAGAAAATAAACATTTCAACACACATCAACATGATGAACTACCTAAAATGACAGACACCATCTTTAGGAAAAATTAATTTGACATGGACTGGGAGTTTTTAGTTTAGCTTATGTCCCATCCGCTAATATGGAGGGGGTTGGGTTGATGACCTGTACTTCAGCCAGCCACTAGGGGGCGATCAACATGTATTAGCCTCACTTTTGGGAGCTGTCATGTTGTCCAACCTTATACACAGTCAATGGCAGTAACTCTGAGAACGCTCTGGTGGTCACAGACACCCTGTTGCAGCCCATGATTTGGATGAAACATATTTAATAATATCCAGAATAGCATGCCCCAGAAATGAAAAGAAAAAAAGTGATAAGTGAAAATGAAGCAAATGTTAGGGACAGAAAAACAAGCCAATGAGCTAAAAGATGCTAAAATGCTATGGTAGTGTCAGCCCACCTGTGGATTTGTAACTGATGTACTAGCGGATATCCATTTTATATTTGTGTGTTATACTATAATTAGTGTGTAGAGAAGGAAATACCACTGAAATTTCATACCCCAAAACACTCTTTAATTTATACTCATTACTGTTTACTAAAGCCACAAACAAAGGAAGCTGGTTTTGTCTCAAAATGACAGCAGTAATTCCTGTCTGACACCAACATACAGCTACATTACGAATAATTTATACACATAATAACATGCAGTGGAAATGTTTTTGGTGTTTGGGTGTACTCTTGTTCAAACTAGTCATTATTGCGATGAAATGAAGCTCATTTAGATGTGGAAACCAATGAAAATGTTATTTAAAACCACAAAGTTGGTCTGCCGTTTACTTGAAGTGGAGCAGCTCCAGGTCATACAGTCAGATGATGATATTACATTAGCATGTCATTTGCTTATTTGATGGACTATTTGTGTTTGAATTGTAATGATTTCATTGTACCTACTCAGAGGAATCACTTGTAAAGAGTGTTTTCTCCTGTAACAAAAAAGGAACACTCACCACATCTGTCTAAAAAACATGAAAAGCACTGACAAACATCATTTTCCATTCAAAAGACAGTTGTCTATTTGGGTTAACTCAGCTGTCAGAGCTGGGGCCTACTTGAACAAATTTCTGCAAATATCCTCTCTAGCAACTGTGCATAACCAAGCCTGTCATTTTCCCAGGAATAGAAGGGTAGTTAAAATTACAGCTTTTGAGGAGTGGAAATTTACGCACTGTCTGTTCTTAAATAGGAGCTCTAACAAAATAGCCATATGGTAACATTTACAGATTTAAACATGGGAAGTTTTACGATATAAGGGGAATCTTTAATGACATGTGACATAGCATGAGTTTAGCATCTGTTCAGCTGTAGGGTTCAGTTGCACATGGATTTTCAGACACTGTTCATGACTCCAAAGTTAATACATAAAATGAGAGATCTACATTTGATGAAGGTTTGAGGACATTAAAACTGTGGACCAGTGTAGTTGTTCCATATCAGCGCTATCCTCCAATAAATCATATGAGGGTGATATTAAAGAGACAGGTTTTTAACAGCCTTGTCACCTTCAAGAACACTTTCAAGGATCCAGTTGAGTTCAGTTTAGCAGCAAAGGTTTCAAATGGCAGGGCATTGGATAATACAAATATAGGCCCTTGAAAAACTTTATTTAGTTTTATCGTTGTAAGTCATATCGTTTTACCTTGAATTTGTGAAGAACACATGTTTTTCTTACATGCCTCCATGCAGAACAACTAGCATATTGATTGATTGATTGAGTGGGGACAACATTTAACAACAGCGAAACCATTAAAACATCAGTTTAAAAACACTCACAGAGCTTGTGCAGTATATTCCAAGTCTCATTTATCCAGGTGTTTGCTTATTATTTCCCACACACATGCATTATCGCTAAAAAAAACTGGATACATAAGACTTGGATTATACTGCATGAGCTTTGTGACAGTTTGTAAATATATGTTTTATCTCTGTTTTGGTCTCCACTAGGAATAGACATTTTAGGTAACTTCCATATTCAAGTACTCGCATTCAATTATAACAGAGTACTTGAGCACTCACCAAAAAGGGCGAGCTGTGGGAGTGAATCAAAACAATCAGTTTAAAGATGCCAAAATGCTATGTACAACCAACCCGTTCTCATTCCCAGGGCATCAAATACGGCACCCTGGTCAGTGGCCCTTAGCCTCTGTTACCAACGCACAAGGCACCCTACAGTGTCTGTATGAGACTTATCAGGCTTACAGCTAACTCCAATGAAATGCCGTCCACCCCATTTCTTTTTTAAAAAGTAGTTTCAATGGCTACCTATGTTTCCGGTGAGGATGGAACTTTATTTTGAAAGACTCTGTAGCATGGAACAAGCTGAAATTGATACGGAATGTGTTGTGTCCAAAACTGATGCTAGAGGGATACCTAGAGTCATAGTTTGAAGCCTAGGGCCGATGACTAAGCTGCTGTATTTGAGAAGTTGGAGTGAGAACACTAGCTGAGGGGAAAGGCAGAGATGGGTGATAATTCCCTATGGGTTTATCACCATGAGCAAAAGTAAATACGTTACACATACTCAGTAGATCCATTGTTAATGTAAAAATATTGCATTTTTAAGGTTATGGCTGTAACGATCTGAGTCATGCATTTTCTTTCTCTTCTTTTTTTTTTTTTTTTATCTCGTAACCATTCTAAATCTAATATCCTACCTGAAACCCATCTCTGGATTTGACAAAAAAAAAAGTATCCAGGTCCAATACTAAAGCTGACACTCTGAGCTGCATCTAATAATAGATCACACTGGTAGAGTGCAGGTAATTTTACAAGACAAAACATATTCTTTAACAATAAAATCACAGTGATCGACAACAATGAATATTCATACTCAAAGACTCAATACAGGACTTCCACATATTCTAAAACGAGTTTGGAAGAATGTGGAGGGCATGCCTTTTTTCTTAGAAATAAATTTAACTCATGTCTGTGATAACATTGCTCCTAAAGCCTTTAAGTTTCTGAGCTCTGCCTGCTCCTGCCTTGCAGGTTTGAGGGCCGTCAGTGGCATCTAATATCACTTTGAGCTAGAACAGTGAAAATGGGGGAAAGTAGAGTGAATATGTGATTACTACCAATACATTACTATTTGTTTAATGTGGCAAATTACAGCCTAACATAGTGAATTGACTGTGAGCTGAAACGCTTGATTTGTCTTTCAGATACATTTTGAATAGTGCTTTGTAATGAAATACATTATTTGGAGGTTAGAGATGCATATGACCACATATGCTGCACACTGATGACCCATCTTATGAATTTTAATCACTGGTATGAATCTTGGAAGATAACATTTGGAGAGCCCTGTTTGCCCCTGTCTTGTGCATCTGCAGGGTCTGGGGTATACCGCTGATGGGGACCGGAGGTAAAGACATTGTCTGTCCGAGTGGGGGCGGCGTTGGACAGTCACTTTGTGCAGGCATCCTGGTGCGCTCCCCACCACCACCACCACCACCACCCACCTCACCCTCACTTGTGGGATCAGCAATTCAGATCGCATGCAAATCCAGGAGCGTCACTGTGGATGTGTGTGTGTGAGAGGGGAAAAGAGAGGGGGAGAGAGAAGTGCAGTTGCATTCCTGGGGAGAGATATCCCTGCCCCTTCCTCCTCCTTCCTCCTCCTTCCTCTCTTCCCTCCTGGTCTCCCAGCCGGCGGCGGCAGAGAGGGATTTTCAACCCGGGCTGCAGATGCGGGGAACAGGGCTACAGAGTGAAAGACACACTGGTAGTCCGTAGGGAAGTTGTGGATAGGAGCATAATTTAAGCGCATCGAAAGAGTTTGGAGTTTGTTTTCGGGCGCTCCGGGCGGTAAAATTTAATTTTAAGAAAGTTTACTTTTTTAGGATACATCCGTGTGGTGGTCATGGGTTCCCAGCGGACACTCGGGGCCGGCCGGACAGCGCTGCTTCTGGCGGGGCTGCTCGTGGCTCTGTGGCACCGCTGCGCCGCAAGTTGCCCGGAGAGAGACTTGGAGGAGAGGGAAGAAGAGGCCAATGTAGTTTTGACCGGCACGGTGGACGAAATAATTAACGTGGATCCGGTGCATAATACCTATTCTTGCAAGGTAAGTGTGGTTTCTGAAAAACGATCAAGAGAAGTATCCGCAGGAGTGCATTGCTTCAAGGGAAAGACACCTGCTCTTGCACGAAAACTACTAATAGGGTTTAAGTGGGCTATTAGAAGTCACATTGTCACTTAATACCTTTACTCTCGTGTAGCTGATTGAAGTCATTACCACTGAGTTTCTAATCCAACTCTCTCAGAGGCATTAACAGCTTCCCTGAAAAACATTTTACAAACTCATTCATCCAGAAGCCTTTGGCAGCAGTTACATGGACTGACAGTGGATTCACTTTGTTGTCAGAAATAGATAGACGGTGCTTTTTTATTTCCACTTACCAATTATATAGCTACAAGGGAGGCCTAACCGACCTTGTAATCATCCCAAACATGCTGCAGTAAGAGACTGGCCCCTCACTGGCCCCTGGTTGTAGCTCTCACTTGATTTCTGCCCATAAGTGTTGAAAACATGTACCATCATTTGCCAGTGGCTGCAAAGCTGGTATTCTGAATCATAATTTATTATGTGGTGGTGACAAGTGGAATCCATAACTAGAGATTTGTGACTTGTGGCTGTAACAGTGATGTTGCTGAGATAAAAAAAAAGTGCATAACATGTAATAAGATAACTGTAGAATACCACAGAAACACGTAAAGCACTCAGTACAGGGATTTGTGATTGTAAAAGACAATAACATGTTTTTTTAATTCTCAATAGAGACCACTGAGAAATGCTGCAAGGTGTGCCCAAAGCAATAAAGACGCATAGCCATGCCTTACAATGTCATTAGTTACTCATGTGAAACCTGTGTTATAGACCTGAGAACGTAAATTTCCCCTATTCTCTTAATGTCAGAGAGACATTATGTCTCTGACTAATGGACCACATAATAGCGCATGGTGAAAAAAAAACATCCACTGTTCCACAAATAAACACATTTTCAGTCAGGATGCAGGCTTCCTCTGTCCCCATTCCAGATCCATTCATCGTGAAGCTAACTTTTGCATCATCATGGACTTGTGGTAGACCACTCTATAATCTGTCAAAATAAACAAATCGTGTTTGGTCAGCTCTCTCGCTGCTCTTTTCCTCAGCACCCACATGCTTCCCTACTCCCGGTGAATCAGTGGAGTAGATTAGAGGCACACAGCTCTCCCTCTGGAAACGGAAACCACCACCACCAAGTGCTGAAATGAGACGAGACAGTGAACATGTAGCGGAAGGGGCGAGCTTTCTCATGACTGTGCATAACGCAGCCTTTGCTGCATTCCCTGATGCACTATCTGTGGGTGCTTGCAGTGTTTTAGATAAGTTTTCAAGTGGCTGTTTTTGGATCTTTTGCATGAGATATGTTCCAATAGAAATAACCACTTGAGAATCACTGTTAATACATGAAATGTCAGAGGATGTTTTTGTTGCACACATGTGAATATCATTCTCTGTAAAGGTTTGAACAGTAAAGTCAGAGAAACACCATTCTGTCATTAAAAAAGCATGCAGGACCTTGATGCAGATACCCCAGATCTGGATAGTACCCCCTAATATCTAACAGCACTCCTGTGCATACTTGTAAATGAAAATATGATGTTTGATTTTGATTCTGATAAAATGCTAAAACGTGTGCTTGTCTTTCTGTTGTCACCCAAGGTCAGGGTGTGGCGCTACTTGAAAGGGAAGTCCAGTGTCAACCGCGAAATTCTCTTGGATGGTGGCAACAAGTTGATGATCGGGGGCTTTGGCAATCCCGGGATCTGTGACAACCAGGTAGCCACAGGCGACACACGAATATTCTTTCTCAACCCTGCCCCGGAGGCCATGGGGCCAGAACACAAGAACGAACTTATGCTCAACTCAAGTCTAATGAGGATTACTCTGCGCAACCTGGAGGACGTGGAACACTGTGTGGAAGGTAAGCAGCCATTTTTTGTGAATGGAATAAGACCTATGTCTTTTATGAGGTGGGATATACAGCACATGTCAATTTGCTTTGACTTAGATGGATTTTTTGTGTTACCTGTGAGAAGTTCAGTGTAGGTTCCCTGCTGTAGTTTCTCACAGTAATTGAAAATCACTTAAAGCAGCAAGGATTTCATACATTGGTGGCTGCTGAAATTACATAGCCTTAGGCACACCGTGTCAAAGTTTCCCAGAACTCCCTGAAACAAGGACACCTGAGTCATTTTAGGAGCTTTGTTGCCATGGTGAAGCTCCAGCTTTCCCAGCATGGCCTTGAGGTGGGTGTGTCTGATTAACACCTTAAGGACAGGGGTTGAGTGGAAAAGAGATGATTCCCAACCTTTGCACCCTGTGGCTGTGCCATTTTATCAAGTCAGAGGTGAAACTGAAACACTTACACACACATAACACATCACGTGGGAGCTTTACATGGCAACACAGGTTGCCACACGCTGACTCACCATTTTAACTTCAGTGTAAAATAAACATGATGACTCTTTTACAAAACAGAGACCAAGAATGCAACAGCAGAAGCAGGAATGGAATGAATGGCTGGATCAATCTCACCCACACACATGAAAAGTCCTATAAAAATAGTTTTCAAGTAGCTGTTGAAGTTTTGTGAGTGATGTGTTTATTCTTTTGATTTGCATACCAGAACTTTAGCATGAAAAGAGTTAATTAGATACTTTTATTCCTCTGAGTCCTTATTTGGTTGGGAAGTAATTCGTCAGGTTCTTATGAGACGAACCATACTGCCATGACTAATAAATCTCAGCATCTACCATGACTGTGAGACTGTAGCAGCCTCTGCCCCCACTGCCAGCGAGCAGTGAGCTTGCTGCTGTTTAACTTTTACTGGTGCTTAACAATGTTGGCAGCAATTCAAAGTTTGAATCTAACACTTAGAGCGGCCGGGAGCACCAGGGGGAAATGAATCAGAGCACGAATCACCTTACTGAAGGCTTTCTGGGGCAATCACTGTTTCAGAGTTGTAGGGTCTATATCCTGGGTACTTTCCCTTGAACATTTCTGGGTGGCAGGATGTTCCAATGGATGGAGCTTGTTTGCAGTGTTAAGTTGCATTTGGCACACACATAAAACTTCTTCTGTTTGTCTGTCCAGGCACGAAACACTGCACTGCTAACCTTTTTATTCACCCCCCTTTTCTTCTTTTTGGGCTCCTGTTGTGGAAAGGGGAGTTTCTTGGCTCTGACAAACTGTCTAGAATGTGCCCTTTTTGTTTCGGGGCTTTGTATTTGAAGAGGGTTTATTCACATAACCTGATTTTCTCATATCACCTTACAGTCGAAGAGATAGCGGTAAGGAAATACTTCAAGAAGTCATCAGGCACAAGTTAGAGAGCAATCGTGCTTTGAGACACCTGAAAAGACAGAGCTTTTTTGTAGGGAAGCTCTGGATTCTCTTCTGCACTGACTTTTCCAATAAGTGAAATCCTGGGACAATGGTATGGTTCAGCACCACCATGAAATCTGTATTTGTTTTTTGGGGAGGGAAATTGGCCCCGATAGTGAACTTGCATACCTCCATCCGGTAGAGAATGAGCCCTGAGGCTTGTTTCAGCACAGAGTTTTAATTAAGAGAGTCAAGTCAGATCCCATCCGTTCTGTGCAACCACTACCCCCGGAGACTGTGGGATGTCAGTGCAGCGGGACAAGACTCTACCTGCCGCAGCACTCATTGTACCCTCCTCTGCTTTCTCCTCATTCTTGACATTTTCGATAGCTAGGATAGACTCAGGAATGCCTGGCAGAGTTAGGTGGGGAGGCGCATTGTCTGAGGTGGAAGAAAAAAGGCTTTGTGTGAGCTCCTTGCCACCAAGAGTTTTAAGAAGGACACAGACACGAAGAAAAATAAGATGAGTGATGTAAAACGAAGGAAAAATAGAGGAATTTTTTTGTACATGTGAAGGCGTGGATCGTGACGGATGTTGTGTTTTGCTGTGGCATATTTGTTAGAGCTTGGATCAATGCTGAATGAAGATAGATGCCTTCATGCATTATGTTTCACACTCTTTCTACTCCTGTGCTCTTTGCATTGGGCGGTGGCACTTCGGGGCCACTCAGTCCATGTGTGCGATCACATGGCTTGAAGCTTTCATCTGCCACAGAGCAGTGTTTACAAAATCTCAGTAAACACTTGCAGTGGCGACCAGCTCTTAGAATGCTGTACACCATATTTGCTGTGCAAAAGACTGCCCTCTTTTTTGTTTCCTGATGCCTTATCTTTACTTACTGAGGCCCTTCTGTGTTTGGAATAAGAAACTGAAATAGCAAAAAAGTGAAACTTTTCAATTCAAAGTGTACCACATCTGCATTGTTGGATTTACACCTTGTCACGGCTGATAAGCAGGGGCCCTTTGGCACAGAATCTCTACCTTTGTTTGGTCCTCCAGCTACCATTCAGTGAAATGGTACCTAAGTCAATTGTGCTGTGCAGGGAATTGACAGATAATGTGTCAGAATCAAGGGCAGACATTTTCTGCGTCTTTGGAAACAAAAACGAAGTCATGGTTTTGTAAAAGGCAATTTAAGGCTCAACCAAATGGCAGAAGTTGAAAAATATGTGTTGTGTTTATTATCATTTCCATTTTTCTCCAATGCCATGTTAATGGCAACAAAGAGAGAAGGTGGTGGTGTTAGGGGTTTGGAAGAGAGGAAGCCCTCCTGATGGAGAAGTGTTGAGCGTACAGGGAGATCTTATCTGTCTTGGTCTGTTTATCAGCTGCTTTTGTTTCAGCCCTTGATGACTTGATGCCAAAGTCTTTCCCTCGAGGCCCAGACGAAGAACAGCAACAAAGGGCTGTTTCTTCCTTCTGTCATCCCTTCCTCTCCTTCCCTTTTTTTTTTAATCTGTCTCTTTTTAGAGGAGGAGAGATGAGCCAGTCAGAAGTCAGTGCATAGTCATGCAACAGCTGCATCAAAGGTCTTTTCTTTGTCCCTTTGTGCTGCATCTATTTGAATACGTAATACTGAGTGCAGCTAGTGTGCTCCACTGGTTAGACAATCAAAAGTCCTTGTGGGATGTTAATGACCAGCATTTTACAGCTCAACATACCACTGACTCTTTATGATGTGTGTGTACAGCAGTCCAGAGGCTCGCTGGTAATGGGGTTAGCCAGGCTTGCTGAGAACATGATGGGGGTCCTGATTTGCCAGCAGGTGGTCTTGCTTAATGATGGGCGAGCAGACAGTCCTGTGGAATGCTCCTCGGGGTGGGTGGGATGTGGGATGACTGTTTAAGCACCCCCACCTTATCCTCCAGCGCTCCCTCAGTGAATGAGCCTAGGCCTCATGGAAAACTTTGAGCTTTTTTCCCACTGTTTGTGCAGGGAGGAGGCCCGGAATCTGCAGGAATTCCTTACCTGCACAAGCTCCTACCTGGCTGCCTCCTCCCTCCTCACCTTCTTGATATGTGAGGAGATAATGATAGAATGGTAAGGGCAAAATGGAGGAGTGAACGCTTCAGTTTTGAGCACCATGCTATCTACTTTTTTCATAATGTAAATGCCAATCATCGACAGGGCAGTTGACTCGTATTTCAAGACAGTTTTAAGACTTGAAAAATGCAGGGGTCACTTCACTGTTGTAGTTAATCAGTGACTCAGTGCCCTGGAAGATACTTGAGAGTATGTTGATATGCCAGCCCAGGTTAACTCCCAAGACTTTTTTTCTGCAGAAGTGGCCATCTGAGCTGAATTGAGATTCTAATGTGTCTCATAATACCATATGATGGCCTATAGCCTTGCTCACTGAATATATGGCTGTATATTAGAGATGCTCCAATGGATCAGCTGTTGCCTGGAATCACATGACATCCAGGATCGGTGACTGGACGGTAAATCTCAGATAAAGCCAATCCTGTGCTAATGAAATTTACACGTATTCACTGCACAATGGTTCACATCGCAGACAAGCTTTTGTCAAAGTCGCTGTTCTCAAAAGTTGTAGTTCATTTCCATGTATGCTGCAAATGGTTTGAGAGCTTCGGTGTTAAGCTAACTAGCAGACTGGGGTATACCATCTAAATTTGTGTTAATCATGGAGTTGATAAGTAGTTCAAAAGTGAAGCATTGTAAAGCTAATGCTAACTGTTTCAGGACTTCTGATAGTTATGTACATTTATTTTCACTCAGATTTTTGTGGATGCTTAATGAGACTCTCATTTTTGATATCGTATTTCCATTTTTACTATTTCAAGTCAAGTTTTTAGTGGGTTTAAAGAAAAATCCCCATTATGTTTGTGTGTGCTGTCAATTCGATTTCTTAAAAACAAAGAAAATCTGAATTGGACAAAATTGGAATTGGCAGGTGAGACTTTTAAAAAATTGGAATTGGAATCAGCCAACAAAACTGAAATCGGTGCATTTCTAATGTATGTGGCTTCTACTAGCTTATGTAGTGCCTGGGCTTGTTTTCCCTAAATGTGTATTTAATTTAAGTGTGATGATTTCCACTTAGTTTAGCAGAGGCAGTCTTTATTTCAGGCAAGGTGGTCCGCATTCGCTATGAAACACTCTGGGAACTCTTGCAGCATCTTTGTTGCCCTATAATTTAAATATCAGGCTCCACCACTACCTGCTCATGTTTTAATCTTACCAAGATATCCTAGAGACAGATTATAACTACTCCATAGTGAAGCATGGCAACCTACTATATATTTGACTTTGCCAGGTATAAAAACATATGGCTTGTGGGTAATTCCGAAGGGGAGATGGATTTTATTTTATTGTGGCTCTGTAAAGTGTGTGAGAACACTACGCACACAGGTGACTGATCTAAAGTACTGGGGTCTTTATCCAGTCTATGTCTATACAAGCAGCTTTTTGTCGTCGGCAAGAAGAAGTCAAGAAGACTTACTTTAAGGATTGGATTTTTCTCAGGGTCCTTGAATGGATTAGGCTATAGTCTAAGAGTGAGAGTTCATTTGCTTGGTGTGGGGCTTTTCTACAAAGGTGTACCCTTGGTAAATCTGTGTACCCTGTGTGGCTTATGTCAAAGTGTTTATGCAGTGAAGCGAACAGAATTGGACAAATAGAAAGGCTTGATGGAAGGCTTTGATGAAATAAGCAACAAAGGCTTGAAGGGAGAAACAAGACCAATGGACCTGTTTGCCAGCTAGCCCAGAGTCTCCAGAGTTATTGCACATTTTAGATTTTAATTAAAATTTTCGGGAGCGGAGAGCCTGCTTGGCATGGCGATAAAGGACTCCGAAATGAAAAAGCCATGAAAGATGGAAGAGAGCAAAGGAGGAACGGACCACTTAACCACAGTCTGTTCACCTTGGCTCATATCCCAGCCCGAACCAGGAGTGTATCACTCTCATGCTGATAAGAATCATAGATGGTATTGATAGTGCGCAAAGATACCTACGTGTAGTGACATGCCTGTCACTTCAGTGAGATGTTAACATTTCCACTGTGTACATACAGACATACTGTGTAACATCTAGTCTGTCCAAATAGTGCCCTGCATGGGCCTATTATCTGGGCCCAGGCCCGGCCCTGGTCCGAAGGGGTGGAGCCCCAGCCTGGCCCAGCCCGACAGGTTTTCAGAATTCTCATGCCCGAACCCGAATAAAAGCCTGACTTTTTTTTTTTTTTTTTTTTTAAAAAAAAAACCTCCCATAACAACATGTAGGCTTTAGTAGTTTAATTGGGGTTTCTAGTGTGGTATTAAGCTATATTCATTATATTTTAATTGAAAGAATAAAGTTAAATATGAATTTATTTAACTCAATGACTGTATTCTCCTATTTAATGAGAATTGTCAACTGTTGCTATGCACTGTTGCAGTTGCATCGTGCACAGTCACTTCAAAAAACAAAATAATCAAATGTCCAAATATACTGTCTATCTTGTGAAAAGGTAGTCTAAATTTATTGTAATGAATACTTGCGCAGTGCAGTAGGACATGATTTTATTTGTTCCCTTGTTTTGTAAAATACCTGCCCCTTGCTGTTGTTCTTAGCTTACTATCCTCAGGGCAAAAGACATTGAAAAAATCTTGATGCTCACAAAAGAATGTAGAATATAGCCATCAGCAGGAGTATTTCTTAAACGGACTTCCACAAGGTCTCCAACATGCATCATAATGAAATCATTTCATAAGTAATTTGATGTAAAGCTGACAGTCATTGACAAGCAGTGTTGTTTGAAGCTCCCAGAATTGAAAAGACAACGTAAAGTTAGCTGGTGTCAAAGTAATGCTCTTCTTTAGTTGAGGAACAGGAAAGTGAAACTGACCTTGGAGGCTCTGGGCAGGGACTTGGATGTACAGTGACCCGGAAACCTCCCTCTTCTACCCCAGACATAAAGAGCTCAGAGCAGCAGTCTGCATGAGATCTGGGCTCCCTCTGGGGAACTGGATCCGTGACAAAATTCTTGCTCCAAGACTGCATTTCTGAAGCAAGACAGCTGCGGTGGCAAGTGTGGCTACTTACTGTCAACACGCCAAAAACATAAGGTTTAGAGAAAAGGGTTTTGGTGGGACACCAGGGGGATAGCAGAAGCCCTAATGTGATTTGTATTTAGGTCAGCTCAGCTGTCACTATGGAGCGGCTCAGATCAAGAGGAAACAAGGGAAGAAAATGAAAAATGTTTTTTTTTGTGCCCTGTATACTCTTTTTGTTGTCGGGTACAACAGGGACTTCTTTGATAAACTTTTCCTCTGGAAATACTTTGACAAACTATAAGGTTCACTTTGTGTGCTTTGTGAACATTATTTAGCTTGTGCTTTTAATAAAAAGCAGATGATTGAACATACCCATCACATGCTGAACTTCAGTCAGCTGTCCCCAGATGGGTGTATGTCAGCATTTGCAGTATTTAAGATGCTGTAATTTTCTCACTAATTTGAATTTTATCAACATTTTAGGCCTTCTACAAATTGACATTTGTCCAAGAGTCTCCAACAACGGCAGTTTCCAGGTTGAGAGATGAGATTAAGAAAATGTATTATGGAAATGAAACCACAGTTGAATAACAGGAAGGACTTGGTTCAGAGGTTAATCACATTCTGTCACCTCCTGGATATGAGCTAGAAATGCACTGACCCATTGCTGGTAAATTAGACCTATCATGATCCCTGTTGTCATGTGGTATGCACCTGTTACATATCACCAGTCATACACATGGCAATGAGGCTAATTATATAAAGCCGTTATCCTTGTTTCCTGGGGTCTTTAGCTGTATTTGGACTGGTTAAATATTTAACAATGCTTTCAACAAAGACCCTTATATGTTCCATTTGTGATTGTTGATGGCTCTTGATTTCTTCTTCTAAGCAGGCTCTCCTCAAGAATTTGGATCCTGACTGTGGGAATTTGCTCTCATTCAGTCACAAGAGTATTAGAGAGGTCAGGCACTGTGATGTTGGGCGATACGGTCTAGCTCACAGATGGTGTTCCAAGTCATCCCAGTGGTGTTAGATGGGGTTGAATTCAGGGCCCTGGGCAGGCTTTGGATTAAAGTTAGGGTCAGTTTTAGGGTTAAGGTTGGTGGTATCTAACGGTTGCAGCAATAGAACGTTTAGTTGTGCCAAATCACATACATAAATGTTGCTGAACCCTATTTTGAGTCTAATTCCTTGCAGTTCCTTACAGTGCTGCACATACAGGAAGTAGGGGAGACTTGATACATGGGGGTCCCACACACACAAACAAATCACGAGATGTATAGGCTTTTTCTTGGCTATTTTACCCCCCCCCCCCCCCCACACACACACAGACAACAGCCTAGTCTCTGTGACTTCCTTTCCTTCCCCTCATCCCTCCCTCTGTTGATGGGTTGTCATGGTGAACTCTCAGGATGAGCACCTATCTCTCCCTTGTGACATGTCCTCCACGTTTCCTTCTGTGTTTGCCATTATCTCTTTATATGTCTTCATACTTTCAGGTGTTATCTTTAATCATATTCTCATATTCTGATGATGTACCGCACATCTGTCTGTCTGTCATCATGTGTAGACATGTCCTGTGCTTACAACATGTTTTGGTTTGCTATCTCAGATGTTTCTCTGAGGCACTGTTGTGGCAGGCAGGGCTGATATATGAAAGCTGACCCATCACACTTGGGGTTTTATGTCTCTGTTCTTACCTTTAACACATGTTAAATTCTTCCCGTCTTTTGTTACCCCACCCGTCTCCCTGCTCTCCCCAGCCGCCCTTTTCTGTATTCTCACAGTCATCATCTTCCTCCTCCCAGTGTTCCCATCTCACAGTGGTTCCACCTGTAATTAGACTGGAATCCCATGCCCTGTAAAGCTGTCATAGCCCTAACAACCAGGTGCAGTTCATGCAGACCAGCCTCTGACCTAATTCCATATCCCTCTCTCTGTGTCTCTCTCAGCCTCCTCAAGCACCAACACAACCTAATATCTTAAAAGTCAATTAAAGGATAATACTGGTTTATTAGAACGTGAATCTTTTTTATTTTATTATAAAAGGGAACTCTTGGGGAGTAATACTGCATATGTGAAGAAAGCTGTATAAAGTGTTTTGTGGCTGCAGTGGGAGCTGTGAGAAGTCTCATAGATTGCCTCAAATGATGTCACTTGACTTGACATGGGTTAGGGCTGAAAAACGCAATGGTCACCATCTGCCTGCATGTTAACATGGCTAGCCGCCTTTCTGTCAGTAAAGCCAACAAAAAATAAAAGGTGAGACATTTACAACATAAAAACATTATGTCACCACATCTAAATGGATAGCACTCTGAAATACAATGCTGAAGCTCTTTCTTTTTCTTAAAAATGAGCTCATTAGTTACCAGTTATGGGTGTCAGGCTTTCAAAAGCAAAATTAAACAAAACTGACATCCCTATTTCTAAGCAATGTAGGCGGATGAGTTGCCCTGTGGGCAATGTAGGCGCCAGGTTTTAACAAGGAGGAAGAATGCGTAAAATGAAAACGAGGATAAATTTGGTTCTGCTCAATTGATTTTGATACGTTTTTAAAGAAAAGCTGTCCATCATGAGTCTGACAATTTTAGTAATGTGACTGCAATGCTAAATCAGCAGAGTACTTTTTAAGATAAGATCCAAGTTGTAATAAACTAGAATTGTCCTTTAAGATTTTCAGTATGCATTTATCTAAACTGGCTAAAAATGAATGAACATAGGTGTTGCATGTATTGATCAAGGACATTCTGACGGGATACTTGGCTGTTGATATACAAACATTCATGAGTGGCTTTGGGGATTAAACCGAGAAATGTAATGCCATCTAAGATGTTAGACTTTACTTTGTCTTCTTGAGTTATGGAATTTGTGATATGTCTTCTGACAGACTTAAGATGACAACTCTCCTGAGAGATGAAACCTCTTAGGAATTTTCCCCTCTCCCTCTCTCCCTCTCTTTCTCTCTGCTTGCCCTCCAGGCTGACAGATTTGTCTGGCTGGAGGGAGGCACTCGGCCTGCCCCTGTTGTTTTAGCCAACAATGGCAAGGACATGATGGCTTTCAGAGACAAACAGAGATATCTGGCAGAGGATGTCTCACTAGCTTGAGCATGTATCTGTTTATACACACACACACACACACACACACACACACACACACACACACACACAGACTTAACTATCTCCCCATCAGAATGAGACATAAACATAATGCAGTATGTGTCGCTGTATCTGACCTAGCCATTGCATTGTGATTGCTTTCAACAATGAACAGTCTCAGAAGTAATGACTGAAATTCCTACTAGACGTGGTTGTAGCAGTCAATACACATAGAGAAGAGATGGCTCCATAAGGGGGGTTTGGGGTAGTAGCTCTACATTACTGCATAAACCATGTGTTGGTTTGTAACAGCCTTATTAAAGCTAAGAAAGTAAAAAGGGATAATTGGCCAATTTTCAACCAGCTTCATATCATAACGGTGTGGGTAGTATGTGTAAATAAACTGTGGTAAACTCCCCTACATTTTACTGGCAGTATGTTCAAATTCGTAGGATTTTTGCTGGCTGTAGGGCTGTTGCTCAAACTACAGATTGTGCTCCCACATTTTTGTACGCCCGCCACCACGGACACAAACAGTTTAGAAAGGGACAGAGAGAGAGAGAGAGACCCACTCCTCTCTCTCTCTCTCTCTCTCTCTCTCTCTCTCTCTCTCTCTCTCTCTTTCTCTCTCTCTCTCTCTCAGACCAAACACAGATCAAGTATAAACCAAGACTCTGTTACAGGTATTGCCTATTTCTCACCTAAAACGGCTTCAGAAACATATTTTAGTGAACACTTTGGTTGTAATACAAGAATTTATGATCAAGAAGTGGGGAGCATACTGTTTCCTGTATTGTAAAAATGGAGGCAGAAAAAACTGCAATCAAATGGTAATACTAGACTTTTCTAATAAAATATGGACCACGATTCTGTTACTGTTACTGTTTTTCGCAATTCTTGCCTTAAATGTTTACAGAGTGAGTATTAGTGTATTGTTTAACTGTAATGCAAGATTGTATGTTACTAGCTGGCTGCCATATTGTTTTCTCTGAAAGAATGACCAAGCTCAAGTTACATCGCCCACCAGCGAGAGCGTTTATTGGTTTGGTGTGGTGCAGTGCATTCTGGTAGTTGTAGGCTAAGGAAATAATTCTGTGTGAACAGTGGCAGAGGCAACCAGTGGCAATAACAAAGCTTCATATTCTAATACCTGCTATCTGTTTTGATACACTTTAACAGCCAATTTTAAAACTTTTATGATATGATGTGAATGCAGTATAAGCTCATTGCAATCAATGACCAGAATTTGTGAGTCTAATCATGTAAACTGATGTGACTGACCTTATCAGAAGCTCAAGAAACTTGAGATGAATCTTCTACTGGTTAGTCAAACGCTCAGGAGGAAATGAGTAACTTGAAACCTAATTGCACTATCAAATGGCATCAGCAAGCAGTAGGCTATGGGCCAGTTGACACAGACATGGCAATTCAAGGGCCTATAATGGAAAAACTAAAGGCTCTGAGACACGTGGTGTATAGAGATTAGGGATGCACTGAAATGAAAATTTTGGGCCGAAGCTGAAGCCAAATAAAATTAAACGCTTTCCCGAATACCGAATACCGTTGTTTAGTTTTTCGTTAATTTTTGCAGATGAACCTAGCCTGGTTCCAGACCATAGACCCCACCCACTCAACTGAGTAGGTTTGTCTCACTGGTCTGGTATACTTCATTGAATTTGCGATTTATCTCGTCCAAACGATGGACGGACCAATGATCGCCGGGGGTCTAGCGATTAGCCAATCAGCGCCACGCTGATGACAAGCTGTACGCCGGTGGGTAACTGTTGAGGATAGCAACAATGGCGACCGCTGCAGATCCTACAGACCACATTAACAATGCTATCGAGGTATTTCGCCACTACTCGCGTTAATGGAGGACCAAATTAAGGAAGCTGCCTTATCTTGCGCCGCGGAGAGCTATGGCTGCCGTATTGCTGCTGCCAGTTGAAATCTGTACTTGCTGAATGATTTTTTTTGCTTGCAGAAAACTATTTTTAGTCGCAAATGTGAGTGCGGTGACAGACGGAGTAAAATATTGCCACACTGCCGACATTTTACTCCGTCTGTCACTGCACGCTGTTTGATTGCGTTATCAACACACGCCGCTATTATTCGGCCTTGCTTTTCACTTATTCCACCGAATACCGAATGTGTGTTTTTTTGCAATATTTGGCCGAATATTTTCGGTTACCGAATATTCAGTGCTTCCCTAATGGAGATATGTACATTTAATGTATTTTAGCACCATACGGGTTTTCTGTGGGTTTGTTTTCTGGTGCTGTATATCCTGTAGGGCCCATTTTGTTCACTGTTTGAGCGATGGAGTGCAACTGCAAGGAGGGAAAATAGCTCTGCAACAGAGGTAGTGTGACCAGTAATACAGCAAGGAGAAAGGAAAGAAAGAGGTGAAGTCCAAGATTAAAGAGTATGAGTGATGGAGAGTTGAAGACAGCCGGGTAAGGGCAGACTGCAAGGGGAGGACAGAGGGAAAGAAGGAAAAGGATAAAAAAAAGTAGTAAAAAGAATAAGAGAAAAGTTGAAAAGACGAGCGAAAACAAGGTTGGCTAAAAGTAAAATGGGATGGAAAGGGTAGACAGTAGAGAATGTTGGAATGAGGTTGAGTGGATATACATCAGTAGTTCTGAGTTGACATTTTGGAGGTATCTCAAAATCTCAGCACATAAAACAAAACTGTTGGTTAGACTCTGTTAGGGGTAACTGAATTTTTTTCTTGTAATTTAGGTGAACTGTCCCTTGCTGCATGAAGCCTGGTTTACCAAATAGATTATCTGTAAAGAATCTTTCCCCCTTGCACTGTGCTGGAGCTCCATATAAAAAAAGGGAAGCAAACTTGTAGCGAATGCCGTGAGGCAGCTTTTGGCATTTTCCAGCAGAAGCATGGCGCCTCAGAGAGGCTTGGCCTGAGGGAACAAGTTCTATCACAGACTGCAAGCTGTTGCCAGAGGTATGCCCAGATCAGCCTCTCCAAATTTCCCCTTATTGTCACTCTGAAGCCCCTTGTAGTGAGTTACCTAGACACTGTAGCTTTATTATCATACAGCACTGTCAGCCATTTTGAAATGCCCCCAGTCCTCTTGTGACCATGAGAGCAACATCAACGACAAAAAAAGTTTCTACATCCATCTTTCAGAGAGATGATTTTTTCCCCCTGCACTGCGAGTAGGTAGCGGCATGCCCTGGAAAAGCACTCAAAGCAGACATGTTTGAGTGGGCTCTCAGAGAAATATATGAGCACTGAGATGGACGGAGGCATTGAATGTGGAGAATTTGGCTTTGCCTTGTTCTAGTTTTTCCAACAGGCTTTGTGGCCTGCTTGGACAGGTTGTCAGCAAAAGAATATCGTAGCTAAGTAAGGCATCCTTTTTAGGTTGTGCTCTGCAGGACAAACCTCAACCTGTTAGCAATTGCACTGCAGTGTTTCTTTGTAAATGACAAAACAACATTAATCTCTCAGAGGCAGATTTTAGTCTTGTCTAGCTTAAAGAGTTTTGCAGGAAGTGAATTGCAAAAGCTAGTAAGAGAGTGTCAAATGTATAATGTAACCTTGTTATTCATGCTTTAGTTACCAGGAGTAACTATTGCAGCAAAAAGAAATGACATATGTTGACAGTGAACTACTCGTAGAAAGAGTCGGAGCAGAGATGTTGTTTTAAACTAGTCAAAAGGACAGCCAGTAGAATGGTTGGCTGAGGAATTCTGAATGTCCTCTCATTACACTTTAATTGATGAGATTTTCTCCAGACCTCTGTGAACTAAGTTCTTGTCATGGGATTAGCAATTAGCAGTTGTGTAAGTTTTACTGGTTTAAAATGAGTATCTAAAAGGAGTAATTCAAAAGCTATTTGATTTTTAAAAATGGCTTGGTTGAGAATTTTAACAGACAACTGTCTGAGTAACTCCAAAAAGCAAATTGGATCTATTAATGGTCTGGATTTTTGCTCAAAGCTGGGGTAGGCAGAAATCTGAAAAGGCAAAAAAAAATCCTGAAGCTCTCCCCTTTACCCTCTCTATCCTTAGCCCCTTCCACCATATGACCACAGGCATATGCACACACTTCATACAGTTACTCAGTGCAAAGCCCACACCACCAGATGTCACAGTAATGCTAGTGGCCAGATGCAGTGCCGGGTCTAATCTGTGCAGCAGCAGCAACAGAAAGTTTCCTTACTCGGTGGGGAGAAGGGGGCGACTGGTCCCCCAGAGCTATGGTTTGTACTGAGTGAATTTGGGTTGCTGCAGCTGCTGACTGGGGTTCTGTCTCCAGAGCTGTTGCCCACTCCCCTCCCAGTAAGTTAATCAGTAGTCAGGAGTGAGGTGCAGGACACAGTGTGATTCTAAGCTCTAGCTAACGTTAGCTACATAAACATGTACTTGAAGTTGCAGCTATAAGTCTTTGGCTCAGCTTAGTAGAAGAAACTATTAGCAACAATTTCTCTCCATCTTTGAAACACTGATAGTGACATTTTAAAAAAATATATATATATATTTTCTTGTCACTTTCTTGTCTTGGACAAGTGACTTTTTTGGGTTGCTTTTAGAGTTGGGTGGTATCCAAATTTTGTTATCGTTAAACCTTCCCCACATTTTCCCGGGGTATACAATGACTAATTAAAAATCACTTTGAAGGGCTCAGAGGGAGTCGCCAAAATGTTGGCTTGTGCCTATACCGTTAGCCAACATTACATAGGCCTAAGAATACTGAAAAATAACAACAAAACATGTACAACATTAACAACTTTTATGAATAAATATTTAAAAAAGTGCAAATACAGCAGTCAACCAAACAGAATGAAATAGCAACAAATTGTCTGTGGGCTATAGCCCACTTCCAGTAGCCTACAGTAATCAACACAAATCAGTTAAATTAATACACAGCCCTATAGCATCCAATACTTGTAGGCTTATGAAATAATAAAAAAGTAACAATAAATAAAGGCGGTAAAGAAAATGTGTGCTATACAGCGTATCCTCAGACCGCAATGGGTAATGTCCGATGGTTTATTTTTCGAGCCTATCAACATAAATCAAATTAAAAGCACAACTCTACAGCATCCAGTACTAGGGCTTATCAAATAAGAAAAACAGAACAATAAATAACAAGGCATGACTGAAAATGGGCATTTATAATCCTATCCTGAGAACGTAACGGGAAATACTGTTCGTTGGTTTATTTTTAGTGCCTACCGATAGTTTGAAAAGTTCACCCTCTCCAAGTCCCAACTGTTTTGTCCGTCAGAACAGGCTACTCCTCATTGGAAATGACAAAAACAAAGTAAAATAATAACTATAGCAGCATCCTATGCTTCAAAACTATTCAAGTTTTGTTCGCCAGAAAAACCAGCATGTTTACTTATTCCAGCTGGAGCAGGGCACATAATGGATTGACAATTTTGGCCGCGGTGCTGAACACCCGCTCTGATGGAGAGCTTGTGGCACAGGTACTTTCAGGCAGCAGTCGACATCAGAGGAAAATGCCTGGCTCCATCACATTTCCACCAGAGAAGGGGGTCTTCGTCTCCCTGAATAACAGGCTCGCGACAACAGGCAGTTATCTCTGCTCCTGCTCGCTCCTGTATGGTGCCGACCAGACCTGCCACTGCATCGGCTTTTCATCTTTTTTTCTCGGTGTTTCGGGTTGCGCTTCTCCCTCCTCCACTCTGATGGCCACTGGACCTGCTGCATGGCTGTAAGCAGTTATTTTATATCTTTCAGAAATGTGCAGGTTTAAGGAACTCCGCCAACACAGATAAAACCAATATTATTTCTCCTCATCCACACACACTTGATCTTGATCAGGCCTCAGATACAAAATTCCCACTGGAATTCCCCCAGGTTCTTTTCCACCCATTGACTTCCAGGGCCTCATTCAGGCCCCAGCAGCTTTCAGACTTGTGCACCTTCATTGTAAACAAGGGAAGAGTGAAAGGCAACAGTTCAGCCTCTAGTTAGCCTTTACCTGAGGCCAAAAGGAGTGTGAATGGGTTAGGGCTGTCAGGGTGAAATCAGGGTCAGACGTGTTCGCACCCATCAAAGAAACCCTCGACACATTCCCAGTCCCAGATCAGGCAGAAATCCACTTTCTTTTCCAACAACTACACAGAGTTATTAGATTAAATGTCTCTTTATGAAGCACAGTGATTCAGCAGTGTTTATCAGTCAAACATCTTTTTTACCATCCTTGTTGGCTTATATCTTTTTTTCTTTTCAAAAAAACTCTCCTGAATTAAAAGAAAGCTGATCATTAGGATGGCCTGTGACTGTCCAAGCTTCGTGGTTGCTGTATTGAAATTAGGATGTGTGTGTGTGTATAAGAGTGTGTGCTCTTGCCCTAAAGAACATCCAACCCCTTCCTCTTCTTTTCATTGCTTGATTGGTTCTAAAGTGGTTTATTTGTCGCTCCCTCTCAATCTAAATCTCTTTCTTTGTCCCTGTGTGTGTTTCTGCATGTCTTTCTGTATGTGAGTCACTCTTAAACACACTGTTGTTCTTCCATCGATGTCTTTCTCTCTGTCTCTCAGTATGGCTCTCTCTTTCTCTGTTCGGTCTGTGCAGATTGAACTTGGTGGTTACGATGCTAGTGGAATCTTGATCAGCTCCAATTTACATTGAGACAATGGTGGGAGTTGAGAGGCGATTTCTCTCCTCTTTTTCCTCTCATTTCCCCTCCTTGAACCCCCCTATTCCTCTCTCTTGTCCTCCCTTCTGCCTCTGTGTCTTTGCCAACAGCCCCCACCCCTCCTCCTTTATTGTGTTTTTGGGAAGATGGTTGTCTTTAGCGACGGGAAATTAAGGATGGAGAGGGAGCCTCCTTGACAGTAGACTAAGCTGAATGCCTCTGGACTTCATCTATGCTCCTGAGGACACAGCCCTCCTGATAATGAACTTCACACACTGCATACACACACACACACACACACACACAGACACACACCCGCACCGACACACACACACACACACACACACACACACACACACACACACACACACACACACACACACACACACACTCACACTCATGTTAAAGCTTGAGACAAGCTTTTGATGGTACAGCCAGCCTTCTGTCATTTCGTCTGTCTGTAATTTGTGCATATATGACATGTACTGTCAATTAACATAATCTTCATTTGGCATCAATTGTGGTGTCACATTCAGACATTGCAATCCAAATACTGATCCTCTTTGACAGAATGCATCCTCAAATAACAGGTTGCTCTGTGCACAAGCATGAAGCATATCAAATTTGACTAAGTGCTGCAAACTAAAACTGACGCAACATAATAATTGCTGTTTAGACTAATTGTATGTAAGAAGACAGCTAGGTGGAGAGGCCTGTCAGGGTGCACTTACACTGTAAAAAAAATCTAAAAAATAAAATATGGTTTTATGAAAAGGGGAATTGTAAATATGGACAATGAAATTTAGTAACCCTTGTTGGCTTGTTTGCTGTCCAGGTGCTTTAGAGGGTCTGAAAGCAGGGCTGATATCACTATTGTGTCTGTTATATTAGTCCTGGATGTGTTAGCTTAGCCCTAGAACTGGAAGTGATGTGGTTATCTCATGCCCTTACTCCCTTGTCTTAAGCTGCTTTCCATTTACCTTGGAAGTCTGAGGTAGCAGCTGAGAATGATGTCACACCTGAGCTGATCACATTGTAGCACAGTACAAGTTGCAAAAACTAAGGTGTTGTCAGCAATACAAGTTAAAGCCAGATTAGCCATTAATTGTAATACCAGTTGATGACAATGCATTGTGCTGTATTTTGCGCATTCAAACACCATAGCAACATGTTCACAGATAGGAGTTGGACAGTACTGTGAGTACAACTGTTTTAATGACACACAAATAAGACAGAGGTGCCAATAAACAGTACTTTTGATGTGCAAAACAGCCATGTTTGATTTCGAGGTTGGGGTTTACGAGGTTCCTTTGACTTTAAGTCGGAAATTTCTGACTGGGAACTCAGAAATTCCAACTTCCCAGTGCAAATGGAGCACACCATTTTTCACATCTTAGCTGTACAGCAGGCTAGCTTGTGCTGAAGTGCTGTGTGCAGTCTACGGGGCTAAGCTAGCTGTGAAGATTAGTAAATACCTTCAAACTGTTGGCTGACAGCTGGTTAAACCACAAAGTTATGTTGCTGGGCTGATTAATGGAAAGTACCTTCCGAGTTATCAGAAAAGTTTATATTCTCAATGAGTATTGAGCAATGAGTGATTAATTGCTTTCTCACTTGAACGGTGTGGATCTATGTAGGTCTGTAGCACAGCTCATGGTGGCCTGTTGTAACTGATACAATGCTTAGGGGTAACTAAGCTAATCGGAGCTAAGGTCCAAATCAAACAAATGAAGGACAGACCAATATATCACCATGCAAACCCCTAAAATAACAGATTTGGTTTGTTATTTGCTTTATTTGGCTTGAAAATGAGACTTTCTAGTCTGTGTGTTACTGCAGGCTGTGGGGTGACTTATTAAAACAAATATATCAGCTGCAGGTCAAGAAATTGTTAAACTTGCTCTTATTTCATTAACAGTTCACGCACATACTGTGGTCTGGTTTTACTTTGGGAGAGTGAAGATCTTGCTGATTGCACCTAAATGAAGAAATGCCAAAAAAGTGAGATCATTCTGTTTGATTCAGTGCAGTTGTAGCTGTTTGAGAATGTGTGTGAAACTTGAGTATCTTTAAACAGACCCACCAAAATAACTGCATTTGAAACAGGTGAAATTTATGAAGTTTTCAAGCTCCTCTGAGGCTTTAGTCCTTGTGACACTTGGCGCGTGATGCGTAACTAATGTCATCCTTCAATTCAAAATCATAGCAAATAGGAAGAGTGGCCACCAAGTCATGGGAGCTCCTGTCTGGGGGCCGAGAGGCGTTCTGCCTCAAGGTTTACAGTTGGTGGATTACCTGCAGTCAGTCACGCCTGCTGTGTTTTGGATTCACTCGCTTTAGCCCCGCCATCACTCCTTTGAAGAGGCTGAAGTGAGATCCACTATGCAAATCACCTGGTTTGTTTGAGATGAAGCACCGACAATCCTGATAAAGGGCGACGCTTCACTGCCTGCCCTCTCCGGATAACCGATAGAGTCTGAAGTTTATTCGAAAGCCTCCTTTCCCAAGAGTGCCCTTTTTCCATTTTAGCTTTAATAATGGAGATGTGGAGGGTGTGATGACGCCAAGATGTGTGCACGCTCATGTGTAGTCCTGATTCTTGTGTGTCTCAGTGTGTGTGTGTGTGCGTGTGTTTTGTAAATTGTGTGCACAAAGGTGTTGTTGTTGTGTGTGTTTGCAAATACACACGAACGAAGAGAAGCGGCAGCCTTTTTCTCTCAGGCACCAGGGCAGAGTATGAAACCTCCTGAGAATGAGCAGACGGCTTTTTAATTTCGCTCCTCTCTGCCGCCGGTCGGCTGAATTAACAGGAATTGAAATGTGCCGAGAAGAGAGAAGTTTTTTCATCAACGGCAAACTTTGAGAGCAAACTGTTATCAGACTCACTCATTTATTAAGAACTGAAAGGGAGATTGAGTTCAGCTAGTGGAAGTGGCGGTGGGGGGGTTCTATTGTATTTGTCAGTGTGGTGTTTAGTGAGGATTGTGGAATATGCACTCAGGATGGAGCAGATTGTAAATTATCACCCTCAGGCCACCGCCCAAGCTTCTCTTTATAGATCAGTGTTGACAAAGGCTCGGAGCGCGGCTTCTGGTGGGGTGTGGAGGCCTGGGGGGTGCAGCCTTTGTTGTTGACTTCTTGTCTTTCTGAACCTTCCCCTCCCAACCACCTGTCTTCCATCATGGCTTATTACCAAAGCTCTGAAATCAAGCTCAGCGTGCACACTTACCTCTTCTGGAGTTTGAATATATGCTGCTCTTCCCCTTTTTACTTCTTTGTGATAAGCAGTGACAAAAAATGTTTTTGGAGGAGGGGTAAATAAAGAGAATGACTCTCCTTTGAGCAGCAACATCAAGTTCATGGAAGGAGGAGCTGTTGGAAGGAGAATGGATTAAAGAGAGAGACCATGGCAGCTCTGAAGAATCAGGGTATTGTTGTGGCCTTCTCATCAAAGTGTAAAGAGAATTCTGAATGAGCATAGGGGAAGGAGAGTATTACAGGTACACTCCTATCACACACATTCACACTAACACACACAGTCTTTGAGTTTGAGCTAAAATGTTGTGTTGCTCTGAACTTTGACAGTTACAATATTTAAGAGGGCCTTGAATTAATTCTATAACTCCAAAACCATGACCACAACTCTCTAAGATCATAATCTTAAGGGTAATTATCAGGTTTGTTTTGTGGGTCTTTGCTGCAGTGCATATCTACTGCACTTTCCATAGCTTACTTGTCAATCAAGTGTGGCCAGCGCTGTTTTGCACCTTTGATTTAAAAAACAAAAAACATTTTCTTCATCCGTTCAGCCATCATGGTTGTGCTAACGCAACCACCCGGATCCTAACAACAGGTCAGTCCAAGTAGGCCTGTGGTGAGAGAGTCAGAAAGACCCACACACAAGCGCTCACCCAAGCACACTTCATCCTGCCCACTCTGGGTTAGGGAGACAGGTTCTCATGTCGGCAGATTATTCACGGGGATTTCGTTCTAAATGAGGTGAAGTTATTGCTCTCTGTGAAGCGGGTCTTTCAGAAGCCGCTGCCAGGGCTCGAGCTGCTGCTTTTTGTTCCGCTCCCCTTTGTTGGCCTGCACGGCAGAGTAACCTGACCCCAGACGTGACAGGCACTCAACTCAAAGAAAAAAGCCATTTTTAGCAATGACTCTAAATTTCAAGGAACGTTTAGTACGGTGAAGGGGTGTTCAACAACAGTTCTTCTACTCTTTCTTTCTTGTCCAAATACTTGGCTCTCTTTCTACTTATATGATAATTGATTGAAGTTTTTAGTAATAAAATGTTTGCCAAGTACATCTTATGGTGGCTCCTGCATCTCAAATATGAGGATTTGCTGCTATTCTTCGGGGATTTTGACTCTCATTAACCTCTTCCACTCTGCTAGGATGCCAGTGTCCTCGGCCCACATGAGTGTATTTCAGAGGCTGTAGTGGGCTGAGGGATTCTCTCTTACCTCAAGATGGTGATGAAAAAGGTTTCTGTGGTTACCCATGAGTCTCCCCTTGACAGACATGCCCACTTTATGCAGTTTTAGGGTAAAAACCATGCAGTTTTTTTGCATGCACTACAAATATGTTATTTTTGCCTGTTCTTAAAGTTTGACTATTTATGGAGGTCCCTAAACATACTTGGAATTGAATAAATTGGGTAGGACTGGATAGCTGAGACTCATGTGGATACCGTGAGCCCAATTGTATTAGTGTGTAATGATTTAAGTCCCCATAGTAGCCATTCCATTGTAGTGAAACCATTTTTTGAAACTTGACCTATAGGATAATTACTGCCTCATGAAACGTTACAACCACAAACTTAAGACCTTCGGCATTCAGGGGATCTATGGCTCTCAAAAATATATCGACAATAAGTGGGTTTCTAAGCAGTTTGCTCCCATGCACCTTAACCATAACCACAACACAATGCTTGTTACAGATTTATGATTAGAAAAACTTGACACACAATACTGAACTGTAAATTAATCTCAAGGTCCCCTGCTTTCAGATGATATATAAAATTTCTATATTACATGGTATCTACCCCTAAAGATCCTGACTCCCCTAAAAAAAAGTTGAAAATTGGTCTATGGAAGGGAGGGGTGACATGGGAAAGGGTAATTGGAAATGAAATGAAACAGACTACTTTCTATCAGTTTATTTTAAGTGGGAGGAAGAATAAAGGCACATGGCCAGCCAGTGTTTTTCTAAACTTGAAAAGCGGAAACCATGAGGTATGACATTTCCCAGTTAGCGCAACTTAGCACTCACTTCCCACATTCTTCACCAAGTCCTTAGAGGAAGGGATTGCATGTTGCTGTTGCATAGCTCTGTGTATTTGCTCTTTCCAGGCCTGGCTGTCTGCCTTGCTGTGGGCTTGTGAGTATGTGGAAGTACTTGTGTGGTCACTCGGTAGTGCTGTAAATGCCTGCATGCACAAACACCATGCCACTTTGATGTCTGCACCACACGTTTATTCAACATTTGAAGACAGTTAAGTGAGACAGGACTGTGTGTGTATGTACAACATGTCACTGGGAAATGCACACAAGCTCCTGCTTCTCTCCTCTGAAACGCTCCTCCTCCTCAGTCATCCTCTTCAGGTCCTCTCCTGGCCTCCAAGTCATCTGCAAACATAATTAACATACTTGATACGATGACTGTCAGCCTCTCCGAGAAGGCAGTAGAGGATGTTTGCGTCGGACTGTTATCAGTTTTCAATACATGTGCAGTCATTCAGATTACTTCACCTGAACAGGGGCCAAATGCAAACATCCCAGTTCATTTTTCCATTCCAGATTTATCCACTTGCCTCATTCCTTTCCCACTCAGGCACGTCCTGTACTGCTCTGTCGCTCACAGAAGCCTAAGTGTGAGGGGAATCATGGGGGGAAACGTGTGTGTGCGGGGCAGAGCTAGGCTGCATTTGGAGTCCTTATCTGAATGGGGGGGGGGGGGGGGGGGTAGCTGTAGTTGGGGGTCTTCTGCTGTTTGGCCTGCCCTTTTGTCTTCCTAATGACCTGGCCGCGTAATGTTAGCAGCTCTGTTCAGGAGGCATTAAGGGTCATTTTACCTGACGACGGCCATATCCCCCACCACTAGCCTGGGGGAAGGGATGCAGAAGTTCCTCTCCACTGATCAGCCACAGTGCCTTTGAGAGCACAGTATTAAGCATACTCCCAATCATATTTGACTTCTGCTTTTAAAGAATGGGGCGGTGAAAGAAACACATCGACTTGTTCTGTTATCTGGTCTGTTAATGTGATAATATGACACTTAATTGCTCCTTTTGAAGACTTTTTTTCACTTGCCCCCCCTCCTCTCTGATGTCAGGGGTCAGAGTTTAGTTGCAGCACAGCAATCATAAAGCTAGAAGGGATTCACTATCTTGCAGACACTTCAGACACTGCAGCAGGGTAGCTGTTTGCTGACACATGTGTTTGAACCTGGATCCACCAATTGAGGGCACACTCAGTGCACTACTGCTCAGTGTCCACTACTTTTAAGCCCCTTTCCCATAAGACAAAAATCCCACTAACACCCAACAATGTCTGGCTTTTGTATTTAAAGGGAAAGGTTTTAATCGGCGTTCACTCGAGAGACAAATGACTCTGCAGTAGTCACCAGTATTTATTGGCTTCAGCTCTGATCAGCAGAAATGGAAATACAAAACTTAGGTGGATACTCTAATTTTAGCACCTTTGCCCGACATGATGCAATGAAGGGCCACTACAAAATGCTGTCTGTCTCCACCCAGACAATGCTTGTCATGGTTCAAAATTCAGTTGGTGTCTAGTTTGAAAGAAACTGAGTTAGTAAGAGATGTACCCACCAAAATATGCTGCTGTCTACTGTTTACTGACCTGTTTTCTGGCACGTTTGTGATGTTGAACAGGACATACTAGAAAAAAACAAACAAACACAGAAAGACATTAAACTACAGATTAAACTACAGAGCCATGTTTATGTTTTCCTGTGTTTGCATGTACATGGTACTTTTGATGGAAAATGTTTTTTTATAAATGCTAGGCATTGCTTTCAACTTCAGGAATGTAGGTTTTGAAAATATATTTCAAATCCTGAAGGGTTTAACATCAGTCTCATTCTTACTGGTCACACAGATGCTCTTATAGTATCTGTTGTGCAAGGGACTCTGAAAGTGTCCTTATCAATCATGTTTAATCAACTTACAGGGACATTTATGGGACAAATGGACAGACAGAGAAACACTGAGCTTTCAAAGTCCTGGCAGCCGCCCAGAAGGACATTGAATCTATTCAGGTCGGTTACTCAGACATATTGATTCACCCTCTGTAAAATGCCCCATATTCTTTTGAAGTTACTCAGTTTTCTCAATGTACAGTGAACCTGGCAAGCAGATGTCCAAGATGCAAAAAGTCAGCGTTTGTAATTAGACGATGACCAAACTGAACCCTCCCGTAAACATTAGATTATATAAGTCAAAATTGGAGTAAACCAAACCTGATTAACCAAGCGAGATTACTATGGTATGTTCAGAGCTTAGTCTGGCTTCCTAAAATGAATTGATTCTTTGCATGCACCCCAAAGGTCACATGGTCAAGTAGACAGAAAGATCTATATGCAAACATGCATGGCAAACATGCAAGATTTTTAAGGCAAAACATCACAGAGCTAGGGCAAATGTGAACTTGGTCCTGAGTGTGACATTTTTAACTTTATGTTTCGTGTATCAGACCTCAGACCGCGTCATTTTAACTCAAATTATTGGGGAAACTGATAAAGTAATCAACCCATCACCCTGACCAAGTGATCAATTTAAAATGTCCATACAAATGTACTGCTTGAGGGTTAAGGCACTGGCATGAGCCTTCTCATTAGCATTCAGTTGCCAGCTTGTGGTTATGTGCTCTAGTACCTGCTTGGTTGCTAAGGAATTGGCACTTAGGTAATGAAATGCCCATTGCTGACGGGGGCACTTGATTGTGCTGAGACTGAGAGAGTGGGGCCAAGTGAGAGGGGAGTGGGAACTAGAGCGAGGGAGAGAGCTGGGGATGGGCCCAAGTGAACATTGAGCACATAGCAGAGAGCTGGAGGAGAATAAGTGGCAGAGGCTGCTGCTGCTGGCACAGATCCATCACCTGAGGAAGGGTCTGACTCATCCACTTACAGAGTACTCTCTCCAGAGGGGCAGGTTGAAGGCTTTGCAGCACATCAAGGGCTAAAGTCCCGCCCTCTGTGTTTTATGTAAGAATTCAGTTTGTGACTATCAGTTGGAATAATTAGATTAGAACTGGCTTTTTTAATTGACAAATTGAATTTTGTTTGCTGCTGTTTCCCTGTCATCCCCTACTTTTCTTCTTCTCATTTCTTTTCACTGCTTCTTTTTCCTCCTCTGTTCAGTAGTTGTTTTTTTCTCCTCTTTCCCCTACAGATATCACCACCCTTTTGTGCAACCTCCATGCTACACACAGTCACCGGAGTATGAAAAACAGCACATGCTCATTATCTTTAGAGCTTCCGCACCACTTTGGCTCTATTACCTTCAGGCCTCCCACAATCTCTGACCTTTGCTTTTACTTTTTGACCCCTGTCCTCAGATTCTTCCCAGCATTGTCCTGACCTCATGGTGATGCATCGACTACATTCATGCTTCAAAAACTAGCTAGACATAACAAGTCTACTCTGTATGTTACCTACCTGCTCATTTATTATCAACCACTTCCGTGGACACTGACAGGCAGGTTACGATCTTTGATTATGTTCCTGCAATAAGTAACAGCTCAAGTTAACAATGAAACCTGAGGAGACTATTTAGTTGAGTATTTGCACCTCTGTTGACTTTTGAACATTTCTCAAATTCCTTCCTCCATTCATGTTTTGTGTGGAAGTTGTCACGTGTCAGTGCACCCCTGGCCTTGTTCTGGTGTAACTTCCAACAATACAGTGTATCCTGCACTTGGATAGAATGAGTGCATGTCCTGCTATCACCTGTCAATTCTATGGGGCATTGGGAAATTCTCTGAACTTAGTGTGAATACTGACACATAGGTAGGGCTGCGCGATGTGCAAAAGAATTTCGATTGCAGTTATTTTGACAGATATTGCAATTGCAGTATGGGTGGCAATTTTAGTGGGATAGTATTGTAATCAAACTGCAGCTACTGAGTTTGATTGATGGTTTTTTTCTCTTTCATTCTGTGGTATTGCCTGCTTAGCCCATGTGGCCAGTGCACACTTTTTTTTCTCCCAACTTCAAATGCTAGGGGAGAAATTGATTGAAGTTGGATGCTCCCTAAATTGCTACCTGCAACATGGAGGTCTTAGCAAAAACCTGTGTTGTGGAACACAGGTGTTTTCATAGCAACAGAGAGGTGGAAAAATGAGGGTGAGGGAGTGTGGGAGAGAGAAGAAACACTATTGAGCCTGGAGATCTCTGAGATGGAGATTGCGTTTTCAGGGTAGAATATCCAGTTGAAACAAATTCAGCCTTTTTCTTTACCTGTTCCATATGGAAAGCTACATACAAAAGTCCCACTCCAGATTGAGCAGGGCGAGGGAGTGTATTGTGTAGGCAAACAGATAAGAGTGAATTGGCAGAGTCAGTCTTGTGCCAACAGTAGATGATGAAGCAGCATGATAAGGACTTTGTGTGGAAGTGCAAACTGGATCGTGATTTTCAAGGTTTAAACCACATTTTTTATATTTGTATAAAGTCTGAGGAATTTTATTGCACACATCATGGCAAACACTATGAAAACACCTAACAATGAAATTGTTGAACATTTCCATCCAACACCATTGTCTCTCTGCAGTCTCCTATCCAGGTCTCTCAATGAGATCCTGGAACCTTGTTACAGGGATTTGCTCTTTGTCAGCCTAAAGAGTTTTAGTGAGGTTGATGTTGGTTGACAAGACCTGACTCGCAGTCAGCATTCTTGTCCAAGTCAAAGGTGTTTGAATGGGGTTGAGGTCAGGACTCTGTGCAAGCCGGTTTAGTTCTTCCACACCATCTCTTTATGGAGTTCACTTTATACACAGGGGTATGGTTTTGTTGAAACAGGAAAGGCCCTTTCCTAAAAAGCATACTAAGTATTGCCCCTTTTCTACTGGACAAAAAACCCATTAACACCCATGAACATTTGGCTTTTTCCTTTAGTGGAAAAAGTTACAATCGGCATTCATTCCCAGGACAAATAACTCTGCAGTACTCACAGGTATTTAATCGACAGTGATGGAAATACTGGGAAGGTGCGCTGATTTTTACCTCTTTTCCGGCGTGATTTAGTGATGTGTTGCCAGGTATTTCATCTGCTTCTGTCCAAACAGTGCTCAAACATGGTTCCAAATTAGTCAGCACAGAGTTTAAAAGAGACACTAAGTAATAGATATAAAAATGAAGTAGTCACATTTTCATTGGCCTCCATACCCCTTTCTTCTGTTTCCTTCCCCTGCATATACATGCTGATTTTGGTGGGAAAGGGGTTTATGTGGGCGAGGGAGTCCATATACATTTGTAGCTCTTCTCTTATGAGTGAGAAGAATAACAGCTGGAGGAAGGGAGGATCCCGAGGTGTGGGGATTTTTGAGTCTGTTGTAATTGAAGTGTGGGTGTGGACAAATCACGATTGATGAGACACATTTTTTCTTGCAGGCTTTCCTTTACACATGACATTTGGTGATTATTTACAGTAGATTAAACTGTAGTACTTTGTTTTGGGGAACATCTATAAATAAGGTCAGTTTCAAATAGGATTTTACTGTGTAAATGCTGTATTGTTCAGAGTTAGTTGTTCTTGATTGGTCAAGCAGGCCTCCTCACTGTAAACTGTGCACCCAGCCTTATTGGCAGAAGCTCTCGGTTCACTTCTCTCCCCTCCCTTGCTCACTCTGCAGTGGGATGCAGCGTTTGAATTGAGGCTATTGTGATAAATTGCCATGATTGAAGGTCGGAAACGCAGGTGCAGTGACTCACTGTTTGCTCATTTGGATTTGTCAATTGGCGGTGATAAGAAGCAAGGAGGGCTGGAGAAAGAGGGAGAGAGAGAGAGAGAGAAAGAAAGAGGTGAACAACCTGTTCATTAAAGCAGCTTGCTAATGATTTACAAGAGCTTGAGAAATGCACTCAGCAGAGTTAGTGAGCCGAGACGAGGAACAGAGGGTGAATCACAACAGCCCTGTTTGTCTCAGATTTCTCGATGTCCATGTACCAAATAGCATAATTAAACACTCAGAAGTTCAAACAGTCATTAGTGCTATAAAGCACCGTGGATTTCTAGACCAGATTCTTTTATGGTGTATTTTTGTGTAACTTTCCTAACACAGCCACCATGGCTTCATGCTAAAATATTATCAAGGCTGCTATGTCTGAGTTTGATAGCAGGAAGTTTAAGCTATCTAAAATCAGTATTATGTATGTCTCTTTAGGGGGTTGAGACTGAACACGTTCTATTTGAAACCAGTGCCCATTTTGCATCAGAGTCAACAACACAAAGTGGGTGATGTATTGTAAAGTAGCCAGAGATACCATAGAGATATGTCAGATAATAGCATAAATAGATCAGAATGCATTGCATCCATGGCACATGTTGAGGATAGGGAACAGCTTGATCAGACACACCCCAGCGTTCATGAACTTTCTCATATTCCCAGCCAATTCCAAATTGGCATTCTGAGCATTGTGGGAGCAGTGGGTACACCAAATTGTGCAACAACTCTTTACAGGATAACTCCTGAAAAGCTTAAACTCATTAGTGATGAGATAATATCTATAGAAGTGTAATAGAATGACCATTTTTGTTCAGGCAATTCCTGGTGTTCAAATAACTCATCAAGAACTACTGCTCAGCCTCATATGGTTAATGATCTCTGTGTGTGTAATGAAAAATCATTTTCGGAATGACTGCCTTGGAACAGAGGACAACTCCTAACCCCCGCAGGTTAACTGAGTCTGATCCCACTTGGAAAGATAGCTCTCATGTCCTCCATAACCTCCTTTGCTTTGCAGCCCACTGGACTTTGGGGCAGAAACATAAGCCTTCTGACATCTGGTTATCATTTTTCAACATTTTAAATTGGATATTGGGATTAGCCTGGGCTAGCCGAGTGTCCCTGGGCTCACTGTTGATGTAGCTGGATTGCTTAGCTTGTAGTGGGCAGAGAATCCCTCCTGACTTTCCCAGGGCTCATAAAGCAATCCCAGCACTTCCACTGCACAGTAATGAGCAGCTGCAGGGCTCAGGTTCAACCACGGGGGTTAAAGCCCAAAGCCAGAGCATCCACCACCACACCAGCCTGGACCGTAGCCCAGACAGTAGGGCGGACTGCTGTCCAGTAAGCCCCTGGGCTACAAACACAGACTGTTTAGAAGAACAATAGACAAAACCAGCAAAACTAAACCTCAGAAACCCCTTCAATTCCCCTCGGATTTAGTCTTGTTTTTTTGTGAAAGCGAGGCATCTCATCTCCTGTCAAATTAGCCATTGCAGTTATAGATCATTCCACATCAGTTCTTTTTGGGACCAGAGGAAGCTCTGCAACATAATTCACATGGACCGTAATTTCATTGTTCCTCATCTTTTCCCTAAAAAGTTATCTCTTTCTGGCACATTTTACTCAAAGCTCAGTTCTTTTTGTGTAGTCAGGAAGTGTAAGAACACAAACACTTTTCATCAGTTTGCAGATAATCTTTGTGCTCGGAGGAGTATTGAGATAGGCGATGCAAAAAGATAGCGAGACAGAAAGTTTGCTTTTATTCTTTCTCTAAAGGCTAAACACAGCAAAGCTTCATGAAGGCCTACGGGAAATATCCACTCTCTGACACAGCGTTAGATCTCAGTGTGTGATGTTCAGTACTTTTCAGAAGTAAGTTTGTGATAAAGTGTTGTAATTTATTCCTATACCATTTTGTTTATTCCAGTTAGTGATTCGCCTCATTTGCCAAAATGACTTTCGACAGCCTCCAGAGAGTATACTTGTAGCCGGTGCATTCAGCTGTGGAAAGATTAATTGTGGTTACAATAGCAGGAGCAAGAGCTTTTCAAGATTCAGTGAGGATAAATTGTCATAATGATGATGATATGGAACACAGACTTGCCGTTTTGGCTCTGAACGTCTGTCATCAATGTTGATGTAGAACACTTTCCTCTGCTGAGCTCCCTTGTCACTTTGCTGCATGTGACGGTATGATATTATGTTCTTCAGTTATCCATGCAAAAAGAGACAGTCATACAAAATGATCTAAATTGTTCTGGTTCAGTTGATATTTTTCTTGAAACTTTTTATTCAAGTATCCTCTGCTCTGAAAAGTACACTTCCACAATGACAGTCACAGTCATTCTCTGGGAGTCATGCAAGAATGCAAAACATTCATGTTGCCTTTCAGTGAATTTGTCACCCTGAATGCCAGCTGTAAAATATCATAGCCGCTTTATTAACAGCCCTCTTCTATAAGTAGCTCTTTATGCAGCTTTGCTCCTTCAACTACAGTTATCCATCACTGTGGCCCCTCATAAAATGAAACTTCATTTTGCCTTTTGTAAATGAAATACATCCCACATGGCTCACTAGCAACAGGTTTCAGATCATAAAGACTACTGAAGCTCCCCACATTGGCAGGAGTATTAATTGCCTGTAAAGTTTATGACATTGCTGAGTCCATCAAATTTCCCTTCCTTTAATGGTCTCCCATGGTTTAGCTCTCTCACCCAGAGTGACTCTGCCTCCCCTGCAGGCATCTCTTGGCAAAGCCCTTGGGTAACCATGGCAATTACCATGGGAACACCCCTGCCAAGCCTTATTAACCCCCGGCCTCTCAGGATCCCGTTCTTGACAGCTGGCACATAGTGGCTCCTTCCCACCACATCCTCTCCATTGACCCAGGAAGTGCTCCCTTTTCCCTCTAGAGGTGGCCCGCAGGTTTGGAAAACCTTGGCGCCCCTCCAGTGGACATCCCAGCCAATTTCCCCCAGACTCCTCAACTCACTTTTGCATGGTTGGATTGGTTACCAGCATGGTCACATGTGAAAGCAGAAGAGGTATGGGAGGGATGTAGCAAGAGCCACCTGGCTGAGGGGGATGAGAGTAGTGCTGCACCTCAGCTGGTGTCAACTTAAATAGCCGTAGGCCCCTGCAACCCCTCTGTGCTCCAGTAATCAAGTGGCTGGAAGCACTACAAACCAGAGCCAAGTATAGGCTGGCAGCCATTATAGCTAATAAGAAGCAGATTCTAAAAACATATGGTCTCACTTGATAAAACCCCCAGAGCCCAGAGAGGAAATGTTGTATTTCCACCTTATGAAAGCAGTCGAGAAGCACCTGTCACTTTGTTGGTTTTTCATTTGAACAGCTTTTATTACATTACGTTGAACTGCTGTGAAGACAGACAGCTGTTTAGATTGTGTTTCGATCTATTTGCTTTCCCTATAGCTTGTCATACAGCCATATGTTTCTCATCATGAGTGAGGGTAACGTACATGTACAGAACTGTTTAACAATCACATGCTCTGCCAGTGAGTATTAGCCGATGAGATGTTGTTCAGCCACTGTTGAAATAGTGATTGAAATACACTGCAAAAAGGGCAATCCAAGAATGTAAGAAATTCTTCTTTTAAGATCATTAAATCATATTTTTACTAATCAGAAAAATAGTGATAAGCACTATTTGCATTAGATTATTAAATTAATTCCAAGGTAACTGGATATATCTATTAAAGGGATAGTTAGAATCTTTTAAAGGGGGTTGTATGAGGTGCTTATCCACAATTAACGTAGTACAGTAGATGTCTGTCAGAAGTAGGCAAGTGTCCGACAAGGCCAAACAGTGTGCTGCTGTGGATGGGGGTCCACAACAAAATGTATTTTAGCAACCTGAAAGAAGGCCTACCTAAAAAAATCAACATCAGTTTAGGTGTACGCTATACATCTATACAGACAGCGATTTCTCACACGGGAACTGAAGCCATTATATTGCTCTCTTCAGAGCCAGACTCCACTAACAGTGATTTAACATTGCTGAACACAGGAGCTGCTGATCGACTGCTGCCTCACTCATTCATTTGTGTTATTGCGTGACTGTAGCTTTTTAAAAAGTTAGTTTGGATTCAGCAAAGTCACACAATAACACAAACTAATGAACTGATTGTGGCAGAAGTAGACCATCAGCTTCTGTGTTCAGGGAGTCAAAAATGACTGCTTTTGTCAGTGTAATCTGGTGGCTTTGACGAAAGCATAGATGGGGAACTGAAGCTTTCCCATTGTAATGAGCTGTCTGACGGAAAGGTAAAGCGGTTAAAATACTCTCAATGTAGTGTACCCATAAATGGGTACAGATTCTTTCAGGTGGGACTTTATTAGGTGGCTAAAATACATTTAGCTGCTGCCTCCATCCACAGCAGTACTCCTGCCTCTTCGACAAACTGGTGGCATGCCTATAGACATCTGCTGTATGTTATACACTGAGTAAGTACCCAATATGACCCCACTTAGAGATGACAAACCATCCCTTTAAGAGAAAACTTGATGGCTTTCTTATTTTAAAATCAGCTTAGAGGCTGGTCACATCAGCGTTAAATGGGACTAAAATCAATTCATTTCAGTGGAATCAATCGTTTTGGTTAACTTTGACACCTAAGCTTGAAAGTGCTCACTTTTTAGGGAATGAAGACCAAAATGGGGGAATAAAAACATTTTTTGCAGGGCACTGTGGAAATATGTTGTCACATTAGGGGCCTTTCTGTGGTGTTGAAATTCAGTGCAGCTTTGCTTGGAATGGCTTTTATCATTAAAATGTGACTCAGTCCTAGTATCTGTTATCTCCCAGTGGCGTCTTCTGTTTGCTGTGGCTGGAAGCAGCAAACCCTCAGACAGCTCTGGGGTCAAAAAGGCAGATAAGGGATGACAGTGTCCATGGTGCTGCTGAAGCAGATATCTGTGTGGTTTATCCTCTCAGGTCGTACGTTTCCTCTGCCTTTTATGAACTCTTAAATGCCTTGTTATTGTGTACATTCATTCCTGTTTGTCAGCCCTGCATGCTTGCTTTTATCATAGCAACATTCTCTCCTCTTTATCAGAGGGTTTCTGAGAAGCTTTCTGAAACATGTTGGCCTTGGTTGATTGCCAAGATCTACACCGTTGCAGTTCTCTCGATTTGCATTATTCATTTCCCTTATTGCAGTTTTCATATGCTAATCTAATTAGACTCATCTGGAACAGTTTGTTAATTAAACATACAGCAAAGAACAAAATGTAGGGCCTGTTCTGCTTGACGGAAATCTTTTGGAGCCTGAAAACACATTTCCTCATTGGAAACAAATCCATGACAGGCGTAATGCTAGAGATCACGGTGAAGTCGAGATTCGCAGTGTGTTAGCTCTGTAATTATTTGAGCCCTGCATTTCCCTCGGCTGCTCATTTAGAAAACCTCATTGTCATGTTAAACCCTCATTAACATGACACTGGCAGACATGATGCTAATGATATTAGAAATTAGCAGTAATTTGGGCATCTGGGAGGCGTTATTTCAAACTGGAAATGAGTGAGATCAACATGAAGTCTGCTTTACACATGCTTATCCTGTAGCTCTTGGATGCATTGGCTTTTGTTTCTCTTTCTCATTCACTGCAGTTAAGTTTCAGTTTAATTTGCAAAAAATATATATATGAACAGGGATTGTGCATATTGGTCAGTCTGTGCCAAAAACAGACTTTGTGTTTTCGTTTGAAGGCCCAAACATGGTCAAAATGTAGCCGGGAGATAAGTACTTCTCTACAGGGTAATGTCCTCGACTTCCCTGACTTAAAAAGAGCTGCTTAGAGTGCTACACTATCAACAAAGTTTAAAACTCCTAAAATTGTCATGGAAATGGCCAGTTCATCTTTCCAGTGTGTTTGATCAGTGTCCAAGATAGCACTACCAGATGAAGCCAACAGACAGGACTTGTCCTCTACAGTGTCCCTCCAAGATATATTCAGACAGACATCTTTCTGTCTGGAACTACTTAAATAATCCCTCAGGCACAGCGTTTTAATCAATATTTCATTTAAATTTATGCGGGCCACAAAATTAATGCTTGACAGCTTCATCCAGCCATTTATTTTGTTAAAATGATCCTTACAGAAGTGTCGTAACACAAGCTGACAGATTCATCATAAGTTTGATTGTTAAGACAGAAGTGTTGCGTTGTGTCTGACAAAAGGATTAGAAGCATTTTACATGCTTGACTTGACACAAACGCTTTTGAATATAATCCCCTTCATTTGAATACCTAATGAGAATTATTCTGTCTGGATTCACACGCATGATGCCTGTCAGAGGTCGTGATGATTATTACTGTAAAATGTAATTGTACCTGAGATTTTGTTAGCTCCAAACAGCAATCGGGAAACAGCACAATAACTTGTGTTGACAGTGTATTTCAGAGGGTGCTTGAGTGCATGTGCAAGAGTGTTCTCGTGGACACTCTTCTAAACTTTGCCTTTACCTACAAACAACCCTGTGTTCCCCATAAACATCCAGTGCAAAGCTATTATCAGCAGTGATGGCAGGCCAAACAGAAGCCATTCATTAGCTTTAAACAACTGTGGCCATCTTCTGTCTTCTCTACCACTGTTTCAAAGGCACCTTAGCAACCATGCGAACAATACCAGTGCTGGTCATGGCCACAGCGTGTGTGTGGTCCTGTCCCAATTGTAAAAGACGCAAGACAAAGCACTTCGCAAGCATGGACTTTGGCTTGAGCAGGTCAAGTCGTTTCCTAAGGTGAACGTACTTGTTTGTTGAGGGACAAGCCAGAGGAATGCAGCCACAGTGGCTGTGAAGTGTTTTGTGTGACATGGACTTGGCCAGGGTTTGTGTATAGTAAGCCTTGTTACTGTCTCATTGACATGTGAGGCATGTTTGACCTTTGGCACTTGCCTAGCCAGAGGCCATCCCTCTCCAGTCTAGCTCTGGAAGATGTCAATAGGCAATCTTGTGAAAATTCAATAATGTTGGTTTTCCTGGGAAAAGTTCAATTGATGGGTGAGATTTGATGGGAGTTCTTTCAATAGGGCTCTTTGTTTTCATTTAACTATGTGAGGGTGACTTTCATCTCTTGAGGACAGACTGCAGCAATCCAGTGGATGCTTTTCTCAAGCGCTGATGAAGATCAATGCTGGCTCATCGTTTAGGCTGCTCAGTCGATGGTCCCTGGGCTTCTCTGTAACTAATGCGCTCTTGTGTTAGTACTTGATGTGAGGATCGGCCTTCTTTTCTGTTCAGGAGAAGAATGGTCCTGTCAGCTATGCACGGGGAGACGACTTCATCTCTCCACTGGTAATTAGATCACTGCCACCACTTGCTGAAGAGCCAGAGAAAAGCACATTGGCCCCACAATAAATGAATCACTGCCACTGTATCTCCATTTGCCTGGTACTGGGGGGACAACGAGGAGAATGGAATGCTTTAATGGAAATGCTGTGGTGACCTGGACCATGGAGGCAGGGAGCAGCTTCAAACTGTTCCTTTTTTAGAAGTCCTGCTGTCAACGTGCCTTTTCAGAAGTGCCTGTGGCTGTCGTAAAATACGCAATGAAAATGTTAACTTGGTTTGATTTCTTTGGGACATGGAAAGGCAGGAAGCTGTCTGTGTGTGGCTCAAGACCCCCTGGGGTGAATGGGAAAATTTACCCTGAGTCCTTCCTCCACTCAGTCTTGTAATCTCTCACATTTTCCCTCAACTAAGTCCAAAACCAACCCAGAAAAACACCTTGTAGTTTTTGAAGTAATGTGTTTCACTGCCAAGAACCACAAAATGTTTGATGCTAATATATTAATATTACAGACAAAAATCTTTACCTGTTATGGATGGCCACACTTAGTATACAACGATATTATCATGATTTAAGAGTGCAGTTATTTAACAAACTGGAAGTGGAAGAGATGAGACAGGATACAGATTTGCTGGCATGGTTATTTGAACATAAAACATTTTTATTTGCAGAATTTATATAAAAAAAAGGCCTGGGTTAAAAGAAGTATGGCATTGTACAGATGATTATGTCTCGTTTTGTTTTCTTTTTTTGTGTTGTGGTTATGTGAAGTTGAATTTTGTTATGTGTACCGGAAGTCACATGTAAAATGTTTTTTTTTCTATGTTTCATTGGTGTCATGTAATCCCGTGTGGGATGGGCCACTTATGGCATGACACGTAAATAAATCAAAATCAATCAAAATCAATCAATCTATACAACACAGTATACTCCACTGGAAGTGCTTGCCCTATGTTCATGTAGCTTCAGCGTCCCTCTCCCCAAACACCTTTCTATAGTCAGACTCGGGATAAAGTGTCTGACCATTTTTGTAACTTTCTGAAAGTGATGATGCGACACTACTCACAGTTTATGTCATGACTGGCCAGCTGTGTGAGTAAAGAAAGTAAGTAATGTCTGATCGTCTCTCTCACATTTGCTTTTTGGTCTTGAGATAACCATTCCTCGCAGTTTTTGTACAAATGAGTGCAACACACAAGGTCTTCCCTTTCTGTGTGACGGCTGGCTGTTAAGAACAACCACATATGAATTTGATTTCCAACGTGGTTTGACAGCACATTTTAGTTCTGATTGAACATACTCGGACTATAAGGGGGGCCAAAAGCCTGCTGTCATAGCTTCCCCCTGGGTGCATTTCACTGTCCCCCTGATCTGTCTATAAGAATGTTGTAGTGTAAACTTGGATCTTTCAGCCGAATGCATCCATGGTTGCTTGTAGCAACATCATCTTAATTGTTGGCGTAGATGATAAACAGATGAGAACATACAATTGAAAGCTTTTACGAGGACACCTACATGTTCTGTTTGTGTTTCTAACAGCTGTCTTCCATCACAACGAGTAACCATGATGCATTTGGGGGAGAGTCATGAGCTAGTTAACACTTACTTGTTAAACCAAAACATCGGACAGCATTGTACTTGTTCTGTTTTTGGTGTCGACCGAATAATGTTTACTTTGTGGTCTTGAGGTTAGAGCAACTGACGTTATATTTTACAGTAATGCCACAGTCAGTTATAGACAGTAGCCCACTAATGTTAGCTAGCTTAGCAGTGCTTACTTGGCTGACATTACTAATTTCACCTTCAATTGTTTCCAAAGTTAAAGTTTACCACTGCTGCACAGGTTCTTCACGAATTCAAAGACATTGTTGTCAAAAATAATGTGACATTAAAAGTAAAGGTAAAAGTATGAAATGGCACACTTCTCTGGACAGCTAGCGTTCAAAGGCATGGAAACTGTAATGGTGACTTGTTTACTTCCAGTACGCCCCCAGATTCACCTATATACCAATCTATAGAAACATGCAACAGCCGAGATGTCAGTCATTTGAGGACCATACCAAGGTCAGAATCCAAGCAGGTGTCTTAATCCCCACATGCCCCCCCTGTCAGTTTTGTGCCAGTATGCATACTTTCTCTGTACAATGCTGGCCTTATTGAGCAGAATACCTGTGTCAGGGTGCCTCTGCACTCTGAGTTCCTTTGCAACAATGGGATCCTTTCTCATTCCCCTCCGCCCTCCTTCACTCTGTTTCCAGCTGAGAGCCCTGCAGGCAGGCTTTTTTGTCGACACATTCAATAAGACCTCTCTGCTTTGCCGTGATTCATTACTGTAGGCGAAGGTCAGTGCTATTCGCTGCAGTACAAATGCAGAACCAGTGCAACCATTAGCACAAGAGATGAAATCTTAAGAAATTCAACCATGCAATTGCAATGCATGCTTTGTGAATTAAGGTTTTTGTTGACTTTGTGGCTGTTACCGGGAACTCATTTAGGGGAGCTTACTGGCACTGCTGCACATACACACACAAATATGCACATAATCAACACTGACACATACAGAGCACCTGAAATCATCCTGATTCATCAGTGAGATATTTCAGCAGGTCGACAGTGAGGCTTACGCTGCCACTACAAGTTCACTCACGTTTCCTCTGTTTGGCCTTTTGTTGTTTCTGTATAAACTCACTGTGTTTTTACAGTCTGAAGTTCTTACCCGCAGGCTAAAAGCTCCACAGTAGATACTAATGCAGACTTGTTCTTCACAGGGCTGTGCTGTAACGACAGACATGTTCTCTCATGAGTGCAAGAGTTGTCGAACAGAATTGTAGATTAATTTCTGATAGTTAAATTGGGATTGCAATGCTCTATGTGAACAGTAGAATAGTCCATACTGAAATAGCTAATAATATGTGTGGTATTTTTTCCCCACTAAACAGTAATTAGTAATGGACAGAGGGGAGCAGCCAACACCAGCGAATTAAATGTTTTTGAGCATTATTGTGATACTACAATCAGTGGGTTTACATGGACATGGGTATCCCTGTTAAGAGGCTTATTTTGGTTTTGATCATATTTGAGATATGATGTTTACATGGAACGCAGAGTAATCTAGTTATTCATATCCCTGTTTACATGATAAATGCAAATATATCAGTTGCCTGTCACTGTATGCTGTTTTCACTGGTGCAACAAACAGCAATGGACAGGAAATATTAAACATGCACTCCCCTTTGACCAGTGTCAGCCTGTCACTGCTACCATGTAGGACAAGAGAGCAGTCAATGAAGATTCATATGCTTGACTGGTGGGATCGGACTGTCGTGATGGGGTTCAGAAAATCTGTTTCTTTATCACTCCAGAAGTGAGAAGGTTTAGCTGCCACCACCGTTTTGTCTATGTAATGTCGGTTGGCTTAAGCCAGTGTTAAGGGTACTATGATAACGGCTTATCCAAGGCCCTGTTTAGATGACAACAGTTTCTCTAAAAAACGGAAAAGTCTGTCCTTTCTGCATTTTAGAAAACTTCCACGTTTATATGACAACGCTGTTGAAATGATCTCCATTCACACGGAGCCGCAAAATTGAGTAAGGTAAAGCTGCAGTACCGGAGGCTACAGTTTCAGGACTGCAGTTTTAGGACCGTTTAATTTTCAGAGCGGAGGCTGCAACCTGAAGTTTATTTATTTATTTTTTTTGCTATACCCAAATACTACTTTCTTATTAAATGGTTATAATCAGTGTTGTTCAGTAACACGTAATGTGATTGATGAAGCCCAGGTAACTACATTACCATTGCCGGTCCTCTCTGCTCCTCTCACCCACACTTGAGCATGCGCCCAGGGAGGACCGCTGAGGTCAGGTAAAGCGGGCAGACACTGTGTGTACCCCAGGACGAGTGCTCAAGTGTGCATGAGAAGAACGGAGAGGACCGCAGAGGTCAGGCTGGGTGGGCTGACACTGTGTATCCCAGAATGGGTGCTCAAGTGTAGGTGAGAGGAGTGGAGAGGACCGCGACGAAGTGGAGTTGCCACAGTAGATCTACACTTTGCTGGAGAAGCGTTAATAAAATCAACAGGGTGAGCAGCACAAACGCAGCTCGGCATTGTTGTTGTGATGGTCGACTTTCTCGTGCATGCCAAGTGACTGGAATCGTAATGTGCATGTGCGAAAAGTCTCAGTTTTCAGAGGAACTGCATATTGCAAGTTTACATGACAACGGAGATGGTGCTGTTTCCAAAAAATTGCACTCTGGACGTTTTTCAAAACGTTGCGTTTTCAGGCACCCAAAACCTAGCTGTTGTGTAAACGATCAACTAAAATGCAACTAAAGTTTATCGTTTTCAGTTTAAATCGTTGTCGTATAAACGGGACCCAAGTTTCTTAAATTGTATATGATGTTCACATGCTCAAACACAAAAATGGAATACTTGTAGTGACTGAACGATATGGGATTTTGGAGAGCAATACTGATTTTGGAGGGTAAAAATTTACCAATAACCAATATGGTGGTCAATATAGTAAATTTTTAAGCTGGAATGAAAAAAGACCTTTTCTGTGTTGATTTTTATGTGGACCATTATCAATGGATTGAATTTCAATCTGAAACGCTGTCATCTAGCAATATTTCACTGGTCAGGAGTAATGTTAGTGGTCACACAGTAACTCATGGTTCACTGTGCTGAGTCAAGAACACAAGTACCTTTACTTAAGTAAAACTTCTTTAAAGTTGAGCACAATATTGTCTTACTCTTTCCACCTCTAGAACCTGGCAGTAGTGTCGCTGTGGTAAAGGGTTAAATTCCTCATACCAAATTAAAGCACACACACAAAGGTTTGCAGCATCTTGATGATGAAGACGTGCAGGAGCTGTTCACATCATCCCAGTTGGTTTGTATGGAAACAAAGTTTTGCAGATCTCACTAACAAGAACTGTTAGTTACTGGGGTGGTAAAGTTTTTCAGTCATTCAAGAAGGTGACAACACAAGTATTTGGGGAGAGCCTCCGGCTCATGCCACACAAGCCTCCCAATCTGACCCTAATTTCAATTACGCCTCTGTCTGACTGGGAAAGTCTTTGTTTGATGAACCCTTTTATCTCATTGAGTTTCCAAGAGGCTCAGTGCTGCTCTGATGAGACACTCTGTGCTGTGTGTGTAGGGGAGGGAGATGTATTCTGAATAATGCATAGTTGTGTGTGTGTGTGTGTGTGTGTGTGTGTGTGTGTGTGTGTGTGTGTGTGTGTGTGTGTGTGTCTATGAAGAGGGTATACTAGTCTACCATCCCATCTTGACCCCATTTGGGTTGGTCATGTGACTTCAGATTCAACATTACACTACATACAGCGACTGGTGGGTGCTGGCCAAATTAATGTTTTATAAGGAAGATAAATAAAACAGAAAAAACAGTTGGACTTAGTGTTTCAGATGTTTTCCCAGGGTTTGTGTGTTCTCAACAAACCATTTCAAGCAGGCGAGATATAAATCGGTCCCAGCAATTAGACCCTTTATCCGTGGATTTAGGGAAGTTTGTCCCTTCACACACACACACACACACACACACACACACACATTCTAGACGAGTGGGAGTAAAGTGAAAGATTGTGAAAAAAGAGAAAAGCGTATGTGTTGAACAGAGGAAGGAAGAAAAAGAGAGTGAAGCATGATCACAGAGCCAGTTCTCACTGCCAGAGGTCAAAGGTGACAGCCTTGAAGTGATGGGGAGGGTGAGGAGGCTTAGGGCGTCAGGTCAGGTAGTCTCTGAGACTGGCAGTCTGTGGGAACTACAGGTCGGACACACATGAAGAAGCACATACACACACAAACACACACACACACACACACACACACACACACACACACACACACACACACACACACACACACACACACACACACACACACACATACTAATTAGCAGTTAGTGTCAGCAAAACTACAGCTATGGAAGAGGGTGGAGAGAAAAACTTTGCCGACACTTTACTCTCAGACGCAAAAAAAGTAGTATCGTGACCTGTTGTTATTAACTTTAAAATTGGCTGTTTTTGTACACTGTTAGTCATTTGTATTTAAAACCCTTTCAGTTTACATTTTTGATTAATTATGCATTTTAAGCAAATGTATTTAACCATTTTCTTGAAACACTGTTATATCTGTCTCATTCCTTTTTTTGATGATTTTTTTTTAACTTCAGGCATTATGAAATTTCTAACGTCCATACAGTACCTTGAAGGATATTGATGTGCTATACTATTTTTGATACCATGGGTAAAATTTTACTTAGAGGGCACATGGTGTATTTGTCACAGTAGATTTGCTAAAATGTACTCTAAGTTGCACATTCAGAGACTAGTGTGTATATTAAATAGTGAATGAATAAAATGTCAAAATAAGACTAATCTAGAGAACACTATTTTTCTATCCTATTTTTCCTCATGTGTCATGTGTTTAATGTGTCATTGATACAGAGTCCCTTATTTGTATTTCACTGTCATGCATCACCAAGTGCCGTCAGAGCATGAGGCCGGTTTATTTCTCTAGAGGCAGTTTCAGCTTTAAGAAACTTTGCAGGTTTACCTGTGTAAAGCAGAAACACGCTGAGTCATAGCTGTCACAGTTAGCTAGTGAAATGGCCGTGAAATGAAAAGGTGAATCCGGCTGTAATGTCACCTGTGAGAACTTGACATTTCCCCATTTTTTGAATTAATAACGTCAACCTGCTAACGCTCATGAATCAGATGTCAGATTGCAGGGCTGGAAAAAAGCTCAATGACGGGGCCGCTTCTGTCAGCTTTTTCTGTCAGCTCTCTTTTATGGACCACACCAGGATGGATGAATTAGATACTCCACATAAAAATGCATCATAGAGGCAGACAACATGCTGCTGGAGTTTCCCCTCCCATTTGTTTTATACCCCATCATCTGGCGTCAGAGAGAGAGGAGAAATGTTTGTCAGTGCATGTCTGTATGATGCAGGACAGTGAAAACACAAGATTGCTTTTCCAGATGCACTGTTTGCTGTTCTGCCTGTTAGTAAGGACACATTTTTCTCAACTACTTGAATCATATCTGCAGATGGAATGAAACCTATCCACAGAAAAACACAACATGCTATGTGTTATGCTCATTGAATTTTAACAGACTAGAGACTGCTGCTATAAACTTCAAGCAGGAATTAAATTGGATTGGACTTTGCAAACAGCAGCCAAATAGCTTAATCAAACAAGAAGTCTTCGTTAATCAATGCACCCATTTTAGCTTAATGCACCGATCATGTTTTTAGGCTGGCATTTGTGTCAAACACTTAAGTCTCGAGTAATTCATATATCAAGGAAGCTGAGCTGCTCTTTAAAAGCAAATAGCCAAATTGGATTGAATCCTGATACATTGTGCTGCCACTCAACTTTGGCCAAATGAGATCAAGTACATTGTTCCAGCCACACTGTTGCTACAAGCTTGTCTTGTCTGCAATGTAGGCTAAGCTGTGCTTTAGTTTATTGTTTGGAGTTGAATAGAATGCACTGTTTAAGGAGAGGAAGGGCCGGGTATTCTATTTCTCTTGTGTCTTGGCATCTGTCTGTTTTTTTATTTAACATAAATCAGTCCTACATAATGTTGAATTCCTCGCTTGTCAAAGTTAGCTTCAGTTCAGAGTTCAGTTCCTTGGATCAAGGCAGCTCACTGTCTGCAGGCAAACTCTCAGCTAAGCACTCCCAATCCTCATACTTGGAAGTTATAAGCATTTCTTGATTTAGTCATAATCCAGTTATCAGCCCAATCAGGAGTGCAAACAATCTCTGAAATCAGCAACCACATTCTGTCTTCTTTTTCGTTTTTTTCAAACATTACACACTGGTAAATACTGTCTTTGCAAAGTCGTCTTCTCTGTTTCATTAAAAAGTGCATAATTTGTGATGATTCAATGTTTTGTCTTAAAAGATAGACATGTTTTACTCCAGTGCCTCTGAAAGGCTTTACCTTTTAGATTCTAAGCCATGGCAACAATCCCTCCCTTCTGCTACACAAACATGGCTGCGATTTGTGAATGATAACGTATCAGAGCACTGACCCCAAAACATCAAAAGGCTTCACACCTGCTGCGGGATAAGCCTTGCCTACTGTGACATGATCCGTAACTGATTGTATTCATTCATAACGCTGTGGTAACTCAAACAACACAGTTAATGCAATAACCGGGGAGAGAAGAGAACAAACCCTCAGTGTGTGTGCTCAGTGTCCAAATGAATCGAGTCCATCCATCTCAGTAATACCAATCCTCCGTCCGTCCATTCATTCCACTCAGCACATATGTCTTGAGAGAGTGTCAAGTACAGGTCAATATGCTCCTGGCAGCCCAATCAAGGCTGATGAATATGAGAACAGCTAAGTGCAGGGCCTCTGCAGTGAAACCACAGGAGTAAATGGATGACCCAAGACAAGGGCTAGAATGAATATTACATGACCTTCCTTTGCATTAAACACCATGAAATTCAAGCATATTAAAAGACATTATTTTCATCCAAAGTTTGATTGTCCCTTTCTTTCTTCTATTCTATCATAACAAATGTAGGAAGAATGTGAAACACTGTAAAGGGCCTAATGTGATCACTGGTATGGGCTGCGAGGAGGGATGAGCACACGTCAACTAGCTTATTTTTTACTCATACATTGGTGGGGTCTTTTATCTAATAAATCATTATCTAACTAATGTTAACTAATTCGTGGACACATTCATTTTTATTCATGTGGCAATTGCGTTGCTGCACAAAATACAACTATTAGACTGGAACCAATTACAGATGTGTACTCTGGTCCTGTTCCTTTCCTCCGAACTTAGCATTGGAAAAAGTGTCACTATTTCTTTGACAAACTCCTATTGAACTGCCAGTGTGAAATCTCCCTTTAAAGATGTTTTCTTCTCTTGTGGATGAAGGTGTATTTTGAGTGAACCTGGGAAATAAAACAATAACAATAATTATCACAATGTAATACCCGATTGTAAAAAATGTTTGATAAATGCTAGATTTAATTAAACAATGCAAACACTGGAAGGCGGGGGCGCTAATGCACCTAAAACACTAGCTACCACCCGCCATCAAACAGAAGAAGAATATGAGACCTGCCTGTCACCAAGGCTTACCAAGCTAATGCATATGGTAACGTTACAGCTTTACAACCACGTTCATAATGCTCACAGTGTTCATAATGCTCATGGATAACAGTGCCAGCTACCCCACAATTAAATTCACTATCTAACATTAGCTACAGTTGCTGTATGGGTAGTCAGCTCATATAGGATTCTAATGATAAGTTAGAAAGTTGTGGCTTTTCACTAAAAAGATATGACACAATGTGAATACAAACGTGACTAAATGTAATGGGAATAAAACTTAAACATATTAACTCATCCATGAATATGATTTCAGCATCATTAAAGTCCGTCTTTTGTTATTGTCTTCATTAAGAAGTTTAAAACTTGTGCAGAAAATACTGACCACAGTTGAGATTTCCATCTTTTTGTTTTCTTTATATTGTCAGCTAAAACACCTACAAAATGTTTCTCAGACTCTCTACACAGGGTTTGCTGCATGCTGCTAAACCAGTATTAATATTTCTTTGTCCATTTACTGCTATTTAAAATTTTTAGCCATATGGCCCAGCCCTACGTAGAGCTCATGAAAAAACTTACAAGACTACCTAATGAATGTCTTGATAATTGCTCAATCTGCATTGAGAACTCCTGGCAAAGCCCTCAGGGAGCGTCTGTTGTCAGCCTAATATAATTATAGGGCAGATGGGGAAAAAAAGCCGCAACAATTGTTTGGATTTTTGACTTCCTGAGTTTGAAACTTGAAACATTTGGCATCCACCATTTTCCTCTTCCCCTGATGTAGTCAGGATCTAAAACCTCTTGAATGATGACTCCATAAAAACGTAATGCCCCTTTGCCATAGGCTTTTTGGAAATGCTCTAAATTCTTACAAACCCCACATGACTAAAGTGGAGAATTATAGACCTTGAAACATGAAACCACTCACAAGGAGGACTCTAGAAATCATTTCAAAAGAGTCAAAACATGATTTACTGTACTTGATCTCTTTGTCAGGCCAGTTCTCTTCATTTGCTCAAGTCTCTACTGTTTCAACAGCAGCATCACACTCCTACTCAGTCTTTGCACAGGTGTCAGGGGGTGAATTGAAGTCAACGTGCCTCTGGAGAGCAGCACACAGTATTTATTGCTCTGACCCAATAAGTTAAGGGTCAGCAAGGGGGCTAGCAGGGTGGGTGGGAGAAGTTGGGAGGGTTGGTAGAAGAGATGACAGAAGTGTCAGTGGGGGTCGTCTGGATAGTGGTTCTTGTTGGGGGAGGTAGAGGAGTAAGACCAAACAGCTGGAACACATGGCTGACTGTCAGCAGCCCAGAGAACTGGGCCTGTTCCTCCTTTCCTCCTGATCTGTTTATTTATCTCCCTTTCAGAGGGCAGAGAGCAAGCTGGCCTTGAATGAGAATAGAGATGATTTAAATAAGAAAAAGAAGACAATGCATCTCAAACTGCCAGGCCAGCCGCTTTGTATGACTGAACCAAGAAGGGGCATCTATTTTTTTCCAACCAACTCTGAATGTTTCAACGAAGCACTAAACTCTTTCATCATGTGGATCTTGTCACAGAGAGCAAACCAATGCATCTGTTTTCAATATATGGAGGATGATGACATTTTCTCTACATTCTGTTTCAGTCTGTTCAGTTTTAGATCCGTTATTGAAAGTGTGCTATAGGAATGTTATTCATCATTTTTAAGATTTATTTTGGCAGCCAAATAGTAGATGAACATAAATCTTCAATGCAGAAAGTGAAATGAAAATGAAAGAGAATGTTAGCCTGGATGAACTCTTTCTCTGTTGAGTTGTGTCAGATTTTAAGATGTGCTTATATAGTTAACCCAAAGCTATGCACTTCTCTTTGGCAGAGACCAAATTTATTGGATATTAATTGGATTGATTAGTAATTTATTGTATTTGCAAAGGTGATGTGTAAGCTACGGACATCTCAAAGATTTAGCATAGCAATTACATTAAGTTCAGGGACTTGCAGGAGACAGATTGAAAAAAAAAAGCAGTGGTCAGAATCAGTGCAGTGTAGGCCAAGATATCCTGCCTTGCTGTCCTTATGCAACTGCCTTTGCCAGACAGTTCCTGCTTGGTTAATGCCTACATCTTTCAAACTCTGTGCCCTAAGTGTCAGGTTTCTATTAACAATTTGAACCCAATTCGAGATAACCCTGATGACAATCACGGAATTATTCCTCACTTTTGAAAGCTCCTTTCAAAGCCACATATGAAGCGTCAAGGGTTTTGTGATACTGTTTAAAACCGGTGGTGTGCCCCTTTAAGCCTGTTTTAGCGTTTGTGTGTGTGTGTGTGTGTTGTGTGTAAGCTTGTCCTATCGTCCTTCCTCAGAGACGTATTCTGCAAAAGTTGCCTGCTTCCCAGATCCTCATCCCTTGCCAAGCATCCACAGCATGGCTGTAAAGAAAAATCTAATGAAATTGTTGCGTTGGATCCTGCATGCTTATTGCATTAAGTGCAATCAATAAATCCTTTTTGTACGCTAGCGACCTCCCTCTCCCTGAATCTCAATATAGCTGAGTGCTCTCTGTGTAATGAAGATTGCTTTGGAACTTGATTACTCTTAGTGCCGTCCAACTTAAGGGGCTGTTCTTGGCAATTTCCCCCCGCATTGTACGGGCCATTACTTGACTTTTTTAATATATGGGTATGCTGTTAAAACAGGGATGCTATATAATTTCAGCCTGTGCGCGCTGAGTCAAACTGCGTCATGGTAACAGGACAGGCAGGGAAGGTTTATTGCATCCTAACAGATACTGTATCTTTTTCATGGAACGCCAACTCACTGAAAGTGTCACTGTGACTCATATGAGCCATTCAGAGTGTCACTATTTGAGTAAAACATCACTGTGCTGCTACTTTTGCAGCTAAAAGCCAGGTTGTGCTGCTAGAGAGACTGTGCAAGCTTGGAAGGAGCTGTTTCCATTTGAAGTGTCCCTATTATCTGCGATGTGTTTTCAGCAGACTGCACTCTTCAGTATGAAATGTGTCCAACCTTCAGCATAAGTGTCTGCATCTGTACTTTTAAAACAATCTTTGGAGGTGAAATTCAGTTGAAAATATTATTTTTATGCCTCTGTGCTGGTAATCACTGTGGCAGGAGGCATTATTTTTCAAGTTGTCTATCCATCTGTCTATCAGTCCATCCCATTTTCATGAACACAATAGCTCAAGAATGCCTTGAGGGAATTTTTATTAAATTTGGCACAAACATCCACTAGGATTTAATGAACCAATCAGATTTTGGTGTTCATAGGTTAAATGTCAAAGTGACTGCGACCTTGTCTGTCTCATTCTTGTAAACCTGCTATCTTAAAGGATAACTTCGGTATTTTTCAACCTGGGCCCTATTTCCCCATGTGTATGTGTGCGTATGATTCATAGGTACTACTCGTTCTAAAATTGGTCTACTCGTGGGACAGCCGTTTTCTTGAGGACTAGGTGTTTCGGATGTCTTTTGATGTCTCCTCTTCTTCGGCTGGCAGTAGTCATCTTGGGAGAAGTGAGCATTACACTGCAGTGTCTGGACAGGAGTGTTAGCATCCATTTGTAGCACAACTAGCCACAACTTCAGCATCTCACCGTCCGACAAAGGCAGCCTATGAAGGCTGTACGGGGCGTTGCGTGACATCCTCTTCTTGCGTTTGGGCAAAAGGCCCGTTTATTTGAGCACTCCAAAAACTCTGGTAACACTCCAGAGGGTAGCGCGTAAAAGACTACGTCCTCTGACTCTTCTAGCGTAACACACACACTTCATACACACATACTCACTTACAGTACCAAGCGGGGCAGCCCTCCCCCTCTCTGCTCCATCACTGCCTGACAGCTGACTCCACTCATAGCACTCATAGCACTGGTGATCTGAACTAGTCAGTGGCGAAAAAAAGCACTTTTAATGCGCAAACTTATATGGGACGCATTTGCCCCCGTTACCGTTTTAGCTCGTTTCGCGGCTCCCGGCTGCGTCCGCCTCTCTCAATACTGAACTAATTTTAGAATGAGTCGTACCCATGAATCATACGCACACATACACATATAAATAAATAGGAAATAGGACCCAGGTTGAAAAATACCGAAGTTGTCCTTTAAGAACACCTTAAGGGATTTTTTTTCAAATCAAGCATAAACATCAACTTGGACTCAACGGTGAACCAATTTTAATTGAATGGTCAAGGTTAAAGTCACTGTGACCTTGGGTTCATTTTTGTGAATGCGATAATTCAAGCAGATCTTAGGGGAATTCTCTAAAATTTTGCATAAATTTCCACTTAGATTCAAGAATGAACTGATCAGAGGTCAAAGTTAAGGTCACTTTGATGTTACAACACATGTACTCGACCCTAACTCTAGAATTCATATGCTAATTCTGATAAAATTTCACATTTCTATTTTTAATTGAATTCCTGGCCCATTTCTTAGACAGGATTTCCACCTTTAGGTTCTCTAATTCTTTTTGTGGCTTTACCTCTGAAAGCCCCAACAGAGGATTGACTCAGCCTAATAGTGTGATTATGGTTTCTGTCCCTTTGTTCTTCCGCCCATGCTAAGCAAGACTAAAGTAGACTTGTCCCAGTTACCTCACAGCCTACTCTGCCCCTTCCTCTCATCTGGGTGAGGGAAGGCTTTAGGGACCTGCTGGTTTCACCCGCTGTTCTCATGGACCAGACTAGATGGATAGGGATGGATATCACTCCTGGCTGAGAGAGGAAGCGACAACACAGAAAGGAGAGCAGTCTTGTTTTGTCTAGAGCTCTTTTTTTTAACCACTGCAGGGTATCTCTTCATCAAGGCACCAAGCTGTGTGATAAACTTAAGAGCTTCTCTAAGAATCTCCATTCTCACTCTTTCTTCTCTCCATCCCTTCTATCTGTCATTATCTTTTAAGAGAGATGTAAAGCTCAGGAAACCATTTTCACTAAAAGTGTAATCAGGATCACAGCTTTTCTGCAAAGTGTGTTATTTGAGATCACAATCGCCATTACTCAGCACTAATAAATCATGCATTATTACCTCTAGGTCCCAGGTTAAGTTCAAAAGATTACATACATGACATACTGTACTTTGATACTGTATCACCGTAAAAGGCAAAAGCAGGGGTGAAACGTGGGCTTGGATCAAACATTAATAAGACAATGATTTCTCCAAACATGGCTCTTGTCTCAAAGCTTTGCATTCTTTCCCCAACTCCTGCTTTGAAGTCTTATCAGATCAGTATCCTGTACATGATTTTCTGTTCTCATTTATATTCTGGAAAGCTTGCCTCTTCAGGGCCCCCAATGCCTTTTTGAAATATGAATGACAAAAGGAAGATGACCACTGTGGCTCCTGCGTAATGCCAAGTGGAACCTGTTGGTGAACTAATCCTCAGACTGTAAATATTTTAGTGCTTGTCATGGAGCTGAAGGATGGATGCCAAAGAGTAGGAAGGGATGGAGATGGAGTTTCTCTGTACTGCAGTTAATAGTTTTCCCTTCCACTGGGATCTATGGAGGAGTACATATCTTCAGCAGCGGGGACACAAACTCAGACTGTGAACTGCAAGCACTAAGTATCTCTGAAATGTTTCTTGTGGACCTGATTCTGGTTACTGATTAATCCAACCAATAAAAAGTAACTGAGCCAAGTTCAAGACTAATTTGATTATAACAATTATAACATAATCATAACACCTACAATCACTACAATAAAGTGGAAAGTCAGTATACAACAGAATCATGTTAAAATCTGACAACACATGAACTTAACTTGTTAATTTTGACATTTAATACAAGTGATGCAGGTTTTGGTTCATTTTGCTTTTGATGGGGGGAAGTGTGGCACAATGTTTCCGGAGCGACGCCACCATGGATCAGGACGGCGTTACAAGTGATAATCAAATGAATGGCGACGCTACCTCGTTCCCATCCAATCCATGTGGTGCGCATTACATAGTGGCGGTGGCTAGCTAACCATTGTAGCATGAATACCTTATTAACTGTTACAGCAGTGCTAATACTACTACTAAACTAGAGAAGCTAAATTGAGCGACGTGCATAACTGAGTGGTTAACTGATTACTGATTGACATCCTTAAAAAAATACATGATGGGTAATTCTTGACCTAATAAAGTAAATAGTGACATAGCAAAAAAATAGAAATTAACATGAGGTCCACCTGCTAGCTTTTTCCATAGCTTTCAATTGAATCATGGGTGTAAATGTTGAATTTCTGGTTTCCGAAATTTGCAAAAATGGGCTGACACACCTTCCCCTTGACCCAAAGCTGGAAAGGTGTGTGTGTGTGTGTGTGTGTGTGTGCGTGTGTGTGTGTGTGTGTGTTAGAGAGAGAGTCTCCAAAGGTATTCGACCATCCAACAAGCAGTTCTGAAAGAGTATACTGACCCCTTCAAAAGCTGCTGCATGAACATTTTTAAAACAAAATCCCTATTGTGTTGTGTGTGTGTTCCTTTCTGTCTGCTGCTTATTTTTTATCCTATTATGACACTGCCATAAATAAACACAAACCTTACGAGACATTGAACAAATCTAACAACATCAGCTAAAACCAGGTATCTAGTGGGGGGAAAAATCAATACTTATCCTGTTACAACACCAAAGTCAGAGGGCTTGATGTAATTTTGTTGCGATCCAGAAAGGCAGATGCTTGCAGTACCAGTCAGAATGCAAGTATAGATCTCTTAACCTTGAAATATGAAGATGATTGATGATTTTTGCTTTTATGTATCTTGACTCAAAGTGCTTTACAGTGATAGTGTGATGGAACACCATCTCTTTCCAGACAAAGTATCCATTATGGCAATAGTTTGGTTTCGAGCCCCCATAAAACCAATAGGGACCTCTGTCTAGACAGCACTTTATCAGTACAGTGATTGTATACTCTACAAATGTGCTGATACATGGCTTAAAGCTAGGTAAACATTGTCTAATGTTTTCTTGTCTTTCTCTTTCATGTGCTGTCTCCTTTTTTGTACTGCCAACGCCCTACCAGGTAAGACCACTCCCTTTACTTTAATCTCTCTGTCTTAATGGCTATGGTCTCTTCCCAAAACCACATCTGCTCACCCCCCCGCACCCAGCCCCTTCTCATCTCAAAAGACCACCGGATCTGTAGACATAGAAGGTGGCTTGGATTTTCTGGAAACAAATGTCAGAAATAGTCATGTTTGAACTTGTATTTGAGTTGATGTACTTGTTTTGTTATTGTCTTGCTGTTTGTAGGTGGTGTCTATCTTAATGTTTAATCAGTGTTTTACAAGTGCATAATTTCTTGGTGTATACTGGGCCAAGAGCTTTTGCCATCCATTTCCTGCTCATCTTGTGTGAAAACGACATCACCTAGACCTATGGTATGTCTCTGCCTCACTTATCTCACTGCCATTTTCCATGTAGTCAACATCTCCCATGAATTTGACATGGTTCTGCATGAAAAAATAAGTCTTTTTCATGTTTTGAGTGAAAAAGTGGGAATTTGTTGAATTATTTATGGCTGTTTTGACAAACGTGTTTTAGCTTTGGAAGAGGGGTTGCCAAACGAGAGTGCACTGTCCTGTTCTGACTATTTTGCATGCTCTCTGTACTCTTTACAACAGTGCTCATCGAGACAGTGAGAGTAATGTGAAGACTCAGGGCTCTGTGTCATGATAAGGACATTGAACGAGGAGTGAAGAGCTCTATACAGTTTCAATAGTTAAAGCCTATGGCTCCATTTAAGCAGCTGAACTATCTGCCCTTTGGTTTTGAACTCATTGTGCACGAAGAGTGCTGATCTCCAGCTGGAGAATTGGATGGGCCATCAAAGAAGCGGAAGGTTTTTGCTCAGGCAGATGCCTTTGCGCTTTAATGGAACCTCCACCACCGCTGATGATGACACGATGAAGAACAGCAGCAGAAACAACAGAAGTTTGTCAGGGGATTGGGTGCTGTTGCCAGGGAAGGTCCCAGAAGGACGTCTTTTGTCATGCATATTAAAAGAGCTCTTCAGTCAAAACAAGGCCGCTCAGTCTGTCATTAAAGCTTGCAGTTGACGGAGTCGTCCTTTCATGTGTTCCCCACTCAGGGCCCTTCCCTTCCTGTCAAAGCAGTCCAAGCCAAGCCCCTCTTCCTCTTGATCTAACAAGTCCACCAAAGTAGCTTATAAAATTGGGATGCCTGGAATGAGACGGGCTTAGACGCATTTGAAGCTGCTGTGATATGCATAAATGTGCACTTTTGACTAAATGTACAGCCGTGATGCATAGCATCCACTTCGGAGAGCGTTTTTGAAAAGCTCTTTTCTTACAGTGACTGAAGAGTCATTGTGAATGGTAGCCCAAACAGTACTGAGAACATGACTGCGTTTAACTGCTCCTTCTCAACTGCATTTGACTTGAAAAATTTGGGGTCTTTGATTGAGAAGGCAGCGCTGGTGCTAGTTAGCATTAGCATTTAAGTACCTTACAGTGTATTGTAGCATTACCAAGAAACAGTGGAGGCTTTGTGCATCGTAATAGGATTTTAATGCCGTCTCTTTGTGGCTCAGCGAAGATTTCTGCTGATTAAATTCCAGACTGGCCTTGTGAACTGAACCAGCTTTTCAGAATAAACACACCTGAAACCCTAAGAAGCACAAAAACTGCAAAACGAGCATGTGGCTTTGATGTGTAGTGGCTCCATTCAGCACTGTTTATTCCCCTTCATTGTCACAGTGGCTTATTGATTGATGTCGAGTTTTACGTAAGCTCTGGTTTGTAAAGGCAGAAACGACCGTGTTTGCCTTAGCATGCCAAACTCTTCTCCCTGTTTGGTGTGGGATTTCTTCGGGCCTTTCTGTGGAAGTGGCCGCTACAATGGCCACATCACGCCGCCCTGAGTGAGACAAAACACCTGTCAGGAGTGGTCACGCCTCATCACGGTGCCTGTTAAAGTGGGAGGTCCTCTTGTCACTCAGTGCAGAACCCCCATCTTTTCCTTAAAACCATGTTTTTGGAGGATGAAGCTCTTTAAAGGGTCTCTTCAGTCGTCAGTGCAACTTTTCCAGCATCACATCTACTTTTTTTCTTTTTCTGTGACGACTCCTACTTGAAATGAGCTGGCTTCTTTGAATGGCTGTGCTCTTGGTTTGTTGGTGTGCATAGTTTTATGTGAATATAGGAATGTTCATGCACAGCCATAACACCAGCACAAATGTGCATGGTCTTGGCCAGCATGTCACACACAGCGGGTTCCCTCTGACATGAAAAGGGCAGAGTGAGCGGTTTGATGTCTGTGTGTGTGTCTTAGAAGGCTGGAATGCAGATTTCATATCCTCCCAGATAATGAGATTAAGGACGTGCCATCTGAGGGAGGAATTCCAGCTATCCCTCTTCCAGTTGCAGACTTCTGCAGCTCCGACACAGAACTGGTGCAGGGCAGCTCTGCATCTCAGCTGCTCTATTTGCTGTTCTCTTCATTTAACTGCTTTTCAGCAGATCCCGAAGTCTGTGAAACCTCTTCTTTGAAATTATCCAAATGTAACTGATGACTTTATACTGTAAAGTCCCCATCGTTCTCCAGTTATCTCCTAGAGAGAAATTAATTTGGAATGCTGATTTCTTATACCAGAAAGGACTATGTCATGTTGTACTTATATTCAAAAGTGAAACACTATTTGATTTGTACACTACTACCATATTCAAATTATTTGCTCGGGTAAAATGTGACTTTTTTTCCACAGGCAAGCACAAAATAATATGGGTTCAGATATGGAGAGGGAAGATTCTGATAAAAGTTAATGAGTTTAATAGACAAAGTATGAAAGTATCTTCATACAAGGGTTTGTGTGATATCCTACGAATTTGGGCCCCACGAATGTAGTCATCAGTACTTAACATAAAGTTATGCATTTAATGTGAAGTTACATAGGTTAGGTTTAGGTAACTAAAGTTAGGTTTTGGACAGTAAAGTTACATAGGTTAGGATTAGTTAACTAAAGTTAGGTTTAGGACAGTAAAGTTACATAGGTTAGAATCAAGGTTGGGTGCCATCATGTTACGTACTTAAAGTTGTGTAGGTCAGGTTTAGACAAGTAAAGTTATGAAGGTTAGGTTTCGGCAATTAAAGTTTTGTTGGTTAGGTTTAAAAAAAGAATTATTGTTGGGCGTCATCATGTTAGATACTTAATGTAAAGTCACATACTTTATGTGAACTTCTATAGGCTGTGTTTAGGCAACTGAAGCTACCTAGGTTAGGGTTAGGAGAGGAAAGGTTACATTCAGGAACAGAATCTTGGTTGGACATCGCCATGTAACATACTTAACATAAATTTACTTAGGTAAGGTTAAGGCAAGTAAAGTTAGAAAGTTAGGTTTCATGAATTTAAGTTATGCAGGTTAGGCTGTGAAAAGTATCATGGTGGGGCGACATCTTGTTACGTACTTAAAGTTGTGTTGGTTAGGTTTAGGCAAGTGAAGTTACAAAGGTTAGGTTGCGATGTATTTCTATCTAAGCTGCGTAAGTTTGATTTAGAAAAACGACTCATGGTTGAGCATCAACAAAATACAGACTTAAAGAAAGTTGTGCATTTAATGTAATGTTATGAAGGTCAGGTTAAGGCAAATAAAGTTACGTGGGTGTAGGAAAAGAAACATGGCTAGGTGTCGTGAAGTACATGACATAAAGTTACACAGGTTAGGCTTAGGAAAAGAAACATTTCAGCACCTTGATCTCTCAGAATGTTGGTTCTATTTCCCCTATAATTAGTACCAAAGTACACAATCAGGAACATCTTATAAAATTATTGATAGAGTCACTAACAATAGATAAGAACTCAGAGGCCTTATATATAGTTATTCAAGTGGTTTTAATCAAGTCATTTTTGTACTACATGTATATTCACAATATATATGTTCAACAAGAAAACATTTCTTTTCATTCCAAAGTATAGGCTGAAGAATACATCAAGCCTGTAACAAAAATAGAGATGACTCCTGGAAACCTGCATTTGAACCATCAAATCCCTGAGCAGGGTTTGTTTCTATCAGATACACTTGACCATATTTCATATTGACATACATACCAAGTTGTGATACCTCAGCCAACAGCCATACTGCGGATACACATGGGAAATTTCAGGTGAAGAGATATGTCACAAAGCTTGCTACATGTTTTTTTCATTTAACTAATGTATTTCCACTACTGTGTAAATCGCTCTGTCATCCTGTAACTCCTTTTCATGTTTTGGTTTGCCAACATGCAAGTCAGTCTCTTCTGTGGAATGGTACGGAGCAGTTTAGAGTAGTAGATGATCTGCCCAGACAAAATGACTGTACACTTATGACGGCCTACAAAATTATAGACCACCATATCCCCTTTCCTTTCAAGCAAGCGCTCTCTAACACATGAAGTCATTACAAAATTGTCACTCTCAGTGAACGGCTGTCAGGAGTCATTGAATTCAGACGCGGAGAGCTCTCGAAAACTGTGTGTGTTCTCGTGTTAATCCCTGCGTGCAACCGCACCAGTGACATGACTGCCTGTGTGTTTGTGTGCATGCATGTGTGCAAAATGCTGCATGCCTCTGTACCACCGCAGTATGGGGATCCCACACGGCGACAGGCACCTACTCCATACTCCCATGTCTGTGGGACTCTGTGTGAGATTGTGTGTGTGCGCAACTTGAGCCCCTCCACGTGACAGCCCTAGTCCCATTCTGCCCATTCACCCATAATTACTGGCCCTCCTGAGACACACACGCACACACACACCCAGCATGGGTGACTTCCGACATAGGATTTCTTTGGCATTTTCCCAGAGCCTCTTCCTCGGTTCACAGCTAAACGAGAAAACGATGTACTGCACAGACTTCAAAGCTCTCAAAGTGTGTGTGTGTGTGTGTCTGTGTCAGGGGAGAATGGGGTATGAAAGGCACACCTTAGAAAAGAGTAGAGATGTCAGGTAGGAATGGTGCAGAGGCAGAGACCTATAGAGAAGAGATGTGACAAGTTCATACATGTCAGAAGCTGATCCTGTGTCAGCCTGCACCTACATTCCTCTCTCTCTCTCTCTCTCTCTCTCTCTCTCAGTATGTGTGTGTGTGTGTGTGTGCGCGCGCGTTTGAGTGTGTAAACGCTATTTCTTTGGATCAAGTGAATCTGTTAGGCAGAATTTACTCATGTGTGGCACTGATGTGTTTGTGTGTGTGTCTAACTGCACTCAGCACAAAATGGGCCCATAATGTCATTTTAATGACTCTGTAATAGCCTAATAATGAGCAGCCAATAATCATCATTTGCCTAATGGGCATAGCTTCACAGCTAATCACTTGGACATGGATGTGGATTTCAGTCTTTCAGTGGCTCCACCATCTTTCCTTCTCTTCCTCTCTGCCCACAGATGTGACAGAAACAGGGTTGTAAACCAGCAGTTAATGTCGAGGCTTTTTGATGAGGACTTTCATTGCCTATGACGAGAAATGGGTTTGTTTCCAGTAAATTCTTGCATAAAAATAATCAAATTTCAGCCATTTCTGTTTCCATTAACTACCTTTATGAGTATATATTCAAGATGACAAGATTACATAATTAATTAAGCATTAGTGACTCCTATACATAACAGAACTGCTGCTCCCCACCTAAGATGGCATTTTTCATCTTTTCATTCGATGAATTTGTCTCTTCTGGTCCACACGCACCATGTGAAGTTTTTAACAGCCAGCAAAAGGCAAGGGCCCCCCTTCTGGACTGGTACCATCCCCTACACTCCCGCTCTTTTGTAATGTAACAGTGAGTGGCAGTATTACATTAATGCTTTGTCTAATGTTGAGGAAGCAGAAGCAGGTACTACAACATCAAGATACCTGTGAAAAATCTTTTTCCATCAGCCTCTTGTCTTTTTCAATATGCCAACTTTTCTTTCTCACCCATCCGGACCTTTCCACAGATGTTTATCCAGGCTAGTGGTATGGATCGAGCATAGGCTGTATGAAATTGTGGACGTAGCCACTGTGACATCACTTACTGGTTTGTGAACTCCTGTTTTGAAACCTTGAGTTTGGCATTTTGGCCATCACCATCTTGGATTTGAGGAGCCAGAAGTAACCATAATTGCATGAGAGGGTGGAGCTAACTGTAAGTAAGCTGCTAGCTTCGTTAGCAAGGTGCATTTACAGCTATGGTTAACTGTGCTAATGCTGCAAGAAATGGGCTTAAAACCATTAGATCAATGCCTGATCACAACACAGGTTCCGTTCCATTGAGTGTGTTCACAGTGCCGTGCTGAGGGTTCGGGCCGAGCTCGCTTATAATCATATCGGACTCGGGTCAGTTCGGTCAGGAAAACGCAGCCCAAGCCGCGCTCTAGTGTGCTCACCTGTGTGTGTGTGTCTGTGTGTGTGCACACGTGTCTGTGTGTGTGTGCATAGGGGCAGAGGAGAATTGTAAAGGCGCGTCCATGTAGAGACAGAAATGACATGCTGTTGTGTAAATAAGATAAATAACATAAGGCTATTTAGTTTGTTTAATAAGAGGACAAGTTCTGTTCTTTAATCTATGGCTTACCATGAACATTTGTTATTTTTAGCATGTTAGCATGCTGATGTTAGCTCGGAGCACCTCAGAACAGTGCTAGCATGCCTGTAAACTAGTCTTGTTTATGAGCAAACCATAAATTGTAACTAAGGAAGTGTCACTTGTTGAACATGATGAACCTTTGATCATTTTTCTACAATGCTATAACAGATTAGAGTAATTTTTGTAACTCGTACCGACTGATTTTGGTATTGTACATTTATTGTGTTTTTAGTTTCCACCAGCTGACTTAACCTACACCACACTAATGTGTGCTGCAGATGTTTAAGTTTATAAAACATTCCTTTATTACTACCTGGCCTGATAGATTACTTGACACTACACTGTTTCTAAGCATCTGCAGTCACTCACGGAGACTACAAATGACTCCAACATGAATGTAAAACATTAGTCATTTACTTTGGCCTGACATCCTCACGCTCACATTTTTCTAAGATAGGTCGATGCTTAAAAGCTTTCTTGTAAAATGCTGTCAAACTATTAATGACTGTTAATAAAAGTTTTATACTGCAAACTTTCTTTGCAGGGCCGTAATACAACCTGCTTCAATGTAAGTGCCTGTCATCGCTGTCAGCATATACTGTAGTCAATACGTGGAAACTCTTTGGTTGTGCTTAAGTACTTAGTGGTGATGGCGTGACATCCTGGAAAGAGACACCAGCTTTTAGCTTTAAATCTTCCTGTCATCGAGCATACACGCTGCTGAAGTGTCCTTGTATAAGACGTCGTCCCCCTGCTGATCTGTGACAGTCCCTGACCTCTAACCTCCCTGGAGGGTTTCACGATAAAACTCCCCAAGAATTTCATAATGATTATATATTGTTCATCATAGTGTTTATAGTGGGACCTGTCCCCTTTACATTCTGCGTGCTCTTCACTGCAGCCTGTCTCTTTCTGTCTGTTTTAGTAGATTGATGGTTTGTAATTCCTCCATTGTCCCTCCTGTGGACACTTGGTATGTAACCAAACCCCTCAACTCACGAAATGGCTTAACCAGATGGCTGCAGCAGAGCTATACTGCAATGAATTCCTCTTCTCCTCTTTCTCAAAGTCTTGACGGCTCCCCTTTCACTTTGCTTTATGTCTGCTTGAGTCAAAGACGTGAGCGTAATAGAGAACCTGGGCATCCTGCTCACTACAGCTCCACACAAAACACCAGCAGTGGTTACAATGGCGTTGTTGTCTGTGTTCTTTATTGTGGCTAGTCTATAAAAAAGATCTCACCTCATGAAAGACGGGGTGTGGTGGGAGGTGTTGGTGTGTGTGTGTGTGTGTGTATGCATGTGTGTGTTTGGAGCCCTCTTTCTGTTTTCCTCATTCACTGTTTTTCTGTCAAGTTACGTCATACTGGTAGAGTTTACCAGTTGCTGGAAAATTGTGCATGCTTTCACAAACAGCAGATACACACACGGCTTTCCATGTGGACCTTGTCATGCCAGCCAGGCTGTTGTATGTGTGTGTGGAGAGCAGGGCCCTTGCAGCATGTCTCTTGCTCTCCCTGTGGGAACATAGGTGGCCATTGTTGGGTGCTCAGAGCGCTGAGCAGATGGAGGCGAGTTTCTGATGGTAATGCTGGAAGGGAGCCCAAAAATACTGGGGCAACAGGGCTCCCTGGTCTGTGTGTGTGTGTCTGTGTGTTAGGAGCGCTTTGAAATAACACTCTCACCCAGCATGCACACACACGAACACACACTCCGACCATCCTCCTTTTCATTAATTGAATTATCTGTGTGGAGCAGATTTTGCAGCCAAGTCCTCATTCCCATACCACAGCAAGCTGAGTTGGGCCACTGACTGAATTTAATCTGAGGATTATGGTAAATGTAGTCAGAACAGCCCTAGGAGCTTTCATGCTATACTGCAGTGTAGCTTTACAAGTGTTCTATTGCCATTCTGATAGATACAGTTGTATTTTCCAAAGCATTAGTTTTAGAGGTTACAGATGTCACCTCACAATTCACATCAGTCAGTACTGTGATATTGGATGTACTGCATCATATCAGAACTGTCGCTTTGAGGCATGTCATTGGGGAAATGACCCTTAGTGCGAACCCAGATGGTAAATGGTTCGAGATACAAGTATTCTCACAGGGACACCACTTTCTGCAAGTTTCTCTCTCTTTTACCTCTCAAACAGCTGGAAGTGTAGCTGGCAGAGACAAGTGGATCTCTGCTATTCCTGGGCCATCTGCCGCTGACTGGCGTAAATGTTGGGAAGCTAATGGATGTTAAAGAAGGCTGTGGTCTGTCTGCAGGCCTGCAAAACACTGCAGCCTGAGGCCAACTCTGGACTTTTACTGTATTGTCAACATTGGCTTTTAAGGATTCATTTCGTGCTTCAGCAATGCTGTTTTTTTTTTTATCCCTAGGAGTTGAAGAGGGCTGGAGGCTAGAGACCAGAGAAACAGGGTTTACAACTCATCTTGCATTATTTCATATTGTCTCGATAGGCTCTTTTTCATAAGAAAAGTTCACAAGACAAACAATGTACATCAGAAAGTGACAGGAGTTTGAGCCCAGAAGATGCACTTTTTTTTAAGACCAGAGACCAACACAGCACGCATGTAATCTCCAACCCTCTGCTGAGCTTTTTTTTCTGTTTGGAAGATTTATTTAGGTCAGAAGAAACTGCATTTACCCCTGAGAGATTATTGCCAGGGATGTAGTGTACAGAAGAGGGGAAACCATCCTTCTTATCTTTTCATTTTTTTAGCTGTTGTAAATGTAAGCCAAGCCATTCAAGTTGTTAACTCAAGAAAACACAAGGCACTATATGAATTAAAAAGAATATACACATACTGTATATATCATGACTGCTTTTTAAATGTACTGATTTATTGTTTCAATCCAGCAAAACTGCTAAACACTTTTTGATTCCAGCTTTTGGACTGTTGATTAGGCAAAAATGCAACTTTAAGCAGTCACTTCAGGGTTCCTGTGGGTCCTTAAAAAGTGTTAAAAAGCATTTAATTCATTCATCTAAAATAAGGCCTTAATTGGTATTAAAATGTCTTAAATCAGACTTTTAAAAGTCTTAAAATTTCTTAGACATGGGAAGTAGGATTTGATAAAAAATAATTGGTAACATCTGTCTTTTATATATATAATTTACCAAATGCCTTTTGCATTAACAGCACCAAAGTAGTCACGTTTTATGATAAAGCAATTATTTGGGCAAAATAAGTGATTAATTTCTGTTCAGTTTTGGTTCAGTGGCATTCAATAAAGTCTTTAAAAGTCTTCAATCTAACTTGCCTTAAGGTGTAGGAACCTTGTACTATAGTCTCCGAAATGTTTTTTGACATTCTATAGCTTATATGATTAATTAATCGATCATAGCATAATACATAAATTATCCTGATATAAAAATTTTATTTACAGCTCTAGAATGAATAGTGACTTTGTCTCTAACAGCATCTGTAAGATGACCAGAAGCTCATCAATCCCAGAGCCATTAGCACCACACATGGTTATCTGACAGAACACATCCTCTTACGGACGAACACGTCTCCAGGCTTTCAGCCTCAGTGGAGCTGTACAACTAGATCAGACGGTGCCTGCCTGCACACCTGCTACAGCCCTTGATGATAGTGTCAAGGGATGGACCCACACACACACACACACACACACACACACACACACACACACATGCACTCACAGAGCTACATAAGTACTCGCACACACGCCCACCTCCCTCTAACCCTCAGGCATGGCTGTTGAACACAGCATCAGAGGATCAGTATATGAGGCAGCATGTTGATTACAGCATTTAATTAGTGGTTCGTGACATGACTATTCTGTGATGTTATTAAAACCACCCAGAGCCAATTAGACTGATTATACACCCCTCTCCTGGTCCATTATACACGAGGCTGGCCATGTTTGCTAATAAAGTGGTCTGGTTTGGAGTCCTAAAACCCAGAGGGGAGATAGCTTATTTTTTTTTAAGCAATGGGTTCCCTTGTCTGAAATGCAATTATGACTTGAATGGAGTTTTGGTTAACAGGATGAGGTCTGTGTTTAAGGCATGCGTCAGACAGTTGCAATGTTTTATTCAGTGAAAGAAAATAAACCATTAAAAAGAACTGAACCACAGTGGGGTTGTTTCAAATAACAATGTGTCATTACACCACCCTGAAGCCTTTAGACTTTAACACTTGTTCCCTTTTCAATTTATCCAAACTCCATTTAGGTTTAATTCAAGTTATTCTGTGTTAAACACAGCTGATTTACAGCACCAATCAAAAAAGCATTGAGTTTATGTAATTATTATTAAGGATACACAGATTAAATTCTGGGTCATTAGTAGCTGATACTAATACCAATATTTTTTGGCTGTTGTTTATTTTGTTTATGTTTTTTATTCAGCTTTTTATGCCAGAGTTACAATAAATCTTCTGTCTTTCTCACTAAACTGTTTTAAAGTAATTAAGCCTTTCATTACACTGTCTTTGAATGAGCACAAATTCAGCCATACAAATTTATGAAACAAACCTATATATATTAATTCCTCTGCTGTAATTCCTCTGCTGTAAAAACATCAACAAAGTTCTTCTTCAAACAACTGTTATCGTTCAAGTTTCTCCCAAAAATTTAACTTTACAAGATCACATTTGAACACATCATAATTATTAGAATAATTTTCCTTAATTTTCCCATTTTACTGAATAGACCTTGAATGTAATATACTATAACTCAGTGAAACATCTGTTAGCTGTTGGTTCAGGCCATCCTCTGATGTGTCGATAGTTTACCGCATCCCTTTGTCCTGAAAGTGTCCTGGGTAAGATCTCTATTTGGCCCAAACAAGTTTTCCTTTGTTACCAGGATGACGGGATGCAATTTGTCTTGAGACCTGCTTTTTAGCCTCCGCAAAATTTGTGTGACACAATGGAAAACCATCGTTCACTGCCATTGATGAGCGTCATCTTATTTTGCAATGCCAGTCAACATGACGACTATTGGCTGATATGGATGCTGGTTATGGTGTTGTTTGGTTTGTCAACAGAAAAACCATTGCTGGCCAAACAAGTATTGAACCACTCAGAGAGTAATCTGGCCATTTATGCGCAAATAAAGCCAGCGATACTGTCATAAACTTGTACATTAACACAGTAGTGTATTTAAGGATTTCACCTTTTAACCACTTGTGTGCACGGTTTGCTAAGAAATAGGTCCAGGAGATTCTTAAGTATGTCCTACATCTTAGGCCGTTAGCATCGAAAACCACTTAAATAAACATAACATGGTACTTAGACATCTGCAAATGTCACCCACTCAAACTGGAACAAACTATAAAGTAATTTTCATTTTAATTAATCTCATGTCCTCCTGCTTTGTTTACATAATTATTAAACACTCTGCTTAGGTATGTTAACTGGTTTTAAATTAAAGAATTCTGCATTTGCAATTTTTGGTGTTTCAAACCTTTTAAGAAATTACTGTGTGTATTTCACAACTGAACAAGTGACTGCAGGTCATGACGTTGTGAATTTTAAGATTTTCTTATTTAAAATAAGAAATTCTTAAGAGTAAAGGTACACACTACTTTCACATTTATCCTGGGTAGTTCAGAACTATTGTCTTCTCCCAAACTGGATTACGTAATCAATTTTTTTTGTTACATGTACATTGGCCACCTTCATTCGTCAGAGAGGTGATCAGCAATCGTAAATTAAAACATCTACATCTTCACAAACATTTGTAATTTTAAAAATATATGTAACTCACTAGTTCTCCCAGTGCTTTTAACCACATCTCATGGTCTTCATCAGCATACACAGATTGCTTAATTGTCATCATGTAACCTGCAGAAAGTTTTAGTCACATTAAAACAGTTGGTTGTAAAAGTCTTTGACAATGGAACTAAACAGCCTTCTTGATCTTTCACAGTGGTTCACTGAGTTCAGGTTGAAGACTTTAACTTCCCAGTCAATGTTGTTCATTTAAGTCTGTTGTTCACAGATAGATGGTGGTGTCTGCTAGCATTCCAAAGCAGGTATTGTCCACAGAAATAGCCAATCTGTCATATGTGTCATTAGTTTGCAGTGTGTCACATCCTCTGCCGACCACAGTTACCGATAGAGTTACTATTCATGCATAAGGATCTGGGCTTTGCAGGGACTTGTCTATGTATGAAGTCATGCTCTGAGCAGTTTAGGAGGCTACAGATTCCTGCTTGTGGTAGTTTGGAGTTCAGACAGCTGGTTTGGACGGATGAATGAGGACTGTTGATGTAAAAATCAAACAAAGCAATCATCTAAAAGTCAAACTGCCCACCAGCTGCTGGAGAAGAGTTCCTTCGCACCGTCTCAGATTGGGTTTTGTCTGGCTTGCTGCAACCTCTGTCACCCTTTATTTTAGATGAGATGGCATAACCATTTCATCCTAGAGGATTATGGGAAAGGTGCGCTGAGTCAGCAATGTCTCGCCTTTGTGGCTGATACTTTCTATCACATGTAATGACCTGCGCTTCAAAAGGGGCTGGAGAGAGATTAGAGTGATGGATGTATGTTGACATTGACATAGACTCTGACCTTAACCACATGACCTGTTTTTGGATTAAACTTCATGGACCAATTTTAGCGAATTGGAAGAGAATTGAAATCCATTGATTCTCTTGTTGGTTTTATGCCACTAAAAACATTTCATGAAAACATACATCAACCCCTTAAGTAGGCTTTGTAGTTTCTGTTGAGTTTTGCTTTGTTTTAAGGCGAAGAAGTGATTTTTATTTGTCTTGTGCAGGGATTTATAATTAGGTAGAAAGTTCCAGAATAAGACCGAGGAAAAGAGAAGGCGCAGATGAGCTTCCTCCATTTGTATGCAGCACAGGGCAGATAGGGAGCTTACCTTAGCCAGCCAACACTCACAGGAAGGTTTCTCATCAGCTTTCATTGTCAGCCAGAACACTTAAGACGATTGCTTCCCCGGTGACCTGAAATGCGTGGGAGGTTGAGATGAAAGGATGTAGAGAGAAAGAGGAAGGGTGGAGAGAGTAAAAAGGACAGGGGTGAAAGAAAGACTATGATGAGGGAGAGGAAAAGAGATACAGGGTGTCAGTACATGCTGATATCGACATGATTCCTCCCTCTACTTTTTTGTGATTTTTTTCCACATACATTCAGCGCCAGTAGTGGTCAGACTGACCTCTTGAACTATTGAGAAATAAAAGAGAGAGTAAGCACTGAACATACTACTCACTGGTCATGGAAATCCTGGCATTTAGGGAGGTGAATTCCATCCAGAAAAGGACAGTCAAGGAAGTTACAGGTTTAACAGCTTGATTAACAATCGCTCAATCGCTGGTGGTGCTACTGTAAGTTAAACTGGAGGAACCAAAATGAAAAATATACCTGTCAAGAACATTTTTAGTATCTGGTTTAGCAGAGAAAATAGAATTGTATTGAATTCGGCATCAGGGTCATTGTGGCAGGCCCGATTGAATATATCTGTGCGGGCATCTCTGTCATTGTCCTGAGTATACAGCTATGAATGCCATCCTCAGGTATCTGTGTGTGTTTTTGGACACACAGGACAGAAAGCCAGTCAGTCGACTGCTTAATGAAGTCTCTTTCATTTTGGCGAGGATGAGAGGTGGATGCACTTCATTAACCTCAATGCCACTTTGAACACACGCATGCGCACGCACACACACACACACACACACACACACACACACACACACACGCACATGCACACGCACACACACAAACTAGGAGAGCAGAAAAAGACACAGGCTACATTGAGGGCGGAAGTAACTAAAGCACATGCCAGGCGGATGAAGATGGATGGCAACCTTTTCACTGGGTGCTTTATCTTGGCCCACACAAGACAAAAACAGCAGCTTTGTCCACGTCCCATTCTGTTTTTCCAGTGGTGAATAGAGAGACAATGTCTAGCGACTAAAGACCCTGACGTTTATGGATATTAATGACATGTCGGTTGGGCTTCAGATAGAGCTGCGGTGCATTCATTGAAAGCAGAAACAATACCTGCTATTAAATTTCAGTACAATCTTCCATCTTAATAGGTCCTGTATGTTCATGCTGAGAGAATCTTGCTTGGTTTCTTAAAATTTTAGTTTCAACTTCTTTTTCACTAGATAAGTAGGTGTCAGTACATTGAAACAATGACTCCAGAGCATGCTGATCAAGTCCTTAAACATGCAGTGTTTGTTTGTCCCTGAAAGGAATTCAAATTATTGATGGATTTTTACACTTGGTTGAGAAAAATCAAATTATAAGAGTCTAAAAAAAAACTAGAACTCTCCAAATTTAGTTCTGTATTGTATATTTCCATCAGTGCATTCTTTTTTTCTGTTAATCTGATAACTGTTGGGTCTAAAAAATATCAGAAAAAGGCCCCTCTTACCTACTAACAGTCTGAAACTCCAAATCATAAAACAGGGAAGTGTTTGCAGTGTTGCCTTTATGCATGAAAAATGACCTAAATGATTACTTGATTGTTAAATGTTGCTGAGTGACTTTGTGTCAGTCAGCAACATTTAGTAAGAACTCTTCAGTCAGGACATGAGTTGTGCAGCTACTGCCTCTTAGCTTAGAGGGATAGGATGCTAAATGAATTAAATGCGTAGTTAAAATATCATTGCTTACCCAGAATATGATCTTTTTATGACATACCATTATCTTATCTAGTGAAACACACAAGTTTCTTTGTAAGAAGGAAGAGGGAATTTTTTCATGTCCACATGCACTGCTAAATTGCTGTAATTGTCTTTTGGAGTGGCTTTGTCAAATTTCAATTATATGGAGTTGTTACGTGGCAGACCATATGTTGAACAGTGACTTTGAAGTGCCTACTATTACATTTTGACAAAGATTTTGCATTGATTCTGGATGACCACTACATCACGACCGAGTAACTGATTTTGCAGTGTTTCTCATTTCCTGTAACTTCAACAGCACCATGGAGAATACAAGTTATTGTTTAGGGTTGTTGACTTCAAAGCCACATATAAATCTTACAGATGCTGATTTGATTATGGCTTGTGAAAAAAAACTGAGCAACTTGTAAGGTGTGTGTACACAGCATGGTATCTTGAGAGACTTACCATGAATAAACAGAGCCGGAGGTCTGTGATCCTGAATCCTAAATCTTGTTCAGACAACGCATGGACAACACAGTTATTCAAAAGGCACAGAAAGGCATCCCTGATGAGGATAGACTCTCCCTCAATCACTCCACTGGACTAAAACAACAGTGATAAACCATGTTTCCCATTCTTAGGATGTGATGGGGTAGAGTTTATTCTAGTCAGGGGTGCCCCTCTTTGCCTTTCAGTGATAGTGTTATTTTTACAACATGTAGTTTTCCAGCTGTGTGGAAACTGCAGAGGTAACAGTAAGTCTTAAAAAAACACCTTTTCAGTAGTATTCCTTCTTGAACTTCTGTCTGCTGTGTCTCCAAACCGGACTGCAGAGCTGATATCTCCTCTCTACATATATTAATGTTTGTATGTGAGTGCATGTGTGTGTTTTTAATTATGTTTGCATGTATAAGAATAGACTTGTCTTGCATGTCACAAAGCCATTATGTATTGATACTTTATACCGTAAATCTTCGTGGGCAAATGTCTCGTTCAGGTTTTCCTCTACAGGCTGTATGACTGTATGCAGGCTGTTCCTACAAATTTTTTTCGTATGTTTCCCTGCAGAAAGCAGTGCACCCAAATTCGTACATATCCCACATATTTTGAGAGGCTGTGATCAAGTGACCAATGTGCTGTCAGCAGTAAACAAGGAAGCAGCCCCGAACACTTGTGAGGAGTAAGGTTGGGGTGGTGGATGGGTCACAAAAAATCAGACTTGCCCAGGACTTTCCCCTTGAGTGACATGTTCGTATCTGTGTGAACTTTAAGTGAACTTTGAGTCATTAAAGGTGCACCCTAACCATGTTTCTTTTCCTAAACCTAACCTCAGTTACTTCACTTGCCTTAACCTAACCAAAAGACACTTTAACCTAAAGACACCTAACCATGTTTCTTTTCCTAAACCTAACCACAGTAACTTTTATTGCCTAAACCTAACCTCTGTAACTTTACGTTAATTACATAACTGTACATTAAGGACGTAACGTCATTCATAGGATATTATATAAACTGTTGTCCATGCATTTATTGTAGGGTATCAAACGAACCATTCTATGAGAATACGTTGCTGTATGCCATCCAAAAGTAGATAATTCATCATAAACATTACCACATAGAAACACACACACACAAAGTTTAAAGAAGAGTATTTTGATGAAAGCACACTGTTGAAGCTACAACTTTACACCAAAAGTTCTACTGTGTAACATTTACAAATACTGTCAGGGTATATGCATTTTTGTATTTTTGTATTTTGTAATTTTGCATACTTGTATTGCAAAATAAGGAAATGTTGATTTTTCAAGCAGTAATTTCACCCAACTTCTAATATGGCTGATAGCGAACATAAACAGTAAAATAAAGCAGATGCTTAAAGTATAAACAGGCCAGAGAAGAGAAACTAAACTCCAAACCACAGAGATTCAGTCAGGAGCTACAAAAGTACTGAGAGCTGAACACAGAGAGAATTTTAAAAACGCCTTTCTCTCTAGTCTCATGACTAAATGCCCGCATCAAAGTTTTTCTGCCGCTGCATTTAGTAGATGTGGATATATTTGACAGGATAAGTGAAAGTTTTGACCCAGAACTCCAGTAATTTAAAAAGAAATACAGTAATACATTTAGAGGATTTTGTCTCCCTTCAAAGAGAAGTAAGGGTGCTCAGTCAGAATCACAAAACTCTTGATGCAATGTACAAAGAAACAAATGCATCAAATGAAAAAATGAACCTTCACTGTCAAACTCTGAAGCAAGAACTTCAGGCCCTCAAAGAAAGCCAGGACAGCTTTACCACAGTCAAAGAAGACTATGAATTTTCAAGAGCGTGAGGTTCTTCAAGGAGAAATTTAGTACGTGCAAAAGGAACTCCAAAATGTGTCCGTTTCTGAGAATATGTGCACTGCAATGAAACGGGAGACAGAGGAAGGACAACAATGCACTGCAAAATGACAGCCAGCAGCTCCAGGAGAGCCTTGGGTCCAAGCAGATTGTAAGCATTTGAATGTTTGTTTCTTTTTTAACTGACGAGGAACAAAATATTTGATGTTGCGTTCAGTGAAAATGTGTTTTGCTTGACTACATTTGTATTGAGTTTTTATTTTGGTCAAGATCTGGAATGTATTCACATAGTAGCACTATTTGTGTGTAAATTAACAGACATGGGGTCTGTTAATTTACACACAAATAGTGCTACTATGTGAATGTGTCAAAAGTTATCCTGGAAAATGCAAATATTCACGCCGCCTACAGGATGGAAAGAGCAGGAACTTTTAAGCTTTGCATACAAGTTAGCCACCTTAACACTCAGTTACTGAGGAAGCAGCTCATTGTTGGGGGTCATAGTAGGTTTTGGCTGGATGAGTCATGACATGAATGAAATTCTTTTTTGTTGAGTTGAATGAATTGGATATTTGTGATTTGTCAAAGGAGATTAGCTCGACATCCAAACCTTCTAATGTCGCAAACATTAAATGGCGAGTTGATGAAAGTGGACTATGACTACTTTGGGTGCGGTTAGGTCCACAACTGAAATGACTGCTGTCTTGTTTTGGATGGGTGAGTCAGTGTGCTTGAGTATCTTTTGTATTTCAACTCTATACATGGATGCACCACTAGCAGGCCAATGTTACCAGGTAACATTAGTTAACTTTAGCTACTATTTTCAACCTACTAAGTCTACCGTTCTCAAAGGTTTGGTGACATGCTGTTAAAAATCTGGGTCGTGGCTAAAAACACAAAGAAGTTGTCACAGCACATTGTGACTGCATCAAACTCAAGACGTTATCAACACAACAATTTAACTTTACATCTGAAATGATCTTACTCTGCTTGTATAGACTGAAGGCGGAGGTTTTTGATCCAACCTGCAGCTGTTTCTTTTTACTTCTCCTGTTTACACTCTACTATTTATGGCACTCAATCTTTGTTTTTTGCCACTTTGATTGTTTGGAATAGTAGACAGTGCAGCAAATCTTCATCTTCGCCTCCAGTTGCCTGCCCTCCACCTGAACACTGATCTGCACCAATGTGTGATGTCATATGGAAATAAGCCATTTTGCCACTTCTACCATTTTTAGGAGTAACAAGTGGTCTTGGGCTGGTGGGAAAGGAAGGCATGATAGAGCATGTCCATAACCCCAAACATACTGTACATGTACATGCAGCACGTGCAATCACATGCATGTGTACCATGAAAAATGACCGGCTTATATACTTCTGGGGTGTGACTGCCTTTCCTGCCCAATTTGTTTTAGTATAAAGAAACTGGACCGTTAATAGACATTTGCCTTTTAAATACACCAGACTGCTCCTTCATTAACCAGCACACTGATCTCGCAGTCCTCTCTGCTCGTGGGCAGACATGAATCAAATCCTGATATCCCTCATCTGCCGAGTGCCTGTACCAAGGACGTTACACTTCTCAATTACTGTCCTCTGCACGTCCTCTGCCTGCCGGCTAATAACTTCAGCCTACATTCATCATCAATTTCGATTTTTCATCTCTCATGGTTGGATCAAAGTTTGTGCCTGAATCGAACAGAACGTTCTGGTCTTCTGTTTATGTGTGATAATTAGTGGATCATGGGATAGCTGATGGTCCCCGTCTTCTCCTCATTTTCCTCACTCACATGCTCGCTCTCTAATTCTGTGAATCTCTCACTCCGCTGATGAATTTACAAGCTTGTTAACTGGCTAAATTAAAAGCCATTTCCTCTAATAGTGAAAGCTTTAGGAGCCATTAATGGATCAGTCTATTTCGTTAAAAGGGGGAGAGGCTGTGTTTCTGATGGGGTGGAAATTATCTAAAGGCAGGAGGTGATAAAAGATGGGAAAACCATAAAATAAAAGGGTGGTCGGGCAGAGGATTCAGTGATGTCATCAGTGGCACCGGGAAGAATGACTGGACTCACTGCTTTATGGATGGCTCTGGTACTTTTCATTTCCCTGTGCCTTTTTGACTTTGACCAGACCGACATTAACTGCTTGGTTGAATTACGCAGCAAGGCCCATCTGAAAGCTCGGCCATGCCAAGCCTGCATTTAGCAGCGGACTCATGATCCTGATCCATTTGATGAATGCGTCTGGGAGAAAGCCTTTATTTCTTAGCTGCCACAGACAACGCTTGACAAGCTTAATATGAGATGGCACTTTCTGGAGTGATCTAGTGTCCTCTTAACAGCTAGGTTTCACTTTCACTTGTGTAGTCAGTGTATTTTTTATGGCTTGTTTCTTCAAATCAGAGCCTTAGTGGCATCTCAGGCATTGCCCACACGAAAAGTATTTTCACACTTTGTGCAGATTTACGTGCAAGATATTCACACAAAAAAGGAAAGAGGTAGTTAAATGTTTAAAAAAAATTGTATCGGGGCATTGGTGGCTTAGTGGTAGAACAGGCGCCCCATGTACAAGGCTGGGTTTGCTATATGTCACTCCCTGTCTCTCTCTCCCTTTCACACTTGTCTGTCCTATCCATTAAAGGCTAAAAATAATAATAAATCTGTTGCTGTTTGGGGCCATTTTAGTTTTGGCTCCCTGGAAGATGCCTACCTTGCCTTAGAAATAAATCCTCCCTGGTGTGTTTATTAATCATATTGTATTTCCCCAGTGTTTCTTCTTAACGCATGTAGCCACAAATTAGATGTGTGATGTAACAATGTCATGGCAGTGACAGGTGTATTGCTCAGCAGTACAGTGTGAAGTGTGAGGTTGGTGGTATGAGTGGATCTCTAGAAAACCGCAAACGGGGCCATGTAATCGGCCCTTTCCGGACAGGCATGTTTTGAACAGGCACTGCACTGGTTATTAAAAAAACTGTCCAAACAAATAGTCTCACACTGTGTTTTTAGTCAAACTCACAGTTCAGTTGTTCTCATTTACATATTCTTCCGGTTCTTGTGGCAGACAAATGAATGGGTATAAAATAGTGATTTGATGGTGGCTCATTAAGGCTACCTGCGGACCAAGGCCAACAGCACAGGACTGATTTTCCAAATTCTTGCTTTCAGATTTCAGATCTAGCTTTAGCTTTGTGCGGACGTGGCCTGAGCCTTCACATACCTTGAGGTTGTACAGTGCAGAGGTTTGAGGGGAAACTGTCAACTCTTGCCACAGCTGGAATGTCAGGAACGTGGGGGGCCTTCAGCCTCACGCCTCCTCATAATGTCATCAGTTGCAGACTTGGAGCTGCTTTATACCACGGCAGCTCCCTCCTTGGACTTTTTAACATGGCCAGAGCTGCAGACTGTTGCAGACTGCCAGACTAGGAGTGGGAGGAACGGTCCATGGTTCACATGTCAAAATAAGGGTAACACTGACAAAGAGACAAGCCTTTGAGGCGTTTGGAGAGCCAAACGTTTTTATCCATCTAGCAATGTAATTTCTGTCAGGATTCTCCCTAAATCACATAATCTGTGCTTTTAGGTAAGCATTTGTGATACTAGACTGAACATAAAGCTCATTTTATAGTATCTGATATGGGCACTTAAGCAAGACAATGAAGATGTGGCTGAACAAAACTGGCAAAAAAACCACCTCATATAGCAGTGACAATTTATTTTCTTTACAGCAGTGGCTTTTTCAGTCTGTCTTTGCTGTCTATCTTGATGTCTGCTGTGGGGTGTTTAATCTCTTCCCTCACACTAAATTAATCAAGGCAGGCCGGGGCCCACAGAGGAGCTGCCGATTTGCGTTGCGTGAAATTACGCTATTGTGAAAAGATTCTGCTTGAGCGAAAGGAAACTTCTTTGCATTTTTATCTTCTCTTTTATATAATCACGGTGCCACTGCGCTGCATATGCAAATGACTCATTACGAAATGTAAGTGGCCCTCTGTGCTCTGAGATTAAGCTGGCCACAGTGAAACACTACTAATCACAGGAAAACACTCTTACACGCTTGACACCCTGATCCAACTCACCTCTAACACTATATCCGGAAAATAGATTATTAAAAACACCAAATACTTCCAACGTGAGGACATGCAAAGAGGGTGGATCTCACTCTGCATGGCCTTAGCAACTCAAGCCTTTTCTGTCAATTTCTCTGTCAGCTCAGGCAAATCCACCACAATGAAGATAAACAAATGCAAGCTTTGCTTTTTCTTCTGATGAGCAGTTGTTTGGCAAAGTTCGCCAAGGCCACGTAAATTGGGGCGACATGAGGGATGTGTTGCATGAGGTAAACAAGTACCACAGGGATCCCTCTCTCCTTTTTCTCGTCTCACCTCTGTCCCATTTCTCAGCCTCTATTTATTCAAGTGGTGGAGAATAGGAGGGGATGGTGAAAGGGTTGTATACACCTCACAGCTGGAAACTGATAGGACTTTTTACAACCCACAGTGTCCTGCGTGTGAGAAAATGCAGTAGTTGGTCCAAGTCCCTTAGAAATCTCCCCCCTGCCTCCGTTCTTGGCCCTGTTTTTGGATGACCCTAAGGCTCTCCAGTCCAGACTCACATATGTTGTCTGAAGCTCCCATACATCCTTTTTGAATCAGGGATCTGAAATGGCTGCTTTTGTTTGTCCTGATGATGTCCACAAGTAGTTTACAACTGGAAGTGAGCCTTTGGAAAAGTGGTAAAAAGAGTTTGTTAAATTTTGATTTTTATGTGTTTTAGACAGCAATCTTAAGGACAACTATTACTGAGATACTAAACGGATAGAGCAGGTTGATTACAGCAGTCACAGGCTGACACACCACTGTTCTGCGAATGCAAGGTTTCTCCTCAAAAGCCTGATCAATGTGAAAACAGAGGGACATATTTAAATGTGTACAATAGAGCTAGAGCGGGAGGGAGGATGGCACATTTCTCTTCCTGTCAGTGAAGTCCTTCCTTTAGAAAAAGTAGGCATCAAGACTAATGAGATCCAGAGGACAATAAAAATGTGCTTGGGACAAACAGAGATCTTTACCGGGACGTCATCAGAACAAAAGGACGCAGTAAACTCACTATTAACACATCAGGGAATGCACCCTATTGTTTCCCTGGTAAGGCTACATTATGAACAACAAGTCCTTGTTGAAACTGACAGGAGGAGAGCTAGTTAATGTTAGCTGTTAGCAGCCAGTGGTCGCAACCAACAGCTCATGGAGGTTGCATTGAGTTACATTATGATGTCTTCAAGCTGCTTGAAGTAGCATTAAGTGAAGGTCAGTTATAATGTTCTCATGATGTGTTCAAATATAATCTTGTAGGATTTAGATTCTGGCAAGAAACTTGAATAAATACAGCAATTTGAAATAGATATTAGAAAGGTAATAATGATATACGAGGTAAAAAGGCTTGAAGCAGTTTAGTAAAGATGTTATTTATGTAAAAGAAGGTTATTTTACATTTACACATTTTTCATAACTTTGGTTACACCTGTGCTCATTAAAGATAGTGTAGTGAAGGGCTGACAGACTTGAAAACAATTCAGTTTTTTTTTGTTTTTTTTTTTAATAATGGAGAGGTCTTTGTTTCCCTGGCATAGAGGGGGAAAAATGACCAGAATATAATGAAACAACAACAAAACATTGGTATTGGCTTTTGGGAAAACTGTTATTTTACATTTAACATTGGTATCTATATTGGCCCAGAACTTCATAATCACTGCATCCCTACTTTTGATACAGAGATCAAGCTTTTGACGTTTGGGAGCTTAGTTTGAAGTCCATTGACATGCTGTGTCTGCCCATATTATTTGTGTGTGGGTGGCAACATGCAGAAAGCCATTCAGAGTCCACTGGGTCCATCTGCCAGGTTTGAGGCCCTGCTCACACATATGGACACACACACATACACACACTCACTGCTGTCCACCTCTTGTCTCTGCAGCTGCACCCTGCTGCCCAGCCAGACCCATATTTTCATCACCCCATCATGCCCCTTGATTATGTTCCTTTCTTTTTTAGTTTGGCCTTGAAATAATTGAATCTGATGAAGACTGGACAGCCCACAGATACAGTCTTTAGCTTTGACAGTCACAAAAAAACACATGTTGAACAACACCATGGATGATATGTACAGAGTCATGTTTCCTGGCAACCAATGAAATCCTGCACAGCACAGTTTTTTGTTGTCCTGTCCTAAACCAGAAATTTACATCCAACAAAAACAAATAACCTTCCAAATGTATGCTGTCATTTGCACAGAAAGCACAATGAAGGAAGGAAAACTCTATTTTTGATTGGATGGTGGACGAGGGAAACATTGCTTATGTCTCTATCTAATGCTTAATGTCAACAAATGTCCTCCAGTTGAAATCATAACACTTTTTTAAAAAAAAAAAAGTTGAAATAGTCTCAGTGAAAGTCATGGGTATTTCCATCTGCTTGCTACACATTTCTGATAAAATACCATTTCTCACAGAAAAAAACCTAGAAAGAATAACTCAGTCATAAGCTTTCCTGAATTCCCCAAGATGGCTCACAGGGGTTTGGAGCTGCATTAAAATGTAAAAGTTTGACAGCTAAATGAAAAAAGAGAGTTAGGTGAAATTTAATGAAAGGTATTCTGTTCATTTCTGACCCTGGGTGGTACCAATGAGCATTAGTGTGCGCACATTCACTTGTACTAATAATGGTACCAGGCACTAAAAACGAGCTTGCACCCCCATTCTTATTTGATCTTACGTACATGTGTGTGTGTTTCAGGAAGTCCTGTGACCCCCCCACTCTCCCTGACATGAATCACTTAGAACCAACGCAGTTTAAGCTAAATGAACTCCCCCTCCCGCTCAGCCTTAATCACATTAGCCTAAGTGATATGGGAACGCCAGGCCAGACACACACTCCCTCCTACTCTCTCTGTCTTTCAACCCAAATAAATAGCCACTCCTCCAGAGCTTTAAGTTGTCTTAAGCTCCATCTTTGGATAATAGACCATTTGCTCCTCCAAAGACCCCAGTGTGGAATAATGAGGATCAAGACGAGGGCAGAGAAAGCAGGTCTAGAGAAATGCAAGAGGGTGGAACAGAGGAGGAGAGCTGACACTCGGCTAATACCCGCCCCAGGACAAAACCCATCAAAACACCTGTTTTGTCAGGGTCCAAGGTTATTGTGCAGAATGACTACTGGATTTTTTTTGTAGTTGACTGCTATTGGGTGGTGGTTGAATAAGTATGAACAAAACAGACTCATGCCCAGATGGTGGCCATTTTTGACCAGCTGAAAATCCCAACTGCGATAAAAGACTTAAAGCACAATGGAGGGTCATTTTTGATGTTTTAAAAAGTAAGGATAACTGCAAGCTCATAGGGCTGTCAAGGTAAAGGAATTTCCCCTGCGGTGGTTTAGGGTGGCTCAACAGCTTGTTATGCGGCATTATTGCCATCTTTAGTGGTTTTAGCAAATTGCCCAATTTACCCTGATTTTAGGGCTTTGTAAATACGCTTCATTGTTAGGCTATTATTAGGTGTATTGCTGCTTTTGGAATAACAAAGATGATAGTTTTAAAACAAATTAATACTTGTTCACTGTAAACTGTTCAGGCAAAGTGTAGAAGGGCAATGTTGTCAAGGGCTAAGGGGCGCAGCCAGAGGCATTATGTTTTTGGATTGTCTGTCCATCCATCCCATTCTCATGAACATGACATCTCAAAAATGCCTTGAGGGAATTTTGTCAAATTTGGCACAAACGTTTGGTTGGACTCAAGGATGAACTGATTACATTTTAGTGATCTCGGGTCAAAGGGAAAGGTCACTGTGACCTTGTCCATATCAGTCTCGTAAACCCAATATCTCTAGAATACTTTTGGGAATTTTATCAAATTTGCCACAAACGTCCACCTGAACTGTGGAACAGGTTTTTCAAATGGTCTGTTCTGTCTTCACTACAAGTAAACTGTGGGCTTTTTCACAGGACTGTTTACTATACACAATCACAATACCGACTGTCAACAATTATGCCAGTGAAACAAACACTAGATTTGTTTGTTACGTTTCACTACGAAAGCGTTATTAAAAAGAACAGTTTTGAAAGTAAAATATCAATTATCCCTTCTGACCTTCTGAAGTGCTGTAGTGCTGATGTGAAGCTTCTTCATAGGCCCTGCCTCCACCGGTCCGCAGACCAGAGTGTGACCTTGGTTGTAGCTTCATGCAGCAACATCCGTAGCCTATTTCAAGCATTGTCAACTGCCATGGCTACATATGAGTCTGGACAAACATGGATGTAAACTGTAACTGTAGACGTTGACTGGTTCACGGAGGCATACAGCTGTTTTGTCTGGTTGCTATGATACAGAATATCCATGGAAGTAAAAATGTTGGCACAAGGTAGAGTACCTACTTGCTCTGGCCCTTGCTCTGGATGGAGGGAAGGCTGAAGCACATAGGAAATACCCACCGGTCTGTGTGGGTTCAGTAATAATTTCCTGCTGTCTGTTGTGTTTCAGGCCTGTTAACCTTGTTACTGCATAACATCAGATAAGTGCCACATTTCTAAAAGAAAAAACATGCGTGGACTGGTTATACCAAGTGTAGTGGCTTCAAAAACTGTAATGGCTAACAACTGTATGTAGATCATCCTTGTGCATCTATTCTATGTGTCGGCACACATGTCTAAATCCTAGAGCAGTTGCAATTTGGCAGCATTCATATGATATAATACAGTTTTATTTGATGTTAATATGCATCTCTGTGCAGAATGATCAATGTTACTGGCTGTGCAGGACACGGACAGAATGTCTCCATGTGCACCTAGTTAATAATCGATGGAGGGAACTCTGGTATCTGTGTTATTCCCCAGTAAATGGCTCCCAGTTCCTGCCCAGCCCAGCCCATCTTTTATGGATGAGCCTCTCGTATGCCTTGTCAACACTGCTCGCCATCAATCTGCATCAGCTGGGCAAACAGCGGATTGATTGGCCTGTGTGAGCTTCTGTTTGTGTGAGATCGAAGAGATGTTTATTGTGTATGAGGTGGGTGGGTTTGGTCAGGTATACCATCCCTTATAATTGTTGTTGGTGCTGGGCTTTGAGCCATTGAATTCAAAGTTATGTACAACTTTCATCATTTTTTCCCATCTTGTTTTGCATTTCTTTACCTCAGCGATATTCAAAATTCTAGATGGAAGTGATAATATATATTGAAACTTTTTTGACAATCATATCTTTTGCCCGAGATGGTGATTGCTACTTGTGAAAAAGACTATTTGTAGTCTGTGGTCACCTCACCTCCTCATCATCCTCCTCCATCCACTTCCTGTCACTCATGCATCCCAGACCTTTGCATCTTTTTCCGCTTCAGTCCTCCACTTTTTCCAAAGTTGAACACATTCTGATTCTTCCATGTCTTGTTTGCTTTTTTGGAAATCTAACTTTCACTAATTGTCTTTTTCCCTTTTCCTTTTTCTTTCCCTCTTTGCCTACTGAAGCTCACAAATATATAATTGCAGGTAAGAGCACCAAAATGTCTTCCAGTGTTTCGTTACCTTGCTAACAAGTGGTTGATCCTCACATATCCTGATATACTTTGTGGAAAAAGGAGTAAACTTTAATGGGAATCTGTATCCTGTTGGTTAAACAGTTTATCTTGAAAGACCCAAATCATATCTTGAAGCTCTTTTTCTCTGTATGTGGGCCTAATTAAAATGACAGTCAATACAAGGAGCTTGAAGATCAGTCACACACACACACACACACACACACACACACACACACACACACACACACACACACACACACACACACACACACACACACACACACACACACACGGCATTGAAGTACACCCCCAGGAGGTTTGTGTCTGAACAAAAAGTGTCTGAGTTGTCTGTGTATCTGATTTAATAAGGTATGGGAAGGATTTATACTATGTGAGTTGTATGAGGATATATCCTCTCTGGGAATAGAGGGCTATGATAGTGTTCATCTGTTGCATGCATAAAAAATATCTTTAAAATTGCTTCCTCTTTTATGTACTTGATACTTGTAATTGCTGACAGAGTTGTCTCATGCCATGCATGCTGTAAGTATGCAATTTGCTGTGGTGTAATTAGTGCTGCTACAGTAATTTTATCACAGCTATGCTGCATTTGTGTCAAGCTGCCTGCAGAGAGAGGACTAACTATGTCAGCACAGGTGTTTTCTTCTAGTTTTTATTGTTTATCATCAATTAATTATTATTTTTGCTTTTATTATCACGTGAAATAAATAAATCATGGAAAACAATATTTCACATTTTTTAATTTGGTTGGATCAGTCATTGGGAGTACATTTTCACATAAAACTATGTAATAACTGTTAATTGGCTAATATTGTCACAATAGGAAAAGCACAGGTGTTAATAATAAAGCTTAAAGCTATAGTTGGTAATGTTGGAGAGCTAGCAAGATTTCTAAAGCTCCTCCTCCCCCTCCCGTCAGGGCTCTGTCCAAAGCCACGGCTCCACAAACTTGAACGCACATCCTGCAGTAGGAGTCAGCAGGGCAGAGGAGAGCCAAGTAAAAATTCCCATTACCTGTCCAACAGAAAGACAGCAACCTCTACATCACTTTTCAGGCCCTTCAGCTCCCTCAGTTGTCTCCACTGTTCAGAAGCTGCGCCGATGTAGACGTCTGGTTTGTCCTCTCGCTTTATCCAAAGCCTTTTTCGTTGCAGCCTTTTCTGCCTCCGACTTTCTTTGCCTCTCATTCCTTTTTCTGAACACATTATGTATTGACTACTCTCAGGATAGAAGGACCATTTCACCCAGTATAACAAGAAGCGTTTCTAAACAGGATTACCAACTATAGCTTTAATGTTGGCTGAGTTACACTTAGCTGCGTCAGTTTGAAGGTCTTAGTGTTTTGCATGCAGGCTTATTGTCATGGCTTACTGGGAAACTTGAATTGAACAAAGCCATCGTTAATGTTATTACTAACAACTGTTCCTTCACTACTATGACAAGTTAAAATGTGTGCTGTGCAAGAGGCCCATTGCTTTTAAGCTGTTATTGCTAACATGTTATAAGTCAATTCCCTACTTACACCTACAGTAGTAGAAGCATGAGGAGCATACACTAAGTTCTATATTTTCTCTCCTTTTTGCACTATTTTGGTCCCCACCAGAGTTTGCTCAAAATTCTATGTGGTTTAGTACATTTTCAGAGTGCACGTAGTTCATTAGATCCATTGTTAATAGAAAAATACTGAGGAGCTATAAGTGCCTGTGGTTAAAAAAGACAGGTCTGTAATTGCATAGTATATCACTGTGCTTCTGGCAACCGCAAAATTGTGATATAATGTCCATGTTGCAGACCTCAAGTGGGCTGTTGCTTTTTATATGATGAAAAGTATTTGTTTATTTGTTTAATAGTACCAGTTAACCCACCATATCCCTGTAGCCTGCTGCGTTGCACAGCTTCAGAGCTGGGAAATCAAAAATGCCAAAACCCTATGAATCACTCAGGTTGTCCTGAACAAGTGTGTGTTTGTGTGTTCTCAAAATGCACACACCTGTGCATGACTGTGTCTGGTATTAAACTTCAAGTAAGGCTTTTAGACTTTAACAAGATTATGTGGCGAGGATAAGGGTAGGGGTGAGGTCAAAGGTCATGCATGGTGGGGTGATGAAGGCTCTGGTGCTTGCAGCAGGCTGTGCCCTGCTCAGCGTCAGTTTCCTTTGGGAACTCATTAACTGCTATAGAGGCTAACCATCCTCCACTAGCAAACAAGCACCTGCTGGAGGAGAAATCAACACAGTCTAGAAAAGCCTTCACACCAAGTGGGGTTCAGACTACAGGGTAATAACAAGGGAGAAATTTTCTTTCTGTGAGTTTTTTTGCCATGCGAATCCTATTCTGCCCTCCTCACTTTTAGTATTGATGCTGCTTCAATCCAATTACTGTCTTGTTCTGTAACATCACAGTACAAGACAGTGCTTTTATGGTACTGGATGGTGTGCGGCATTTTGGATCATGTTAATTTGATAAGTAACCTACTGCCACACAGTCCTGTGGTTGGCGCCCTTTGTAGTCACAACTCAGATGAACCAGCTTGAGCCAGTGTGTACATACCTAATCCGAACTTGTCGGGTCCCCTCAGGTCTCTACAGGCTGGGTTCCGACAAATATTTACCACGTTGTGGGTTCAGCTTACTTGACATGGTGCTTTAAGTTCTTTTTAGTGAAAACATAGTGTGAAAAAATAAATGGGTTGAACCTATCTGTTTCTCTCAGATCTGGGTGGGGTTTGAACAAAAATATATGGCCCAAGCTGCACTCTAGTGCAGTTTTGATATACAACATTGGTCCTCTGTTTTGCTTCTGTCTTTGTCCAATCCTTTACCCTTTGAATCATATGTTGTTATTCATTTTAATTTGACAGTAAAAGAGGGACGAGGGTAAAGAGTAAGTGGGGCAAGATATTTTTTTCCTTTTTTGTCGACTAGTTGCTGGATCTTTGTCACATCTGCATTGTTAGACAGAACATTTTCCTCAGTGCTCTGTGACAGTGTGTGACAGCACATGAATAGCACAGTCTGCTATCAGCTACATGAGTCTCATCACTGGCGGACCCATTATATACACACCAGCATTTTCCTCAAGCACCCCCCATTCAACAAGGACCAGGTAGTTTGGCCCTTTTCAAAAAGCAACGCACCATTAACAATGCACGCCAGTGGAGAGGACATCTTTTGTAGGCTTAGCTATGAATCGAGCAGATACCAATTTCCTTCCCTGGCCAAAGACAGATCCGTTGTTCCATTTGTCCGCTCCAGTGATCCTCTTTTTTTCTGAGCCAGAACTCCATTATCAGCCCTTTAATGTGACTTTCAAATGTGAGAGGATGCAATTATCTGCTGTCTGGTTTGGGAGGTCAGTAATCAGGATGGGAGGGTTGATGCCTGTAGCTTCTGGCTCTTCAGCTCTCTGTTCCCAAGAGGGTAGGTGTCATTTATATTAAATGATAAGCTCAAGGTCAATATTATCCAGCTTTGTGGTGAATAAGTGGCCACAACACATTAATTCTTCATCTGTACGCATCTTATTCTACCCACTGGACTGTTTGCAGAGGCCCGCTTCCTGACTGACAGCTGACAGTCAAAGTAACTGACATGTAGGGAGAGTGCTTTTTTTTTCTTGCCTTCTTTCAACTGAACCCTGAAGGTTTTCTCGCTCTTTGCCAAATTTAAGGTAAAGCTGTAATGATTAATCCATTCAACAATTAGTTGTAGATTATTAAACGAATCGCCAACTCATTTGATAAGCGATCAATCGTTTTGGTGATTTTTTTAGGAAGAAAAAGTAAAAAAGCTCTGATTCTATGACAGTAAACTGAATATCCTTGGATTGTGGACATTCAAGGATGTCAACTTGGGCGTTAGGGAAATACTGATGGACATTTTCCCCCATTTTATGCCATTTTTTAGACCAAACAATCAGCCAATCAAGAAAATAATCAACAGATTAATCAACACTGAAAATAATCATTAGTTGTCGACCTACTGTAAAGCTGTAGTTTATTTCAGATCCACTTTGGGGGGTTGATGTTGAGACTTTATGTGATATGCGTCATTGTATTGGACTGGTTGTAGGACTCGTTGATTCTGTATTTCTTAAAGCACAAAAGATACTTTGACTTTTAGATCTGAAATATGTTGAATGCACAGGTAATCAAGGGCACTGGTTTATTCACATGTTCTTTAAGAATTATTTTATACTGTTTCTTTGAGTAAAGTTGAGACGCTCCATTTTGGGCCAGACAAGCAGCAGACCTACGTTATCATTGACTATTTATCACTTGCACCCCCCCTTGTCATGTCCCTTTCACTCCGTCTCCTGTTTAACTTCCTCTCTGTCTCTTTCCTTGAGGTCAGTGTGAGGCCCCGGCTCCCCTCCAGGAGCCCAGCCTTGGATCGGAGACATCCTCATTTATCAGTCCAAAAAAAAAACCAAACAAAAAAAAAACCTCCCTGTAGTCAGGGCCATCCTGACCCTCTGTATCAGCCCTTCCTCAGATAAGAGGCTAATGAGCTGACATGCTCACAAAATAGACCAGAGTTTCAAGGACCATACCAGTGGTTTTTCATTGTTCAGCCCCTTAGCCATGAATTGCTTATGCTTGACGTTACAGCAGCATGCTTTGAGTTGAAGAAAAATGACCTACCTTCCAGGCAGCTGTTTGGTTTCCGTTTATGTGAAAATTAACCTGCAGAGACTTGCTTATGATAGGTGATCAATCAGTGAACTTTCAGTCTGGTTTATCCATCTTGTCCAAGTTATTTTGTTGTTGAGTACAGACTTTTGAGAACTCTTCCTTTGTGGTGTATTTCAAGACACCCAAGACATCCAAGATTTGTGATTTAGCTGCCAGGCATTCCTGAGGTATGTTTCTGGAAATCAAACCCAGACAACAAACAACAAATAGATATGAATGTTGTGATAAGGAAAGTGTGGATGGCAAATTAAATGTAATCCTTAAATAGAATATGCTTAAAGCTCATGCATGGTCATAAGGTTGGCTTATGCTATACTTTTCAGAAGATGCGCAATCTGTAACTCTTGGGCAACTTTTTAATGTTTATCCTTGTCAGTAAATATCACGTTTATCTTCTACATGTGTTGTATCCATTCCAAGGTGTCCGAGCCTTGGAGGTTTACGTGTCAGTTCTTGCATGCCGGTATGCGTAAAGTGTTTATGTCTGAAAGAGGGTATGACTGTTTATTTCCATAGGCGTATGTGTGCACAAGAGTGTTTATTTCCATGTGTGTGTGTGTGTGTGTATAAGAAAGTGAGCTGTGTATAGAGAGCAAATGCTCTCAGCAGCATATGTTTAGTGCGATGAGTGTTTATTTCCAAATGTGTGTGTGTGTACAAGAAAGAGAGCTGTGTATAGAGAGCAGATTCTCTGAGCAGCGTACAGTATGTTTAATGCTGTGAAGCAAGGCAGGGCTGACAACATCTTTTCTCCCAGCACTTTAACAACTACAAACCATGCATGAGACTGTCAAATGTAAGAAAGCATATTTTAGCATCAAACATTTTACGCTTCAGTGACATGTACAACATAATACAACTGTTGTCATTCTTATAAGTTTCTTTGTTGACAAAGTTAGACACCATGAAAGATACTCTGTTCAAGTAATCTTAACAGGCCAGAATTATGTTGCATAGCTGCGACAGCAAAACAAAACAAACAAAAAAGGATATCTCACAAACCTAGAAGGAGTTTTCATTTTTATGACTGCAATTTCAAAAATGTACACACCAAACAGATATTAAAGGGGGCTTGCTCTCCCAACACACATACAAATCATTGAAATATATTAGTTACAAAACATACACAAAACAAAATGAAGTTGCAGTATCCCCTGAGCTTTTAAAATTGTGTTTCTGCTGTCTTTTTAATATTCTTATATAGGAAATACTTTATATTAAGTTACACATATTCACCATTAGCGAGTTGCTCATTAGCATATATATTTGTAGCATACTGGCATTTAATTAAGAGGCATGCATGATAATATGGGCACATCATCAGCACCAGCTGATATTGGCTTTAAAATACAATATTGGAATTGGCCAACATGCTGATAATACCTGTACGTCATCAGTATCGGCCAATATGGGCTTGAAAATGAACCATCAGAATTGGCCAACATGCTTTTTCTTATTTTGCACAATGAATGAATATTACATACATTGAAAAGTATTGTATTTCATGTCTCCATCTGCTGGACCGTCACGATAAGACTATGCATGCATAATATGATGTTTATTCCACTATGATTGCTAAATGAGTTGTTAGATATCGGCAAATTGAATATTGGCAAAAAATCCAATATCATGCATCCCTATTAATTTGCTATAATAAACCACTTAATGCCCTATTCTGCTACCCTGGAAATCCAGAGTTCTCGCGAGAGCACAATTTGAATTTGCTCAGCTAGTCACTCTGGCAATCAGTAATGATGCTCATTACCTCTGCCCATGAACCGAGCTGCACCAATCACATCGGTGTATCTGATATAGGCGGGCCAGAGGCGAGCTAAACAGATCACGACATCGCTACAACGATGATTTCCGGAATGAGTCAGTTAACATTGCAAGATGGTTACGGATGAACACCAGTTGTTTGAAACGGCTTTGGCCGCTACAATGAACGAGTTAGACTTGGCTTTTTCTCTAAAAGAGGAACAGAAGACGGCACTCGAATCTTTCCTTTGCAAAAAGAACGTTTTTGCTGTTTTGCCAACCGGATACGGCAAGAGTCTAATCTAGCAGTTAGCTCCGCTGGTAGCTAAGCGTTTACGTCACCCCGTGTATTGTTCTTATTGGTTGTAGTGTTATCCAGTTGCGTGCAGTGATATTTACAAATGCATGCTTGGTGCTGCCCCTGAAGTTGGGCCATTTTCATTACTCATGGCCAGACCCTAAATCTTTCTAGATTTGGGTCTGGATTTCCAGGCTACTATTCTGCATGACCTTACTTTACAAAGACTATACTCTCCCTCAGCAACCTCCTAATCACTGCTTATTGATAGGAAGTAAGGAAGTTGTTGTACATGAATTATGATCTTGATATGCTTTACTCAGCATGGGCCTTAAAACATGACAGTACCGCAAGAAAAATCATTCTCCCTTCAAACACTTAATAAATATGGTCAATTCTTATGTTACAACACACAAAACTACAGGTGTGAATAGTGTCCAAATAACTCTAAATTAAGTCTTTCTAACTCAGGTTCCATGTTCCCAATTCTAAAATTCATCTTTCAATATGTTTTAATGTCACTCCTGTTATACAAATACAATGGTTTAAAATGCTTTTTGCTGGGAGGCTTCACCAAAGAAAAACAGTAAAAAAGGTAAATCTACAGAGACATATAAAGTATAATAGAATAAAATAGAATAATGTACAATCAAGAGGCATTGAATGTTGAATGCAATGTAATAAAAATCATTGGGTAATGATCAGTATAACTTCCAAGTTTCCATAAGACAAAAACAAACAAACAAAAAACAAAAAAAACATTTAAAATCTCAAGGGCACTCAGTGAGCACAGGCCCCACCAATGCCAAATGCCCTATCTTGCAATGTTAATGAAAGTGAAAGGTAATTTGTGTATCTGCCTTGTGATTTGGATCTGCTCCAAAATTTAATGGGTTCTTCCTTGGCCTATGCTATATATTTCCCATGAAAGCATTGTAGCAATATATTGTAAAACTGTATACTGTAGTATGAAAATGATGATTTTTTGTAATCGGTACAGTTGCTATCTACATAATTGAAAACAGTAATACAACCACATGAATAATTGCTATCTCTATTATGCATCTCCTTTCCTCTTCGACTTACTGTATACTGTATACCATGAGACAGTAATATTTTCTGAGACAGTTATTGTACTCGTATGGTCAGTAATCCTGCTTACAAAGAAACAAACCAGGCTGAAAACATAAACAACTTGTTTGGTGGATGTTAAAAAAAAAAAAAAAAGCATTCACTGGAAGCACATGTCATGGCTGCCTCAGATCATTGACCATTTTTGTGAGGCTATGCATTACTGAACCTTTTAAGTCTTCAAAATGTAAATGTCATTAATCTGGTAGCTTATTTTATTTGGACTTCAAGTGCCTCTTGAAATGAAGTATTTCAAGTGTACGTCTACTGATTAACAGCTGTGCTTTGCTATGACTTGTGTAATATTATTGTTGCCCTGAGGCATGTTTATTGAGTTGCTTGTATTCTTTTTGGCAGCTCCAAAAACGGCCAGAAGCCTGTCTGCTTGGCTGTCAGGGTTATGTTCTGCCTTCCTTATTGGGAAGGAATCACTCTCCCTCTCTTTCTTTCTCTCTGACACAGACATACACACACGCGCATGCACACACGCGCCCGCACACACACACACACACACACACACATACACACACACACACACACAAACTGTGCTGTAACTTAATTGACTTGGTTGGAACATGACCAAGGGTCCTTGCAGTGATCCAAGCCACTCTTTCCCCCTGCAGGCCTGAACACTATCCTCTCTGCTCCACCTCACCGTCTCCTGCTGAAGCCAGATACAGGCAGCACCTCAGCTGTGTTTACACTACTCTCCTCTACAATGATTTCTGACCCACATGCAAACTCTTATCTCCAAGGCTCCATCGAACTTTGTGTCATGGCCAAGCTCATTAGTCTGGGATATTCCTGCATTATGTATTATTACCTTTGTCTGGTTAGTGCCTTGGCCTGCTATAAACGCTGTAAACAGCACTGTAGGGGAGCACCACACCTTAAGAGGTAGCCGCTCCAAGTGGCTCAAAAGCACATGGGAAAGTGTGTAGAATACTTAATGGGTCCTCTGCCAGTTTCAGTTTCCTAGTCATGTGTGTGAAGTGTTTTGGTGCATTGCAGTTCCTCATTTACCCTTATAGTAACTCCAAAAAACAACCAGAAAGTGCCAGCACTTTACTTTTTCTGACTCTTGCAGACTAAGAGCATCAGATTTGCCTTACTTGACTCAAATATTTGAAAAGTACCATGTTTTTACTTGGGTAATAAGACTGATAACAGACTCTACTGTGGTATCAGTGCATGCCTGGTTCCACTTCAAGTTAACAATAAAACGGTGGCTTTGAAAGACAGCTCACTACTTATGCTGTAAGTTTAAACACTATAAGTTATGATCAGAGATGTCGGAGATACTAAACGCATACCACATCTATTAACCTGATCTTTTATGTGTCTTGATCCTCGATATACAGATTTGAATTACCTTGACTGAATGTATCTTGATGAATGGTATAAAGCTATAGGAGATATCACCCCAAAATATATGAGGGAAAAATATATTGTACTATTGACAATTCCCTGCAAATGTCATGGATTTAGTTTCCAGCATGTACAGTATATTGACAGCTGCACTCAGTTAATGAACTTCATGGGTTTCCCACCTTTTTTATGTAGTACTTCATCAGTCATGTTGATGTAGGGAATGAGATGGAGGTCTTCAGAATGATTAAGTGTCCCCCGACTCCACCCCACCCCACCTCACCTCACCCCCTCACCCACCTGTGGAGAGTTTTACAGTAGCTCTTATTCCTGGCACTGATGGCATGAATGAACAGATTGGGGCTACTCTTTGCATCTGCTGCCATCTCATGGCTGCCTGCTGCACACTGCAAAGTCAATGTACTGCTCCTTCATTGCACTGCTACCCTACCTGTTACTGTAACATGTGTAGTACTGTAATCAGAAAAAAACGAGACAAGTGTGCGTAAATTGGAGTTGGGTGTCTTGTGTTGTGCAGACAGCTTCTTGTTAGGATATTCTAAGGAAATTTTTAGTGTTTCTGCCCCTTTTATGGCTCTAGATCGCAACAGTAGTACATCTGTAATTCTAATTGGCTTTTCATTATTCCATTCATCAGTTCAAAGTTTCACTTGCACAGGCTAAACTGCAAGTGCCCAGCTCTATTTTTTGTTGTCCTGGGCATCCAAAACACTTTTTTTCCTGAGGGTTGCTGATAAATGAAACATGACTCAGCATGAAGGAGAAGAGGAAAATGGAAACAGATAGCATTTTGAAATAACTGTTGCTGCTTTGCTCTGTGTGTGTGTGTGTGTGTGTGTGCGTGCGTGCGTGTGTGAGGTCAGGAGCACTGCCAGACTGCCTGGACAGCTTTTCCACATTATGCTTGTTCTTTTCAGGGTCTCTGCTTTTTTTTTGTCTGTTCTGTTTAAATGTTTGGAGGGAGCATTTCTGTTTCTCATCCCTGATATCCATGTCTCTGTCACCTCTCTTTCTGCAGATATGCAATAAGAATTCAGGTTACTGAAGTACGATCTCCGTCTATTTGACAGCCCAGGTTCAAGCCCTGCTAATGCAAAACTCTGAATCTCTGCCTGATCTAATCTGCTGTTGTGCAGCTGACACTGACTGTGAATCACAGTTACTTTGCCACCATTAAAATAAAGAGACAGTTCATTCCTCTTTCAATGAGAGTGAAACAAATATGTGCAGCACTTTTTCACAGGCGATTTGTTTCACCTTAGAATGCTCAGGTGTTTTCTTATTTCTGCAAGGACAAGAAGGTACACTAGGGGGCGCACATGCTCCAACACTGAGTATAAGAGGTGGCTCCACCACCATCCAGGGGTCTGGAAAGTCCAAACTTGAGCTCAGCCTTCTCTCTACCCTCCTCCTGCCTCTTTCTCATTAGGGCATCACATAACAGACTCAAAGCAGGCTGAGGACATTATCATACATTCTTTTTACACAAAAAAACAAACTGCAACTCAGGCAAAATGCACTGTCACAGAGGTATTTTAATTTAATGATGCTTTTTTTATGGTGCATCTGCTCTTTAGAAAGAAAAACAAGAGCCAAAAGTGACAGGAATGAGAAATGAGAGGGGGAGGTTGTGAGATGGATCTGAACCAGAAATATTATGAGCGCATCATATACACTGCAACCATTAAAAGGAAGAAAACAAGGAGGGAAACAATGAAAGGAGGGCAGTGGTTCATGCACATTCATATTTAATTTGTCATTTGAGCTGCTGTTGCATCAGCTCTTGTCATTCTGGTGACTGAGTAGCTGGTGCAAAGTCTTCATCGACGCTGTGGTGGGCTGCTGGGGTTGTGTTGCCAAGGGCAGCGCCTCCATCGCAACCCACTGGGTCATGGGGGGTTAGAATATCTAGGTTATGGTAATATAATCTCTTTCACCCATGGTCGCACCTACTGTATATGCAGAGGGCTGCAGTGAAGGGATAAGGGTGCGTGTTTGCACGTGCCCAGGGGCCTGCTAAGTGGGTATATGCGGATGGGGGGGTGTCCCATCTGGTGTGTTGTGCCTTCCCGCACCCCACCCTATGAATCTCCAGATTAAGAGGCCAGCACCGAGTCCCTGACCCAGAATTCTTGCCCCATCCCATCACAACACTGCCCACGCCCTCCTCCCACACAAAATGCCCCCCCGTCACCTCCATTTCCTCCTCAGGACAGACGGCCTCATGGGAGAGACATTGGGTGAGGTCTCCATTAGCGGACCTGCCCCTGATGTGCGGCTGCGGTGTTGCATTCATGGACTCACACCGAAGAAAAATGGGAGTTAAAAGCGATGGTGTCAGCTGTGGATTTGAATAAGGGGCTTAAACTGTTACAGGGTACAGGGTTACACTCAGCTGACATCTGGTAAAAAATGTTTCTGCATGGAAATGACATTCAGTCTGAATCACTGGGTGTACAGTACTGGATTTTTCAGGCAAATATTGATATTTTTTAGATACCCATTTGTGCCCAAAGAAAAAATGTCAACCCATTTCTTCTGATTGGTCTAAAGTCTTAAAATCTGGTATGGACATACTTTGGGCAAATATCTTTTGGTGACCACAGTCTTCCCAATTATGTGTGTTATACACAATTACTAGCTCATGATTACGTACAATGTACGAATTTTGCAGCATTACTTTCTGTAGAAAAACGTGTGAACAGTGCATGAGAACAGCCTGCATAGATACTAATTAAATGACTGTACTTCTTGTACTTTCTGAGATAGAGCCATTTTCTTATCGTAGCCATCTATATTTAGTCCTTGGACACATGGGACTACTGCTTTTTTCTAAAACATAATGAAATATATTCATAAAAAACCGTTCCATCAGCCCAAAGACTAGATATAGTGTGATAAGAAAAACTCACAGTTTTACCAATTTTGAAAATCTCTTGGCACTTGTGCTTATGCAAGACCAGAGAATATGTCCACCAAGGGAAATCCCAAATTTCAGTTCCTGGCACAAATGGGTTAAAAATCTGACTGTGATATACAGTATATCCTGATACCCATCAGCTGATGATACAATGATATGGGTTGCACATGTATTTTTTGGCCTCATTTTGGCGTCACATGTCTGGCAGCATATTCTGAAATAGATTCCAAGATTTTTTTTCATGAAGCAATAACCCAGATATCTATATATCAACCCTTCCCCCATATATCCATCTGCTTTACCTCTGTTACTCCATCAGCTCCCCATTGCTGCCACTCACTCACCCTGTAACCACTCTGCTGTCCCCAATACACCCATCCATCCATAGACAGACTCTCTCCTAAGGCGCTGACCCAGTGGGGGCATTGTTTGAATCCAGGCCACACCCAGTATGGAGGACCCAGTTTTGTCTTGTCTGCCACACCAGGCTATGCTGGAGGCCTTGCCATGCTGCTTTACCTCCACAAATATCATTCCGCAACCAAACCATGGTCCAATATTCTGTGCACACTGTGTCCCGTGTTAATAGGGGATGTAATGGATCGTCTTTGACATCAGAACAATAAGATATGGCTACATTTAAAACCTAAGCAAGAAAAGAAGCTGCCCCAAGTAACAGACTGTGTGTGCTGGCTTGTGTGATGCCTTTCATCACCCGAGTAGCACAGAACGTGCTTTTCTTCTCTTTTTCAGCACCAATTACCGTCATTGACAGTGATGAATTTTGATTTTGACATGTTGGCTTTCACGCAGCGATGTCGCCCCACGCTGTAACAGCAAGGAGGCTTGTTTGCGACAGAGCCGAGGAAATGACAACACAACATATGGGGCTTTATGATCAAACTGTAAGCATCCAAAATACTTTCACTTTAATGGAAAGCATGCCCCATCAAGTAGGGTGTGGGAGGCAGCATCTAAAAGCCATTAACGGCCGGGCTTCCACTGAATCCTTAATGACTACGTGTTGAAAATAATGCGTCCAGAACTGCACCAGTGTTTGAAATGATTGTTGATCAAACTGGGGGAAAAAAATCGCAAACGGTGCCCTTTGGCTTTCACTCTATTTCCAAAACTAAACAGTATTTGTCTTTGAGACAACTGTGTGCTGTTTGAATAATTCTTCCACCTGATTCTTTACCATCCTTGGGGGTCATTTGAAAATGACTCATGAATTTTCAAGTTATCCATTTTAATTTCCTCAAGTGTCTACTCCCATTATCACTAAAATTAAGCTATAATCCATTGTATGGCAAATTGAAGAAATTGGTTTTGGGGATTTAAAACGTACCTTATTTATGAGGTGATTGTGCCCTGTGGCAAGTCACATTTCTCATTTCAAAAAAGATTATGGTTCCCTAATTGATAAGATAAACAGGCCATTATGGGGTTTCTTTGCTAAACCTTGGAGACTGAATCAAGTTTCTTACACCCTGTCATGTAACACTAATCCATCTCCCAGTTTCTTAATGTAGTGCATGTATCAAGGCAACATTGTTATCAGACCCTTTCAATTATGATTTGTACTCCAGGCTAAATAATTATGTTTGCTCAGAGCAGAAACATCTACCCCTGCTTTTGGACTGAATGTTAAAGTGGACCTATTAAAGTTACATTATTTGGACTCACCATGGTGATGTAACTGGGGTAGATGGGAGTGTTGGAAGAGAGATAGCGGAATGGAAATCCATTAAGGGCCAGTGGGGAGAGGAAGGTGGGAGCTACTGCTGGGAAACGATGGGGAGGCGAGTGTAAGGGGACATGTTGCAGAGGTAGATTGGTCTAATTGGCACTTTTGGCCATCTTGTCACATACCTGCTTAATTGCCGTGCCGAGAGGTCGGGGAGAGTATAAGCAGGGGCTCAGGAGCGGGTGGCTTACGCCTGCAAATGTGTGGGAATCGTGTTTGTATGAGCGGCGGCAGGGATCGACGGAGCTCAGAGTGCATCTTTCCGAGAACCAGAGAGACAGATAAAGCGTCAGCTCATCAGCATAAAGCATTAAACATTTACGCTGACCTACAAAGGCTGACAGCCCCCCCTTTCCCTTCAGTCACACCCATCACCTCTCCTTCCTCTGCTTCATATCCTCTGCTCCCATCTAGCACTTCCCCTCTCTACACATACTGTACACACACTCAGGCGCATCAGCTCTGTTTTCTTTGGTTGATAATGAGGACTCGGCAGGGGAAAAACCTAGAGAAATTGGTGGTTTGGATGGAAAATGAGGGATGGTGGGTTGTGCTCTCGTTTAGGTTTTAAACAAGTAGCAAACCTGATGCTCTTTATGCGCTCTATCTTCAATCAACCACTCCACTTCTTTTACAAAAGAGGGCTTTTATGACCTGCTTTTATTTTGTAGAAAAAGAAAACAACATTTTCCAGATCTGGTATTAGCTGTCTCCTCTTTGCCAAAAGCTAGAATTTTTGAATAGTTGCATTGGAGTCTCATTAGTTTGGGTTTCTGAGGAGAATTTTATTGTTAAATGAAGGCTCTAAATACCCTATCCAAGGCTTTTGCCTCCTAACAAGAATTGTTTCTGGGAAAAATCCAGTTGTTTGTATAAAGATGAGATTATCTTACCCATTACAGCCTCATTATGCAATTTGTCCTACAAAATGGATACATTTTTAAATCAAAAGCTTAGTATGTCTTTAGAGATATCGGCATGAATGAATCAGCAGCTGCACTCCAAAGATGTCTACACCAATGTTTGCCTTCACAAGTTTTAATTCCTTGCGTCATGATTTAATGCATTCCATGAAGATGCAGCAGCTGTAGATTTTACTCATGCGGCTCCATGGTTTTTAGGGAAACAAATGGGAGAGATGCGGGCTGTTTATCATGATCGACTGCAGATGTCTTTTTGTGGCCAGTGCACTCTGCTGTGGAAATGGTTTGGGCAGTGAGAGAGGGAAGAAAAATACAACAAGGATAAAAAAAGGGGAAATGAGAGTCTCTCTTGGTTTGTCTCTCTCGTTCTCTTTCTTTCTCGGTCCATCGATGGTCTGTAATAGACGTGATGGAAATTGATTTCCAGGTGAATTATTTCGTGAGCCCCTCAGTCTCGGCGAGACAATAATCTTTCCCCTTCTTTCCTCCCAGAGAGGCCTGTGTCACTCTCAGGCTGTCCTTTGCCGCGCTTCTTCCAAGAAGTACTGCTTTAATTGTCCATTTCAATATTCTGGGCTGCTAACGTGACTCTTTCACCTCAAGCCTTCCCGCTCAGCGTTGAGCACTACCTGTCTATTAGGCAGCTGATTTGCCGATCGATAAGATGGAGAGCGATGTTAGGAAAGAGCAAAGCTAGAATCACTGGAGAAAAAGACCGATTTTTAAAGGGCAAGAGCGCCCAAATCATTTCTCTTTCTTTACCTTGGCAGCAGTCTCTGTCCCTCCACCTACAAATCACCGTCTTGTTAATCCCCTTCAAATCTTATCCTTCTGGGTAAATGCCAACGCGACTTTTGTGAGTTTTAGAAGGAAACCGCCACAAGAAAATACACAATGTTCAGCACTGTGAATGGGGCTTTATCATCAGCATCGCCCTCTGTTTTTCAGGCTTGTGATCAGTCCTTGGGGGTCATTTCCTTTGTTTCATATTTACAGAGCCAAAGCAGAAGCTAAAAGGCTACCCTGTGCTTTATCGGCAACAGAGAAAGGGGTGGTCGATGAGTCAACATTAATGACCTGGGGATATGGGACTGGGCAAAGATAAACTCTGCTGAAGGGATGATCAAGCTTACTCTAAGTTATGTCTTGCATCATCAGCTATTTGGGCTTTGAAGCCAAATCCTGCTTTGAGCCAAGGTCAGACATCTGGGCTTTTCAGACTGTTATACTAGAGTTACATTGCTCAGTATATTCCATTGTACAAAACACATATATAGTAAGACATGACACAAAGTTTTTCATACTATTTGGAGCATTTAAACTGGTAACTTTTTAGAACTAATGATTAACACGATCATACAACTAGACAATCACAGTCTGAAGTGCTTATATTTTCTGTAAAATCTGGATCAGTGTGTCTACAGGGGCATTCACCTGAGCTAGCACTACTGTAGATGAGCAATTTGTGGTCATGGTTCCTTGTGCCGTCTTGGCACCTAAGCTACGGATCATTGCTAATACTCCAGCCTTGGCAACACAGAAGTGGAAGAATAGGGGAAGTAATGCTTGAAAGAGAAAGGTCAGCACAACACCAGGCAACATGTCTTAGTTTGGATAGTTTTGGCTTTGTGTCTGATGATTGGACTTCAGTGTGAGATGAATGTGCTGCACAATAACTGTTCATCAAAAGAAAAACAAATGAAGGTTTTTGCATCTCAGTAAGTCCATTTGCAACATCATAAAAACAAACACACAGGACAAAAGACAAAAAACAAAAACAGACAAACATACATCCCACATGACATTACAACCACGAAAGTTAGGACAGGAGACAACAACATTACATTTAACAATATGTAAAACTGATATACAAATGATCACATTGTGGTTGAAGGTTTCCATAAATCCATTAGCGTGTTTGACTATTTAGCATCTAGAATAGAAAAGCAGTGGTAGGGTAAAAATGCCCCTCACCAGCAACTTTCAGTGTTCGGGCCATCTTCTCGCATAAATGGGCTTTTCTGTCTTTGTTGTGATTATTTCAGCCTGACATGTAATACAGCTTGATAGACTATAGCTTAGCAGTCAGAAAACAATGCTATTTGAACACATGCCTATAATAATTTGCCTACACCTTGTCAGAAAATAGTGGAAAAAGGCCATCAAAATTATCCAGAGCCCCAAGTGTTGTAAAGAATAAATGAAGATCTTGAAGAAATGAACTGCTTTGCAGGTAATGCATGTCTCTTCGCACTTCCACTTGTATGTTAGTGTATTACCTCTAGATGTATATTGGCTGTTGATGTGTTGCACAGACTCTGAGCCAGAGCTCATCCAGCTGCATCTCACTTCCTCCTTCCACCTCTGACCAGAGGTTGGAGCATGCAGTCTAGGCAGGCAGGCTGTCTTACACCAGAAAGAAGAGCTCCCCTGGGAATTATCGCAGCAGAAATCCCTCCCTCCAAATCTCAACCACAGAGAAGTTGAGGAGCCTGACACCAGCTCTCAGACCTGCCCGCGCAGCGTGCACCATGCCACGATGTAGACACACACACACCAACCTACACACGCCGCTCTCCTCTGCAAGCATCGGGGTCTTGAGGGTTACGCTGCTCAATTTCTCTCCCTCTTTTCCCTCTCTGGTTCTTCCTCTATCTTGGCAGGAGCTGCTCGCACCTCTCCCACCAGCCATTACCCTCTCGCTGTCTCTCCCTTACGCTCACCCTTTCAACTCCTCGCTGTCATTCCAGCTCCCCCGTGTTTTCTTCTCTCTCTCTCTCTGTTCATTCACCCCTTTCAAGCTCTTAACATCTAATCTCTCTTTTTTTCTTGCTGCACCTGAGTCTTTTTAGTATCACTCTTACTGTCTCTCCTCTCACACCTCTCTCCCCCCTTCAAAACACACACTCCTCCCCCTGTTGAAGCAGTCCGTCTATTCCACCAACCTGTCCTGCTCTAACCCCCCCGCCCCAGTCTCTCCCTCCTTCTCTCTCTGTCCGTCTACCACTCTGCTCTTTGAGCTCTGCACTAATTTTCCTCCTCCAAGCTCGGCCCTGGCTCCAGCTCCTTCTCCCCTGAGATGTGATTGCCTGCAGAGTGTGTGTAAGAGCAAGTGTGAGATTGTGTGTGTGTGTGTGTGTGTGCATGTGTGTGCCTGTGTGTGTGTGAGGAGAACTTTGATTGTGTGAGCCCTGTCTGTGATATAAAGTGTGCATAGTTAAGTTCAACCTGTGTGTGCAGGTGCATTGTGAATTATACAGTTAGTGTTCAGTTGTGTTGGTGTGTGTGTGTGTGTGTGTGTGCGCGCGTGCGTGCGTGCGTGTGTGCGTGTGTGGCTGTATCTTCAATTCGACTTTACCCTTGTAATGAAGCAGACTGCATTAGCAGGACGTGGGTGCCATGGGATCTTGATAGAAGTAAGCCACAGGTTTAACCCCCCCACCCGCCAACCTCCCTCCACACACATACACACAGACAAAGACACACCACACACACACACACACATATACACATACACATACACATAGACTCTGCCCCACTGTCTCCCTCAGGGCAACTCACCAGCTAGCAAATCATTTATCACGCAGTAATGGCTCTGATGATCTCTCTCCCTCTCCCCGTCTCTCCACTTAAGGGGTTTGCCCTAGATTCTTCATCACAGGAATCTACAGCCCCACAGCGCACACACACACACACACACACACACACACACACACACACACACACACACACACGAGTGTGTGCACATGTTAAAAACATCTTAAAGCTGCTCAGGGCATGATTTTTACTGAAAAATACACCTGTCTAATCAGGCAAAACCAGGAAGTCGGGGTGCAATGCAGAATACTCTCTATGCTGTTATTAGCCCAAATGAAAGCACGCTTTCATGTTTGAAAATCTGTAAAGTTAAAAAGATAAACTAATGCTGAATTTGTTATTGGTTTGTGTCACTGTTTGACAAAAACTTGAATTGACAGTACTTGTGACAATGATCAATTAATCACTTAAGGATAAAAGTACATTCCTCAACATGGAAATAGTAGTCTGACAAAATAAGCTCAAAGTCCACCTGCTGGCCTTTTTTTTTTTTTTAAAAAAAAGAAGCCTTTAACTGCATCTCACATTCTGAATTATGGGAGATAAGATCATAAGCTGATGATAACTGTGAGATGTAGTTAAAAGCTCAATAAAAAGTAAGTGGAAGTTGAGTTTGGAGTCAAATCATTAAAGTCATCATGTATAATAGTTTGACATTTTGGGAAATATGGATACAGTTATAGAGTCCTAGATCTCTAAAAGGGTAACAACTCACCTAATGGCAACTCTACAGTTTGTTAATTGTATCTCGTTTGTTTAAACCGTAAAAAAAAAGTGCATGAACACCAAGGTTATTATAGTTAACTAAAAACTAAAACTGTTTAATGTTAACTGAATTGAAAATAAAAACTAGACTTTAGAAAAAACAAAAACTAACTGAACCAACAATATTTCGTACTAACCCAACTAACAAAAAAAAAAATCGAAAATATGTGGGAAATGTCTTTAATTCTTGCCCCAGACAAATACCCCCACCCCCATATTATAATGACAAACAACTAAAAATGAAAACAAAACTGTAGATTTTAAAACAAATAAACAAAAAAAACTGAAGTGAGCATGAAATGACCACTGTGGAAACCAAAACTTAACTGAGTTGAAAACAAATATTAAAAACAAAATGAAAATAAAAATTGGTGAAAAATACAAAGTTGCGGTTTATATTGGGTGTCGTGAGCAGGATTATTACTTGGTCAGGTGCAGTGACTTCACAGAGTTTCTGCAGGTTGCCTGACAACGTCATGACAACAACACTTGTACAGCTTGATTAAGTAGACACATGAGAGTATTATCAGTCCTTTTGTCTAACTCTCAAAAGTGAGCAAATAAGCACATTTCCCAAAATGTGGAGCTGTTTCTTAGTGCTGTCAAGAGATTAAAAAAATGGAGAGATCAATTAATTATGATCTGTAATTAATTGATCTAATTAATCTCTTTTTTAATCTCATCTCGAAATTGCTGAGAAAAGCCCTCAACCTGAGGTATTTTCATTTAAATTCATTACATTATTGTGGCAGATGATCAAAAGATTGATATATTACAAAAAGTGGTTTTATAAAGTCATAATTATTATTTTCAACAATAACACACTTGCAGTACACCTAGCCATTACATTCCATTGTTTTTGAGATTAGTCACAATAAAGAGTGCTGCAACCTTCAGTCTCGACCACCAGGGGGGTGCTTGACTGTCATGACATGTCAGCTTCATTAAAAGCATAGCTGCAGACTAACGCCACAATAGATGTAAAAACACACAGAAACAATACATCTGTGATCAGTTCCCTAATCTTATTTTAACAATTTTCTAAATTATTTTCCTCTTTTCCAGTTTCTCATTTTATTTCATGGAAGTGATCAATGTAAGAGTACTTGGCCTTTAAACTTAATAAAAAATAAAAGCTAACAAAATAAAAGACACCTGGTACATTCGTTACAGCTGTATCAGTTTATAGATCAGTTTTGAACAGTTAGAACAAGAGGCTGCACTGCAATGTGCAAATCACTACTTCTCGTGGCTGCCTGCGCTTTCCCTGTCCTTGCGGCTGCAATTTGCGATGTCTTCTCTTCTTCAAACTACAGCACCCATAATTCATGTAGGAACTGCAGCAGCCAATGTGCAGCCGGCGGGAGCTGCATGACAACTCAACTACCATGATCAGTTTTAAATGTTTTATCGGGCAATGACTACTCTGCTCTAGTGTAATTTTCGGGACAATCAGGGCAGGATTTAGGATTCAGGACAACTGCTTGGATTTCGGGACTGTCCCGAATTTTTGTCACAGTCCCGAAATTCAAGCACTTGAATCCTGAATCCTGCCCTGATTGTCCTATAAAATTACACCGAGGTTGCTGGGGAGGTCAGATACTTGTGTGCTAGGCCAGACAGCTTTTCATAGGCTCCTGAGTGAGCAGACCGCCAGTGCAGGGGACAGTCATCAGTGCTGATACTGGGCTCTGCTCTGTAGCGCTGCAGCTCTCCCACAACTCAAAGCACAAAGAAGCCCAATCGTACGCCTACAGACGGATTTTATAAAAGGCAACTCTGTGGCATACAGATACAGTAAAGTTAGAGATTAAAAATGAGATTAACGCGATCAAAAAACATAGCGCGTTAAATATGGCTGTAATTAATTATTCACAATTAACACGATATTTTGACACCCCTACTGTTTCTCAAATACTGTAACTGTTGGTCAGACAAAACAAGCAGTTTGAACATGTCACCAAGATGCATTTATAGACTAATTATCATCATGTGCAGCCTATTGACATCATAATTGTTAATATTAACAAAAAATATGAATAAATAGTGGTTGCTTTTTGACACAGTAATGATTCTACCTTCTTTTTTATTTACTATTTTAAAGCCACAGTGCGTAGAAATTTCTCCCATCTAACGTTGAAATCATATATTGCATTCAAACAGATGGCGCACTCTAGCGCTTCACTGTTTCAAACACGTATTGCAACAACGGTAGCTGCTGTGTACCAAAAAGCTATGATAACACTGATGAAACCATGTCATCTGATACTACATGGAGTATTCATTCAGGCTCCTACACAGACACACGTGACACGAGTTGACAAACCCCCTCCTCACCATGCTGGCTGTGTTTACAACGTAGGACTGTTGGGGCGGATGTAAATTCAAACAGCTGTTAGTGGCCAGTGGCACTACTGCCGCATAACAAAGTCCCACTCTTTGAGCATAATGCAGGATCTTATTATGCAGCATCACGGGAGACAGAATCCTTGTCCCCAAGAAAGTGCAAAAGGGAATCAAAAAGGCAGCGTGACCGGCGAATTAAAACAACAAGGGTCAGCATTGGGGTTGCCTTTCCCAGGTGGAGAAAGAGCTGCTGAAGGAGAAAGGTAATACAATCACAGGCCAGCGCTAACAGCGGCTAACGGCTAACAGCGGCTAACAATGGCGCAGTGATGCGAGGAGAGGGATTAGGCTGTTAGCGACTGGCCGCTAACAGCGGCTAGCGGCTAACAGCGGCGCTGGCCAACAGCGGCGCTGGCCTGTGATTGCATTACCATTCTCCCTCAGCAGCTCTCTCTACCTGGGAAAGGCTACCCCGATGTGGGCCTTCATTTTTTTAATTCGCCGGTCACACTGCCTTTTCTATTCCCTTTTGCGCTTTCTTGGCGACAAGGATTCCGTCTCCCATGATGCTGCATATGCATGATCCTGCATTATGCTCAAAGGGTTGTTTCAAATTTGCCAGGGTAGTAGCGAAGCGCCTCTTGCTCCTCTCCTTCGGCTCCTCAGCCACGCAGTGCTGGCCTGGCTCTCAACGAAAACACAGAAGGCGGTGCTGTATGTCCCTTGCTGGCGGGTGTATTCTCAAGATGGCAAAACGTTATGGAACCCCACACACGACTTACCCGCACAATGTACAAACAAATCCGAAAATCTCCTATTACGACAGATTATTGGTGGAGGTAATAATACACCAATGATGACATATTTATGAATGCAGACATGAATTTTTGCCAATAAATAACGGAAAATGTTACACAATGTCCTTTTAAGTACCTGGTGTTTGGTAAATCTGTCGGGGAGAATCAGATGCACAAGCATTTGATTGATGCTTTTTGTTTGTGTGGTTAACATCAGCAGGTAATAGTCACCAAGGCTGTACACACAAAGAAACTAACATCATGGACAGAGACAATCCAAGATAAAGCACATGACTGTTGGCACTACAGCAATGACAGCAATCTTCAGAATGGAAAGATAAAAGACAGAAAAAGAAATTCAAGGATTACCACTGGAGTGAAATCCTGTCTGGCAAACAGCAGTGGGCAAGTGCTCCATCTTAAGAAAGCAGGACTCGCCGGTGTTAGATCCTTATTTTCTCTCTTATCCCTTTGGTACCCTTTGGTACAAAGCTTCACAGACCAGGCCTGATCGGTAAACATGAAGTACCGCGTACAGGTTCTTAATCCTCAAAATTCAAAAACAGTTTCATCTCTCTGACATTTTGGGGCTAGCAGTATGTAATAATTGCATAGTGCTGCTTAAAAAAATCTCATGAATATGGATGAATTGCGCAATCTCAATTCATTGCATTTAAAGTTCTGTAGCTTGTAAGCCTGAAATTCTGTTTTTGAGGCTCTTCAGACTGTTTTTCTTGCTGTGTTGTATTTCTCTTGAGGGATCAGCCCAGACAAGCAGAGCTGCTCTCCGATAGACTACAGTTCTTTTCATTTTCACATTCATTCATAGTGGCAAAATTGGGCCTACAATTTATTCTGACTGGATTTGAAACATTTTTTTAAATTTAACCTGATGAAACCCGCCTGGATCAACACAGCTTGCTCTGGTATAATGTGCCAGTAATGCCTGAATAAGAAAGCGCTGCAGCTCTGTGGTGCTCCGCTGTTAGGAATGATGGCATAGACCCATGGCAGCCAATCAGGCGAGGTATTGAGCGCCTGGTTCATTTGTTGCTGTCGAGAGAGGCGAGACATACGATCTGGCCTCGGGTCCCCAGGGAGACACCGGGCCCTGCAAGGGCTCATAAGGGTCAGATGGCAAAGATCTGGATTTGATCAAGAGGTGTGTGTGTGTGTGTGTGTGGGGGGGGGGGGTATTGTTGGCGGAAACCTGAGAGGGGGACTGGGACTGAGGGTGGAGGGACAAAGAAGGAGAAAGAAAGACAAGATTGGAACAGGGCTCACCATTTCCCCCTTCTTTGGATGCAGGCACTGTTGTGTCCTGGCCCATACTATGGCAGTGTAGAAATTGCCAGTATGTTATCATTCAGGAAATGTAGTGGCATGCGGAGAAATGAAAGGGAGAGGTAAAACTGACAGAATGCAAATGGCTTGCAGGTGTTGGAATGGAAATGAAATGAATGGCAGATGAGGTGTTTCTGCTCGCCTTATAGAAATACAGTGACAGAAGTGACCCAAATTGTCTAAAGCACTGCTGCAAATTGCTGCGAGTGAAGCCTCGCCTCATTCCTCTTCTCCTTCCTCTCGTTTTTCTCTCACTGTATTTGTGTGTCTTTTCTTTCTCTCCCTCTTTAACTGTCAGTCTTTTTCCCCTCTTTCTCCCTCCTTACTCTCGACACTGGAATGGCTTTCGAAATGAAATCTCACAAATCACCATTCTTCATACCACGGCATGGTGTTTTCTGCATACGAGGTGTTACCGTAGCAACAGGGCAATAATTCATCCCCCTGCTGTCTCGTACAGTTCGTGTTGCATGAATTTGGTATGAAACGTGAGACTTGAGATGTCATTTTTTGCTCTCTCTACCTGTGCGGCTAGACTGATGCATCTGTTTGGGACATTAACTTGTGCTTCAAAAGGATCGGCAGTTTGTTTTCTGATTGGTGGAAAGTGGTCAGGGGTCTGATGTGGACAGTGCTGTGTGCACATGGTAGGTGGGTGATTGATGATGTGAGAACCAGTAGCCACTATACATTTGTTGATTCTGCAGAGATGTGAATCCTCTCTGTAACACCTTGTCAGATCAGGCACATTTTTAGGGGAAAAATGTTTTTTTTTTGCGGAGTTGCTCCACATTACTCTTCTCAAGGATGAGAGCCGCTTTGCTTTGACCCTGTGTCCAGACCTTGTTGTTTACCTCGCAGATTAATATGCGCCTCAGGATGCCGCTGGTGCCGCCGGCTTCTAAATGTCTCTTTTGGTCCGTCTGCATGATTTTCGCTGCCGTTGTTCCTCTTCATTTACCTCGTTTATCAGTTTGTTACCCAGATGAATAATGGATGAGGTCGCTCGTTGCCTCGGCGACACGCCAAGCTCATCATTGTCATGCTTTTGCTCGCAAAAACCAGGTCCACTGCCCTCCCCCTCCGCCTCCCCCTGACTCCACCCCTGCCACTTCTAGATGACAGACGATTTGAGACATCAGCACACTCCGCTCCCACTGTGATTGAGTCTTGGCTGTCGTGCACAAGCCGATGAAGAAAAGGAGGGATGGACATGTATAAATCCATACATAGACACATACATACAGGTCTTGTGTCTCGTCAGGAGTCCAAAGAAGTGCATGTACCCACTTCAGTTGATTCACACTAGATTGTTTTTGGTTATGGACCCTCTGTCTTATATAAATAGATTTATATCACTCAATAAGTCTTGAATGGCGTTGTACTGCAAGGTCCATCTCTCCATCCATCCATCCATCCATCCATCCATCCATCCATCCATCCATCCATCTATCTTATTCTGACTCAAGGGCAAGGGAGCTTCAGACTATCCCAGCATGCTTTTGGCGAAAGGCAGGGAAACACCCTAGACTGACACCTAGCTTATTTATAAGTTCACAAACAAACACGTTTTATACCTATTGGCATCTATGAGTTTTCAGAGCTTTGCACTGTACCAGGATACTGGAGCATTGAGATTTAAAAAGTGTTCAGTATGAACTCAGCACAGAAAGGTTTAGAGGCTCGAACCATGGGCCTTCTTGATGTGAGGTTCCAGTGTTTAACAGAACTCAAACTTTACATTGTAAGCATTGATCAGAAAATTCAGTGCTATCTTTGGTTGCTGTACACTTAGCGGCACTTTTGCCCCCTCTCTAGCCCCAGCAGTCTTACCCAGATGCTTTCTCAGGTAAAGAGACTTGTCACTGATTGATTTAATGTAAACCGTACGTAATAATACCGACATAATTTGGTCAGTACCCTTAATAGTAGAGAGTTCGGTACCCAGCCCCAATGATAAAGCACACCTATTTTCAAACCTTCCGTCCAAACGTAGACCCCAGAGGTTAGACTGACACAAGACAGATGACAATAACCTCCAATTCATTTAATGTTTTTCAAATCTGCTTTGCTCTTTGAGGATGCACTGTACCTCCGCCATTTGTGGACACTAGTTAGAGGCTAAAATTGAGGTCAATCACCAGGGAAGATTGAGGTCTTTCTGCTTTGACCCAACATAAGAAAGAATGATACTTTATTGATCCCTGTGGAGAAATTCTCTTTTCTCTTGTCACCTTAAAGATGGAGGTCATAGGTCAGGCTTAGCTGCAGGACAGCACTCAGAAGTTGGATGTAGTAAAGAGTCTTGCACAAGGACACTTTAGCAAGCAGGATGTTTGTGAAAGCAGGAGTTTGAAGCTGAGTTTTCCAGGTAATCACTGTCTTGGCCAGTGAGGCGACTTCTTGGCTGTGAACAATTAAATTGGAGGTCACAAAACACCAGCAAGTCCTTTAAACTGGCATATGTGTGCAGATACCTGAAGCAGCTCTTTTTGAAGTCTTAAACTTTTTTTGAATAAGAAATTATAAAACATCCACAGAAAAATCTGGTTTTTCGACCCTCATATAATTTTTGTCTTGCATTTTTCTCAGCCGACCATTTATTTTAACCCTGCAGCACCTTGTGGCATTTGAAAGAAGAAACGTCTCTGTCTCTATCTTTCTTCCGCTGTGCGTGCGAATGCCAAGTCATCTTGTGTGAATGTGTGTGTCTTTGAGAGTCTCAGAGCATTGTGTGGCTGGAAAGGAAGCAGCTAAAGCCTTGTGGTTGACAGACGGCTGGTCTCAGGCTCATAGGAGGGTATGTTGTTGTCTGTCAGCCGGCTGAGGAGTCTTGACGATGGTTCTTTAGCAGGTACTCTGCTTTCTACAGCCAGTAATGGCCCTCTTTCATGGCTTTGGCTTCCTTTTAAGTGCAAACCACCTATGACAGCACTGACCCCCACTAACCCATGAGCTGAGGATACAGCAGCATAAACCAAGAGCAGGAAAGCCCTGTTTACTTTTCCTGCACCAACAGAATGATGACGATGGAGGCTGAGACATCTCATTGATGATACAAAATGACTTGTTTGGCATCGTCAGGCAAACTTTTGCCGGTATGTGGGGAGGCCATCACTTTTCATCCACACATACTGCCCGTACCACGGTGACACAGACCTGGTTGGAAATTGGAAACCATTATTAAGTCTAAAACTGTTAGAAATAAACTGAAAATGATCAATACAGTAAGTGCAATATCCAAAGTTATGTTTTAAATTTGCTTGTTCAGTCCAAAACTTAGAGGAGAGACTGTCCTCCCAAGATAGAAAGCATCAGTCGTTTGAGCAATTGCCCCAAAATGACACGTTTGCATTCAAGTGACAGAGCCCTCTAGCAGCTGTATTAATTCTGATGGGAGCAAAGGAGAAAGTAAGGTGATGTTGTTAAAGAGTAAAGTCCACCAGTCAACAATGTTTTCTTTAAAGCATGGCTATGATCATTCTATAACCTTAACTATATGATTGCAACTATGACAAAGAAGGTCCCCCAGTCTCAACAAAGTACTTATTTGAACCCAAACCATGGTCTTTACCTAAATCTAGCCAGGTTGTTTTGGCGCCTAATCTCAACCAAAGGTTGACCATAATGTTTCCACATCATCAATCAGGTTCAACTTTCATTGGTAATTTGTATGGACATGCATTTTTGTAGGTTAATTTGCAAGACTTGTTGTTTATCTAAAATCACAATTGCTGATTCTGTTCAGGCGCTGATTGATTGACTTCAGCACTCATTTAAACACTTTGCTTGTACACATTAAAACTTGTCACCTGTTCGATCTGTCTATAGCTCATGGTTGAATCCATGTGCTTTCTTTTTTTTGTGTCTTGCTATATAATCCCCCGCAGCCATTCTTCATGGATCAGTCTTATTTCATTCACACCTGGTTGCTAATAGTAGGTGTTCCTTGTGTGCATTCACACCTGAACTTTATCTGTTTTCTGTCTATCAGAATCAAACCCTCTGAATGCAGGATGCATTTTAATACCTGGTGCTAAGCGGGTCATTCATTTTCCTGACTGTGATTGCAGCCAGAAAACAGCTATTTCGTCATTGTGGCACCATATTTTCATTAGTCTTCTACTTCCAGCACACAGCCGTGTCTGACTGCACTCTTACCAAAAGGAACTAGAATTATTTACTAGGAGGGGAAAAAAGGCATAGCAGAGAAGCTGTCTTGTTTGAGAGAATAACTTGAGCACATGCTGTCTGATTAGGCATATAAATAATTTATAGCCGTTTCATTTGTGGGCTGTGTCTCAACGAGGGGGTATTGCTCGCCAATTAATATTCCCTCTCTGCCCTCTATCTGAGAGGATCCAGCTCGATGTGCAGCCAGCAGCCAGTGACGGGGCTGAGAGGGAAGGAAGAAGAGCTGGGAGGAGCGCGTGTTCATTACTGTAAATGCAAATGAAAGGGTCCCAGCATATAATAGCCTGTCACTGTCAGCTTTGATGTCAGAAGCCGATCAGGTAAATCTGCTTGTGTACAATATGAATATGTTACAGAGATATATGTTGACTCGTCGTGCTACAGTCAAACAAAGGTAAAGGCAGCGGTAATTATATGTTCAAAAAATGCAGGATTATTGATGTAGAACACAAGGGATTTGCTGTATGGTGGAACATAAGGCCTTTGATGGAGCTGGAATCTAAAATAGTCTATTTCTACTTAAAGTCAATGTGCAATGTTCCGCTTCAGACATGCCGCTCATTAAATAACTGAAACCTTTTATTTGCAAGAAATGTATGAAAAAAAATCACTTTCTGTCTTGGCATCATTTCTCGTCTGTGGGCAGCAGTGTATCCCCATGGCCTTAGCATTTTGAGCTTTTAGAATTACACTTTACTGTATCTCTTGACTTTTTTGTTACATTAGTGTTAACTAACTGAATGGTAATTATCAGGGCTCCTGCACAGTTCTGTTGCCTCTTCTGTGTTCCCTCACATCTGCCTTAGGCTGGGTATCATTTGAACATTGGTGATCGGTGCCAATACAATACCTGAGATTACCTGAATGATACTTTTTTTTTTTTATTAAAGCCTTAAGGTGTGATCAGACTGAACACAAAGTGAATTTTAGAGGTGGTTCCGTATTAAGTCATGAAGTGGACATAAGTAGCAAATTAAGAATCCTTGAAATGAAATTCTGTATCCTGAGGCTTTATGACTCTGATTAAAGCCGCTACAAGGAACTTTTAACTGGATATGCAAAGTCTCTCGTTTCTGCTGATGTCTGTGCGTGACCTACAACAGCAAATGAGACCATCGGTGTGAAGATAAGCTATGTCTACATAGTGTATATCCATACCTTTAGGAAACTGTCTCCGGGTCCGCCCCAGGTCACTCAGACAGCACACGTCATCTTACCTAGCTGCTTACATTTATAGTGACTCTTATAAATAGTCGCTATTCCTCCTCCTGGACCCGACGTCCACAGAGAGTTAAAATAGCAGCAATCATAAAAGTTCTGTGAAAGCACTGAACTCACCAACAGTCAGCCACGTCTCAGTCACACAGAGAAAATCCAATCCTCGGGAAGTCAGGAAATCCTTCAGGATTAACGTTTTTGTTCGCATTTACCAGCCCAATCCTGGCAGAAGCCGACAGGTCCACGGCGTTAGCTGTCCGTCGAGCCACACACAGAGGCCGCAGGCTGCGCAGATTCACCCTGCGCCAGCGGGGACGAGGAGAGCAGGGGCCGCGTGGCTGGAACACCTCATCCGGGCCAACAACACGTACCAGGCAGGCATCGACAGGGTCCAGCGAGTGCCGAGAAATAAAGAGGCGAGGCACCGCTCCATACTCAGTCCGAGAAGCCGTGGAAGTGCTCGCCAAACAGGCCTTCAGCCATACCAGCCGATCGCTGCATTTACCCCGGTGGCTGTGGCGCTTATGCCGGAGAGGTGGAGCTGGGGCGCAGCAGAGGTGAGCTGGGATCCCCAATAGGAGCGGGGGCAAAGTTTTCCTGTCTTCTTGTTTCATTCATCCTCAAAACAAACACATGAGCTAGCCAGGTAAGCGTCTTTACGACAATACGCGCTAGAGCTCATGGGAAATGTAGGCTTCATTCCAGCAAAACACTACCGCTTTTGTCCACAGGGTCGCCAAAATCAACTCAAAATGAAAGTTCCTTGTAGGGGCTTTAACAAAAGTAGAGAGACAAGAGGAAAAATAAGACAGGAACTGGAATTCTTGGTTTTGAGGTCAGTAAGAGTCTGAGCTGTCACACAAACACATCACAGACACACTCCACACACGTCAAGTGTTCACATTGCTCACTACAATACCTGACCACTGGTTGCAAAAAACACTTCAGTGGTCATATTTGTGTAAGTAGCTCAACTTTTTCACTTAAAGGCTTTGGATGTAATTCTTTTTTTACCTGTATTAATCGTTTTTATTGCTAATGGGTGAACAGATTGTAATTTAAACTGAGACTTTCCCTGATTAATCAGTTGCCTATTGCAGCCCGTGGACTGACTTCTATGTAAAGCACTCGAGCCAAATTTTTTACAGAAAATCCAAAAGATGTGACGTTTTGCACATTCTAGTGCCTTGCCTCTCTTGAGCTTTACAACAGTGCTAAGAGTGTGCAACAGCAGCTACGACCAGCACCCACCACAATACAGAGTCCACACATGCTGTTTCTGTTGTGTACATTTTGCAGTGGCAGTTCAGCGGAGACAGACCTTTACTTAGCACCCCGTCGCAACTTGAATTCAGTCAGAGCAAGACCAAGTTCCTGAGTGCTGGGGCTTTGATTCAGTCCCCCAGAGGAGTGTTGGGCTTTGAAGCTATTTCGTAGTGGCTAAATTGTGGAATTACAACTGCTGGGTCCATCACATGATGCCCTGTGGCCCACAAAGACTTGACTTGACATTGACTTACATTGGCAAAAGAGACGTCTGTAAATTATTGGATACATTTTTTTTAGCATCTCAACCCTTATGAAATGACTTGTTTTACTATCGGGATTTGATTAATTCGGTCCGAAAACATTTGGAAGGCCTACAAGGGTTGCACGATGAATCATTTTATCCCCATTCAAGTTAATGGAACACTTAACTGGAAGTAGATGGCTTGGCTGTCTCCAGTGCGTCTGCTCAATGGGCCACACCGTGCGGAAGCAGTGTTGACTATCCCTGGATCATCTGGGTTATTTTTATGTGCGACAATAAAACCATTTTTGCTTCATGTGCTATTAGCAACTCTCACTAAATTGAACAGGGTCCTGCCTTCAACACTGTATCCAGGTGTCTTTATATATCCATGGTCTGATCCTGGACTGCCCCAAGTCTCTGCCAAATCAGCACACTTCTTTGCTGCCCCTTTCCATACCTCCCCAGCTAACATGATGCATGATACTAACTTATGTAATATTACAACTAGTGTTGATTTAGCCAACAATAAAAGATGGAATGGTACAATTGCTTTCTGCTACCCAAGAATGATGCAGAAGCGGCCAAAGAGCTAACCGTAACCTTAGCTAATGTTCGCTAGCTAGCAATAATATAGCTATTCTACATGGTTGCTTGAAAGTGTAATTTGGAAAGATAAGCAATGATCCAAATGAAATACAGAAACTTTGCAGATAGTAACATTATTTTAAATAAGATAGTAATATATTTTCCAGCCTTCTATCAACATGGCGATTGTCAGTCACAGTCTTGTGTTTGTCACTGTTTAGGCCGATGCCCAGGTGTTGCTCATGGTTACCGAGTACAAGAATCAGAGCATGAGCAACAGGACGCTGACTGCTGTTCGCTCAACCTCAGAGAGAGGTGTCACTAATTACAAGGACATTCTGAAATTACATACAGAACCTGTAATGATATATGGCAAACTGCTCAATGTATCAGTGTTGCATCAATAACTTCTTAAACTAATTTAGATATCATCTAAAGTTTTCTGTTTCAGGTCAAGTAATATCTAAAGCACACGTGAACAAGCCTAAAAATCTGAACAAGCAATGCTGACTTTTTACATTTGACACTTTTTAGACAGTACTCCAAAAGCATTGATATTATGTATCTGCCTAGCGCTACTTGTGCGTCTTTATGTCCTCTGTCTACACCAATGCAAGGTAAGCTACTGTTGGGAATCGGCCATGTTGATAGGACGTCTCCAGGCTCATAATGACCGGTCATCATGAGTCTCCTACCACTTTCTCCGCATGACGGGGCCAGTGTGACTTGGCCAGTTCCCCATGACAGATGGCTGACTTGGCCAGAGACTGACATCTGTATCATCCTTCAGCTCCACCAGCCCTGCCTTTCCTGTGTAAAAGCTGTAAGAGCCAGCCGCTCCTCCTCTTGATTCCCTGCTCCTAGCCTTCCTGCTCTGTTGCCACAATTGGCTCCATATGCCAGCCACATGGAGAAGTGTCTCTCTCTCCATGTAGCAGCCAGGTTGCTTTTTTCCTCTTCTTCTCACTTTTTCTTTTTCTTTTTCTGTCACTCTCCTTTTTGCCATTTCATTCTCTTTCTGTCATTATTTGTCATTATTTACTTGCCTGTGCCTGTCCATTGGAATAATTTCCTACATGGCTATTAAGGGAAAATGTTGGTGCTGGCGACCTGAATAAACAGGGCAAGGCAGTGGAGCAGCGAGGATATTACATCCTGTAATCATTATTGTTGTGGGTGTTGATGTGCAGGAGGGGCTGGCTAGAAAATCAGAGCTTGCTGATAATGAGTTACTCCTTCCTGAATGAGTTCCTCTTCATTTAGAAGACCAATGGAAAAGGAAAGAGGAGGGTCAGTGGGCGGCAGGCCTGAGAACTGCAGCCCTCAGGCAAGGATCTGCGTCTTCTAGCTCCAGATGAGCCTCGAGGCGAGGAATATCATCATCACTGCATGAGGGGGAACTAGATGTCCAACAGCGGACAGGTCCTGGATGAAGCCCCAGGCTAAGAGCTGGCTCAGAGTAGGCTGAAATAGCAGGTCATGGCAGTGTGGGATGGAGTGGGAGGAAGAGGCTAATGTGGCCAGAAGTGTTGAGTGTGGACAGGTGGATCATATTGACTGGAGACTCCTCTGCGGTTGGCTAAACAGCATCAGCTGGAGGAGCAGCCAGCATTCTAAACAAAGTCAACATGCACTGGTATGGTAAAATGGTACTCAGATGCCAGATGTCAAGATGACCCAAGTGTTTGAACATTCATTTTCAGCTGTGGGCTGCATTTCACCGCTTTCAGCGTCATAGTGTGCCCAAGTTGACACCAGATACTGGGCGATGTGTCACATTGTGAGTCATATTGAGTGGAGCCCATCTAGTGTGGGAACTCTCTCATTCACACTTACAGCAGTGCTGCACAATAGTTCCATAATCCACTGAGTCAGAAATAGTGTTGTCATGAAAACAGGATCTTGACTTTATTACCTACATATTAAATGTTAGAGCAGTATGATTGGGGAAATCACTGACTAATGTTGTGCCACATCTGTAGCAGGTTTGTCCAGGTTTTTGCGTGCTGTTTGCATCTCTGACCATCAAAAAGTGCAATACTCTGCTGTCACGATACAGGAATTTCTAACTTAAATACAGTACCTTTGATTGCCATTTCTGATACCACTGGGAAAATTTGACATTGAGGGTATACAATTTAAAGTAACCTGATATAACAAAATAACAAGGCTATAACATGACAACAAGGACTTTTCCTTTCTGTGCTAGTATCAGAGAACGGCAGAATGACAGTAAAAACTTTTTTATATTAAAGAAAACAATGTTATTCTTGCAGTAGTGCACACATGCAAAAGCCTGTCAGATTGTCACAATTTCAAAATGCAATAAATTGTAAGTAAAAAAACAAAACAAAACTGTGCTGCAAAGGCCCATAGGCAGCTGGAGTCAATTACACAAATGACGTGATGACAGCACTTAAAGTGAGTCGGGGGGGGCTGAGGGCACTGTGGTGCTGTGTGTGTCAACTCTCTTGGAGAGAAGAGAGAACTCGAAAATATTAATGATGGTTTTGATACTGAGGAAAATGAGTATTGAAACAGTTTCAAATATTCAGAATCAACATGTAACATATATTTAGATTTATACGTAGAGATGTTGGACCATTTTGAATTTTTAACCCTTGTAGGCCGTGGTTTCGATCCAGATTCCATCAGTTAACTGTTAGGATGTGCACATACAAAGTGATGACAATTTAAATGAAAATACAGGACACAAGGGCTCTGTTGATGGTTGATGGAAAAATATGCTATGGGCCTCACAGATACCACATCTGAACTTAACTGAACACTTTTGGAGCATTTAGGAGTGTCGCCCTAGGCGGGGTTCAGACCGACAGCCCTCCTGTCATTTATTTCAAAGAGCTGTGCTCCAGCAAAATTGAAAGGTCATCACCTGGCAACAAAGTTGAACCTGTCTCAACTTTTGCTGCAGGACAATGCAACATCATCCAGTAAATCAGGCTTAAGACACTGTGATCTGCAAACTAATACATGTAAGTGTACATTCCTGGTGAAGTACTTGGTGGCGTGACATTCTACTGTTAATTAGGCAATCATTGTGTTGTGATAACTAAGTTAGAAAATCCTTCCTCATAGTCCTTTTAACTGTGGTGCACTGTTTTAGTCCTTTTAAACGAATGGAATAATTCCTGAGAGCATCCCTACACACAGGGCTGTTTTCAGTCTGAAAGCCCAGTGAGAGAGTGCTTTACCTCCATCATCAAAACACCAAATTAGGGAAAATGTATTGGAACAATCATATTCATCCCTTCAAACTCATAAATTTGGAGAATTCGAGACAAGAAGCATTTCAGCTGTTCTGGAGGCTTATGGTGGCCCAACACCTCACTGAAACATTTAATGCTTGTTTTTGTTCTTGATTTGTCTTCCATCTGCAGCCGCTGTTAGGATCATCCATGTGCTGCAGTGTTGATGCTTGGTTGCCATGATAACACTGGCCGTAGAAGCATCTTGTTTTCGTCCCTCATCATCATCTGTCCTTGCACCTCCCACTCTATTTTCTTGAGACCCAGTTCAGCAGAGGTTAATGCCGTTAGCCATGCACAGCTGTGAGAGGCCCCAGTCTCGTCATTGCTAGATGAGCGCTGCTCAGTTCAGAGGCCTGATGACTGGGAAGTCTGGGAATCTGTTGGATGCTGCAGTGAAGTCTGACTTATGATGATTGGAGTTAATACCATGGAAAGACAATTGGCCCACCTGCTAGCATCTCACTGCCGTCGCCCACTGGGTGAGGAGTCTGATCTTCCCTCCACCAGCCCGGCTGCACGGTTCGATGCACATGAAGAATTCAACATGGCCTTCTGATGTCAGCCTAATGTCCCTGAAAGTGGAATTTGTGGCCTTGAATACATAGTTCGCCATGGAATTAGATATATTTATGATCTCACTCGACTCATGTAATGCGGGGCAGCCTGTAGGGCAATATAAATACATACCAGGAAATAACTGTCAACCATCAGATTGAGCTTTGAGAAGCAATTGGCTGAAATAACCCTCGTTGCAGAAGATTTCTCATTATCTATACATACACATGCACAAAAACACAACATGACAAATATTACAGTGAATTATCTTTGAAATGAGGCACACATGAATAGTTGAGTGGGCCAGTAGACAGGCTTTAGTGCAGGCAATTACCAAATCCGTTCTAAATTTTAACAGACTTTATTCTTTTCATCAACATCATTAAAACCCTCATTTACAATGGACAGCAGGAAAGGATGATCTCTAATGCCATTAGTGAAGGCAACAGCTTCACTTTTGATAGCTCCTGCTTTGAAAAATGGACAGAATCCCACTCTAATGGGGTGTTGGTGTATTCATCAACAGGGATTTTTTTCCCACATACTCTAATGTACAAAGCTGCTGTTGTCGCATTTAACAATTGATCTCTGCACAGTTCCAAACAGATTATTTGATGAGAGATTCAGCTGAGGAACTCATACTTATTTTATGTTCTAGGACAGTTCTGTGCTAGTGAGCTTGAAAAAAGAAGTATTATACCCAAAGTCAAACAGAGAGTCAGAAAACTAAGCCTGTAACTAGGTTTGGGACGATATGCTATTTTATCGTGGATTGCAGTAAAAACACAATGTAAAGTTGATTGAGGTAAATTTCTGTAATTGGGACAATTGTGAACATTGTGTCATGCAGCAAGGCAAGGCAAGGCAAGGCAAGGCAAGGCAATTTTATTTATATAGCACCATTCATACACAAGGCAATTCAATGTGCAAGAGAAATACATTAAAATAAAACATTAGAGGAACAATAGATCATTTAAAACAAAAGCTAAAAGCAAGACAATAAATAGTAAAAAACAGTGCAGAAAATGCATTTAAAAAAAATTTAATTACATATCTAGTTCACTGGTAAGCTGCAGTAAATAGTAATGTTTTAAGCCCTGATTTAAATGAGTTGACAGTTTCAGCTGACCTCAGATAATCTGGAAGTTTGTTCCACGGGCGGGGAGCATAGAAACTGAAGGCTGCTTCACCTTGTTTGGTTTTGATGCTGGGAACACTGTGTAAACCTGTTCCAGATGATCTGAGGGGTCTGGATGCTTCATAACGTACAATTATATCAGAGATGTATTTAGGCCCGAGACCATTTAGTGCTTTATAGACAAGTAACAAGATTTTAAAGTCTATCCTTTGACACACAGGAAGCCAGTGCAGTGACTTAAGCACTGGTGTAATGTGCTCCACTCTCTTGGTGTTGGTGAGGACTCTGGCAGCAGCGTTCTGGACGAGCTGCAGTTGTCTGATTGATTTTTTACCCAGGCCTGTGAAGACACTGTTACAATAGTCCAGCCTGCTGAAAATGAAAGAATGAAGAATGTTTTTCTGTATCTGGTTTAGACAGAAATTCTTTTATTCTTGCTATGTTTTTAAGGTGGTAGTAGGCTGATTTGGTAATTAATAATTGGGACTATTGAAATTTAGGTCTGAGTCCAGAACGACACCAAGATTTCTGGCTTGATTTGTAGGTTTTAGTGTCAAGGCGTCAAGGTGAGCACTGACTATTGATCTTTGTTCTTTGGGGCCAAAAACAACTATCTCAGTTTTGTCTGTGTTTAGTTGTAGAAAATTCTGTCACATCCACGTATTGATTTCGTCAGTGCACTTATTTAGCAGATGTAGGGGACTGTAGTCATCTGGTGACACTGTTATGTAAAGTTGTGTGTCATCTGCATAAGTATGGTTGGAGGTGTTGTGATATTCCATAATCTGAGCAAGAGGGAGCATATAGCACCCAAAGGGTCAGGGCTCAACGTTAACCCTTCCCATTACCACAAATAAACTGGAATGCATTATGCCCTTGCCCAATCAGGCAACTGAAAAATAACTGTGAAGTCTAATGTAACATTATCAGGAAATAAAAAAACTGTGACTATATCGCTAAAGTGGAGCTTTTCCAGCTGAGCTGCGTTAGTCTGTCTCACCACTAAGCATTAAACAGGACTAATGAAAGAAATCTGACATACTGGACACTATAGAAGTTAACTCAGGCATCAAAGATGTACTTTACAACATAACGTTACTAATGCTAAATATCTCTGGAACGCTGGGTGTGAGAAACTTACTTTTTTTTTGCCCAGAAGCTAAGCATCTGTTCCAACAGGGCTCTGATGTGATCGTATTCATGTCAGAAACTGTCATTGGATGTTTTCTGTGATAATTATTGTGTATTGTGTATTTTTTGCTGTAGTTGGCCCATTTTTGTAAGTATATTTTGCTGATTATTGGGATAATATAATAAATTGCAATTATATTGTCAGTGAAAATTGCAACATTAAAGTTACATATTGTCCCTTGCCTACCTGTAACATTATTAAAATAAGTAGAATGACTATTGTATTGATTTTGTCAGTTCTGAACCAGAAAATGCAGTGTTATGAGAAGTACTTCCCTTGGGTGCTTATTCACCTTTACTCTCTGTGAATCAGCACCACAGTTAAAATGTTGTTAATGCACATTTGATATTTAGGTCTTTGATTGTTGCCTGTAGGAGAGAGTTCTGCTGATGTTGACTGGTTGTTGCTTAGCCACAGGCAAAACATGATGATACATGATGTCGAGACCCACCTAATTAATAAAAAAAATAAGTTGAGAACTTATATCTCTCAAATCTGTAAACTATAGAGCTTTAGAGATTCGGTAGTTTTATTAGAAAATGCACACACATTCACATCTAGTGCCTCTTATGTCAGAGCAGTGACCCCACTTTGCTAAACAAGCTTTTAGCTTTTAGGTACAAAACAGTGCTGTCTGGGTACCATTTATCGTTACAAAGTTGCAAAAGTATCATGTGATCTGACCCTTGTTCCTGTAGCACTGCAGCTGAAATGTAGCTCGTTTGAGAAATATATAAAGATGATGCAAAAAGAGAGCAAATTTCTCCTGTCTTTAAAGTAAATCTCACTCGTGTTCACATGTTAATCCTTTTGGCTTTTCGAGGAGAAATTGTCATTCAGCAAAGGCAACAACTGTTTTCTCTTAGATCAATTAGATCAACACCGGCCAGCCAGAAGATGGGGATGTGCGCTGGGCTGAACACACACACCCACACACACACATGCATGCACACACACCTTGATTGAAGCATCATTGTCAATTAGATATTGAACTTGACAAATTTCTCACCCTCTGCATAAAGAATAGCACACACTCATATAAGCATACGCACACACATATCAAGTTTTACTTCTGCCAGACCATTAAACAAGAGAGCAGCTCCTTTGGCTCCTTAATGGAAACTGCCATTTCAAAGCCTTCAGAGGGAGATGTTAACCTTGCGCACTACTTGTGGCATTAAAAATGGATCAAAGCAGTTGAGCTTTGATGTCGACGGAAGATCTTATTTGGGTCGTGGAGGCAGAGCAGAGTGCCAGGGCTGACTCCCCAGCACCCTCTGCTGGGGGAATTTGGCACCTCTCACTGTGATGTCGTGGTGGTATACACCTCTGAGTGTTGTAATTGTTTTAACCCCTTGCTGCGTCCACAATTCCCGCTTGTTGAGACAATAAGCATGATGATAAAGACACAGTTACAGATAAAGTTGAAAAGGGAGACACAAGAGAAGCAGCAAATGAGACAGCAGCTATTTCCTTTTTCTTTTCAGTCAGTCCATCAATCAGGTTTTGTTATGCAATGTGAGAGCTGATGTGGACTGTCTGGGGTAACGTGTCTGGGAAGGGCACAAAGAGGGGAGGCACCTCTGGGTGGGTGGTGTTGCTGATGATTTGGGGGGGGTTTGAACTCTTGACCCTCAGCAGGCAGTCTAAAAATCTGGCTCCCCTTGTATAAGAGTCTACCCCACAGAGCTCAACTTAGGCCTGGGAATGAACACCCTGTCCAACGAGATAAATGACTTTGAGGGAGAAGCAAGATCACCTACCTGTGTGTGTGTGAGAGAGAGAGAGAGAGAGAAGAAGAAGAGAGAGTGCACTGTAATATGAGTACGTGTCCAAGTTGTGTGAGCTTGTAGGCTGCAAACTGATAGAGACAGAAAGACAGAAGGAGCCATTTTGCTGTGTGTATGTGTTTCTATCAGACAGAAAAGGCAATTGTGTGTGCATTCATGCAATTCCTCTGTGGATGCAGACACTGCCTGTGCATCACCGCCAGTGTGTATGCTCGCGCGCACCCTTGTGTAAAGCATGGAGTGGAAGAGGGGGTTGAACGGTAGAGATGGAGACACAGATAGAGAGAGTGAAAAAAAAAAACATAAATAATTGATGATAGATACCGCCTTGCATCTGGCGCCTGCTGCCGTTGAGTTTGTTCAAAGTAGATATTGATGCAGGGTCTTGCTAAAACACAGCGTAACCACCCTCTATTCTGACCTCATTATCACATTAGAAGTATGGCAATGCATTACTTTTAAAAGGGCAAAATATTAACACGCTGTGACATAAATGTAAATGTGGATTGTTGATTAATTGAATTTTGGCTTGTTATGTGGGGTTTCTCAGTCTTGTTTCTGCACTGGTGGCACATATCGGTCAAAAACAAGTGGGCTGGGCTATTTGGAGAGACTCAATACGTGATTGACTTTAATGTATTTAAGTTTTCCTCTCTCCCTCCCCTTGCAGGCCTATTTTCTCTGTTTGCCTCATTAAATCTTTGTGGAAATTCTCCAGCTCTTGTGGAAGAGACTTTCTTTTGATTAGGCTATAAACAAATGGAGGAGTTGGTTGACATCTCCCAAGACCGTAGCCCTCTTTTGTTTTGCTGCTGCACTGTTGCTGCCCCCCTCCCCACGCTGACAGGACTCGAGTACTATTCCCCAAAGCCTTTATTCTCGCTCGTTTTCTTTTTTTCCCCCCTTTCCCTCACCCAACTCCAACCCCTCCTCCCCCCTGCCTTTGTTAAAGACAGCCCCTCAACCACTCCCCCCACCTCTCTCTCTCTCTCTCTCTCCCTTGCACTGTCTCTCTTGCTCTCTCATTATGCGCTCATCCGTTCCGCTGGCTGAGGGCTGAGAGAAGAGCGCTCGGGAGGAGAGTGTTTGGGAAAGCAGCGACACACCGCTGCTGTTTTCTCCAAAAGAAAAAAAAAAGGTGGACCAAAGTGTCAGGAGCTGCTATTCCTTTCGCCAGCACTCCTCCTCACTCCCGTTTACTACCCCTCTCTCTCTCTCTCTCTCTCTGTATCGCCGTGTCTGTCTGCTGACTTCTCATTGACTCACTCCTCTCTGCTTCAGCTGGCTGACTGAGTGCGCTGACACTGGGACCACTACCTGCTGCCTGGGGATTAAGCGCGCTATGAATACCCGGAGCCTAATTTGTTGTTTTGGCTGCCAGTGAATGTTGGATCCCCACAGAGGAGAAGCTGGTGCATAAATCCTTGCGGCCAGGACACTGGGATCGCCTCTGGACTGAGACAACCCAGTGAAAAAGGGACTGGATGCTTGAGGAAGCGTATGAAAGAGAGACAACGAATCAGAGAAAGAAAGAAAAGGATTGGACAAGTTCTTTCCTGAAAGGCAGAAATAGAAAAAGCTAAATCAACCTCAGTCTTACGAGGATCAGGGTGCAATGAGAACCTTTCCCTCTCATTATCTGGTTGGGATTCTCAGTCAGGGTGCTGACACAAGGAAAGAAAGCCCAACAAATCTCTGCCTGAAGCTTCTTGGTTGATTTCTGATCACACACACGTTTTTCTCCTTTTCTTTCCACGAGTTCATTCATTTAGAGCATCTCTGTGTTTTGCTGCTCATCCGTAGCTTCTTGGGGGTGAGGACGGCTCTGCACCGACAGGTCGAGTGGGGATTGGGATCGTTTTCCTCTCCAACTTTTTCCCCCCTCTCCACTACTTCTTCTGTCCTGCTTTCGGCCCCAGCGTACCAGCGGGGTGGGGGGCAGCTGCTCACCCACTCCATGAGACCGGCCGGGAATAAAGGTTATTGAACCGAGGAGTGGCAGGCATGCAGGAGAGAAGGGGAGGAAAAACAAACCATCTCCGCGAACCCCAGGAGCATATGGCTTAGCGAGAGGCAGCCAGCTGCTTTCCAGCCGTCCTACTAATCACGCCATAGCAGATACAAGTTGCTCTGGTGACAGTGTCAGGTTTGGACAGATCTAACGTGCCATAGTCGCATAACTCTTCACCGTGACACACGTTCCCAGACCATCAGCCAAAGAAGCCAGTCTCCAGTGGATACAAGGAAGCAGTTGTTGAGTTAAAGGCACGCTGGGCAAAGCATAGCTCAGGAGAGCAGCTCATCTTTGTTGCCCCAACAGGCAACAGCCTCAGGGAGGCTAAAAAAGATGCTTGGCTGTCGCCTCTTCAGGAAATACTTATGACACATGTTGTTGGTGAGCACCAGACCTTGGCTTGGTGTGTAAAGGCTTTTGACAAGGAAAGAAGGGGGAGTGCTCTCTGAGCCTGCATCCCCAGACCTCTTTCACATCCATCTAATTATCCGTAAGGGTCACTGGGAGCAGAGGAGAGGATTCCATTTGTGGATTTACTTGCCTGGAATTTTTCCGTGTGGATATTTGACAATTCCAAACACCCACATCCAATCACACAGATTTCTGGCTTAGGTGCATCTCACACACATACATGCCAAAAGCGCACTGACGCACATTTACAAACACATTATCACCACCCACTTAAATCCACACACATGTTTGCACTGTAAGTATAAACCACTTCACAACACACACACATAGTCACAGATTGAAAGCCCATTAGTTTGTCCTTTTCCTAGCGGGTACAGCAGAATGGAGGTCGTGTGGACAGGTGGGGGGCTGTAGGAGTCCCTGTCCCCCTGTCTGTCCTCTTTCCCCAAATGGATGTTATTATCTCTAAAAATGTGTTGCTTGGAAACCACTGAAAGCTTGCTGCTGCGATTCTCTGACAGAAACAGTCACCGGGTCCTCGCCACGGTGCACAGCTGGAACCGCAGCTGAAACACCGGCCATTACACGTCTTTTTTTTGTTGCTTTTTTTATTTTACATTCACCTTCATCCTCTGCCCTTACCCCACCGCCATCATTTTTTCCAACGGGTCTTTGGGCACCCCTCGTCGCCCTCCTCGGCCCGTCCTCTCCTCCACCTTGGAGGGGAGGGGGTCTTTGGAGTGGAGCATGAGTGGGTGCCACTATCCCTCACCGCCGCCACAGGATCATGACCGCAGGTACCAGCACAAGGTGTCCCTGGTGGTGCGCTACTTCATGATCCCCTGCAACATCTGTCTGATCCTGCTGGCCACATCTACACTGGGCTTCGCTGTGCTCCTGTTCCTCAACAACTGTACGTTGGCTCAACAGAAACACACAATTTTACTGTCATAGCACCTAAATGTATGGGTCACTGCTTGGCAATAGAATGCCTGCCGTAAACCTGTAATTCAAAGTACTGCTGAAGAGACAGAATTTAGCTGGAAGTATTTGATTTCGCATTGCATTCTGCAGTTTTTGCACTGAATATTAAAGCAACACCCCCCACCCCCTAGTGTAAAGTTTCAGTCTATCTGCTACATATGAAATGTACAAATTAACTTATCCGTGGTTTGCAGAAATGTACAATGCTAACATTCATTCTGGCGACTGGGTTGAAATCGAGCTCACTTTGCTTCTCATGACAGCCTTATCTGCACTTGAACTAGGGACATCAGGACATCTAAAGTCGTAGCCCCCCTTTGCTTGATTCTATGTCTGCAGGCTTGAAACTGCTTCATATCTCCACTCCAAAGACTTGGCATTTACTTTGAACTGCGGGATGAAGTATTAAATGGCGACTAAATGCCTTTTGGAGGATGAAAACATGTCTTTTGGCCTGGAAAGCCTCAACCTCTCCTGTCGTCTGCCTCCAGTGCATTATTCTTGTCCCACTGTATATTGATATTGCTCATTAAGAGCATAATGTTTGTGTGGCTTAGTTCCTGGTGGCAGTTTTGCTGGTGACTGTCGCAGTATATTATTGGGTCAAAGAGTTTTCAGAAAAGAGAGGTAATTGCTTTAATTCATCTTCTGTTGAAGCCCATGCTGGGTGTCATTTGAAATGTTTCTCGTGCCAGTGCAGTATGTGAGTTTTTATACAAAAACAATTTTCTTTGAAATGGTGCTCAGAAATGATTAAAATCTGATACTCAGCACTACCCAGAGCGGTACCCAAACCTTAAAGGTACAGTCGGTAATTTTTTAGCAAATATGGCCAAGTTTTTTTTTTATTACTGTCACTGTTTCCTGACAGTAGTGCAGGAGGCACATAATCTGTGGAAAAAAATCATGTTCCTCTGCCCTCTCATAGTGCCCCTAATGGAATTTGCTGGAATCACCAAAACAACCAATCAGAGCTGAGGAGTCTCACCTGTCAGTCATGTCAGTCACTGCTTGTGAACTGCAGCATTGTCTGTTTCTCACCTCAGATATTTTCAGAAATAGAATTCAGGGTACTGTTTAGATGAACTTGAGAAAGTTTGCTCCAGCTGGTGAGCAGTGCTTTGATTCAGTGTGACTGTTTTCAGTATGACAGCTAGAGCACCAACTTTCTCAATTTACAGCTAAACAGTATACTAAAATATGTTCAGTAACAGTACAGTAACAGATTCATAGTTGATAAGTGCTGCCTAGTTTGACAGTTTGGCCACAGTTTACAAGCAGTGATTGACATCTTCTCTCTCTGAAAATGACCTGTGATTGTCCAGTCTCGCATCACTGGCTAGATTTTCCAAAGCCTGAAAACAGTCTAGTGTTCTGTCAGACCACTTGAATCACAATATCAAAAAAATTTAGCATGGGATTTTTGCCCATTACACCAATATTAAACTGCCTACCCCAACTTTGAAGGGCCAGTAGTTTGCCTTCACTACATGACTTAATAAATTCACCTGAGCATATGCCACCTTTTTTCTACATCATCAACAGCTTAACTTCTGCTGTTGCTACAGTTGGCCTGCCTGTGTTAACACTGACTTATTAATTCTCCTCACTCCCTCACAGACTTACACAAGTCTGAGTGCCTTGCCAGTTTCGACTGTGTTAAAGGTGAGAGTCTTCCCAACTCTCCAAAGTGAGCTATTATTTATGCAAGACCTGTGCCACATAATCACGTAATCATCAAGTAAATAAGTTAAATAAGCACAGTCATTTTCAGGCCTCCAAATTGGAGTTGAAGTGCTATTTGAGCAACACTTTAAAGGGAGAAGCTTGTTAATACTCTTTGTCCATGATTGCTGTTCCATGTCAGCCCCTTTTTCTCTGACTTTCTGTGAGTCTGTTATCACACTGTTGACTTTTCAGCCATGTGCAAGGCAAAGTCTGTTTAGCCAGATGCGCCTCTTTGCGTTAGCCTTCTTTTCTCGGTTTGTGTCTTTTCTATCATCTTTGTCAGGCTTTTCCTCCTCAGTAATTGGTGGATGTGGGTGACCAGGATCAGGATGGTTCATTTGTAACCATGCCGTATTACCAAATCAATTTCAGCCAGACAGATTCTATTAGATTTAATACAAACTCAGTTAAAGCGGGCCAATCGTCACCTCTCACATGACCGAGTGAAAAGAAATGTGGGCTGGAGAAAAACTGATGAAGTAAAAGGGGCTCTATTATGCTGCTGAGAGCCCTCACCATGTGGCCACAAGGACAGCTGGATAGGATGGTGATAGTGCTGGCAGCGGTGACGTGTGTGTACGGGTGTGTGCGGTGGCAGGAGGGGTATTAGAGGAGCCGTGCAACCTCGGATTCGCTATTTCTATTGTCGCCATATGGGGTGAAGCATGTCCACACACACACACACACACACACACACACACACACACACACACACACACACACACACACACACACAGTTTTTACCCCCCCCTCCCCCCCCCCAAAACCTCACTGCCTGCCAACAGAGCCCACACACAGACACACTTGGTTTATCATTCTGCATGACTATACATCAGCCACACCAATAGGGAAGATGACACACGTTCAGTGATACATACACACACCCTTCTCCCTGCACATGGCTAAATGTCACAGTCAGACACATATTGATTTGCTGAAGATATAGGGTGAATGATGGCCATGCTTTGACATTCAAACAGGCACGGGAACTCACGCAGGCTCTGCAAGGTGCAAAGGGAGATGGGGAAGGCTGATATGTTTATGGAAAGACCTTATCTTGTCCTTTCATTATGGAAATGTGACGAAATCGTTTAGCTTCGCCCCGGCACTCTGTACACCACCTTCTCTGTCAGGCTCTTTCTGATTCGCCTCGTGCAACAACACGTCTGTGTGTGTTTGTTTGTGCATGCTTCCAAGACAGAAGTGCAGCCCGTGCGGATGTCTGTTTTTGTGTGCGCTCCCTCACACTCTCAGTAGAACTCCTGCATTTTCCTCATTCCAATTTCTGTTTCACTCGTTTTATATGTTTTCTTGAAATCCCCCCCAGATGGAAATCAGTTACCGTCATGACTGACTGGGAAACAGCTTCAGCCGACACTTCATTATTCACCTCTAGCACCAGCCTCGCCTCTCCTCTCCCCTCTCCTCATTTTTTCTCTCACACACACTTTCTCTCCCCCCCTACTCCAAAGCCCCGGCTGTTGACAAGCAATTTTAACTGAGCCTAAATTTAAAACTCAGCTGTGTCTTGGGACGCCGACGGATATCGCACAAGTCCTGAGAAAGGCTCTGCCGTAGTGGTTGACAGAGCCCCGGAAAAATGTGTTAGCGGGGTAATTGATGTGATGTGTTTTATCTTCCTCATTATCCCTCACACTGTAGAGACATCGGAGAGATGGCTGGGTGGCTGCACATCTTTTCTGAGTGTGTGTATGTGTGTTGGTGTGTACACTCGGTGCAGACAGCTCTGACAACTCACCGGAGCTCTGCTTAGTGAGTCAGACAGCCGAGCTGACTGCGAGAGCGCAGATGGTGGTTTGGTTGTGCTCGGTACTCTAGTGCCCTAGTACACTGTGACCAGTGTATCGTGATGGCCTTGGAAGAACACATCATATTTGTAGGAGGCCTCCAGTTGGTGAAGCTCTGTGGTAAATGATGACACCAAAACCGCTTCTGTAGATCAGTACTTGTGCTTGTTGAGGGTGATTTTATGGTGATTTGTGTATGTGTGTGTGTAAGAAATAGTCAGGAGCTGGAGCTGGATTTATTTTCTTTTTACATGATGTCCGTGTGCTTAATTTTCTTATAGCTTTGTATCATTCAGTGCCAAAACTCTATGGTATCTGTATACACTTTGCATAATTGCTAAGCTAACCAAAAGGCAGATAACGCACTTGAAATGATTAGTTGTTTAATGAACTAGCCAGTAAAAAAAAAAAAAAAAAAAAAAAATCTACCACGACTGTAATAGGCGATCAGTTGTTTAGCCAGCAAAAATGCCAAACATTTTCTGGTTCCAGCTTTTTAAATGTGAGGATTTTCTGTTTTCTCATCTCTGTTTCTTTATATTGTAAATTAAATATGTTTTGGTTTATTTGTTGGACAATATAAGCAATTTGAACACACCCCCTGAGGCTCTGGGAAATTGCTTTTTCACAATTTTTTATAGCCTGAACAATCAGTGGTATAATCGAAAAATAAGCATCAGATTAATCGACGATAAAAATACAGCTAGTTGCAGCCATAGTTCTGTTTGTGCTTGTTTTTTGTTGCCACTAACAATATCCTCCTATTTCCTTTCTAAACAATGTGAAAGCAAACTACATGTTCTCCTTGTTGTTGATCCACTTACATTGCTTTGTCAGGATTGTCCTCATTTTCAGGCTAAAGGATCAACCTTTAGACGACCATTTGCATATCAGTTAGTTGTGCTGCGTTACCTTGAATTCATGAAGCAAACTTTGTTTATCTCACATGCCTCCATGCAAAACTGCAAACATATTGATGTACTGATTGATTGGGGACCATGTGTTTCAACTGCAAAACTATGTCAAAACATATGTTTACAAACCCTCCCACAAATCTCACAGTATAAGCCAAGTCTTATTTATCCAGTTTATTTATCCATCTGAAAGTGAAACCTATCGATGCGTAGATATATTAAAGGTCATATAGGGTTTTTCAGACAAAAGGCATGTGTTTGGGAAGCACTGAACACACTGAATAAAATAGACTAGAATTATACTGCAGGAATTGTGTAATGTTATTTTATAGTTTTGCTGTTGTGAAATGTGGTCCCCAATCAATCAATAAAAAAGTATATGTTCACTGTTTTCTGTGGATGCAGCTTTCCTCAAGAATTCAAGATAACACGGCCTGACTCACAGATGCACAAATGGTAATTTTTTGGGTGAAGTATTCCTTTAAGGTGTCAAATCTGCAAACGACTCAGGTTTCATGAAATCTTTTTTCCCCTGAGTGTTACTCCATACTCAGTCATTTGACACTGCAGGCCTTGTTTTATGGTTCCCACAAACCGACAAGCCTCATGTCATCGTCTGCAGGGTGTTGACCAGAGAGAGAGTAGTATGATGTCATTTGATATACAGGAGGAAAAACAATGTGATTTATTCTGCATATGGTTTCACTGCTGCACTGAATGTTATCACTGCTGTGGAACTTCAAATCTTATCTCACACCTTTCAACCCAAAACAAAACAGATCCCTTCCCATGTGTTTTTCAATTCTCGTGTTCTCTTATAATATCGGAAAGTCATGCTGTGTGGTTTTGGGATGAGACAACCATAGAAACAATGGTGATACTGCTATCGTTGGAATGTACTCCTGTCGATTAGCTCAGCTGGGTTCCCTGCAGGGCCCAGTCACAGCATTAGAATGTGTTAGATAGAAAAGCCAAGCCTGAAGTCAGAATGTGTCTCTCTTTTTTTTGGTAGCAACTCAATTACTTGGCCTGCACCCCTGGGAAGTCTGTGAATCTCCCCCAAAACTAAAAACCTATTTCTCTCTCTTTCTCTTTTATCTCTTTCAGACAAACCTCCTCACTTCACACCGGCCCAGCCTCCTGATGGTAAGTCCTCTGTGGTTTCTCTCCACTCGCCTTCGCTGACCGCTGGAGTTTTGGGAGGGGGGGGGTGTACCTGCAAATAATGACCTCAGACAGCGGATCCCTGCCTTTGAAGTGGGCAGCCGTCTGTGCGCCGTGCCAGATTTGGCCGCTCCGCTTTTTGTTTCTACACAGTTGGTATGGCGGGCACGTGGCCAGGTCTGCTCAGGGCTTTGATGTGAGAAGGATCTTTTGATGACTTGATTTGATCGGCTCCGCACGGCTAGTTGGGCTGATGTTCAATACCTGTTACCACAGCAGCATTCACATCCTTCTGATAGGGTCTAATGGGATAATACCCCTCCCCCCCTTCCCTTGGTATTGTACATTACCTGAGGCTGCTGGGGTTTTGTAGGGACAGGAGCGCAGTGTAGCGCCTTCACCTCACTTTGTTAACCACATGCTCTTGCCCCATCCCACACATATAAATCTTTGCAATGGGTGCTGCATTGTTTTAGTTGTTTTCAGGCCCAGTAACATGAGCTTTTAATTAAAAAAAGCAACAATTTATTTCCAAAACAGCGCATCTCGGCAAGCTTTAATTGGAGGAAAACAGCTGGTTTTCAAGCTGCTATCATGAATATTTATCAGAGGCAGCGCAGTGAGACAGTGTCTGATAGACTTTGGTGTTGTATTTTCTTTTTACTGCACTGACAGACAGACAGGGATGGACTCCTACTAGTTCTGAAGGTGTTGTATCATCCTGCTTGTGTACAGGCTACAAAGCCAGAGGTTTGGAGGGAGAAAACATGAGGAGAAAATGTTTCTAATGATCCCAGCTGGCCAGCCGATGTCAGGGACAAAAGGCCACAGTAGGGGCTTTCTGAATCTGTTTCTGGTAATTGCTCAATCACTCGCCCCATAGGCCAGCTTGTTTGGAAAAAGCAGTTTGTGAAAGATGTCAGCTTAAAAAAAGAGTATCAAATTAGAGGTGGTTTATGATGAATGTGATTGTCTGGTGGAGTCGGGACAATAGGCTTTTCACTGTCGATGTGAAATGGCTGTGGCGTTTGGCTTCAACAAATAATTGTGCTTGATTGGAGCATTTCTCAACTTGGCCTCACCTCAACACCTGAGGAGCGTGCGTGATGTCTATTTTTTTCCCTTTGTGTGCCTCATATCACAAAACACTGCAGTTTCAATTGGAGCCGGCGCAGTTTACAGCAGCTATTTGTTTTTGTTTTAATGGCAGATGAAATTGACTTGACAAATGATTATATCTCGCAGAGAGGTCTCTATTTGTCTGTTTTTGAAGCAAATATTGCCATAAAATTTGGCTCTCCACTGGGAAAATGAGAAACAGTGTGCGGGCAGTGAAGCAACCCATTTCTGTCTTCCATTGAATTTCCCCCTACAAAAGAAGTAACGCCCCGCTTATCGATTTAGCCACTCATTTCCCATGTGTTAAAGTTTTTGCTGTCTGAGGGGCACAGTTTGTTTCTGCACTAGTCAACCATTTAAAAGCTGCTGCTAGCCCTTAATTACATTTCCAATAGTTCTGTAGGCTTTACATCAGCTGCCTATGCTGTTTTAATATGCCAAGCAAAACAAAAGGCAAAGTCTCCAATCAGCGGGGTAAGCCTGCCCTGTGGGACGCAGTTTCTCCGGGTCATTTAACGCTGGAGAGATTAGTGAGACAATTAGAGTTGGCCCAAATAAGACAGTAGGCCACTTTTTGGAGACGCATGGTTTTAGTAGTGGTGGAGGGGCGATTTAGATGATGCTCTAAACCAGCAGAGGGATAATATAGCTCTGCCATTAGTCAAATGTGCTTCAAAGAGCACAGGCCTTGTTCTACTGAACTTGTCCTCAGTGCCAAGGACACTCTGCTCCCCAGTACTTCATTACAGGAAATCACAGACAAGATACCAAGGAGTGTGCATTTTTAAACAGCCTAATTTGTCTCTGAACTGCCATTGCTGAGACGTCCTTATTAGCGCGTGGAGAATCTGCAGAAAGTAAAAAGGAATTTGTTCTGCAAATTAGAGCGAGAGAATCTGGGGACTTGCTGTGGAAAAATGCAGGTTCGGCACAACATAAGCAAAAGCTCATAGATGATATTTATGGTGTGCGCCACCCGCAAATAGCTGACGAATCCTCCCCAATGAATGGCCTATAATCACCAGTCAAAAAAAGTGACAAAAGTCACAAAGCAGCCTTTAATTAGGCGCTTTCTTTGAAAGCTCAAAGCAGCAGTTGCTTGGCTCAGGCCACACTCATTATTGCCTGTCGTCTCCTGATAATAAGACAGTTGTTGCGTGTTTGGCCAAAGCTAGAAAGCTCAGAGAATTTTGTAGCTTGAGGGATTAGTATTGGGCCCTGGAGAGGGGTTCGACTCTGAGAAATGCTTGATGAATGGGGCTCTTGGCCCTAGTTGTCAGTGTCCAAACCAGAGGAATCATGTTTGTGTAGTGGTTAAGGGCACAGGAAGGAGGCAGTCGTATCAGATACAATCTTAAGTGTTTTTTTTTTAATTTTTATTAGAGCTTTAAGAAGTATAATTACTTAACTGAGAATTTATGTCATATGATTTATGCCAAATCTAGTTGTAATTGAACAAGGACAAAGAATAGATTCACTTTTTGAATTGTGTCTCAAGGACTTCAGGCTGAGAGGAAAACCAGGTGTAGATTTCTCCCTGGAGCTACTCTTCATTTTATCCTATTACAACCTTAGGTGACTAAACATTGGCCAAACAAGGTCCAAAATAGGCCAGAGACTCACAAGAAAGAAAGTGTAATAAGAAACAGAGCCTCAGACAGTTCAGAGGTCCTCTGTGACTGTCGCTGTCTCCAGCACAACCTGCCTGGCAGGAGCCCATTTGCCGTGAATCCTTCAATTTCGCATTTGTCGCTGACAGTGTTCCCCAGAGGATGCTCCTCGCTGACAGACAAAATAAACTCTTGGACTGAAATGTGATTTGATCTGAGATGGTGGGATGCCTACAAAAAAAAGTGCCAGAGGGCTCACTTACACTTTGAGAACAGTACCTCTTCCTAAAGAATTGACATAACTCTTTGTCAGCTCTGGGAGAATACAGTAACTAAACGCTCCACACCCATTACCCCTAAGGTGTGTGTGTGTGTGTGTGTGTGTGTGTGTGTGTGTGTGTGTGTGTAACACACACTGTAATTTATTCTGCCGGAGCCTTTCCCTGTGTTCTTGACAGTAAGCCTAACTCGGAGAGAGGCAGAATTAATTATGGCTCCTCGGCCTATCTTAATTAAATCATTTCACATCATAGATTTCACACAACAGAGGCAAAATATCTACCTCATCTTTTAGCTGGGGTGGGGCTACTGGCTGAGAATGCCTCACATCGAGATATCAAAGGTGCACTGTAAAGTTGCCTCTCCAGGATTACGATTTCACAGAAGAGTTGTCATGTCCGGCTTTTAACAGAAAGCAGCTTGTTAGCCAGCTATTGTGGAGGCTGGCGGGGGGAAAAGCGGAGGGGGACAGCCTTGACTTTATCAACAGAAAAGTTTGTTGCCCTTTTAAAGTACACAGAGCTTTCAAATTGCACAGCTGAACTCTGTACTATCCTCACCTTGGTTAGGGTAGCCTGTCTCGTTCCGTGTCTGTGGACTCAGCAGATGCTTACGTGAGCGTCTGAAGGGCTCAGTAAGTAGAGTTTTTTTTCATAAACAAAGGTGAAAGGCAAAGGAATTAGCCAACTCCCGTCAACCCCCACGTCTAACCACCCGACTTTGACAGCGTTCCCACTCAGGCTTGCCTCGTCTCACCTCAGCTTACCCAGTATTGATCTGCCAAGATAGGTTAGAAGCAGTAGACCATAGAGAGAAAAACAAAAATATTAGCCAGACAGGAGAGAACTCAGTGCTGATGCTGTAAAGTGCAGCGCTGTTTGCTTTTGATTCCCTATGACATAGAGTAATTATTGACACAGTTAGCGATGCAGGTTTGCTTTGATGTGTCCCCTGGCTGCGGTAGCAACTCCCGCCGATTGTCAATGCTGCTTATTCCCGGACCTTGGACCTTGTAAGGATCAGTAGTTGTTTGATGTGGACGGACAGCACACTGTGCTATCTGGGGCTGTGATCTGGAAGCTGTCAGCCAGCATCCCTGATAGCAACGCTTCATTTGTTGGCATTAGGCCTCTCTGTTTCACAGAAGCATGGGAGGTGGGTGGTTTTGCGTCTCTTTGGGTCTCTTTCAGGTAATTTTGTGTCTTAATGAGGTAATTTTGTGTTTCTGTGAGGTCATTTTATGGCGTTTTTGGTTGTCTTGTGTCACTTGGTTTTCATTTTATGTCTGCTTGTAGTTGTTTCGTGCCTTCTTGTAGTTGTTTTGTGTCTCTTTGTAGGCTTTTATGTCTCTTTCTGGTTGTTTTGCCCATTTTTACAGTTATTTTGTGTGACTTTGCAGTTCCTTTGCATCTCTTTGTGGTCTTTTC